>JARPZY010000016.1:336188-1637078 GCA_036172905.1 Meloidogyne graminicola | reverse complement strand
TTTCCTCTTCGAATGAGCCTAAATAAGCCAATCCGTACTAGATTTTTTTTTAAAAAATTTGATTTTTTGGGGAAATAATTTGCGCACATTCTTTGACCTGCTCCAACTTTTTCAAAATGGCCACAATCTATACTTTTTTTGGGCTTAAAAGATTCAGCAGAATTTCCTCTTTCGAATGAGCCCTAAATAAGCCAATCCGTACTACAGATTTTTTTTTTTTAAAATTTGATTTTTTTGGGGAAATAATTTGCGCACATTCTTTGACCTGCTCCAACTTTTTCAAAATGGCCACAATCTATACTTTTTTTGGGCTTAAAAGATTCAGCAGAATTTCCTCTTTCGAATGAGCCCTAAATAAGCCAATCCGTACTACAGATTTTTTTTTTTAAAAATTTGATTTTTTTGGGGAAATAATTTGCGCACATTCTTTGACCTGCTCCAACTTTTTCAAAATGGCCACAATCTATACTTTTTTTGGGCTTAAAAGATTCAGCAGAATTTCCTCTTTCGAATGAGCCCTAAATAAGCCAATCCGTACTACAGATTTTTTTTTTTAAAAATTTGATTTTTTTGGGGAAATAATTTGCGCACATTCTTTGACCTGCTCCAACTTTTTCAAAATGGCCACAATCTATACTTTTTTTGGGCTTAAAAGATTCAGCAGAATTTCCTCTTTCGAATGAGCCCTAAATAAGCCAATCCGTACTACAGATTTTTTTTTTTTAAAAATTTGATTTTTTTGGGGAAATAATTTGCGCACATTCTTTGACCTGCTCCAACTTTTTCAAAATGGCCACAATCTATACTTTTTTTGGGCTTAAAAGATTCAGCAGAATTTCCTCTTTCGAATAAGCCCTAAATAAGCCAATCCGTACTACAGATTTTTTTTTTTTAAAAATTTGATTTTTTTGGGGAAATAATTTGCGCACATTCTTTGACCTGCTCCAACTTTTTCAAAATGGCCACAATCTATACTTTTTTTGGGCTTAAAAGATTCAGCAGAATTTCCTCTTTCGAATGAGCCCTAAATAAGCCAATCCGTACTACAGATTTTTTTTTTTTAAAAATTTGATTTTTTTGGGGAAATAATTTGCGCACATTCTTTGACCTGCTCCAACTTTTTCAAAATGGCCACAATCTATACTTTTTTTGGGCTTAAAAGATTCAGCAGAATTTCCTCTTTCGAATGAGCCCTAAATAAGCCAATCCGTACTACAGATTTTTTTTTTTAAAAATTTGATTTTTTTGGGGAAATAATTTGCGCACATTCTTTGACCTGCTCCAACTTTTTCAAAATGGCCACAATCTATACTTTTTTTGGGCTTAAAAGATTCAGCAGAATTTCCTCTTTCGAATGAGCCCTAAATAAGCCAATCCGTACTACAGATTTTTTTTTTTAAAAATTTGATTTTTTTGGGGAAATAATTTGCGCACATTCTTTGACCTGCTCCAACTTTTTCAAAATGGCCACAATCTATACTTTTTTTGGCTTAAAAGATTCAGCAGAATTTCCTCTTTCGAATGAGCCCTAAATAAGCCAATCCGTACTACAGATTTTTTTTTTTTAAAAATTTGATTTTTTTGGGGAAATAATTTGCGCACATTCTTTGACCTGCTCCAACTTTTTCAAAATGGCCACAATCTATACTTTTTTTGGGCTTAAAAGATTCAGCAGAATTTCCTCTTTCGAATGAGCCCTAAATAAGCCAATCCGTACTACAGATTTTTTTTTTTTAAAATTTGATTTTTTTGGGGAAATAATTTGCGCACATTCTTTGACCTGCTCCAACTTTTTCAAAATGGCCACAATCTATACTTTTTTTGGGCTTAAAAGATTCAGCAGAATTTCCTCTTTCGAATGAGCCCTAAATAAGCCAATCCGTACTACAGATTTTTTTTTTTAAAAATTTGATTTTTTTGGGGAAATAATTTGCGCACATTCTTTGACCTGCTCCAACTTTTTCAAAATGGCCACAATCTATACTTTTTTTGGGCTTAAAAGATTCAGCAGAATTTCCTCTTTCGAATGAGCCCTAAATAAGCCAATCCGTACTACAGATTTTTTTTTTTTAAAATTTGATTTTTTTGGGGAAATAATTTGCGCACATTCTTTGACCTGCTCCAACTTTTTCAAAATGGCCACAATCTATACTTTTTTTGGGCTTAAAAGATTCAGCAGAATTTCCTCTTTCGAATGAGCCCTAAATAAGCCAATCCGTACTACAGATTTTTTTTTTTAAAAATTTGATTTTTTTGGGGAAATAATTTGCGCACATTCTTTGACCTGCTCCAACTTTTTCAAAATGGCCACAATCTATACTTTTTTTGGGCTTAAAAGATT
This sequence comes from Meloidogyne graminicola, assembly GCA_036172905.1. NCBI lineage: Eukaryota > Metazoa > Nematoda > Chromadorea > Rhabditida > Meloidogynidae > Meloidogyne > Meloidogyne graminicola. The sequence goes on along the minus strand of JARPZY010000016.1, from coordinate 1,634,737 downwards.
CAGCAGAATTTCCTCTTTCGAATGAGCCCTAAATAAGCCAATCCGTACTACAGATTTTTTTTTTTAAAATTTGATTTTTTTGGGGAAATAATTTGCGCACATTCTTTGACCTGCTCCAACTTTTTCAAAATGGCCACAATCTATACTTTTTTTGGGCTTAAAAGATTCAGCAGAATTTCCTCTTTCGAATGAGCCCTAAATAAGCCAATCCGTACTACAGATTTTTTTTTTTTAAAATTTGATTTTTTTGGGGAAATAATTTGCGCACATTCTTTGACCTGCTCCAACTTTTTCAAAATGGCCACAATCTATACTTTTTTTGGGCTTAAAAGATTCAGCAGAATTTCCTCTTTCGAATGAGCCCTAAATAAGCCAATCCGTACTACAGATTTTTTTTTTTAAAATTTGATTTTTTTGGGGAAATAATTTGCGCACATTCTTTGACCTGCTCCAACTTTTTCAAAATGGCCACAATCTATACTTTTTTTGGGCTTAAAAGATTCAGCAGAATTTCCTCTTTCGAATGAGCCCTAAATAAGCCAATCCGTACTACAGATTTTTTTTTTTTAAAATTTGATTTTTTTGGGGAAATAATTTGCGCACATTCTTTGACCTGCTCCAACTTTTTCAAAATGGCCACAATCTATACTTTTTTTGGGCTTAAAAGATTCAGCAGAATTTCCTCTTTCGAATAAGCCCTAAATAAGTCGAAATCCGTACTACAGATTTTTTTTTTTTAAAATTTGATTTTTTTGGGGAAATAATTTGCGCACATTCTTTGACCTGCTCCAACTTTTTCAAAATGGCCACAATCTATACTTTTTTTGGGCTTAAAAGATTCAGCAGAATTTCCTCTTTCGAATGAGCACTAAATAAGCCAATCCGTACTACAGATTTTTTTTTTTTAAAAATTTGATTTTTTTGGGGAAATAATTTGCGCACATTCTTTGACCTGCTCCAACTTTTTCAAAATGGCCACAATCTATACTTTTTTTGGCTTAAAAGATTCAGCAGAATTTCCTCTTTCGAATGAGCCCTAAATAAGCCAATCCGTACTACAGATTTTTTTTTTTAAAAATTTGATTTTTTTGGGGAAATAATTTGCGCACATTCTTTGACCTGCTCCAACTTTTTCAAAATGGCCACAATCTATACTTTTTTTGGGCTTAAAAGATTCAGCAGAATTTCCTCTTTCGAATGAGCCCTAAATAAGCCAATCCGTACTACAGATTTTTTTTTTTTAAAATTTGATTTTTTTGGGGAAATAATTTTGCGACATTCTTTGACCTGCTCCAACTTTTTCAAAATGGCCACAATCTATACTTTTTTTTGGGCTTAAAAGATTCAGCAGAATTTCCTCTTTCGAATGAGCCCTAAATAAGCCAATCCGTACTACAGATTTTTTTTTTTAAAATTTGATTTTTTTGGGAAATAATTTGCGCACATTCTTTGACCTGCTCCAACTTTTTCAAAATGGCCACAATCTATACTTTTTTTTTTTGGCTTAAAAGATTCAGCAGAATTTCCTCTTTCGAATGAGCCCTAAATAAGCCAATCCGTACTACAGATTTTTTTTTTTAAAAATTGATTTTTTTGGGGAAATAATTTGCGCACATTCTTTGACCTGCTCCAACTTTTTCAAAATGGCCACAATCTATACTTTTTTTGGGCTTAAAAAGATTCAGCAGAATTTCCTCTTTCGAATGAGCCCTAAATAAGCCAATCCGTACTACGATTTTTTTTTTTTTTAAAAATTTGATTTTTTTGGGGAAATAATTTGCGCACATTCTTTGACCTGCTCCAACTGTTTTCAAAATGGCCACAATCTATACTTTTTTGGGCTTAAAAGATTCAGCAGAATTTCCTCTTCGAATGAGCCCTAAATAAGCCAATCCGTACTACAGATTTTTTTTTTTTAAAAATTTGATTTTTTTTGGGGAAATAATTTGCGCACATTCTTTGACCTGCTCCAACTTTTTCAAAATGGCCACAATCTATACTTTTTTTGGGCTTAAAAGATTCAGCAGAATTTCCTCTTTCGAATGAGCCCTAAATAAGCCAATCCGTACTACAGATTTTTTTTTTTTAAAAATTTGATTTTTTTGGGGAAATAATTTGCGCACATTCTTTGACCTGCTCCAACTTTTTCAAAATGGCCACAATCTATACTTTTTTTTGGGCTTAAAAGATTCAGCAGAATTTCCTCTTTCGAATGAGCCCTAAATAAGCCAATCCGTACTACAGATTTTTTTTTTTTAAAATTTGATTTTTTTGGGGAAATAATTTGCGCACATTCTTTGACCTGCTCCAACTTTTTCAAAATGGCCACAATCTATACTTTTTTTGGGCTTAAAAGATTCAGCAGAATTTCCTCTTTCGAATGAGCCCTAAATAAGCCAATCCGTACTACAGATTTTTTTTTTTAAAATTTGATTTTTTTGGGGAAATAATTTGCGCACATTCTTTGACCTGCTCCAACTTTTTCAAAATGGCCACAATCTATACTTTTTTTGGGCTTAAAAGATTCAGCAGAATTTCCTCTTTCGAATGAGCCCTAAATAAGCCAATCCGTACTACAGATTTTTTTTTTTAAAAATTTGATTTTTTTGGGGAAATAATTTGCGCACATTCTTTGACCTGCTCCAACTTTTTCAAAATGGCCACAATCTATACTTTTTTTTGGCTTAAAAGATTCAGCAGAATTTCCTCTTTCGAATGAGCCCTAAATAAGCCAATCCGTACTACAGATTTTTTTTTTTAAAAATTTGATTTTTTTGGGGAAATAATTTGCGCACATTCTTTGACCTGCTCCAACTTTTTCAAAATGGCCACAATCTATACTTTTTTTGGGCTTAAAAGATTCAGCAGAATTTCCTCTTTCGAATGAGCCCTAAATAAGCCAATCCGTACTACAGATTTTTTTTTTTAAAAATTTGATTTTTTTGGGGAAATAATTTGCGCACATTCTTTGACCTGCTCCAACTTTTTCAAAATGGCCACAATCTATACTTTTTTTGGGCTTAAAAGATTCAGCAGAATTTCCTCTTTCGAATGAGCCCTAAATAAGCCAATCCGTACTACAGATTTTTTTTTTTAAAAATTTGATTTTTTTGGGGAAATAATTTGCGCACATTCTTTGACCTGCTCCAACTTTTTCAAAATGGCCACAATCTATACTTTTTTTGGGCTTAAAAGATTCAGCAGAATTTCCTCTTTCGAATGAGCCCTAAATAAGCCAATCCGTACTACAGATTTTTTTTTTTAAAAATTTGATTTTTTTGGGGAAATAATTTGCGCACATTCTTTGACCTGCTCCAACTTTTTCAAAATGGCCACAATCTATACTTTTTTTTGGCTTAAAAGATTCAGCAGAATTTCCTCTTTCGAATGAGCCCTAAATAAGCCAATCCGTACTACAGATTTTTTTTTTTAAAAATTTGATTTTTTTGGGGAAATAATTTGCGCACATTCTTTGACCTGCTCCAACTTTTTCAAAATGGCCACAATCTATACTTTTTTTGGGCTTAAAAGATTCAGCAGAATTTCCTCTTTCGAATGAGCCCTAAATAAGCCAATCCGTACTACAGATTTTTTTTTTTAAAAATTTGATTTTTTTGGGGAAATAATTTGCGCACATTCTTGCTCCAACTTTTTCAAAATGGCCACAATCTATACTTTTTTTTGGCTTAAAAGATTCAGCAGAATTTCCTCTTTCGAATGAGCCCTAAATAAGCCAATCCGTACTACAGATTTTTTTTTTTTAAAAATTTGATTTTTTTGGGGAAATAATTTGCGCACATTCTTTGACCTGCTCCAACTTTTTCAAAATGGCCACAATCTATACTTTTTTTTGGCTTAAAAGATTCAGCAGAATTTCCTCTTTCGAATGAGCACAAAAAAGTCGAAATCCGTACTACAGATTTTTTTTTTTAAAAATTTGATTTTTTTGGGGAAATAATTTGCGCACATTCTTTGACCTGCTCCAACTTTTTCAAAATGGCCACAATCTATACTTTTTTTTGGCTTAAAAGATTCAGCAGAATTTCCTCTTTCGAATGAGCCCTAAATAAGCCAATCCGTACTAGATTTTTTTTTTTAAAAATTTGATTTTTTTGGGGAAATAATTTGCGCACATTCTTTGACCTGCTCCAACTTTTTCAAAATGGCCACAATCTATACTTTTTTTGGGCTTAAAAGATTCAGCAGAATTTCCTCTTTCGAATGAGCCCTAAATAAGCCAATCCGTACTAGATTTTTTTTTTTAAAAATTTGATTTTTTTGGGGAAATAATTTGCGCACATTCTTTGACCTGCTCCAACTTTTTCAAAATGGCCACAATCTATACTTTTTTTTGGCTTAAAAGATTCAGCAGAATTTCCTCTTTCGAATGAGCCCTAAATAAGCCAATCCGTACTAGATTTTTTTTTTTAAAAATTTGATTTTTTTGGGGAAATAATTTGCGCACATTCTTTGACCTGCTCCAACTTTTTCAAAATGGCCACAATCTATACTTTTTTTGGGCTTAAAAGATTCAGCAGAATTTCCTCTTTCGAATGAGCCCTAAATAAGCCAATCCGTACTACAGATTTTTTTTTTTAAAAATTTGATTTTTTTGGGGAAATAATTTGCGCACATTCTTTGACCTGCTCCAACTTTTTCAAAATGGCCACAATCTATACTTTTTTTGGGCTTAAAAGATTCAGCAGAATTTCCTCTTTCGAATGAGCCCTAAATAAGCCAATCCGTACTACAGATTTTTTTTTTTAAAATTTGATTTTTTTGGGGAAATAATTTGCGCACATTCTTTGACCTGCTCCAACTTTTTCAAAATGGCCACAATCTATACTTTTTTTTGGCTTAAAAGATTCAGCAGAATTTCCTCTTTCGAATGAGCCCTAAATAAGCCAATCCGTACTACAGATTTTTTTTTTTAAAAATTTGATTTTTTTGGGGAAATAATTTGCGCACATTCTTTGACCTGCTCCAACTTTTTCAAAATGGCCACAATCTATACTTTTTTTGGGCTTAAAAGATTCAGCAGAATTTCCTCTTTCGAATGAGCCCTAAATAAGCCAATCCGTACTAGATTTTTTTTTTTAAAAATTTGATTTTTTTGGGGAAATAATTTGCGCACATTCTTTGACCTGCTCCAACTTTTTCAAAATGGCCACAATCTATACTTTTTTTTGGCTTAAAAGATTCAGCAGAATTTCCTCTTTCGAATGAGCCCTAAATAAGCCAATCCGTACTAGATTTTTTTTTTTAAAAATTTGATTTTTTTGGGGAAATAATTTGCGCACATTCTTTGACCTGCTCCAACTTTTTCAAAATGGCCACAATCTATACTTTTTTTGGGCTTAAAAGATTCAGCAGAATTTCCTCTTTCGAATGAGCCCTAAATAAGCCAATCCGTACTACAGATTTTTTTTTTTAAAAATTTGATTTTTTTGGGGAAATAATTTGCGCACATTCTTTGACCTGCTCCAACTTTTTCAAAATGGCCACAATCTATACTTTTTTTGGGCTTAAAAGATTCAGCAGAATTTCCTCTTTCGAATGAGCCCTAAATAAGCCAATCCGTACTACAGATTTTTTTTTTTTAAAATTTGATTTTTTTGGGGAAATAATTTGCGCACATTCTTTGACCTGCTCCAACTTTTTCAAAATGGCCACAATCTATACTTTTTTTTGGCTTAAAAGATTCAGCAGAATTTCCTCTTTCGAATGAGCCCTAAATAAGCCAATCCGTACTACAGATTTTTTTTTTTAAAAATTTGATTTTTTTGGGGAAATAATTTGCGCACATTCTTTGACCTGCTCCAACTTTTTCAAAATGGCCACAATCTATACTTTTTTTGGGCTTAAAAGATTCAGCAGAATTTCCTCTTTCGAATGAGCCCTAAATAAGCCAATCCGTACTACAGATTTTTTTTTTTAAAAATTTGATTTTTTTGGGGAAATAATTTGCGCACATTCTTTGACCTGCTCCAACTTTTTCAAAATGGCCACAATCTATACTTTTTTTTGGCTTAAAAGATTCAGCAGAATTTCCTCTTTCGAATGAGCACAAAAAAGTCGAAATCCGTACTACAGATTTTTTTTTTTAAAAATTTGATTTTTTTGGGGAAATAATTTGCGCACATTCTTTGACCTGCTCCAACTTTTTCAAAATGGCCACAATCTATACTTTTTTTTGGCTTAAAAGATTCAGCAGAATTTCCTCTTTCGAATGAGCCCTAAATAAGCCAATCCGTACTAGATTTTTTTTTTAAAAATTTGATTTTTTTGGGGAAATAATTTGCGCACATTCTTTGACCTGCTCCAACTTTTTCAAAATGGCCACAATCTATACTTTTTTTGGGCTTAAAAGATTCAGCAGAATTTCCTCTTTCGAATGAGCACTAAATAAGCCAATCCGTACTACAGATTTTTTTTTTTTAAAATTTGATTTTTTTGGGGAAATAATTTGCGCACATTATTTGACCTGCTCCAACTTTTTCAAAATGGCCACAATCTATACTTTTTTTGGGCTTAAAAGATTCAGCAGAATTTCCTCTTTCGAATGAGCCCTAAATAAGCCAATCCGTACTACAGATTTTTTTTTTTTAAAATTTGATTTTTTTGGGGAAATAATTTGCGCACATTCTTTGACCTGCTCCAACTTTTTCAAAATGGCCACAATCTATACTTTTTTTGGCTTAAAAGATTCAGCAGAATTTCCTCTTTCGAATGAGCCCTAAATAAGCCAATCCGTACTACAGATTTTTTTTTTTAAAAATTTGATTTTTTTGGGGAAATAATTTGCGCACATTCTTTGACCTGCTCCAACTTTTTCAAAATGGCCACAATCTATACTTTTTTTGGGCTTAAAAGATTCAGCAGAATTTCCTCTTTCGAATGAGCCCTAAATAAGCCAATCCGTACTACAGATTTTTTTTTTTAAAAATTTGATTTTTTTGGGGAAATAATTTGCGCACATTCTTTGGCCTGCTCCAACTTTTTCAAAATGGCCACTTTCTATACTTTTTTTGGGCTTAAAAGATTCAGCAGAATTTCTTCTTTCGAATGAGCCCTAAATAAGCCAATTCGGTCTTACAGATCTTTTTTTAGAACAAGTTGATTTTGTTGGGGAAATAATTTGCGCACATTCTTTGATCTGCTACAACTTTTTTAAAATGCCATTAACCTATGGATTTTTTGGGCTTAAAAAATTCAGCAAATCTTCCTCTTTCGAATGAGCACAAAAAGAACGAAATTTCTTTTACAGATTTTTTTTTTTTAATTTTGACTATTTTTGAAAAATTTATTTTCTTCTTCTTCTTGTATTTCTCTATTAAATTATAAAATATTAACAGACATAAATTAAAAAATACCTTTTAATTTAAAACTTATTATGAACAACAAAAAAGGCATTGTACATATAATAAGAATTTTACAACAATTTTTTTTTTATTTCCTTGACTCTCTCACATCCTTCAATGACTAACAGAGTTACGTTGGCAATTGGCAATTTTTCTTTATTAATTTTTCTCTCCTCTCATTTAACGAATTTCTTAAGCTGCAATATATTCAATAATTTTTATTATTACCTCTAACAATCCTCATTTATTAATTAAAAAAATTAAAAATTTAAATTAAAATATTTTTTTTATCATTAAATATATTTTTAATTATAAAGTGACATTAATTACATGAACCGATTTTTTTTAATTTTTATATTTTGCAATTTATCAATTAGAATAAACGCTGTTAATCGTAAAATTTTTTTATTTTTATTCGAAACAATTTTTTTAAATTTTAACAGTTTTGGACAATTTATATGTTAAACTATTTTTTGATGATAATTTGGATGATTACATGTGGAATACTATTTATTGGTCTATAACTTCTATTCTTATAAAAGAAGAATTAGATATTATTAATAATAAATTATGTGATGAATTTAACAATGACAATGAACAAATTAATAAATTAATAGAAGAAGAGTGTTATTATGCTAAAATGATTGAATATTGTAATAATCTTCAAGATTTTACCGTTGAAAAATTATTGTTTTATACAAATGAACAATTAATTGAAGATAAATATTTAAATTCTGTTCAACATGAAGATGCAAAAAATAATATTAAAATTACTATTGAGGATAAAATTAAAATAGCAAAATTACATTTAAATAAACTTAATAATCTTATAATTGATGAGGTTGATAATTTAATTTTAAAAGTAAATATTATAAAAAAGTTTTATTTTTTCCGTTAAAGTTAAATGAGTGTCTGTGGGACTTTTTTTACCTTTAATTTTTACAGGGAAATAACATTACTGGTACTACAAATAATTCAATAAATATTCCTTTAAAATCAAACTTAAAAATTAAACTTGAAAATATGGAAAATAATGAAAAAATTGCTTTTACAAAATTAAAAATTAGAAAAATATTAGGAGATTTAATGTTGGAAGAATTAGAAATAAAACATCCAGTTTTGTTTAGAATTGGTTAGTTTATTAATTAATAAACTTGTCATGCTTTTATTTAAAATATTTTTATTAAAATTAAAAAAAAAAAGATTATAAATTTTTTTTTATTTTCTTGAAAAATTGTCTCTACAAGTTTTATCATTAAATTTTATAAAATATTTTAATTATCTTGAAAATTTAATCAGTTAATCGAAAATACTCTTTTTTATTAAATAAAATAAATTAACTTTTTTTAGATATTATTTCTTCAATTGATTATTTAAATCTTTACAAAAATGTTCTCTCCTATCGTTTAGGTGATAAAATTAGTTTAAAAGCTGAATTCCATTTTTATATAATTTTTATTTATACCGATATGTACACTTATCTTAAAGAAAAATATAAAAATAACCAAATAACTTTTAAATCTGAAATACAAAATATTTTTAAAAATTTTTTTGATAAAAAGGAGATAGAAAGAATTAATTATGATTCAATTAAAAAATTAATTGATTATTGGAAAACATTTTTATTTGATCAAGATAGAATTGAATTTAATAAGTTATTTATTAGTAATGGTGGTTCAGATAAAAATATAAGAGAAGTATTTAGTTTATATCATACAAAGTTTGTTTGTTTTTTTATTAGTTTGTAAGCGTCCGCAAATTCTATCCGCAAATTTATAATTATTATTCTAAAAAAATAAAAATTTTTGAATTTATAAAAATTTAAAATTATTAATTTTTCAATTTTAAATTATAGTCTAATCAAAAAATTTGTTAATGAATATCCTAACATTTATAAACAATTATTTGACTTTTTACGAGAAACTCCTGGAACAAAATCACGTCTTAGACAAATTTTATTTGGAATAGAAATTGATGTTAAAAATAAAGAATATTCATTTTTAACAATTCCAAATTATTCAACAGAATATACTATATTATATCCATTAGTATATGTTGGTTAGTTATTTATTTAAAATTAATTTTTATTTTATTTATAAATTAAGAACTTAACCAAGATGAAATTTTAAAAAGATTGGCCAATATTTACATTGAAGGATTAAATGTTATAAATGAAAATTATACTTTAGAAATACAATTATTTTATATTTCTTCTTTATTTGTACAAATACATTGGTTAGAAGGATATAATGAATTTTTAAAAGAAAAAAATGGAAATAAAACTGAATTAGAAGTTGCTAGTACATCTAGTTGGAATGAAATGAAAAGGCTTCTTTTAGGAATAGCAGATTCATTAAAGGATAATAATTTGGAATATTGTATCAAAGTTGGTAACGAAAAATTGAATTATTTGTATTATAAAACGAGTGTAATATTAGATAAAAAGAATATACAAATTTTTGCTGAAATGAAGAAAAAAGGAGAACTTGAAAAGGTAAATAAAAATAAAAAAAAGGTTTATTTGTGGATAAAGTGAAATAAAATTTTTAGACTTGTTATTATTAAATAATTCCAAAAAAGATAAACTGGATATTTCGGGATTTTATTACATCACCTACCTAAACTAGAAAACCCCTCTAATTGGAAATTAATTATAAAAGATTATTTTATTTATAAAATATAAAAGAAGTTAATAATTTAAATTTAGAATAATGAATTAAGAGATATTGATCGACAAATTGATATGCTAAGAGAAGCACATCAAGACATATTTAAAAAGCTTTTTAAGGAAAATAAATTTAAAAAACAATTTGAAGGTAAAATAATAAATAACTTTTAATAAAATAATTTTTTTTAAAGAGATTCAAGAAAAGAAAGAAATTAATCAACTAATTTATGATATTCTTATTCCTTCAGGAATTAATGAACAAGTAAATTTATATATTTTTTTAAGATTATTTTTATACATTTAAGGTTGAAGTGTTTGAATGCCCTAATAAAGAACATTTAAAAATTTCTAAAGGTAATGTGATTTTATAAATCTTTTAAAAAGAATATTAAATTCTGAATAAACTTAACTATTTTATGGATGTGTTAATATATAAAGAACTGCTAACATTTATTAAATTAAATGATCAAAAAATTCTGCCATAAATATTAGCATTAGAAAAAATAATATAATTTGCGTAGAAAATTTGCATCTTTTTTAGTCATTTTAATAAATTAATTTTTCAGAAACAACTGAAATTCAAGAAATAAAAAATTTTTTAATAAAGGATGAATTAAATGATGCTGAAAGAAAAAAAATAAAAATTAATTCACTTATTTGGCATTATGATTTTCATACACGTGAAATTATATTTAATTTTATTAAAGATGAAAAAAAGAAAAAAGCTCTTTTATTGGAAAAGTTAAATATTCTTCGAATTAATGATCTAGAAGAAAAGCTTTGTCTTTTATACTTTTTTGTTGATTTAAAGTTAAAAAAAATTTTAGAAGTTGATAAAGAACTGATCAAACACTTCCAGGTATGTTTTTGACAAAGTTTTTTGGGTACTTTCCCATTATAACGACAAAATCCGCAACTCTTTATCCGCAAAGTTACCATATTTATTTTCTCAAAAACCTTGCGGATAAAAATTTGCGGACATTGTCGGCATAATGGGAAAGTACTGTTTTTTGTTGTTAAAATTTTAATTTTTAATAAAAAAGTTTTACGATTCTGGTCCTACTATGGAAAACACCAATTCATGTAACACTAATTTTATGGTTTCCAATCTTTTTGTTATTTATAATATTGAGGAAATTTTATACAATTATTTTGATAATTTAATTAAAAATTGGGTTAATATTCGAGATTTATTTTGCAAAATGGAATTAGAAAATAAGAATCCTTTTGGTAAAATAAATGAAAAAAATAATTTATTTGGACTTATGAAAGCTGAATTTTTAATTAAATTAGAATTAAAATATCCTAAAATTTTAAAAATACGTAAGACTTTTTATTAAAAAATATTTAAGAATTAAAAAAAAATTTTTACGTGAAGAAAACTACCAAATAAAAGATGCGAAATGTTACGCGAATAATTAATTAAAAAATATTTAAAAATTAAATTAATTTTTAATTTAGATTTATTGCAACATGATGTTGGTCTTTATTATTATAAACAATTTTTAAATAATTCAATTAATTCTTCAATTTCTAAAGAAGCAATAAATAAATTAAATTTTATATTTTTATTAAATGAAATGAATGAAAAATTTGCTGAAATTAACTGGAAATTTAATAAAACGAATATTTATTTATATAATATATTTAATAATAAATTATTATGGGCATTAAATCAAGTATATATTAAAGGAGAAAATATGTTGTTAAATGAGAATTTATGTTTTATGTTTAAATTTTTACAAGTTCTTAAAAAATGTTTTGATGTAAAATAATTTTAATATTTAATTTTTATTTATAAATTAATTTTTAAGATAGGATTTAAGAATGTAAATCATGCAGCTTTATTAATTAATATATGGACAGGATCATCTTGTCAAAGAGAAATTATAAAAAATAATTTTATTGAAGAGTCTGAACCAAAAGAATATTTTTCAAAAATGCATTTTAGAAAGCTTCAATATTATTCTTCTCAAATTTTAGCAATTTGTAAAGAACCTGGAATGCTTTCAAAATTAGATTATTTAGATAACAGATTGACTATTCAAAAATTTTATGAAGTAGACAGTAAGTAATTTTAAAATTAAATTAAATTTAAATTTTAATTTGTATTTAATAAAATAAATAAATATATTTAGTATCTTCTTATAATCAACGAGAACGTTTACGTAAACATTTTCTTCAAGCGGTGTCAAATGTTAAGGACAAAAATAAAATTATTTTAAATCAAATAGCTATACAAATAATTATTTTTATTCGTTGGATAGAAAATAAAGTTTTTAAATTAATTTAAAAGTTTTAAATTTATTTTTAGATTATTGACGGTATAAAAGAAAAAATTGAACCTAAAAAACGAATTTTAGATAATAAAAAATTGGAAGAATTTAGACTTAATGAAATTCTTGAATATAAATCTATTTATGATCATTTATTTAATATGAATATTGAACAAATATTAAATCAACAAAAAATAGTAAATGAAATGCAAATTAAACTTCATTTTTATTTAAATGATTACAAAATCGAGGAATTAGAAATTTTACTAATGGTCTTTATGCAAGAAAAAAATAATATTTTAATATTAGATAATAATAAATATAAATTTATTAAATGGCGTCAATCACTTGTAGCTGAAGAATTATTTGATGAATTAAATAAAAATAAAAATCCAAAGGAAAATAAAAAGAAAGAAAATTTTATTAATGAATTTAGTAAAGGTTTTTATTTATAAAATTATTAAGAAATTAAAATTTAAAAATTACTTTAAAGAATGTTATCTTTATTTAATTTTTAGAACTTAAAAATTCCAAACATTCTCGTCAACGTCTTTATGCGCTAATTGGACCAGAAAATGTTTATAAATGTTTTAATTTACTAAAAATAATATTTGATAATTCTGAATTTATTAATTTGGAGGAAATTAGAGAGGAATTAAATGATGAAATTGAAGCAATAAATAAAAAAGAGAATATAAAAGAACAAGTTGAAAAAGAAATTGTATTAAATAAGAATGAAAATAATTTAAAAGAAGTTTCAATATCTGTAACAAAATCGAAAATGTCAAAGAAAAAACGTGAACAATTGAAAAGAAAAACAATAAAAATAGAAGATATTAAATTAGAAAATGAAACTAATAAAGTTTTAAATGAAAATAAAATAGAAGAAAGTAGTAATGAAATTAATTTATTAGATTTTGATGAATTAAATATTTACGGAAATGAAATTAAACAAGGTAATAAGATGATTTTTTTTTTAAATTTAAAATTAAAAATTATAGAAAATAAACTATTGAGTCATTTAAATGACGAAATATTAGAAAATTCTTCAAATGAAACAGCAACAACAATAGATTCTAATACAAGTGATTCTGTGAATAAAATTAATAAAGTTGGAATAGAAAAATCAAAGTAAGTTAAATAAAACCATTTTTTTCATAATTAATTATACTTTTAGAGTTAAAAAGAAAAAAGAATTTGAGAAAGGAATTAAAAAATCAAAAAAAAAGAATAAAAATAAATTAAAAGAAATAAATGAAACAAAACAATTAAATATAGAAAAAGATATAGATTTATTTAAAAAAGATAATTATGAGGTAAAAAAAGTTTTTAAATAAAATTAATTTAATTATTTTACACAATAGTTATTCCAAATATTAACAGAAAAAGGTTATTGGAATAATTCTACTAAAAAGATTTTAAATAAAGAAAATATTAGTATAGATGATGCAATTATTGAAGTAAAGAAAATGGTTGAACAATGGGTAAATTTATTTATTTTTTTTTAAAGTTTATTTTTTATTTTCAATTTTTTTATGTTGTTTAACTTTTTCAGAAAAAAGATACATTTACATTAATTTCTGGTTCTTACCTAATAAATATTGATTCTATAGAATCTGATGTTGATTTAATTGTAATATGGACTTTTAATTATTTAAATAATTTTAATGAAAACTTAACAAAAATTATGCTTCAAGATTTTATGGGTAACATTTCTGTATGTAATTTTGAAAAAAGGAATGAATGTATAGCAGAAATGTCATTTTATTGTATTTTATGTCGAGTAAGTTTTAAATTTAATTTAAATTTTATTTTAAAGAATGAATCAACAACATTTCTTAAAAAAATCACAATTGGTGTACCAGAAATTAAAACAAAAATTTATGGATATAATTTTGACTTGGCTTTTGTTGCTTATCCCTGGAATGGAAATTCTGAACAAGTTTTAAATTTTACAAAAAATCAAAAAAATATTGAGGAAATTGATAAATTTATTTATAATTATATTGAAAAGTTTGGAAATAATATTATATATGAGAGAAATGAAATGCTTAAAGCTTTATCAGGTTTAATTTTAATTAAAAGTATTTAATAAAACTTTAATTTAAAATATTTTTTGTTTAATATATAAATTATAAAATAAATGTAAGGAAAAGAAAAATAATTTAATTAACATTTTCTGCTTTTATAATTTGTCAATATTTATTATTTTGTAAAAAAAATAATATTATATTATAATTAAATTTAAGGTTATCGTGCTAATTTAAAAATTAATGAACTTATTGCTAAAAATCAAGAAAAATTCCGTTTATTATTGTTAACATTAAAGCTTTGGGCAAAAAGTAATTTTTTAATTAAAAAATAATTCTAAAAAAAAAATTTAAATTTTTTTAGATAATTTTATTTATAATGGTAAACTTGGCTTCTTCAATGGTTCTTCTTTAGCTATTTTAGTAACTAGATTATTTCTTGATTATGAAGTTACTGATATACCAATTTATAAATTATTGGCAAAATTTTTTAAAATTTTTTCACAAAATTACGGAACAAATTTTAGCAGTTAATAATTTAATTTTATAAGATTAGATTAAATAGCAGGCCTTAACTTTTAAAAATAAACTTTTAGTCCAAATAATTGAATATAGGAATAAAGCAATACTTAAACTTTTTTAAAGAAAGTATAACAATCCTTATTTGGCCGGTTTGCTTTGCGAAAGGGCTATAACATTATTCATGAATATAGAATTTTCCGCATTTCTTACCATGGTACACATCTTATGAAGATAAATCGAATTGTACCAATGCGGCAATATTCTTTATTTATAAATAAAGTAATAACTAGCTGTGCGGCAAACTTAGCTTGCGGCAACTCGGGGTATACCCCTAATAATAAATGTTTATTATTAGCCTCAAAAGTACCCAAACTCTACATATACTTATAAAAATTATTTAAATAAATGTTTAAAATTTAAGATGATTTAATGAAACATCAAAATAATTCAAAACCAGAACCTATTATACTTGAGGAAAATAAAAATATAAAAAGATATGAAAATTTAAGTAATAAAGTACAAGATTGGAATGAAAATAATGAGCTTGGATTTAGAAAAATTCTTTATTTTATAAAAATTGAACCAGGAACTGAAGAAAACGATATACAAAAAATAATGGAAAAAAGTAAAAAATTGGAAAAACATGCAGAATTAGTTTGGCCAATAATAACCCCTGGTTTTCCTACACAAAATGCTGGTTATAATATAAATGTTTCAACAAGAACTATTATGTGGAATGAAATGAAAAAATGTAAGTTTTTTTTAGTCGGTTCTTACCAATCCATTATTAAAAAAATTTTATAATTAGTTTGAAAAAAAATTTTCTTTTTTAGCACTAAAATTTGTTAAAAACAATATAAAAGAAGCATTAAAAACTAAAGCAAAAAATGTTAAAAATATTGATGAGACTAGCGAATACCTGAGAAATCAATGGAAGAAATTATTAACCAATGTTGAAGGATTTAAAGATAAAGTAAAATTTTAAAAATTAATTTAAATAAAAAAATAATGTTTAAGTATGAACATTTCCTTGCAATTGTTTGTACTTATTCAAATAAAAATATTTTATATGGAGAAGAATTTTGTGATTTTGTTACAACACGTATTCGTTTACAATTACTTTTTTCAATTGAAACAGAAATTGAAGCTATTTGTCATGCAAATTTACAAACACCTTTAATGGATAAAAAAGGTTGTCCTAAAGAGTTTAGAAAAAATGGATGGTTATGTATAATTTGGTTAGTTGGAATAGATATGAATTTAATAGAAAATAAAACAATTAATAAAGTAAGTCTTTAAATATAATCATAAAAATAAGGGTAACAAATTTAAAATATATTATAAATATATTAAATTAGAAATTAAGTCAAAAATAAAAAATTAATAAAAAGTACAACTATAATAACAAGTCAGAGAGCGCAGAGTAAATTATCGTTCTCTTCCTTAACACGTAGAAAAGAATTCCTTTTATAAACTTTATAATAATTTTAATTAAATCTATTTTTAAATAATTAAAAATTATTTTTCGAATTTTAAATTACTCAATATACATAATTAGTTTATTTAATTATAATAGAAAATAAATAAATAATTTTTTTTTCAGGATATTCAATATTTTGATATATTTAACAAAAATGAAGGTAAAGCAATTTTAGATGAATTTACGAATAAAATTAAAAAATCATACAAACCAAAAAATGTTAAATCAAATGAAGAAGTAAATGAAATTATGGTTAAATTAGGATTTGAAGTAAAATATTTAAAAAAAGAAGAAATTGTTGAATGGATGTTAATCTGAAAAATTTTTTATTAAAATATATTTATAAACAAAATTAAATTGTTTTATTATAAATTGTATTTTCTAATTTTATTTTTTAAATTATAATTTATTTTTATTTAATCGACTTTGTTTTATTTTATTTTTTAAATATTTAAAGTGTTAATCCTTAATAATTATTTTAATAACTGAGATTATAATGCAAAAAAAATTTATGAAATTTAAAAAATTTATCTATGTATTTAGACATTAAAAAAATTTAAAAAAAAAATACTAAAAAAATTTAAAATATATAGGTTAAATGTTTTATTTATATACGGATAATACAAGATGAGGGTTGAATATATATATAATGTTTTAATTTCTAATTGAAAATTAATCAAAATGTTCTTCGTTTTCTCTACCATTTTTTACTATTCCTTTTACTCTTCCTCTTCATTTTCTTCCTTCCCTTCCTTCTCATCCTCAATGATCGTTTCTAATCTGTTCATATCATTAGATTCTTCTTTTCTTCTTAAAGGTTTTGGTTTAACTACTTTAATTTTTTCTTTCTCTTCAATTTTCTCTTCCACTTTCACTTCCTCTTCCTCTACTAACCAATCATCCATTTTTAATAATTTTTCATTTTCTTTATCAATTTTAATAGCAAATTTACCAAATTTGTATTCAATTTTAGCATAATTTAAAATTTCTCTTGCTTCTGGTAAAACATAATATTTACAATAAATCATTAATGATTTTACATATTCTTTTATTTGATACAATTTAAATGAATGTTTAATTGTTGCACAAAATTGAAGAATGAGTAGAAATGATACAACAGGTTTTAATTCCTTTATTTAATTTTAATAAATTTAATAATTGGGAAAAGGTTGGGAGGATAGAAAAAAAAACTTTTTTTTGTATTTTCTCAATCTCAGGTAATTCGGATAACCTATTTTTTATTTAATTTAAATTAAGAATTATTACATTAATTTTGTTAAGAATAGAAGAACTTTCACTTATAGCAATGCTTAAATCATTATATTCCTCATATTTAGAAAATTGTTTTCTCAAATTATTTTCATGCTCATTTATTTGTTTAACATCATTATTTTTATTTAAAAATCTATCGTGCCATTCAAACAAAAGCTCTTTTAAGTTATTTTTTTCATTTTCGTTTTCAATTAAATTTTTAACGTAAAAATTAAATTCTCTTATTTTAACAGTCATATTAATTTTCGCCATACAAAGATTTTTTAAATTAGAAAAGATGTTTTCATTTATATTAATATGTCCATTTTTTAAAATTTTTTTTAATATATTTTCTTTTTTTTCATCTGAAAAATCTATTAAAAAATAAACATTATTATTTTCTTTTTTTAAATTTATTAAAATTACCACAATTTTCTAACTTTAATATTTCTTTCATGAAATTCGTATAGTGAGATGTTTTAATAGAATCACCACTTTTATTTGACATAGTACTGTGTGTTGAAGGATTCGTAAATTGATTAGTTTTAATTGAACTTGGAAGGCTTTTACGATAATCATTATTTTCTTCTCCTAAATTTGATGACTTTTCATAAATGGTTTTTATGTTCCTAATTCGAGGTGATTTGGCAGCATGTATTCTAGATTTTGTCGAAGTAATTGAATGAATTGTCGCAACAGAACTACAACTTCTACAACGCAATTTAGTTAACATTGAATCAGAATTTATAATAAATAATAAAAATAATAAAATTGGTAAAAGTTTCATTGATAAAAATTTTAACTTTAAATAAAAAAAAAAAAAAAAAAAGTTTTTAAATTAATATAAATAAAAAACGACTCGTTTATGCTTAATTTTACCTTATTTCAATTAAATTAAATTTAAAAAATTAAATTGAGAATAAAAATCCAATATGAATGTTTCATATGAATGGATAGATGGAAGAAAATTAAGTAATGGTCGATTAATCAAAAATGTCCATATGATAATAAAAGACAATGGAAAAAAATTTATAAGGCAAACAATAGAAGCACTTTATTAAAAAATTGATTGGATTTGAGAAAGGAATAAATTAAACAAAAATAATCATTGAACAACTGAAAAATTATTTATTTATTATTTTTTAAAGTTTTTAGAAAATTGAGACAATGAAAATAGAACAAATTGAAGTTAATTTTAAATTTTTTATTTAATTATTTATGTACTATTTTTATTTTGATTTATTACAAATTGAAACTTAATAGAAACATTACTGCAAAATATATGAAATAAACAAGTTTCGTTGTCAAACACCATAAACCTAAGTTGAAAGAGAATTTCTTTAAACATGGACAAGATTAGGCTTTTTTCCACGTTTTTCTTTGTCTCTATCTATTACATGCCCATTTTCAGAATGGGTGATGCGGAAAAATTTAAATATTTTTTATAAAAATTTATGTATGTATTTATATCTGAGAAAAAAGAAAGCCTAACATTTTTATGTTTAAAAATAAAAATTATTTTTTATTTTCTTCCATTTTTGGTATTTCTTCAAAATGTTGTCCTCCACTCGATTCATCCATTTGTAACATTCTAAAACTTTCTAATTCAATAGCTGTTGTTGTTGTTGTTGTACTAGTAGAAGAAGAAGAAGAAAGAATTGATATTAATGTTGTTGTTATTATTTCTCCTTCAACTTTTTGTTGTTGTCCAGTTTTCCATACTTTTACCCAACTTCTATGCCAAAAAGATTGTTTTGAGCCATAACGCCTCCACCAATATAACCTTCATAAAATGGGAAGAAAAAGGGTATAAAATGAATAAATATATTTATATTTATCTATTTTTAATTTTATTTTAAAGTTCACCTCTTTTAGAACGTGTTGAATCAATTAATTCTTCTGATTGTGTTGGTAAAATTGGAAAATCTTTAATAAATTAATTTTAAATTTAAAATAAAATTAAAAGACCTCTTTTTAACCGTAAATGTTTAGTCAATAAATTATCAATTAAAATTGTTTCTGTTAACAATACTAAAAACAAAAAAAAAATTAAAGAATTAAAAAGATTTAAAATTAACCTGAATTTGCATTATTGAATAAAATTTCTAGAAGCAGAAGAAATAAAAAATAAAAATTAAGCATATATTTTGGTAAAAAATAATTATTTAATAAATTTCTGATTTTTTTCATTTTTCTGTAATTAAATTATTTTTTATAGAAAAGAAGTATTAATTAAAAATATTATAAATAAAAATAAACTTATTAAAAATTTTAATTTATTAAACTTGATTTAATTTGGTGAACAAAAAAAAGTTTAATTATAAAGAGTGGGAGGATTTTCTTCTGACAAAAAAAAACTTGCGGACTTTTACTTTTGCGGATAGAAAAGTTTTTGCGAATTTTCGTTTATGTGTAAGTAAAAAGCAAAAATATTAAAGAAAAAAATTTAAATTTATTAAATAATTTTGTTAATTGTCATAATTAACTGCACAAAATAAAAAATTAATTTATTAAATATTTTTTAATTTTGTATTTTTAACTGTGTTTTACGTAACATTTTATTCAGTTTTTAAGCAGGCAAAAAATTAAAAATTATTAATTAATAAATAGTTGATTTTTAGTCCTAAAAAACTGTGTTAATTATAAAAGAAAAGAAAAAATTTTGTTAAAAAATGGAAAAAATGTATGAAAATTAGTATATATTTAAGTTCGTCTGTTAGTGATGTATTTATGACGAAATAAAAATTTTATAACAAATTTATAATTTTTTGTAAAAGTTTGCTTGGATTTATTAATTTATTTATTACAAAAAATTTTAAAAGCATCTCCTTTCTAAATACTTTCTATAGAAAAACAAATATGGTCAGTCGGGGGTTTTCGGCGCAGCATACATTTCTATTTTTTAAATATTTTTATTTTTGATTATTTAAATTTTTTTGTAATAAAAAAAGAAGATTATATTAGATAAACAGTATTTATTACAAAAAGGGAAGAATAATATTAATTATAAAGAAATTATTTAATTAGTTAAATAAAAAATAATTTTTAAATTAATTGTTTTAAACCTTAAATTAATGTCATAAAGCTGCGCCGAATGGTCTCCCTCAACGCTATCATAAAAACCAGGCACCACACAGAAGAATGCGCGCAACCTTATGATAAATAAAATATGATGTATATTTTAATGACTTCAGCGGTTAATAAATGAATTGAGAATGATAAATGAATTGAATGTTAATTTAAAAAATTAAAATGTTTAAAAATAAAGAAAAAAAGGAATTAATTAATTTAAAAATTAAAATGTATTTTAATTAAGAAAATAATGTAATTAATTATCTGAATTTAAAAATTAAATTTAAAAAAAATTGAATTAAGAATTAGGAACTGTTTAATTTTTTTAACTAATTTTAATACATTAATTTTTTAAATTAAATTTTGATTAATTTAAGTACACAATCAAATAAATAAATTTAACTAAATTATAATTTTTATTAACGTCTAGCATTGAAGGGACTAATTTTTATTTAAAATATTGTTAATGACGTAAAAATTCCGGTATTTTCTTCTTCTTCTTCTCATAAATGACGACAAACAAAAAAGTTAAATTGATTTGTGCTAATTTTTTTTAAGAGGAAAATATGTTAAATATTTAAAATAAAATTAAAATATACGGTCTAAAGATTTAGAAAAAATTTAAATAATATTTAGAAAATTAGATTATAGTTTAGTATAAATAATTTTTAATAAATAAAAATGGATAAATACATTTCTAAATACTTAAAGGATTATTAAAGAAATTGCCTTAGAATTTTAAGATTTCTTTTTGTTTGATAAATACCTTAGTTTTTTTTAATTAAAAAAAAAAGAAATTACTATTTTTTAAATTTTAATAAAATTTAAAAAATTTATTCCATCTCAAAAGAAAATTTTAATTGATTTTAATTCCACGTTAAAATTAAATAATGTTGTTTAAACAAAAATTTAAAAAAAAATAAAGATATATTTAAATAAATAAATAAATAATTTTATTTTATTGGGGTTTCTTTTCTAAAATTTATTTTATGTATTCAAGCAAAGCTACATAAAAACCAGGAAATGCTTTAAATTATCAATTAATTTCTATACAATTGTTTTATTAAATTTATTTTAAATAGATAGATATATTTTTAATAAATCTTTTTGTTTTTATTTTAAATATTTTAAAGAAAAAATTATTTGAAAATTAAAAGAAAAATAAGGTTAAAAAAAAATTATTAAAATTTTTTAATTATTTACGTAAAAATCTATTTTTAAATTTTGTTTTTTACACGTTTAAATAGAAAAAAAAACAAATTAAAATAAACAAAATTAGAAAAATAAAAATAAACAAAAATATTTATTTGTTATTTAAATTTCTTTAGTTTATCAATTAAAAAAATTTGTTTTTAATTTTTTAAATAAATAATAGATTTAAATAAATTAAATTTTTAAATATATAAAATTCTTATTTTTAGTTAAATTAATTTAAATAATTTTTATTAGAAATATATTTTTATTAAATTAATATTTTACAAATGAAGGTAAATTTAAATAAATATTTTTAAAATTTGATTTTTAGATAAAATCAAAATTTGTAATTATTTTATTTGCTTTAACAATTATTTTATTAATTGAAAAATCATTGGCTAAAGAAAGTAAATATTATATTTATTTAATTAAAAATATTATTAAATTAAGGTATTTGCAAAGAAGGAGAAGTATATAATGAATGTGCTTCAGCTTGCGAACCAAATTGCACAAATCAAAATCCTGTATGTATAGATATGTGTATGGAAGGAAAATGTCAATGTAAAGAAGGATTTGTTAGAAATGAAAATAATGAATGTATTCCCAAAGAAAAATGTTTTAAACAAGAAAATACTTGTATAAAAATTAAAATTTAATTTTTTATAAAATTTTTTTTTCAAATTTAGCTTATACCCCATCTTTAAAATGTGGGGAAGGTGAAGAGGAGCGTTCTTGCCCCGTTTGTGAAGCTACATGTCAAAATCCAGTTATACACATTTGCCCATTATTTTGTACAAAAATTCCCAAATGTTTATGTAAGGCAGGTTATGCTCGGGTTGAAAAAGGAAAATGTATTCCCATTAGCGAATGTCCAAAAGAGTCGACAACAATTTTGCCAACAAAACCAACACATATATATCCTCAACGTTGGGAAAATTTTTATAAATTATTTTAAATTAAATTATTTTTTAGTTTGTTGCAATCCATTTCTACCTTGCCGAATATGCCCTCAAGGCCAACATTGTGTAGGAAACCCAGGTGAAAGACGTTGTGTTTCAAACGTTTGTAATTTACTTTGTCGTATTGGTTTTGAATGCAAAATAATTAATAATAAACCAACTTGTATTCCAAAATGCAATAAAGGAGAAGAACTAAAAGAATGTGCAAATCCTTGTGAACCAAAATGTGGAGAACCGATAAGGTTTTGTACAGAAATATGTTTAATTAAACCAAGTTGTCAATGCTTGTTTGGATATTCACGAGATTCAAATGGTATTTGTATTCCAAGTAATGAATGCCCAACCGATCAACCAAAATATTGTAATAAAAATTGTGGTTTTGTTTATGTGTGTAAAATCATTGATGGAGAACCAAAATGTGTTCCTCCTGATTTTTTAAATAAAACAACAACAGAACCTTATTAAGGTAATATTTTATTTTTTAAATTTAATAATAATTAATAAAAAAAAATAAATAAAAATAATTTCTGAATATTTAATAATTAAAAATTAATATAAAGGTTAATTAAAAGCTAAATTTAATTATTAATTTTTTTAAAGGATTCTGATTTCTAATTAATGTAAAATTTAAATAATTTTATAATCAAACTTTTTAATTAAAATATTTAACAATTAAAAAATGAAGAAGAAAAAGAATAATTTTTAATATTTTCTTAATTAAATTTATATAATTATTAATTATTTTATTGAGAATATAATAATAATAACTAAATTTAATAAATTTATTTAATTTTTCAATGATTTATTATTTTCCCATCATTATCTACTGATTAGAATGTTGAAGTAACATTTGAATCATATCTTGATATTTTACTTTAGTTTCATCATCAGGAGCATCATCAATTCCTTGCTTAGCAATATCTAAAGCATTTTTACCTTCATTATTTGTTTGATTAACTGATGCACCTTTTGACAATAATAACTAGAAAAATTAATTCTTATTTTATTTATTAAGGTCTAAAATGTTTAAATATTTGTTTTTTAAAAATATTAATCAAAAAAAGAACATTCCCCCTTGTTAATTATTGTAATTTAATAACCTTAACAATTTCTGTAAGTCCAGCCATAATTGCTAATTGCAAAGGTGTAGTGCCGTTTTTCTCATCTTTTTCATTTACATCTGCCCCACCAGAAATTGAATTTAAAATATTTCCAAAGTCACCACCTTGAACTGCACCAGCTAATTGCTGAATTAAACCCTAAAATTTATTTTAAATAATTTAATAATTTTTCTTCTTATTTTACATTTCCTGCTCCACTAGAAAGAAGCGTTTCAAAAAGTTGTCCGGCGTTGAACATTTTAAAGTAAATTTTAATATTTTGTTATTTAGTTTTACTGAAATTAAATATTTTATTTATTAAAAGGTTTATTAAAATAAAGAAAAATGATATATTAAATGAAATAAATTTTTAAAATTTAATATTTTTAGAATAAGGATTTCTTCTTTAATATAAAAACAATTTTAGCATTTTTAAGCTTTAGTCTATGTCAAATCAATAAAATATAAAAATAACCAGCTGAGAGTATGCTTATGACTCATTTAATAAATAAAATAAAACTTGTTTTTTATAATAAATAATTCTAATATATATTAAAGCATGAAATTTAAGTTTATTTTTATTTAAACAAAAGAAAAGAAAAGAAATTATTTTAAAGTTAAATATTTTATAATTTTATATTTTGTTTTGATAAGGTAATAAAATTTAATAAAATTGATTGGAGATAATCAAATTTAAAACGAAAAAAAACCGGTTATTAAGTTTAATTAAATTATTTTAAATTGACATAAATAAAAAAAATAAAAAATTAAAATTAAAATTTATTAAAAAAGAATAATTCTTAATAAAAAAATTATTAAAGTTTTATTTATTCTAATTATTTATATAAAGTTCAAAAGTATATAATTTTAATAAATAATATACTATTTTTTAAAAATATTAAATTTTAATTACAGATAAATTTTGAGGGATTATTTAGTAATATTTTTAAATAGACAAAAAATAAATTTTTGTCCAAAAATTAATTTATGCAAAATATACTATTGTATTTTCATAATTTTGGTAAATTTTTATTTAGAAAAAATGGCGAAAAAAATTTTGCAAAATTTCAATTTATTAGTTTGATAAAATACTTTGTGTTACATAGATTTTTTGAAGGCTGAACTTATTAGTAATTTCAACTTTTTTTTTTTTAAATTTAAATTTAAAGACTTAAAATAAATCATTTTTAATTAAATAAGCTTTTATTTAAGCAATGTTAAAACAAGTTAATTTATGAGAAGAAACAAACTTATAGTTTGGAGAATAAAGATATTCTAAATTATTAATTAAAGTTATTCAAGTTTATTTTTTAAAACCTAAACAAATAAATTGTCCGCATTTATTAATCCGCAAAATTTTCAAAATAAAATAAAAGTATTATAAATAATTTTTTAAAGTTAATTTAAAAACAATAATAATTTTGTTGTGTAAAACATGTAGTGACGTTAATATAACTTATTTATGTAAATATGTTAAATATATTTTTTTAAACAAAACAAAAATAATGTTTTTCATAAGTGAATAACATGAGAATATAAATTACTTATTTAAATATAATTTTTAGTTATAGAGAGTAAAAGATATTTTTTAAATAAATTTTTCTATAATATTTTTAGACGTTATAATGTTTAAAAAATAAAATATTTAATAATAATAAATAATATTAAAAATATTTTTATTTTATTATATTTATTTAAGCATGATTAATCTTTCAACTTACGTCTTTTAACTTGATTTTAAAAGAAAAAAAAAAGTTCCTTAAATATTATTTTATTAAAAAAAATAAATTCTTTAAACAATAAAAAGTATTTAATAAATATTTATTTAAATAATGATTCATATGGGCTTTAATTATTTTTAAAATTTTTTTATATTTTCTAAATTAATTAATTGTTTTAATTAATTTAATTTTTTTTTAAAGCTTCTAGGAATTAATATTTTTAAAAAATACAATTTTATTTAAAAAATGTCCTCTTCATTCTCTACTAGTATTTTTAAAAAATCAAAATCTAAAATAATTCCAATAAATACATCAAAGGATGAAAGTCAAAAAAATAATAAACGAGAACCATTTTTTGGCAAATTTCGCTTTTGTATTGCTATTCTACTTGGATTGTTAACATTTTCCTATACTTCATTAAGAATGAATTTAAGCATGGGAATGGTTAGAATTTTTTTAATTTTTAATTTTAACAATTTATTTTTTAAAGGTTTGTATGGTAAATTCAACAGCTATACATTTAAAAGAAAATAAAGAATCCTCAAATTCATCTAACTTTACTTTAACTGATTATGCACATAAAATTCATTTAAAAAATCTCGCATATGCTGAAGAATGTGGTGATAGAGAAGTTGATATGAATGTACATAAAGATTTGGGATATCAGGTAAACTAAATTAATTATATGTATAATTTAAGGTAGTTAGTTTGTTCGGAGGCTTTGTCAAAAATTAAAGCCTTTTAGTCTATATAACATTAAAAAAAATAAAATGAAATTAAATCATAATTTGTTTAGTCCTTATGTTCCCTTTCCTCTACTTATGGAGCAAAAGGGACATGCACATAAAATGAAAATAAATTAAAACTTTAATAATTTTATCCCTTTAATTTTAACTTTTAAAATTAAAAAATTTTAACATGTTTTTAAAGGGTTCAATAGAATGGACAACATCAGAACAAGCCAGCCTTTTTGCTGCATTGTTTTATGGCGGGTTTATTACAGTTTGGTTTTCTGGTTATTTAGCTGACAGATTTGGACCAAAATTTTTAATTGGAATGGCAATTTTTGATATGTCAATTTGTTCAATTCTTTCACCTATTTTAGTTGATTTGAATTATTATGCATTTTTTGCTGCAAGATTATTGATGGGACTTGGTGATGTATGCCATTTATTTTTATTTTTTAATAAGTAATAAATTTTAATAAAAAGTTTAAAAAATTTTCTGATGCCAAATATTTAAAATATTTATGACAATAAGAATTATTTTCTAAAAAAAAAATTAATTTTTTTTTATTTCAATAAAATAATTTCTAAAATTTGTAAGGGTTTCATTCTTCCAACAGTAGCATCAGCTAATGCTCGTTGGTCACCTCCAGCCGAGCGCAGTTTAATGTTTGCCATATGTACATTAGGCAATCAAATTGCTGCTTTTGTTTCTCTTTTGCTTGGTTCAAAACTTTGTGCCATACATTTTTTGGATGGATGGAGATTAATTTTTATTTCTTTTGGTAGAATTTTGTAATTTTAAATTTATTTAAAAAAAAAATTATTTTTAGGAGCAATTGGAATGACAAGTTTTATTCTTTGGATTATTTTTGCATCTAATAGTCCAGATGAAAGTCGATGGATTGGATTAAAAGAAAAACAAATGATAACTTCTAGTCTAACAGTAGGAGGTTCAAGAAAATCTATTAGTTCAAGAAGGGTAAAAATAATTTTTAAAAAAATTAAAATATTTTATTTTTTTATTAGTTAAATACAGGAAAAGTTCCTTGGAGTAAAATGGCTACAAGTTTACCCCTTTATGCTGGAATTATTGGACAAGTAAATTGTCAATTTTGTACAATGGTTTTGCAATCATATTTACCTACTTATTTAAAAGAATATTTAAAATTGAGTTTAAATGATGTAAGCTTTTTAATAATAAATTTAATTAATTTTTTTCTTTAAAAGTTTATGTAAAAAAATAAAAGTTTTTTGTTATACCTTATTGATAGATAAATTAAATTATTTAATTAATATATAAAATACAATAATGTAATATTTAGAATGGAATATATTCAATGCTTCCCTTTCTAGCAATGATATTTTCAAAAGTATTTTGTAGTATTTTAGCTGATCAATTACGCAGAAGAAATATGTTACCTGATACACAAAATGTTAAATTATTTCAAGCAATTGGTTTAAAAAAATATTTTAAATTTATTTTTTTTTTCTTATTTTGAAGCAAATATTGGAGCTGCAGCTTCTGCTTTTTGTATGGCAAAATTAGTTACTTGTAGTAATCATCAATTAGCAATATTATTTCTTTTAACTTGGGGTATTTATATTTTTCAAAATTAAATTTTAAATAATTTAAATTATAAAGGAATAAGCTTTGGAGCAAATGCGAGTGGATTTTTTACTCAACTTTTGTTAATAGCACCACGTTTTAGTGGTTTAATAAGTTCATTAAGTACAGGGTTAGCTTATGCAGTTAATGGAATTTCTCCTACAATAATTTCCTCAATAATTAAACATGTAAATAATTTATTTAATTAATTTTTCTTGAACAGAATATTTTTAAAAATATAATTTTTTAAGGGAGCACCATCAGAATGGAGAACAATTTGGTATATTCTTTGTGGATGCAATATATTCAGTGCTTCTTTTTTTATTTTATTTGCTTCAGGTTTTTGTTTTTTTTTTTAAATTAATTCTGATATTTAATTTATTTTAAGGTAAACAACAAAAATGGGCAGATATTGCTGAACAAAGTCGAAGTGAATCACGAACAGAAAATAGCGAATAAAATTTAAATAATATTTAAACTCTTTAAATTATAATTAAAATAAATAAAATAGAAACTTCTTTACAAAAGACATTAAGGCATAAGTATCATTATTTACCGCGTAATAACCTCTCTTCTTACTACGAAAGAAGAAGCAATAGAAAAATATTAATATTGCAAAAAGCAAGGAGATCAGAAGAATTCCAAAAATAATTGTAATAAAGCCTGAATATTTAAATCTGAAATGGTATATTTTTTAATATATTATAAACTTGTATGTTCTCCACTAAAATACCATGCTCCAGTAGCAATTCCACCTGCAGCTAATGCCAAATTTGAGCCTGTTAAAACTTGAGATTTTGCTTTTTGAATTTCATCCTTGGCAGTATAAAATTGAGGAGGTTCATAAGGACGATAATTATTTCGTCGGTTCATTCCACGTATTGGCGTGTTTCCAAAATTTTTGTTAGACAAAATTAAATCATCAATTTTATCACCACCATTTTTCATAGCTTAAGGTTTAAAAAATTAAAATTACACATTTTAGATTAAATTCCGGTTTTAGTACAAAATTAAATTCTTATTTCTGTACAAAATTAAATTCTGATGTATATGAATTCACTGACATTCCAAAAAAATAATAATTTTTTTAAAAGTTTTCTACACACATAATTACATTTAAATTCATAAAGCATCTTAAATTTAAACGTACCCATTTTGCCTCCAACAAGAAAAACATCGTCAACTTTATCTATTCTTGGAGAAACCTTCGCCCGTCCCGTTAATTTGCTTAACAACTTTGATATTGAACTAAGTGGTATACGACGCTTTTTCCTATAATGTTTTCTATGATTGTTGTTGTTAATTTTAACAACATTTCTTGATATATTTTTTAATAAAATATATAGATTTGCTTCATTTTTTTCGATTAAATTAATTTTAGATTTATTAACTTTTGATGTTAACTCAAATAGATGATTCTAAATTTTGTATAAATTTTAAAATTATAAATCATTAACATTTTTATCTTTTTCTGAGAATATTTTATTCAAAATTATCGTTGCATTAGGTAAAAATAAGCTTGAAGCACAAATTTCTTTAATCGTTAAAGTTGTTAATAAATTTAATAAAATAATAATATTATTACTAAGAAGCATTAATCGGTAGTTTAGTTAGTAAAACAAAAGAAAATAATAATTTTAAATCAAAAATTATTTTTAATGAAATATTTTATCATTAATTTTTATTCTAAATTTGTTAAAAATGATTAAAAATGAATCATAATATTTTATATAATATTTAATAGCTACTACTTTTTTAGTATTTGCAGAAAATTCTTGAAAAATTAATTTAACATCTTAAATTCAATCACTAATGAATATCGATAAAAAAATAAAAACATAAAAGAAATGAGGGAATAGATAAAAAAAAAATATTTTTTTATGTTGTTGACAGCCGCTGATTCATCTTTTTGGTTGCTGCTTCGGGTCAATTAACGATTACTATTGATGAGTGAGGACAAATATTTCTTCTAATTTAAACAAATAAAAATATATTTATTTTAATTAATTATTTAAAATATATTTTATTTTAAAAAATAAAAAAAAAAATTGATTTTTAATAAATTTTAAGGCTAAAAAAATGCCCTTAATCATGAGGCCGATCCTTCCTGTGCCATTCATTGTCTGAGAAATAGAGTAAGAGGAAGTTTAATTGATAATAAAATATGTGGCAAATAAATGTAAATTTAATTTCTTAATTTATCTCACATTCTTTATTTATTCTTTTTTAAACAAGTTAATTAATTTAATTAATAGACCAATAATTATTTTATTAAATTAATTTAATTTTAAATAAAAAATAAATTTTTAATTAATTTTATTTTAGAAGAATGGAAGTCAATTTATTGTTTCAATTAATTATTATAATTATTTTATTTTTAAAAATTGTTAGTATGGGATATGGCAATGAAGAGTTTAATCAAATAAATGAAGACCAAAAAAGTTTATTCGCTTCAAAAATTGATCTATTAGTAAAAGAATGTTCAAAACAAATTAAAGAATTATGGGATAATAATGCTAAGGATAGGTTACAAGTTATTGAAGAAACTGAAGCCATTCGTAAGAAATTTGCTAACAAAATGAAAGAGGAAAGTGATGTCAATCCGCCATTAGAATTTGAAAAAAGAGATTATGTTTTACAAAATATTAATGAAAATTTTAATAAAATTCCAAATATTACATCATTAGGAAATGAGAAAATTGAAAATATAAATAAAATAAATAAAGAGATAAAAAATGAAAAAATAAAAGAAATAAGAAATAATTCAAAATTTGCCGACCATAAACTAAGTTTGTATTATTTAATAAAAGAATTCAAAAAATCAAAATAATTTTTTTTTTTAATTTTTTAAAGATACAAAAATTATTGTACAAATACTTATAAAGTTTAAGCATTACATTAAATTATTTAAAATAGATACTAACCCAAAATTTTAAAGAATTCTCAAAAAATAATTTTTATTTAAATATTTGATTAATTTTAAAATTTATTTAATAGGCGAAGAAGATAAAGCTAGTATTTTAAAATTTATTCAGCATCCAATAATGGCACCTGTTATGAAAACCTTAGTTAGTAATAAAAAATCAAAATCAGATAAAAGGTTAAAAAACAAAGAAACAAAAATAAAAAATATGCTAAAAATTAATGAAATGTCAAAGAAAATAATAAAAAATAAAAAAATTATTAAAAGACAACAAAAACAAAAAAGGAAAGAATTTGAAGCAAAACATGAAAAAAGTTTGGAAAAAATGAAAAACTTGGATAATTGCTCGGAATTTGAATTAAACAAACTTATAGTAGAATGTTTGGAATATTTAAATTCTGAAGATAAACAGAATGATGAAGAAATGAATATAAATAATTTTATTTATCAAAATTATTACTCTTGAAAACATTATTTGAAAACAATTTTATTAAATTTATTTTTTAAAGTTTTTATATTATTTTTATAAAGTTTGATATTATCAGATCAAAAATAGTCGAATAATTTCAATTTACAATTATTTGGTAATTCACAACTTTAAATTTAAATATTATTTCAAATTTTATTTATAATTCATTTTATATATTTATTTTTGTTAAATTTGATGTAAATTAACAATTTTATTGATAAATTATTTTATTCCTTTATTTATTTAAATACTATTTATTTTATTTAAAGTTAATAACAAAAAATAAATTCAATACAAATTTTATAAGAAAATTCAATTAAAGGTATTTTGACAGGTTAATTATCTTTGGTTATATTTCAATATTTTTTTAAATTTAAAAAATTTTTATTTTAACAATTGAAAATAAAATATAGATTTAATTTTCCTCTATATTTCACTCGCGCAGCGGCTTTAATCGATAACTATTTTCATGCACACAAATGTTGTTTGTTTGTGTGTGTGTAAATAAGCCAGGTAGTCTCTCAATTTTTATTTCACTGAAAAAAAATTTATTCACATTTTATATTTAATGCTGCTTAGTAACAATGTTTAAGGTACCCAAAAAATCGAAATATATAGGCCGCCTAATTAAATTTTTTAATATTTTGTCTATAAATTTTTGGAAATTCTTGTATTGATCATATGGTCCACTTTCTTTAAAATTTATATTAAAAATGAATCATTACTTTTATACTTTAACTACTACATATATACTGTAAATATTATTCTGGTTAATATTTGTTAGAATATTTAAAACTATTTTTTTTTTATTAAAAAATTCGAATTTTTATTTAAATTTAATAAATTTTAATTGAAGTATTTTAGTCATAGTTTTCTTTAGTATTTTGTCAAATTATTCAATTAGTAATATTGACAAATAAGCGCTCGCTTATTCACAAAAAACAACACTGCGACAACCTTTCCTTATGTGCGTTAAAATATTTTTTTTTTGCTGTATTTTTCCTATTTTTTTTATGTATTTTTGAATAATATAAAATATTTAAAATATTTTTCTTTATTTGATTCAGAAAATATTATTATTCTAAGAGAATAAAATTAATTTTTGGCGTTTTAATACCGCACAGCCTAACAAAAAAAAGTAAAGGTGAAAATAAAAGAAAATAAAAAATTTAAAAATTGTGAAACCAATTTATTTATTTTTCCTCTTTCTTTTCATTTAATTTAGTTATTAAATTAAATTTTATTTTTATTATGTCTAAATTTATTAATTTAATTTCACAATTTATTTAAAAATTTTTTTTTAAAGAAATTTTCATAAAATGGTTAAAACTAAAGGATATACCGTATTTTTCTACGTTTGTTTAATTTTATTTTCGGATTATGCTTATGGAAGAAAATCTGGTGGCGGAGGAGGTGGATCTAGGGGAGGAGGAAGTGCTGCAAGAATGAATCCACAACCCCATCAACCAGCGTCAGGAGGACATCCAGGAGGAGGTTTTGGAGGACCTCCACATGGAGCCCCACACCCTGGGCCAGTTGGAGGTGGAGGATTTGCTGGAGGGAGACCTCAAAGTGCCCCTGGGGCAGGACCTGGACAGTAGGCTTTTCTTTTACTTTTTTTTTTTTAAATTTTACAATATTCAGCCTTGGAAGTGGAACAGGACTTGGCTCCGCTTCACGTGGTTCCTCATTTAAGCATGCATTAGCCGGTGCAGCAGTTGGAGCTGTGGGAGGAATTTTAGCTTATGAAGCAGGTTTGAGATTATTTTTAAGACATTATTTGACCCAAATTACCTTCTCAACTCCCTCATTTTGATAATATTTAAACCTTTTGAAATTTAAACATTTTCCCCGTAATTTGCCTGAGGCAATTAAAATTTTCCCTCAGGCATTTTATTTTTTGCCTTGGGCAACATTTACTACAAATTTTTTTTCTTTTATCTCATTTATTAAAGGGAAAGCAATAATTAAATCATTTGATAAACCAATGCATTACGACAACAAAGATTATTATTTTGGACAAGAATATACCAAAAGAGGGCCAGATGATATTATTTGTAGTTATGATTTTCAAGAATTAATGAAACAAACAGCACCACCTGCAGATGGAACTGCAGTAAATTCTACAGTAGAAGAAAATTCAAAAGCTTTAGCTCAAGTAATTTAATTTAAATTTTTAATTTTAATTTTAGGCCACTTTTCCAAATGGCACACGTCCAAAACAAGTATTTTTAAAATTTTAATTATTAAAAAAACCCTTTTAAAGATTGTTTGGACATGTAAAAAATGGGAACAATGTTGTGGAATGGATTGTTGTCCATCTCCTCAATTAGCATCTAAATCAGAAAATAACCACTCTTCTGCACTTTCCACCCTTGGAAAAATTTTATTAATGTTTGTATAAAATTATTTTCAAAAATTTTAGAAAATATTTCTTTTAATAAATATTTTTTTAAATAAAAATATTAAACTTTTATATAACAATATTTAGCACTTTAGCATCACAATTGCTTCTCTCCTCTTTTGCTGCTGTTGTTTTTTAATTATTTACAAATTTTTCCGTTCTGCTTTTGATAGGTAAATTTTTTTTAAATAATTCATTTAATAAATTATTTTATTTTTATTTATAGTTTATTTAATCGTGATAACAACAATTCTTATGACCCTTCAAAATTTGAAAATAATCAAAATTCTAATTTAATGCCTAATCAACCTGTACAAGCTCAAAGTTATCCAATGCAACCATACCCTAACCAACAATCTGTACAAAATCAATCCCCTGCAGGAATTGTTTATCCTTCTCAACCGCCGGCCCCTCCAGCTTACCCTGCATATCCTCCTGCACCTGGTTATTATGATTCACAACAACAAAAATATTAATAAATTATTTTTTTTTTTGGAGATTTTTTGATAAAAAGATAATTTTTGATTAAATTTATTATGGTTGTTAAAAATATCCTTAATTATTTACAGCGAAAAATAAACTCAAAAAAATCCTTTTAGAATTTCTCTTTTTTTTTTTTTAAATTAATTGTATAAAATACCAATTATATTTTATTTTTTAAAATATTTTAATATTATTATTTATAATTAAATTTATTTCAATTAAAAAAAAATATTTATTATTTTAATATATATTTACATATTTTTATTATTATTAATTATTCCACTTAAGAATTATTCCTTCAATTCTTTTATTTAAAGAACAAAGATTCTGTTTTAATAAGGGTTCTGCTAACTTAAGAACTTGAAAATAATAAAACATTTTAAATTAAAAGAGGGACAGTCATATGCAAAAATTAGCATATGACTGTCCCTCTTTTAATTAATTCTTTTAAAAATTAAAAATCATAAGAATTTTCGAGAGATATAGAAAATTATATTTAAATAGAGAGATTTGTTAGAGACTCAGTAAAATTAATTTTGGCAATGGGCAACACTACATCACCCTTCAAAATCCCCCGCAATATAACTTAAAGGGGATACATTTCATTGGCATTTATTATTTAATTTTACTCACAAATACTAAATAGTATATTTATTTTATTAATATTTAATGTTTAAAAGATATCTTCTTAAAAATTAATTAATTTAAAAATTTATATTAAGTAAAAATGAATCTTTTAATTTATTTAATTAAAGCTTTATTAATTATTTTTTTAATTAAATATATTTATGTAAAAGCAAATAATAATAGTAAGTTTTAAAATTTTTAAATAAAAATATTTTAAAAATATTTTTAGAAATAAAAAGAAGTGATTTTCCTGAATATTATACAAAAATGTTTATTAAAGAAAATATAGAAATGTTAGAAAGAGAAAAATTATTTTATCAAGTTGGTGCTTCTATTTTAAGTGAAAAAATAAATGATGTTCAACTTAAAAAAGATAAAAAAGCAAAAGGTTATGAAGTAAACAGCAGAACAGAAGATTTAATGAATTTAAATGCTACTTTAAAATTTGTTGAAGAAAAAATTTTTAATCTTAATGAACTTAAAGTATGATAATTTTTAAAAATTTTTTAATTTAGAAAAAATTAAAAAAAAAAGAGTGAATTTAAAAAATAGAGTTTTCAACTATTTAAGTTAAATTTTAAATAAAACAATTTTTAATGATAATTTGAAAATAGTTTTAATTAAATGTTTTTATTTTAATTATTACTATTTTTACTTTAAAATAAAATTTTTTTTTCTAAAATTTTAATCTAAAGAAAGAAGAAGAAAAAATTAGTTCAGAAACTTTAAAAATCCCTTTGGAAATAAAAGAAAAAGAAATTGTTGCAAACTTTCATAGTTATGAAATAATAAATTTACTTGTTAATATTAAAAAAAATCTTAAAAAAATTTCAACAAATGAATTTGCTAAAAATTTTTATGAAATACAAGATGAAAATAATATTAAAAAATTTAAAATTATAAAAGCAAATATGCGAGCACTTTTAGGAGATTATTTAATAAATTTAGAAATTGAATATCCTATTCATATGCGTTTAGGTAAGAAATTTTTTTTTCTTTAAATTAGTTAGTGTTTTTAAAAAATATTTATTTTATATAAAGGTAAAATATTATTTAATTTAATAAATCAACGAACTTTCCCTAATTTATTGCACAATTTTTAAATCATTTTATTTTAGATATACTTGAATTGGAATTTAAAAAAGAATTATATAAAAAAGTTATTACTACAAATCATTATAATTTACAAGCAATATTTGTATTAAATACTTCAAAATTTTTTGAATTAATAATTAATAATATGACAAAGAATAAAGGAGTAGACGAATCTTCAGAGATTTTAAAAAAAGATTTTGAAGAAGAAACATCAAGTAGTGGACAACATAGTAAAATAAATGTAAATAATTTATTAAATTATTTAAAAATAAATATATGCATTGATTACTTACTATTTTTTTTTAAATTAAAATTTATTTAGTTTAATAAAAAAACAAATAAAATAGAAGAAGAAAAAGATGATTGTTTACAAAAATTTTTTAAAGAAACAATTATTTACATTAAACAATTAAACGAAGAAAAAATAATATATTTAGAAAAATTTAATAAATTAATAACAAATTTAAGCTTATATTATTGCGATGAAAATAGAAATTTTAAAAAATATGAAAAAATAGATGATATAAATAAAAATAATTATTTAAATAAAATTTCAATTGAAAATTTAAATGAAATACTTAATATATATAATGAAGATAAACAATTTCGTAAAATATATTTAAATGAAAGGGATGCAAGAGCAAGAGTAATAGAATTTTTAAAATTAGAGAATAATTATAAAGAAATTTTATTAAATAATGAACCTTTTGCAGTTATGCTTAAAAATGGTAAAATTTTATTAATAAATTATATCCAATTAATTAAAAACTTTTTATTTCCAAAAATCAAATTAATTGAATTTTTTAAAAAATTCTCTTTAGAAAATATCAACGAGGATATTCTTCAACTTTTATCTAAAAATTATTTAAAAACATTTTCTAATGAATTTGATGATATAAATACAACAATAATAGATATTCTTGTTTCAATTTATTTTATGAATGATAAAATGATAAATAATTATCCAAAACAATTAAATGATAATTGGGAAAATTATAAATCATTAATGTTATTATTTATTGAACGAACATCTAGTATTATATTAATACCATTAGAAGAATTAGAAAAAGAGGGTAATAAATATAAAAATATGTTATATTTACTTAGAAAATTGTCTAATGAGGAGGAAAATGAAAATACAACAACAGGTTTATTTACAATAAAAAAGAAATTTCTTTATATTTATAAAATAAAAATAGACTAATTGATTTTAAATAATAAAACTAAATACTTTAATTAATCTTTTTTTTTAATAAAACAAATTGGCACTTGTACCCCTATCCTACCTTTTTTTTCATTGTCGCGCCGCGCCTTTTTTATACTGCGCCGATATTAATTTTTTTTTAATTTTAGTAAATCAAACTACACTAATGAAAAAACTTAATGATGAAAAATTTAAAGAATATCTTTTAAAAAAAGAAAAAGGAGAAAATTTAAATAAAAATTCGTTACTTTCTGAAGAAGATCAAAAAATTTGGTTAATTGAAAAGCATAAAATTGCTATTAAATATCTTATAGAAAAGGATGAAGAATTTAAGGAAAATGTTAAGAGTAATAAATTAATAAAAATATTTAATTTAAAAATGTTTTTTTAAGATTTTAATAATAAAGAAAAATTTAATTTAATTAAATTAATTGGTCGTAATGATGTAATAATTGTTTATGAATTAATAGAGGTAAAAATATTTATTTTTGTTTTACTTATTTTTCAAAGAAAATTTTAAGATAAATCTTAATTATAATTTTTTTAAAGATTAATAAAATAAAAACCAATTAAATATAAGTATATAAGTAAATGTTAGAGAGACCAGAATAAGTTTGACTTAAAACTTAAAATTTTTGTTTTTTTTTTTTCGTTTTTTTTAAATTCCTTTATACTTGCTAAGTTTTAGATTATCCAATGTTGTAAAATAATATAAACATTTAAATAATTTAGAATATTCAACGAACAAATTTAGAACTTATTTCAAGCCAAATTTTAGAAAAAGAAAATGAGATAATTAATTCTATAGGTAATAAAAAAATATTTTTAAAAATTAAATAAATATAATTTATTAAGACTCTATTTTATCTGAAAATAATTTAAAAAAATATCTTCTTGAAAAAATTGGAGATCAACGAATAAAAATTGATGCTATTTGGTGGTATATGCAACTATTAATTATGAATATATTTAAGGTAAATATATTAATAAAAGTGATTAAATAAAAATCAATTGAGTAAATTAAATTAATTCATATTAATTATCGAGGCAATTTTTAAAAGTATTCTCGCGATGAAAAAGAAAATGTAAATTATAATTAATTAATTTATTTAAGAGATTAAGTCAACAGGAGAATGAAGATAAAGAAATGTTAAATAACTTGAGAAGAGAATATATAACAATTGTTAGGAATGATCAAGATAGAGCTACTAAAATTTTATTCTTTTTTTATAAACAAATTTTTTATAACGTTAATTTGGATGAAGGAACACGAAAGACAATTATTTTTGATGAATGGGTATACTCTAAAAAAATTCAATAATTTAATAAATAATGAATTTTAAGAAAAAAATGCCTAATATTAACATATATCTTGGTTATAATATAACAGGAGATGATTTTCAAGATATTGAAAATAAATATGAAGGAATTAATTTGCCTGTTGCTAAAGCTATGTCACGATTAATTTCTGTTAGTTTAGGACAATTTACTTTTATTTATTTCCCAAAATTTGGGAAAAAATCTTTTAACATGAAATTTAAATTATTAAATTAAATTTAATCAAGAATTAATTTCAGGTTAAAAATGACATTTTATTTTACTATATCACTAATCTAATGTCATCGTTTTCTACTACGCTTTATGAAATTATGACAAATAATAATATTACATTAAATATCAAACAACTTTTGCTTAAATTAGTGGGAAACGATTATTTACTTAAACTTGAAGAAAAATTTCCGGAATCTTTACAAATCGGTTAATTTATTTTCAGAATTAAGAATCAGAATATTATTATTAATTTACAATGAAAAATTATTATTTAATTCTGATTTGTATTTTATTTATACTTTTACTTTAAGTTTCAGAATATTTTGTTTAATTAATACAAAAAGAGAATTATTTTTAAATTATTTACAAAATTATTACTTAAAATAAATAATTTTTTTTTTTTATTATTCTTAAATAATTAATTTATGGCTTTTAGAATATTTATTAAAAGAATCACATTTTCATCTTTTAAAAAAATTTATTAATACAAAAATTGGATCAGAAGATGCTAAAAAGATTGAAATTCGAATTGCTGTCCCATTAATTCTTAGTTGGACATTTAATACTTTAAATTTACAACAAAATCAAATTAAAAATAACAAAAATGCAAATGAATTTAAAACACTTATAGAAACATTAAAATTTAACATTTTAAACCCTAAACAAAGTGAAGAGATTTGTACAGCCCGTGCTTTATGTTTAATATTTAATTTTGCTATTAAAGCTGATTCTGTATATCCTCTTATCGATATTGAAGCAAAAAAGTAATTATTTTATTATTAACCAAAAACTTAATTTTAATTAATTATTTTTAAAGAAATTAATTAATTAAAGATAATTTTTTTAATTAAAGAAAGGACCAAAAATCATATCAAAAAAATAAACAAGAATTATTTAAATGGAATGCTGAGGAACATTGTAATGAGGAAAAACAACTTAATTTGTCTTTTGAAAAACAAAAAGAAAAGTTAGAACAAGACCATGTTATCATAATAAGAAATAATTTTAATGAATTGACTGATTTGATAAATAATACTTTTGGGGGTATTACAAAAATAAAAGAAATTGTTAAGGATAAAAATCTGTTGAATGATTTTTTATATGATTGCAATTGTAATTTTTTTTTTTAATTTAACTTTTTTTAATTTAAATTTTTCTTAAATTTTCTAAATTTGGCATTTTATTTGGGAAAAAATTTTTTGTTTTAAAAATAAAAAATAAAAGAATTATTAAAAAATATTTTTCTTCCTATTTAGGGTTTTCAGATGATAATAGAGCTAATTATCATTTCTCGAATGCCATAGGTGGACAATTAAATATACAAACAATTACTGCAAATAGAATTGCTTTGAAACTAATTTTATGGACTCGTTGGATGAAAGAAAAACTTTTTCCTGAAGATAATAATGAAATTATGAATACATTAAAATATAATTTAAATAAAAATTGGAAAAATCAACAAATTAATTTATTAATAAAATATGACAAAATTATTATGGAATGTATTGAAACTGATGATATTTTATTTGTTGAAAAAAATGAAAAAGAAATGTTAATATTACAAGTAATTATTTAAATTAATTTTTTAAATTTTTAATTAATATTAATTTGTTAGGCTGAATTAATAGAATATGTTTTAGAACAATTTGATTTACTTAATGAAAATAAAACTTTAAATGAAATTGAAAATGAGTGGAAAAAAATTTATTTAGGACAAAAATTTTATAAAGAAAAATATGAAGAATATAATAATTGGATTATTGGAATGTGTAAAGAATATTCTTCTACAATATTTATTCAACAAATACTTAATGATCCTAAAAAAATTGAATTTTTAAAAAATAGTAAGAAATTTTTATGAATAAATATTTTGAATTATTTTTTAAAAATATTTACAAAGTTTGATAAATTAAAAAAAAATAAAATGCTAAAAAGAATAAAAAAAGAGATATAGTAATTATATATTTTCATCTTTTTATGATTAAAAAGCTAAAACCCTTTAAAACTTGTTTTAAAATTTTACAATTTTTTTTAAATTGTTTTAATAATTTTTAAGATTTGAAAAACAAGAATTCAAAAATTTATTTAAAAGAACTTGTTGGATATAGCGGTTTTGTAGAAATATTTGAAAAATTAGATTTACAATTTAATTATGAAGATTTTAATAAAACTAGAGAAGAAATAAATGAATTAATTAAAAATGAAAAAAAAAATCAAATTGATCCAATTAAGAGAAAAGAAATTGAAAAAGAAGAAGAAAAAATTAAAAATGAAGCTAAACTTTTATTAGAAATTAAAAAAAAATTTGAAGAAGAAGAATTGAAGCAAAAATATTTAATTATTGAAAAACAAAGAGAAAATGAAAGATTATTACAACGTAAATTGAAAAAACAGGAAAAAAAAGAAAAATTAAAAGCTTTGAAGGAAAAAATAAAAAATAGACAAGAAAATACAAAAGAATTAGGTTTAATAAAATTTATATTTAGGTACTTTCCCATTATGCCGACAATGTCCGCAACTTTTATCCGCAAGGTTACATTATTTATTTTCTCAAAAGTCTTGCAGATAAAAATTTGCGGACATTATCGGCATAATGGGAAAGTACCAATATTTATTTTAATAATTTTTTTAAGAAATAAAAAAAGAAATAAATAAATCAGAATTTAATTATTTAAATAAATTAGAAATTAAATTAAAACAAAATTGTTTGGAATTAAAAGAATTTTTAGAAAAAATAGAAAAAATAATTTATTTAATAGAAAATATAGCAAATTATGAAAATAATATAGATATTAAATGGGTAATTAAAAATAAAAATTTTTGGGAATTTAAAAAAGAAAAAATTTTATTAATTGAAGAAATTAGTTGTGAATTAATTAAAAAAGAATTAAATAATATTTTGGAACAATTGAAGGATTCTGTTGAAAAAAAAATTGTAAAATTTTTATTTTTTTAATTAATTATTTTGATTAATTTTTTTTTTTATTGATTTCTATAGAAATATTTTTTCTTTCTAGAAAAATAGAATTTTTTTTCAAATTAAATATTTTATTTTAAATTATATTTAATTAAACGTTTAATAATTTGAAATAAAATTAAAAATTTTTTTAGCTTCAAAAAGAGCTTAAA
Source organism: Meloidogyne graminicola (assembly GCA_036172905.1). NCBI lineage: Eukaryota > Metazoa > Nematoda > Chromadorea > Rhabditida > Meloidogynidae > Meloidogyne > Meloidogyne graminicola. The sequence continues at coordinate 1,592,884 of JARPZY010000016.1, read as the reverse complement.
GAAAATAATTTTGATTTACTCAATAAATGGGATCCTAAATGGCAACCTATAAAAAAGTCAATTAAAGATATGACAACATTAATAAATAATTGGGTATTTATATATATTTTTAATAATAAAATTAATTTAAAATTAAGATTCCCTATTCTTTTCGTAATAATCATCAGGAAAATAAATTTAATGAAACAAAAAATATTGCAAAATTTATAATTTTTGGTTCACAAATATTAGGCACTTCAACTAATAAATCTAATGTTAATGGAATTATTTTTGTTCCATCTAAAAGTTATTTTGATACACAATTTATAATTGATTTCTTTGGTGATTTTGATTGTAATTATAAAGGAAAATGTGTTAAAAATTGGTTAAAAGGTGTAGCAAATATTTTTGGATTGGGAGATAAAGATAATTCACTTTATTGTATATTATGTGAGGTAACAATTTAATTAAATTAATTGTTTGAATTAATGAAAAAAATTTATTAATAATTTATAAAAAATTAAATTAAATTTTTTAAATAAAGTTAATTTTATACTTTATTTTTTAATTTTTTGTTGATATTTTTATTTAAATTTAAAAAAAAGTTATAATTAAAAATATGATTCCTTTGTCAGGTTTAGTTATATTAGACAAAGGCAGAGAGTCAGAGAAGGTTATTTTTCTCTGCATTCAACTACCTTCTTTTTTGCAAAAGAGGAATTCCAATTTATTAAAGATCTAAAATTACTCGTTTTAATCTTCACTTAAATATTATTTAAATTAAATTATTTTATATTCTTAAAAATAGACAATTTAAAATAATTTAAATATTCAGAATAAATTAGTCAAATTTATTAAACGAATAAATAGTCGTCGGTTACAATTAATTAATGCAAAATTTGGCAGTGTAGAGTTTGAACTTTCATTTGTGACTTTAGAAGAAAAATCATTTGAAAGATTATTTAAAGATAACAGTCCTTTAACGATAGAAAAATTGGATAAAGAAATTAACCATTTTAATGAAAAAATTACTTATAAATCTCTTAAAGATGCTAATAGTATTGTCACAAAATCATTAAGTAAACGATTAGGAATGATTATATCACTTTCTGGTAAAGTTTAAAAAATATTATGATTTAAAAAAAAAAAATAAAAATTAGCTCTTCGATCAAGCCTTCGATTGAAAGAATTGTTAGGAAATAATATAGATAAATTTCAAATAATTTTTATAACAATTAAATTATGGGCTACAAGTTAGTTAATTTTATTTTTTATTAATTAAAATAATTTTTAGATCATTATATAAATAGTGGTCAATTTGGATTTTTAAATAGTGCTTCAATTTCAATTTTTGTAAGCAAAATTATTCTAGAAAATTCAACACTTGGGACTGTTGAATTAATTAAAAAATTATTTGAATGTTTAGTTTTGTGGTTTAATTTACCCTTAAATGAAAATAGAATTGTAAAATTGGAAGAACCAATTGATTGGGAATTTAATGAAGCTATTAAAGAACGAAATGAAAATTATGTTTATAAACTTTTGAGTCCAGAAAATTCAAAAAAACATCAAAAAGCAGTATGGCCAATTATTGATCTTGGTTATCCTTCTCAAAATGTTGGATTTAATATTAATGGAAGTACTGAAATAATTATTAAAAAAGAAATAAATAAAGGTAAATAATTGTATAATGTTAATTTTTTTTTAAATAAAAATTTAAAGGATTAACAATGCTAAACAATTTTAAAGAATTAATTCTGAATGATAATAAAGAGAATAAAATATCTTTAATTGAACAAAGATGGAAGAAATGGTTAGATGGAGGATTATTTGAAGAAAAGGTAATGTAATAAAAGTTAGATAAAGGTAGAGAGCACAGAGTAACTTATTCTTCTCTTACACTTATTGCGTAAAATATATTAATGTTTATGTTAATATTTTCTTTCCTTTTTTATAACTTTTTAAAATTTAATATAATAGAAATGATTTTGGTATTATTAATTAATATTTTTCCTCAAATAGTTTTATTGTTTAATAAAATATTTTTTTCCAGTATAACAATTATCTTGTTGTCATCTGTTCCTATAAAAGAAATAGTACGTTTGGCCCTCTCTTTTGTGATTATACTAGAACAAGAATTCGACTTGCTCTTTTAAATATAGAAAACAAAATAAAAATTATTGAATATTTTCATCCATCTCCAAAAAAATATTTGGACTCTCAACCTTGTCCTAAACATTTAAATAAATATATTAGTAAAAAAGGTATTATTTGTACTGTTTGGTTAATTGGAATTAATACAAAAATAAATTCTGAAAAACTTAAGAAAGTAAAAATAAATAAAATTAAATTAAATATACAAAAGAGGAGAAGAAAAAATACAAAAAAGAATAAGAAGAAGAATCAATTAAAAATTTATTTTGAAAAATACAACGATGTATTAATTCAATTTATTGATGAAATAAGAAATGCATATGAAAATACATTTGATTCAAGAATGAAAAGAACTGAACCAGAAAAATACAAATTAAATACAACAATTTTAGATAAAAATGAAATAAAGGAATGGATGAAGGTTTTAAAAAGAAAAAATATTAAATGAGAATAATATGTAATATATAAAAAGAAAAAAATTGTTAAAATTGGAAAAAAATTTAAATTTTTATATAGTTTTTTTTTATTGATATAAATTCTTATTAAAAATTTAGAAGTTAATTATTAATTGATTTGACTTTATTTTTTTTTTTTTTAGTAAAAAAAAAATTTAAAATAATTTGTAAATTTTTAATCAAATGAATGAAAAAATTTTATTTATTTAAATATTATCTAATGTAAAATTAATTATATAAGTTTTTTGATCTTTTGATGACATTCTTTCATTTGAATTATTTTAAATGTTTAACAAATTCGCTATTTTGGATTGTGTTATTAAAAAAAAATCTGATTTAGGTTAATATTAAATAAAATATGTATTTAAAAAATTTTTCAATATAAAAACTATATACATACACTTTAATGTAAATAAAAGTTAAAAAATATATAATAAATTTTACAAGTAAAAATAAGATAAAAAAAATTACTAAAAAAAGATTATAAAGGGGGGTTTTTTTTAAATAATGACAGTTCTTTTCCTTTGTGGAGGCAAAATATATATGTACATATTTATTTTCTCAAAAAGATTATTTTTAAGGAATAATTATGTCTCAAAAATAATCCTTTTCTTTTTTTTAAATAATCTTTTTGAGAAAATAAATATTATTGCTTGGGAAAAAATTTAAATAAATTTGCCTCCATAAAGGAAAAGAAATAAAAAATCTTTGTTAGTAACTTTTGCTTTTTCTTTTAAAAATATCTTTAATGAAATGATTTTTTTTTTTTTTTAATTCAATTTCGATGTGAAGGACCAGGATTATTTATATCATGAAGGACATATCCTTTTGGAATATTTTTAGTCTTTAAAAACTCAAAAATATTTTTAACAAAATATTTAGGTGGTTCATCAAAAGTTAAAGAATAATTAATTGCCATCTCTTCTGTAATTTGTTTATATTCTAAAATATTTATAGAATCAAATATTTTAAAAATTTTTTTCATTCGAGTATATGCTAATAAAACCTTTGCAGCATTTATACGAATTAAAACCTTAAATTTAATGTTTTATTAAAAAAAAAGTTTAACCGATAAATGTAAAATATTCATTTCATTTGAATAAATATTTTCATTCCTAACTTTTGCATATTTAAAATTTTCATATTCATTATTTAAATAATTTAAAGGTAATTCTAAATTTTTTTCAATATTTTCAGCTAATAAAAATAATTGTGTGTCTGAATCATTATTAAATTTTTTTAAATATTCTGCTACTTTTTTAATCGAATCTTTAAGCCAAAATTCAGCTAAACTCCAAGAAATAAGTCGTTGTTCAAGTTGATCAAAAATTTTTGGAGAATTATTTAATTCTTCAAGTAATTTTTTCCCTTCATCATTTTTCTATAATTTAAAAAAATTTAATAAAAAAAAAAGAAAAGTAATATACTGAGTATAAAACATTATATTTAATTTAATATTTATTAATAAGTTATATTTTTTAAATAATTTTTATAAAATTTAATTATTTTTAAATATTTACTCTGTATAATGTTCCTTTTAATCCATCAAAAGTAATAAATGTATCAAGCATTGAATTTAAAGTATTGTAAACATTTTGAGAAGCTTTTAATAAATTATTATGAGTATTCCATAAATCAAAATTTTCCTAAATAATTTTAATTTTTATAAGTAACTAAAACATTTAAAATATTTTTTGAAGTAAAAAAATTGTTAAAAAAATTATTCAATTTCCATAAAAAAATATAATTAGTTAGTAATTAAAATAAATTTTGAATTTTTTTTTTTAGGTTTATTTAAAAATTATTAATTAAAATACACTTAAAATTTACGTTATTTTGTTCATAAATATTATTAAATATTTTAATAGGTAGTTGTTCAATTTCGGAATAAAATTCAATTAAATAATCTATTGCTTCTTTCATTAAATTTTTATTTGAATAAACAATTTTTCTAGGTAGAATTTTTTCAATTAAATAAATTGTTATTTCAATATCAGCATTTTCTTTAATTTTTTCTAATTTTTCAAGCCTTTCTGCTTCAAATATTCGTAAAGGTTTTAATTCAACTCCATATCCTCCATACCCATTATTTTTGAATTCTTTAAGATCTTCAAGTTCAATTGTTTTTGACTGAAATATATTTATTTATTTTAATAATTACTCTTAAATTTTTTTTTTTTAACAAATTTACTAAATAATATACATTCCGTATTTAAAAAATTGTATTACTTATTTATAATTTATTTAAAGAATAATTACCTCACTAATAATATCATTTAAATTTTTTAGATCTAATCCAAAAATGTGAAAGGACCAATAATTAAAAACCTCTGCTTCATTTAATTTTAAAGTAAAATAGCTTGTTTTTGTATATAATTCATGTAATTTTCCATTCATTTCTTTAGAAAGAAAATTATTAATTTTTAATTTTGAATCATTAATTATTTTTTTAGAAATTTTTTGATCGAATAAATTGTCCAAACTTTCCAAGTTTTTACCAACATTTTCATTAAAATTTAAGTTAATACCAAGAATTAATTCAAGTTTTATTTTATGGAGGAATTTATTGATTGTTTTACGAAGTTTAACAAATTCTATGTAAATTTTATTGTTTTCACCTGTTTAAGGGAAAATTAAATAAATAAGGATAACTGAAATGAGATAATTATAAAAAAAGGAAAAGCATTGGAAATATTTAATAAAAATTATTTCTAACCAGAAATTGGATTTATTAATAAATGATGACTTGAAGAAGAAGCTCCTATAATATTTTCTTCTGTAAATGTTTCCCAACCTAACCGTTCACCTAAATCTTTTGAAGAAACTTGTGCTTGGATATTTTCTTTATGGTGAGAAGTAGACTGTTCATTTAAATCAACATTCTAAAAATTTTTAAAATAATTTTCATTCTTTTCCTAAATATTTTTATTAATTTTTAATAATTTAAATTAACCTCCGTTTCCGCTTTATCAGACCAAAATAAATTAATTATTTCAAATAAACTTTTATATTTTATGCTTTCTTTTGGTATACTAATATTATTAACAAAAAATTGTTTAATTTCATTTTCCAATTTTTTTATATTATCCTCAATAAATGGATTTGTTTCAATTTTAAAATTTAATTCGTTTATTTCAGATGAAAGGATAATTGGATACTTTTGTAAATTACTAACAAAACTGTTATAATACTTAATAAACTCAAAAATTTTTTCTCTGATTAAATTTTTTTCGGGTGTTTTAAAGTTTTTTAATTGTTCAATTGTATCTTCTTAAGAAATTTAAAATTATTTTTTTCCTTAAAAAATAATTTTTTAAAAAAAAAAACCTTTAAATTCAACAACATGCTCAAATAATTTCTTAACATTTTCCTCAAAATTTTTAATGTGTTGAATTAATTGTTCTTGGTGTTGTTGGTGGTGATGTTGTCGATTGGAAAACATTCCTTTACATAATAGAGGAATTAAAAGAAAAATTATTTCAGGAAGCAGATGCTTGAAGGATAAATAAATTATCATTGCGATACTTTAAACTGCTTCTTCCTCAAAAAGTTTCTGAATGTCTGAAAATTTTACAAATTTTATTACATTTAATTTTTTATTATTTAACGAATGTTACGTTATAGAAATTTCAAAAACTCTGCCTTTTTAATTTTAGAATTTATTTTTAAATTATTAAGTAAAAATATAAAATTAAAAGAATTTAAATTTCATTGATAGGGAAAGAAAACCTTCCCATCATTTACATATGACAACTTTTCCTTTCTTTTTTTTATTTAATCTCACGTGAATTTAAATTTTTAAATTTTCTTGCCCTTTTCTTTTTATGAGGGAAATGCTTGACGAAAATTTATTTATTAATTACGTTAATTAGTCAAATGAAAGAAAAATTAGAAAAATTAAATTCGATTCAATACCACATGATTTTATATTAGAGTTGGCAGTAAAGATGTTTAGGTTATAAGAATGTTTTTTTTTTAAATAAAATAAACTTAAAAAAGAGTGTTTTTAAAGAATTAATTTTGAAATTATTTCATTAATGAGAATATTTAAAATATTTATAATTTACAATTTTATTAAATAAATGCACTTTAAAAAAATTTCAAAATTAATATTAAATTTAAAAAATAATTTCCAGACTTGTTTATTAGGAAATTATTTGCGCATTGAACATGGAATTAATTTAAATATCTTTTCAAAACTAATATTTTTCATTATTTATTATATTCGAATAAAAAGAAGATAATTAATAAATTAATTTTAAAAAGTAAATTTAAATATTTTTTATTTGAAAATGTACTCATTCTTGCTGTGTTTTCTTATTGTTTCTCTTCTTTTAAATGTTTCTTACGCTACCAAGAACTCGAATCAAGAACTTATTAAACGATTAGAGGAACAACTAAAACAATCACAACAAATGGAAATAAACCGACAATTTAATCTACAAAATGTTTGGCCTTTTAACCAAACAAACATTCAACATCCAACAATAATGCAACAACAATTACAAACTTATTCAAATCAAGAACATAAACATCCAAATAATTTAAATGAACATATTAACAAAATGAACTTTGAAAAAAATAAAGGAATTTTAAAAATAAAAAAAGAACCAGAGGAAAATGTGCCTTTACAAAATAATCATTTAATAAATAATAATCAACAATTTGGAAAACAATTTCAATTTTTAAAAGTAAAAAAAGAAGTGGAAGAAATTCAACAATTTCCCCAACAAATACCTAATCAACAAGCTTATAAAAAGCCTCCTTTAATTATTCAAATTGATGATTCTTCAGATGATGAAGCAGATAATAAATTAAAAAATAATAAAGGTAAGAATTAATATTATTTAATAAAAAATTGTTTGTAAAATTAAAGGAAAAAGTATAAAAAATTTAACATTAAAGAGAATCGATTTTGAAGAAGCTAGAAAGAAACAAAATTTTGAAAATGCAAAAATTTAAAATTATTTTGATTTATATTTTAGGAAAAGCAAGTTTAGAAGAATATTGCGGAAATAAACGTCAAAAAATAACTGAATCTTCATATTTAACAGAACAGGATTATAATAAATGTTTTGAATTCTTTAATCAATTAAATGAAAAAATTACAAAAATACCAAAACAACAATATTTTGAGAAAAATTCTCAAAATAATATTAAACCAATATTGCATCAACAAGATCAAAATTTATTGAATACAAGAAATGGAAATGCTTTTCATCATAATATGTGTAATTTTTAAAATTGAGAGATAAATATTTGGGTAACGTTAAAAAATAAATCTTTCACGGAAGAATATTTTTAAAAATTAAAAAATAAATGGCAAAAATTTTTTAAATCTAAAAATTAATTTATTTCTTTATTTAAAAATAATTTTTTTTTAAATTAATATTAAATAATAAAATAATTTTTAGCAATAAATAATCAACCTTCAACATCATCAACAACTACTGAATATAAAAATAAACTTGCCAACAATTTTTTGCAACAAAAAAATTCTAAAACTGGTTAAATTTAAAATTTAAGCTAAATTTACGAAAATAAAACTATTTGAATTTAATTTTAGTTTCAAATGTTCAGAATTCATTAAATTTACTAAAAGAGAAAGAAAAACTTGTAAAACACGAAATGGCTCATTCACAAACATTATTAAAACAAAACGCATGTTTTTTAAAAATAAAATAAAAATTATATGTTATTTTATTAATAATATTTATAATTTGAATTTTTTAATGTTTGAGTTCCAAATTAATTTATTGTTATAAATAAAAAAAAAAACCCCCGAACATATACATATTTAGTAAATATTGAGAAATTTAAATTATAAACTTCCTTTTTTAAGATAATTTAAAATTAATTAATTTAAATTTATTTTACAGAAGGATTATACAAATAAATTATTTGAATTACAATCTGAATTAAATAATATTCCTTCAATTAATTCTTATAACCCTCAATTTTTATATGAACATCAAAATATTCATCAACAAAAAATAGTTAATCAACCACAAAATTTACCAAATTCATTTGTAATAAATCCTACATTTGTCAATAATTCAAACATTAACAATGAATTACCTTTAAATTTTCCTAGCAGTTCTCAACAACAAGGAGGTTTGTAAATTTATATTATATTATAATTAAATAAAATATTTTTTTATAGAACTTTTTTATTCAAATCAGCATTTTGCGTTTCCTCCAAAATTGGGTGTAGAAATAAATACTGAAAATAATAATTCTGAAAGTTGTTAAAATTTAAATAAATTAATTAAAATATAATTTTTAGAGAAAAATAATCAAAACATGTCATTTGATTTTTTCAAAGATCAAAATAAATAAAACAATTAAAATATTTTTAAAATAATAATAATGATGAAAAATACTTGACGTTTAAATAAATAATATTTTTTAGCAAATATCTTTTGTTTGAAATTAAAAAAAAAACAAATTTAATTTAATTTGTTTTTAATATATTCAAAATATTTTTTAATTCCTAAAATAAAAATACTTTAGATTAAATTTAGAAAAAAATATTTTTGTTTAAATTTAGTAAAAATTCATTTGTTTTTAAAAATAAAATTAAAAGATCAAGTTTATTTTAGAAAATATTTATATTTTCAATATTAATATTTAAAGCCTTTTATTATCTTTTATTTAAAGTTTTTATTAAATTGTAAATATTTTTGTTTTAAATAAATAAAACGTGATATTTATTTTTAATTATAATAGTATAAATATTAGTGAATTTTATTAGATAAACCATTCATTTTTTTTTTAATATTTTTTAAAATAATAGCATTTTATTTTTAAATAATTATTTTTATTTAATGAACAACAATTAAATTAATATAAAAACTTTAATTAATATTAAGTTAATTTATTTGAAATAAATTTCTAAAATTAGAAAGAATTTTTAAATATTTTTACCTTTTAATATATTAAAATATATTAATTAATTAATTAAATTTTAGCAAAATATAATAAAGATTAAATAAAAATGCAATATAATATTGTAATAATTCTTTTATTTATCATTGGAATGTCAGTTATGATTAATTGTGATGGCACTAATCCTCCAGACTTTTGTCCACTTTATTGCTGCATAAAGGCTACAGGATTTGTTTTTGCTGATATTTGTCCACTTTTAAATATTAAATCTTTAATAGTCGATTTAAATGCTTATTGCAAATGCTGAGGTTTTAAATAAATTAATTAAAATTAAATTTAATATTAAGGAAAAATAAGAACAAATTAGGAAGAGATGAAACAAAAAACCTTGTAGTTAAATACTTAAAAAATAAATGCATGCATTAATTATTTAATTAAATTATTGAATAAACGTTTATTCTGATTTTTTTTAATCAGTAAAAATCTAATAATAAGCAAATTTTAATATTATTTTTAAAAATTAATAAGAACATTAATGAGAGATTTTGATATAAAATTAAGTAAGAAATAATTATTTCGATGAAACTTTTATACTAATTTTTAATAAAAAAAGAAATTTACAAAATATTGGTTAAAGTGTTAAGAATAATTAATGTTGACTATTAAAAATTCAAAAAAAAAAAAAAAATCCAAAGAGAAAAGAATAGCAAAAATAAAAAAAAAATAGAAAATTTTTAAAAATCGTTAAATTGATAAAGAAAAACCTTAAACATAAAATTTACTTGAATGTTTTGCTGAATATTTGTTTCAAAACTGAAGTGCACATTCTTTAATATTTATATAAATGACACTGAACGTCTTAGATTTTTAAATTTTTCTTTTTCATGATTGTACGAGTTGGGTGCTAAATAATATTAAAAAAATCATTTTAATTAAAAATTATTTAATTAAATTTTAATATTAATGCTTCTTCTTCTATTGAAGAAATAATTTTTATTGTTAAATAAAATTGAATGATAAAGAAAATTGTTTTCCTTTTCATTTTAAAATACAAATTGTTTTTTCTTTAATTTTCTTAGGTTTAGAATTTTTAAATAATTTTTTTTTAAAATTAATTTCAAAAATTTATATTAAAAATTAATAAAATGTAGAATGAAGTAGGTGAATGATTCAAATTGTGAATGATGGAGAAAATGCAATTCTTTTCTTCGAAATACAGCGTGACAGATTTCAGACAATAAAACAGTTAAATTTAATTTTCTTTATTAATTTAAAAGACGCGGGCGTCAATTGACTTACTCTCTTTTATTGCTAAAAATTAAAATTTTTTTTTTCAAACGTCTATTTAAATTTTAAAAAAAAATTGAAATAAAATTTAATAATAGTTTAAGAAATAGTATAAGAGGAAAAAAAGAAAAATGCATTTAAAAGGTTGATGAATAACATTTAAAGGACTAACGTTCCAAACTGACTCTGAATTTTTTTTTTCTTTAATTAAATTTAATTTATTAAATTTAATTAAATTTATAAATATTTATTTATATTATTGAAAGTTTTTTTTTTTTAAAAATTAATAATTTTAATTATTATTTAAATTATTTATTTAATCTATATTAATTTTCGTTTTAATTTCAGTTAATATAGGCTTCACTTTCTTCTTGCAAAAATCATTTAAATAAACTTGGAAGTTATTTGTATAAATTTCATTAACATTTTTACAAAAATCATCCATATAAAGGTAACGTAAATATCCCAAAGTTACTGCTGTTTTTATATCAATTAATTGTTGATTTGTAATTTCCTTAAATTATGTATATTTAAATAATTTAAAAACTAAACAAATATTATTTTATTTATTAGAAAAAATAAGTTAAATAATTTTAGTATCTTTATTTATTTTATTAAAAAAATTAAATTAAATTATTACCTCTTCTTTAACATTTTCTTCATTTAAACTTTTTACTTTATCAATTTCATCTGCTTTATTTTCAAACTTTTTCCATAATTCATAAAATTGATTTAAACCTTGTAACTTCAACATAGGTTTGCCTATCCCGTTTTTAATTTTAGAAATAATTAAAAATAATGATTCTTTGTTTTCCTCATTAGAAAAAAATTCAATACAAGAGATTAATTGTTGAAAATTTTTGGAATAAAGATTTAATGTTTTATTGGGATTCCCAGAATAAAAGTTTTCATGTTTAAGCACCAAATCAGTCTTATAATTGTCAATTGAAACCTGAGAATATTCTTCATATTGTTGACCTACAATAAAATTATAAATAAATTAAAGTTTTCCTAAAGAAAAAATAAAACTTAAGACAAATCCCAAATTTCTAATTATATTTATAAATTTTATTTACTTTCAGGTATAGTAAATAATTCGTATCTTTTATTTAATTTTTCTAATTTTAATTCTTTATTTTTAGAACTTTTTTTCTTATTTAATTTTTTTGTTGCTAATAATGAATTAAAGAAAATGTTAATTAAAATAAATATAAAATAAATAAATTCTTTTTTCATTTAATTAAAATAAAAATTATTAACTTTAAAAAAGGAAAATATTTTAAATAATGTAAAGGATAAAATAAAAAATATTGCCGGCTAAAAATTATTTATGTAATGATTGATTGACTATTTGATTGACTTAATAAATGTACTATATAAAGTTGTTGAGTAATTTCTCAATAAAAGTCTGTAAAAGTAAGGGCTAAAATACTAAAAAAAAACAATGTAATAAAAATTGTTTATAACAACAAATAAAGTTTTCTTTACAAAATAGAATAATTACAATAACAAATTATTTACATATGACTATAATAAAATTGTTAAATATTAATACGTTGTTAAATAAGATTCGAGTGATATTGCATTAACACTTTTGAATGCAATTTCTTCTTTTCTTTTTTCATCTTCTTCAATTGACAATTCTTTTCCTTTATTAGTTAGGAATGGTTTAGGAAATTTGTTTATAATTGAATTACTTTTCCTTATTAAGTTGCCCTTCTTTAAATTTTCAACTTTTTTATTTTCAATAAAATAATCTTTAGTAAAATTTTCTTCAGATTTTACTTTAAGAATTGAATTAGAATTAATTGTGTTAAATCTTTTAGATAAATTTTGTTTTAAATTGTAAATAGAATCAAAAGATTTTGACTTTAGATTACTTGCAATATACTCATCTAAAGACCTTGTTCTACCATTTTTGAGAGAAATTTCCTCTTCTTTTTTATCCTTTTCTTCAATTGACTCTCTTTTATGTTTTTGAATTTTCCGGAAAGAATTAGTAAAGATATTATTGTACAATGAATTACTTCTCTTAAAATTTTGTACATTCTCTTTTGTATTTTCACTTTTTATACCATTTTCATCTTCAATTTTTTCATATTTTGTAAAATTTGTTTCAGTTTTTACTCTACGCAACGAATTAACAAAATTATTTTTAGAAGTTTTTCCTAATTTTTTCTCTCCAATCAAATAAGAATCAAATGATTTTGATTTACTAACAAATTTATTAGGAATTAAATTTTGACTAAAAGTTTTAATTAATTCTTTAATATTTGAATTTTGTTTCTTCATAATTATAAAATCATTATTTTCTTTATTAATTTTGTTTTGATAAATTATATTTCCTGACAATAATATTTCTTTTGATTTTTTAATAATATTATTTTCACAATATTCATTTAAAATTTTTTTAAATTTTGTTTCAAATTTTTGTTCAATATTTAAACAAAAATCTAATGCAAACAAAACATTATTTATTTGAAGTTTTTCAGCATAATTAATTACTTCTAAATCTTTTTTTAATTCTTTCTTTAATTTATTTGAACTTATTAGCGCTTCATTTAAATTATTTTTATAATTTAAAAATTTTTCATAATTATTAAAATGATTTAAAATTGAATTATTTTGTTTTTTCATTCTACTTAAAAAAGCTTTCATTTCTTCTATATTTTGATCATATTTTAGAGTGCTTTCTACAAAATAATAAATTCGAAATAATTCTGTGTCTTTCGACAAAATTTCCTTAAATATTTGATTTTCTTGTTTTTTATCGTTATCTTTTATTTCCTCTATATATTCTTCAGGAATTTCTTCTGTTTTTGTTAATTTTATTCCTTCAGTTATTAAATTATTATTTAATGTTGCGTTTGAATATTTAATTATAATTAATAAAATTTTAAAAAATATAATTAAAAATATTTTTAACATTTTTTAAATATTTTAAGGAATAAAATTATATATATTTTTATATAAAATAATATTTTTAAAAATTATTGAAAAGTTTTATAAGGATTAAAGCGAAGCATGGAATCAATTAACTGATAAATTTAAATTAACCAAATGACTTTAAATATTGTCAAAATTTAATTCTTTATTTAAAAGGGCAAGTTGAGGAGAATAAAAAAAAAGAAAAGAATGTCCTTTCTTTTTTTTTAAATTTTATTAGACAATTATTAGACGATAATAAAAGGCATGAGATCGAAACATTCGTCTGAGCACGAGGAGTTTTTTCTATTTGAATAAATGCACTTTTACCTGAGGAAAACGTGATTTGCTTAAAGCTTTTCTGATTATTAAATAATTAATTAATACAAACATTAAAGAAAATTGTTAATTTGAAAATCGCCAAAAAAACAATAAAAAATAAACTTAATTTAATAATATTGTATATAATATTTATTATAAATGAAAAAAAAAAATTTTGTTTTTAATTTATTTGAATTGCTTTTATCAATTTTATAAAATAATAAATTTCCTTTTTTTAAATTTTAACTCTAAATTAATAAATTTATTTTAAAAAATTTAATATTATTCAAGTGACAAATATTTTGTTAAAAAAAATTATTTTTTGATAATAAAATTATTAAATATTTTTTAAATTTAACATTCAATAAATTGTTCCTGTTTAAAGTTTTTTTTTTATGATTAATTTTGTTATATAACAAATAATTTTTAAAATTTATTTAAATAAATTAATATATTTTTTATTATTAATAATTTATTAATAAAAAGAACTTTTAATATCATAAGAAATTAATTTAACCTTTATTTTAAAAAAAATTATGTAAGTATTTAAACTGAAATGATAATAATTGTATATTTATTTTATTATTTCTTAAATAATTATTTTTTAAAAATTCTTTTTGAATTTTAAATTTAAATAAAATTAATTTTTATAGCCCTATGTTGAAAGCTTTTATATAATTTTTTTGCTAAATAAATTTTTGAATTTTTTAGAATAAATTTTGATTAATTTAATTAATTATTTTATTAAAATAATGCAAAAACTTGTAGCTTTAATAATGTCCATTTTTGTCATTTTTATTGTGAACGAATTAAATATAATTTGTATTTCTTTTTAAATCTAATTAAAATATAATTTAAAATTTTAAAAAATTAAATAAAATTAATTTAAAGAATATTTAGATGGACAGGTTGGACACTCTGCTAATTGCCGTCCTGGAAGTATTGCTTTAACGCATGCAAGTTTGTAATTTTTAATCTTTTTGGGAAATATTTAAAAAATTTAATTAATTAAATTGCTTATACGTATATAACTTCTCAGGCCTTTTTTCGAGTTTTTTTAATCAAAAATATCGACCAACGATCGACCAGTTTTCCTTTATTTTTATTATAAACTTATATATAGATCTAAATATATATTAAAATGTGAATGACTAAAAAATAATTTAATTTAATATTTTTAGCCTGCAAATCTTTTAATAATGATACAGATTGTAGAGGAATTAGAGGAAGTCTTAATGGAGTTATGGTGCCATTCAACCATTGTAGACCTCTTCTAGGAAGTGGATTTGGTGGCTTCTGGTGTTGTCCATAAGAACGAAAAAAAAAGAAAAAATGTAATAATATACTAAAAATATATTAAGAATAAAATTGTTTAAATTTTTATAATCCTTTAATAAAAAGAATAATATATATGTACTTTTGAAAAATTTGAGAATTTAATTAAGGAAATTAAATTGTCTCAAAGTAGTTTCTTATACTCTACCTTATTGTTAGTATTAATGTATAATGTATTAATAAAAAATTAAAAAAAAATTATTAAAAAATAAAAATTAATTTTTATTAATTTTTGGCTTTTTTAGAGAATAATTTAAAAATTTAATATTTAAACAACTTATTTAAAATTTAATATTAAATTATGCAAAATTCTATTTTAAATTATAAATAAATTCTCCCAACACGTTTTTAGCTTTAATATTTGTTTAAAATTTATGATCCAAAATTAACTACAAATTGCCAAAAAAGGGATTAAAATTTGCATTTTTAATAAATTTTATAGAAAAATTAAAATAAATGGGCAAAAGTCAATTGATCCACAATGGATTAATTTAAAACACAAAATTACAGGAATGAATAAAAATAAAAAATGAAACCCTATTTAAAAACATTTGAATTCCTCTGAAACAAAACATTTTTTAATTAAATTAAAACAATTTCAAAAATACTTTAAAAATAATTTAAAAAATGTATCTTATAACTCTTTTAATAATTTTTTTAATTTTTCCATCTTTTGTTTCAAGCAAATGTTCAAGTGAATGGAAAACTAGAGTAGATAGTGATGGAAATACTTACGGATATATAGCATTAATTTCTGATTTGATTAATATTTTTCAGGTAAATTTTTAACTAAAAAAATTTTTTTAATTTTTAGGCAAATGCAATATGTCGTGAAAAGGGAGGAGATATTGTTAGTATACATAGTGAAGAAGAAAACAATTTTGTTGGTGCATTAGCTTCCCCATTAATTAAACAATGTCAAGAAACTAATGCTTGTGTACAAAGAGTTAATCATAATAATAATGGAACAACATTACTTGGTTAATTATTTTTAAATAAAATTTATAATTAATTATTTAGACAAACTTTATCGTTCATTATGGATCGGCACTGCCCGTGTACAGTTTGCTCCTCCTTTTGGCAATACATCTGTACAGTGTGTTAATACAGATGGTACTCCATGTGATTATGGACGTGTTGATGGTCTTGCTGCACATAATCGTAATATAACTCCTTGGGGATTTGGCAATCCTTCTGGTTTGAGTGATTTTTCTGAAAGTCTGTTAATTTAAATATAAAATTATTTAAAAATTTAAATTTTAGTAAGATCAATCGAAGGGTGTACAGAATTGTATATTGGCAGTAATTCTCCACAACCATATTGGAATGATATCTCATGTTATGCATTGTTGGGAGGTGTTGTTTGTAAGAAAAATTGTTCTCAAACATGTAAAGATGAAGATATGGAAACAACAACAACAACAAAAACATTAACAACAACAACACAAGTCAACAACATTTGTAATAATACTGTATGTGGAGTAGATGGTTGGAAATGGCATTGCAACGAGAAGAAAACACAATGTATGAGTTACCACAAATATACAATGCCATCAAATGGAACATATTGGGATGTTAGTAGTTGTATATTTTTATTAAGAAATTCTTGCTATTTTAATAATTTTTACGCAATAAATCATTTTTTTTATTTAGGCTGGTGCAATATGCCGTAAACACGGTTCTTATCTTGCTTCAATAAAATCAAAACAAGAGAATGATTTTGTTCAGGAAAATTATTGTGGTTGTAATAATACTCCTCATTGGGTAGGTATTTACCGCGTTCAAAAATCTGACGGCAAAATTGCTTGTATTGATGAAGAAGGAGATCAATGCTATACAACTGATAATGTTAGCTTAAAATAAACAAATATAATATATTATTTTAAATTTTTAGAAAAATCCTACTAATAATCCATGGGCTGAAAATTGCCCTGCTAAAAACGTTAAAGACATGCATGACGGTATTTACGGTACAAAAAATTGTGTTGTGATGAAAAATGGACATTGGAATGATGTTGCCTGTGCAAGACCTCATGGAGAAGTATTATGCAAAAAGACATGTATTTCACCTGATTTTTAAATTGAAAAATATTAATAAATAATAATTCATCTTTATAATTTTAATATTTAATTTCTTTTTTATTTTAATTATTCCATAATTTTTACGAAGAATAATTGCCTCATTTTAATATTTTTAATAAGTAAATACATTTTAAATAATATTTAATTTATTAGTTTTTTTGGTTTCAATAGATTAAAAACTTATGAATAACGGTAAAATTTAAAAATAATATTTAAAACATTTAAATCCTGAATAATTTAATTTAATCATATATTCTAAAACTTATTTTTATACTTCCGCACAAAAATGTACACACAAGGTTTTAATTAAATTTATTTAATCGCTAATTTAATTTTTACATTTTATTAAAAGAAAAAAAGGTTCTAGTATTATAATTAAATTTTTTTTAAATTATTGGCTAAATTTAATATTTTTTAATGTTATATTTTTAATAATTTTTAAATATTTTCTTTTTATTTATATATTGAATAATTTTTACCTTATGTTAAAACATTTAAAATTAATTTCTTTTTAGTTTTTTTAATTAAAAAAATTTTAAATTAAAATGTCTTTAAATTCAACTAAAAATTGTTTAACAATTTTCCCCCAAGTAACTTATATTAATTTGGCCATTTATACAATTTCATTATTTTGTACATTGTCTACAATATTTTATATGTCAAGATTGCTTTATGCTTCAAAATTTAAAAAAGCAATTCTTGTCAGTGAAATTTCTGATGCAATGCAAATTTATTTAGCAGTGAATGCTTTATGTGGAGGTAATATTTAAATTTTAAAAAAAAATAATTTTAAGCAACATCTCTTCCATATCTATTTTACAAAGTAATTTTTTGGCGTCTACCTTCTATAAGAGGAAATAACCCAATGTATTCAAATGTCTTATTTCATTTCATTTCTGGCATTTTTTATTCATTACATTATGCAATTTCTAGCATTCTAGTTTTTATTTTATGTCTGGATCGTTATTTATTAATAAATACAAGCAATATGCATTGGCAAGATAATAAAAGAATAAATTTTTTAATGTCAGAAATAATTGTTTTAATAATTGTATATATTGGTGTTTGTGCAAGCTATACATTTGAATTTCCATTAAATTATAATAAAGGTATGTTTTTATAAATGTTTTTAAAAGAATTAAAGTTTTATTTACAACTTGAATTATTTTACAGTTGTAAACTGTGAAACTTTATCTTGTATGCAACTTAATTTAAAAAATTATCCTATTCTTGTTATTAAAACTTGTTTTGGTGTTGGGAATGTTATTTGTTGCATATTATTTATAAAACAACTTTATAAACTTGATAAAGAAACAATTAAAAAATTGGTAAATAATGTTTACGTTAATTGTTAGATTTTTTAAACATTTTTAAGGACAATCGAATAATTAAAATTACTGTAATTATTGAAATTCTTTTGAATGTAATTCCTGGTGAAACAAATCTTATTTACAAAGCAGTAAGCTTAATTAGATTTAGAAAAATAAATTTATATTAAAACATAGATTTTGTTTAACCTGAAAGTTTTATTTAAACATGTTTCAATAAAATAAACTTGGAAATAACTAAAATTAAAACTTTTTATTAAAACTAAAGCAATAAAAAGTTTTTTTCAGTTTACTGGTATCCCTTTAGCTACATATACTGGTGAAAGTTCATATTTAACGTTCTCCTTAGAATTAGCAATTTGTTCTTCATTTTATTGGAAAAAATTTAAAGCTCAGCCAAAGACAAAAACTCAAGTTACTATTCTTACTAAACAAAAAGAAGTTTTGAATTATAAAAAATAAGCTTGGTAAAATTTAATTTTTACAATTATAATAATTTTATACATAAACAAATCGAATGTTATCTTTGGTTTTTATATCATTTTAAAAATATAAAAAATATTTTTAACTTTTTTACAAATTTTTAAAATGAATTTATACAATAAATGTATTTTTTTCAAATAAAAAATAAATGTTTGTTCATTTATTTGCAATCCAATTCGTCATCTTCTTCAATAGTAGCCAAAACATTTTTTTTAGAATTATTAATATTTTCACTAAAGATTTCATTTTGATTTTCATGATGTATGGTTTCTTCGGCAACATCTTCCTCAGGGATTAACCAATTGTATAAATTATTTTGTTCAAAATTTTCTTCTTCCCTTATTTCATTTTCAATCATATTTTTTAGACTTTTAGTTAAACAAAAATAGACAGAACAATTGAAACTTTTTTTCTTTTTATCTACTTTAATAGTAAACTTTCCATATTTAAATTCAATACTAACTTTATTTAATATTTCTCTCATTGAAGGTAATATCAATAAACAATAAGAATTTAAAATATCTTTAATTTGAAATTCTTTGATTTTATATTGATGCTTAATTGAAGCACAAAATAATATTGTTTTTAGAAAAGTAGTTAATAATAATTGATCTCCATGATTAATTTTCTAAATAAAGTTAAATTTCTTGGGAGAAAATTATCAAGGATACATTTAAAGGTTAAAAAAAGAAATATTGTTATAATAAAATTAAAAATAGCCTCAGGGCATTCTCTTAAAATATTTAAGATATTTACCTTTTCTGTTACTATTTTATCAATTTGTTTCTCTGCTTCTTCAAAAGTATTGTCTAAATGAATTTTGGTTGTTTTTGGCCGTTTCTTTAATAAATTAATTAGTTTATCTTTAATATCTTTTTTAATCTTTTTTAAATCTGTTTCGTACAAGTACTCAATATCATTAACCAAATTTCCTATTTTTGTATCTCCAACTCCCAGATTTTTAACTTGTTCCTTAACTTCTACTTCATACACATTGTCAAGAATATTATCTTTTAAAAAATGATATTAAAATAAAAATATTAAAAAATAGTTAAAATACGATTTCGTTTCGATGATGGGACATTTTTCATTAAAGTAAATTTAGTTGTTGGTGAAGGATTTATTTCATTAATTATATTGCTTGATTTTGCCTCATCTAAGTCTTCTAAAAAATAAATAAAATATTAAATTTACCTGTAATTTCGCTAATATTTGGTACAACTTTTTTATCATCTAAAAGTTTAAAATGTTAATTTTTAAATTATTAAATTTATTAGATGAAATTTGCTTGAACAAAATTATTTATTAATTAAACAATAATTATACAAAAATTTCCTTTATTTTTAATTAAAAAAAATATTTCAACTAATGTGAACAAAAACAAATAAACTTAACAATAAGTTTCTTTTACCTTTATGATCAGGTTGATGTAAAAAGCTTTTACTTGTAAACAAACTTAATAATGTTTGTTTCTCTCCTTTTTTAGTAGTGTCTTCACTATCATTAACCTCTGTTTCAATTAAAGCAAATATTTTTAAAATATTTAAAAATAATAGAGTTAGACACAAAGATTTCATTCAAAATTCTTAATAAAAATAAATTTTAATTTTATAAATTGAATAAAAAATTTTTTTTATTTCATTTTCAAATGAAAGGGCATAAAAATTAATAGTGCCATATGTATGAATTTTCAGACAAAGTATTGATTAATTTATCATAAGGCATAAAAATTTTAAATTAAATTAATAGAATATTAACTACATTATACATAGGCTATAATGTAGTTTATTCTACCATTGAGTTAATTATTTATTTTTTAAATAAAAATGTAATAATGAATATAAAGTTTTTCATAGCTTAGAATGACAAAAAAGAAATTAAATAAATTTTATTTATATAAATAAAGTTAAACAAATTTGTTTCTTAATTAATTAATATTTAATTTTATTAAATTTGTTCAATCCAAAATTTAAAATTCTTGGCTAACAAACTTTTTTATATGAACTAAAACTTTATTCACATTATTCACACAAAATTCATTTAAATAATTTTTGTATTCTATTCTTCCTCTATAAAAAATATTAATATTTCTACAATACTCATCCATATAAATGTAACGTAAATATCCAAGTTTTATTAATGATTCAAAATTAATAAGTTGTTGTTGTAAAATATCCTTAAATTTTACAAAATTTAAATTTGACAGACTTTGTCAAAATAAATAATAATGATTCTACTAACCAGTTGACCAATTTTAGGAGACTTATTTTAATTATGTTTCTATTTCTATTGATTAAGTTCACTGTGAAGGAAAGTGTATAATGTGTAGTGTGAAAGGAACATTTATAATAATGTGAAAGTAACATAAAAAGTAGAGTAAAGAGAAATGTAAGTACTTTTTTATGTTCGGTTTTTTATTAAGTAATATGTTAATTTACCTCTTTTTCCAAATTCTCATTTTTCCCCTTATTTAATTCTTCAATTGCTTCAATATACTTTTCCCACTCTTTTAAAATGTGATAAAGAGTATTAACAGAAAACAATGTTTTTTTTTCTTTTTTATTTTCCTTAGTTAATTTAATTTTAATAATAAGCAAAAGAAGTGCTTTATTATTCTCCTCATTTTGAAAATATTCAATACAAGAAATTAATTGATTAAAATTTTTTGAATATTTTATTAAAGTTTCTTCAGGTGATGTAAGATAATATTCTTGATGTTTTAATTGTGGATCAGGATAATTTATAAAAGGAATATCTTAAATAAATTAAAAAAATTAATTAAAATTATTTATTCTACTCCATTCCCGAATAAATACCCTTATGAATATTAAATAAAATTAAATTACCTTCTTTATTAAATTTTGCTTCATTAATTAATTTATCCACTTTTTCCCTAATAAGATTAGTTTTAATTTCTAAAAAATTTATTTAATTATTTTAATTAAAACAAAACAAACTTAATTCTTCTTGAAAATCTAAATTTAAAATATCATATAATTTTTCTTTTTTATTAAAATTATTAGAAGACTCCCCGATCTCATTAATTGAATTTTCTTCTTCATAATAATCTAAATTTAATTTTTAATTAAATTAATATTTTTTTTAAAATTACATTCAGGAATAGTAGGCAATGAAGGACTTTTAAAATGAATAAATTTATTTATTCGTTTATTTTTAATTTCTTTTCCGTCGAATGAAAGAGATTTTGTTCTACTTGTATTAACTGTTGAATTTATTGAAATTAAAGAAAATAAAAAATAAATAAATAATATTAACTTCATTTTTAAATAAAAATATTTTTTTTTTAATTAAAAGAATATAAAAATTAATTTTTAATAATAAAAGACTAAAGTTAATTAATTTTAATTTAAATATTTTATTTTAAATTTGTCTGCTTTTCTAAAAATAAAAAGAATAAAAATAAAAAGGCTAAAAAAACAAAAGTACATTAAATAAACAATTTAAAAAGACTTACCGACTTTAAGCTTTATTAATTCATTAAATAATTGCACTATAAAAAATTTATTAATTAATAAAATATTTTTTTTATTATTCTATTTATAAAAAAGGTTTTATTGTTGAGCTTTGAAAAATAAATTTGAGGATAAGACATAAAAATAATAAATAAGGAAAAGAAATAAATTAAATTAAAATATTTAATCAAAATTAATAAATTTTTATATAATTAAAAAGTTTTTTTTATTTAATTAAATAAAACTATTTTTTTTATCTAAAATGAATCATTTAACTAAATAAAATAATATTAATGAATCATTTAATTTTATTCATTTAATAAATTTTAATTAATATTACTGAGCATTTAATAGAAATAAAATAAATAAAAATTAAACTTTATTTAATAATTAAATTCTAAATAGATCCATTTATTGAATTATAAGGAATAAAAAATTTTTAGACTTTACGGGGTTTAGAAAATTAGGAATTAATTACTTTTTTCTCAATAAGATACTTACTTAATTTATTAAAAAAAAAATTTTGTTTTTACTTTTAGTTAATTTAAATTAAGTTAATATTAATTTATTAATTAAAATAATGATTAAAAAAATAATTATTATTTTAATTATTTTATTTCAAATATTAAAAAGAATGGAAGGTAAATTAAAAAAAAATTATTCTAAAAATTTATTTTAAAGTTCAAGCAACTCTTGGTGATATGATAAAAAATATTAAAGGAAATTTAGAAATTTGTGAAATACAAACAATTGAAAATTCAAAAGAAGTAGATAAATTAAATTTTATGCGAGCAGTAGAAGAAGCAAAAAATTTTGGAAAAAATTGTAGTGGATTGGCTTACGTTTTAAAGGAAAATAATTTAAAGAATGTAACAAACTGTAAATTTACTCGACCAGAAAATCATTCTGATTGTGAATTTCTTTATCAAAATGGAGCAGAGATTGGCTTGGATGAAGTTGGGGCAGAATCTAATTTTGCAGAAGTAAATAACTATTTTAAAAATTTTTTTAAATTTATTCATAAATAACTATTTTTAATTAGCTAAAATCGAAATAAAAACAGAAATTATCGATTCTAATGAATTAATTTGTTCATTTTTTAAGTTCAAAAAATTCTTTTAGGATAAGGGTTTAATATTTGGATTTCTTTATTTAATATATATTATTTAATAATTAAATAAATAATCTCTATATATTTTTTATTTTAAAAGGTTATTGTAACAGATTATAAATTAATAGCTGATGGAGCAGAAGAATTACGTAGACAATTAGTTGACATGTCTTTTAATGGTGGAGCAATTCGTTCATTATTAGTTGTTGGAATGTCTGCAAAATATTTTAAAAAAACGGGTGGATTTATTCTTAGTAATATAAGATATTTACGTGCCTTTTATTGTGTTCAGGTTATTTATTTAAAATTAAATAAAAAAATTATTTGAAAAAGAAATTAGCAGTACTTATTCAACGAAAATATAGGGAACAATTTTCCGATACTGGTGCAACTGTTAATTATACAATTACTGGTGTTTGGATTGGAAATAAAGTTTTATTAATTTAATTTAAATTTAATTTAAAAAGAAAATTGTTGAAGCAATGAAAAATGTCGTAGGCCTAACAACTGAAATAAGGAATAATGTAAATTATGGTTTTAATATTAGTACACCCAGAGAAGATATTAGAGAAGGAATAGAAACAGTTGCAGAAGAGGAAGATAAAGTTAATAGCGGAAAAGGTAAATTATTTAAAAAAATATTTAAAATTAAAAAAAATTTTTGGTTAAGAAATTTTGATTTAAATAAATATTTTTAAATTAAATATTATAAAAATAAATAATTATTTAATTATAAAACTAATTTTTTATTATTAAAAAAAAAGGCTCATCAATGGCTTTGGTTGGATATTTTAGTTTAAATAAAAATCAGTTTGGAGATACATTTAGTAAATGTAATAGAAATTTTGCACAATGTATTTCTTATTTTCATATTAATGCACGTAATGATTCAAAGTTTGTTTTGAATTTATATTTTTTTTTAATTTTTAATTTAAGATTTGAACTTGACGAATATAATGTTGAAGAATAAATAAATTAATTAAATTATTTAATAATTTTTATTTAATTATTTTAATTTTAATTCAAATATTAATTGTGAAACTTTATTTAATTAAAATAATAATATTTTTATTTTAATTTAATCATAATTATTTTTTAATTTCATAAGTAAATATGATATGTCTGTTAAATTTGCACTTTAAAAATTAATTTATTTCCCCATAAAAAGCCAATTAAAAATTAAATTATTAAAACTTAATTAACAATACATTAATTAAACAAAAAATTAAAAAATGAATTTAATTTATTTTGCTTTAAAATTATTTATTCTTGAAGAAATTACTTTTCTTTATAATCGTCATATAGCAGCAATGCTGTCTATGCATCCAAGTTTTTAAATTTTTTTTTTATAAAAAATTAATAATTTTTACTTAAAGTTTGTTCTGGACGTTCTTCTACAATTGAAAATAAACTTAAAATTGGTGGAGGTGGAGGAATTAGACAAAAAATAAATAAATCTGGAAAAATTCTATTCCCTGTGGCATGCCTTAACCAACCAAAAAACCTCAAAAGTGTATACTCAGATAATAAAGAAAATAAAATCTCAGAATCTTTAGAGGATCTTAAAAATAAAGAAAATAATCTTAAATTATATTTTAAAGTAATAAGTTTATTTAAATATCTCAAATAAGCATTAAATTAGAAAATACAAATTAATTAAATTTAAAAAATAATAAGAAAAATAGTTAAAAATTTTAAATTTAAGTTAAAAATTATTTATTATTAATTTATATTAACTTAAGATTCTAAATTCTCTAAAAAATGAATTTCAAGTTCAAATAGGAGTTGCACGACATTATACAAATAATCAAATAAATAAAATGTCTAGTGAAGATTTTTCAGAATTTAATTCTAATTTAATGAAAGTTTCATCTTTTTTAATGACATTAAGTAATGAAGAAAAAAATTTTACAAAAAATTTAAAAAATGCTTCTGATTTGTTAATTGCCCTTTATGAATGTGAAAAGATTTCTACAGTAATACCTACAGTATTAAAAGTTGAAATGGTCCTAAAAAAATTTGAAGAAGAAGGGAAAACTGTTAATCCATTAAATTTACTTGAATATTTTACTTTAAAAGAAATTAAAATTCCCTTGTGGGATTTACTTCAAATTAGAGTTAATTTTATTTAAATTTAAATTATAATTAAATTTTAATAGAAAGCTGATGATTCGATAGACATAAAAATAGAAAATTTAAATTCTCTTATTCACAAAACAGATAAATTTCTTGAAGAAAATAGAGTTAATTTTATTGAAGAAAATGCTTTATTTTTTAATAAAATTATTTTTTGTATTGAAAAGGCAGCCATTGGTAATAATTATTTATTTAAAACAAATCACTATGATTAGAATAAATATTAAAAAACTTATTAAGCTTTAAAAAATTGTTTTATTAACTAACAAAAATTAAGGAAAAATTTTTGTAAAATAATTTAAACACCCAGTTTTCTTCTTTAATTTATTAAATTTGTTAAAATTTTATCAAGTTTAATTTTTAAAATAAAGCTATATTTATTCTTTATTTTTTAAATTTTAGTTCATATTTTTATCTAAATTTTAAAAAATGTTATGATAAAATGACCATTTAAATGTAAAAGGGGTATTTTATTTTAGACAAAGGCAGAGAGCACAGAGTAGCTTATTCTTCTCTACCTAAAATAGCATAAAATAAACTTTTTCTTTTCTTCTCTATTCACCTCCTCTTTTAATAATTTTTAATATTTACGATTTATTCAATTTTTATCATCTTAAAAAAAATTTTTTTTTTTTAATTAATAATTTATTTTAAGTATTAGACTGTATCAAAAATATTCTCAAAAAGGTCAAAAACTTTAACGACGAAAAATGGACCCATGGACCCCCATTAATTCTTAAACGTTTGTCTGATAGTGAAAGACACGATTTGGTGGAAAAATCAAATGTTTTGAAAATTCTTTCTAAAAATAATTTTCCTGAAGAGGAAATTGAAATTTATTAAAAGAAAGGAATAATTCAAAAATTAACAAAGTTTTAATTAAAAAAGAAAAAATATTACTAGTAAAAAAAATAAATAAAACAAGCAAAATTAAAATAATAATTACGGCAATAGATTAAATAAAAATTTAATTAAAAAATAATTTAAAAATTTACTCTTAATCAGTGCTGGGTATGGCTCCGGATATTGGCTCCGGAGCCGGCTCCAGTTGGCTCCGGCTCCGGAGCTGGAGCCGGAGCCGGAGCTTACTTTTAAAAATGCCGGAGCCCGGAGCCGGAGCTAAGCATTTTCAATTCCCCATAGCTCCGGCCAGCAGGTGAGAGAGAAAGGTTATGAGTGAGAAGTGAGCGCAATATATAAATAGAACAAAGCGAGATTATAAGAGAAACATCTATTTTATTAGAGAAAAGGAAAAGATTGTAAAAAATAGCCAACTAAGGCAACTTTTCTCTCACGTTACACTACACACTGTTGGGGGTTTTCAATTATTTTTCCATTATTCAAGTTTAATATAAATTTCGATTGTTAGTTTGTCGGCAGAAATAAAGTTATTATAAATCGGATCTTCATTTTAAAAATGCCGGAGCCCGGAGCCGGAGCTGGAGCCGGAGCTGGAGCTCAATTTTAAAAATGCCCGGAGCCGGAGCCGGAGCTGGAGCTCAATTTTAAAAATGCCCGGAGCCGGAGCTGGAGCTGGAGCTGGAGCTCAATTTTAAAAATGCCCGGAGCTGGAGCCGGAGCCGGAGCTCAATTTTAAAAATGCCGGAGCCCGGAGCTGGAGCCGGAGCCATAAAACGTCCAATACCCAGCACTGCTCTTAATCCTATCTATTTATGTCTTACCTATTTTCTATTAATTCTTTATTTATTAATTTATTCGATTAAAATTTAAATTAGTTTAATTATTTTTTTTTAGTATCTGAATAAATAAACTTAATTTAATTATTTTAAATTTAAAACATTATTATTACCTTTTAAAACGTTGTTTTGATAATAAAGTCTTTAATATTTCTTAATAAATAATTCTAAATAATTATCTAGTAATAATTAAGGGTTATTTTTATTTCTGCATTTGACTTTTTAAATTATGATTCCCATTTATTTAAATTTATTTTTATATATTTTCCCATTCAAATATTTTGCTTCTTTTTATCATTTAATTCTTTTTCTTCCCCCTAGCTAATATTCAAATAAATGTCTTTATATATTTTTCTAAACTTTCCCAATCACATACATATATTCTTAAAATAATCTTTTCTTTGCTTAAACGCCCCTTCACTTCAATATAATTACTCATTTAAAATCTCTACTCAGAACTTATTCGGAAATTAATTTTAAAACTTTTGTATAACTAAACTTGTTGGGAAAAAAGTTGAATAAATATAATTAAATAAATTATGGTTTAAAAGGAACTAATCTTAGGGATTAAGAAATAAAATAAATAGACAATATAATATAGTTATTTTGTTTTTTAAAATATTTACTAATTAGACTTGTAAACATCAAATAAATTTTATATAAAATAATAAAGGTATATAAATTTATAAAAACTTTTGGTTAAATCAAGTTAATTATAATATAATCAAAAAAATAATTTAAACATCCCCCTCCTTTAGTTCTTCTAGTAACGGTTCAATCATAACCATATTTTTAATTGTTTCCATAATTTGTTCAAATGGAACAAAGTCTTCCTCATTGTTATTATTTTCTTCATTTTCTTGAAATTCAATTGGCCAATTATCAAGTGTAATTAAAATATTTTTACTTTTTTTATCAGCCAAAAGATAAACTAATGCAAAATAGGATAGTCGAATATTACCCACTTTAAATTAAAAATATTATTTAATTTTTGGAATTTTTTTACTTAAAAGTATAGTAAAAAATTTAATATAATTTTCTTATGATAATATAATTTTCTTATGAAAAAATTTTAAAAATTTATTTTTTAAGAAAGGCCTTTAGGGAGCTAATTTTTATACTCGATTTTATAAACTTTTAATTACATTTTTAAAAAATTAATAGAAATTTTAGTACCAAAATAAATTAAAAATTAATTTTAAAATTTTTGACTTACTTAAAAAATAATATTTTTCTATAAATGTTTTTATAACATTTTCAATTATTTTATAATCTATTTTTCCTTCAATTTTTTCAGAAAATTCTAAAAAGTCAGAAAACGGAGGAGAATTTTCTGTTTTTTCTATTTTAACATTTCCTTCATTAATATTATAAGAAATATTTGTAAAATTGTTAAAATCATATAAATTAATTTTTTCATCATCAGAATAATAAACTTGAAAACTTTTTTTTATATTTATATAATTTATATAACATAAATAATTTGTAAATTGTTTTAATTCAAATATTTGTTCATCAGTTTTTTCCTCCCCAAAAAGTTTCCACTTTCCTTTTTGACTTTCTATTGATTTATTTATATAATTAATAATTTGTTCAATTGAAGTATTTAAATAGATCATATGTTTAAGGATATTTTTTGGATCATTTTGAATTGTTAGTATTCCATTACCAAAATCTAAAAAATAAAAAAATTAGGAAAAATACAGAATATTCAATATTAGAATTAATTTATTAATATTTAATGCCTGTTAATACAAAACAATTTAAATTTTTACTGTACTATTTAAATATTAAAGTAAAAAATTTAATTAAGGATTATCATTCTTTTTTAAAATATTAATTAAATATTTATACAAATATCTAAATCCAATTCCTCTTTTAAAATTGTAACAATTGATACAGAATCACCAACATTATATTTTTTGTATTCTTTTAAAATAAGCACTTTTTCCAGATAAACTATTTAAATTAAAAATTAATTTAATTATTCTATTTATTTTCCGTAAAGTTTTTGCATAACATTTTTACGGAAAGGTAAAGAGAAAGTAAAAAATTTGTTTTTATATTAACTTACATTTTGTTAAGCCAAGAGAAATTTCGTATTCAACTTAAAAAAGTTTTTTAAAATTATTTTTCTAAACAATAATTTTAATTTTTTATTTGTTTTAAAAATATAATTTAATGCAATAAAACATTAATTAGCAAAAAAAAAATAATAGTTTTTGTAAAGGAATTTCTCTAAGAAAAGAAGGACAACAACCTACACTGATTGTCTTCTTTTAATATTTAATTATTTAAAATTAAATAAAATAATAAAATTAACTAAAACTATTTTGTTTACCTAACTAATAAATTTACTAAATAATCTAATTTAAAAAGAATTTAAATTAAGAATAATTTAATTTAAAATTCAAACTTTCATTAATATTTTCTTCTATTTCCTTATTTGATTCAATTTTTTGTTCTTTAATTTTACTTTCTTTTTGTAAAGATAATTTTTCAGAATCGTTAAATAATATTCTTGAAGAATTTGTTATTTGTTCCATTTCTTTAATATTTTTTGATTTTCTAATTATTGGAGTAGTACTTTTTGGCCTTAACGATGTTTCAATTTTTTTCTTACCTTAATTAATTAAAGGTATTAGAATAATTATTTTTTAAAATAAAAAATTAAATATTCTTCTAAACCATTATAAATATATTTTTAATTTATTCAAATAAATTTTACCTCTAGATTTTTTTGTTGTATCTAATGAATCCTGAACTCTTTCCATTTCTTTTATTGGACTAACACTTTCTTCATTAATTGCTTTTATTTTAGTAGTTAATTCATTAATTATTTTATTATCTTCTATTTGATCTTTTATTTCATTTTTAATTGGTTCTTTTTCTAAAATCTTTTCATTTTCAATTATTTCCCCATGTTCTTTAATAATAATCCCTGTTTCTGCTTTTAATAAATTTTCATTAATATTTTCTATATTTTTTAAATTATTATTTCCAATCTAAATTTAAAAAGAATTTAATAATGTTGTTTTGATTTTACAACCTCTTTTTCCGTTTGTACTAAATAGTTTAATTTATTGAAATTCTCAATGTCTGTTAACATTATTAAACTATCTAAAATATTAAATAATTAAAAAAAGGTAAATTAAAAGAATTCAGAAAAATATTTTAGAGAGAAGCGCATTTAAAAAGGTTTTTTAGTTTCATGTTTAAATGACTAATCATTTCTAAAATGTATTTTAATAGTTGGAGAGGTAGTATAAGACAAAAAGAATTATTAATTAAAGAAAATCTTTTATTTTTAGATTTAAAATCTCAAAAATTTTACCTGCTTTTTTCTTTATATTTTGAATAATATTTTTAATATTTTCATTAAATAAATCCTCATGTTCTTCTTTTAAATTAAAATTATCTTTTTCTTTAATTAATTTTATTAGTTTTTGAGCATGCATTTTTCTATTATTTTGAACATTTTTTCCTCTGTCTGGCCTTTTAATCCCTTGAGGTTTTCCTTTCTTTGTTTTTCTTGTTTTTTCAGCAATTTCTTCAATAAATTCGTCTTTAGCAAATTGTAAAAAATTTGGATTTTCAAGACGTGTTAAAGCATAGTTTTTTGAGTTTAAAAATACTTGCTAAAATTATTATTTTATTTTAATATTTTTTAAACTAATTGATGCTATTTTTTTTTAAATTTCTCGAATCAATCGAATTAAGATATAAATTTAAATATTCCAAAAAAAGTTTGGCTTTCTCTTTCCTTTTACCTAATCTGCCTTTAATTTAAGTCAAAATAAATAGTAAGTGAATAATTATTATTTTTTTTAAAATTAAATTATTTAACCTCAAGCAATTCTTTTTCATATTCCTGGTCATTTGAGTCTTCACAATTTTGTAATGTTCTATCCTTACTCCAATAATTTTCAAATATTTTGTTCCAATATTCATCTATTCCTTCCAATTTTCTTTTATCACTTCTATTTTCTTCTGAAATTTATTTTTTATAATATTTATTTTTTTTAAAAATTACTTTTGTACTCCTCTATCCATTCTTTATATATATATTCATCAATAACCACCTTCATTCGCCATTTTTCTACAATACTGTTTGTTTCAAAATAATGGCTATACAGATAACTAAATGATACTGGATCAAGTTTATTTACCTTTAAATAAAAAAATTTTTCTTTAAAAGAATTGAACTAACAGGCAAAAATAGTTCTTGATATATTTTTAAAATCGAATGAGTTCTTCCTCGTCCAAAAATTCTAAAAAATCTTTCCAATGTAATATTAAGTTTATTGTCGTCCATTAAGCTAAAAATTAATGTTAAGCATAATACGGCGATTTATTAGAGACTTTCTTTTTTCGACTCTAATGTCTATTTTAGAATTTTGTAAAAAAAAATTAAATTTATGGTTTCCTCGCATAAAACAAAACTATACAATTTCAACTAAAACCAACCAACCTCAAATAATTTTGAAATGATTGACGATTTCTTATAAAATAATGAATAAACATAATATAATTTCCTTCTTGAATTAAATCAAAATTGTCTTTAACTATTTTTGCTGTTTTATTAAATTTATAAGGTGAGCAATATATTCCTGTTTCTCTTTCTAAATGTTTGTGTACAATTTCATTATATTTTTGACGTTGAAAAAGTGTTAAACAAAGCGAATAATTAAAAGAATAATTGTAGCCAAAGATGTTGTAAATAAATCTGTTTAAATTTTAAAATAAAATAAACACTTTATTATAAACATGTTTAGAACAATGTTTATATGTTTATTATAAACGTGTTTAGAACAATGTTTATATCTTTTTTTATAAACATGTTTAGAACAATGTTTATATATTTTTATTAAACATGTTTTTATTTATTTATTAAGTTTTGATTCTTATAAACTTATTTTTGAAACGGGTATTGATTTTAAATTATTTTATACAATATTAAATTTAATTAAATTGTAAACTAACTTTAAAATTTGATAATTTTCGCTTTTTGTTCTTTCAAATATTAATTCAATTAAATAAATATTACTCAAAACAGAAATTTTATTTACTGCTAAATTAATTAAATTTGTTTTATTTTCTTCTACTTCAATTAATTCTTTATAATTTTGTTCCAACAAATCAAATGTTTGGTTACTTAATGTTGGGTTGGTAAAAATTGAAATTTCTTGGGAAACATTGTTAACAACTAAATTTGTTTTAATTAATTAAATATTTTATTTTAAACCGTTTTTTAAAGGAGATGGCAAGTTTGAAATATCTAAATTTGGATATCCAATAATAAAAGGTAGAAAAAGTTTCAAGATAAGTAAAATGTTTAATTTCTTCATGGAAAGGATTTTTAAATTTTTTACAATATTTTTGTTCTAAAAATTTAAATAAAATTAATTTTAAAAATAAATTAGCTCTTTATAATTAAAGTAAAAAAAAAGTAGTTAACACATTCCAGGAAATAATGACTAAATTTGGTAGGATTACTATTAACATGTACAACCTTATGGAAATATTTTTTTATAATTTATTAGCCAGTCAGGAATAAACTTAGCCGTCCTTATACTAATTTTACTTATTAAAGTTTGTTTTATATTTTAATTTAATGGGCAATAAATTTAATAGAAAGTATAAATACGAAAAGGCAAATTAAATTATTAACAAAGTATGCCCTTGAACAATGGAAAAATTTTTTAATTTAATAATGGATCTCTCAGACTTTCTTTATTCAGTTTTAATCAAAATGAAGCCTATACAATGATCGATTTAAATTAAAAATGGAAATATTTAAAATAATTAAATAAATTAAATTTTAATTAAAAAGTACTTGTGTTTATAATTACTAAAAACTTATTATAATTAAATTAAAAATTAATTTATCAATGCTTAAAAATAAAATTTAAAGAATATTTTTGTAGTGAACAACATTACTTTTATTTTTTAAATTTTGCACTTTAATAAAATTTATTTCATTTATGGGGTTTAAAGTGCATTATTTTTTAGACATGTTATTTTTTGCATAATTATAAATATTTTTTATGAATAAAACAAGTACTTAAATAGTTAAGCGGAACTTGTTTACTTTAGAACACCCCATCTATTCGCAAAATTATTCGCAAAAATATTATTTATTTTTATTTGACTTTATTTTTAATTCATCTCGCTTCCTTTCTCATTCATTCGATAAACTTGCCCTATTATTCAGATCGAACATATGAAGAAATATAACACTTATTGTTAACAAAATAAATTGTTTAAAAATTATTTTTTATTTAATTTTATTAAAAAAATATTTTTCTCTTATCAAGACATTTAAAACAATTAAAACTTTGTAGAGTAGAAAAACTGCTGTACATATGTATGTGGAAACTTTTTAAGGTAAAAGCCAAAACTGGAATATTTAATTAAAAATTTTAAATTAAATTATAATCATAATTATCTCTTTAGAAATGCAAATAAAATTAATTTTTTATTGAAAGCTGTATTTCTAATTTAGAAAAATGAAAAACTAAAAATTATAGTCTGAAACAAACGTTAATATTAAATTTAATTTTTAAAGAAGATAATTTAATTAAGTATTTCCGATAAACTTTACTCCTTTTTGAATATTATAAAACTTTTTTTTTGTTACTAAATTTAATTAAGAAGTTAAAAATTAATTTTAAGAATTAAACAAAAAATTGTGAAAATACGTACAATTTAATTATAAAGATTATTAAATTATGATAAAATAAATATAAGTAAAAGTTTCTTTAATTTAATTTTTTTTACTTATTTTCTCAACATTTTTACTTGGTATAAATATTAATGGAATTTAACTAAAAATTCATTCATTTTTTAGCCTATTTTATTTAATAATATTTTTATCTATTTTTTTAAATTAATTGGATAGTTAATTTTTTAAATAAACTTTAATATACTAAATAAAATGAAAAAACTCAGTTTCGTGACAGAAAGGAGTACAATATTTTTAAAGAAAAATAGTCAATACATTCAATAAAGTTCCAACTCTTCTAAATGTTTTTAATTGCTAA
Organism: Meloidogyne graminicola; assembly: GCA_036172905.1. Taxonomy (NCBI): domain Eukaryota; kingdom Metazoa; phylum Nematoda; class Chromadorea; order Rhabditida; family Meloidogynidae; genus Meloidogyne; species Meloidogyne graminicola. The sequence goes on along the minus strand of JARPZY010000016.1, from coordinate 1,558,187 downwards.
TAATTTATGTTTATTTAAAAAAAAAATTCCAATACCTAAATACTAGTAGCAATAAAATGTGGGAAGAATTTTGTATTTTTTAATAAGATTTTGGGCATTTTATACTTATTTAATTTCACTTTTAAAAGGAAGTGTTTTATTAATTCACTATAAAAAAAAGTACATTGCTTTTATATCAAATAATTTTTTATTTTAAAAATTTTTAATTAGGTTCACTAAAAAATACAATTTTGAAAAGTGTATTAACACATAATTTTTTTTTATTTTCTTAGGTAACAAAAATTTGAAACAAATTAATATTTCTTTTATTTAACAAATAATTTTATAAAGTTTTTAAAAAATTTAAAATGTCATCGAATTCTTCTATAGTCTCTACTCTTCCTTATTATTATACTTACCTCAATTTTGCTGAGAATACATTAGCATTTATTTGTACATTAATTGCAATTATACACATGTCAAAACTTTTTTATGCTTCAAAATTTAATAAATCTTCACTCCGAGTAGATAACCTTGCTGGAACAATGAAAGTTTATTTGGCAGTAAATATATTCTGTGGAAGTAATTTTTTAATTTATTTAATTAATTTATTAAATAATTTAATTTTTAGCTTTAACATTGCCATATTTCTTTTATAAAGTATTCTGGTGGCGTCCACCTTTTATGCATGGAGATGACCCAATATATTCAAATGTTCTTTTACATTTTATTTCAAGCATATTTTATGCTTTACATTATGGTGTATCAAGTATTTTAGTATTCAACCTTTGTCTTGACCGGTGTTTTGTTGTAATAGGTAAACATTTTGTATAAATTAAATTTATTATTTAAAATATAGGTAGTTTGCATTATGGGAATAAAATCAGACAAAAATTTGTAATAGTTGAAATAATTATTGTTTTATTTGTTTACATTATATGCGGTTCAAGTTATTCTTTTGAATTTCCATTGGATTATAAATGTGAGTATTTTAATAAATAAACTTGAAGCAACTAAAAGAGTAAATATAACGTTAACAAAAATAAACTTGAAATAAACCTTATGTATAAAATAAAGTTTAAAAAAATAATAAAAGTTTCAAATAATTAAAATAATAAAAGAAATTTTATTCAGTAATTTATTGTGAGAGTCAATCATGCATGCAACTACATTTAAAAAATTATCCTATATTGTTTGTAAAAACATGTTTTGGCGTTGGAAATATATTCTGCTGCATTGTATTTTTACATTTACTTGCAAGAGTTGGTAAAGAAGCCAAAAAGAAATTAGTAAATAATTTAACAAAATTTCAATTTTTAATTGTTTTTAAAGGACAACCGAATTATTAAAATTACTGTTCTAATTGAAATATTTCTGAATATGATTCCAGGCGAAGGAAACATTATCTACAAATTTGTAAATTTAATTAAATATTTTTAAACAAATTTAATTCTCCAAATATTTTAGATAACTGGAACAACTCCATCTACCTACACTGGCGAACTTGCTTTACTTGGATCTTCTGTAGAAATAGCAATTTGTAGTGTATTTTATTGGAGAAAGTATAAATACAGCAAAAATGAAATTCAAGTTAAGATAATCAAATCACAAGAGAATATTCAAAAGAAATTTAGTAATAAAGATATTAAATAAAATTTAAAAAAAAAATGTTTTATAATATTTATGTAGTTGTCATTCATTTAATTAGTAAAAAGAAAAAAAAATATATAAATAAACATACAAGTCAATTTAAACATTTATTTAAATAAATCAGTTTCTGCAATATTCTTGTTTACACATTCCTCACATAAATCAATACGTAAGGTTACTCCAGTTCCATCACGCTGAATTTTCTCGTCTGATTTGAACAATTTTTCTCGACAAGTTTTGCACAAATAAATTTGAAGAAAATCTTTGGGTTGAAGCGAAGAACTTTTCACTTGTGTAGACGCGGCTAAGGCTTCGGCAAGATGAGCAAGTGAAGTTGTAGAGTTTAATGAAGGCGTGGAAACAACATTTACAATTGTGGAAGGAACATTATTAGAAGTAACAGGAATATTATTGTTATTAATAGCTGTTGCAACAATAACTGCATTTGCAGCATTTGTTGTAGTTGATGATGTTGTTTGTGAGGAAGCAGCTAAAGCTTCTGCAAGATGAGCAAGCGAAGTTGCTGTATGAAGAATAGGGGCAGGAGTAACAACAGATGAAGCAGGAGCAACTATAACAACAGCAGAAGGAGCAGGATTAATAATTTCAGTTGATTGTTGTTGTTGTAAATGTAGTTGACGAAGCCTAAACTCACGATCACGTTTAAATGCATCAACCTATAAAAAAAGAGAAATGAATATTTAAACACCAGAAATTGTTAAAAATGATGTCTTTCACTTAACAAAGTCAGATGTTCTAACCAGCGAGCTACCGGGGACTCTTTACTTTAAAACTTTTCTTATGAAAACTATTAAATAATTTTAAATTTTCTGAATTGAAGTACAAATACAACTTAAAATAAACCTTGTCTTTAATAAGTTTTGCAATATGTTTAATATCAGAATCTGGAATCAATTGTTGTTCTAGCATTTGCTGTACAATTTCTTCTGCTTTATCAACTTCTACATCGAAAGAAAATAATAAGCCTTCATTTTCTTTAAACTTATATTGAGCTCTCTTTTTTTCATCAATTACATATAATTGCATATGTATCTAAATAATATATTAAAAAGTCAAAAAAAAAATTTACCTCAGTATTTGCACCAGTCAACTCTTGTTCCCTATTTTGAATATCAATTCGAATACCAAATTGTTCTTCCGGCATAAAAAATTCATCGTTTAAGAGCTGACGAACAGTTGAACGTTCTTCTTTATTTGTTTTTATACAACGTTCAATAATTTCCTTAATTTCGGGATTCTGGATTCGATCAAAACAGGCTGGTTTAACACCCTTAAATATAATGATTAAAATATTTTAAATAAAAAAAAAAAATAAATAAATTTATTACCGAAACAACTTTACGATAAACTTGAGCAGCATATTGACATTCACTATAAGGATATTCACCGGTAACCATTTCCAATAAACACATACCAAACGCATAAACTTTAAAAAATTTAAATCATTTTTTAAATAAAAATATTTAATAAACCATCAACTTCTTCATCGTATTGTTCTTCGTACATTTCAGGTGCCATAAATTCAGGTGTCCCAATAACACTTTTTGCGTGAGATTTATTTTTAAGTGTAGCAAGTCCTTACAATGAATAAAAAGTTAAAAAAATAATTTAAACAAACCTAAATCACCAATTTTTACACTTCCCGTTGTTCCAGTAATGAAAATATTGTCACATTTTAAGTCTCTATGTATAACAGGGGGCTGACGTGTATGTAAAAAGTAAAGGCCTTTGAGTATTTGACGACACCAAGATTTGAGCACTTTTACATTGATTCGTTTAAAACGTTTAAGATAAAGTTTTAGAGTACCGGAAGTCATTAATTCAGTAATTAGAACAATATATCTATTTACTCAAAATTTAAAAATTAAATAAAATAATACTTTCTTTTCCCATCAGTCCTTTCCCAATAATCATAAAATTTAACAATGTTAGGATGTTGAAGTCCTTTAAGCATTTCAGCTTCATCTCTAAAACGTTGTCTTTCTGGTTTACTTAATTTTTGTTCCTGCAATTCACACCAGGCAACAGCAACACCAAAAATAGTTGAGAAGTATTTTTAAAATTAAATTGAAAAAGAGAACCTGTTTCAGTGTCTAAACCACGATAGACAGTTTTGAAAGATCCTCTGCCAAGTTCCTCATCAAATTTAAGGAAGCGTCCATCTAGAAAATAAAAAGTTAATTAATCTTGGGATTAAAGTTTTATGAAAATTAAAAAAATACCAGGAGATTTATCGATAGGTTTTTCTTCATCATAGTCCTCATCATAATCTTCAGATATTTTACGTTGGTCCTCTTTTTCCTGTTGTTTGATTTCTGCTACAGCAGCTGCTGGAATTAAAGCTATGGGGGTTATTGAGTCAACCGAGTCTGCTGCATTCTTTTGTAATGTTTCGGAAACAACAGGCAATTTAGCAACATTCAACTAAATTGTTTAACAAATAATTAATTAAGAAAAAAACCTGCTGAAAAATTGGTGAAGGAATAGCAGTTGGGGGAGTACCAACAAGTGCTTCTGCTGGAGAAGAAGTTCCACTGCTTATCGAAAACTAAAAAGAAAAACTTGAAAAAATTTTAAAATTTTGTAAATGTAACCTGCTTAGACCAAAGTTGCTGTTTGGCTTTTGGGCGGCTTAAACGCCATTCTCTTTGTACAGCTTCAAGCCTAGATTTTTCTTCTGCGGATAAACATGTATGAGAATCCCAAGCATTTGATGAACTTAAAAGTTAATTAATCAATAGAAAAATTTAAAAAAACCTTGCGGCAGCCTGAGGTTCATTTCCCCGTTTAATAACAGTTCTTCTTCTTCTTGCCACACCTATATTATTATTTAAAGGATTTCTAGCTGGCGAAGAATGATTCGAAGATGGAATATGTGTTTGTCCATTAGTTTGAGCAGAATATGTTGATTTTCTTGCATTCCTTGTCTCTCCGTTGGTTGAATTACTTTCGTCCATTTTTAGCAAGAAAATATAAAATATTTAAAGAAATGATCTGAAATAAAGAAGCAAATTTATTGGAAAATATTAATTTTAAAAGTTCAAAATTCTTAAGAATTATTTTAAAAAATTCTGTAATACTAATCTTCAATTAAATCAATAAATATTTAGTAAAATAAAGATTAGACAAAGAAGAAAATTCGCAGAAAAAAAATCATCTTTGTTTTATTAAATGTAGCAATTGACAAAAATAATTTTTAAAAAAACCAAAATTAGGAAAAAGAATACATAAATAATTGAGAAATTCATGTGGACAAAATTTCTTTTTGGTCCATAAAGTCGCAAAAGTTGAAATTATTTCACATGAAGTTTTAAAGGAAAAGAAATAAAAGTTTTGCTTTAAAATGAAAAAAATTAAAAAAAAGAATAAAAACTATTTTTGATGGTTATTTTTACTTGTAAATATCTGCGAATATTTGGGCTTATTGATGTTTTATTTTTTATTACAACTTTCCTCATTATTTATTATCAAATGACGGGAAACTCCTCACTAAAAATGACTATTAAAAAATTACAACAATTTTTCCCCCCAAAAATATGTGTTTTTAGTCTTTCCATATTTGAACATATTTAATATTTTATCTTTATATTACGAATATCATTATGTATGTAGTACAAAATTTTTGGAAGCTCACAAATTGATGAGCAATGCGGACAATATTTTTGCGAAAAATTAATGAGAAGAAAATTGTTTAAACACTTCTAAAAATAAATTGGAATTTTTTAAATTTAGAAAATTGGTAAACATGTGGAATAGGAAATTTTTTTTTGTAAAAGTTTGCAGCTATTTTAAAAAACAAATATTTACTTTGATAAAATAATTATCTGAATACTAATTAATTGCTATTATTTTTGTATTTTGTTTGCAAACGGAAAAAAATTTAAATACGCAAAAAAAAAAAAAGAATTTGATTAAAAATAAAATTTTAAAAAACTTGAATGAGGAATTTTTAGTCGCAGAAAATTAATCGCAATTAGTCATTCTTTTCTCTTTTTCTCTAACTCATATTTGCTCTACTACTAAACTTAAGCTTATTTTAATTATAATGAGAAAGGAATTGATTAAAAATTCTTAATTAAAAATTCAAAAAATATAAAAAATTAAAATATTATGTGTTTTTATTGTAAGATTATAAATAACAATTATTTTTAAACATGAATTTAATATGTTAAAACATTTAAACTTTTTTAGTTTTTGTGTGTATTACTAAGCTTAAAAAAATTACTTTTGCATTTTGATTTTTACTTTCCTTTTTAATATTTTTGATTTTTTAAAAAATAATAAATAAATATTTTTAACATTTCTCAGTAATATTAATTTAAGCCTAGTAACTGAGAAAATAGTATTCAAATAGAAAAAGGAAAAATAAATAGAATTATATATTTACTTCCTTAAGAAAGGAGGAACTTTCATTTATTAATTAATTTATTTTAGAAAATAATTTTTAGAAAAAGTTTATTTTTTCTTTAATATTTTCAAATCGTTAATAATCTTATAAAAAAACGATTAAAAATTAAAGACTAAAAAAGAAAGTTTATTTTACAATTAAAATTATATTGAATCTCTTTATACTTTTTTATTTTATTTAACAATGCATGAATAGTATAAGGAAGAAAAAATATGAGAAATTAAAAAAATATAATAAAAGTAAAACTAAGTACAAGTAAAAAAATAAACTTTTGAAATTTTGATTTTATATTTTCAAACAAAAAAAAATTAAATTTTAGCTAAATATTCAAAAAATGTGGAGTAAAAAAAATGAATAAGAGACAGAAAATCCTTGAAAAAATAAAAATAGATAATCTTCTACCACCTCCTAGGATTATTACTCAGTAACGTTTCGGCGCCTACTATGGGCGTGTGATTAAAATTCTTTAAGCAAAAATCCTGTTGCATTTTTAAAGTTTAAAAAAGAATGAAAATATTAAAAAAGAAAAAGTAATTCAGATAAATTTTACAAGTTTTTGTTCATATTTGCTTATTTTATAAGTTCCTACGCCAAAACAATAAAACGCCAAAACATCCATCATTCGATTTTCAATGCTTTTCTTTTTTCTGTTCTTTTATTGGTAGAGAAAAATTTATTTGTATTTTAAATATTTGTTCGATACACTTCCGCTGTTATTTTTCGTTCAATATTATTTTAAAAATTATTATGTGTTATTGAATTTTTAACAAAAAAAAAATTTATTTATTTAAAAATGACGAATTTTGTGTAAATAACAAACAAAAACATCGGCAGAATTGAAAAATAATTTTTATATTATTAATTAAAATTATTTTTAAATTTTTTGGAAGAATAGTGCAAGTAATTTAACAATTTTTTTTTATAGGATTAGCCAACCTACAGGCAATTTTCCTCTATTCCACCAACTTAGCAACTCTTCTATGAATTATTTTTCTACGATAGTTTAAATTTAAAAATATTTATTTATTTAATTAATAATTCAATTTTATTTTTTTTTTAATATTGATTTTTAAAATAATTTCTTATTTTCTTTGTCCTCCTAAATAGGGAAAATTTAACCGGAAAAATTTCCACGCACAAAAGAAATTATTTAAAGTACATTGAAGTAAATAAAAAAAAATTAAAGGAAGCTATTATTAGAAGAGTAGAGTTATTAATAATCAATAAAATGTTTTACTGTTCACATCAGGGATGGACGCAATTGCGTATTGCGGATTGCGTAAATTGCGTGTATTTTTGTGGCTGCGTATTGCGGATTGCGTTTGCGTAAAATTTTTTGGAAATTGCGTATTGCGGATTGCGGTTGCGGAAAATTTTTTCCCGATTGCGTCCATCCCTGGTTCACATGCATTGAATTGATTTATTAATAAACAGACAAAATGCCAAATGGAAAAAGGTATTAATAATTTTAAATAATCTGTCAAGTTCCAAATAAGAAAAAAGAACATTCTTTTTTAAAATACACTTAAAGATCTAAAAAAAAAACTATCTCACCAATATTTTAATCTATAAGACATCCACGGTTCATCAACTGGCTACTATCCTTACCTCCATAACTTTCATATAAAACAACTTATTATCAAGCATCAGATGATAATAATTAAAAAAAAACTTTAAAAAACGATTTTTATAAAACTTTCTAGTGAAAAAATCTGGACTAGACGAATTGTAAAAAAGAATTTAAAAAAAATTTTTCAATCCAATACTATTCTCTAACAAATTTAAACTTTTATTTTTCTAATTAGAATTCTCTTTGCTATTAATTTATATTTTTTAAAATTATTTTACACATTATTTTTCTTTTTGCTTACCGTTTAGTTCTGAAATTGTTGACAATCAAATCTAAAAACTTTTCTGTTTTTATTTATAAAAATATTAAATTAATTTATTTAATTGTTATTTATTAAAAATTTTCCATTTTAGTATTAAGTTTAAAAATAAATTTTTTCCATTTCCTCTAACCTTCTAATAAAGAAAATTTAAAAAAAAATTTTCTTCACAAAAAAAAATTCTAAAAGTGCAATGACGTTAATAAGGTAAAGGAAAAATTGAAAAATCTATAGTTTACACTTGACTGCCACACGACCCTGTGGTATTATTTCCATGCTTCACGTTTGTCATCGATTAAATTTTTGATTGGACAAAATGCCAACCGTCATTAAGAAAATCTTATTTTTTAAAATATGTAGAAGGAGATTTCTTAACTATTATCTTTAGAGCCTGGGTGTGCTGAAACTGGTCTTAAAATCAGAAATATGAAATAAATGAAACAAAAAAAATCCGAAATATACGGAATTTGAAATGAAATGGCACACCCCTGTTGTAGAGCGTTATATTGGCTAATTAAAAATACAAAAATATTTATTGACTTAAATTAAACTTGGTATAGAAGATGTTTTGTTTTCAAGGTCGTTCTAAATAAAAAACATAGAACGATTTAAACATTTTCTTTGAAATTTTTGGGTGAAAGAAAAAGTTGTAAAAAATTTTTTTATTCAATTGAAGTAATTTGAAATATTCTGAATTTTGTCATTTTATTTGATGGCATTTTGTTAAATTTTTTCAATACGTGTTGGCAATCCTCTAAAGCTGATTTTCTCTCCATTAATGAAGCATAGGCTATAGAAAAAATCATTGACATGCGGGCGTTAATTGCCTTTATATTTAAATGGTGAAACGAAAGAGAATTATTCATTTAATTTTATTTAACCTCCTTAATTTTTATTAAAATAAAAAAAATTTTTTTCATTATAAGACTTCAAATTTCCCTCAAAAATATTTTTTCGCATTTTTCAAATTAATTTGAAAGAAATTTACTCAAATTTAATATTGGGGAAATATTAAATGATAATTATTGACCATTAAAACTTTTAATTAATATATTGACTATTAAATATTTTTAAATTTAGAAAAGTTAAAAAAAATATTAAAAAAAAAAAAAAGACAAAATATAGGAAAATGCATTTTCCTACAATTTTTTTAATAATATTTGTTTTGCTACTTATAGCAATATTGGGGAATTGCGGAAGAAGAAGAAAAGATTCGATAAAAATTAGAAGTGAATTTTCCTCTACAAGAAGTAATCCGTTAGATGAAGCACTTGAATCGGCTGAGAAAAAATTTAAAGAGGTCATGGGTAATTTAAAAAATAAAACAGTAAAGACAGCAAAATCGATGGTCAGATCCGTCAGTGAAGTTATTACAAAAAGAGAAGGTTTGAAATTAATTTTATTTTAATTTTAGCTTAGTTCAAGTTACTTTCAAGTTTTAATCCCTTAAAAAACATTTTTTATAAAACTTTAATATGTAGTAAACTTAAAAAAGGATAACCTTTATAGATATGAATTAAAAATTAATAAATGAATATAATTTATTGGGTAAAGCAGAAAATTTAATAGAAAAATGAAAAAAATTTTTTTTTTTTTATGAAAAGTATAAAAATTTTATTAAGTAAAAATTTCAAGAAATTAGATTTTTTTTATTAAATTATTTTTAAAATTTAAATCCCTTGTTCACGAGTTTTTCAACATTTCTAGCCTTTTTAATAAAAAAAAAAAATCATTTTAATAGATTATAAACTCAAATATGAAGATATTTTAATACAGTTGAAAAAATTAAATAATCCAGAAGAAATTAGTGCTAAATATGAAAAAATTAGTGCTGAAGAAAATAGAATAAGGAATAGATATTCTGATCATTTAAATAATATTTTGAACTATGACTTCAAACAATTAATTGAAAATTTAACTGAACATTTAGATAAATATAAGAAAAAAATATTAAAAGCAATAAAAACAAATTTTTTTAATGAGGGTACTGATGTGGAAGATGAAATTATTACTAAAATAAAAAAACATATAATTAAATATTCACAAGATGAAGAAGAAGCTTTTATTCAAGTACTTTTCATTTTTATTTGAAAATTTATCCCTTTAATAAATTAATAAAATATAATACTGACCGTTAATTCTTTGTTTTCCTTACTTAATGGCAGGAAGGATATGAAGTGGAAAAGGGGATGTAAATTGTGAAGAAATTAAACATTCATCAAAATAATAGATGTGGAGGGATACCCATACATTAAATTAGTTATTAATTAATATTTTTAGTCAATTTACATTTACTGTCCTTTTTCCACTGTCTATTTTCTTGGAGCTCTTATAAGTCTTATTAAATACCAAAAAATAATTTTATGTTGCGTTTAAGTGATGGACCAAAATTAAAAAAGCTTAGGTCTTTAAGTTTCGGTTCTTCAAATAATTTATAATATTGGTCTTATTATATTAAAATATTTTATAATTAATTAATTTTTTTAAAATTTAGATCAACAAGATATAGTAAGTTAAAAATTAAATGTAAAAACCCTACCTAACTGGATTTGTTATTAACTTTTTTTTTCTATTTATTCTCTAAAAATTCAAATTTTTTGGGACTTGTAAAAGCTTTTCTGATATATTTTTCTGAAAAATAAAATTAATTAAATCATTGCGATCATAAGGCCACGCGCTAAAATTAAGCGGATTTTATATAACCTTAGGTATTCGTTTTATTTAGTAATTCTACATGGCAAGGTTGTAATGCAATAATTGAAATAAATAAAGAAATTAGAACTAAACAAGATAAAATAAATAAAAGATATGATAAGTACTACAATGAATATGAAATATATTTAGAACAATTAAATGTAGCAAATAATAAAATTAAACAAAAGATTTTTAATGATGTATTTGTTTATTTTAATAATATTAATAAGGAAGAACTTTGTGACGTAAAGGGAGAACATAATTATAATATTAATCCAGAAGTGGCTAAAAAATCTCATTCATGGGAAAAAATTGTTTTGAAAATAAAACCAGTTCCTGAAAAAGAAATTAAAACGCAAATAAAGAATCTTAATAAAAATATAAATCCAATTTGGGAGCAAATAGCAAGAAAAATAATTTGCCTAAAATATATTTATGAAGTAAGTGTTTATTTTATTATTAATTTATATAAACTATGAGTATCGTTCCCCTTTCTAAAATTAATTTTTTTTTTTAAATTTTGGGTTTTTAATTAATTTATTAAAATTTATTTATTATAATAATTTCAGGATTTGATTGAAGCAAATAAACGTTGTAAAAATATTAGTTCCTTTATAAACAATCACAAACAATTACAATTTGAGTTTTCTACCGAGAAAACATGTAAAATTTTTTCTATTTTTATTCCTTCAACTTTTAAGTAAAAAAAAATTATTTACAAAAATTTAAGTAAATAAAAAATTAAGACTTTTCATTAGTTTTCTAAACTTAACTTTTTAATTACCTTTCCTAAAGTAATATGTGGGGTACGGTACTCCTCTTTAGGTTACAGCCACTTGTCGACTTATTTCCTTTCATTTTTTGTTTTACCATAAGGGGGATTAAGCGCAGTTAAAGGGCTTCTTCGTACAATATTAAGTTATTTTCTAAGCCTTATTTTCTTGCACACAATTTAATAAAAAAATTTTGGTCATTAAGATTGATGTTTAATTAAAGAGATAAGGGAATATTTAAATATATTTAATTCTAGACGGTGTCTTATATAAGTGATGAGAATTTAAAATAAAGGGGAATATTATAAAAAATTTTTTTTAGCAAGTGAAGTTAATGATATGGGAATTCGCCTAAATCATCTTGTCCATAAACCTGCAATTATGTATTTTATCTATTTAAAGAAAGGAACTTATGATGCCCTTTCTTATACTGAGAGAGATATGATGGAAGAACTTAACCAGAAAACAAATGAACTTTTTAAAGTTTGGGGAGGAATTAATAAAGATTTTGACTATCTGATGGTAAAAAATTAAAAAATTTAAAATTTTTGCATTTTTTAAATTTTTTTTTCGGTAAATAATTTATTAATATTTAGAACATAAAATGCTTTTTTGAATGGGTAAATATTAAGGTTTAGACGGGTTGTATCCATCAACTTGAGAAAATAAATATACTATTATATAATAAAAACGGGTAGATGATGGGACAGATTTTTGTGGATTTGCTTTAGGCCCTTATCGAGATGGTTCAATTCCATCTTTCCATTAACAATTTTTTTGCAGCATGAATATTAAAATAATTTAGAATAAATTTGTAAAAATTTTAGATCTTAAAAAAATCAAAATCATTAAAAATAAATTGATATTTTAAAATAAAATAATTAAATTTTCTAGAATTGGTACGGTATTCATATACTGCCAGAAGAATTTTTACGACAAGCTGAATTTGAAGATACACATCTTAAAGTGTACTTTAATTTCTCTCGAATTGGGTTTAAATTCGAGGAAGTAAAAGTACCTAAAGAAAAAATGGGAGGCGAAATTGTAACAGCGGAAAGTTCGATGAAAGTCAGTGAACTACCAAGTGCTGCCTCATCAGGGCACATAATTATGTCAGAAATTCAAACAGAAACAGAAGAGGAAAATGAGAGTGAAAAACATGAGGAGGAGGATAGTGTTGTTAATGAGGTTGATGATGATAATGCGATTGGGGATTTAGAAGATGAAGTGGATATTGGTGGAGCAAATATCGCACAATTTGATAATTTTCTTAGCACATATAATCAACAACAAATGTTTAATCATCCACATAATCCATACCCGTATCCTCCTCAACCATCATACTATTATTATCCACAAGAATAATTCATACCACATAAATGAGTGGTAGATGAGTATGTAAAAAAAAACGATTTAAATTAAAGAAAATTTAAAAAAATTGGACTAGACGAAAGTGAAAATATTTCTAAAATATTCATTTAAATAAATATATTTATTTAAATTAACAAATTAAAAATAATAAAATAGAAAAATTAACCTAAAAGTCTAGTCCAACTTTATCACTTTCTATTATTACTTTTAATATGGGTAAAGTAAATTTTAGTTAATTAAAAGATAGGAAGGATTGAAAATTAAACAGTATTTATTTGAATTTCAAGTAAAACTTAAAAATTAGTTTATAAACTTTTTACTTTACTCAGACTATCTAATAGTTTTGAAAAAACTACTTTTTTAGGAGTTTTCAAGGAAAACTTTTCAAAATTAAATTTTTCAATCCAATACTGTCCTCTAAGAAAAGACACACTTTTTTTTCTATTTTGTTCAACCTATAATTTTTATTATTATTTCACATAAATTTTTGTTTCTCGTAACAAGGTTCTGACATTGTTGACCGTCAGATCCATGCTTATATTATTTCGATCTATTTTATGATAAACTTTCTTTATTAAATATTTATTCTAGTTAAAAGAGTTAAATTAATTAGTTTTATTCAACCATACATACTCTTAAATATGGTTACCAGAAATTTGTACCAGATATTTGCGGACGAAGGGTTATTTTAAATAAAATGGAAACTTGAGAAGTTTACAATATATTCGTGTCGATAAGACCAATATGTACCTTATTACATTTTGGGATCTACGGTCTCGAGTTCTTCGTCCAAATACTTCAATTCCTTTAAATTTTTAATTGTTTTAGCTTATTTATTTATTTTTGTCCACTGTGATAAGTAATTAGGATTGTAGTATATAAAATGCATCCAATACTCCCTACAGGTCAGTCTGCAAATATCCTAAATTTCCATGTTATTAATAACTTTTCGTAGCAAGTGTTGTCCCACACTTAAACATTAATACAAAAAAAAATATTTTTTAAGTATCACCAGTAAATTTACATTGAATTATAATAAAATCTTTTACAGTTTATTTAACTGAAATTAACTATATATGCCACGATAGAATTTTATACTAAAAAAAAAGATAAAAAAAAGGTGAAAGTGTTTAATCAAAATTCAAAAGAACATTTGTAAATTTATGAAACATTTTAAAATTTAATACATTTAATTTAAACTAATTAAATGTAAAAAATGACAGAAACCTCATAAACGGAATGGTTATTAAGTTTAGTTAGGTGATTTAAGACAAAATTTTAATAGTCGTATATTGTTTAATTAATTCATAAGGTTTTGTTTTACGCTTTATATGTGAGTATATACATAGTATATCAATTAATAAAGGCTTTAATTCTTTTCGTCATTTTCTTTATGATGTTTTCTCCTTTAATAATCTTTGATTTTAATCTCGTACAAATCGCTTCCATGGATTTTCAAGTTCAACTCCTTTATTCTTCTTTTTTGGTTGAACTAAAGTTTTGTAAGCATCAGTATAAGGCACAGAAAAATTAATTTCATTCGTCGGTTGATTAATATGAATTCCTTGAGTAGTATGACCATAATTCATTAATCGATATAAATTTGCATTATGATTTTTTATAAAATTAATAACTTTGTGAAGGTCATTTTCAAATTGAACACAAGGGAATATTTTAATTATAATAGCTAATTGTTCTTGCAACAATTTTTTGATTTCAATATCCTCCTTTAGAAACAAAAATAATTAAATTTTATATTTTTAATTATTTATGGTTGGGGGGATGCAGTTAGAGAGATTTTTAAATTTTTACATATTAGCAAAAATGTTTTTACTCCGCCCTAACATTTAATTATTAATTGTTTTCTAACAAAATATTTATATATTAATAATACCAATGCGCTATGAAGAACATTCTGTTCTAAATGTTGTGGATTTAATAAACTTTCCTGTTCTCGAATAAAATTATCAATTGTATTAGAATTATCAATATTTAGTATTTCTTCTTTATTAATATAATTACTTGAAGTATCTAGTATATTCTTTTCAATTTCATACCAATTAATGCCTGCATATTTAGATTCTAATTCGTTTAGTAAATTATTTAATTCATTATTTGAATTTTTCATAAATTGAGTAACTGATTGTTTTGATTGTTTATTCACAATATTATCTAGAATTGTTAATTGAACAGACAATTCTATTTTAAGTAAATTATTTAAGGAATTAAAGAGTTGATTTTGTTGCATTTTGTGTCCTTTAAATATTAAATAGAATTGTTAATAGGTTATTACCTGAATTTGATGCCTCAGGCAAAGGTAGAGGTTGATTGAGGTATTCCTCAGGAAAAGGTAGAGGTTGATAAGTTTGAGGGAATTCCTCATGGTTTGATTCTTGGCCGGTATCTTAATTTTTATTTAAATAAAAGAGTTCAATTATTAATTTTAAAAATAATTATTTATTAATTCCGGATTATATAAAGAAAGCTATTCTGAAATAAATAAAAATTCCGGAAAAAACATTTACTATTAAATATTCTATTATTTATATGTAAATATACATTGTTGAACAGCATGTTTGAAGTTATAAGGATCTACGGTTATAAATGTTGTTCGACTTTTTTTTGACGATTTTCTAGATGGCCATACTAAAATTGTTTTTTTAGTAAATATTAATTAATTTAAAAGTTTCTAAAATAAATTTTATATAAAATTTTAGGTTTAACCTCTATTGGCAGGTTCCTTTCCCTTTCTATTTTCATTGACTGAATCTCCTACACATATCACAAAATATTTTAAAAGAATAATGTTTATTAAAAACAGACGAAATAACAAAATAAAATTCATCTGAAAAAAATAATTTTTAATTCAGTCTAAATTTAATTGCTAAAAGGAGGGTATAGTAATTGTTAATCTAACGTTGTTCAAAATAATTAATTATATTTTTGTAAAATATTTAATGTTTTGTTTAAAATTATTCTTTAATTACTCTTTCTGTATTTATTTGAATATTTAGTATTTTTTTTTTAAAGTTTTTGAAAAAGAGGACCTAAACAAAATTATTTAAGTTCTTCGACTATTCACTCAAATTAATTTAATATTTATTAAATTATTAGAAAAATAATTAAGTGATTGGTAATTATAAATTAAAATGAATTATAATAGGTATCTAATAAAGGAAATAATTGGCTGTTTAAAAAATTCAATTTTGATTGCTTTGTTGGCAAGAGAGGGAATAAAGGATTTTAAAATCTTAAATAGAATAAATGCACTTTAACTTAAGGTAAAATATTATTTGATTTAAATTGATTAAATTTTTTTATTAAGAAAGTAAAGAAGGATGACACTAATAAGGAAGTAGTGAATGCTGCATTACCAGACGTTAGATAATTTAGTTAAAAAAGCTAAAATCTTATAAAGAAAAAATTTAAAAAAAAGTAAAATTTAATAAAAATATCATAAAAAAATTTTAAAAGCAAACATTTTAAGAATAAAAATTTCAAAATAATTTTTTTATAATGCTTTTTGGAATAATTAGGAAAGTAATTAATATTATAAAATTGAAACTATAAGAAAATATTTGTAATTTAAATAATTAATTTATTTAAATTTAAAAATAAATAAAATAAATTGTAGCAAAAAGTCTTTTGGTTTTCGAGTTTATACAAGTGACTGGTGACAAATAGAATTAAACCGAATTTTTATAAAATATAGTTTCTAAATCTGAAAGTTTTTTTCCTTTTTTTAATTAAAATAAATTTTTTTTTAATTAAAAGAAAAATAAAAGAGAATGAAGAGAGACACTCTCCTAACGCCTAAGAAACTGCGCAATGCAGAGACAGAGAAGTTACTCTGTGCTCTCTTTCTTTGCATAAAATAACTATCCCTTTACATCATACAATTTTTTTTAAAAGTTATGATAAAAGAAAAATAAAATCCAAGAAATAAGGAATAAAATAAGCGAATTATAAATTTTTTTTTTTAAGAAAGAGGGAATTAACAAAGCGGATGGAATTTGTGAATATTCACATTTAACGTCGTGGTGTACTTATTTAGCAAAAAAAAGCAAAACTTACAATTAGTCTTATAAAAATTTTAATTAAAATAAAGTTTAATAATAATAAAAATATCATAAAAAGAATTTTTTTTATATGCAAAAATTTTAAAAATTTCATCTTTTTTTTAGAATGCTTTAGGAATGATTAGAAGGGTATTTAATGTTAAAATTAAAAATATAGAAATTATTTAGAATAATTATTTAAATAATTGGTACAAAGAATTTAAAAAGATGTAAAATAAATTGAATAAAAAAAGTCTAGGTTTTATGTGTTTTTTATAATAATGCAAGTGCCTGGTGAAAGGTTTTGGATTAGGTTGGATTGGATCATAAAATATTTGTTCAAATCTTAGTTTTCTTTATCTATTAAAAGAAAAGTTTTGGATCTACATACAAATTCAGGGTTTGGATCAGAATCTCAATAAATTTTTTACCAGGCACTAGTTTGCGGGTTGTATTTCGTTATCGTCATAATCTGACTCTTCTTCTTTTATTGGGTCTAAATCGTAGTTTGTAGAAGAAGAGGCAATTTCTTCAACATCTAGTATAACATCTTCTTCTTCCCCTAACCAATCATATAAAGCTCTATTTTGTTCTACAACATCACTTTCGACATTTTTCTTGCAAGAAATTTTAGAGAATATTTTTTTAAATCCTTTATTTTTTTTCTGTTTATTAATTTTAATAGTAAATGTCCCATATTTATATTCAAGATCAACAGCATTTAATATATCTCTAGCATCTGGTAATAATTTCTTACAATAATCATCATACTTTTTTCGTTGATCTTTTTTATCTTTTAAAAATCCACGAACAATTTTATCTTTAAATTCGTGCTTAATTGTTGCACAGAATTTTAGGATATCCAAAAAAGTTTCAATAATTAAAATATCATTATCGTTAGCAGCAATTAACTTTAAAAAATATTTTTGTATTATTAAATTTATTTTAATAAAAAAATAAAAATAAGAGAAACTAAAGTAAACTCAAAAGCTCAGATTATTAGTTTATGACTTCTTTTTTTGAAAATTTGGAATAATTTAAAACTTTCAAAAAAACGTTTTTAGAGTGTTAAAAAGATTCTTTTGTGATTTTTAGAACCACCTTATTTTTAACTATATCAGTCCTTTTGTTATTATTTTTAAATTTTCAAACTCTTTTAAGAAATTTATGCATAGAAACTAGCAAAAAGCTCTGTAAAGTGAATTGATCAGCAGTAGAATAGAAGGAAAAAGGTTATGAACAAATTTCTAATTATTCTTTACTTTTTGTTAGTATATTTTATTTTTAAATTATTTAAATTTTACTTTTAATTTTTCAAACATGTTTGTATATTCCTCCATGTTATTAAAATGAAGATTATTTTCTTTAAATTGATCAATTTCTTTAATTAATTCGTTTTCCTTTAACTCATTAAATATTTTAATAATTTCTTTTTTGTTTTTCGTTTCAATTTTCATTTTTCCTCCACTTCTTTTCTTATAAAAACCATTTACTTTTTTCCTAAATTCATCGAATTTTGTATCTTTTTTTTTATCAACATTTCTTTTTAGCGTTTCAATTCTTTTGTTTAATATTTCTTCTTTAAAAATTAAAAAAAATTTAACAAGACTAAATTATTTAATTAATCCCCATCAATTTAATTAATTAAATTTTATTATTCAATTTAATTTTAAATTACCGAGAGTAGTCTCTTGACTAGAAGATGTACCAACTTCATCTAAATTTTTAATAAAAATTAAATTTTTAAAACAATTAATTTTAATTAACCTGCAAACCTGACAGTTTTTTTGTTAAGTTTCTCCTTACTTTCGGCCGCCTCTAAAATACCAAAATTTGTATTAAAATATGTTTATAACTAATAAAAATTTTTTTAAATAAAAATTGGGTAAATAATCAGAACAGACAAAATAATACAATAATTAATTAATATATATACTATATATATTAATAATATTTGTTATATAGTTATTTATAAATTCGAATTTATTTTTGTTTTTTATCTGTAAAATCCCCCTAATATCTAAAACATTATATAGATAGATAAAATTCACAAAAATGATTTGAAAATGTGAAAAAGTTTTTAATTTATTTGAACAAAATAATTTTTTATTTTATTACCTTGTTTTAGTAAATCCCCCAAAGTTGTTGTTTTTCCTTTTTGATTTGGAGAAGTGCTTTCAGCTTGAGGCATAGGAGGTTTAGGGTCTTCAACTTTTTCATCTACAGAAATTACATTTGTAATAAATCCAAATATTGCAAAAAATAATAATAAAATAAACAATTTCATTTCAAAAATTTGTTCTAAAAATTTTAATTTAAAAAATGCCTTAGGCAAAGTATTTAGACAGAATAATGAATTTTTAGCAAAATTTAAAATAAATTAATTTATTAAACAAAAAATTAAAAAAGAATTGAATAATTATGTTAAGGCTAATAATAATGCCTATACAACAATAAGAGAAGAAAATTTTATTTGATTACTTGTCAATTAAAAAAAATTATTCTCGTGCCTCCTATCCCTCAAAAAATCATATGTAAAAGTCTAGAAGTTCGTTGGCAATAAAATATAATTTTTTATTAAACAATGGAAGGGAGAGGGGAGATAAAAAACGAGGGGGAATGAGGGACTTGTGAATATTGGGAGATGTTAAGAAAAAAAAAAGTAAAGGGAAGATGAAGGAATGGGTTAAATTAATATACCAATACTTCAAAAATACTTAAAAATATTTTTAAAAAAATGAATAAAAAATAAAACAATAATTATTTAGAATCCCTTATCCATTCTAATATATACTCGTGTTTTAATCTTAAAAATTAATTTATTTACTTGAAAAAAGAGTAAAACTAATTATAACTTTTATTTTTAGAAAAAAAGTAGTCAATTTGTTTTATTTTGTTGCCTAAAATGTTTTTTAATTTTTATGTCTCAATGTACTTACTAAAACATTGAAATATTATTTTCAAATAAAAAAAATATTTTATCATACATAGAAATGGATTAAAAATATATAAAAAATGAATTTAAATAATAAAATGTTAAAATTATCAAAATACTTAATTTATAATTTTCTTTACTTTTACATGCCTTTTCTCAAAAATAATTGTTGTAAAAATGCTAAAACAATTTTTTTTATTAAAATTATTTAAATATTACCTTAGAATAATCAGAAGACTCGTTGTGAGGTAAAAATTGATCCAAATTGTGAATATCATTATTTTGAAATTCATCAAGTAATTCTTGTAAATTGTCGTCAAAATCAACATTTTCTTCTTCTAAATATTTTGTAGTAGAAAGCTAAATTTTTTAAATTTTATTAAATAAATTATTATAATATTTTTATTTTCTGGTTATTAATTTAAAGGGTAATGCGAAACTTCTGAACCAAAACTTTTCCGGACCTAATAAGAGTTATCAGAATAATTTTGTCCTTTACTTTTTGGTAAACTTTATTTATTTGAAATTAAATTTACGTTTGGTTTTTGAACTTTTTGTTTTTTGTCAATAACAGAAGAACTTGATTCTCCTATATAAATTGGGCGAGCTTGACCATGAACTTGTTGTTTATTTTTAAATTGGTGTTGTTGGTGTTGAGGAATGATATTTTTATAGTTGAAAAAGTCATTGTGTTGTTCTTGAAATAATTTTTGTTCATCATTTTTTAATTGCCCATTAGAATTATTACCTCCTTTTCCATAATAATGTTTCATAAAATTTGTCCCATAATTAACAGAATTTTCTGCCTTCATTTTTTCTTGTTCAATATAATTTTTAAAAGCATATTTTTCTTTTTCAGACATTTTACTGATTATAGGATTTATTTGGTTTATAATACGTGAAAACTCTTCAAAATTTTTTTCCTTGTCATTAAGGCTAGAGGAACCTAAAATTATTTTTTAGTGAACGACAAGAGAGGAAAAAAAGGTTAACAAATAATTATGTAATTAATTTCTCAAAAATATAAAAAACTAAAAGTACATAGTAAAATTATTCTTTTCTCAGAATTTTTAGAAGCTTTTAATAACCTTTATTTTTAAATTTTTGATTTGTGTCTCCACATTCAACATTAAATGTTAAAATAATTTTCAATAGAATAAGTTGAAAAAATAAACTCAAAAAATACATTTTTTTAAAAAGTATGTAAATTTTTTTTAATTTAAAATAATATTTAATTAAATATAATTAAATTTAAAATAAATTAAAAAATATTAAATTAATTATTGAAAAGTCTGGATTGATTTTATGAAAATTAAGATTAAGTTTTTTTGATGGTAAATGCCAAATTAAATAAAAGTGCAATGATTGACGATTGTCTTTTCTTTTCGTTGAATAGAGAAAAAATTAAATTAAGTAAATCTTCCCAATAAATAAATAAAATAAATCAATTTAATTTAAATTTATGGAAGGCACTCAAATGGTCGAAATAAAAAAGAAAAATGTTTTAGAAAACTTTTTTTTATTTTTCTAATTATTCTGGTATTTCAACCTATTTAAAGATTAGTGCCTTGTACAGTTTAATACTATACTGGTATTTGTATTGATATTTAAAAAAACTTTTGCCAAATACAATTAAATATATTAACGTTTTATTCAATATTAGTAAAATTACCTAAATAAAAGTAATTCTTAGTTATAATTTCTGAAACATTCCAATTTTTAATATTTAATTTATGAAAGTCATAACGTGTTAATTGCTGATTTTTCTCGATTTTAATTTCATAATTAGTTTTTAAACTTTAAGCATTTTTTAAATTATTTTTATTAATTAAAAAATAATAATTAATTGTAAGTCATTTAAATCGTATTATTTTAATTTCTTTTTGTGAAACCACGCAATGAGTTTTTTGACCACACAGATGAATCAGTCAAGCATATTTATTTTTTAATAATATTTTAAAAAAATTTTTAAAACAGACATATTCAGTGTGGTATAAATTTTAATTATTAAAGATAATTAAATAAATTAGTAGAAAATTGTAAAATTAAATTTTTAAATACTTAATATTTTTTTATTTAAAGATTAGTTATTTTTTATTTTTTAGATAATGGGATTTATTTTATTAAATTTGATTAAAATTAAATAAGCATAGTTTATTTATATTTTTACTCAAACGATTTGAACAAGGGAATTAAATGAATTCGATCAAATATTCTGAAATATTACTTTAACTTAAAGATTTTCTGATTTTAAGATTACTAGTATTTTTTTAATTTAAAAAAAAAAATCTTTTTCCTTTTTATTATTTAATTAAAATTTAAAATTCTTTAAGAAACTATTAAAATGACAATTAATTTAAAATTGAGGCAATTATATGCTGATATTATTGAAAATATTATTTGTATAATTTATTTAATTTTTTTATTTATTTTAATTCGTCCACTCTATAAATTTTCAAAGGAAAAAAATGCACTTTTTATACTCCTCAGCAAGGCAATTTTTTTCATTATTTATTTTTTTCCCGCATTAAAAAAATTTTTTTTTGTTTATTTAGTCATGTTCTAATATTATTTATCAATTTATTTGGATTTATGCAAATATTTCAAGATATCTACCATTATCTAATTTTTATTTAATTAAATATTTTATTCAACCAGGTGTAATAATTTGTTTAAATTCGGATTATTTTCATATACTTGGTTTAGCTTTAAATCGTTTTCATGCTGTTTTTCTTCCATTTAGTTATCAAAATGTTTGGGAAATGAAGTAAAAAAATATTAAATTTATTTTTTTTTTAATTAAAAATTATATTTTTTGTTTAAAAATAATTGAGAGAAAGTTTTTTAATTTTTTCCTTTTTTTTCAATTGCCCAACAATCTTCTTCTTGAGAGAATTTATGATTTAAAAAAATTTTAATAATTAGGTTGATTATATCCACAAAAATAAAATTAGTATAATAACAACTATTTATAATAATTAATTTTATTAGAGTTAACAATTATTTCAAATTTAAAAAATTATTTTTTTATTTAAAGAAATATAAAATATTTTTTGTTTCTATTATGGTTATTTATTACGCTCTGGAGTGCAGCACAATATATGGTTACTACAATAGGAAATGCAGGGATTTTTGAGTAAATATTAATTATATAACCTCTAAAAATAGAAAAAAAATGTTTAAAAATAGTTTTATTTAATTAAATAAATATTTTTTTAAATTTATTAATTTTTGTCTTTTTTCACTATATTTACTTAGTCATATGATTTTTATTTTATTAATAAAATCTAATTTTCAATCTTTAAAGCATACTTGAAAAAGGATTAATAGTTTATACTGATCTACCCTCGTTGATATCCCTTGCAATTTCTACACCTATTTATTTGGCAATTTTAATAAAATTTGTTTACGATTACAGTATATATTTTTAACAATTTTTATTTTTAAATATTTTATTTGTTTTTTGCTAATCAGAAACAGGAAAAACAGCAATAGAAGATAAAAATATATTAAAAGAACGTATTATTATTATGGCAGTTTGTTTTGCAAGTCTTTTTCCTTGTCCATTATGGATTATTACATTTAAAATGGAACAAGAAATTGATAACAATTTAACCAGTTCTGTAGAGGATGGAACATTTATATCAACAATTGTATTAATTGGTTACATTACTTGTTATAATATTATGCAATCTGCTGAAGAAATTTGTTTGTTTATTATTTCAAAAGAATTTCGTCAATTAGTTAAAAGACAATTCCCCAAAAATAATCAAACTAATAATATTGTTGTTCTACAACAATCGCGTATGGTTCAATCAACTATACAACGAATACAGCCTTCTTAGTTTTGTTTATGAAATAAGTATAACAAATATAATATAAAGAAATTTTTTTTCAATTTTAAAGAAATTAATACTTTAATTTTTATACAGTTTCCTCTCTAGTCATTAAAAAAAAATAAATTTTTTGTTTAACATTTTTTTAAAATTTTCTAGAAAATATAATTTTTAATTAATAAATAATTCTTTATTATTTTTATTCTATTATATTTTTATAAAAATTAACCAAAAATAAAGTAAAATCTTCTATTTAATCCTATTAACAAATTGAAATTAATTTTATTCAAACTAATAAATTTATCCAAAATTCGGCTCAGCTCCAAGCAAAATACTATAAAAATTAAATAATTAATTATAAATTATATTTTATTTAATTTAAATTAATAAATAAATTTATTTTTCTTTTTTATTTATTTTCTAAAATTTTTGTAATTGATTTACTTTGTTTAAAAATTTTTTTCTAAATATTAATTTAACAAACTCATTTAAATTCATATCTAGCCCACAAGCTGGAGCACAGCATAAACAGTCAGTTGAAGGACTAAATATTTATGTATATATTTTATTTTAATAAATTAATTTAGTTTTTAAAAAAGACATACCAACAATCCCCATTAACTAAATTAATTATTATTAAAAATAAAAATATTATTACAAGGAATTGCTTCATTTTTAATTTAAATATTTAATAAAATTTAAAATAAATTAATTTAAAATAATTGCATATAATCCTGTATTTATATTAATATTTTATAAAATTTGACACGTTGAATTTGACTAAAAATTATTTTCAATAAGTTTTTTAATAAATTTAAAAAATGTTTCTTAATAGCCATAATAGAAGAGGAAATAAAGACAAAAATTCTATTTTGGCGCAGTCATTTTTGGCGTCATCTTAAAGTTTGGTTTAGAAAATTAATTAAATAATTAATTTATTAATTTTCTTTTTTTAAATGTAATATTGTTGTTTTATTTATTTTAACCTTTTATGAAAGAATTCCTCACATTGTTAAAGAAAATTCAAAAAATAATCTGCGCCTAAAAATCCAAAGTTCATTATTTTAGATGCAAAAATTAAAAAGCTTTTAAAACTTATAAAAAACTATTTATTAAAATACAATAAAATTATTTTTTTTATTTAATTTTCTATTCCTAAGATTTTTTAATTATAAATAAATGTGGCTATTTTTTTTTGTTGTAAAAGTTTATATATTTCTTATTAAATTGACAAAAATAAAAATTTTTATTTTAACCGAATATTTATAGTTTGGAAAAAAATATTTTGTTTATCTAAATTTATTTTTATAATTTTCTTTATCATTAAAAAATTGCAAAATTTATTTTTAACTTTATATTGAAACAATCTTTACTAAATGTTGCAAAAAATTAAAAATTTAAAATGTTTAGAAAATGTCCTTAATAATTAAACATTTTTTTAAATATTAATTTAAATCAAATTAAACATTATTATAAAGGAAAAATAAAAAAAATCAAGTCCATTTAATATAAATTTTATTAAATCACAAATTTTTAAATAAAACTATTAGGTTGTACTAAATTTAAAAGATAAATGTGAACAAAGATGATTAATTTTAATGTTTGTACTTTTATATATTTATTTTTTATTTATGAAGAAGAGCAAAAAAGTATTAATCATTTTTAACATTTTAAATATATTATTATGAGGATGTAAAAATTCGCAATTTACTATTAAATATTAAAAATTTTATTTAAATAAATTAATCTTTTATTTAAAAATTATTTTTTTATTTTGATTTATTAATATTAACATATTTTTAATTATTTAATTTAAAAATTTTCAATTAAATTTTACGATATTAAAACATTTATTTATTTTAAATGAAAATTAAAAGCTTAAGAGTTATGTTGATTTAATTGATATAATCTTTTATTTTTTTTTTTCATTTATTTTTTTTCAATGTAAAATAAATTCTTTTATTTTTAAAATAAGAAAAAACATTACATATTTTATTTTATTGAGAGAATAAAAATTTATTTATTCGTTTTTAAAGGTGTAATATTTTTTAACTTTTACTTTTTATTTAGAAAATATAAGTAATTTTTAATAAAATGGAGAAATATTTAAAATTGCATTTTTATTTATTTAGCATATTTATGTATAATATTTAAATTAATATTAATTAATTTATTTTAAAATTATTAATTTATTTATTTGTGCATTTTATTATTTTAAAATATTGTTTTTTAAGCAAAATGACAGGGGAAAATAATTGTAAATTTTATTTATAATTTTTCAAATTAAATTTCTTAATTAATTAATTCAATTTTAATTTATTAAAAGTATTAAATTAATTAATATTAATTAAATAATATTTTAAAAATATTCTAAATTTAATAGGAATTAATACACAAGAAAAAAAAATTTTTTTAGTTAATGAAGAAGCTTACTTTGAAGAAATTCTTGAATTGCAAAGAGCTAATGCAGAAAATGATGAACGCCTTTCAACTCTAGAAAGAATGTTAGCAGAATGTTATGAAATTAATTCGCGTCAATACGCAATATTGGCTGAATTATTGGAATATTATAAAATGAAGAGAAATAAGAGGCCTTTAGGTCTTCAAAAATTTGCAAGGATTTGGAATGGAGTTACTTCTGCATTAGAATATTTTTCGAATTATAATCAAAATGGTAAGAATTTTTAAGTTATAATAATTAAATGTTCTGATTTAATTTTATATTCTAAAAAATTATTTAAATAATATATAATTTAATATTTATTACTATCATTTAAAGGCAATAGAAACAGAATAAGAAATACTGAGAATGAAACTTCAGCTTTTCAGAAATGTTTAAATGTTTTGGGTTCAGCTAATCAAGGATTGAAATTTGTTTCAAAATTTTTTGGTGAGTATTTTTATATTAATTATTTTATTTATAATTTTGTTTTTGTTAAATTCTAATTTTTTTAAAATTTTTTTTTATGAGCAATTATGTTCAATTTATAACAAAATAATCATATAATTATAGGAAATGGAAATTCATTTCCTTATAATAATAACTGTAGCAATGAGGAACAAGATATTATTTTGAATAATAATAATAAAAACTTTGAAGATTTTCCTCTAAATAATGAACAACAAATTGCTTCAATTAATAGCAATAAGGAAGGTTTAAATAATTTAGACAATAGAGAATTATTATTGAAAAATGATGATATTGTTGGATCATCAAATTCTTTTATTGGTAAGAATAAATTAATTTTAGAAGAAAGTAAAAGAATATTAGTAAATAAATAAAAAAAAATGAATAGTATAATTATGAAATTTTTATTTAAAATAAACATTTCTATTTAAATAAAATTTATAATAATTGGCCTATTAATTATTAAAATTTATTTAAAAATTAATAAAAGAAAATAAAATTATAGAAAATATGTTTATTCCAAATAATTCAAATGTTTTGGAAACTATCAAGACAGAAAATAAACAAACATTATTTCCTTATAAACAACAATATATCCTTAAAGATGTTTTTCCTTCTCAAAACTTTAATGAAGAAGTTTTTCCTTTATTGTTGAGCAATAAATGTTTTGAGGGAAAAGAAAATGTTGGAACTCTTCCTCAAAACAATGAACAACAAATTGCTTTAATTAATAAAGAAAAGGAATGTTTAAATTCTCTAAAAGAGGAAGGAGAAGGATCATCAAAGAATGGAGAAATATTACTAAAAAATGAAGATGGAGAATTGTATTCAATTATTGAAGATGAAATTGAGTCTTCAAGCAATAAGGAAGGAATACAAATTACAAATAAGAAACAAGTAAATATTAAAATTTTTATAAAAATATCCTTACCTTTCCCTCAACATTTCATTACTTTATAATTAAAATTTTTTAATTTAAGACATTCAATCTTATAAAAATTTTTGATTTGTCTTCCATGTCCAGACTTCTTAGGAATGATATAACGAGAAAAGACAAAATTGTTGAAGAGAATGTAATACATAATGAAAAAATTCAACAAATGGAAGAAGAAATTGAACAACTTAAAGAAACGTTGAAAAATGAAAAATTAAAAAGAGAAGAAAAACTTAAAAAAATTGAAGAAAAGAGAAAATTTAATTTGAAGAAAAAACGTAAAGGAATGAAAAGTCAGTTTTTAGAAGAGTTTAATAAATTTAATAAAAGTAAAATTTTTAAAATTTTAGTTTATAAAATCAGATTTTTTTTTTTACTAAAATTAGAAAGAATAGTTAGTTAATTTAATAATGTTAACTTTTATTTATTATTAATTTTTTTTAATTATTATTTTTTGTCAGAAAATCAACCAAAAATACTACCCAAAAATAATGAGGAAATTATTGAAGAAATTGGTACGACAATACCTATTGAGCAAGGGCCTCACAATGAAGAAATTTTGCCCTTACCCTGGTACAACAAAGTTGAGGAGCATGAAGGCTCAACAAATATTTCTCAAAGCAGTGATGAAGATATGGAAGAATTACCAATTGAAAATGATCAAATAGTAAATAATTAAATTAATGATCTAGTTTTGTTTATTAGAAAATAAGAAGTCACAAACTGTAAGGGAAAAAATTAATAGAGGCGAAAGAAAATTTTAAAATAATTAATGCAACATTTTTTACTCAGATAAATTTACACTAAAAATAAATTTTAATTTATATTATTAGGATTTTTATATTTTAGAATATCAAACGTCAACAAGATTTACAGTCCCTAAGGCAGCAAAATTTAAATAAAACATCAAGAATTAATAATGCAATGAAAGCAATTGCTGACAATTTTGAAGGTATTAAACAAAAGGACATAACAATTAAAGAACTTTCAAATAAACTGCTTGAGGAAGGTAAAAATATTTATTTAGTATAAAAAAAAGTTGGGGCGGTCAATGACAAAAATATTGAGTTATTAGGTTTATGTATTTTGTTTTCGTGTGTAGGGAAATGTTATAATATTTCTTTAGCTTTAGGTCATTGTTTAAAATTTTGATTTTTTTTTTTATCAAGTGTTAATGTTCATTGTTAGAATATTTTTTTAAATATAATCTTAATTAATTTTAACAGAAAATATGGAAATAACAACTCCCTTAGCTGTTTGCACATTAACTGGCGCAGTGCTTGGTGCCGCTACTAAAGGTGGTATT
This sequence comes from Meloidogyne graminicola, assembly GCA_036172905.1. Lineage (NCBI taxonomy): Eukaryota > Metazoa > Nematoda > Chromadorea > Rhabditida > Meloidogynidae > Meloidogyne > Meloidogyne graminicola. The sequence continues at coordinate 1,529,425 of JARPZY010000016.1, read as the reverse complement.
GCTGGTGGTATTGCTGGTGCTGCTGCCGGGGCTGCAGCTGGAGCAGCTGTCGTTGGAGTTTTTGGTTAAATTCTTAATGATTAATTCTAACAAAAATATAGACACAATAACCCCCCAAGCTGTTTGCACAGTAACTGGTGCAGTGCTTGGTGGAGCTGCTTTGGGTGCTAAACTCGGAATTATTGGTGGTATGGCAGGTGCTGCAGCCGGAGCTGCAGCTGGGGCAGTTGTAGGTGGAGTTTTTGGGATGATACGTAGACTGTTTTGATTTTTTGCTTAATTGATTTAAAATTATTTTATAAAAAATAATGCACAGCTTTTTATTACCTATTTATAAAATTTTAATTTAATTTAAAGATTTATATTTATTAAAAAATAATTCATTTTTAATTAATTTTTAATTTTTAAAAATTTTTTTAATTAAATTAAATATTCAATATAAAATTAATTTTTTATTTTTTTGACAATAATTTTAATTTATTTTTTTTGTTTTAAATATTAAAGTTTTATTAAAACTAAATTTTTAATTATTAAAATTATTTCAATATTAATTTTAAAATAAATTTTTTCTATTTCTCTAACCCCCTAATAAAGAAAAATTTTGTCAATAATTTCCACGTAAAATTAATTTTTATAAAACTATATAGACGTTAAGCAAATTAAAAGATTTCATTATAGTTAATCTTGCAGTTTATATTTTAATTAATTATTTTTATATAGACGTGAATAAGGGTGCTGCTATTCATTCTTTCCGATTGCTAATGTTTGGTTAATTTAAAAATATTTTTTAAATTAGTTATTATTAAAAAAAAATTTTTTTTTTTATTCAAAAAATAGAGCTTTCCAATTAAAATTGAATTTCTATTTTTCATTGAAAATTTTACAATTTTTTTTTCTTTAAATTATAACAATTTTAAAGTTTTTCCCAAATTTTAAAGGATGTATAAAAATTACTATTATTTTATATTTTTATTAATTTTTCTACAATTTCCAACAATTAATACAAAAAATAAATGTATTAAATGTCCAAAAAATGGAAAAAAATTTCAACTACTTCGCCGTCAAAAAAGGGGAATTTGCTGTAGTACTCCTTTAGTAAATGAAGAAATTGAAACACATCGTCAACGACCTGGAAAAGAACATGTAAAAAATGAGGATGAAAATTTAAAGAAAATTTTATATATTACTGATAATTATTACAAATCACATTGTGACTTAAATGTAAAATTTTAAAATTAAGAAATTAATTTAAAAAATATTTAATAAATTTTAGGTGCTTCTTGTAAAAATATTAGCAGAGAGATATTTAGTAGTAAGTTTTTTAAAAGTATAAGAATTTAATTTTTGTATTCAAAAAAACTCGGTAAGGTTTTTATTTTTAATAACAATTTTTAAAAAATTAATAATATATATTATAATTTCATTTAACAATATTAATATAGGTCTGTATAAAAATATTTTTATATTATTTATTTTTAGCAATTTGTTATATATACTAAACCAGAAGGCGAAAATATTGAGAAAATGCTTGAGGAAATAAATGCAAATTTATCGAATATAAAACTTATTAAAGTTGATATAAGTGAAGAAAGCTTAAATAGTACAAATGAGGAGAATCATAATGACCGTTATTATAACTTTCGTCTATCTTTAGAATTCTTGTTTATTGGAATATATCGAGGTATTTTTTGAATAATTAGAAAATAATATTAAAATTTTTTATTATTATTTAAATAATTTTGAATATTATTTAAATTTATTCTCTGTAAATTTAATCCAACCTGTATTTTTTATTGACATTTATTTGAAACATTTCTAAACAAAATTTAGTTTAATTAATAAATTTAATTTTTTTAAGAAATAATCATTCAAAAGATTAATCGTGAATTTTTGTTAGAACAAAACTATGACCTTGGAATTGCTGAATTTACACAGCAAATAGGCGCCTTTCAAGTTTTTAATGCATTAAAAATACAAAAAACTATTGATATTTCCCCTTCACGTATACCTGATGACCATTTAGAACGTATTGATTCAGGCTTTAATCGTTCACAAATATCAGGTATTTAATATTTAAAATATTTATTTTTACTTTGAAATTTAAGCATTAAATAACTTTCCTATTGAACATTTATGGACAGAAGATTATGAATTAAATAATAAATATAAAGAACTGGTTAAAACATTTCCTAATATAAATTGGGCTATGCCTATAAATATTTTTGATATTTTCCAAAATATAAATTTTCATTTCTCAAATCATCATTTTCTTGCAAAAGTTTTCCCAGAACATCCAAAAGTTGGTTATATCGGTGGTATACTTGTAGAAGAAAAGAAAATTTTAATTAAAGATAAAATACCTACTGATGATAATGTAATTTATTATTATTAAATTTATTAAGGTTTTTAGTCCCAAAAATTAATTTTTAAATACATTTCTTAAAAAAACATAATCATTCTAATAAATTTATTTATAAGAAATCCTGAAATTTATTTTCAAAAATATAGGAGTTCTAACATTTGTTAATAAAATGAGTTAAGATGTCAAACTTCTTGCATTCCTGATTACAAAATAATAAATAATAAAAAACAAAATGTAGAAAGAGTTTGGCTGGCCTATTCTATTATTAATTTTAATTCTTTCTAAAATTTTAGTATTCATGTTTGGGTCTATTTTCAATGGGAACTTTGGTACCTTTACAAGAAAAAAATATTGTTGGTATTAAAGTAATGTTTAAAACAATGGCTAGTTTATCGTACCTTTGTAAATTTACTGTAAGAATTAATAGAAATCTTATACCAGCTGAATACTCTAAAAATATTGAAGTATTTGATGAATTTATTCCACAACAAGAGTTACTTGGTAAGTTTTTTTTAATAAAAATTAAAAAAAAAAAAAAAATTAAGCAAAACAAAACATGAGAATATTTATTAGCCATTGTGGTATAAATAGTATAAATGAAGTAAATATTATTTTTTAATTCTTTTTATTTTCAAAAATTATTAGGCAATGTATGCAGGTGTACCATTAATTTGCCTTCCATATGGCTATGATCAGCCATATAATTCTGCAATTGTAGAATATTTGGGGATTGGTATTACTGTGGAACGTGAAAATTTAGCTAATGAAATATCTAATGCAATGAATGAAATTTTATTTAATAGGTCAGTAAAATTAAAATAAATTTATTTAAATAATAAATCTTACATAAATTTTAGTAAATATTTAAATAATGCATTTAAATTGCGTCAAAAAATTCTAAATCAATTCAATACTTCTTCACAAAAAGACAAATTTCTCCAAATTATTGGCAATATTATTGGCTAATTTTTTTAAAGAAATTCTTTGATATTATACAAGAAAAATTTTAAAATAAATTTTTATTCTTAATTACATCAAATTATGAGTTATTTAAAAAGATTCTTCTAAAAAATTGCTTTACTTTGTTTTTTTCATTAGAGCATAATTTATTTTTTTAAATTTTCATATAACTCTAAATTTATTCGTTAAATTTTCTATTATTATAAATTCATATTTTTTTCGAAGCAGCTTTGTCTCTTATGTTAGTAAAGAAATTTGACATTAGAAATGTTAAGCAATTTTTTGATAAAGTTTTAATTATTTTTAGTTCTTTTATTTAAGTCCTTTTTAGTCAGAAATTTATCAAAATAAATTAGTAAATTTTTAAAAATTCGAATTCATTTTCATTAAATTTTATTTTTATTTAATTTTAGAAATATTATCAATTATCTTTAAAAGGTTGAAAATAATTAGAAAAGAAGCATAATTTTTATTGCAATATTTAATATTTTAGACATTAATAATCATCCTGACATATCAAGATGTGTCTACATAATTCACTAATATCCTCCACTTTTGATATAGATGATAAAAAAGAAGTCAAACTGGTTAGTAAATTGTGGAAGTAAGTTAAACAAATCTTCCTTTCATTACAACCTAATTTCAAGATGCCAATTAAATCTCCCAGGGGTTGAATTATCTAAAATTAAAGATATAAAGAATTAATTTAAATAAATATTAATCTTTAAATTAGTGAAATTATTCAGATAAATTAATTCATTGAATTTTGTTTACTATTTAATAAAATACTCAAAGGTAAATTCATTTAAATAAAAATTAGAAAAAACTTCGTGTATAATGGTCATCCCTTCCACACAGAAGGAACAAGGCACAATGCCTTGTTCAAGTAGTTCATTTACAAAGGTACTGAATAAAATTAATTTTTATTGTTTTAGTTTAATTTATTTAACCCAAAAATTTACTAATAATTTAAATATAAGTATATTTTGAGATAAATTGTAGGACCTTGATATAATTTAGGTTGTTATTTATGAATTAATACAAACAAAATTAATTAGTAAATTTTTATTTTGTGGAAACTATTCAAATTAAATTACTTATCACGGCATGCAGAAGAAGCAAAATTACAAACGAGGTCCTCACTTATGGGAATTAGAGCAATTTTTATGATATTTCCCAGGAAATGGTTTTTATAAAGTTGACAGACACTTGATTGCCCGCATTCAGTTTCATAAATACTTGAAATTGTTAAATTGACTGCATTAATGCTCTGAAAATTTTAAAATATAAAAAATTAATAGGTGAGAAGATACTTTTGCGATAATTTATAGGAAATAATATATTATGTGATTATAAGCTTTTTTAATTTATCTATCCATTTAATAACTACTAATATTTATAATTTTTATTATTTTATATTACCGGAGTGAATCATAAAAAAATTCTCGATCTGAAACTATATCAGATATAGAAAAGTTGGAATAATTCAAGATGGTCATTATTAACTCTTGAAAGACTTTAGAACAAAGCACTAATTTTGAAAAAATATTTTATTATAAAAGAGCATAATAGGTATATTATCAACTGGTAAATTATTCGAGAAAATTAGTGCATTTTAAATAAAAACATACTAGTCTAGAAGCAAAGGTTAACACTTTACAATTCTTACATTGTTGCGCTAAAAACAAAATATTAATTAATGCTTTAATTTCTGCTTACTTTTTTTCATATATTTTTTATTTTATAAAAAAGAATTTTTAAAATAAAGAGAAAAGATAGGTTAATTAAAAGATAAATATTTTAAAAAAAAAAGTATTGTTTTTTAAACATACTTATATTTGGGTCTAGGGACATGAACACTGTATTGTATGCTTCATTTAATAATAAAGGATCATCAGATCTTTCTGTTTGTGTTTTGGATCTTTAAATTTATTTTAAATATTTTATTAGTGTAAAAGTTTAATTAACAATAATATACTTTTATAAACTTTTTTAAACTAAGGTTTAGTAAAAATTTAAAATTCGAAATATCTTAAGAAAGACAAAATCATAAAATTTGTTTTTTACTTTCTTAAAAAATATTATTATATGTTATTAATTTATTATATTAAAGTACATACTTTAAAAGTATTTCTTTTGCAGCATTAAGATTCTTATAAGCAATTAACAATTGTTCATTAGATGTAATTAAATTTTCATAGGAACTCAAAAAGTTCTTTTCACTTAAGTAGAATGTTGATTGTCTTAAAGAAAATTCAGTTCTTGATTTAATATAATTCAATTCTGGGTCTTCTGACCATATATTTTTTTGAGATTTAGGAGCTGATTTTTTAGATTTTTTTAAATCTTTAACTAATAATAAAGTTATTAATAATAATAAATAAACACAACCATGAAGGGACAGGAGTTTTAGATGCTTGATTAATAACTCTTGCTGTTTAACATTTAAAGCATCTTGAGAATTATAAAAATCACCCAGTGCTTTAGCAACTGTAAAATTTTAATAGATTTTTAAAATAAAATTAATTTATTTATTAATTAAATATTTAATTCTTCAACTTTTTGATTGTCTGTTTAACTCAAATCAAAATTATCCGAATAATTATTTTAATTTTATTTAATTATTTTTCTATTAAAATAAAATTTAATTTTAATACCACTAGAATCAACTGCTTTTATTTTTGATTCTATAATTGTAGCTAATGCCAAAATTAGGAAACAAAAAATAAACTTCATTTTGTTTTAATAATAGAAAAGAAAATTCTGAAAAAGATCAAATTTATAAAAAATAAAGTAAAAAATGTTTAAATATTTTTATACAATATAATTTATATTATAAAACCTATAGATTGGTTATTCACCAATAAATGACACATAGCTAAACATTAAAAACATTTTTTAAAGATATTTATAAAATAAAATGATTAATAAATATAATTTATTATATTTAATTATTAAATATTTATATTAGTTTTTATTCTTATCATTTATTCAATCTTAATATAAAACTCATATATAAGCCATAAATAAATAAAAATGTCATAGATTGAGTGGATAATATGTTTCTTAAATTTTATTGTAACATTTTTATACAAAACTTTATTATTTATTAAAATAAAAACTTGTTTTAATAATAAAATAAAAACATTTATTTAAACTTTGTTTTTTAAGTTTAATTGTTTGATGCAAGCTTGTTTACTTCATTATTGGCTTAACAAAACATTTATAAACAAATAAATCAAATTTTATGTTTTTATTAGACAAGAGAAGATTTAAATATAAATTGGTTAATAATAATTTAATTTTAAATTTAATTTACTTAATATTAATAATTTTTTAAATTAATTTTCAAAACTTTTAATTTTTATTGTCTTTTTATATAAAAATATTAATTTATATAATTTTATTAAATTTTTTTTTAAAACTTCTTAATCAAAAAATATTTTTTCTCTTAAATTAATGTAAAAGTAAAAATACTAAGTACATAAAAATGATTTTGACGCCCTACATAATTGGATTATTTAAGCATTAAAAAATTTACAAAAAACAGGAACTAAATAATATTAACTTGGTAAAAATCATTTTCCATTATAATTAAGGTTAAGCTTTTAAAGAACAAGTAATTTCTGTATTTAATTATAAAATTCATTAAAACAAACAGTGTGGCATTTTTTAAAAATTAATTTATTTATTTCAATCTATTTTTATTTAAAAAATTTGCTTATTAAAGAGAAGATGTTTTTTGGAGGTTTATTAATTAAATATTTATTATCTTTTTTTATTAGCTTTATGTCCGTTTAAATAAACATTTGACGTTAATTTAGCCTGAAATAATAATTATATTAAATTAATAAATATTTTTATTAATTTTTATAAAAGAAATTTAATAAAATTTGTCCTTAAAAATTAAAAAATATTTTTTCTTTACTTTATTACTTTTGATAGAATTAAATTTTAAATGAAAATATTTTTAAAAATTTTATTAATTTATTTAATAATTATTTCACAACAATTCAATATTTATTCACGTATTATTATTGTAGATGACAAAATAATTGAAACAAAAAAATTAAATAATAAACAAATAAATAATAAAGCATTACCTAATGAGGTAAAAATAAATTTAAAGAAAAAAAATTTAAATTTTAATTAAAGAAACAAAAACAAAAAAATAGAGAAGAATTTGCTAAAAAAGTGCAAAATGTGCCTATTAAAGATGACCATGTTGAAACAATTTTTCAACATTGTAAAAAATATTTTTAAAATTATTTTTTAAATTTAAGGGGCTGATCAAGCTTATTCGTCACTTTTTGCTGCAATTGCTAATCAAAGGTAAACAAAACAATTAAATAAAGAAAAAAATGTTTTCTTTATAAAATTATCTCCATTAATAACATAAGCTACTGAAAACCTTAACAAATTTAATTTAACTAAAATAATTTATGTTTATATGTTTTATCCGTATAAAAACATTTAAAATTGTTTTTTTCAAACATGTTTAAATTAAAAAAACATTAAAACATTTAAATAGATGTTTGTTTGTTTATTATAAAATGTTTTTAAAGGCTAAAAACATTAAAAAAACCAATACGTGATGATTTTGGTAATTGTTCAAAACATGCAACAAACATACCTTTACATGCAAAATGTTTATCTGAACTTTTTAAAGGAAATTTTAAAGAAAAAAATGTTAATGAAAAAGTAAGTTTTTAATCTTTAGAAAAACATAAAATTTAGAAAAACGGAAAATTGTCTCGTTTGGAACGTTATAAGGATAAAAAATATTTTGTTCAACGTGCAAGTCTTATTGAAATGAGAAATAAATTATTTCAAAAATTGATGGAAGAAAGTAATAAAAATCAGGTATTTTTTTTAGATAATATTTTTAAAAACTAAATTTTTTTTTTGATTTTTTAAATTATAATTCTTAAATATTTATTTATTTTTAGCTAAAAATTTTTTACTTATTATCCCTCGTTTCAGAAAAAAAAAATAAAAAAAATTTTTGAGAATAAACTTTTTTACCAACCACATTAACCTTCTCTTTTTATTCAAAGAAGCTTAAAAAAATAATTAAAAATTTCCAGAATTTTTTTTTTCTAAATTAAATTGTCATAAATATTTAATTTTAATTAAACAGATTAAACAACCAAAGAAAAAACTTTTAATTAAAGAAAAAAATTTAATTAATTCAACAAAAAATAATTCAAAAGACCACCCAACTATTTCGACTACTAATTTTCTTCAAACAAATCAACCGAAAATTATCAAGCTAAAAAATTTCAATGGATTGCATTCTCCTTCCATGTCAAGGCTTAGCCCTTTGGGAAGAATTGCGCGCGATTTAATGAAAAAAGTTTTGAAAGCAAAAGGAAGGCATGAAAAGGATATTATTCCGTTTGTTAATTAAAAAAAGGGAAATATTTATTTATTTAATTAATTTTTAGTTGGCAAAAAACAGTGGAAAGACTTCGTGATAGTGCTAAACGAAGAAAAGAGCTTAAAAAAAATTTTAATGAAGGGGAAGATACGGAAATTGGACAATTAACTTATAGAGGGTTAAAAAGACAAGGAATTTTTGGGGATGATGAAGATGTAAAATTAAATTTTATTATTAGCCATTCCTAGCTAAAATTATATTTTAAATTCATTCTACTTCCTTTACTTACAAAATGGTCAACTACATAATGGTCATGGAAACAAAAATTTCTTTGGATACGTAAAGGTCTTATAAAGATTTTCGGCTATCTGACCATTATGTCCGTTGACCATTTTGTAGATAAATGAGTGTAAAGTAACAAAACAATTTTTAGCTTAACGACATTGCAGAAAACCCACAAAAAATTTTCAAATTTCTTGAAAAACTGCGTTCAGAAAACTTTACAAAAAAGAAGAAAAAAGAACCTGTTGGTCGTCTAGTACAAATGTTACGTGAAGGAATTAAATTAGGTTATGCTTTAGCAGGTCATAATGCTTCTGAAATTGATAATAAAACAATGAGAATGGTTTCACCTAGATTCTTTAGTGTTACGGCTGAGGACGATCCTGAATATAATGATACTGTAAATTTATTTTAATTTTTAATAATTTAAATATAAGGGAAATGTCCAGGTATCTGGAGGAATAAAAAAATTTTTTTTTAAATGTTAAAAAATAATTTTATAATAAATTATATTTTATTAAATTCGCCTTGAAAAGCTGATTCGAATGATATCAATATCACTTTGATTAAATTTAAAGGTTAATTAAAATGTAATAAGAAAGGAGAGAGCGCATACATTCATTTATCCTCCTCTTCTAATTGACAGAGAAAGAGAAGTTACTCTGACTCTCTTCCTTTGCCTAACATTTACATACTTTTGTTTATTCTAACATAACTTGTTTTAAAATTTAGATAAAAATATGAACTAAAATTTAAAAAATTAGGAATAAAATTAGGTTTATTTTAATAATTAAATTTTTACCAATAATTTTTTTGAACTGGACATTTTCCTTAAAAATTTGATAAATCAAATTAATTTAATCATTATAGTTAAATTTTATTTCTCCTTCACTATTTTCAATACATTCTGAAGGCAAAGGGATTGAGGCAATTTAATTTTAAAAAAAATTTTCATTAAAAATTATTTCTAGAATTTAACAAGCATTCCAAGCATTATTAACACAATTGGAGGACCTATTGGATTTAGTTCAAAAGATCAACAAATGTGGCTTGATTTGGTATAAATTTTTTTAAATAAAAATTAAAAAATAAAATCAGATATTGGAAGCATCAGGTGTTTTAGAAAGTGCAAAAAAGATAGAAGAGGTCTAAAAGTTTAGAAAAAATTTAAAAAAAATTATTAAGGAATTAAATGCAACAAGTAAAATTGGGAATTTAACCTCCTCAGAAATTGTATTGCCAAAGCAATTTAATAATACATTATATGAGAAGGAGATAAGGGCTAAAGATGGAACACCTTTATTTTTTACAAAGGATAACATAACGTTAAATATTTAATTAAAAAGATTAATTTAAAAAAAATATTTTTATTTTTATTTAAAAATGTTTTTTTTTTTAGTGATGTTGCTGATGAATCTGAAATTAAAAAATTTGAAATATTTGAACATTTACAAAATTCATTTAATAAACAACAGGTTTAACTAAATAAAAAAATTTAAATAATTTTTTGAAGTTAAAAGATATGAATAGAACTGGTTATTCTCTTTTAACTAAAGACCAATTAATTATGCTTTATGGAAAAAATTCTTCATATGATGATCCTAAGGTAATTAATTAATTTTTTAAATTTTAATAAACATAAATTAGTCAGAAGACAAAAGAATTTTCAAAAAATAAAATTTTATAAGCTTTAATATTTAATAGAAATTAATTTAATTATCTATTTTTTACATTTTAGTTTAAATTTTTATCTCAATTTAAAAAAAATTTATCTTAAAATAACCGAATGTAGGTAAAGGTTATATTAGACAAAAGAAGAGAACACAGAGTAACTTATTCTTCTCTGCATTCCTCTCTTTTCGTTAGGTGATTACTGTATATTCCCTTCCTTGTTCTCCTTTTTTTCTAATAAAATTCGAAAATTATTTTTAATTAAAAAAAATTAAAATTATTTATTAAAAAAAATTAATTTTAACATACTATTTTCTAGTTATTTCAACGTTTTGCTTCACTAAATAAATCAACATTACTTTCACTAATACAAAATGATATTCATAAATTAGCTCAACTAAAATCCTTTAAAATAACTCCAAAAAAATCTTCCAATAATAGAAGAAAACGTCAAGCAATTGTTCTTTCTCCTATTAGTTTTACACCTTTTATTAATGTAATTATTTTTTTAAATTTAATTTTTAAAGCTTTTAGACATTTATTGTCAATACACCGTTAATTCTTTCGCCACTAATATTTTCTCCTTTGGTTTTAGCTCCTGTTGTGTTAGGACCGGTATTCAATATTTTTGTTATTTTTAATTGCCCTCCTTTCTTTACCTATAAAATGGTCAAATGACAAAATGGTCAGAAATAGAGAAAATTAATTATTTGAAGGTTTGACCTTTCTGTCCTTTGACCAAATTGTAGAAAAAAGGGGGAGGATGTTAATAAGTAAATAATATTAAATTAATTTTATTTTTAGTTAGTTCTTTCCCCAACAATTTTTGTTCCACTTATTCTTTCTCCACGTTTGTTGTCTCCATTTATTCTTTCACCTTCTGCATTTGACCCTTTCATTTTGGTAAATTTTAATTTAAATTATTTAAAATTTTAATATTTTAGAGTCCAATAGCTCTAAATCCTTTTATTTTAACACCTGGAGCATTTATTCCCTTCGTTCTCAGCCCTTTTCTTCTGTCTCCATTTATTCTATCACCTCAAGTATTTACTCCAGTAATTTTATCACCATTGGCATTAACCCCATTTATATTAACTCCTGCAGCAGCAAGTCCTTTAGTTTTATCACCTTTTGTTTTATCCCCAATTATTTATTCTCCAATGTTTTTGTCTGCATTAGTGTTGAGTCCTTATGCTCTTTCACCTGTTATCCACAGTCCTTTAATTGCATTTTCGGTCATTTTGTCGCCGAGTTATTTGAGCTGAACAAGGGTAAAAATAATGTTTTAATTTAAATAATTTTTTATTTTAAAGAGATGAACAATTTAAAAAAAATTAGCTATGGAAAATAATATTTAAATGTAAATAATAACGAACAATTTGAATAACACTATTTATTAACTAAATTAGTGAAAAAATATTTTTTTTTTAAATTAAATAAAAATATGTATAAAAAAAAGATGAATAAAAAAATTAATTATATAAAAATATATTTAAATTAATTTAATTAATTTTCACGTGATTTAAAACTCTCTAAAATAATTTAAAAAACTTAAGTTTACAAAAGAAATTATTTTTAAATAAATAATAAAGTTTGTGTTATGCTTATTTAATTATAATTTATTTTAATTAACTAACCAAAAATTATTCAAATATTAATTGAGGGATTCCCCAATATAAACTATTTAAATTTTAAATAAATAATAAAGGTTCAAGGATTAAATTTTGCTAAAAATTTAATTTTTTTTTATTGGAAAATTGATAAAATTTTAAATTTATTAATTAATAATAATTGTAATTTAAAAGGAAATTGATGTTAAAAATTAGTTAAAAAAATAATGTTGAATTTAGAAAAAAATAATTAAATTAATTATTTAACTAAAATAAGATTAAAATTTTTTTCGAATTTTATTATAATATTATTTTATTTATTTATTTAATTTTTTTTAAATTTTTTTTTCCAAACCAAAATACATTTTTATTTGTTTTTATTTACCAAATATTTAATTTAAAAGCACCCAAATATTAAATAATAATATCAATTAATTTATTTATTTTATTAATTTTAAAATTAATTAAATAAATGAAACTTATATTTATTTTTATTTTAATTAGTTTGTTGTTTATTGCTGATATTATTACTACACAAAATAATTTGTTAATTTTAATTTTTTTTTAAATATTTAATTATTTTAGTTAAATTTTAATAATTACTTTTAGCTTGGATGCTGACTACAATCATTATCCTAAAGGACATCCTCCACTTCACAATAAAGTTGGTAACTTTAAAGATTCTGACTACTTTAATCCTAAACACCATCCACCGAGGCACAATATTCACAAAAGTGTTCCAAAGAATTAAATAAATATTTTAAAAATTAAAAAATGGGATTTAAAAAATATTTGGGATTTTAATTAATTTTTAAATTAAATTAAATATTTTAATTGTTATATGATTTTTAATTAAAAAATAAAGAATTTTTAATTAATTGAACTTAACAAAACTAAATAAAAATTCATAAACAAATTTATTAAATAGATTGATAAATGTAACAATAAAATAATAATATAATAAAATTCCTTGTTTTTAAAAATAAGTTTTAAAAATAAAACAAAATTTTAATTTAAAATGCCAAAAATATTAAGAATAAAAAGTTAATAAAATCAAAAATTTATAAAATTAAATTCTTCTCGAATTTATATAACTAAATAATAATAAATGGGAAATAAATAAATATTGATGATAATTGATATATTTAAAAAAAAAGCAGTAGTGGGGTTAAAAATAATTTAAGAAATGCTCAAAAAATCGGTGCTTTTAAAGAAGCAAATAACATTAAAAAAATTATTTCTTAACTTTAATAAGAGCATTTCAAAATATAAATTGGTTGAGGTTCAAGTTGAATAAATAAGAATAAATTGCCTTTAATGAAGGAATTTGATTTTATAATTTAAAATAATTATTTTAAATTGAGTTAATATTAAAATAATTTTTAAAAACAAAAATAGATTCTGTAAATACTTTAAAAATTATAAAATCAAATTAATTAAAAATATATAATTTAATAATTAACCAAGTACTACCACCAACTAAAGAAACGACAAATCCCTCCAACAATTCCCCCAACAATACCGCCAACAAAAGCCCCAGGAGCACCAAAGAAACGACCACCAACACTAGAACCAATAGCTGCACCATCAGCAAAGCCACTCATAAAACTGTTGTTGCCTAAAAAAAAAATTAAAAAATTATTTTTTACAAACCCGAATTATTGGACCATACAAAACCACAACGACGTACGCGGTTGAGCTCTGTAGTAATCCCTTTCTAAGAATTACTTATATGTTTAAATTGTTTAAAAGTTAAGTTTATTTGTTAAATAAATCTTTATGCTCTAATGGACAAAATGTAATTTAACTAAATGCTAGTGTTAAATTTAGACAATTAAGTCAACCTTTAAAGGTTAGTTGAGAAGTAAAGATCAGAGACTTTTGACTAAGTTTCGAGATAATAGCAAGACTTAGAAAGAACTGACTTCTTGTTTAATCTAATTTTAATTTAGAATTCTGGTTATTTACCATTTTGTCCAAAAATAAATAAAGGGTTATTTTAACAAATAATAATTACCTTTCTCAGCTTTTCTTTTCTCTTCTTCAGCTTTTTTCATCTTTTCTTCAAATTTCCTTCTTTCTTCTTCAGCTCTCTTCCACTGTCTTTCAGCTTCCTTCCTCTCCTCCCTAAGTCTCTCCATATCTTCTTCATATTTTCTTATTTTCTCAGCAAATTCTCTCCTTTCTTTTTGAACTTCTTCCCGTTCTTCTTGAATTTTTTTCGCTTCATCATTAAGTTTTTTCTTTATAGTTTCAAGTTCATTAGCCAATCTAGTTTCTCCATCTCTATTTTCTTCAGTAAGTTGTGCAATTCTATCAATTAATTGTTGCATTTGATCTGGTTGTGCATTTTGTTGTTCCAAAACTTCAACTCTTGGCATATTTGTTGTAACGAACGTTTTTAACATTTTAGTCATAGTAGGCAAATCAAATTTATTTATTTTTTAATTAATAAAAAAAAAATTAAAAAATCTTCAATGAATAAATATAAAAACTTTATCATCAACAAATAGAGTCAATAAAAAATTTAAAAAACAAAAACATTTAAATATTAAAATTGTTTTTAAATTATTTTAATTTTTCTAAAAATTTCTCTTCTCGTTTTGTAATCTTTTCTTTTCTTCATTTAATCTTTTCTTTTCTTCTTCCATACGTTCTCCAAGTTGTTTAGCTTCATTTACCATTCCTTTTAATTCATTAATTTTTTTTCGTTCTTCAAGTTCAACAACTTTATCTTCATATTGTTTAATTATTTTAGCTTTTCGTGCTTCTTCTTGTTCTTTTGTTCGTGGTATATTCTTCATAAATTTGGACATTTTAGATAAATCGGAAGCTTTTGGAACATTATTATTAGACTAAAATTTAAAAAAATAAATCATTTAAATTTTTTAAAAGCTACACATTTAAGGCCTTTTAGTCATTTAAGGACCATTTTGGTACTTTAATTTTTTTGAATTATTTTTCTTTAATTATTAAATAATTTAATTAAATTTGGAGAAGAAGATTCTACGGATATTTTAGTTTATTAAAGAAATTTAAAATAAAATTAAGATTTAAATTATTACATTTATTTCATTTGCAATTTTTGATCCTTCCAAATCTTTTGAAGTCAAAGTATTTTCTTCAGTAATTGTTGAAGACAATCCTTTTTCATTGTTTGACTTTAGGTTATCTAATAAATTTATAACAATTTTTAAAAAATTTTAAATTAAATTTTACTGTTAATCTTTTCTGCCATTAATCAATAATAAAATATTGTAAAATATTAAATTGTTTATTTTGTAAAAATAAGAGTGAATTGAATTGAATCATTTTTATATTTTTGTAATAAAGAAGGTTAAAAAATTTTTTTATTTAGATGGAAAATGCAGAAAAAAGATAAATAAAATAAATAAAGAAGTGAAAATATTTTTTTAAGAAATAAAAAAAAATATTATTGAATAAATATGTAAATGTTTTATTATTTTTATATACGTCGACAAAAAATGTAAATTTATAAAAACAAAATGCATTTAATTTTGGGGTCATTTTAAATATTAAATCAATTAAAATTTCAAAATTTTTCAATTAATAAAAAAAAAATTTTATTATGAAACAAAATTGCTTAAAGATAAATAATAATTTAAATGTCCCTAATCAACTTCTTAATGAAAATAGTTAATAAAAGAGCCTATTTTCAAAAACAAAACAAAAATTTTATATTCCCTTTCATGTTTAACTCCGCCTTTTAATTTATATATAAATACACTTTACATATAAATTAATTACTTTAAAGGTTTAATACATATTTTTGCTTCTATTACATTCATTTTTTAAACATTTGTTTATTTTTTAGGAAAATCATAGTTTTAGAAAAATTAAAAATTTTAAAACCTTGTTTTAAATAATTAAATTATTTATTAAATAACATCTTTAAAATATTATTTATTTAAAAAATTATTAAAATATTTATCAATTATTATTTTAATTGATATAAAATTTAATTAATTTTATATTTTTTAGAAGAAACAATTTAATATTTTATAAATCTTTATATTATTGCTTCCAACATTAATATGGTAGAAGAAAATAATGGTAAATTAATTCATTATTTTTTTAAATAATTTTCTTTATAATAAAAGAATAAAAACATTAATGTTATCAAATATTAAATTTAATTTCCATTTTTTATAATAATAAATTAATTCTCTTAAATATAATGTATATAAAATTTATTTAAATAAAAAAATATTTTTAGATTTTGACAAAAATTCTGTTGAAGAATATAATTCTTTAAAGAAGAATGAAGATCATCGTAAAGGGTTAATTGCTCGTCAAAAAGAGATAAAACTTGAGATGGAGAAATATCGTCGTGAATATTTAGAAAATAAAAAAATGTAATTTAATTAATATTTATTTAATTTGAATTTTTTCTTAAAATTTAAACTTTTTAATTAATAAATTAATTCAAATGATTTATAAATAAATATATTTCTTTTATTTTTTATATTTTGATGGGAAAACCATTATTTAAAAATAAACTTTTTTGACATTGTATTTTTAATAAATATAAAAATTAATTTAAATCTTTTTTGTCTTTTCTTATATAAAGAAAATACATAAAAAAAAGAGAGTATTTTGCTTGAAGAAATATTTTTTAAATAAATTCTATGTGAAAAATAAAAAGATTGTATAGACTATTTCGGTCAAAATATTTAAAAAAAATAAAAAAATTATATTAAATACTTTAGAATGCATCTCCTCTTTATTATTTTACATAATAAAAAATAATTTTAATTGCAAAATTATTTTGATGAAAATTTTCAAAAATTAATTACTGGAGAAATAAATATTAAGTATATTTATAATTTTAAATAAAAAATTTAATAATATTAATTTTAGTCAATTAGTTATTAGATAAAATTTAATTTAAACAATGCATTGAAAATGTTTTAAAATTATTTAAAAATCTTTCTTTTTAACATTATGTATTATTTTATTTGATTTTATAACTATAATTTATAAAAATTTGATAAATTAAAAAATAAAAATATTCATTTATTCAATAAAAAGCCGTAAATTTTACAAAAAATAAAAGAGTAGTGTATATTCATAAAATAATGAAATTTTTAGTTTTGATAGATTTAAAAACCTTTAATGTAAAATGTTAAAAAAAATAATTTGATAAAATTTAATAAAAATATAATATTTAATTTAAACTATTTTAGTTAATTTATAATCTATCAAATCTAAAGAAAGTTTTAATTGAAATTGATAAAATGATTTTACTCATAAATTTTTTAGAGCTTTAAATTTTATTTAGTTAATTACTTCTAGACATTTAAAAAAAAGTTCAAAAATTTTAGATTTCAAAAAATATGTTCAAAGCTCTACTTAAAAATTTTAAATCAAAAATATAACTAAGCCGGATAAATTTATTTAAAAATCTAAAAAAAATAATTACCAACCAAACCATCCTTTAACTTTATTCCATGCACTCTTAGCAATAGGAGCAACAACCGCAGTAACAACTGCTACAGTAGCAAGAACAGGGGCTCCAAATATAGCAGCACCAATGGCAACTACACCGGCAACGATAGAAACAACAACAGCTGTACCACTAACTAAAAATGTAATTAATTTATTCTTGTTTACTAAAACTTTTAATTAAATAATTTTTATTTAATCAAATAATTTATTTTATTAAATCTTAAACAAAGGTTTTAATTCCCTACCATTTTATAATTATCTCTGTATAAATTAAAATCATAAGGTTAAATAAAACTACCTTTAATATCATCATTTTGTAGTCCATTATTCTTTTCTTCAAGTTTTCTTTTTTCTTCTTTAAGTCTTGCAATTAATTCCGCCTGCTCTTGTTTCTCTTCCTCTTGTTTTGCAATTCTTTGTTCTAAAGCTCTACTTCTTGCTTCCTTAATTGAATCATCCTGTTCCATAAACTTGACCATAGTAGGTAAATCATGGCCTTGATGAACGATCGCCTAAAATAAAAAAAAATAAATGGAATACTTTCCCGTTATCTCTATGGACTATAAATAAATTTTTATTGTTAAAATAAGATTATTAAAAATTACTTCCTGAATATTTTGAATTATTGATTCTTCTTCCTCATCATTTGAATTATCATTCTCTTCATTATTAATAATTGTATTATCATTTCCTTCATTATTTGTCATTGACGATCCTTCACCATCTTTTGATGTTTCTTCTTTATTAACTTCCCTATAGTTAGGTATTTGCTTAGGTTCATTGAAAGAAAAATTAATAATATTATTTTCTTTAATTTCTGATGTTAAAGTAATCTTAATATTTTCAAAATTATCCCTTTCTTTGATTGGAATCAGAGCTAGCTGATTTTCTGGTACAATAGTTGTTTCCAAAATATTTCTAATATTTTGATTAGAGACAATCTCTTAAAAATTATTTATTAATAAAAAATAAATAATTTTTAGATTGTATTACCTTTATTAAATTCTTCTTCGAGTTTTTCATTTTTTAAATTTTGATTTATAAGTTCAGCCTTTTGATCATTTTCTTTGTCTAAAATTTTAATTTTAAAATATTTTGATAAAAAAAAATTAAATTAAACAAATTAAATATTAATTTATGTATTATTAAATTTTATTTTTAATAATTTAAACTAATAAAAATACCTTTTAAATAATCAAATAAAATAATTTAAAATACTTACCACCATAAATAACATTTGAAATTTCATTGCTAGCATAAGAAACAATGTTTGTAGTCAATTTAATACAATTATTACCCCATCTTCTAAAAAAAGAACGTTTCTTCATTTTTTTAATTTAGCAATGTCATGCTTTAATTGTTCAATATGTTCTTGATTATGCGAAATTGTCTCTTCATTTACAGCTGAATTCTGTTCTAGCTTATCAAGACGTTCATTTTGTTCAGCTGATCGCTTTAAGTATTCATTAAACTTTTGATGATAATCTAAAGTATTTTAATAATTAATAGAAAATTTTAATGAGGAATTGTAAATTAAAAATATTTTAAAATTATAAAATTAACTAAAAAATTGATGAAAATTTTGCAATTTTTTTGGAAATCTATTAAATTATTAAAAATTAAAAAAAAATATATTTTACCATTATTTTCTCCTCCCATAGTAATATTTGAAGCAATAATAAAATTTTACTATTAAATTATTTTTTCTACATTAAAATAAACAATTAATTTAATTCTA
The DNA here is from genome assembly GCA_036172905.1 of Meloidogyne graminicola. Lineage (NCBI taxonomy): Eukaryota > Metazoa > Nematoda > Chromadorea > Rhabditida > Meloidogynidae > Meloidogyne > Meloidogyne graminicola. The sequence goes on along the minus strand of JARPZY010000016.1, from coordinate 1,509,953 downwards.
AATAAAAAAAATTATTTTTTAAATATAAATAACATTAAAAATGAATGAATATATAATGTTAAAAAATCTTATAAAAGTTGAAATTATTCAATAATTAAAGGTATTAATACTCTTCAATTTTGGTTAAAAAAGGGGGTGGAGTTATTAATGTATAGTTTAGAAATAAAAACAAAAAAGAGGGAAATATAATATAATATAAAAATTTTTTGAGGCAATTTTTGAGAAGTTAAAAAGTTAATAAATAGAATAATATGTATTAAAAAATTAATTTAGGTCAAACTTTATTTTAGTAAAGAATTAAAATTAATTTATTGAAAAACTAATAAATTTAAAAAATAAAAACAATTATTATTTATATATTAATTTACTTTTTCTATAAAATGCTTCAATAATAAACCTTATAAAATATTAAATTGTTTTTTAGGTAAAATATATTAATTTTTAAATTAAGGTTATTTTTAAACTAAAAAAAAGTAAATAAATGTGAAAGCTGAAAAAGTGATTTTTTTTAACATAAATTAATTTTTTAAATTTAAAAATAGTAAATTAAAATAATTTTAAAGAAAAAAGAATTTATTTCATTAAAACTTTTCTTTATTTACATAAAAGGGGGCTTAGTTTATTTAAAATAATTTCAAAAAGAGAAAAAAGCAATAAATCTAAATAAAATTTTTTGAGGCAAATTAGAATATTTAAAATGAATGGGAAAATAATTAAATAAATTAATTCTAGGTCAAATATTCATTACAAAAAAATTAATTAATTGTATCTTTGAAATTAAATAATTTTAAAAAATAATGTTTGGTCAATTAATTAATTACTAAACAAAAATTAAAATTTTGGTAAATATTTTTTAACATCATCTGCACCTTTATTAACCATTTGTATAATATTTTTAGCAAATTCTAAATATAAATTTAAATAATAAATTAAATTAATTAATTACCTTCCTCATCTTTTGAATTTTTTGTTTTAATAAGTTTTTTAGGGTTTTTTAAATTTTTTAAACCTTTATTTACATAATTTTCAACTTTATTATCATCATGATTATATAATTGCTTAAAAGCTTCAACATTGTCTTAAAATTAAATTTTTAAATCTAAAAAAATTTTTTTTACCTAATTTAAGTTGATTATCCGTTTCCAAATTTATTTGATTTTCTTGAGCAGCAGAATTAATTAAATTCCTTAAAATTAATATTTCATTTTAAATTATTTTATTTATTTATTTTTCGTTATTAAATAAATAATTAAATTTACTAAAAATATTTATTTACTTAAAATATTACAAATATTCATATTCATCCCGAAGATGGTCCCATTCGTAAATAGGACCGTAAAAGTCTGGTAATTGATTTATTTGTATTTCATTATTATTATTATCAAAATTTAATTGTTCTAAATTCTCAGAATTATTATTGTAACGAATTCTCTATTATATTAAAATAATTTAAAAAATTTTTTAATTTTAAACAAAATAAAAAAAAAATTAAACCTTATTGTTAGTTGGTGTTGATTCATTATCTAATTATAAAAGGTTAAAAACTTATTTTTAATTTTTTTACACATTTTTCTACTTTAACTATTTTTATAAAATAAACTTTGATAAAGTTTATTTTTTAATTTATTTTACCAGAATGTCGATGGGTTTTGTTACCAAAAGATTTTATTGAATTGTTATCCATAGATTCGACAATCGTAAAAATAAATAATTGCAAAAAGCTAATTTTTGAAAAATTCATAATTAAAATAAAATAAAATTTTATTTTGTATTTAAAAATATTTTAAAATTGAAATTATTTTAAAAATAAATTAAATATATATTATAAAAATAAAATTAAATTTAATTAATAAATTTAAAATTAGGAAAAATAAAAATGGTATGTATGTATATTGATTTACATATTGTCTATCATATTAAATTTGTCTTTACTTAAATGCCAACTTTAATTTTTTTAAATAAATTAATTTTTATTTAAACTCTATTTCTCTTTGTGTATTGCCTCTTGTCTTTTTATTAATTAATTAAGTTAAAATTCACGTGAATATAAAACTTTACTGATTTTGAAATATTTTTGAATAAATTTAAAAAAATTGTTTTTACTTAATTATTATATATGTAAATTAATTTAATTTCTTTTTTTTATTGATAATTGTATTAATTGTATTTTTGTATTTAAAGTTTATTATTTCATAAATAAATAAAGGAAGTAAATATTTAAACTTAAGTATAAGCTCAATATTGTCGTACTTTTCATCTAAACATATCTTCTCTTTACAATTGCTAATAATTAAGGTATTTACACAATTAATAATATTTTTTCTTGAAGATTATAAAAAATATTTCTTTTAAAATTTATATATTTTTTTTAGTTAAAATTAATAAAAATATTTATTCAATAATTTATTTAAAATATACTTAGTTGCAAAAAATTGCAATATTTTAATTTTAATTTATTTATTGTTTATTTAATTGAAAAATTATATTTATAGTAAATATTTATTTATTTAAATTAACAAATTAAAAATTAAATAAATATTATTAAATAATTTTCAATTAAATTTTAAATTATTAAATAAATAAAGGTTTAAATAAAAATAATATTTTAAATGCAAAATTAATTATGTTTATAAAGCTGATTTTATTCTTTGGGATTTTTCAATAGTTTTATTTTTAAATTATTCAAAATAATAAATAAAATTTTTTTTTAATAAATTCATTAATTTATTTTAAATTAATTCGTTTGTTTGCTTTTACTTCTTTTTTAATTGCAAAAAAATTTTATTTAAAAAGCTATAGAAAATATTATTTATTAAAATATTATTTATTTTAATAATTTAAAATTAAATTAATGAATCTTTTATTTATTTTTATTATTTATTTATTTATTGTTAACATTGTTAATACACAAAATCCATAGTTGGTGTTAATTATTTAAAATTATTTAATTTTTTAAATATAAAAGTTTTAATTTAGCTTAGATGAAGATTACAAAAGCAACCCCGACGTACATTCACCAATTCATAATGGCTATATTTTAAACCTCCCCAATGGTAAAAAACACCCTCCTCCAAAGGACTATAATAAAGACAAAAATGGATTAAATAATTAAATGCTTATTTTGAATGGAAAAATATAATTATTCTTTAAAATTAAAATGGGAATAAAAAATACAAAATAAGGGGATTTAATTAAATATATAATATTAATTAAGGAATTTTTTAACAAGCCTTAATGGATAATCTTTTGCGATTTAAATTTCTTTTTATAATTAAATATAATTTTAATTTAAAAATTTATTTATTTTGTAAAGAAATCAACAAGAAATAATAAAAAAAACAAAAAACAATTCAAAATGCTAAATCAATTATTTTTTAATCTAAAATTAATAAAAAGTTTAAAAAAATATTTTTAAAGCCTAAATAAAAATAAAGTTTTTAAAAAATGGCAATTTAATCATTGAATTGCTTTTATCACTAATATAGTTAAATCTTGTAAAATAATAAAATTAATTATTAAAAAATCAATTGTTTTTCAATAAAACAAAAATTAAAATAAACTTTTAAAAACACCAACAATAGTTCCAACTGCCCCTCCGATGGCTGCACCAGCAGGACCACCTATAGCACCAACAGCTGCATTAGCAGCTGCACCAGCAGCTGCACCTACTGCTGCACCAGCAGCAATCTCCACAATATCTTTAAACAAAAACAAAATATATTTTTATATTAATTTAATAAATAGTATATGTTTTTCTATCAGATTTTTAAGTAAATAGATTAAAATAAACATTTTACCCCTTTCAGGCATAATTTTTGAAGCAAGAATTAATAAAATATTAAATTGTTTCTTCTATAAATAATAAAATTTATTTAAATAAAAATATTTTTGTTAAAAAATAAAAATAAATAAACCATATGGTAACAAAAAAAAAAAGAGGGTGGAGTTATTGCAAAAGATGAAAATAAAGAATGTAAAAAGTCGTAAAAAAGAAATTTAATAAATGAAAAAAATATCTTTAAAAATAAAGGTTAAGAAAGACGTAAATAAAAAAAAATGAATAAAAACAAAATTTTAAATATTATTGAATAGATAATTTCTAGAATATATGTATAATATGTATAAAATATAATTAAAAATTGTTTATATTTATGTAAATAATTTTTAAAAAATTAAAAATAAATTGTTAAATCCTACTATCTATATTCACTGATTTATCCCATTTGTTTGAATTTTATTTTTATTCTATAAAATATATGAAAGGCAATGTGATAAACAAAAGAAAATAATTTTTTAAATATTTTTAATAAATATTTTTTTAATGTTTTATTAAATTAAAAAAATCATTTATAAAAAATTTATTTATTTAGAATATTCTGGTTGCAAAAAAATATATTTTTTAATAATTTTAATTTATTTATTTGTTTATTTAGTTGAAACATTTTTAATTTTAAATATTTATTTAAAATAATAAATTAAAAATTAAACAAATATTATTAAAGGATTTCTCCTAATTTTTAAGTAAATGTTTATTTTAAATAAAAATATATTAATATTTATAAAAAAATATAATGCTTTACGGATTATTGTTCAGTAATTTGTTTACTTTTACTTCCTTTTAATTTGCCAAAAATTTTATTTAAAAAGGATTAGAAATATTAAATAAAATTAATTAAAATTTGATTCTAATAATTAATTAATTTAATAAAAATGAAACTTTTATTTATATTTATTTTTATTTTTGCATTTATTGCTAATATTATGGCTATACAAGATCCGTAGTTGGTGTTAATTTTTTAAGATTATAATTGAATTTCTTTAAATAAAATTCTTTAATTTAGCTTAGATGAAGATTACCACAGCTCTAGAAGCCGTTCTTCAGGGATGCATGGTAATCCCTTAAAAAACGTCCCTGGTCATCCTCCAGGACGACAATAAAGGCAAAAATGGATTAAATAATTAAATGCTTATTTTAAATGGAAGAATTATTATTTTAAGATTAAAATGAAAATATAGACTTATGGGATTTAATTAAATTTATTTTAAAGTATTAAATAATAAAGGAATTTTGGTTAAGCTTTAAAAAATAATTTATTTGGTGTTTTCATATAATAAATTTATTAATTAATTCAAAATTTAAAATTTTATTTTATGAAGAAATCAACAAGTACATAATAATAATTCACAAAAAAAAATAAAATTATCTACTCTTAAATATTATTGAGACTGAAATTAATTAGAATTTTCAAAACATATTTTTAATGACTATATATAAAAATTAATTTTAAAGAATAGATATCACTAATGAATAATATTTATCAAAAATATAGTAAAATTAAAAAAAAATAAAATTAATTCATAATAAATTTTTTTCATTTGTAAATCAAAATAAACTTACAATAAAACCACCAACAACACCAATAGCCGCTCCGAAAACAGCAGCACCAGGGGGACCAAAAACAGCACCAGCAGCACCACCTATAGCACTACCTATAGCACCACCTATAGCACCACCCATAGCACAAGCAGTAGTATAAACAGCGATCTTCCCAAAATCTTTAAATAACAAAATATTCAAAAATATATTTTTATAAAAATTTAATAAAATATAAATATATATTTTATTATTAATTAAAATAAAATATTTTATTTACTTTGATTATTTAAAGGCATAATTGTTGTAAGTAATATAATAAAGATTTTACAAAAAATTAAATTGTTTGTCAAATTCTATATCTAAATCTAAATTTTATAATTTATTTTATAAATTAAATTCTCTATTTAATTTGAAATCTATTTATTTATAAATTAATTAAAATATAAAAATAAAAAATTTAAAAATTAGATTTAAGAAATATGTAAAGAAGAGAGTGTTATAATTTGGGCCAAAATGGAGAATAAGAAGATGTCTAATAATGGAAAAAATAAATTATTTGATAGGAATATTTATAGAGTAATTTGTAGGTCAAGTATAGCTTATATAAAAGAAGATAATAATTTAAAATAAATAGGAATTTTCTTTAAAGTTTTAAGAATTAAATAATTTTTGTGTTGGTTGTTTATTTGCCCTAATTTTAGATTTCTTATCTTAATATTTTGGCTAATCTATATGTAAAAATAAAAAATAAATAAAAGAATAATTTTATAAGATTTATTAATATATTTATTTTAAATTTAATTTTATATATTAAATTAATTATTTTTAATTAATTAATTAAAATATAAATTAAATTATTATTTTTAATAATATTATTTATATTTGTTTTATTTTTTATTTTTAAATTTGTAATAATAAAATATGTAGGTCAGACTCTAGACTCTTTTTTATAATTGAAAAAAATTTTACCCAAGTAAAATTGATCGAATAAGAATTTTTATTTTTACCAACCTTTTATAATATTTTGTTAAATGCTTAATGTTTTTTTATTATAAAAAATATTATTTAAAATTTTTTTTTAAATATTAAATTTTAATTTAAAAAATTTTCATAATCTTATTTAGAAAATAAAATTTAAAAATGTCATCAACAGATAGTGGAGAATATGGAGATAATGAAGAAACAATAACATTTACTAATTTAAATAAAAACGAAGAAAATTTAATTAAATTTTATATCGACAAGGAAGGAAAGAGATGGAAATTTTTGAAAAAAATTACAAGTCTGGAGGATTTAGAATTAATTTGTGATAAATATTTAATTAAAATATTGGATGAAAGAAGTGATAGAATACGTTATTGGTATTAATATTTAAATTAAAAAAATAAATTTTAATTAAAATAATTAATTTATTTCCCCTTTTTACTTAATAGTTGTAAATATACTTTTGATTATTTATGTCCTTTCCGTGCAGTTATGGTTAGACGTAAGGCAACTTTATTTACTCGATATGAACATAATCATCCATTTGGAATTGAAAACGAATATTTTAATGGTTTTTTTAATTTAAATTAATTATTTAATTAATTAAAGACCAAAATAATGATACAACATACATGTCAAGTTCACCTTTAATTATTGAAGAATTAATTAATTTTAAATTAAATTCGATACAAGACGAATTGCAAAACTTGGCAGAACAACTTTCATTGAGTTTTAAAATTTTTGAGTTTGTTTTAATATTTTTTTAGATTTTTTAAATTTGAGTAATTAAATAAATAAATAATTTAATAATTAATAAATTTTTTAAAATATATTTTATTAAATTATTTATTTGATTTATGTTTAACATAAATAATTTGTAGACCCTTTAACCTTTAATTTCAATATTTAGAAAAAAAAATCTGTCAAACAAGAAATTTAAAAAAAATTTTTTTTTAAAACATTTTCTGCTCTAAAAATTTAAAAAAAATTTATTTAAGTGAATGTCCTATATTTATTGGCAATATTTCTTCCCAATTTGGTAGTATGCTTTCATTAACAGACAAAAATACAAATATTTTAATTACTGAATTTAGAAATTTTGTTTTTGTTAAAGAAGAGATTTGGACAAAAGAAGGAGGTTCTAAGAATTTTTTAAATTTGGTTTGGAATTTTAATTAAAAAATTAATTTAAATAATTTATTAATCTTTTTAAAAATTATTATCATTAAAAAATTAAAAAAAAAAAAAAATAAAATTATTTTACAAATTATTTATTTAATTTAAATATTTTTAGTTACAAGAAAAATGTGAAATGTTTTTTGATGTTGTTGATGTAATTACTTGAAATATCAGAAAATTAATTATTTATTAAATCTTATATTTCTCCCATCATTTAATATTATTTCCCTTGAAAAATTTTATACTCAACAAAAAATTAATTTAAAAATAATAAAGAAAAGTTATTTATTTTTTAATAAAAATTAAAATATTTTTTTAAATAAAAATATTAGCTATCTTTCAATTTTTGTTAATTTTACTTAAATTTTTTAATATTTTGTTTAAAATTCAGATTTTAAAAGTTCTGAACGTTGTTTTTGTTTTAAAACCTCAACTTTTCAGGTAAAATAGTGCTTCAGTTTAGAGAGGGTTGAAAAATAGTATTCTATGGAATTATATATTTTTTGAGGCTAAAATTTAAGAAATTTGATTTAATAACAATTTTGAACTTAAAATTATTTTTTTTAATAAATATATATAAAAGTTATTTATGAAAAAGACAGTCCTTTAAAAATAAAATGTAGAGCCAGCGAAAATGTTTTGGCCGTGTTAGGTTAGTTTTTTCAGTTAAAACCCGAAAACCCCCCGAATGAGACGATCTTTAATATAAAGTTTTTTTTTATTTTTCTTTTTCGTATAAGATTATTGACCTTCTTCTTCTTCTTCTTCTTCAGTTTTAATGTGTTTTTGACTAGTTGAACTTTCAGAATATTTTAATTGTTTGGGAGAAATATTTGCTTAAATTAATTAAAATAAAATAATTAATTAATTAAAATATAAATTAGTCCAAAAGATCAACACATCAACTGTTAAGGATTTAATAACTTCTTTATATGTGTTGACGGAGTTAATTAAATATTTGGTTTTTAGGGGGTGGAAAAGAGAATTTTTATAAATTAATTTAAAAACAAGCTCCATTGATTTCTTAATTTTTTATAATTATTTAAATACCTATTTGTTCAGCCCTTCCTAAAAATAAAAATTTTTTAAAAATATATTTAAAAATTTGTTGTTTTAACCTCTAAATTTCTTCTTAGGAAAATTTGGTGTCTTTAATTCAGTTTTTACTTCTTTTTTCGGAAGGGAAAGTGCACCTTTTTATTATAAAATTAAATTTAAAAAAATTAAATTTAAATATTTTTAAAATTAAATTTCATTAATATTTATAGATATAAATATTTGTTTATATAAAAACTTTTTTTTGTTTTAATTTTAATAAAATTATTAATTTAATAATTTTATTAGAAAATATGTTTTTCTATTTTAATTTATCTACTTAAAATAAAAAAATTATTTTTAATCATACCAGTTGTAAGGCGAGGTGGCTTTCCTCTAAATTCTTTCTTTGCTTAAAAAAAATAAAAAGTTTAAAAAATTAATATTTATAATATACGAATAGATAACACTTCCGGTGAATTTTCTTTTATTATTTTAATTACATTATTAGATTCTTTTGAAGAATTTTCGACTAGATTTAATTGAATATAAATAAATAATAACAAAAAATTAATTTTTAAATAATTCATAATTAATTTTAAAATTAATTTTTTTAATTTCTAAAAATGTTTATTAATTAAACAAATAATAATTAATTTTATTTTCTAAAATTTAATTAGTTCAATAATTAAATTAATTAAAGAAAATGGGAAATACTTACTAAATTAAATAAATAAAAAATTAAGTGGGAGTAGGGATACGTTGACTTAATTAATTAATTGATTGAAAATCGGAAATGAAGACTTTTAGAGAATATATAATTAAAGTAGAGGAGAGAGAAATAGAAGAAAAGAATTACTCTTAATTAATTTTTTTCTTTATTAAACAATAAAGTCCATTGCAAAATTATAAGACCCCTTTTTTTAAAAATAATCCACGTATTCTATTCATTATTTTCTGTTTGTTTAAATAAACTATTTTTATTAACCTTATAACGTGGCTTTATTTTTTAAATCTTAATATAAGGTATTTTGTTTAGTCAGTTCTATATAGAACATTTAATTAAACACATACACACTTCTTATTATTTAAATTTGACAAAAATTTTTTTTATAAAAATTAACCGATTAAAATTTTAAAATATTTTAAAGGTAAACAAACAAAAATTTAATTTTTTTAAATAAAAATTTAAAAAATTTTTATTATTTAAATAAATTAAAATTTAAAATATTTATTATATTCAACGCATTCATATCAACAGAAAAAAAAACTAAAAAATGGTTTTCTTCGCTCATTTAGTTTTAAGCTTTATTCTTTACTCATTTGCACTTGCTACTTTTGATCAAAAGCCTTGGATACCTAAAGGTATTTTTTGAAAATATAATTAAAATTCTGATTTAAAAAAAATAAAATTCTGATTTTTTAAGCAAATAGTGGAAGTGTTAGTTCTATAAATCCAACAGTAAGTATTTCTGCAAACTGGGGCCATGGTGGTAATGTATATTTCCATTTTACAAATGTTGACAATAAATATGTTTGTGCCCTAAATTTCTCAATAATTGTTTCTTCATCTGTAAGTTTTCAAAAATAATTAATTAAATTCTTAGAGAGTTTAAAATTAAAAATATATAAATCAGAAATTCTGTTAAATAAATAAATATTGGGGTTTAAATAATAAAGGATTAATTAGTTGTTTAATAAATAATTTTTGACCTTTCTTGTTTAGTTTTGAATTGATTTTAATTTTTTAAAAAATTTATAAATGTTCTGTAATATAATTGTGAATTAGATTCTGGAAAAAATAATAAAATTTTATTAAAAGAATTTTTTCCAATATAAAAGTATTTAATAATTAAATATAATTTTTAAAATTTTAATAAATTTTTTTAAAGCAAAAATTTGATGAACCTTGGGATGTTCTTAAAATTGGTGATAATACTTATTGTTTACCTACATTTGCTAATATTGCCCCAGGGAAGGCATACTCATATGGAGGAATGACTATTAATTCAGGAACTTTAAATCCTCTTCCAAAACTTGTAGTTACTGCTGTTCAATCGACTGACAAGGCTAACTGCTATGGAGAACCAGAATTTCAAGGATAAAAAAAAAATTTTTTGAGAAAAAGAATTAGTGAAAATAAAATTAATAATTGTATAAAAATGATTAATAAATTAAATAAATAAATTAATAATAAATTTAGATATATTATTATATTATAAATTAATTTTTGTATAAATTATTTTATTTTTAATTAAATAAATATTTAAATAATTAAAAAAAAATATTTAATTTTTTATTGGAACCGTCTATGTATATTTATTTAGTTTATCTTTTCATCATAAAGAATACTAAAAATCATAGAAAATAATAGAGTAATGAAACCAAAAAACATAATAAAATTTTCATTTATTTTAGGAATATATTTTAAATAATTAATTTAAAGTTGGAAATAATAATTATTAATTATTTTCTATACCTATGAATTATGCTTTAACCTCTATTTTCTTTAAAAATAAAATTTAAATTAAAAAAAAAATTTTTATCAATTAAATGACAAAATCGAATCGAAAACACAATAAAATATCAACAAACAAATGATTGATTTTAGTGGTTTATAAACACAAATTTGGTGAATAAATTCGAAATTTAAATAAAATCTTTCTTCAAGTTTTTTTAAAACCTAAAATTAAATTTAGAGAATAAAAATAATTTAAAGCATTTTTTGTCTTTATAAAAAGTTTTAAAACTTTTTATAAGAAAAACAATCCGGAAAGAAAACAAAAAACAAAGTGTTTCCTTATGGGTCAAGTTTTATTTCCCTCTTTTTTTTTTGTTTATGTTTTTATTTGAATTTCGTGTTGTAAATAAAAAAAATAATTAAATTTTATTTTGTGTAAATAACACAAATGTTGTTAAAATTAATAAATTTAATTAATTAAAAAATTGTGGTCAAATTAAAAAGACCTCGTCAAAATAAACAATATAAGATGAAAAAATAAAATTGAAATATTCAAATTAATTGCAAACAATTTTTAAAAGAAAGCATTAGGTTAAATAAAAATAAAATTATTAGTAAATAAAAAATATTAAAATAATTAAAGGGTTTAGGGAAGGATTGTTTTATGTGTAAATATTGAAGTATTAAAAATTAATTTTTTGATGAAATTTGGCAAAAAAATTAAAATAAAAAATTTCTTCAAATAAAAACCTAAAAATAATTTTTTGATAATAAAAAAAATTGTAAAATATATTTAAATTTAATTTTAAAGAATTATTTTACATAAAGAAAAATACTTAATTACCTTTTCTTTTAAAGTAAAATAATTTTTAAAAAATTAAAAGGTTAAAATAAAGTCAATTCTAAATAATAGAATATCGTTAAAATAATTAAATAAAATATTGAAAATATTAGTTTGGTCATAAATATATTTATATAGGAAATTTGAGAATTTACTAAAGAAAAAGTTTCAACTTTAATGTTCATACCAACAAAAACTTATCATCCTTAACAGAATTTGTTTCTTGTTTTTCTTCTTGTTTATTCTCATTTTGTTGTTTTTCTTCAAGTTTTTCTTGTTGTTGTTGTTGAAGTTTTTGTAAATGTTTAGAATTTTGTTTAGCAGCTAAAGAAGGTAAACTTTTTGCTCTTTGTAAATAACGTTTATGTTTTGTTGAATTTGAATCTTCATCTGTTTCAACAATTATTGGTACATCATCTAAAGAATAAAATTAATTAATATTTTACTAATAAAAATAATAGTCCTCAAAAGAGTTTATATTTGGTAATTTTTTCTTCTATAAGATTAAAAAAAGAAATTAATCTTAATATTAATTATTTTATTTAAATAAAACGGAAAATTGTATTTAATTATAAATAAAAAATTTCAAAATACAAAAATACTTTTATTACCTACAAATTTAAGTTTATGTTTATAAAAATAATAAAACTTGCTTACCATTTTCCCCATCAGTCTGTTGCTGATTTCGTGGATGCAAAGCACGATAATGATGTTGTTGTAATGAATAACCAAATCCACCTATATATCCTGCACGTTTTTTGGGTTCTTCTTGTTCTTGAATTGTTCGTTGTATTTTTTGTGAGAGTCGACGGCTAAGACGGAAAAGTCCAGAATTGGATAACTAAATTAATTAATTAATTAATTAATTATATATTTTTTAATTAAAATTTAATTAATCTTAAAAAAATATATATATAATTTTTTGGATAAGTATAAATAAATTATTAGAATATTTGTAAAGTTAAAATAATTAATATCCTATAAAAACTCAATAAACCTATTACTGTAACTCAAAGTTGAGAGCATTTAGGAAGCAAGGAAATTTTATAATTTAAATGTTATTTTTTATGTTAGAAGTAGAGTAGTAGGGTCTGATATTTTAGCTAATATTATCAGAACAGATTTATTTATAAAAATTAATTAATTTAATTTACCCTTCCTCCAGATTCACTCATAGCACTAGCACAAAGTCTACCACCACCAATAGAATGTCCATAAACAGAATCTAATTCTCCTCCACCATTATCTCCACCCATTTCTAAATTTTCTGCACCTCTAGAATGCCCAAAAGTTGCTGCCAATTTTTGTAAATGTTTTGCACTTAAACGCATAGATTTTGCACTTTCAGCAAAAGCATTCTCATTTTCATTAAAATTATCAATTTCTTCTTCATCAGTATTTGTTGTAGGTATATTTTCTTCAATTTTACGTTGTTCTTCAGGTGAAAGTGTTTTTGCACTTTCGATACATCCAGAATCTGAAGAATCTGTTGATTTGTCTAATTTATGTGAATAAGCAAATCTTAAAAATTAAAAAAAAATAATTAAATAATTTAATTAAAAATTAAATAAATTAATTAACTTACTGTTCACCAAGTTGTACTTTCTGTATAGCATTTTCAACCTCTCCTACTACATTAGAAAGTATACGACTAGACCAACGATGATTACTTATTCTATCAATACTTAATGACATTTTGTCTTCTAAATCTTTTTCTGTTGAAGAAACAACTTTAAAAGAATTTAAATTTTAAATTTCAAAATTTTTATTAACCAGCAATAGCTTCAACATCAACAGAAAGTTCTTTTTTAGGAGAACAACAACGTCGAATTGAATAAAATAATCTAATAAAGGGAGGCCTTTGTTTTGGTTTTCTTGGCAAGACAATAAAAAGAATTAACTGAGCAAATGCCAAAAGGCTTCCAATTCCATTTGGAGTCTGAAAATAATTTTTTTCTTTAAATTTTCTGATAATTAAATAAATAAAAAATAAATAAAATAAATAAAAATACTTACAATTAAATAAAAATCCCATACTAAAAGTCCATAAATAAACCATTCTGTTGATACCAAAAAATTAGCAATACAAAGGGGTAAAGGTAAAGTAGAAGTTGCACGTCGACGAATTACTACTCGCTAAAAAATAATTAATTAATTAGTTAAGAAAAAAATTATTTTACCAATCCACTTAAAGGTGCTGCAAAGTCCATAGTGTTCAATGTTGTACAGATAATGCCTAACGGATGAAAAACTTTTTGTCCAAAGAAATGAACTAATGCTACAAGTGTAAAACAAATAGACAAAAGAAGAAGAATTTTTAATGAGATCCCAAGCTGAAAAAATTAATTAAAAATCAGAATTAAAATAATTTAATTATTAAAATGTGATTATAAATTAATATTAAAAATATAATTCTGAAAATTTTATTTTTAAAATAAACTTAAAATCAGAATAAGTTTATTTTTTAGTTATTTTAAAATAAACTTAAAATCAGAATAATTTTATTTTTTAGTTATTTTAAAATAAACTTAAAATCAGAATAATTTTATTTTTTAGTTATTTTAAAATAAACTTAAAATCAGAATAAGTTTATTTTTTAGTTATTTTACAATAAACTTAAAATCAGAATAAGTTTATAATTTTAATTTTAAATAATTATTAAATAATCTCTATAAATTACCTTCTTTTTTGACATAAACCAATAGAAAATTGTATATGTAGAATAGAGTATAATTTGTGTACCAGTAACATACATAACAGTATAGTCACTCTTTAAGTAAGCATAAACAATCCAACAAGTTCCCCCAAGTACTCCCATAAGGAAAGGGGCACCGCTTATTTCGTCTGTGTCTTTTCGTTTCCATATTTGACGGCAGATTGGACTAAACAAAAATTTTAATTTTTTAATTTACTTAAAAATTTTACATTCCACAAAAGAATAGCCCTACTGTTGTAAAAAATGCAAGAGTTGAAATAAATTTAATAAAAGTAAATTCCCCATGGAATACGTCAAGCATTATTATTATTTTTTAGGATTCGAAATTATTTTTAAATTGAATCCGTCGTCTAATAGAAGAAGAATAATACTAAAGAAATTATTTTAAGGCTTTAATTAAATGCCTAAAATTTATTTTTTATTAATAGTGTAAAAATTAAATTAAATTAAAATATTATTTTTAATTTTACAAAATTTTAATAGTTTTTATTTTTTATTTTTCAATTTTATTATTTTTTGTTTTTCCAATTTTTTGGTCTGACCTAGATTTATTTCCCATCATTCACGTGAAAATTAAGATCCTAGATTTCCATATTTTATTTTTTGCAATAAAAATAATATACAAATTTAAGTAATAATAAAAAAAAAATTTTTTTTTATTTGTACATAATTAGGTAAAATTTAAAAAATTATATTTTTTAAAAATGTAAAGAAATTATTTCAAAAATTTTTTAAAAATTTAATAAATATTGTGGCCCATTAAAAAATAAAAAAATAAAATTTTTTTAAATTTAGTCATATTATAGTGAATAATTTAATGATGATATTTACAAAAAAATAAATTGTTTTGAGTAAAGAAATAAAAGGAAGAAAAATCAAAGAATGTTAAAATTAAAAATTTTAATTTAAAAATAAATAAAATAAAATTTAAAAAAATATTTAAACCTTATTCTTTAAAAAATCTTTATAAAATTCTCTCTTAAAAAATAATAAATATTTAATAATTTTAAAGTATATAAGAAAAAATCTTTTAGGATAAATAATTTATATAAAAAATTATTTAAATAACCTATAACTAATTAATTTTATTTATATTTAAATTTTATCTCTATATTCCCAAAGCTTTAAAACAAATAAAAAAAAATGGACAAATAAATATGTACCCATAAATGATAAAAATGTACTTAAATAAACGGGGACTGTACTGAAAATATTAAAAACAAAAAATAAACTGAAAATATTTGTATTATCTTTTATATTTTATGATAATAATTTTCCGTATTGCGAGTACATTATTTTTAATATTTTATATGGGAAATGAAGTTTTGTTTATATTAAAGATATTGCCACGCCCATAGAGTTTATACTTCTCCAAATAAATTTTTATTTTATTAAAAGAAACGCCCCCAGATTCTTATAAGAATGAAAAAAAAAAGTTTCAGAATAAATCTAAAAGCTAAATAGAAAAATTTTAAGTAAAAACTTAATTTTTAATTTTAATAGAGTTTTCTATTTTTTAAAAAGTTTTATAGGGAATAGATGTTTAATTAAGTGTTACATAATGTAAATATATTTATAATAACTAAAGAAGAATTTTTTTGTGATAATTAATTATTAAGTTAGGCTGATTAATTATTTATGTATTTATCAATGACTTTTAAAAATAAATAAAATTCGATAATTAAGAGAAATCAGAATTTTATAAAATAAACTTTATTTAAAAAAATAAAACTTAAATTCAGAATTTTATAAAATAAACTTTATTTAAAAGAATAAAACTTAAAATCAGAATTTTATAAAATAAACTTTATTTAAAAAAACAGACACATAGTCAAACACTTTAAATAAAATAAAAATATTTCTGATTTAATATATTTATATAAAATATTTGATATTTAAGAATGAGATTTGATCCTTAAAATTATTATTTATTATAAATAATTGGACAAAAATGAACATAAAATTATTAGTTTTATTATTATTTTTTTAAGTAAAAATTCTAAAGAAAGAAAATTTTTATTTTTAAAATTTTATTTAAAATTATAGCTATTTAACTTTAAATGCCTATATTTCCGTTAAAAATTAATAAAAAAATTTTTTTCCGGAAATAAATATAAATATATAGGAAGAACAAATTTTCTTAATAAAATTACCCAATTATAACAAAAATGGATAAAATATAAGAAAAAAAAATTATTATTTCATTTTATAGTAAATATTTATTTTAGTAAAAAATTAGCTAAAATTTTTATTAATAAATTATTTATCGAAAGAAATAAAAAAAGAAATATTTTTTATTTTAAAGGATTGATTTAAAATCTAAAATTGTAGATATACATGATTTTCATTATAAAAGTTAATATTTTTAAATAATTAATTATATTTTAATAATTATTAATTTTTAAAGTTGTGATTCATGTCCTTTCCACGTTATAGTTAATTTTTAATATTTTGCTTAATTTGTTAAATAGTTTAAAACACAACAAATTAATTAAAAGAGCGGAACATTAAATTAAATTGAATTAGTAATAATTTAAAAAAAAAACATTTTTCTTTTGAATTGAATTAAATTATTAATTAATTTAATTTGATTGATTAAATTAATTATTTGATTAGAAATTTGCAAAAAAGAAAAATGCTAAAAATAAATAGAAAATTAAAGTTGTCTTTATTAAGAAACGTTATTTTTAAAATAAATCTAATAATTGATTTAATTGAAAATTAATTATATTTAATAAACAATTAAGAATTAAAGAACAAGAAATAAATAAATAAAAAAATAAACTTAACAGAATTTTTATAGCTCAACCATAAATCAGAATTTTTATTTAAAAAAATTAAACATTATCAGAATTTATGTACAACAACAATACAATATATTATATATTATAAAACCAGAACAAATATTTATGTATAACACGTGAATTAATCATTTTAAAGATCTTAGGTTAAACACTGTAATCGTCAATTAACATCATTTTAAATTTCAGACATTTTAATAAAACTTAATTTATTATTTTTTATGAAAGACAAAAGTGTAAATAATAATAAAATAATTTTATAAACATTTAGTGCAACCATATGATTAAAATTAATTTACAATTAATTATTTAAAAGGTTTAATATTGCAATTTTATTTTAATAATGTGTTTATTAAAAATGTAATAAACAGATAAAAAAAAATAATTTTTTAGTAATAAATTTATTTATTTTATAATACTTCATTTTTTTATATTAAAAATTTAGTTTTGAAAATTTAAAATATATAATATTTATTTAATTTAAATATCCAGGTAATTTATTTAAAATATAAAAAAAAATTTAAATTTCTATTAAATATATAGATTTTCTGACTAATCTTCAGTACTTTATATCATTACTCTTAATTGCTAAAGAATTCGCGCACAAACAAAGAAGGAAAAGATGTCTTTTAATTGCTTTTTAGGTTTTTAGTATTACAGTTAAATATTAAAATAAATATAAATATATTACAAAAGAGGTCGCGCAGTAAATATAATATTAAAAATAATAAACCAGAAAAAAAATCTAATCAGAATAAATTTAAAATCAAAATTTATTTTTCCCCAGAATTTAAACACGAACTTTAGAAAATAATACAAATTTTAAATCGAATATTATATCAGAATTTAATTAATAATAATTAAACAAAATTTAATCAAAATTCAATAAATAAACTTTAAATCAGAATTTTATAATTATTAAGCTTTATAATCAAACTTTATATCAGAACTTAATTATTAAAACAGAACTTTTATTTAAACTTTAAAGCTTTTAAAATACAACTTTAAATCAGAATTTATTTTTAAATAGAATTAATAAATATAAATCAGAATTTTTAAAAAATTAAAGTAGTAAACTTGAATCAAGATTTATAGTTAAACCTTAACACAAAATTTTACAAATAAACTTCGTTATTTTATAGCCTAAATGAATCAGAATTTTTAATATTTACTTACATACGAATATTGTATAAAAATAAATTTTATACAAACATATCTTAAACTAAATAAATAACCGCAATAATAAATAGGGAGAGGTCGTTGGATGAAGAGAAAAAGGAAAAATAATTAAGTCTAAAAAATATTCTGGTTTGTTATTAAAATAATTAATTATCGCTTAAGGAATGTGCGCGAATACAACGGGGGGAAAAAGACTTTGTGTTGATGCCTTTATTTTATATTTATATATAGTTGTGATTAATTTTGATTAGTTTTTGGGTTCCAGTGAGACTATTATATTTTTAATAAAATATATAAATTGTTAATAATAATTATTTTTGAAGGATTCGCACTCAAAAATAAATAAATAATTAAATTATTTATACAATATTTATTATAAATTATTTAAATTTAAAAAAATTTATTAATTGGGCAGGAAAACATTTTGAGTAATTCTGTATCCTAAATATAAACTTAAATTTTTTAAATTGAAAACAGATTTTAATAAGCATAGATTTTCTTTAATATTTTGAATATTTTTTTCAACCTTTTTATAATTTATTAATTTTGATTTATTTAAAAATAATTAATTCTTATATACCAAAAAATTATTAAAATTTTTAAAATTCCTTAACAAGTAACCCCGCACCCAATGACCTAAAATATAATGACGAAATAATTTTTAAACAAAATAATAAAAATTTTTATAATTTTGTACAAACTGGTTCAATTCGAAATAATTAAAAAAAGTACCCAAACATCCTTGAATAAATTAATAAATGGATGTAAAACAAGGATATTATTATCTGAAAAATACCTAGAGGCGATTTTTTATTAACTAAAATAAAAAAATAATTTTATTAACTATTACTATATTAATTCAATTTTATTTTAAATATTAATTTAAAACTATGAAATTTAAAAAAAAATATTTAAATAAAATACAAATATTATTGAAATATATTACAATTATTTAATTATTTTTTAACTTTATTTAATTTTTTTTAACCTGGGCATATTGCTATAATACTGGTTTTTAACTATACATTTAATTCTCATTATTTTTTCTTTGCTCCACGTTGTTTAAAACCTTTTTGGGCAACCATTTGTTCTTTAGTTACTGGATCTAATAACCTTAAAAAATAAATATAAAATTATTAAAAAATTAAAAATTTATTTACAAATGGGGACGACAAAGCCAAATAGGTCCATATTTAGATAGTCCAGTATCTAACCCAGAGGAACCATGTTCTAAAATTTTATCACATATTGCACATTTAAAACAATTTTTATGAACTATAAAAAATATTAATTTAATAAAATAATTAATATTTTAAAAACAAACTTGTTTTTCTGTCCATTACTAATTTTTCACCAGTTTTGATTTCTTGTTCACAACGTTCACATTTTGGATTTTGAAATTCTCCCGGTCTATAACTTATCCCAAAAGGCTCCATTATTTGCTAAACATATTAAAATTTAATTGTTTATTTAATTTTTATATATTTCCAAAAATACATTAAATAAATAAAAAAAATACAAAAAAAAATAAAAACATAAAATATAAAAATACTAAAACTTTTTTTTACATGTTTTTGTGTTTTGTTTTATTTTTATTTCAAGGCAAAATTTAAAAAAAATGTATTTATGTATTAATTAATTTTTTATTATAAAATTTAATTTTATTTTTTATATTTGAAGCACAACATATTAAAAAAAAATCCTTTACATAAAAGATATAAAAGTTTTAAAAAAAATATACATATATTTATTGATTAAAAATAAAATAAAAACAGACGAGCACTATTCCTTTAATTTATTAAGAGTTTATTTTTTTTTTGTTTGTTTTTTAACAATTTTTTAAATAAAAAATCAGCTGTTATTTAGACTATTGAAAATGAATTTATTTTGAGTCATTAATAGTACTTTTAAAAAATAATTTTAATAAATTTATTTAATTAAGTATTAAAAAAGTACATGACAAATTTAAATTTTCAATTAATGTAAACATGCAGCTGTTAAAATAATTAATTTAATAATAATAATTTAATTAATTAAATATTTAATTTAAATATTATTAAGAAATTTACTTTTTTTAATTTTTTAAATTAATGTCAAGACGTTGATAAATAACTATTTTTTTTTAAATTAAATAATTATTTAGAAAATTAAAGTTTAATTAAATAATAATGAAATAATTTAAATCCTCATAATTTTTAATTTTAAAAATACTGGAAATATTTTAAAAGCTATTCGAGTAAGGACTAAAAATTTTTAAATTTTTTATTGAGATTTTAAATATAAAAAAAAAAAATTTTAAATAATTAAAAAAACAAATTAACTTGCTGGAAATAATTAAATTAAAGTACAAATAATTGTCAACTGACATATAAATACATATTAATTAATAATTAATTTACTGATGAGCAATATTTTTAGCTGACATTTGATTTAAAAGGATAAAAAAATATTAAATAAAAAAAAATAATAAAGGTTTTATATTTAATTAATTTTTATTCAAATGTCAGTCACAAAATATGCACGCTTAAGTTTGTTACTTAATTATTTAAATATATTTATTTATTAAATAAATAAACTTAATAAAAACAATGTTTTTTTGAAAAATGTATTTTTGTGAAACAATGTTTGTTTAAAACATTTAATCCACATTTAATTTAAATTTTTTAAACTTTTATTTTTCTAATAAAAATTAAATTAAAAAAAAAAAAAAAGTACAATTTTTTTAATATTTTTTTTTAAATTTTATTATACCTTAATAATATTTTTTAAAATATTAAAGTGTATTTTAATTAAATAATTATTAATAAAAATTTTTTTAAATAAACACCTGTTTTTATTTTTCTTATAAAATACTTTGAAAATTCATTAATTGCCACTAGTAAAATAATAATAAAAAAAAATTTAAATATTTTTTATTTAATTAAGATTATAATTATATATTTTGTGCTAAAATAAATTTTCCCATACATAAAAAAAAAAATAAATAATTATTTATTTAGTTTAAAAATAAAAATATTTTTATTTGAAAATAGTGTAAAAGTTTGTTAATAAAATTATGATGTTATTTTATCGTTTTACTTAATATTGTACTTAAATTTACTATAGTTTAAAATATAAAAAAATAATTTTATTTTTCACGAATTAAATTTCAAATAGTGCAATTTTAATTTAATTTGCGTGTTTATAAAAAAAGTATTTATAAAATAAATTTTTTTTAAATTATTTTAAATCACTATATTATAATTTGATACATTTTTCAATTTTTTAATACCCTTTAAAAAATTTTTTTTTTTTTAAATTTTTTTTTTATTTTTTAGAAAATGGGCGTAGAGGATTTTTTAACAACTTTTGAAGTGATTACTATTGTTGTTACAATATATTCTATATTTATTTCAACCCCAATTTACATTTCTGTTTTGGTGTATATACGAAAAAATAGTGGCAAACCTCCTTTTAATTCTCCGTTCTTTACTTGCTTTTTTGTACTTGGAGTTATTGACTTAATGTAAATTTTTAATTAAATTTATTAAATAAATTATAAGCTAAATATTAATAGGAATAGTTAAACTCAGAGTTATTCTAACAAATATAATAAAAAATCAGAATTTCTGTTTTTGTTTAAAACGTGGGGCGACATTTGCGGACGAAAGGATATTTTAAAAAAATGTTAATTCGGGATTTTAGCGGGATTATTTGGGGTTGAGTATATATAATATAGCCATTGATATATTTTTGTCCTAAATCATTATTAATACAGTGCCATATGATCAAGAAAAAATAAATAAAATTAAAGAATTAAAAATTTAAAGGAATTGATGTTTAGTTCGGCGAAAAACTCGAGACCGTAGACCCCAAAATTAAGAAGTTACGTAAAAGGTTCTCATTGAGTCAAATGGCATCTTGTATATATGTTTTAATTCCGTCCGCAAAAATCCCGAATTACCAGCTTTAAAAAAATACCCCTTCGTCCGCAAATGTCGTCCGCATATGTCGTCCGCAAATGTCTAATCCGCAAATGTCGGGTAGCCGTTTAAAAAAAGTTTTAAATAAAAAACTTCACTTTCAAGTTTTAATGTTAAAACTTGTTTTCTAATCATTAAAAATTCTGGTTTTCAAGTATTTTGTAGCAAATTTTCTGTTTTATCAGATGATCTAAACAAATAAAAGTACACCATAATTAATTTATTATATGTATTTGCTAACTTTCAGAATAACTCGATCCCATAATTAACATCAATCTATACTTCTACTTAAACTAAATTTAATTAAAATTTTTTAGATGTTATTGGCTTTATATTATCAAAAAACTTCAATTTTGGGATGTTATTATTCCATTTTTTAAACCTTATAATACTCCAACAATTACATGTTCTATTGTTTATTTTATTATTTGGTTTACTGGAATGTCACAATGGGAATTAAATATTTTAATTTCTTTGAATCGTTTTGTTTCTTTAATGTTTCCAGATATTTATCAAAAGGTTAAATTTAGAAATAATATTTTAAAAAATTTCATTTAATATAATTAATTCTTCTTTAAAAAATTTTGGGTAAAAAAAAAAAAAAGCTTATATAACCAAAGTTATAGATTAAATATATATTTGAGAATAAATCAAATATTAAAATTTAAAAATTAAAATTATATTTAATAAAAATATTTTAATTATTTAGTATTGGACATCTAAAAATAATAGAATTTATATTACTTTAGTATTTGTTATTTGTTTTTTAACAACATTACAACTTGTTTGGCTTCCTGTGCAAATATCCCCTTCTATAATTATTACCTCTACAGGGAATATTACAAAATATACGGGACCAGTTTTTAAAAACCCTTCTGATAGTGTAATAATTTAAATGAATTATTATTCCAAAAAGTTTATTTAAATTAAAAAAAAATGTATTTCCAGAATATTCTGATATTATAATTTTATATAAATACTTATTTTTTATGAGAAAAAAAAGTTTCAGAAAAAGTTTCAAACAAAGTTTTAAAAAAAAGTTTTAAAAAAAAAGTTTCAAAAAAAGTTTAAAAAAAAAAGTTTTTTTTTTTAAAGGCTTTGTATGGCTGGATATGGAAAGGACATATTTATATTTTATTAGGCATTTGTTTTTTCTGTTATATTCCAATGTTTATCAAAATTAGAAAATATGATTTAAAGGACCAAACAAAGAAAAAACAATATGAAATTAAAATGTTATATACATTAATTTCTTTATTAATTGCTAATTTCTTTTATATTTGTTTTCTTATATCAAGAGATTATTTAACTGCAATATATACAGATTATGGACGTTTTTCTGAATGGTCATTATATATATTAGCTGATATTTATGATTTACATAATCCATATAATTTGTTGGTTACATCAAAAAAAGTTAGATGGGTAAGTTGACAAAGTTTAAAAAAATAAACTTAAATATTTGCTTTTAAATGAAAAAAAATCAGAAAATAATTTTACTTAAAATGCTTCAGAATCTTTTAAAAAAATGCTTCCTTAAATAAATATTTTTATAAGTAAAACACTTTTGTATTTAGGTATTTCAGAAATAAACTTTAAAAAATAAACTTAAAAAACTTTAAAAAATAAACTTTAATTGTTTTTCTTTTTCAGAGTTCTTTTCCTTTCTTTTTATTTAAAAAACAAACTTCAAAACAAACAACAATGAAAATAACTATAAGCCAAAAAGGAAATGTTGGAGGAAAACATGTTATTGGACGTCCTTTAAAAATTTGTCCAGTTGCTCCGTTAACTAATTAAAATAAATTGAAGTGAAGAAAAAAATGAAAGAAAAATTAAATAAAATTTAAAAAAAAGTATTTCATTTGAATAGAAAATTAATTATATAGCTGAATTATTATTCTAGTATGTTACAAAATGTTTTTTTTTAAAATTTCATTTTACTAAATAAGAAAAAATTAAATATTTTGCTTTTAAAATTTAGATATGTAAATAAAATTGTGAAAAAAAATAAAAAATATTTTTTATATTTATTTAAAAATAAAAAAATTTTTATTCAAATAAAATTTAAAAAAAAAATAAATATTTCAATAAATAAAACTAATTTAATGGTTTACGCTAAGATTTTAATTCCAGGAAATAATAATTTTAATTGTCATATGATTCTGATTTTGTTGTTGTTTTGCTGGTTGGAGGAAAAAAAAAAAATATTTTAATTATTTTTTATATTATTTTTAAATTATATAATAATTTAAATTAAATACTAAAATCAGCTGATATTAAATAACAATATGCATTTAAAATAAAAATTAAAAAAATTCCCAAAAAAAGAAAATTTTATTCCTTGAATTTCTTTGACACGTTTTAATAAAAATTAAAAAATAATAAATAAAATAAAAAAATTATTTAAATTTTAGAATAAAAATTAATGTTAAAAATAAATAAAAAAATCGAAATAAATTATTTAATATAAAAGATTATTTTATTTTAATTAATTTTAAAATAAATTTTAAAAATATTTATAAAAATATTAAAAATAAAATTTGTTGTTATTTTGTTCAACAATTATGGTATATATTTTTAAAAATTTTTTTAAAATTAAGATTTATAAAAAAAATTTTTTTTCTTTCATAGATAAAATTACTACATAAAACTATAATTATTTTTATTAGTTTTAATATTATTTTATTTAATGAAAAAATCTTTGGAGAGGAATGTATGTTTTAAATTAATTATTTAATTAAATTGTTAATTAATAAATGATTTAAAAAAATAATTTATTTTATTAACTCAAAATTTGAAAATTTAATACAAAGAATTAATTTCTCATCAAAAATTTAAAAAATAATTAAGATAATTGTAAAGAAGGTGAAGTTTACAATGAATGTGCTTCTGCTTGTGAGCCAAATTGCACAGATCAAAATCCTAATTGTATAAAAATATGTATGGAAGGAAAATGTCAATGTAAAGAAGGTTATGTTAGAAATGAGAATAATGAATGTATACCTAAAGAAGAATGTCCTAAACCAACAATAATTAATTGTAAAAATATAATTTTTAATTAATTAATTTATTAGTGAAAATATACACAAACATATCAAAGAATTATAATTTTAAAGAATTTAGTGGTATTTAGTAATACTTTATTTATGAAGATTAATGGTAACTAAATTTTAAAAAAATTATTTTTATTTAAAAAAGAATTTATATCCTTTCTTCCTAAGGCTTAAAATTAAATTTATTTAATAATAAAACAGTCTTTAAAAAAAAATTTTTTTTTTAAAGGAAAAAATTAAAAATTTAAGATAATTGCAAAGAAGGAGAAATTTTTAAATCTTGTGCTTCCGCCTGTGAACCAAATTGCACAAATTATAAAAATATTTTCTGTATTTTGGTGTGTATGCCAGGAAAATGTCAATGTAAAGAAGGTTATGTTAGAAATGAAAATAATGAATGTATACCTAAAGAAGAATGTTTTAAAATAGATAATCGTAAATAATAAAGAATTAATTAATTAATTAAATAAATTTAAAGCTTATATTTATCCTTTAAAATGTGGGGAAGGGAAGAATTGAGAAGATGCCCAGTTTGTGAGTCAACATCCTAGTTTACCTTTAATTTGTCCATTATTTTGTCCAATAATTCCTAAATGTCGATGTAAAGAAGGTTATGCCCTATGAAGAGGTTGAAAAATAGAAGCGCTGCGCTTGTATTAAAAGTTTTACGCTAATTGTTTAAAAATTATATAAATAAATAAATAAAATTATGAATAACAATTTTAATTAAAAAAATATTTATTTTTTTAAATAATTATTTAAAAATAGAAAATTCTATTTAAATAAAATTTAAAAATAATATTTAATAAATTATTTATTTAATTTTAATAATTTTTTTTTTTAATATTATTTCATAATCCAACTCAAGGACGGGGGCGCAATAGCAAATCCCATGTAAAAATGGCGCCATTCCCTATCCAACATAAAGGGAAGCATCAAAAATTATTTTTCTAAAATAATTTTTTTTTAATTGATTGATGTTATTATTTCGGGCAAAATAGTTTGTAATGATGTGTAGACAAAAAAGTACATTTTTTTAAAATTATTTAATATTTATAAATTATTTTTCTTCATTTTATCACTCATTTAAATTTAATAAAAATTTAAAAAAATATATTTAAAATTAAAAATGTATTTAAAAATTAATTTATTAATTTTATTTATTTTTTTACCAATTTCTTATTCTTCTACAAATATTAAATTTAATCAACCTCTTTTTGTTACAAGCGTTTCAGAAAGATTAAAATTAATTAAAATTGAATTTAATAAAATGAATGAAGAAATTAACCAAAAAATTAATTTTGAAAAACAATTTGAAAATTTAAATATAGAAAATAAGATAAATGAATTTGGCACTGAAATGTCCAGGAATGAAGCACCAAAAAATACTCTAGAAATATATCTTGAATACCAAACAGATTCTGAGGACCATGAATTCTTTTTGTCTCCAGCTGAAGTTGGATGTAGTTATAATAAAAACACATCAATTAATAAATATTATAAAGTTAAACAAGAAGGGTTATCTACTATGCCAATACAAAAAATTGAAATTAAAGAAGAATTTAAAATTGTTTATAGAAGAGGAATTTTAATTTGTGATGTAGAAGATTATTATGTAAATAATATATTTAAATTTAATAATTAAGGAAATTAAAAAAAAGTTTTTGAAACTTTTTTTTTTTAAATTATTTTAGTTGAAGCTAAAAATGTGTACAGAGTTTTACTGATAACTTAATAATCAGAAATTGTCGTTATTTTTCAGTTTCCTTTACCTAAACACTTTGTATTTTTAAAGAATTTTAGATGAAACTTACTTTAAGTTGTCTCCGCGATTAAGTGTCCATTTTTGAGCTTTAAAACTTTTTTTTATTAAAAACATTTTTTTAAAGGTTATAATGGAAATAAAACCTCTTTTCCTTAATTTAATTTATTTCCAACCTTTTTATGAAATTGAAGAAGAAAACAAGGAAGAAAATGGAAAATACAAATTGACAAAATTTAAATGGAATTTAATTAATAAAGAATTATTTATAAAAATTTGTATTAATTTTAAAGAGAAAGGAAATTATTTAATTATTTTAAATGGCTCTTATATGTATCGAACTATTTCAATTAAATTTTATTTACAAACTAAAGAAAAGGAAAATTGTGTTAATAAAACATTTATTTTTAATTCTGAAATGGAAATGAATAAATTAAATTATTTTAAAACTGAAATAAATATGAGAATTATAAAAAC
Source organism: Meloidogyne graminicola (assembly GCA_036172905.1). Classification (NCBI taxonomy): domain Eukaryota; kingdom Metazoa; phylum Nematoda; class Chromadorea; order Rhabditida; family Meloidogynidae; genus Meloidogyne; species Meloidogyne graminicola. Next base: position 1,482,123 of record JARPZY010000016.1, on the reverse strand, counting down.
AGAAGAAGGAGAGGAATATAAAAATGGAATCTTTTTTATTGATGATGAATTACCTTTTAAATATTTAAGACAAAATAATAATCAATTTTTTATTTATCCATTAATTGATGATGGAATTTATGAATTTAATGAAGAAAAATTAGTGAAGAATGAATTTAAAAATAAAATTGGAATTAATAATATTTTAAAAAATAATTTAATTCCAAGGGAAATTGGCGAAAAATCAAAAAATAAAATTTTTAAAAATTATTGGCAAAAATGGTTTTTATTTAATTATAAATATTTTATGGTAAATGAAAATGGAAAAGCTGTAAAAATTTTAAACAAGAATTAGGAATTAGGAATGAAAACATTAAAATGAATTCAAAACAAATTAAATTTAGACAAATAATACATGGCTTATTTTTAAATTATTTAATTAGTACTGGAAATTACAAAAGTTTATATACTAAAGTAAAATATTTATTTTAAAAAATATCAGAATTTTTCAGAATTTTAGATATTTTTTTTAAATATTTATTTTCTGCATTTTCCGTCTGTAAATTTTTTAAGTAGTAATAAACAATTAAAAATATTAAATAGAATTTTTATTAAATTTTTAAAAATATTATTTATTTAATCATCATTAGTTTTAACATGAAAAAAACTAACACATTGTTTAGAATCTATATTACTACATTTATTAAATGCTGGATGATTAGGATTTTTACTAAGAGCTAAATAACCAACTAATGCCATTGTTGAACCTTAATTTAAATAAATTTTAATTTTCGTAATTATTTAACCTTTTTTCTTAGAAATACATAAATTATCCTCTGCTTTAGCTACATTAATTATTCCTTCTTTAATTTTTTTACGTTTATCTTCAAAATCTTCATTAGTTAATTTATTATTATCAATTATTTTATTTTTTAAATCATTTTTTAATTGCCCAACTCTCTTCATTTCTTGATAAATTTCCTAAAATTAATTTATTTTATTTTAAAAAGAAAAGAAATTCTTAACGCCTAAGAAGGTGTGTAGAATGCAGAGAAGGTTAAATTACTCTGTGCTCTCTTACCTAGAGTCGCCTATATTTACTTATTTTTATATAACTTTTTCTAAAATTTAATTAAAAATATGAAATAAAATTTAAAAAATAAGTAATAAAATTAACTTTATTTTAAAAATTAAAGTTAATAAAATTTTATTAATTTTAACAAGACTATTAATTTTTTATTTAAATAAAGAAATATATTCTAATATAGAATTTTACTTAAAAATCTAATTAAACTTTAAAAAAAATAAACCTAAGTTTTAAATAAAACCCTTACTTACATCATTACCTATCCAAACAGAAATAATTGTTATATTAACATAAGCATGTTTAGTACGTGAATATAATGCATATTTTTCTTGAAGGCTACGAGCCATTTGCTTAAAAAAAAATAAATTTTATATAAAATTTAATTTTAATTTACTTGTATACAATATAATCCTCTAATAAAACGAATATCTCGTTGAATAAATCCACTATCACTTAAAAAATAATTTTTGTATTTTCGTAAAACAATTTCATATAAATCAGCACCATTTCTAGCAATATCTATTAAATGTGCTCTTAATTCGTTTGGTCCTTTAATTGCCAAATTATGGTCAACATCTAATTCCTTTAATTAATTAAAATGAGAAAAAGGCTTAATTTTAATTTTTCTAAAGGAGGGATCAAATTCAAAAATATTTTTTTAAATACAAAAATCTCAATTTAAGACTATAATGATTGACTTTTTGTAAAAAAAAAATTTTTTTAAAATATTATGCTTAATCAAAAATTGATATTGTTGAATTATCTAAATTTATTACTATTTAACTTTATTTTCTTATAAATTATTAAAAATACTTTAATATTTAACTTACATTCCATTGTCTAGATAAATTTCTATTTACTTCAAAAAGCCCAATATCAACTCCATCATTAACTAAAACCTCATTATTTGTATGCTTATTATATCCAGTAACATTACAATATTCTCCTATATGTATAAATTCTGATTGTTTAATAGAAGGTTTGCTAAAACATAATTTATAAAATTCCATCATTCGATTGACTACTTCATTTATTTCAGAAATATAATTTTCAACAGTATTCTCATTTTCAATTGAAGTTATAGAACACATTTTAATTGAATTTTTTATTAAATTAAGTTCATGTGTAAGATTTCCTACTTTAATTAAAAAATTAATTTGATTTTTTTTTTATAAAAGAAATTTTAACTCTTCACTATATAGAAAGTCTGAAAGTTTTCAAACTATTTATTTTATAAAGTAAAAGGTTATAAGTAGAATAAAGAAGGGAATAAAGGTAGGCTGGAGGGAACAACAAAGGTAGGCTGGAGGGAAAATATTTATTTCTTTGCCTTATGATTATATAAACGCTAGAATTTTTTATTTATCACATATAAAAATATATTTAAAATAAGCTACCTAAAAATCGCCTTTCTCCATTTGTTTGTTTAATTAAAATAAAAAATAAAAATAATATTTTAATCATAATTATAAATTTTTAAAGTTAATTTAATTTAAATTAAAACTGTTTAGTGTATAATTATTTATAAATAAATAAAATAAAATATATTTAGTTTAATTATTTAAATAATAATGATTCACTTTGAAAATTAATATTATTTAAAATATTAAATCATTTTAATAAAAAAAATAGATTTTATCAGAAAATAATTGTAACGATGTAATAAAATTGAATTAAAAATTTAGAAAGGAAAAAAAATAACTAAAATAAAAAAATTAAATAAAAGTTATAATTTAACACAATTTTTTTCTAAATATAATTCGTTCTATTTAAATAAATTAAATTAAATAATTAATTAATTAAAATAATACTTAAGAATTATTAACAAATTTTAATTGTTTCATTGCCTCAATTATTTCTTTAATTTTATTTGTTTCATTTTCACATTGTTTAATTTTACATTGTTCAAGTAAATGACTTAATTCTTTAATTGTTAAATTATTTAATACTTGATTTTTATTTAAATGTTTATTTATTTTAATTAAAGGTTTTAATTTATCTAAATAAATTTAATTTTAAAAATAAATTTAATTTTACTGTTTTGTTTATCCATATTAGAAGGTAAATACCCTCCTGCAATACTTAATCCATTTTGATTAGTTCGATTATTAGGAGATAAAATAGATAAGTCTATTAATAGTAAAAAATAAAATAAAATAATAATAATAATTGTTTTGGACATTTAAAATTATTTAAATTATAAAAAAAAATATTTATTTATTGTGAAATAATAAATGGAAAATATTTTTATTTAAGATATTTTGAAATTAATATAATAAAATATAATTTAAATTGACTTTTAATTTTTTTTTTAAAGAAAGTAGACTATTAATTTTATTTAGAATTTCCTTTATTCAATGTAGACGAAGAAAAAGTAAATATTTGCCAACGATTTAAATTAATTAATATTTTATAAAATTTAATTTCCTTAACCTTACCTTTTATTTTAAAATAAAATAAATTAAAAAAATATTTTTTTTTAAATTTTATATTAATAAAATAAATATTTATTTAAAAAAATGTTTTTAACATTTTAGTATTTAAATTGAAGGGAAATGAAGTAGGAGAACCTTTGTAATAATTATTTAAAGTATTTTAAATTTTGAGAAATTTGTTTAAGTTTGTTAATATTTAGAATTTTTATTAAATTTATTTAATACATTGGACATTGTAAAAATATAATTTTTGTTGTTTTTTAAAAAGTTAAAATTTAAACAAAAATATAAAAACAAGGGAAGCTAAACCAAATATTTAAATAAACTAAAATTAGATAAAAGAATTAATTAACATTACGAAAAATAATTTTATTAGAATAAAAATATTTAATTACATTTATTATTAATTAAGAATTAAAAATAAATATTCTTGTTTTATTTTTGTTCTATTCTATATCATATCTATATCAAAAAATTCTTCAAAACTAAAAAATAATTAAATAATATTTAATTTTTATTAATTAAAAAAAATTACCTTAAATCATTGTTTGATTTAATATGAAAATAAACAATACAATTATATTTATGTTTATTACATTTATTAAATTCTGAATTCATTGGATTTTTATTAACAGCAAAATAGCCAACTAATGCCATTGTTGAACCTTAAGTTAATTAAAATTAATTTTATTTTAATTATAATAACGTCTAAGAGATAAATTCTGGAATTTTCAGATTTTTAAGTTTTAAATATTTTTATAAAAACAGAATTTTAAGAATTTTTGTGGTTTTGAAGCAAAATAAATTTAAATTATTTTCTTAAAGTTTCAGTAGGTTTTAGTCAAAATTGAGTAATAAATTTTGTAAAATTAATTAAATTAAAGAAATTTAACAAATCTCCAAAAGAAAAATAATTTATTTTAAATAAAAATTTAATTTTTAATTATTTACCCTTTCTTTCATTTATTGTAAGAGCATTTTCACTTATTGCAACATTTTTTATTGCTTCAGAAATTTCTTTTCTTGCTTTAGTTAAATTAGGTAATTTTGAATTTCTATAAAATAAATAAACTTTATATTCTGAAATAATAAGTTTATTTAAAACTTAAAACTTTTTTTAAAGTTTGTATTTTTTAATAAAATAATTTCAAGTTTTATAAACATGTTTTGTTTAATAAACTTACTTTCCAGTATTGTTTACTATCTCAGCTAGATTGTTTGTCAATCTAACAACATTTTCCATTTTGTTTACAATTTGCTAAATTAAAAAAAAATTAATTAATTTATAATTTAAATTTTAAAACTTGATTGCCTATCCAAACACCATTTATTGCGTAAAGAACTTTTGCGTATTTAGAATAGTTTGATTGATAAACATTTTCAAGTAATTTTGCCATTTTCTGTAAATTTAATTAGTAATTAATTAGTTAGAAAAAGAGGAGATTGAGGCAGTATTTCTTTAGAGTTTTAAAATTTAATGTTTTTTATATTTAATATATTAAATAAATTATTAATTATAATCCATTTACAGAATTTTTAAAAAATTAATCTTTAAACGATTTTAATTTTAGATTATTAGAAATTTTGGCTTTCCTTTAAGCCTTAAAAATAATTATTTGATTATTCAATAATTAGTTGTAATTTTTAAAAAATACCTGAACGCAATAATAAGCTCTAACATAACGTACATTACTTAAAACAAAACCACTTGTATTAGAAAATAATTCTTTATTTGATTTACTAATTAATAAATCTTTAATAGATTGACCATTAAAAGATAATTCTATTAATTGTTTGCGCATTTCATTAGCACCATTGGAAATTAATTTATGGTCTTTGAGAATTATCTATTAAATATTTAAATTATTATTTATTAATAAATAACAAAAGAATTTCTATATTTTATTAATTAAAATACTTAAAACATTTCTATTTACTAAATATATTTTAATTAAATTTAATTATATTTTTTATATTAAAAAACCCTCGATTATTCTAAATATTTAAAAATTAATTAATTTTTACTTGTCCAATTTCTTCTTTAAAATTTACTTCATTTAAACCAATTTTACTACCTTGTTGATAAAAAATTTCATTTGGGTGGTCTTCTTCTTTCATAAAATTGCAATATTCATTTTTTATTTTTATATCTAAACCACTATTACTACAAACAGCAATAGATTTTCTAATATATTCTGAAGATTCATCTACATTTTTCACAAGGTATGAAGTATTTCTTAATTTTATATCAATTAATTCAACATCACAAATATTCCCAATTTGTGACCCTTTTATTATTTTATCATTTTTCAATTCAGTAAGTGATTTTATTTTTACTTTAAAATAAAATAATTAATTTTAATTAATTCTTTAAATATTTACCTTTATTTAAAGAACTTTTAGTTAAAATAAACAAAATTAATAAAAGAAAAAATATTTTTAAATTAAACATTTAAATTAATTAAAAATTTAGTTAATATAAATAAAATAATTAGAAAAAATTATTTAATTAAATTTTATTTTTTCTCAATTGGTTTTTTATGTATTTATATGATGATTCATATATCTAATGAATTTTTAATTAAATAATTTTTTTTAAATTATTTAATTTATTTGAATTTTAGAATTATTAATTTATTAAATAAAAATAAATATATTTAAATAATTTTTACCAGAATATTTAATTTAAAGTAATATTTACCTAATTAATAATTTATATTTCTAAATTATGTATTTATCGATATGTTTAATAAAAAAAAAATATTGGTTGAAATTAAATATAAAAATAAAATATACAAATAAAAGAGTCAATCAAATTGTTTTTCTTCAATTAAATTAATTTAAAATATTTTTTAATTATGTTTGGGAAGAGGCACATCTTACGGACTGTTCACATAAAAATTTTTTTAAATTTTCTTAGTTGAGGTATATAGGGAATTTTGTGAAAAATATAACAAATACAAGATATATAAATTTAGGCATATAAGGAAAGAGGCTTTTTATACAATTATTTTTTGATTTTTAAAAAAGCATAAATCATACATTAATTATTAATTTATGACTTAAAATAGTTTAAATGTTTAAAACTTTTAAATTATCAAAATATTTGCTTATTTAAATATAAATTACCAAAAAATCAAATAATTTTTTTTTAAAGCTTCCTTGTATTTGTTTCGAATTAGTTTTCTTTTAATTATTCTTTTCATTGGTCATCCTCATCTCCATCGTTGTTAGAAGGTGGCTGATCCTTTATAAAATATTTTATTTTAATTTTAAAAAAAAATTATCTTAGTAAAATTTGGTTGTCAAAATATTAAAAAATAATTAATCCTTCTTACTTGATTTTGATTTTCCTGATTGTTAGGAGGATTATTTTGTGGATTTTGTTGAATTCTTTGCTTTAATAAATATTATATAAATAAATTATTTATTTAAAATAATGTTGGCAGTTCGGAACCTATAAATGGTTTGATACCAAAAACTTTTAGTATTTTGGGTGCAGATATTTAACTATCTTTTTGATGTAAAATACTCACTAATATTTCTTCTACATCTATATTCAGATTTCCAAGATGTGGAGCAAGTTGACCTGATAAATTGCCAATTTGCGACCGAAGATCATAAATTTGCCGTGTCCGATATAAAGCGATAATTTCTTGAGCACGTAAAATCCTTCTACTATTCTATTTTAATTTGTTTAAATAAATTTTGAAAAGTAATTATACCTGAGAGATAGGATTGTTTGGAAGATGTTCAAGGAGTTCAATAATTCTTGGTATGTTATGTTGCTTAATAATTAGAATATATTTTCTTTAATTTAATTAAAAATAGTTATTATTAATTAATTTAAAAAATATAAAAAAATTTTTAATCCAAATTAATAATACTAACTTATTGTTAATTTATTTTAAATTAAAATACCTGCATATAATCTAAATTTTGTCCTGCAATATTTTGAAGTTGAGCTATTAGATTTTGACGTTCCGCTTCCTTAAATCGTATATATTTTATTTTGTTATTTAAAATTTTTTTATTTTAAAATTGAATTGGCTAGTAGGATTATCGTTTTATTTAATCATCTTTAGATTATTAATTTTTTTTTACCCTTTCACTTACCGTTACTATTCCCACTCCTTGTCCAAATCCTCTTCCTAATCCCCTGCCTTGCCCTTGGCCTCTTCCTCTTCTATTTCTTCCTGCTCGTCTAGGTGGCGCAATTACACCAAATTCACATATGATCACCATTAAAACGGATATGATAACAAAATGATTGAGAGTCAAGTTCATGTTAAATAAAATATTTAGTTAATTATAACCTAAAAATTATAAATAATTGTAATTAGTAAATTTTTTTAATTCATAATAAATTATATTAATTAACCCATAATTAATGTTTAAATTCTACTTTAATGTTTTTAGACACTTGAATACATAATTATTGTTTATATTCATTTTTTTTAAATTTTTGGTTAAATAATTACCAAATAATTAATGAAAAAATCTTTCTGATCTAAAATAAATAAAACCAAAAACTTCGAATTCGTTCAATTTTGAACTAAGTTATAAATTATTAAAGCTTTCTTTAAAATAAAGAAATAACTTCGTTAATCATTTAAACATAATATTCAATAACTTTATTCAAAATCAACAAACTTTCTAGATTATTTCGGTATTTTTCAACTTAACTAAATAATTCCTAAGAAACTGTATAAAAACCTTAAAAAAGTAAAAAAAATGAGGATACAACCCATATAAAATTTTTAAATAGTAAGAGAATTCAATTTAAAATTAAATTGTTATAGGGAATTTGAGGAAGATATTTATTCGGAATTTTTTAGGTGGGCGAAAATTTGGAAATTTAAATAATGCGTAGGTGTTTATAATTTAATTAAGAAAGTAAATTGGAAAATTCCATTGTTTAATAAATTTCATTGTTTAATTTTAAAAATTTGAAATGGAAGGAAAGCAAGGTCTTTGTTAAGTAAAGTGAAGTAAAGAAGGAAAAAATTAAATAAAAAATTTAAATAAATAGAGAATATGTTACTTTAAAACCCAGGAATAATATTTATATTCAAGTTTAAATATTACAAAGTTTTAAAATTACAAACTTAGGTTAGTAATAATTTTTAAGTTTGTTTTTTTGTATGTACACAATATTCATTTTATTCTAGTTCAATCTTAAGTTCTTTTTCTAAGAAATTTATTTAAGATTAAATAATTACATTTAATAGAGTATAAAGTTAAAAACAATTCAAAAAATATTGAAAAATATTTTAGAAAATATAATAGAAAAAAACTATAAGATCAAGCTAAGTTTTCATTAAAATATTGATAGCTTAGTATTATAATTTTTTTTTGAAATATTTTATTAAAAAAGTTATGTGTCTCAAATAATGTCTTTTTCATTAAATAGAAATTTAATAAAATAATTGCTTTTATAGTATATATTTAAAATCTTCCACCATTGTTAACCATTTCATTTACAGCATGAGCTGCAGCAACACGTGCAGCTTGATTTGCGGCCTTAAAGAAGAAATAAAATTTTATTATATACGCGCTTGAAATTGTTTTAAAAAATTAATTTTGTTTTTATAAATAATACTAACGCTATTTTACTATTAACTTTCAGGGTAAAAATTGTTCTTTTTTAAAAAACAAGTCTATTAATTATTTTTTAATTAAACTAACATTTTGAACATTTCTATCTGACATAACTCCATTACTAAATTCTTGACGTGCTTTATTAATACTAAATCCATTTCCATTTCCACGGTAAAAACTGTGTACCTAAATATTAAAATATTTAAAAATAAAATTAAAAATATACCTTAAATAAGGAAAGGCACATTCCAGCAAAAGCTATAGTAAATGAAAATGTTGGTATAAGCATTATAAGACCAATAAACCAATGACCTCTATAAAAAATAATTCAACTTAATTAAATTATTAAAAACAAACTTGAAAGCTTCTAAAGTGTTTGCCCAACCACTGAAGAAATAAAAAATAAAATTTATTAAAATAAAAAAAAAAATTTATTACACAGCATAAGAAAATCCAAGCATTTGAACTAAGCAGAAAATTGTATGGAGAAAGAGGACAAGGAAAAACATCATAAAATTGAAGGAGGAATCGTCACTTAAATTTAAAAAAATAAATTTAATTTTAATTAAAATAATAATTTAATTAAATATTTAAAAAATATTCTAATTTTTAGGTAGAAGTACTTTTCCCATAAAATTATTAAAAAGTAAAAAACTGATAAAAAAAAAAAAGATTATTTAAAAATGCCGCCTATCGAAAAAAAGTTTAGTGAGCATTAGATAAAAAAATAGGAACAAAGTCCAAGAATATCAATAAAATCCAAATTGTTTTTTTCCCAAAGATTTTGTTGTGTTAAAGAAAAACAAGAAAAAAATTTCTGAATGAAACAGTTAATTATTTAAAACCTCTATTTGTGTCTAAAATTTAGAAAAAAGTTAAAAAAATACCGAAATGCTTTATAAACAGGTCGAAACCATAAAAGAAATGCACAGGGCGTAAATAAAATAAGCTGAATAATTGATAACAGCATTAAACCAAAAGAACCCTCAGCAAAGAGAAAATAAAGTAGAGAACCCATAACGTTGCTAGAAAGTGCTAGAACATAAATTAAATAGACATAGTAGACAAGACGAACAGTTTCCTTTAATTAAAAAGTCATTTAGACGTCGGAAATATTTAAATAATATAGAAGTCAGATCTTCAAAGGGAATTGAGTGAAATCAAAAACTTTAATTCCCATTATATTAAATATAATAAAGCCAAAAGTTTTCTTAAAATATAAACCTGAAATTGTGCAGGAATTTCAACATCAATATCTTGATAAAAACAAGGCTCCAAAGGAATAATTTTAGGCAATGGAGGCCAATTATGTGGAGGTCTTTGTCCATTAGCTGAACGTTGCTGTTGACGCTGACGATTATCCAATTCTTGTTGGCGACGAATTAATTCCTTTAAATTTATTTATAAAGAATTATTTAATTAATTAATTAATAAAACCTGTTCACGACGACGCAATTCTTCTTGTTGACGAAACAATTCTTCTTCGTTTATTGGTACAGTTGTTTGAGCCTCAAAAATCATTTAATAATTTTTTTAAATTTTAATAACACATAAAAAAAATTTCATAAAATTCAGTAAATGCCAAAAAATAAATCCATACAATTCTAAAGACTTTTTTCCAATAAATAAAGCATAAAACAGAGAAAAAGAAAATAAAATAGAAAGAGGAAGCTTTATACTCTTTCTTCTTTGCTTATATACTCGCAGCTATGCATTTTCTTATTTTTTGGCAATAGAAGGAATTTAAGTATTTATATGGACTTATAAAAGAATTGAAAGTAAAAGAAAACCAAAAAAGAATTCAAAAATATCCAACAATTTATTTAAAAATTAATACCGGTCTTACAGGTACACTTTGCGCCGTTCCCCCATAACCACCAATCTGTGCAGGTTGAGTATTGTTTGGAGGTGGTTGATTATTTGTCTGATAGTAAATAAATTAATTAAAAATACTAGGGGGTCTAAAAAGTTAAAACTTAATAAATTAAAAATAGTCGTTAAGAATATACTAGAATTTAAAGGTTGACTTTAATTAAAAATAAACCTGAAAAGGATCAGCAAAAGGATTTCCTTCAAGTCCAGCCATGGATTTTAATCAATAAAATTGTTAAAATATGTAAAAATGTCAAATCTGAATTAAGTAAATTTTAAATAATTAAAGCTAAAACATTAAAAATCAAAACAATTAAACAAAAACTAAAATTTAAATAAAAAATTTTTATATTACTCATTATTTAACGATTTTTGTATTAACTTGCTTATTATTTCGAATTGCTTTCTTTTTGTTTTACTTCCTCTCCATTGTTTTTTTTTCTCTAACTTATTCTGTGACGATACTTCTTGGCGTTATGTTTTAAATAAAAAGTTTTTTTTTAATTTAGAGAAATTTGTTGAATTAAGATCTTGTAATTTTCAACTTTTGAACAAACAAAATTTCGTATTTGTATTTAACGAGAATACTGAAACGAAACCATACTTTTAATATATGTATAATATTTCATTACGCCGTCTGAATTTATTTTTATAATTCAGTTTTCACAGATCATCCATAGTTTTTGATTTCTGTGGACAAAAAGATAGATATTTAAAGAAATATATATGTCAAATCAAGTGAATTTTAGATTGTCCTTGAATTCTTAGATATTAGAATGTCACAGTCCTTTAATAGCCAAAAAATAAACGAAAATTTTTTAAATAAATAAATATAAAATTATTTATTTGTTAATTATATAAATAAAATAAAATTTAAAATTAATATAGTTGATTAATGATTAACATAAAAGAATGAAATGCAAAATAATGTTCTTATATTGCACTTATGTATATTAATAAAAATTTTTATTAAGTCTAATGCTAATTTTTTTACATAAAAAGCATTACCGATTTATGTACCAATATTGCACTTAACCGATAAATAAATATTTGTTTGCGCGTAAAAAAAAATTTTTTTTAAATAGAGCCTTTAAAATGCTTTGAATTTTAATAGTTTTATTTAATTTTCTAATTTTTAAAAAATCTTTTGAATTAATTAATGGACATTTTGATAAATATTCTTTAAGATTAAATTAATTTTTTATTTAATTCTTCAAAATTATTTTTTTATTTTTAATAATTTAAAAATTAATTAAAAAATTAATATGATTTCGCCTTTAAATTATTTTTTATTTGCTTCTATTTTATTTATTATTATTAGTAAATTTGAAGTTGTAGCACCTGGTAGACAAGAAAATCCTCAAAATACTCCTAGAAGACAATCAACTACACCAATAAATGAAAGAAGAAATCAAAGAAGAATTGAAAGAAGAAATGAAAGAATAAGAGAGGTTCAATAAATAATTAAAAATATTTATATTAAATTAATTAAGTTACGTCAGCGTCTTAATATATTGCGAGAAGAAGTTGGGGTAAAAAAAATAATTTTTTAAAATTAAAAAAAAATAAAATTATTAGTTTTTGAAGTCGGTAATACGGATAATTACTAAATTATTAATTTTAAATAATAAATTATTTTTTGTATTAATTGTTTTGAAAGACAATTAAATTCTATTGATTTATGTTTTTTATTTTAAGTTAAATAAATAATTAGCCTTTTAAGGTAGAATTAAAGCAAGAATTAAATTTAATTTTTTCAAAGTTTTATTAGATTGTATTTAACTCTATTAATTATTTAAAAAATTTAATAATTATTGTTAATATTTAGACGGAGTCTACTTCACCTTTACAAATACTTCTTGCTTCGATTAATCGTATTTCTGAACTTCAATCGTTAATACAACATAATGAGAATCAAAATAATAATTTAAATGGACAAGAGGTGTGTAATAATAATTAATTAAATATTTATTTAATTTATTTTTAAGAATCAACAAATTCAACAACTGGAAAGTAATCAATTAAATATGGTATTTAAATATATAAATAAGCTTATTAATTTTGTAATAGAGAAATACTCAAGTTCAACAAATAATTCAAACTTCTCAGCATCGTAATGATCAAAATCTTGTTGATGAACAAAATAATTTTAATGTTTTAGATAATAATATTGCTAACAATCAGGTAATTAAATTTTAAAAAATAAATAATTAAAATTTAATGCAAATTATTATTTGGGTTATTAAACAAAAAAAAAAAGTATTTAAAAATTATTATAATTTTTTGTGAAATTATTTAAAAATAAAAAAAATTTAAGTCTAATTAAAATATGTATAAGTTTGTTGGTTTTAATACTAGTTGAACATTTAAATATATAAAACACAAATTAATGACTTTTAGTAAGAAAAAATAAAAAAGTTAATTTAATTATTTAACAAAATTTAAATTAATAAAAAAAAAAATTATAAATTAATTAAAGCATCAACCACCCGAAAATGATCAGTAAAAATGTTGAGTTTAATGAGGAAGAAATTTTTAATAGAAAGCATAATTAGTATAATTTTATTTCAAATAAATATTACAAAAAAAGCATTTATTTTAATAAAAACTTTTTTTTTTTATTTTTTAATATTATACATATTCTTAAATAAATGTTATTATTATTTTTTGATAAAAGTTATTTAAATTTAATATTTTTATTTAATTTAAAAAATAATAATTTTTTGGGTTAATTGTTTTAAAGTTAATTATTTATTTATTTAGTTAATTTTTATTTGAAAATAAATTTTTATTATTTTTTAAAAGGTTTAATTTTTATTTTGAAAGGAATAAATTAATTTAAATATTTTTATATAAAAAGAAATATGTATTATTTAAATAAAATATAATTTATGCAAAAAAAAAATTATTCAAAGTAAAATTGCTTTATTTTTGTAAGAAAAAATATTCAACTTAATAAAGTTTTATTTTTTAATATAATTAAATTATTTATTTTTATTAATTATTATATACTATAATAAAACTTAAATCAGTATGTATCTACTTAATATTATTTAACATTAATTGTTTATTAAATAAATAATTACTGCAAAATAAAAAACATTTTTACATTAATTTTTGCAAATTTATTTAATTAATTTAATGAAAAAAAAATTTATTTTTATATGACTTTAATTTATTGCCTTCCCTAATTGCACTTTAATATTACTTGCCATTCCCCCTCAAATTTAAATTAACAAAGAAAATTAATTTAAATAAAGAAATACATGTGAAGTTTAGGCTAAATAAATACCAAATTTGATTCCATTTAATCAAATTCATTCCACAAATTTCTAATTCAATTTCTTAAAATTTATATTATTATTTTCTATAAAATTAAAAATTAAATAAAATTAATTGTTTTAATAGTTAATATTAAATGTTTTACCTTATATATAAATAATTTTCCAATTAAATTAATATTTTAAATTTGTTAATTTAAATTAAATACCACACTATATAAACATTAAAGGTTTTACCGATGTTTAATAATATTTTCAAATTAACTTTAAAGCATTATACATTTTTAAATTTATTTGATTAAAGAGAATTTTACATTAAAGATTTACCGCTTGTATAATAATATTTTTATAAAATAAATAAACAATTTATTACGTAAATGCAAATTACTTTAGATAAATGAATTTTTTAAAATTAAAAAATAATTTTAATTTTATCATTTCAATTTTAAATATAATTAACAGCTTTTTGTAAATTATAAATTATTATAAAAATTCTAACTTTCAGGGTCAAATAAGCATTAAAATAAATAAATAAATTAATTTAATTATTTATTTACTCATTATTTTATTTTATCTCAAAAATTGATTTATTCTAATTTAAATTTTTAGAAAATTTTAAAAGATATAAAATGATTTCGTTTAAACATTCATTTTTATTTGCCTCAATTTTAATGGTTATTCTTTGTCAAATTAATGTTTTGGCATCAAATTCTGGACCTCAAAGAAATAGAAGACAACAAAGAGTTAATAGAAATGATCAAAGAAGAACGGTATAAATTTTTTTTTTAAATAATTACGGTTTTTTCTTTATTAAAATATTAAGGTGGAAGATCTTATTAATGGTTTACGTGCGGTAGTGCCGGTAAAATTCTTAATTATTTTTGAAATAAAATATTTATAGGCAATTCTAATAATGATTTTTAGATTAATCTGGAAATAATAGAGTTAATTAGTTAACTTTATTTTAGATTAAGCTAAATTTAAATAGTTTAAATAAAAGTATTAAATTGTTTTTGAAGGGATATCTTTATTTTTAAATTAAAAAACAGGAATTAATTGAAATAAACTAATAATATTTAGTCTTCTTCTAGAACAACTGAAAGTCTTTTAGATGATACGAATAATTATATTCGTAACCTTCAGCATCAAGTAAATACTCTAAGTGATCGGTTTGGAAATTTAACTGATGAGGAGGTAATATTAACAATTAGGTTTTTTTAAATGTTTTTTTATTTAGTGGCAAGAAGTTTATTCAATAATAGGAAATCAAGACCTAAATGGAAATACGGTAGCATTAAAATATTTAAATTATTGAATTATTTAAAATTTTATTAAAGCGAAATACTCAAATTCAACAAATAATGCAAACTGCCCAAGAACGTGCTAATAATGCACAACTTCCTGCTAATCCACAAAATCGTGCTAACACTCGTAACCAAGTAATTAATATATATTATTTAAAAAATTAATTTTTTTATTTTTATTCAACAAAAAACTTATTAAAATAATTTAAAATATTATATAATATATTAAAGCATCGAGGACCTAATAATAATTTAAATGATGAATGAATTTAACTAATGAGGATAAAAGTTTAAGAAAAAAAACTAATCTGAAGCGAACAATTATTTTTAAATTTTAATTTATACTAAAAAATAAAGCATGAATTTATCTCATGCAAATACCTATTACAAAACATAAAACAATTTATCGTATCGATATTTTATTTCAATACAATTTCTCTATTATGAGACCTTTTTAAAACATTTTATTCTATGAACATTATTTTTTTAAATTTTTTTATAAAATATTCAAAGGATAAACATGTTTTTATATTTAACTTTATTAGTTTGATTAAAAAAGTTAATTTTCTCCCAATAATTTCCCTTTAAAAAAATTTATTTAAATATTTTCAATAAATTGATTATTATTTCATTATTTTAATAATTATTATTTTTTTTTAATTCTGTCATTTGTTTCAATTTAGTTTTCATCAGTCTTTTGTCTCAATTATTCCGTTTCAGGAGAAAGGTCATTATGATGTCCAGGATAATGTCTTACAGGATGTTCGGCTTGAATTAATTTAAATTAAATAAACATTAGAAAAGCAAGTTTTGATAACAAACTTTTTTTGTTTGAATAAAAGTTATAATTCATTTTTTAAAACATGTTTGTTTTAAATGTTTTTTTAAATCTTCCAAACATTCCAAACAAATAAACTTGGATATAAACAATTATTAGTAAAAATTTTTTAATTTTGTTTTTATAGCATTTAAAACAATATAAATTTAAATAGATTATTAAAAAAACATTTGAAACATTTAATTAAAAAACAAACCAATAGCAGGCAAATTATTAGCCAAAAATATTATAAAAATTATTAGGAAGGTTATTAAATTAATATTCATATTTAATTAAATTTATTTTATTATTTTATAATTTTATTTTGGAATTTACTTATTTATATGTTTTCTATTCTAACAAGGAATTTTAATCTAAATTTTTTTTATAAAAGCTAAATAAATTTATAATGACAATTTTTAGTTATTATTTGCAATTTAACCCTTTTTAGACAATAAAATATTTAAATAAATTTATTTTTAGAATATTATAATAATTAATATATTATTTTTGAGTAATTTACATTTTTTTTATTAGACGAATTAGTCTAGAAAGGCTGTAAAAAATTCTTTCTAAAAAATATTTTTTGCAAATTAAATTATTTAATTATTTAAAAAAATTTTAAAAATAAATTAATAAATTAAAAATTATTTTATTAAAGCTAATTTTAATTAAAAATTGAAAGTACTTTGGCATTTTAATAAACAAAGAAAATTTAATTAGAATATCATACCCCTCTTGCTTAACAATGGAAAAGTTCAATCTATTGAATTTTAATAGACAAAGGAAATTTAATTTAATAAAGAAATTCATGTGAATAGTTGACTAAATAAATATCCCACTTGATTGACCTTTTATTTATCAGCTTCATTTATTTATCTATTAACTAATTAATTTAATTTCTTATAATTAAAAATCTTTTTAAAGATTATTAAACAAAATAATTTAGACAAGGCTTAAATAATAAAATAAATAATATTTTTATTGTTTATATCCAATACAATTTAATATTTAAATTAATAAACAATTACATATAGTGAATGATTATTAATTTAAATAAATATTGAATTATATAACTACTAAATATATTTATAAATTTAATTAAAGTTTATCAGACATTTTATTGCTTGATTTAACTTTTTAAAATATTATTCATACATAGATTAGTTAATTATAAAAAACAAATACGTAAAGAATCAAGTTATATTTTACTTCACAAAAATTTTCAGCTTTAAAAAATTTATTTTCAAATATACCTAATTGTAACAAAATTTTTTAAATATGTCTTCACTTGGAAATTATTTTTTAATTGTTTTCATGATCATGTGCATTAATTTTGAAGTTTCTGGTCGAAATGTAGAGAAATCAGATTTGAAGAAAACATTAAGTATTCGACTTGTAATTTATATAAAAATATTTAACTTTAATTAACTATTTTAGGCTTAACCGTCTTTATGATGAATGGAACAGTCAGGTAGGAATAAAAAGTTTTATTTTTAAATTTAATGTTTATTATGATTATTTGTACATAATTAAAAAATAAAATTTGATTTATAATTTTAAATTATAATATAAAATAACTCATATATCCTAAAATTTTAAAAATGTTCTCAACTACATATTCACTTTAAATTTTATTTATTTAAAATAATTATTATCCATAATTTAGAATGATAATGTTAGAGGTTGTTATCGGCTTGCTACTGCAATAGTCAATGCAGGACGGGCGTCAGATTTATTTACTAATTTAAATGAGGAACAGGTGAAATTAACAAAAATTTATTTATATATATAGACTTGTTTTTAGCGTAGAAATGCTATTAGAGAAGCGTTAAATAATTTCTATGATGAGTTTAATGAGAAAGAGGTGAAATTACTAAATAATTATTTATATATTATTATATTTTTTTAGCTTAATCAAATTATTGAAATATTGTTAAACAATAACTTTGATAATAATCAAGTAATATTAAAATAACAAATATATATATTGTTTAATTTTAAATAGGCAATTGAATATATTGTTGCAATAATTCAACAAGTTAATGACCCAACTAATAATAGTCACCGTGATCAAGTAATATTAAAAAATATTCAAAGTTTTTAATTTTTAATATATTTAAAGTAATTAACTAAAAATTAAAACAAAAACATTTATAAATTTATTAAAGCACAACTAAACTTTAAACAATTAAATATTGCGAAGTTTAACAAATGAAATTACAATTGAAAAAAGAAAATACGGAAAAAAACATTTTTTGTCAAAAACATATAGCATGTATTTATCTCATGCAAATATCAAAACATTTATTATATCAAAACATTTATTATATCAAAACATTTATTATATCAAAACATTTATTATATCAAAACATTTATTATATCAAAACATTTATTATATCAAAACATTTATTATATCAAAACATTTGTTATATCAAAACATTTATTATATCAAAACATTTATTATATTAAAACATTTTTATTAGCAAAATGTTTCTAAATTTAAAAATTTTAAACATTACTATAAATATTCTTTTTATATTTTATATATTTATTTTTTTAAATAATTTTTTAATTTAATTATTAATTAAAACAAACTATTTTTAAATATTAAATTGATTGGTTATTATTTAAATTAATAGAGATGTGGGGAGTTCTTCAGTCGCTCTATTTTTTAAAATAATTAAAAATTAATTTCCCTTCAAAAATATTTATTTTTAAATATTACCAATAAATTTTTTAATTCTTATTATTTAATTTTAATTAATTTTTTTAATTTTTTCATTTATTTTGATTCAATTTCATCAGTCTCTTGTTTAAATTAATCCTCTTGAGGAGAAAGTCCATGAATGTGTCCAGGATAATTTCTTATAGGCTTTTCAGCTAAAATTAATTTAAAAAATAGATTAACGTTTTGGTGAAAAAATTTTTGTTGGAATAAATTTGTTTCATTTTTTAAAAGTATTTTTTCCAAATATAATAAACACATAATCTCAATCAATTACATATTTATTTAAGGAAAATTTTTTAAATTAAATACTTTTATTATTATTTTTTTTATTATAATATTTTAAAAAAAGTAAAAACTTATTTTTCTTTTTAAATAAATTATTAAGAAAATTTTGATAAAATTGAAAAAAAAAACAAACCAATAGCAGGCAAATTATTAGCCAAAAATATTATAAAAATCATTAGGAATAATTGAAGAATGTTCATATTTAATTAATTAATTTATTTTATAATTTTATTTTGAAATCTATTTGTATTTATATATGTATATTTATTTTATTAAACAAAGGATTTTAATCTAAATTTTTTTATAAAAGCTAAATAAATTTAACGTGACAATTTTTAGTTAATTTGCAATTTAACTATTTTTTAGACAAATAAAATATTTAAATAAATTTATTTTTAGAAAATTATAAAAATTAATAAATTATTTTTGAATAATTTTATATTTTTTTAAATAAAAGAATGAGTCTAGAAACGCTGCAAAAAATTCTTTCTAAAAAATATTTTTGCAAATTAAATTATTTAACTATTTAAAATATATAAAAGAGTATATTTACTCTTAAAACTTAAGAAATAACTAAGTTTATAAATGTTTGTAAATAATGAAATTAAAGTTTTACAACTTTTTTCTTTTTAGTTAACAATATTAAGTTTGTAATCTTAACATTACAAAAACTCAAACTTGTTTAAATATTTAATCAGTAAAAGTTCAGAATAAACGTTTGTTCAACAATTTATTTAACTTTACAATTTATGCATGTTATTATTATTATTATCAGATTTTAATTTTTCTTATTTGTGGAATTACTTTGTTTAATTTCAACAAAAATTCAATCGATGTTGAGAGATTAAATATAAAAAAATTACATTCGAATCAAGATAATTTTAAATGTTTTTATAATTTAAACATTTCTTTATTTTGTAGTTTGCGTGTTATTTCAAGTTAAAAAAAATATTATTTAATAAATATTTTCTTTATTTTTGCAAAAAAAATAATTTTTCTATAAATAACTCATTAAAATTATTTAAAAAATATTAAATTAATAAATCTAAAAATTAAATTTTAATTAAAAAAACACTTTAATTTTATAAAGTTTTTTTTTTAAATATTTATGTTTTATAATTAATTATATTAAAAGTTGTTTAAAGTTTTAATGTTTTAAACATGTTTAATTATATTAAACATTGTTTAAAGTTTCAATGTTTTAAAAACATTGTTTAAAGTTGAATGTTTTAAACATGTTTAATTATATTAAACATTGTTTAAAGTTTCAATGTTTTAAAAACGTTGTTTAAAGTTTTAATGTTTTAAACATGTTTAATTATATTAAACTTAAATTATATTTGTTTAATATGTTTTTCCTCATATAATTAAATAGACTAAATTTTTTCACTTTATTTAATTATATATGTTTGGCACTTTTATTATAAATAATTAATCTTGAGGCAAATAGTTAATTAAATCTAAATTATTTTTAAAAAAGTCAAATGTTTATATATAATTAAAGAAAAAATTTTTATTTTATAAATTTATTTCTTTTTTAATCTTATACTTATTTAGATAATTAATAAATTTAAATATTTTTAACAAAAACGAGAATAATTTTAAGATTCTCAATTATTTAAAAATTGTTGCTCAGTGATAAATTTAATTTGGCAATCCCGGAGAATTGGGGTTTCTTTGCAAAAAAAGCTACTCCTTCGTTGTTTTTTTGAGTTTTATAGTACCGTAACTCGGTTGATAGTCAAGTTTGGTAAAAGTGAGTGGTACCACTCGACTCAGCTCAACGAGACGAATTCGATTATATACATTTCTCAGTTCCGGTTAAACGAAAGTCTTACCAAAATGTCGAATATCCGAATTTGGGTTCGGGATTCGACTTTTTTCAAAATCCGAGTTCAGATTCGTAATTAGCATATTTTTTTACCCTAGAAAACTCACTCTCCTTATTTTTAAACTTTTTTTGCAAAGAAACCCCAATTCTCCGGGATTGCCTTTAATTTATTCTAAATTTATTAATCAATGTTTTACTCATCAAACAATTTTTAAATATTAAAATAAAATTATTATTTATTTAAATCTTTATAATATTTTTTTATTTTCTATTTAATTTTTTTTTTTAATTTTTTTTAAAGAATTTCTCCTTTTATTTATTTTAACATTTATTTAATTAAATAAAATGAAATTCTTTTCATAAACGGAAATGTTTAAATAAATCTTAATTAAATAAAATTTAATTTTAATTTAAATAAATTAAATTTTTTTTTAAAGTTTTCTACTTATTGAATTAAATAATGCTTAGAATACATACTATAAATTTAATATTTTTTTTTAGTTTTTTATTTGAGACAAAATAATATTAAATAAACGAAATCTGAAGGAAAAAAAATTATTTAAAAATTAGTTACAGAAAAATTTTTTTAAAATATAATTTTAGACAATACAAAATTGTTCAAAAATAATTTAAAAAAAAAAAAATTGTTTATTTTTTTTTATTGAAAATTACCTAAAAATTGATTGTTGAAAGACATTAATTTTAATAAAATATTTTTTAGAATTTTAATTATTTTTAAATTCTCCTCTTAAAATAAATTAATTAATTATTGTTTTATTTTATAAAAAAAATTTTTGGTAAAAAAAAAAATAAATAATGCATAATTTAACATCTTTTGAAATAATTTATTTGGGAATTGACCCAAATGAATTAATTAAAATAAATAATTTTACTCTTCAACAATATTTAATTACTTGGATATTAATTTTATTTGAATTTTTTGTCCATTTATTTAATATACCTATGGGAATTATTAATTTAAAAATTATATATTCTACAAGCGTAAGTTTTGTTTTTTTAAATTAAGAAGCTAAATAAACTTGTTTTTGTTTAGAAAAATAGTAAAACAAACAAATAAAACAAACATTCTTTTCTATATGAAATTAAACTTTTTTTTTTACAAAACTTATTTAATAAAAAAATATAAAAGCAATAAATTAATGTTCGTACAGCTATGATTTAATTTAATCAAAAATTATAATTTTAACTAAAATAAAATTTAAATTTTAAAAATGTAACCACTCTTAGAAAAATGATTTCAGATAAAATAATTTAAAAAATGATTTTTAAGTTAATCCATCGCAACCTAAAATTTATTTTATTAACACAAAGTGGTTTAATAATATTTGAAGCATTAATACGCCTTTTATTTGTTTTTCCAATTAAATATTTTACTGGAGATATATTTTGGTTTCAAAAAGAATTTAGGTTATTAAATTTTAATTATTTTTTAAATTTATTTTTTTAAATTTATTTAAAGATTTTTACCTGTTCAGTATTTTGTTGAATTACCCATTTTTTCTCGTATGATATTTTGTCATATAATTATTATAGAACGTATTTGTGCAACAATTTTTACTAAATGCTATGAAACTGAGAAAGGAAAACTATTCACTGCTTCGTGGATTTTTCTTTTTGTAAGAGTTGTAATTTTTTTCTTAAATTTTTATAAAAGTCCTAAAGTAAAAATTTAATAATAATACCATTTTTAATTAAAAATACATAAACTAAATTAATTTTTAATTTTTTAAATTGACTTTGAATTAATAAATAAGATATTTTTTTAAATTTTATTTTAGTTAATTTTATCAATTATTAATTTCATTTATAAACAAATGCAACAAATTGAAGATAATTTGTCTTCTCAAAAGGTATCTTTAAATAGTTCAATTATTGCAATTTTGCTTTCTATAATTGGATTAATTGAAATTATTGTAAATTTAGTTTAATAAATTTTTAAAAATTTAAAATTTAAAGTTAATTGGTTTAATTTGGTATTACAACAAAAATAAATTAAAAAATAATTTTGCAAAAAATAATAGACTATCTGTAATTGATGGTAAACCTACAGTTTTAATAAATAATAATAGAAGAACATCTGATTATAAATTAAAAAAGAGATATCAGGTAATTAAAATATTATATAAATAAATTATATTTAGTTGAGATTTTAACTTTTTTTAAAATTAATAAAATAATTTAATTTTTAATTATTAGAATGTTAAGAAAATTATTTAATTTTTTAATAATTTTTTTTTTAATAGTATTTGGAAAATATGAGAACAGCATTTCAATTAACACCTACATTAATTGCTTATTTTATGGCTGGAGTATTAACAGCAATTTCACAAACATTTTATACATTTTTATTTAAGGAGGATGATTTTAATGATGAAATAATTGTTAGTAAAATTATTAAATAGAATATTACATAAGTTTAATTTTAGTCACAATGTAATAATTTGGTTATTGCTTGTATTAACTTTTTAATTCTTTCTACAACAATATTGTAAGCTTAAACTTGAAAAGTTTTAATTATTTTTTAAGTTTTCATAAAATTTTACGAAGAAATTTTTACAAATTTTGTTCTGATTTATTTTGTTGTAAAAAACAAATTAATAAAACACAACAAACAAACACAACAATTAATCGAATTTCTCCATCAATTGCACAACAACAAACAGATAAATATTTTACAATGTTGAATGGAACATGGAATTAAGTTTTTAAATTTATGATTCTGATTTCTTCTCTTCAACGCAGCAAACATTTACTAAATAAATATAACATGTTATTGGCAAAAATTAATGTTGTAAATTAAATTAAATTCTGATTTGTTAATTTTTTGAATTCTTATTTGTTAATCAAATTAATATTTTACTAAAATTCTTTTTTGTTTATTTTCCTCAATTGTTTTCCATTGTTGTTCAATGAATATTAAAACTAACCTTTAAATAATTTTATGAGATGGCGAACTTTTTAACTGAAAAATATTATTTGAATTTTATAGTTTAACAAACATCGAATTTTGTTTTAATTTAAGTTTTTTTTTTAAATTTATTTATTGAATTAGTACAAAATTGTACCTATGCCTTTATCCTTCTCGAATATTCTAACCCCCCAAATTTTAATAAACAAAGGAAATTTAATTAAGCAAAGTAATTCACGTGAATATTTGGTTAATTTGAGCTTCCTCATAACAGTCATTTACCATTTAATTGAATTTCTTAATTTTACCCAAATTGTTGACTATAATCATTAATTAAGAAATAAGCTAATTAAAAATTAAAAGTTTGTTTGATTAATTATCAATATGAAAGCAACTTTACCGCTTGCGAATAATTTAAAAAATATTGAATTAATTTAAAAACAGACAAAAATTAAACTGATTTTAAGAAAATATAGCCAAAATATACATACTTTGATTTTTTTATTTTTCAAAAATTGTTTCTTGTTGGAAGTGTTAAGTTCCCTCAAATTTTTCTTTCTTAATAGAGTTATAGATAGTTTAAAAAAGAAAATGATTTCATTTGGAAATTATTGTTTAATTGCTTTTATTCTGATCGTTATCATTTGTGAATATGAAGTGTCAGCTGCTAGAGGTAGTCGTAGAGGACAAGGATCAGGAGGTCATAGAGGAGGAAGAGGATCAGGGCAAAATAATGTTAATTTTAAAATAAATATAATTAATAAATTGAAAAATTAAATTAAAAATTTTAAGGACGAAGAAAGAACTCGTCGTGCTCATGAACGTCTGGCTGGAGAGTTGGGCGTAAAAATTTAATTTTAAAAAATATTTATTCTTCCTCCAAAATAATTGTTAATATTTAGATTCGACATCGTTCATCTGAAGCTACAGTTAATGCAGCGATAGAGACAGTTACTGCTCTTCAAGAACAATATCGTCTCCTTCATCAACAATTGATGAACGTACCTGAAAACCAAGTTAAGTTGAAGATATATTAATTAACATAAATTTTAAGCGTCACCTCATGGTTCAGCAACTTATTACTATAAGTCTACAAAATATGCAATTAAATCCCGATCAGCAGCAGGTAAAAAATTGATCGATTAAAAATTAGCAAACGTTTGCTCTTTTAAGTTAAATAATCTTACCACTCAAGCTATTACTATATTAACTAACCAAGATTTAACTGATGAACAGGTATTATTTGTTAAATTAAATATTTTATTACATTTTTAACAGAGGCAAAATCAATTTTCTGAATTACTTCAAAATGCTTCTAATCAAGTTCAGGTATTTAAATGAAAATATATGTAGAGAACTTTAGAGTATTTTTAGAATTTTAAAATTTAAATAAAATAATTAAATTAAAGCAGCAACCACGTCCTAACAACCAAAACAATCAATGAGGAGATAAAATTGAGGTTAAAATTACTAGGAAAAGAAGGCAAAACATTAAAAAAAACATGCATAAACTTTTCTTATGCAAATATCCAGAAAAACATTTATCGTATCGATACATTATTATTAGTAGAAAAATTCATTATGAGCAATTTTTTAAAACTTTTTCTTTTATAAATATTATTTTATCATTTTTTATAAAAAATTTAAAAGTAATTTGAATTTATTTTAATTTAATTATTTTAGATTTACAAATAATCTTCACTAAATAAAAGGTTATCTATAATAAGTTGATTATTAATTAATTTATTATTTATTCTTCCTTAAAATTTTTTCATTTATCTTCATTGTAAACAAAATTAATATTTTAGTTAATATTTTATATTGTTTGCAAAACATAATTAATTTTTTAAGTTGATTCTGATTTGTAAAACATATTTTAAATTAATTTTGATTTGTTAAAATATAGTCATGTTTTAATCATGTTCTGATTTGTAAAACATAATTAATTTTTTAAGTTGATTCTGATTTGTAAAACATATTTTAAATTAATTCTGAGTTGTTAAAATAAAGTCATGTTTTAATCATGTTCCGATTTGTAAAAAGTTGATTCTGATTTGTAAAACATATTTTTTATAAAATCGAATCTGTTTTTTAATATGCATCCATGTTTTAATCATATTCTTATTTGCAAATTTGTTTATTTGAGTTTCAGCTAGCTAAGTGTTGTGATCGCTAAAAAAAACGGCAGACCCGATAGTTATAAAATTGAATGAAAATCCAAATATGAAACAAAATCACAACTCCAGTTTAATGAAAAATTTTAATTAATTCAACATTTTTTACTAAGAATATAAAACGAAACTTAGAATTATTAAAAACATATTGAAAAATCAGAATTTATTTAAAACATTAAACAAACATTTCTAAAATCAGAATTTTTAAATCTCTATGAAATCAAATTTTAATTTATTTTATACTTCTTAATCATAAGGATTCTTATAATAATAAAATATTTCAACATTTCCTCCTTGTAATAAAGCATAAGGTGTTTTATTTTTAATATTTTCAACAAATTTTGTTAAAATATAATTTTCCTTAATATTTTTTTCCATCTCTATTGGGGTTAATTCACTAAATGTTTCAATTCCTATCCACCAAGATTTAATATAATATTTTCTAAAATATAATTTTTAAATAATATTTTTTAAATAAAATTAATACTTATATTTAATGTAAAGTTCTTTTGGTATCCAATTTACTTTCCCTGTAGTGTGTGTATATTTAATTAAATTTTGGTCTACCTCAATAGTAAAAATCGACTCTAACCTAATTCGGCTTTCAACAAAACCACAATAATTTTCACTTTCTTTTAAAGTATTTTTATTTCCAAAACATAATAAAATCAAGAAATGTTTATACTTAAAATTTTATTTCATTTAATTAAATTTTATTTATTAAAGAACCTTTTTTAAAAATTTGACACCATTTAACCACATTTCCCAAGCATAATTTAATTTTTTGAAATCACCAGTTTGATTTTTTGCATTATTAAACATTGTCCTTCCTTAAATTTTTTTAAATAAAAAATTTTAGGATGAGTGTTTTTAATTAATTTTAGGTCTTCAAAAAGTTCGGTGTAGATAAAGATTAAAATTTTAGATCAAGTAAAAACTGAAATTTAAGGTAGGAATCTTCAAAAAATTAAAATTCTCAATCTATGATCTTCGAAAAATTAAAGATGAAAATCGTGTTTTTCTGATAAAATTCAAAAAAAAAATTTTTAGATTCTTGAATAAAATATCATTAAAAAATTAGAAAAAATATTAAATTAGAAAAACAAATATTTAAATAAATTACCAATTTCCAATTCTTTTTTAATTATTTGTCTAGTCGAATAATTAACATTAAAAATACAATTTTGTTCAGGATAACCAAAAGTTAAAACAACATTTGTTGTTGTTGAATGTTTTCCCAACTTGTTCAAGTTTTCATTAGTTAAATCAGAACAGAACAATTTTCGTTTATTTTCAAGTTCATTTTTAATTGTCCAACTGTATAAATGTTTTGTTAATTCTCCTAATTTAATATGATATTCCCAATTCCTTTAATATTTTAATAAAATAAAATTTAAATAAAATAACCATTCACTATATATTTGAAAAAATTTTTCAATTAAATAAAGCTTAGAAGATTCTGGATATAATAAAATAATTTTAGTAATTAATATATTTAATGCTGCTCCATTAAAAAAGCCTAATTGACTGTCATAAATAAAATGATCTGAAATCATTTTTAATCTAATAAAATTGTTTAGTAAAAATGAAATTATTAATATTTTTATATTAAATTTATCTAGAATTTTTAACTTTTAATTATTAATAATAGTCTTAAAGTTTTAAATATAATCGTTATGAGTTATTTCAATGTTTCACAAAATTACTATTTATTTTTACTACAATTAATTAATTAATTTTAAATTTTACTTTTACACCATTCCTTTAATATTCTTGAAATAAATTGAAAATTATATAAATTTCCATTTGTTTTAATAATTTCAAGAATTAATTTATTAGAATTATAAGAAGCTAATGAAAGCATTTCACTTCTTTTTTCTTTAATTTTTTCATTAAATACATTTAATCCTGATTTTTTATTTAATTCTTCTATTTGTTCAATATAATGTTCAATAATTAATTTAAATTCATTTTTATTTAATTTACTAACAGGAAATGTTTGTTGTTCTGATTTTTTAAAGTTTGTTTCATTAAGTAAAACAAAAGTTAAATCAAAGTTTGTAAATAAAGTTTTAAATTTAATTATTCTGATGCGTGTATGAATATTCTTTTTTAGTTGATTAATATAAGAATTCTATAAACATTTTATTTAAATTAATTTTTTTAATTTTATTTAAAAAAAATTAAAAAAATATTTTTTATTTTTAAAATTTTATTTTATTTTTTAAAGAAAAAAATTAAAATAAAATAAAAGTAAAGAAGTTAAGAAATGTTCAAAAGAACTTGTGAAACACAGAGAAGCATAAATCACTCTGTGCTCTCTTCCTTTGTCTTAATAACTCCTTTACTTCAATTTGCTTATTTTAACATAACTTTTTTCAAAATTATGAAAAAAATATAAACTAAAATTTAAAAAATTACCTGACATAATGCGCAATAAAATGAATAATCGTTACATTCCAAAACATTATTTTTACATAAATCATTATTTGAATTACCATAAAATTGATTTAATTCATTAATTCTACAACCATCATTTTCTCTTTTATTTAATACAACAATAGCATCAACATCAGAATCAAAATTAG
The DNA here is from genome assembly GCA_036172905.1 of Meloidogyne graminicola. Lineage (NCBI taxonomy): Eukaryota > Metazoa > Nematoda > Chromadorea > Rhabditida > Meloidogynidae > Meloidogyne > Meloidogyne graminicola. The sequence goes on along the minus strand of JARPZY010000016.1, from coordinate 1,453,209 downwards.
CTGATTTTAATAATCTTGAACCAGACAATAAAAATTCAATATTTGGGCAATTAAAGTAATTAGCCCAATAATGAATTAATGAAATAATGTAATTAATTGCATTCTCTGTTTGAACATATTTATTTGGTGAATTATTTAATTGTTCTAATAACTTAAAGTTTTAATTAATTTTTTTACAAATTTTAAAAATATTAAATTTCTTCAATTTATAAAATCTTTTAAAAATTAATTTAATTATATTTTACATACAAAATTTTCAGCATATTTTTTCTTTGAATTATTATAAGGTAATTCTATAAATAATGGCAACTCGTATATATTATTATTTGAAAGGTCATTTGAATCTTTAAAAAAATATTTAATTTATTTTTATAAGCTAAAGTAAATTTGAATTATTCCAAATATTTAAATATTTAATTATTTTAATTAATATTTAAAATAATATTTATTGATAAAAACTCACTAATTAACATTTTTTGTTCTATTTTGGTTTTATATTGAGTTAAAAATGATTTAAAGTTTTCAAATGTTGTATTATCAAGCAATGAATCTAAAATTCTTTTTTGTTTATTTTCCTCAATTTTTTCCCATTGTTGATCAGTAAATATTAAAGCTAATCTTTAAATAATTATTTTATTAATTTAATTAATTTTAAATAATTTTTATATTTTTTTTTAAAATATAAAATTAATAAATTAAATAATTTTTTAATTACTTATTTTTAGCTAATAAAAATATAAATTAATAAATAAATAAAATATTTTATTTAATGTTTATTCAGTATGTATTTGTTTGAACAAACATGTACTAATTTAATATTAACAAAAACATCAATTAAATGTTTTTATTAAATATATAACCTTTGTTTGTGTAATTTACTTTTTACTCTTTTAATTTCATTATTAAATTCAATTTTTATATAATAATTTATTTCCCATCCATCCATTATTAAAATTAATTTTTTTAACAAAATATTTAATCTGTATTCTAAATTTTCAAATTTTTCTAATTCATTTAAATTAAAATTATTTTCTTCAATTATTTTGTTAAATTCTTCTTCTAATTGTTTAATCAAAACAATTGTTTGTTTGTTTTGTTTAACTGAAAAATTTAAATTAAAACAAATGTTTGTTGTTTTATCTAAAAATATTAAACAAACTTAAGTTTATGAAATAATTAATTATTCATTCTTTGCTTTTCCTAGCAAAAAATTACTTACTCTTAAACAAATTATTTTAAACTTAAGAAAAAAATAATTTCCTTACTAATAATATAAATATTTAATTTTTTTTACCTTCATTACCCTCAATTAGTTCAGAATTATTTTTAAAATTTTTATTTTTTATTAAATAATCAAAACGTTGTTTAATTTCATTAATTATTACACCATTATCTAATATTAAAATTAATTTGTTATTATTATTGTCTTCTTCATTTAAAATAAATTGTTTATAAACTTTTAATAAATTTAAATTATTAAAATATATTTTTGGTTTAAAAATATTTAAATATTTATTTTCCTCAATTTTAATATTTTCATTATTATTATTAATTAATTTTGATAAATAACTTTCATTTTTAATAATTTTATTTTTAATAATTAAATTATTTTCTTCTTTATGTTTTTCTTCTTCAAGAGACTTTTCTTGTTGATCTACTAAATTTTTATTTTTTTCTTCAATTTCTTTATCTTTTAAACTTTTATTTAAATTTATTTTTTCATCTAATTTTTGAGATTCATTTAAATTTTCATTAATTTTATTATTATTATTATTATTTATTTCCTTCACTTTATTATCATTTATTTCATTAAAATAATTACTTATATTTAAAGAATTTTTTAATTTATTATTATTTTTTAATTGTTTATTATTTAATTTGTTTATCTTTATTTCTTCTTCCCTAATTTTCTTTTTTTCTTTTTTCTTTTTAATTTCTTCCTTTTTATTTAATTTCCAATTACCTTCATTATAATCTATTAAATTATTATTAATTAATTTTTCTTCATTTTTTTCAATTTTTATTTTTTCTTCAATTATTTTTTCTTCCTTTTCTTCATTAATATATTTATTTACTTCTTTTTTTTCTTTTATTTTTTTATTTTTTTGTTTCTTTTTATTTTCACTATTTTTATTATTATTTAATTTATTTTTTGTTATTTTTTCATCTTTTAAATTATATTTTTCTAAAATATTTTCAACTTCTTTTACTTCATTTTTATTTGTTTTTTTCTCTTTAAATTCTTCTTTTTTATCTTCTTCTTCTTCTATATATTTTATTATTATTATTCCAAATATTTCTTCTATTTTTGATCTAAATTCTTTATCAAATTTGTAATAATCTTGAAAAAAAAATATTTAAAATAATTAAAAATTTAAATTAATTTATTCTTTCCTTTTTTAATCTTTCCAGGTAAAAAAAACGGTTTTAAATAATTAATATTTAAATATTTTTATTTTAGCATAGGATTCAATAATTTTATTTAAAATAACTGCCCCCAAAAAATTCTTTTAATTTTTTACCTTCAACAATTTTTATAGAAAAATTCTTTTCCAAATATCCATTATCAATTAATTTAACAAAAGAATTATATTTTAATTCTTTTATATAAGTAATAACTTTATTAATTTCATTAGATGGATCTTCATATGATTTTGTATTAAAATCATCAAAAATTTGTTTCCATTTTTCCTTAAATATTAAAATAAATATTAAAATAAAAATTAATTCCAAAAATTTAATTTTACTTACCTGTAAATTATATTTAAAATATTTTTCGTTAAAAATTTTAAATTCCATTGCAGTTTCTTTAGTTTTTAATTTTTCAATTGAAGAACACATTTTAAGAAAAAAGAAAGGAAAATTTAATTTATAATGTTTCAAAAGTACTAATTTAGTATTTTTATTAATTGCTTTACAATAAATTATATTATAATTATTTTTAATTGAATTCCATAATTCATTAATTAAAATTCTTATTTTTCTTGTTGTTTCAAATTTAATCCAATCTCTAATATTATTAATAATTAATTCAATATGTCTATAAAAAATAATTATATCTGTAGCTAAATTATTTATTAAAAATTCTTTTTCATTTTTAATGTCATTAAAAATATTAATAAAATGTTTAGCCAATTGTTTATTATCTGTATAAACTTTAAAAAAAAATTATAATATTTATTTATTTATTTAAAATATTTTTTAATTAAAAAATTGAAAATTCCTTTGAATTATTTAAATTGTTAATAATTTCATTGAGAGAAAAATTTTATTTATTTTAAATAAACAATTTAAAAAATAATCTCAAACAAAATACAAAAATTAACTAAAACACAATTAAGTGTTTAAACTTTAAGTTTGTAAGTGAATCCTTTTTACAATTACAACTAATATTTTTTTAAACAACTTTAATTAAATAAACTTACTTTCTTTGCATTCTTCTTTAAGTAAATCGTTTTCTTCACAGGGATACTCGCATGGATCTTGTGAATTTATTTTATTTAATAATAAAAAAATTAAAATTAAAATTGATTTTTGCATTAATTTTTTTAATTCTTTTTTTTTTTATTTTATTTTATAAAATTTAAAAAAAAAAAATAATAATTATGTGATGTGTTAATTAAAAAGGCGGGATTTTCTTTTAAATATATAAGCATAATTAATAAAATAGAGTCTGAGTAAAAATAAAACTTACTTTAATCAAAGGAAGTTTAAACTTAGTGCATTTATTAATTTATTTTATTAATTTACTTTAATTTAATCTTAATGTCCTTTAAATTAATTGTTATTTACGTAAAAGTCTATTGAGCATGCCATTTTTAGAATTTATTTATAATAAATAAGGAAATAATAAAAATAAAAATTTGTTTTGAAATTATTATCATTTTTTTTCTTTTTATTTTTAATTAATTAATTTAATTTATTGCTAGACATCTAATAAAAAAGAAGTGCAAATAATTATATAAAATAAAAAAAATACAAAAATATTAAGAATGAAAAAAGATTTCTAAATTAATAATAATTAATTTATTAAAAAAGCGAACAAAATATTGCGAAACATTTTTGAATAAAAATAATAATTTTTATTTATTTAACAATTTAAATTTTTTACAAAATGAATAAAATAAATTTATATTTTTTTATTTTATTTTTCTGTACAATATTTGGATTAATTAATTCTACTTATTCGATAAAAAAATTTATAATTTCTGAAGCAACTAAAAAAATATTTAATCGAATTAAAAATAAATTTATTAAACCAAAATCTTTGTCTTCAAATAAAAATGAAATTGGAGAAAGTTCCAAAAATAATGAAGAAAATAAAAAAATAAATGAATTAGGTAATTTAAAATTAAAGGAGAAAAGATGATAGGCAAACTTTAAATTAAATAAAATAATAAAATTAAAAATCAAAAACTTAAGTTTCTTACCTTTACAAAATAAAATTAAGTTTTATAAATAATAATTTATTTAACTAATTAAACTTAAGTTTGTAATGGTTATTTACAATCTTTGCTTTTTTTGAAAATTTCTTTAATAAATTTCTTTCCGGAAATTTAGTTTATTAAATTTCTTTCCAAAGGCTTTGCAATATAATTTTATATTTAATTAAAAGATTAAATATAATAAATACTTATAAATATAAATTCTATATTATTTTTAAGAAGAAGAATCGTTAGCTCTTTCTACAAAAATATCAAAATTTATAAATGAAGAATTTAACGAGTCTCGTAAGTATTTTGTTTAAAAGAAAATATTTTTTTATAAATTATTTTCAAAATTTTAAAATTATTCTTTAATTAAATTTAAAAAAATAAATTTAAGATTTTCCACATATTTATTTCCCCGATCCTCAAATAAACAATGAGGAAGAAGAAGACATGGATATTTTACAAAAATTAATGAAATATTCTAAAAATTTTAATCAATTAATGGAATGTATTAAATTTATTAATTTAGAGGAAAATAAATTAATTTCTTCTATTAAAAAAATTAAAAAAAGTAAAGGAAATATAATGCTTAAAATGTATAAACTTGAAAATATTTTAACATTATGGGAAAAATTTGAAAATGGTATTGAAGAAATTAAAAAATTGGAAAATTTAAATGAAGAAGAGAAGAAAAAAGAGGTTTTTAATTAAAAATAAATTTTTAAAAAATTAAAATAATTTTTTAAATTATTTTTTTTAAATAAAAGTAGAGCTAAATTAACCAATAAAAGGACTAATTAGGAATATTTATTACAGAGTTTTACATAAAATTTTTTAAATTCCTTTAACCTTTTAAATTAGTTTTGTTATTTCCGGATGGGAAATGACTTTATAAAGATTTTATACTTGACAAACCATTGTTTAAGATTAATTTAAAAATTATAAAATTTGAAGTTAAAAAAATATTAATTAAATTAGCTAAAAAATATTTATGATTTAATACATTAGATAATATAAATAAGAATTATTTAATAATTTAATAAAAATATTTAATTAAAATTTATTTTATAAATTAATTAAATAATAATTTTAGTTAATTATGATTGAAAGTTTAAATGAATTAAAAACAGCAATAAATTTTGGATATTTACGTTATATTTATATGATTGAATTTTGTAGAAAAATTAATATAATTTATAAGGAAAAAGAAGAATATAAAAATTTTTTTAATGAATATTGTGAACAATCTGTTAACCAAATTTTAGAGAAAATAAAAATTATAATTAATAAAGAAGATAAAAATAAAGAAGTAAATGAGGAAATTACAAAGGATAAAGAAATTGATATTTTAAGTAATAATTCAAATTAAAAAAAAATTTAATTTATAATTTAATTTTAATATTTAATAGACATTTTTCGTTGATAAATTAAATATTTTAGAGAAAATAATTTTTTAATTGTTTTTTAAATTTTTTAAGGTAAATTTATTTGTTTTTTATTGTGTTTATTATTTAAATATTTTATAGAAGGTTATTTATAATTTTAAAAATTAATTAATAAAATATAATTTATTGCATTAAATTTATCAGTAAAATGGTTATGTTAAATAAATAAAAAATAATTAAATGTATAAATCTTTTTGAATTTTGCAAATTATTTTTAAACAATTATTTTTTAGATAATAATCTTTTGCAAAAAAATTTATAAATTAATTCGCTTTAATTCTAAAAGCATTTAAATAATTGTTCAATTTATTTTAAATTATTGCAAAAAATTCCTCACATGAAATTAGGCATAATTTAAATTTTTTAAAATAATAATAAACATTTCTTTTTTTTTTTCTTTTCAATTATAATTCGGTTTAATATTACCTTTTCAATATTTATCATTCAATTCCCAATTTTTTAATTGATATTTTCCCACAAACATTGTATTTAAACGATATGTTCCTTGATCAATATTTTTTCTTTTAATTCCAACTGTTTTATGAAATGAAGTATAAATTTCTTTTTTTAATTCATTAATTATATTTCCATTTTTATCAAAAAAATCATTAAATTCATTAACATCTAGTTGATTAATTTCTTTAATTCCAATTAACCATAATGTACACTTTCCTCTTTTTATTGAATTCCCTTTTAAATATTCAGAAGAACATGACTGATTTTCAAAATATTTTGTTGGGGATGTATGACAATATTCAATGTTTAAATTATTATTTTCAATTATTGAAACAAGGTTAAGTCGAATACGTGTTCCTGTATAGTCACAAAATTGTGGTCCGTAAATACTGTTTTTATAAGAGCAGATTAATATTAAATAATTGTTGTACTAAATACAAAATTAATTATTAAAAAATAAATGTACAAAAATACAAACAAACTATTGTATAAAAATACAAAAAACTTAAAGTTAAGCAAATGTTTTTTTTAATAATTATCTGTTATTAATAGATTGTTTGAGATAAATGCAACATTAAAGGAAATAAACACAAAAACATAAAAATGCTTAAAAAATGTTTTGTTTTTGTATTTTCTAAATGTTTTTGTTTTTCTGAAACTTTTTTCAGAATTTTTTTTTTTTAAATTAATTTCTATTACCTTTTCCTCAAATTTTTCAACTTCAAACCAATTTTTCCAAATTTGTTCAACAGTTTCAATAATTTCATTATTATAATCATAATTTAATAAATTATTAAATTCATTTTCTAATTTATTGGATAATTCAATTCCTTAAAATTTAATTAAAATAAATTCAATTATTTATTTAATTTTTACCATTTTCAATTTCTTTTTGTATAATTTTTTCAGTACTTGCATTTATATTAAAACAAACATTTTGTGAAGGAAAACCAGGTGTTATAATTGGCCAATATGTTTTTAAATGTTTTTCTCTTTGTTGTTCATTTAACTTTTTAATAAAATCATTTTGTTTACGTTGTTCAATTTCTTCATTAAAATTCCAAAACATTGGTTCTTCTAATTTTATTATTTTTTGTTCATTTAATTGAAGTTTAAACCAATTAAATAAATGTTCAAATAATTTTTTTATTAAACTTGTAGAAGATAAATTTTTATTTTCTATTATAATTTTACTGACAAGTATAGCAATGGATGAACTATTAAAAAAACCATATTGACTTCCATAAATGTAATGTTCTTAAAATAAAATTAATTTAAAAATTAAATTCCCAATAGAATTAACAAAAATTTTTATTAAATAAATTTTATATTTTCTTATAATATATTTTATTATAATACAATAAATATAGTATTTTCTAAATTACAGTAAAATTGTCTAGTAATTTTATACGACCTATAATTTATAAAAAAGTGAAAACAAACTTTTCATCCATAATTTTAATGCAGTATGTATTAAATTAAATTTTTCAAGATTTTTTCCAAGCAATTCTACCATTCGAATATTTGATCTAAGACCTTAAAAAAAATCAAAAATTAAATTTTGTTTAAAAACTAAAATTTCTTAAAAAATTACCAGAAAGTGAAATAATCATTCCTAAACGTTTGTCTTGATACTTTATATAATTAGAATCAATATCACGTTTAAAAATTGTTTCTAAAATATTTTTTCCAAAAGTATTTATAATTTTATCCAATTGTTCAGAAGTTAAAGATTTTTCATCATTAAATAGTTCAGTTAAAGAAAATTTTAATGTAACAAAATGAAGATTAAATTCAAAATAATTAAATTTAAATTTAATTAAAGGAACACGACTATAAATTTTTTGAAGATTTTCAATTGATTCATTCTTTAAAATAAAAAATATTTTTTTTTTGCAATTTACAATATTTTATTTAATAAAATTAAAATTATTTACCTGACATAATTTACAAAAAAGTGAATTATCTCCTAATTCTTCTTCCTCTTTATTTAAATTTTCTTTTAAATTTTTAATACATTTTTTTGAAATACATTCAAAATCATCAAAAAAATCAGAATAAAATTGTGTATCCCAATATGTTTTATAAGGAACTAAAACAATTCCATTAATGTTTGAATCAATTGTAGCACCCCCATAAAGTTGTGAACCAAAAATTACTAATTTTGCAACATTTCCGTTTCCGGAAATATAATCATCTTTATAAGAAGTTGGAATCTTAAATTAAAAAATAATATTATTTATTTTATATTTATTTAAAAAATAATTTTAATTAAATAAAAAAATAAAGAAAAGAGGCTTAAAGGAAATTGTTGTATGCAGAGAAGAATAAATTACTCTATGCTCTCTTCCTTTGTTTTTAATAAATTATTTATTTAATTAAATTTAGTTATTTTAAAATAACTTTTTTTTTAATATAGATAAAAATATAAAATAAAATTTAAAAAATAAATAATTAAATTACTAAAATTTAAATTCTATAAATTCATCGGATTTTTAAAAAACTATGGAAAAATTCTTAATTTAACAATTTATATCATTTAACGAAATAAATAAAATTACCCAATCGTTAATTAATTTTTTCATTTCTTTAATTGTTTTTTTTTGTTTTGCCAATTTAATATTATTTTTTGTTAATAAATTTGCATTATTTTCTTGAAGAAATTTTTGAAGCTAAAAATTAAATTATTTAATAATAATAAAATAATTAATAAAATAAAATTAATTTTTTTTTTTGCTTAAAAAAAAGTGTTATTATATTTTAAAAATAATTTACTAAAAAATTCATTTTAATTTCTTCCTGTATATTTTCTAAAAATTCACTTAATTCTTCTTCAATTAAATCACAATTAATTATATTTTTTAATAAAAATTTTTCTTTTTTCCCCTCCCATTTTGATTTAATTTTAAAAAACCATTTCTTATCTTCTTTATTTTCCATATTAATTATATTATTTGCTACATGTAAATTTTTTTCTATCTCATTAATTCTTTTTTCAAATTTTTGTTTATCTTGACAATTTTCTTCATTCAAATAATCAATAATTTTCTTCAAAAAATTTTTGTCATGATAGGGAGATTTGTATGTTTTTTCTTCTAAAATATTCGTTAAATCTAAAAATTCAAAAATAAGAAAACTTTAAAAATATTTTAAATACTTCTATACTCAACATTTTATTAATTAATTATTTATATTAATAAGTATATTACCTATAAATAGTAATTTAATTATTATTAATTTTTATTCATTTCCTAAACTAATGTTCTAAAAAAATTCCTAAATTTGTGAGAACAAAATTAATAAAAATTATATTTAAAAAATTTATAAATAATTTAATTGAACCTTTATTTTGATTAGTTTTTATTTTTTCTAAAAATTTCTGATTTTCTAAACGTTTTTCTTTTTTCATTTGTTTTTTCATATTTTTGGATATTTTTTCAATTAATTTTTCTTTATTTTTTCTTTTAATTTTATTTAAATTTTCAGAATTTAAAAAATTAATTTCCATCATTTTTTCAATTTCTCTACGCTCATCAGGATTTATTTGGTCATTCTCTTCTTGTTTAATTATTTCATTCATTTCTTCTTCCGTCATACCAAAATCCTCATATTTAATAGAAAAATTTAATTGTTCAAAAATTTTAATTATTCCACTATATCCAACAATATTTATTAAATTAATTTTTGATGTTATATTATTCACAACTTTAAATAATTAATATTAAGTAAAATAATAAAATCAGAAAAAAATCAGAATTTAAATAAAAGAAACTTTTTTAAGTTTAACAAAATACAGTAACTATGCTTCTAAAAATTAAATAATAATTATTATTTAATTAAATTATTTAAGTATATTGGCTGTAATTTATTTAATTTTTGGAAAAAAAAATTTTTTTTTTAAAGAATATATTTTTTAAAACAAAAATACTTACAAGAATTAAATAATTCAATTAAATTTTTTTTCTTCATTTTATCTTCATTATTTGCATTATCAGCAATAGGTTGAATAAATATTTCAAAGAAAAATTCAATACATTTTCCATTAATCCAATTAATATATTGCTCATATTTTAAATTATTTAATTCAATTTTTTTCTTACCAAAAATTATATTTTTCCATTCATCAAGTAAACTTTTTTCTGTTCCTTTTTTATTATAAAGTTCATTCAAAACAAATTCTGTTAATTCAATCTATGAACAAGAAAAAAAGTAACAATTTAATTTAATTTAATAAATTTAATTGTTTATACTTTATCTAAATAAAATTACCTGAATAAAAAAAATTTCTTCTTCATTTTTCTTAACAATTTCAATATCATCTGTTTCAATACATATCATATAAACTTTATCTAATTTACTTTTTAATAATATTTGTTGATTATTCCAAATTTTATATAAATTAAATTCTGTTGTCCCAATTATTTCTTTATTATTTTCTTTTAAAAATTTATCCATCCACCGGGCCCAAAGAATCATTCTTAAAGCAATTTTATTTGCTACATTTAATTGTTGATCTATGTTAAAGTCTATGGCTTTGATAAAATGTTGTTGAACACGAATATTATTATTAAATACTAAACAATTATTTTTAAAAATTAAAAATTAAATTAATAATAAAAGAAATGGGAAAGCCTTTTAACCCTAAACAACTAAAGTCAAGTGTTCTACGCAGAGAAAAATAAATTACTCTGTGCTCTCTTCCTTTGTTTTTAATAAATTATTTATTTAATTAAATTTAGTTATTTTAAAATAACTTTTTTTTTAATATAGATAAAAATATAAAATAAAATTAAAAAAAATAAATAATTAAATTTTCTTTATTTTTAAATAAATTTCAGAATTAAATTAAAAATATTTAAAAAAATTATTATTACAAACTTACAATCTTCAATTTGTAAATCATTAATAATCTTTTCATCTTTTACAATTTGTTTTATTCTTGTAAAACTTCCATAATGTTCATTATTTTTTATTTTATATTTAAACAAGTTTATATTTGTTTTTACAAAAGCATTATGATAAGATTGTACTTCTTCTCTTTGTCTATTAAAAGATAACTCAATTTGTAATTTTTCTAAACATTCATCTTTTGGATTCCAATTAAATAAAAGTTTCTCTGCTTTATTAAAAGCTCTTTCATATTCCCTTAAAATAATTTTAAAAATTATTTTAATTCAAATTTTGACATTATACCCTTAAATGTATAAGTAATTAATTTAAAGTACCAAATTTAAAATATTTTTAATTTGTTTAAATTTTTGGAAAATAATTAATTCTTGGGTATTATTAAATAATAGACAAATATATTATTAAAAAAATATTACTTGAATGTCATATTATAGAAATCAAAACTATAAACTATTTTAGAAAAACTTAGAACCAAACAAACATCACGTAAAGTAAAATAATTCTCTTTATTAAAAATACTTTCTTGAAATGTTTTTATTCGTTCCTCAAACTTAAAAAAGTTTTAAAAGATTGTAAAATAATTTAAATAAACTTGTTCAGATTGCTTTTGTCTTAATGAATCAAATTTTTTTGAATTTAAAAAATTAAATAATGAATTTAAAAGTAAAGGAATAGCTATGCGTATTTCAATATTTTGAGCTTCTATTGAACCAATTTTTTTATTTATAAAATTTTCATAAAGGTAAAATAGTGAAGAATTTAATCTATTTTCTGAAAAATAAAATTAAATAAATAAACTTAATATTTTTATTTTTAAAAATTAAAAATATAATAAATAGGTAAATAATTTAATTAATTAATATAAATTAAAAAAAAAATTTTTTTTAAATATTATTATTCAATTAATTTGAATATATAAATATTTAAAGTTTAAAAATTTAGAAAATTTGTATTTCTTCCGTTTATCGTGACATATGGTCAATTTACTTAAAATACAATAATTACAATAATTAAAATGTTAAACTTATTATATTATATTATATATTAACTAACCAATATGCAAAACAACAGGAAATTTTTCTTCAAGTTTAATAAAATAAATAACATTACTAAATAATTTATTTATTCGATATTTTGGACTGTATTGATCAATGTCAGTATTTTTTGATAAAAGTTGATTAATATTCTCCGATTTTTGAATTATCCAATCAATATAATAAAATAATAGATCATCCATTACCTTTAAATATTTTTGAAGTTTTAAATTATTATTTTTATAAAATGACAAGGAAAGTTTCGATAAAAATTAATTTCTTGAGGATATAAATAATTCTTTATATGTACATATTTTAATAATCTCACTAAGAAAACACAAACTAATTCTTAAAGGTATATGAATATTTCGTCTATTTATTTTTGTATTCGTTACAAATTTTTTAAAATTTACTTTGTAAAAATAAAATAAAATTTGCAAAAAATTATATTAAAATTAATTATACGTACAATGCTAAAATGGTTTATTGCCTTCAAAATAAAATTAGTTTCTTCAGGTAATTCTATGTTATAATCACTTTTATCGTTATTTTCGTCATTAAATAGCTCAATTTTAGGTATTTTTTCCTTAAAATTTTTTTTTTAATTATTAAAATAATTTTTTGTTAAATAATTAAAAATTTTACCATTTTTTCTTCAACGTGTGGTCTCCACCATTGTTTTAAATTTAATTTCTCATTTTTAATTATTCCAAAATAATAATGCTTCAAAACTTTGATTAAATTCTCATAATTATTTTCTAACAGTCCAATACTTAACGATTCTTTGCGTAGTTTTATTATTTCTATATCATCAAGATATTCAAGGTTTATCCCCTAAAAGTTGCATACAAAAGGATTTATAAATTAAAGTCTACTTAAAGAGAAATAAAGGAAATTAGGGTTTATTTTTATTTTTGAATCGGAAAAATATCGTTATTGAATTTTTTGTAAGCAGTTAGTATAGGAAAATACTTATTTCAAGCCATTTTTAATTTAGCTAATAGATAAGAAAATATTTAAAGTTGATGGAATGACTTAATAGATTAGAGCCTCTAACACACAATCTTTTGAAATTATTTTTGGTTTTACTAAATAATAATTAAACCTTAATTATAGTAGAAATCATTAATTGCATATACCAATAAATTGCATCAGTTCTTACTTCTTTCATACCTTTATTTATATCTATGAGATAGGAATGAAAATTATTTGAAAATTCAATTAAATAAATATCTTAATTATTAAATTATATTAAAATAAAAATAAAAATTTTACCATTAAAATTAAATACTATATTATCAATTTTTTCTCGATAATTTAAATCTTAAAAGTAAAAGAATTAATAAAATTAATATACAATATAACAACCTTTAATAGCTAAAACAAAATTTAGATTCTGTTTTTGAATTAAATCAATTGTTTTTATATGTTGATGATTTATCCATTCATTTTGAATTTGTTCATCTATCAACAATTTGTTCGCATCAATTTTTTGTTTGTTTTGTTTTCGTAAATTAAATTCGTTTAGCCTTTCCTCTTTTAATGTTTTTTCTATAAATGTTTGTTTTGATGTTTCTAAACATAAAATTAATTAATAAAACATTTAAAGTTTAAAAGTAAATAAGTATTTACAAACTTAAGTTTTTAAGTTCAAGTTTTTCTTATAGTTTCTTTTGTACTATTTACAGTTTACTTACCTTCATATTTCTTTTCAACATTTTCTTCTGATAATTTTCTTAATAAATATAAAATATTTTTGTATTCAGTAAATGTTTTTACAAAATATAATTCTTTTGTATTATTATTCTTCTCATATTTTTCATTTAAACTTTCCTCATATATTTGATCAACAAAAATCAAAATTAGTGAGGAATAATATTTCCAATAATTAATTAATTGGTTTGAAAATTCACTCATTGAATAAATAGAGACTAGAAGGTCTACTGACATTGATAATTTTATTTTTATTAATTCAGATGTTGATTTAAATAATTCCAAATAATTAATTAATAATAAATTAAGAATATCCTCAATACTTTTTTCTATTAAAAATAATAATAAAATTAAATTAAATTAAAAATTCACCATTTATTAACATTACAGAAATTTGTTTATTTTCTTTTAATAAATCCTTATAAATATTCTCCAAATTTAAAAATTTAATAATTCTCCATTTTAACCCCCTTTCATTTAAATATTTTTTATTAAATTGTTCATCATTATTAAACACATTTAACATCTCTTTGGTAAATTCTTCAGTAATTTCATTTTTAAATTCCAGCAATTTTTTCCCAATAATATTCTTATCGGTATATTCAGTTAATTCCCCTTTGTCATTAATGTATTTTTTAGAAATAAATTCTGTCAGATTCTCAATATAAAACAAATTTTTTTCTTTGTCAAAGGTTTCAAAATGTTTGCTAATTTCTTCTAAAAATTTTTCCATAAAATTGAATTCACTTTTTTCAATTCTTTTATTAGCCTCAATAGAAAATTAAATATTTTATTTAAATAATTTAAAAATATTTTATTAAAAATTTATAATTTTACCTCAATTTTTTTTATCCCAATCTCAATTAATTTTGATAACTTTAATCCAATAATTGCAGTAAAATTACTTTCAGAGCTTAAAAGTTGTCGATACAAGTTTATTTTAAACTTGTTTTCAAAAATATCTAAAAAACAAGTTTATTTTTGTAGTTTTGTATTTTTTAAAATCTTTGCTTATTTTGTACAATAATTATTGTAAGGAAAAACTTTCTCAAGAGTTAAAAAATAAATATTATTAGGGGGTAATAAAGTTAATTTAATTTAATAATTAATATATTTGTTTACAGTCCTTAAATTAAATTTTAAAAATTAAATTTAAAACAAAAAATAAAAACATAATTTTTTTTACCAATTCTCATTTGTATAGGAAATAACATTTCTAAATTAATTAACATTGTATTATTATCTCCTAAAAAATTTCTCATTAAAGACTTTACATTTTTTATTTTATCATTATTTTCTAATAAATAAAATTCTTTTGCAAAAATATTAGAATTTGATTTTTTTAAATATTTATTTTCATCAATTAATAATTCTTTAATTTCTTTAATGTGAAGTAAAGCAATTTCTTTAGCAATATTTGTTTCATCGCTTTGTTTTTCAAATGTCTCTAATTTTGTTAAAGCTTCATAAAAATTTGTTTCATTTTCCTAAAATATTGAAAATTTTTTTATTTTTTTGTTTAAAAATTAATATCCCAATTTTTTTAATTTTATTTCTTTTGAAAAAAACTCACCAAAATATTTTTAACAAATTTTAACAATTCTTCGACATTATTTATATTATTTGAATATGTACTAGTTGTTCCTTCACTTTTATTTTTTTTATTTTTTTTCTTTGCAATTTTTATTTTTTTTAAATTTTCTTCATTAATTAAATTTAAAATTGAGTAAGCTATTTGATAAAATATTTTTGCTTTTTCATTTAAGTTTTTTTCATTTTTAATAAATATTTCTGTGTAATACATGGGAAATTCAGATTTTCTTATTTCTAAAAAAAAATAATTTATTTAAATAATTTATTAAAAATTAATTATTTCAACAAATTTTTTAAAACATTAAAATAATTTATTTTTGTTCTGATACCCTTATAATTTTTTATTTAAATTATTATTTTTAAAATTAATTTTTTTATTTTTAAATCAATTTCCAAATGGAAGCATTAATTTGTTGGGTTAACAACTATTACTTTAAATAATTATTTTGAGTTATTAATTAATTAATTATCTTTTTATTTTAAGTGTAAAATTGTTGAAAAAAAAAATATATTTTTTTCTTTTAATATTTTAATTAATTATTTATTATTTTATTTTTTTTTAAAGGAATGATTTAAAATAATTAATTTAAAAATACCCTGATTCCCAGATTTGGCTTTAACCGTTAAATATTCTTTAAGAAATAAAAGTTGTAATAAAACAAACAATTTTGTTAAATTCTTCATTTTAATTTAATTTAATTTTTATTTTTCAAAATGTCAAAAAGAAATAAATAAATTAAGGAAGAAAATGTAAATTTAAAATGCCAAAAATGGTAATTCGAATGCTCGCCTCTGTCTATTCTTCTAAATTCGTTAGAGAGTAATATTCAGTTTGATTTTTTATTTCTCTGATTTATTTAAGCTTTTTTTTTTTTTAATTTTTAATTTCACGTGGAGTAGTTTCATATATATGATTGTAGCAACATTTCGCTGGCATTAGGTAAAAAGTCAATAAATTAATTTAAAATTGAAAAAAAATTTTTTTGTTAATTTAAATTAAATAAATAAAAAAAATAAATTTAAATAGAAAAATTATTTTTAAATTAATTTTTAATTATTAAATGAAAATTAAAAGTTAAAGTTTATAACTTAGGAGCAGAAAGTCAGTATTTTTTATTAGAAAAAAACTTTAAAAGTATTTAATTTTATAAAAAAAAAAAACTTTTTAATTTTTACAATTTTTGGATTTCTTCGAGAAATCCCCTTTTAAAAATATAGGTTCATTTAGTTGCGGACAAAATTTGCGGACAGTCTGCATAAGTTTTAATTTAATTCAACTTTTTTTTTATTCATTATTAAATTTTATTTTTTTTTTATTAATTTTAAAAAATAATATTTTTTTATAGTTTTTATTTATTTTTTATTGTTAAATTCCAAAAATATTTTAAATATTCACAAATAAAAAATTCTTAAGCACATTTCTGAATTTTTTAAAAATTAATTCAATATTTTATATTTGATCAAATATTTATTTTAATATTTTTTATTTTATTAAAAAAAAAATTAATGAATTTATTAATAAAATTCTTTTTATTGTTTATTTTCGTTCAAATTTTTTCGGTATTTTTTAATTAAAATTAATTTAATAAATAGTTCCTTTGCTAATAATATTTTTTTAATATTTTTATTTATTTAGGAATAATACTTAGAAAAATTGTTTTTTAAATTTTCGGAATTTCCTTATTTTTTGTCGAATCGGTTCGACCCTAATCCTAAGTAATTCAAAAATAATTTAAAATTAAAAAATTTTTTAAGTTAATAATTTATTTTGTTCGTAATAATGCTTTCTTTTTAAAAATTTATTTATTAAAAATAAATTAATTAAATTATAAAATAAATTAATTTTTAAAGAATATTATTAAGGTGTCTTCTCTACCGTTAGAATATCGAGAATATAATCCGTAAATAATTTAATAAGCATTAAATTATTTAAAAATAATTTAATTTAGTCGCTCACATCCACCAGCATATAATTGGGAAACAAACAAAATAATAAAACCTTACAAAATAAGAGGAGATGAACAACAACGTATAGTTTAAAATTAAAATTAAAAAATTTTTTTTAAATATTTTTAATTTTATTAATTAATTTACAGCAATTCTTTTATCAGAACAAGCTTGACAAAAAGAATAAATTGAAAAATAAATAAAAAAATGAATGTCATGTTTAACCAAACATTTACAATTAAATTTAATTAAAAATTATTTTAATAAAAAAAAAAGTGCAGAGTCTATATAATTAATAAAAATCAATTACTTAGTCTATAAGTACTATTTCCTTTTTTAATTAATTAAAATATTCTTTCCATTTTATTACCCCATTAATTCTAAAAAAGGTAAATTAATTTATTTAAGAATATTATAATTAAATTATAAAAATGAATATAATTAAATTAACTTTATTTTTATTTATTTTTTGTAAATTATTAAATTTAATTGAATGTTCGAATAAAAATAAAATTATTAAAGATGAGAAAATAGAAGAAGAAATTAATGAAGAACAAAATAAGGATGAAAAGTTAATTAAAAAATTAATTGAAGATTATAATAAACCTAAAGGATCTCAAGCAATAAAAGCATTATTGCAAGCGGCAGGAGATACTAAAAATTATAGCATTGGAAAGCGTGCAAAATTTGTTCAGCTTTTAATTAACCTATCGGATTCTTTGGTAAAATATAAAAACTTGTTTGCTTAAAATTTACTTTTCCGGAATATTCCGTAAAATAATTTTTATCATTTTCTCAATCTTCAAATTTTCCGGATGTTCCGGATATTCCAGAAAAGAATTGATAAAAAATTTTATGAATTCCGGAATATATTTTTTCTTTTTTAATATTATTTTAAATCTATTAAAATTATTTAAGCAAGAAAAAAAAACAAATGAGAGCAAAACCGAAGAAAATAATAATTAAATATTGAGAATTAACATTGGAAATTGGTTAATTATTTTTTTTTTTAATATAGAAAAAATAAATTAATTTTTATTTAAAAATAAATTTTGAATTTTTTATTTTTTTTATTAAAAAAAATTATTTATTCGTTTTTTTATTGTCTATTTAATTTTATTTAACATAAAATGTAAACAATATGATTTTTTATTTTTTAAATAAAAACAAATTTAAAAAATTTTTTTATTTACATTTTAATTTAAAATTATTTTTAGTAAATAATTTATAATAAATTAAATTAAAAGCTTTATTCTAATATTAAAATATAATTTATGTTAATATTTAAAAAAATAATTTAATCATTAAAATTAGTCAACTGTCAAGTGATTATATTAAATTTTTTTCATTAAAAAAAAAAGTTTTTAAAAGTTAACTAAAAATAGAAAAAAAATTTAAATCTCTAAAATTGTGCTGAATAAATGTGTATTTGAATAATTTTGTTAAATTAAAATTATTTAGCATATTAAAATTAATTGTTGTATATATAAATTTATTTAAAAATATTTATTCAGCCAAATAATTTAATTATAATTTTTTAATAAATTTTAAAGGGGAATAGTTTAATATTTTTCTATAAATTAATTAATATTTAATTTTAAATTTAATTATATTTTTGTCATTTGTCTATAGAATATTTTTTAAAAAATCCTGAATATTTAATTTATTAACTTTTAACATTTTTTTAATAATTAAAAATATTCAATTTAAACCTTTAATCAAATAAAATGTTTTTTTTTTAAATTTTATTAAAAAATAAAAATAAAATTATCAAGTTGAAAGACTGGCTATCTAAACGGTCTAATGTCTTCTTCCACTTATTATACATATAATATTTATTTTTTTTTAATCTTCTTTATTTTTTTTTTTAGATTAAAATTATGAATTTAATTAAATTTATTATCAAAATTCTTTCTATTATTATATTCTGGTCAATTTTAAATATTTCATTTGCTAGAGAAGCACCTACAGGGTCAAATCCATTGCACAACAGAGCCACTAATAAGACTAAAAAATGTTAAAATTAATTTTAAATCAGGAAGGAAATAAATTAATGAAGAATTAAAGAATTTTATTAAAAAAAAAAATAAAAGTGATGTAATAAATTATATTTTTAAATTAAATTTTAAAGAATATAATAAAGGATAAAAATATTAGTTTCATATAAATATGATTTTTAGATTTATTATAATTAAAATATTTTTTTAATTTAATTATTTAATAAAATAATAAATTATTTTAAATGAATAAATATATTAAAATTAAATTTAAAAAAAAATAGAACATTATTTAGAATTTTAAAATTAATTAATAAAATAAAAATATAATAAAATAAATTGAAATAAATTTATTAGTTTAATTAATAAATTTAAAAAAAAAAATTAAATATTCAATTAAATTTTATTTCCTAATTATTTGTTTTACTGAAAAATTAAATTAATTT
Source organism: Meloidogyne graminicola (assembly GCA_036172905.1). Classification (NCBI taxonomy): domain Eukaryota; kingdom Metazoa; phylum Nematoda; class Chromadorea; order Rhabditida; family Meloidogynidae; genus Meloidogyne; species Meloidogyne graminicola. The sequence goes on along the minus strand of JARPZY010000016.1, from coordinate 1,433,240 downwards.
TTATTTATTTAAATGTGTTGCTTAAAATAATTTTTATTAATTTTTAAAAAATAATTCCTATTTTATTACCTAATTTAAATTGGAAATAAAAAAATTAACAATATGTAAAATTATATTTAAATAATTATTTGAACAGTTTATTAAATTAAAATTATTTAACTAATTAAAATAAATTTATATGTATATATTTAAATAAGTTAAAAATTTTTATTAATGTACAAAATTTAAAATAATTTTTTATTAATTTTAAAAGAAAAAAATTCAATATTTTTTTATAAATTAAATTAATAAATAATTTAAAAATTAATTATTTTTTTAAATATATTAATCTAATCATTTATTAAATGGATCATTAAAAAAATCGAAAATATGTACATATTTAAATTATTAAACTCTAATATTTTTTTTTAAATAATATTTAAAAATATTTAATTTAAGGCTTTGTCTAAATAAAAAAGTTTTTCGGTTTTTATTTAAAAAGTTATAAAATAAATTAAATTTCTATTTACTAAATGGAATTCTAATTTGTCTTCAATGTCTTTATATTAATATTTATTTTTTATATTCTTTATTTTTGTTAGATTTAAATTATGAATTTAATTAAATTTATTATCAAAATTCTTTCTATTATTATATTCTGGTCAATTTTAAATATTTCATATGCTAAAGAAGCACCTACAGGGTCAAATCCATTGCACAATACAGCCCCTAACAATGGGGCTCCTGATAATGGAGCACCTGATAATGGAGCCCTTAACGATGACGTCCCTAATACTGGTAAAAATTATTAAAATTAATTTCAAAAATAATTCAGGAAGCAAATAAATTGATGAAGAATTAAAGAATTTTATTTGAAAAAAAATAAAAGTGATGTAATAATTTCATTTTTAAATTAAATTTAAAAGAATATAATAAATATATAACATTTTAATCCTAAAATTAATAAAAAAAAAATAATTTTTTAATTAATGTGTGTTTTATTTATTTAAAAAAAATTAGTAAAAGTGCATATATAGAATATAAAAAAATTTATTTAAAAGGTTACATCCTACATTATGTGATTTAATTTCGTAATTTAAAAAAGTGCCTTTCACTTTTTAAATAAAAAATCTTCTCAATAAAAGTCATGCGAATAGTTAATTATAATTAATATGTAATATTAATTTAAAAACTACAATCTTTATAATAAATAAAACTTTTAATTACCAATTTGAATTTGCCTTATCTCAAAAGTTTTTTAATAAAAATAGCAAAGTCCTCCAAAATCATTTAATTGACTTAATATTTAGAAATAAATGCCTTAAATATCTTAAGAGCAATAAATCTTTAAGTTATTAATAAATTAAATTTAGATGAATTTATTTAATATTATATTATTTATTTTAATGCCTATAATTATTCAAAATAAAATAATTGTTAAAATTGAATGGCGTAATAACAAATCAAAAATTCCAGAATTTCTTTATAATAAACTTAAGTCAAAAGAAAATAATCGTTTCAAGTTGCAACTTTCAAAACAAATGATGAAAACTGGTTTAATAGAAAATATTAATTTATTTACTAAAGAATACGATGTTTGTATGTTTGAAGATGCAACATTACTAACAGATTATTCTTTACCTATTGAACAACAAATAAACAATAAATATTATTTAACAATTAAAACTTATTCTGGAGAGGTAAAAACATTAAAGTTTCAATTTAATAAAACTTTTGTAATTGTTGACTTAAGTTTTTTTTTATTTTAAAACATAAAGTCAAACAACTGTGTTTAAAACTTAACTTCAAAACAAGTTTTGTTTTTCCAGTTGAAACGGAAAATAAACTATTTTTGAAGTTTTTAATTTGAATCCGGAATTTCCGGAATTATCGTTCTATAAGAATTAATTCTTAAAATTAAATAAAACCTTATTATTTATTTAAGCAAATATTAACAAATTATTTAATTACTGGATTCAATAAAATTGTCAAAATAAATTTATCCGGAATAACAAATATTGAAGTATCAGATTATACTAAAGAAAATGCTTTAGAAATTATTAGACCTTTAAGAATATTAAAATTTATTGTAAATAAATTTGAAAAGAATTTAAAATTAATTATTACTTGTAAATACGAAAAAATTCATTTAAAATTTTTATTGATGGAATTTAATTATTATTACGAGAGTATTCATTATGAAAGGCATGTTTGTCCTGATAATGAATATTTAATAAAAATTGAACAAATTGAAGCCCATAATCAGATAAAAATTCCGTTTAATTGTGATGAGGCAATAAATGAAGGACGTATTGAAAATAAATATTTAATTAATTTTGATTGGAATAATTATAAAAATAATGTAATTAATTATTTTATTTAACAATTAATTCATTGGGGAAATTTATAAAATCTTTTTTAAGGAAAACTAAAAAAATATATAGAGAAAAACCAAAAATTATTTATAATTTAATCACTAAAAAATTTTAAGAAAAATCCACAAATTAAACTAAAATATTAATAAAACAAATTATTTTTATTTAAATATTTATATTTTAAGGGATTTAAATCACCATTAATTTCTTGTACACTTTTTGATCAAGAACCAATAATAATTGAAAATGAACAAATAAAAGATGACATAAAAATTATTAATCAATTAAATAAAACATTAATTAATGAAAAATCTTCTGATAGTAAAGGAAAATCGTCAATATTAAATAATTACAATAATATTACTGAAGAAAACAATATTTTAAATGAATATATTAAAAAAAGAAATAAACTTAAAACTTATCAGGAAATTTACGGAGGAAATGATTTTGGTAAGTTTAGAGAAAAAACTTGTTTTTGAGTCAAGCATTAAAAGGTTTTTTATATAATAAATGACCAGATTATTTTTTTGTGAAAATCCCCTTTTTCGGAAACCAAAGAAAAAGAATTTGCTAATTGTGATCTAATTTCCTTTGAACTTATTAGTTTTTATAAAGCTAAAAAAATGCTTTACTTTCTCTTCTTTTAAAATTTTTTATTTATAGGGTTTAATCACTTTAGGGTGTTTAAAATAATTATTTATCTTTTAAAATAATAAAATAATTTTAATAGAATATAAAGGAACAAATTCAGCTAAAGGAATAGTAGAAGAAGCAATAAAACAAATTATTTCATCAAGAAACTTGAGAGAAATGAAACCTTTATTTAAACAATCAAATATTTGTAAACTTAAGTTTATTTAAAGTTTATTTTATTATTTAAGCATTTAATCCGCCTATTAATTTTACTGACAAAAGTTTGCTTCATTTTAATTCTTTTCCGGATAAATTATTTAATAATACAAGCAATAAATTAATTAAAAGTGAAACAAGTGCGTTTAAAACTTGGAAATCTAAAACAGATGAAAAGGTAAATGAAACAATAAATTTAAATGAAAATTCTCAGCAAAATGAAAATAATCAAAATAATAAGGGAAAAAGTAAACTAATTGAAGAAGACGAGGGAAATTGAAATAATTAAATTAGATTAAATTTATTTTTCATTATTTAGTTAAATAATTTCAAAATTTGAAAAAAAAAATTTATTTATTATTATTTTATTTTTAATTAAATTTATTTAACTTTTTAAAAAAATAAAATTTAAATTTTATTAAATAATATAGTTTAGCCATAACTATAATCCCAAGCATAAAATGGCATTGCAAGTTCTAAAATATATTTGTTAATTTTAAATTAATTAAATTTAATTTAAGATATTATTAGATTATATTTCTTGAACTAATTTTAGCAAGAATTTATCTAAAAATTCACACAGGGAAAAATCGGGACAGAATAATCTAATCTAAATATCTAAAAAGATAGTTAGATTTAAATTATTTAAACAATCTATTTAATTAATAACAAGTAATTTTATTTTTAATTTAAAAACCTTGAAGAGGTGGTAATCCCAAATTTTGTTCATTTTCATAAGCAGGATGTAAATTATATTTAAATCTATAAGTACATTTAAATTAATTAATTTAAATAACGAAAGTTTTAAATAATAAATACATACTCTTTATAGTGTAGTGGTTTTGCAATAACCTTTTTCTTAAAAAAAAAATAAAATAAATAAATAAATAAATAAATAATTACATCACTATAAAATCCTGCAAAGGTATAAATAAATGCAATAATTAAAAATATTAAATTAATATTTAAAATCATTTTTATTAGTTAAACTAAAATTTAGAAAAAAAAAATTTATTTTCATCAAATATTTCTTATTTAAATATTTTTTATGTGAAAAAAAAAAAAATAAAATTTTAAATTTAATTGTAAAAATTATTCTAAAGCATTATTTCAATCATAAAAATTTTATTTAAAAATTTTATTTTTAATTTATTTTTATTTTAATAAATTGAATAATTTATTTATAAGCTAAATTTGATTTTTATTCTTGAATTTATTTACCACTTTAAAATGATTCATAAAGAAATAAAAATTCTAAAATATTTAATTTATTTTAAATTCATTCTAATAAATTATATAAATATTTTAAACCTTAAAAGATTTCCATTCTCTAATTAATAAATGAACTAATAAAAACTATTTCCAAAAGAATATTTTATAAATGAATTAATGTTATATTATTTTAGATTAATAACTTTATTAATTTTAAATATTTTTATTTTAATACAGATTATATGGTAATTATTACTAAATCATTTAGAGAAGTACTTATCTCTTCTAAATAAAATTAAAATAATTTAATTTAGTCTAGACATGTTATAATATAAATTAAAAAATAGTATTACTTAATAAAATTTAATAAAAAATGAACTTTTAAATCATTTGAGAAAATTAAAAAAATTAAATTATGTAATATTTAACATAACAAACATTTAAATAATACATTTTACAATCAATCACAAACTTAAGTATTAAATATATACAAATGATTTAATTATTTTATTTATTTAACTTTATTTAATAACCTTAAGTTTATTTAAGCTTATTCATGTTTTTAAAAATTCTAATAAAGTTTAAATGTAAATAATTTCCAAGTTTATTTAATAAATATTTCTTCTAAAACAATCTTTAGTTTCAAAACAATTTAATCAAAAAAAGGTTAAAGAAAATAAATTTAAAAATAAATATATTTGTTAAATTTTTCTATAAGTAAAAATGGAAATAATTCATCCCTTTATTTTTAAATTAATTAACTTCAGTATTTTATTTATATATACAACAAGTAATATTTTTATAAAAATTGAATGGCGAAAATATGCCGACAATTTACCTTCTGAATTATTAAATAAATTAAACATTATGGAAAATAATCGTTTTGAAATTAAATTAATTAAAGAAGATAATGTTATTAAAATTGTATTTAAGAAGACTAAAAAATATGATACTTGTCAATTTAATTTAACTGAATTGACTATAAATAATAAAATTCCTTTAGCTAATCAAAATAATTCTTTTTATCTTGAAGTTTATTTTGAGAATAAAGTAAGTAAATTAATTAAAAAAAAATTTTTTTTTATTATAAATAATAACTGTTAAAGAAAAATTGGAAATAAATAATTATTTATAATTTTTTATTAAATTTCAATAAATTGCTTCAAAATTTTATAAGCTTTAATTTTTAGAATAAAGCTAATTTTATTCTCTATTTTTTAAATATTTTTATTTAAAGTTAAAAAAAAAAAAGTTGTAATAACCATAAGGTAGTTTACCGAGTAATTTATTTCTCAGAATTCCTTTTTTATTTACAATTAAATACTTCCATTTCTCTTATATTTTATATTTTTATTTAAATAATTAATATATTTTTTAAAGTTAATAATTAATCCATTAAAAATATATGGAATAAATAAAGCAATAACTATTCCATTAATTTCAATTAATAATAATCTAATACAAGTAAATTATTTTGGTATATTTTATTCGGACTTTTTAATACCTAAAAGAGTTTTAAAATTTATTATTAATAAATTACAACCAAATTTAAAAATGAAAATTGAATGCGAAAGTAAAGAGAATAAAACTTTTTTAATAAATTTAATTGAAAATTCTGAAGTCTATTCTTCATCTTCTTATTCTGATTTAAGAGTTTGTTTTGAAGATAAATATTTGCTTACTATAGAGGAAAATGAGTTTGGAATTGTAAGTTTGTTTTTTTTTGTGTTAGGTTTGTAAGTTTGTAAAGTTCGTCAAGTTTAAGTTTTTACAAATGTTTATTAAATTGTTTTAAATAATAATTAAATGAAACTTTAATTTTCTCTTTAAATAATAATTAAATTTATAAAACCTTTTATTATCTTTATTAAATTTTAATAATTAAAGTATATTTAATTTAAATTAAATTAAATTAAAAAATAAAAATATATTTATTTTTTAGCCAAATAAAATTCCTTTTGAATGTGATGAAGCAATATATGAAAATAATATTGAAAATCTTTATTTAGTTACTTTACATGTTTTTAAACAAAATGAATCTTTATTAATTAAAAGTTTATGTAAACTTTATAAAAATAATTTACAAAATATTAATTTAATTAATAATAATTTGGGAAATCAAGAAATATTTGAAAAAAAGAAAAATGAAGGTAATTAAAAAATAATTTTATTATTATTAAACAACAATTTTTACATTAAAAAATTTAAAAAATATTTTTTTAATTTTTAAAAAAGTTTTAAACATTAATATTCCCTTATTTAAATAAAATAAAAATAATTTTCAAAAATTAAATTAATTTATTTAAATACGTGTAAATTAATCTTTTTTAGTAAAATATTAAATTTAACAAAAAATTAATTTAATTAAAATATATTAATTTTTAATTAAATTTTAGTTTTTTTAATCATTTTTTATGTTAATAATAATTAAAAATAATTTATTTATTTCTAACAATAATTTTAATTAATTTTTAATATTTTAAAAAATAAATTAAATATTTTTAGGAAAGATTTTTAATGAAATAATAAATAAAGCAAATGAACATTTAAATAATTGTATTGCTGCTTTAAATGATTCTAAAAATTATTCGAATTATATTAAAGGAAAAATTATAAATTCAGAAAATATAGAAATTGATGAAATATTAAATAATATTAATTTACAGAATAAAAAATTGGAAAAACTTGAGCTTAAATCTGATGAAATAATTAATGAATTAATTAAATATAGTGAAATAAATAATTAAAAATTGTTTTAAATAATTTAAAAAAAAAAAAAATTTTTTTTTAATTTAATTATTTAATTTAAAAAAAATTTAATTAATTTCAAAAATTAAAAAAAAAATAATATTTTATTTTTTTAACAATTTTTTATTTAATTCTCTGCTAATTTATACATATTTAAATTTTTAAATAAATATTTTTTATTTAATTTATAAATTTTCTTAAAAAATTAAATTATATTTTTATTCATTAATTTGCTTAATAATTGTAGAAAATAAAAACTTTAAATAAACTTGTTTATTAACTAAAAATTAATAAATGTTTAAATAAGTGGAACATAATAATTAAAATAAACTTTTTATTTACTTAAATATTTGTTGCAAAATAAATTTATTTATTTAAGTTTATTTAATTTTTGTTTTATAAAATTTAAAAATTAATAAATATTAAAAATGTTTAATAAACATTTATTTATTTTAATTTATATTTATTTTTTAATTTTATTATATTTTATAATGGTTAATGGACATTTAAATAAAGAATGTAAATTATTAAAATTAAATTAATTTAATTAATATTATTTTAAGTAAAGTCTATATTAGCTCCTCTTGATAAAGGTAAATGAACAATTAATATTAAAAAGAAATTAAATAGGAATAATAATTTAATAATAATAATTTTTTAAATTAATTAATTAAAAATATATTTATTTAATAAAATAATTTTATTTAAATAAAAATAAATGCATAAAATATTTTATTAAAATATAGGAATATTAGGATTCGTTTAATTATAGTATACAGAGGTTTAGGAAAATTAAATTAAAAATAAATAAAAATTAATAATTTAAATTAATGAATTTTTAAAAAATAAATAAATAAAATATGTAATAATTAATTAGCTTAAAATTAGTAAATTTTAATTAAATTATTTTGTAAATAATTTAAGAGTTTAAACAAAAAAAAATTTTAACGAATTTTTGAACATTTATTAATTTCTTTTAAAAAATGTTCAAAAATTCTCTTAAATTCCTTAATCAATTAAATTTGCCTCTAAGAAGCTTAAAACGTCTGTGCTTGTATCAATTAAAGGAATATTCGATGGATTACACTCTTTCTCACAAATAACAGCCCCACAATTACTTAAACAATTCTGATCTAACCATAAACCTTTAGGGCCAATAATTGAAGTACAACCATTATTTCCACTAGGAGATTTTGGAGAATCTGAAGACCATGGGGGAGAACCAGAATTTGGCTTTTAATAAATATTTAAATATTTAATTATTTAAATTTTACCTGAACAATAATTCCATAATCAGCTAAACTTCCATCATCCCAATAATTATTTATTGGCCCTCCAATATCTGCATTTCTATGTAAACCAATCCAAGAACAATTAGTTTGTATATTTTGGCTAACTTTAGCAATTATTGTTTGTTGTAAATCAGAATGAATAGAAGCTACTTTAGATTTAATACTTAAACATGTAGCAATTGCCTAAATATTTTTAAATTTAATTTTTAATTTTTAATTTACCTGCCAATAATTTCCGGGAGAGGGAATTGGAAGGGATTTGTATTCTCTTTCATTTGCTTGTTCCCAACCTTTTATTCCACAATTATTTCCATCATTTTGCGTATCGTCACTTTCATTACATAATTGTTTACAAATAACTCCACCAAGCTTTTGAAAACAAGAAATATCATTCCAAACACTTTCCCCGTTTGAATTAGCTCCATAAATACAAACACAATTCTCTGGGAAACCCTCTTTAATTAAATTAATTTAATTATTAAATTTAATTAAATTAAAACGTTGATTAGAAGCATCACTAGCTCCACTAGGACTTCCTGGACCCCAAGGAGAAACAACAGTTTTAGGAACTCCAGGAGTCGGAACAGAAGCATAATCGACTATTGTACCATCTGACCAAGTTTGTACAACAGTTGAATCATAACTTTAAAAATTATTTATTTTAATTAAATTTAATTACTCAGGATTTAATGCAACTCTATTTAATCCAATATATAAAGATCTAAACATATAATCCAAAATTGTAGTTAAATTATTTGTATGTTCAACCCTTTGTTTACAAATTAAATTATTTGTTTGACATTGAAGAAGTAAAGGTGAAGCTAATTTTGCTACAAATTTTTCTTCTTCATCGCTATGGACACTTAACATTTCACCTCCTTCTTTATTACATAAATTTCTTGCCTAATAAAAAGAAATAAAAAATAATTTTAATAATTAAGAAAAAAAAATATTTAAATAAATAATAATTTTACCTATCGAATAATAAAATTAAAAATCATTCATTTTAATTAAATGAAACAATGAAAAGTTAGTAATAATGAAAGATTTACTGTTTCTATTAAAATAAACCCTTATAACTAAGGCAGAGAAAACTAATTTACTCTGTGCTCTCTGCCTTAATGTATACTTTTACTTACATTTGGTTATTCTAATACAACTTTTTTTTAAATTAAGATAAAAATATGAACTAAAATTTAAAAAATAAATAATTAAATTAGCCTTAGTTTGAAAATTAAAGTTAATTAAATTTGATTAAATTTTAGAGAAATTTATTGAAAATATTAAATAGCTTTTTATGTCATTGTTTCTCTCCTATCCTTTTCGGTGTTTAAAATAAATTTAATTTAATTTAAAAACAATAAAATTACTTGAAAATAATTAATCATATCCTGCATAATAATTTTATAACCATAAACATTTCCATCTTTATCTGTTCGTGTTGTCCATCCATTTGGACATTTATTTGTTGAACTATTATCAATAGAATTTGTTTCATTATTATTTGTTGGAGAATTTGAAGTTAAATCTAAATTATTTAAAGAATTAGTTGTTTGTCCATTTAATATTTTAAAAATAGAAAATAAAATAAAATAGTTGGTAATTATTAATAATTGCTTTGTTAAGTACATAAGGATGTACTTATATTATATTTTAATATAAGTAATTTAATAATTCCTAAAAAATTATATATTATTTTTTTTAAAGAAAGAATTTTAATTGAAAAAATTCTTAGCAAAAAAAATTATTTAAGTGCTTTAATAAACTCTCTAAACAAGTAAATAATTAATTGTTTTTTTAATTCTTAAAAATAAATTTAATTATTTATTCATTAATAAATTAAATTTAAAAAAATATAAAATAATTAGTGGATAAATTAAATATTAAACCAAATCATTAAATATTTATTTACTTTAATTTGTGTTTTATTTTATGTTTGAGTTTTGTTTTTCTAATTACATTTAAATTAATTAATTAATTCAATTATTAATTTAATAAATTTTATTAAAAAAAAATTTATTTGTAGTTATATTTTGTAAGGAAAATAAATTTGTGTTTTAATTTAAAAAATAAATATTAGTACCTATTTTTGGCAATATTAATTTTTGCTAAACTTAAATGATCAGAAACCTAAACAAACAAAACAAAAAAAATTTGAATATTAATTTTTAATATTTAAATTTATTTAGTTTATGTTATAATAATTTGTATTAACATAATAAATAAATAATTTTTTATTAAAAAGGTTGAAATATATTTTTTTTGTAAATTTTTTTTGCTTGAATATGGCCAACCCTGAAGATCGAAACTTAAGCAAAAATAAAAGTTTTACTCTCCAAAATTGAATAACTTTGAAGTTAATAATCAATTGTTAAGGTCAGTTGATCTTTAGTATAGTTGATATTCAATGTCAAGTTTAAAACTCAAGTGTGGACTTTGAATAAATGTTTAAAACTTGGATTAAAAGAAAAAAATAATTTATGCAAAAAATAAAATCTTTTAAAGTTTATTTTTTTACTTTTACTTGTTTCTGAGCATAACACAACTACTTTGGCATATTTAAGCAGTAGGGTAAACGTTAAAATTAATTAAATTTAAAATAAAATAGTTAAAAAAAAAATTAATTAAAATGAATATTATTTATTCTCTTTTAATTTTACTTAATTTAATTAATTTTATAATTGCTAAAAATAAAACAACTAATAATTTGCTTGTAGCTAATAATAATAGTCCTCAATGTCCAAATGGATGGGCAACACGAACAGATAAAGATGGAAATGTTTATGGTTATAAAATTATTATGCAGGATATGATTAATTATTTTCAAGTAATTTTATTGTTTTTAAATTAAATTTAAAAAAAATTTAAATTAATTTTAAAGGCAAGAAATCTGTGCATAAAAGATGGGGGTGAAATGGTTAGTATTCACAGTGCTGAAGAAGAACAATTTGTAGCAACTTTAGCAACACCATTAATTACTCAATGTCAAACTAACAATTCCGTTTGTAAACAACGAGTAACTTCAACAATGGATTGGATGCTTAGAACTTGTTATATTGGCTTGAACCGTGCTGCAGTATATCCTGAGTAAGTAAATAAACTTTTAAATTAAAACTTAAAACATTTTAAAATAAATATAAAAACTTAAAATTTTTAAAGTTATGATTCAACTGTTGTACAAACTTGGTCAGATGGTACAATAGTCGATTATGCTTCTGTTCCAACTCCTGGAGTTCCTAAAACTGTTGTTTCTCCTTGGGGTCCAGGAAGTCCTAGTGGAGCTAGTGATGCTTCTAATCAACGTTTTAATTTAATTAAATTTAATAATTAAATTAATTTAATTAAAGAGGGTTTCCCAGAGAATTGTGTTACAATGTACAGAAATCCTGATGATAATTCAATTAATTGGAATGACCTTTCCTGCTTTCAAAAGCTTGGTTGTGTTGTTTGTAAAAAACAATGTAATAATGGAGGCCAAACCTGTGGTGGAGGAACAGGTACTAATACACCTACTTGTGGAAAGGATGGTTGGCAATGGGCAAAAGAAGGAAAATCAGGACGTGAATATAGAATATTTAATATTCCCTCACCTGGTAATTATTGGCAGGTAATTAAATAAATTAAAATTTAAATAATTTTATTAAAAATTAAAGGCTTTAGCTACATGTCATAGTAATGGAGCAAAAGTTGCTTCATATCATTCTGATGAACAAAAATCTTTACTTACCCAAATGTGTCAATCTTCAAATTGTGCATGGATAGGAATGCATACATCTCCGAGTGGAACAAAATATTGGGATGATGGAAGTCAAAATAATTATCAAAATTTATTAGAGGTACTAATTCTTCATATTTTCAATTAAAATTTAATTTTTTAGGTATCTGAATGCCAGAAAAAACCAAAATCACCAAGCTGTGGAGGAGGAAAAGGAAGAGACAATCCTCCAAGTGGTAGTACTAATTGCTCTAAAGATTGTACAGCAGTTTCTTCTTCTGGTAAAACAACAGATCAAAGCTGTACAAGTTCTTGTGGTGCTGTAATTTGTGAAAAGGAATGCACACCTCCATAAATTTTTTAAAAAGGAAAAAGAATAATTAGAAAAAAAGTATAGAAAATTAAACTAAAATTTATTAGGAATAATTAATTAATTTTAATTAGTTAACCTACCTCTTTACTACTTTGTTAACCCCTCATAGTTAAAATAATAAAAATTAATTTTTTAAATATAAAGTTTATTATTTAAAGTTTTACAACAAAAATGTTTACTAATAAAACTTTTTTTTTTAATCAAAAAAAAAATAAATAATAATTTAAATACAAAATAAGTTTATTAATTTAAACATTCAAGATTAATCTATTTTTAATGCTTTAATACTTTTCTATTTACTAATTCTCTAACTAGAAAATTTCAATTTTTTTAAATTCAAATTAAAATAAATTTTATTATTAAAATTAACAGAAAATAATAAATAAAAATATATAAATAAAATTAATTTAATTAAAGAAAAATAATAATATTAAAATAAAATATATAATATTTAAATAATTAAAATATATTTATGTGTACATAAATTAAACTTAAGTTTGTAAACTTTATTCGTTCATTTTCATTTTCCCTTTCTTAATTTCTTTTATTTTCTGTTCTTTTATATATTCCTCATTTTCAGAATTATTTTCTTCTTCTAAAGCTAATTTTTTTATTTCATCAAGAAATAAATTTTCATCATTGCTATTATCAAAATTAATTATTTCAGGATTGTTGTCATTAACTTAATTAATTTATAAATTTATTAAAATAATAGTTTAATGTTTTAATAATAAAATATTTCAAAAGAAAAAATAATTAAAATATAAATATTTTTAATCTTAACCAGGAGTGAAATGAAATTAGCAAAATTCGAAATTTCATTCCTTGTCTTAATTAAAGTAAAAAAATAAATAAAATAAAACAAAAATATATATATTAAATATTTAATTTTTTAACCTTTATAATTTACATTAAATAATTCTTTCGTTTTTGAATAACTTGGAATATCGTAAAGTTGATCTTTTTCTTGTTTACGTTTTTTCCCAACTAGAGGGTTGTTACTAAATAAAATATTAAATAAACTTTTTTAATAAAAAATAAATAAATAAAATTTTATTTTATAATATTAAAAAATTTATTATTAAATACCTCAATTTTTTGTGAGAAATTAAATTAATTTTTTAAAATTTAATTTACCTATTATTTGTTTTTGTTATTTCTGTAAAATAAATAATTAATCTTAAATTTTAATATATATTTTATTCAAAATTTTGATCTTAAAAAGTTATTTTTATTAAAAATTAAAATTTTTAATAAAAAATTTTATTAATTATTTTATTTGTTTTCAAAAATAAAATAATTAAAAAAAATTAAAAAAAAATTTTTTTTAATTACCTCGATTTTCCTGTTGTTTAATAACTTTTCTAAGATTTAAACTAAAATCATAAACTTGTTGAAGATAATTTTTAATTTGTTTAATTTCAATTAAAATTTGATTTTTATTTTCAATAATTTTTTTTTCAGAATTAATTAATTTATTTCTTTTTTCCTTGTAATCTAATAAAAGTTTTTTATGTTCTTCCATCTAAATATTTAATTTTTTTTTTATTTTTTAAATAAAATATTTAATAAACAAAAATAATTTATTATTTATTAATTTAAATAAAAAAAAACCTTACCGGATTGCTTTCCGGATTTCTTTCAAATAATTCTTTACTATCAATATTTGGATTTCCCAATGTAATTAAAGTCATTTGCTTCTATAAATTAATTAAAATATTAATGTTTTTTTATTTTTTTAAATTAAAAAAATTTTTTTTTAAAGATTACTAGAATATAATCTATGCAATTTTGATTGTGTCTCTTTTCATCAACAATTTTATTTAATTGGTTATTTAAATTATAAAATGCAATACATAAATTATTATATTGAATTAATATATCTTTTCCTTAAATATATTTTAATTATAATTAAATTGAAATAATTTTAAAAAATTGTTTTAATAAAAAGAAAAAATTAATTAATTAATTAAAAAATTAATTTTTTAATTAATTAAATTCCAAATTTAAAATACTAACCTTTTGCATTAATACCTTGAAGAGGTTTCAATACACTTGCTAATAACGTTAAATTATTGGAAAGTAGAGGCTAAAAATTTTAAAAAATAAAAAAATAAATAATAAACTTACTGGTGTATTATTATATTGTTTAGTTGATTGTTTGGAGCTCTCTCCTATACTAAAACGTAACATTCCTTTTGAAAAAGAATAAATTTGAAGAAAGCAAAATAAAATAAATAAATTCATTTTAAATAAATTAAATTATTAAAATAAATTTTTTTTGTACTAAAAATTAGAATAAATAAATTAATTAATTGATTACAACAATAACTTTTTAACAATTAAACTAAAGGAATTTTTAAATAATTAAATAATATAAAATAATAATAATTTGAATTTTATTAGTTTATGGATTTATTTTTTTAATTATTTTTTTTTTAATTTTTAATGAGTGAAGGAAAAGTAAGAAAAGGAAAAGGCCTTAAATTAAAAATTGACAAACGGAAAGCCCCCCTTTTATGTTTTAATAATTGTATGTATGTTGTACTTTAAAAGACAAGTCAACCCTGCACTTTTAAAAAATTTTAAAATCCTAAATTAATATCCATTATGTACTTTTAAACCTTATGACAGTAATTTCTCTTTTTCTCTAAATTTGTCGGCATTTAAAAAAGTATTTAGTTTTAAAGAGAAGTGTATTTTTGTAAATAAAAACTATTAAATGCAAAATTAAATTTCGAAATTATTTTTTAAATTTTGTAAATATTTAATTTAATTTATAAAATACAAATATAATTATAGAATTTATTTATTTATTAAAATTAATAATTAATTTAAATTAATAATTTAAAAATGAAATTAGATTAGATAAGTAACAACACTCGGTACTTGATAGATTAACTTATGTTTTACAAAAATTTTCTGTAGAAATTTTTTTTATTGAATTTATATTAATATTTCTTTATTTAATAAAATAAATAAATAAATTAATTAATTTAATTATCCTAATTCCCAATATTTAAACGAAGATCAATTTGGCTGTTTATATCCTTAATTGTTTACAAATAAATTGATTTTCAATTCCTAAATTATAATTTAATTTGGTGTGCCCTTTACTGCATTAAATTAATTAAATCTTTAATATTTAAATAAATTATTTAACAAAACACCCATTTCTTAAAAATTTAAATTTATACGTGAAAATAGAAAATTTAATATAATTTAAATAATTAAAGTAAAAGAAAAATAGTAAAGAAATTGTTTAACAAAATTCTTTTTTCAAAAGTATATAACAATGTTAATATATTTTAACCTTAAAAGGAAAAATTTTATTTTTAAAAAAATTTTTATAAATATAAATTAAGTTCCAACAGAATTCTTTAAAATAATTTAATTTAAATTTCTATTTGGTTTATTAATTAATAATAATTATATATTTTTTTTAAATAAAAAAATATTTTTCAAAACCCCCAAACTTTTATTTATAATATTTTTTAAATAATTTAATTAAAAACTTCTTTATTTTTTCTTGTCATTTCAAACATTATTATATCCATATTGATGTCCCTAAATTAATTTTATTTATTTTTATTTAATAGTTCCATCCTTTTAAAACCCGTAAGGGACATTAGAAAGTCAATAAATTAAATAAAAAAAAATGTTTGAGTTTATGCCTTTAGGGTTAATTTACTTCTATATTGACCTATTAATTAGCCTTGGATTAAGGAGGGAGTCAGTACTAATCCAAAATAAATTTTAAAAAATAAAAAGAAACCAGGCATATAATGATCCAACATTTTAAAATGTTCAAGAATTGTATTATAAATAATCCAAAGTCCTTCAATTATTTTTTGTTGTTTTAAAATGTTTACACGTTCACCTTGATTATATTTTTGTATATTAGAATAATCTGCCCACTAAAATAATTTAAAAATTAAATACAATTTTTTTCTAAAAAAAATTAATGAATTTTAATATTAAATGAAACTCTGTTCTACGCGAATTATTTGATTATTTGTTTCAATAAATAAAATTAATTATAGAATAGATTTAAAAATAAATACTATAAAAATGAAAAAAATAAATTTCAATGATTTTTTAAATTTTAATTAAAGAATATTTTACCAAAAAAAAATTTCTTTAATTAAAAAAGGATAAATCCGCAAAACTATGCTTAATTAATTAAAAAATATACTACATACTATAATCTTGTATAAATATATTTAATTAAAGTTTATAAAAAGTTTATTTTACCGTTATATTCTGCTTACTCATTAATGTACTTTTTTTGTTACGAATTTTTACTAATTCATTTTTAAAATGTTTCAGATTATTAATAAAAAGTTTATATTGTTTTACAATATCATAAGGTTCATTTTTATGTTGATCTTTAATGACTTAAGTAAAAATATAATTTAATTATTATTTTTTTTTAGTTTATTTAAATAATTTAATTTATAAACTTTATGGATTATTTTTTAGTTTAGAATTCCGGAAATTAAATAAATTAATAAATAAATTTAACAATAAATTAAAAAGTAAAAATTATTATATTACAAGATTGGGTGAATGAAAGTGCTTCATCAATGTCCGGTATTGGTGGTATATTTTTAAGCATATTAAGGGTATCTTCTGATAGAGGAGGAGGTTCTTGCAATTCGTTATTCGAATTTGCGTTTAATTTATTGTTGTTTGAACTTTCTCCATTTTCCATAGTAGAATATAAAGAAAACAATTGTTGTAAAATTAATAAAATAAATAATGTTTTCTTCATTTTTGGTATTTTATGCGTTTAAACGAATATAAAAAATAAATAAATATTTAAAATAATTTTTATAAAATAATTTTTATAAATAAATGTAAGTGAAGTATAAGGTAAAAGGAATATGGCTAAATATATGGTGAAAGTCTAAATATGCGTGGGCAGAAATAATTTAAATTATAAAGCAAATCACATGTAATTAATAAAGGAAAGAGGAGGAGAGGGCAAAATCAAGTATGCATCAACGATCAAGCATATGAAAGGAATTAATTATATAGAAAACTAAATGATGGGGATATAGTTAGGCAAAGGAATGTTGGTAAAAGGGTAAAAGGGTAGGTCTAAAATTAGAATTGAATTGTAAAACATTATTTCGGCAAAATTAAAGAAAAACTATTTAATAATATTTAATTTAATATTTGGCAAATTTTTTTAAAGTAAAAATTGTTACTTTTGAATAAAAGTTTATTTGTAAATTTAAAGTCTTTAAATTTATTTTTTCTTCATCCATGTCTTTCCGTTTTCCCATCCCTGATCCCCGAAATGTCTATTTTAGTAAATACACAAAATTGAAGCAAACAACATTTAAAAATAAAATTCTATTAAATTTATTTTTTTTTAATTATTAGAAAAAAAAACACATAAAATTGCCAGCATTTATTAATAAAATTTAAATATTATTCATTTATAATGTTAAAAATAATAAAAAGAATATTTTGTTTGTCTAAGAAAAATTTCCTCTTTTCAAGCAATAAATAAAAAAAAAAGTTTAAATATGTAAATGTAAACTATTTTTTAAAAATATTAAACAATTATTCTTAAATATATTTTAAATATTATTTATAATTTAATGAAATTTTTGATTTATTTATTTATATTCTTTTTTATTATTTTATTAACTTTATTTTATTATTTTTATGAAAATCATGAATCTAGTTATTATTTAATTAAATCTTCAAAAAAGGTTTTTTTAAAAAAAAAGTTTAAGTTTGAACTTAATTTTTTTAAAGAAGGAAATTATTAAACAAAGAAATCCTTTAATTTTGGTTTGGAATAAATGTTTGGGTGAATTATTTCCTGGAATTGGTTATATAGATTATCCTTTAATTATTCCAAATAAAACATGTCCATTCAATTGTACTTTTACACATGATAGAAAATTGTATATAATTTTTTAAAAATTAATTAATTAAATTTTTTAAAAGGAATTAATTAATTTATTTAGTTATTTTATAACCTAAGTAAAATAATATTTAATTGTTGTTTATTTTCTAAACATTAATTAATTAAAAAAGGATTTAATTTTTTATTTATTTTTTACAGAGAAGAGAATGCTTCAACAATTATATTCTTCCTTCATGGTCTATGTCCAATAAATAATTGGCCTAAAAATCGAAGAAAAGAACAAAATTATTTAATGTTTACAGTTGAATCACCTGTTGAAACTAATCAATTTTATAATAAAACTATATTAAAAGAAATGTTTAATAGTTCAGCAACATATCGTTTAGATAGTGATATTTATATGCCTTATGATGGTTTAACTAAAATAACTAAAGAAACCCCAAAAGAATATATTTGGAATCAAAAAGAAGTATTTTTAAATATATATATATTATATATATAATTAATTAATTAAAAGGTTTTGGAAATAATTAAAAATAAAACAAAATTTGCATTCCAAGCAGTATCTAACTGCAATGCTTCATCTAGACGTGATATTATAACAAACAAAATAAATGAACTAATAGAATTAAAACTTGTTGGTAAATGCTATAATGTTAAATGTGAAGAGGAGTGTTATCAAAATGAATTAAGTAAGCTTCAAAAATTGGGAATTATATGAGATGAATAAATGTATTGTATATATAGATTAGTTTCAAAAATAAATATAATATAATAATTATTTATTTATTTATTAATATTTATTAATAGATCAACATTTCTTTTATTTGGCATTTGAAAATTCTATTTGTATTAATTATGTAACTGAAAAATTTTGGAATTCATTAAGATCACTTACAGTACCTATAGTATTAAATAGATCAATTTTTGAAGGAATGGATATTCCTTCAAATACATTTATTGCTGTTGATGATTTTAATACAATAAATGAATTAATTGAATATTTAAATGAATTAAAAAATGATATGGAAAAATATTTAAAGTAAAAAAATTAATTAATTAAAAATAAATAAATTAAAAAATAAATTTTAATTTAATTAATATTTTAATTATTTAATTACTTCAAGAGTAACTCATATAATTTAATTAATTAATTAATATATATTTTAAAAAATTCAGATATTTTGAATGGACAAAAATTTATACAAAAAGAAGATTAGGAGAAGATTATTTCCCAATATGTAAAATATGTGAATATGCAACAAAACATTTAAAAGAAAAAACAAAAAGTAAAATTAATTTTGATAAATTTTGGAATGATGAAGATTGTAATAATAATTTTGTAATGTGGAAAAAATAATAAAATATTAAAAGGGAAAGGCAATATAAATTTAAATATTTGACCTATTTATTTCTTTGTATAATTCCATTAGTCTGATAACTTTATGGCAAAATAGCCTCAAAAAATATGCTTCTTTGTTAAAAAAGTTATTTGATTTATAAATTTATTTAATTCTATGTACATAAGGAATATACTCATTTATATAAATATTTATTATTTAATTAAATCTATAAAATTTTATTAAAATTATTTTTAGAAATAAAATTAATATTTTATTATCATGTCTGAAAATTCATATCGTTCACGCATTGAATATTCTAAAGAAACTTGGCAACAGGGTTTGATTGATTGGATTAGATCTACAGAATCAAACAATAGTAAATTCAATTCATCAACTCGTTCTGTTAATAGTTTGGATAAATTAAATAATGTTTCTAACGGAAACTCAACTTCTTCAAAAGGTCAAGTTAAATTTATAAAATTTGTGTTAATTAATTTATTTTAAATAAATAAATAATAACTAATTTAATTAAAAATTATATAATAAAACTTTCTTAAACCCCTAAACTTCTAATTCTTTCTGCACTTTAAAATCCATTAAATTTAATTTTTTAAAATTTAGTTAAATCTATAAACTCCAATTCTAATGAACAAAATTTTTCTGAAATGATTAAAAGAATTAAACAAATAATTCCTTGTTTAAAAGGTTTTAAAATATAATTTTTTTAATTAAAAAAACTTTTAAGGACTTGTAAATCATGGAAATACTTGTTATTTTAATGCTTTTATGCAGTGCTTAGCAAATTGTGAAAGTTTTGCTCAATTTCTTCTTTGTAATAATTTTGTGTTTTCTGATAAGGTAGTAAAACACTTTATTTAAATATTAAAAACTATTTAAACTTAAAGAATGATCTGTTCAAATCATTTGTACATACAATTCGTTGTATTTGGTTTAATAATCCCAATGTTGATCATTATTGTAGAAATACTGTTAAATGTATTGGAAAAATTAATTCAGACTTTGTTTTTGGTTCACAACATGTAAAATTTAATTATTTTTTGTTTAATTTATTTTTATTAGAATCCACATGATTGTATGATTTGGTTATTAAATAAAATTCAGAATGAAGTTGTTAAAGAGGTTGAAGATAAAATTAGTTATTATTTGTCAGATAATTCTGATATTCGAAATATTGGAATATGTATTTCACATACGTCAATTGATCAATTGCCTTCTCTTAAACATAATAAAGATGAAGATTCAATTTTAAATTTGTTTAGGTGGGAATTTTGAATCTTTATTATCAACAGAATTAATTCCTAGAATTTAGTATTTACGTTGATTCGAATCTATAAATTTAAATACTTCTACAATATTTAATATTTTAAAATTTATTTTTTAGATGCACCTTACGCCATGAAATTAAATGTATGAATCCAATGTGTGATTTTATTCAAACATCATTAGAACCTTGTCTTTCGGTTTCACTTAGTGTTCCATCGTATTTATTTAATTAAAACTAATTATTTTTAATTAAATTTTAAGACCTCGTAAAATTTATATAAATTTTATTTTTATCAATCCAAAACGTGATGGTTGGCGTTTTAACTTTGAAATATTTGACAATTCTTTAACAATTAAAGATTTGAAGGATCAAATAATGAATGAAGTTAAAGATGTTTCTTCAAAAAATGTTTTTTTATTTAAAATTAAATAATTAAATCTAATTTTAAGATGATTGCTTATTTATTTAAGCCTGCTGGCCAATCAATGTTTCTTAAAGATGATTTAATTATTAATAAAAAATTAACTGAGTTAACTATTTTTGAAATACCTGAACAATTTAATTTACCAAATAATTATATCCGAACAATTGTTATTTTTGTTATTGGAGGTTTTCCAAATGGAAAAATGTAATAAATATTTAAATAATTAATATTTTTTTTATTTTTCGGATTGGAATGCCGTTTGTTGCAATTTTAAATAAAGAAGTAAATTATGAACAATTATGTTTAGAGTTAGTAAAAGAGGGAAGTTTTCTACTTCCTCATCCATATTATAATATGAGTTCAAATTATAAAATTAATTTGCAAACATCTGATAATTCGGGAATTATGATGAATGAAATAAATAAGGAGAAGCCTCTTCGCTTAATTGAGTAAGTATAAATATAATATATAAAAATAAGCTTACAATATAGAATTTGGTAATTTTTATTTTTTCTCATCTGAGTTTAAAAATTTACTAAAATTTTTTGGAAAAGTCGCCAATACCGAAAGCTCAAATGGTTTCAAGTTAACAAACAAAACCCCGAATAATCTCTTCTACTTTTTATTAATTTAATATATTTGGTTCAGTTTCAAAATAATATTCTCATCAAATAAGATTAAATTTTACTCTCAATAGATCAATTAATAAATTAACCCTTTTAATTTTTTTTTTAAATTTTTTTATTAGTCAAAGCCTTCCCGAATTAGAACATGGCAATATTCTTCGTATAATTGTTCAATGGGATTTGTCTTTAAAACCTGAATTTGAAAATATTCGTTTTAACTTTATTAATAGAAATAAATCATTTAATAATCAAATTGATTTAAAACCAATTCCATTAATTAATTTAATTGATAATTTTGTTAAAATTGGTAAGTATTTTTTAATAAATTAATTAAAATATTTAATTTTCTATAGAACCTATAGAGAATTGGCAATGTGATAAATGTGGAAAAGAATCAGGATATATTCAAATTTGTTTTGATTCAATGCCTGATATTCTTGTTTTTTATCTTAAACGTTTTGCTACGGTAATTTAATTTTTTATTAAAAAATCATTTAGTTCTTTTAATTTTTTATTTATTTTTAGTCTTACTATATAAAAAATGATAGAAAAGTTTCTATACCTCTTGAAGGTCTTAATTTAAATCAATATGTTTTCAAGGTAATAAATAAATTTATTCTTTTAAATTAATTAAATTTAAGGGTAATAATAACATTTATAATTTAACTAGTGTAATATATCATCAAGGTGGAACTATTAAATCTGGTAATTTTTTTTTATTTGATAAAAAAATATATTTTTTAAGGTCATTACACTTCTGCTAACAAAAATTGTGTTGATCATCAGTGGCGACTTTTTAATGATTTATCTGTTTCAATTTTAAATAATAATAATAATATGAATATATCTTCTAATTCTTATATGCTTTTTTATCAAAAACAAAAACAAACTTCTTTTCATTGGTTTCCTGAAAATATACCTAAAAATATTATTGAATATTATTTTGATGAAGTTAAACCTCAGAACAATTATAATAAAAAGGGTAAAAATGATGGAAAAAATAACAATATTTCTGAAGATGGGAATAAAAGCTGTCTTAAACAACGTAATAATTTATTAAAAAATAAAAAGAAAAAAAATAAATTTATTGGTGAATTTTGAAATTAAAAGTAAAAAAATTTTTTTTGAATATAAAAATAATTTTTATAAATAAATTTAAGTTTTAGAACAGTTTTTTAAACAATGATCTACTTATGGAAGAAGAATAAATTTCAATTTTAAAAATTGATTAAAATAAATGTTTTTTTATTATTTAATTTATACATTTCTTTTAATTTTTATTAAATATTCAATTAATTTTTTAAAATAAAGACTTTAACATTTAATTAAATAAAAAAATTTTGTTATTCTTGCTCACTTTTTCAAGTAAAAGATTACAATTTTTTATGAAATTTATTTTAATTTTAAATTCTTTTACGAAATTGGAATGCAAATTTTGTTTTATTTTTAATTATTTCCAAATTTGAAAAATATTATTTTAATTAAATATATCCTAATACATAAAAAAATGGTATATTTATTATTTAAAAGAAAATAAATATTTAATTTAAAAAATAATCTTATAAATTTACCTAATTGTTAACCCAAAGAGAATTAAAAAAATAAAAGTCACTATCAACATTCAATGCAGAGAAAAATAAATTACTCTATGCTCTCTTCCATTGCTTAAAATAATTCTTTTATTTTTAGATTTTTGATTTAATAAAAAATTAGCTAAAAAGTTAAAAATAAATAATAAAATAAAATTTATTTTTCTAAAATAATATACTAAAAAATTAAAAAGTTAAAAGAAATATAGTTAACAGCGTGAAAAGTTTATATAAAAATTTTTTATTATTTCACAATTTTTGTCAGGTTGTCCTATTATTTATGCTTTAACCATTTAATTTATTAAATTTATACGATTAAAAATATATTTTTTTTTTATAATTTATCTGGAAAAAATTTTACAAAAGAAATTTAAACATAATTAGGTACTACCGAGAAATGGTTTTTTTTAATATTTTTGCTCTTCTTTTGTCTTTGGCAAGATATAACTCCATTCAATAAGACTGAATAAAATATTATGTCAAAAATTACAAAATATATTTATTAAGTCATTTCTTTCTACAAAAAATCCATATCTATTGATGTTTAATAATTTCATATTTATAAATAGATTTACTATAAACATAGAATATTTTTATATTCTATAATATATTTCCTATCCCCTAGATATTAAATTAGTCCACAACAACAGATATTGACCTTTTATAAAAATAAATAACTTAATAAATATTGCAAATATATTTTATAATTTTTGGCATTATTATTTTCTTAATGCGAACGTTTAGAATAATAATAAAGTTTTTTTTATTGGAGTTACACCTTGCAAAAGGAGAGAAAAAAACCCCCCACTAACTACAAAGAATTGCTTAAAAATAATTAATTTAGAATGCATTGCATTAATATTTCTTTTCTCAAAAAATATTCTTCTTAAAAAAGATAAACATTTTTAAAATTTTTTTTTTGTTTTATTTTTCTAGTGCTGCTTCATATAAATATTATTTTGCTCATTCACCTATTGTTTGTTCATTAAAATCTATAAAATATTTAATTAATTTTTGCATTAAATTTTACCAATATTTGATCCTTCTCCAGTTTTATTTTTAATTTGTAAATATTCTTTATTAGCATCAGGATGTGATTTTAAATGTCTTTTTAAATTTCCCGAATAATGCGTATTTTTAAATGATATTTCTTCTCTACATTCACCATCTTCATTATAACATAAACAATATGCCTTGTTATCTCTTTCAATTAAAAAATATTCATAAATTGGTGATTTCAAACCTAGTAAAATAATAAAAATAAATTTAATTAAAATTATTTTTTTTTAAATCGTTCCTGTTAAATTAAATTGCCTAAAATATCCATAAATATATAAGTATAATTAATTTATACTTACCTAATTCTCTTTCGTATTCTCTTTCTTGTTCAGTTTTAATTCTTTTAAGAGGTATATCTTTAAATTAAAAAAATTAAATATAAATTTATATTTTTTAGGCCAATTTTAATTAATTATAAAATTTAATTATTACTTGAACTTTCTCCTTGTTTATAATTTTGTAAAATTTTATTTTTATTTTTTCCTTTATTTAATTCTTTAAAATCAATTCTTTCGTCACCTTCATGTTTAGTATTAAGATGGTATTTTAAATTATCCGTTAAATTTTTTTTTAACTTGTAATAATGGTCACAATATTTACAAACTACATAAGTAGTATCATCACCTGGTTGATTCACTAATGTCCAATACTTCCAAACAAATGCTGTAAATAAATTTTTATAAAATAAATTTAAAATTAATTACAATATCTTTTTCCTTGATTTTCTTCATTATTAATTTGTTCATTTTCTTGAATATAATCTCCTAAATAATTTTTAATAAATTATTTTGTTAGAATAAAATAAATTTAAAAAATTAATTAAACATAAAACTAACCAGAATTTATTGGTCCATAAATATTTTGAGAAGTTATTAAAATTGGATGTATTGGATACTTTTGCTTTATATAATCAGCTTAAGTTAATAAATTAAATTATTTAAATACAATTTTTAAAAAGTTAAAAAAAATTAATATTTTTATTTACCATTAAAATTTGTTTCAATTTCTTCATTATTTAATTGATATAATGCTTGTCCTCCTCTACTTTGTTGTGCCCGTTGCCATTCATTTATTTCTTCAGGGGTTGGACCTTCTATTAAAGAAATGAATATTGAAATAATTAAAAATAAAATAATTAAATTAATTAATTTCATCTAAAAATATTTAGAAATAATTATATAATAATAAACTATATAATTAATTTAAATGTTAATTTTCCTTTCTTTGTTTGCTTCTTTTATATTTTATGCATAAATTTTTATTTTAAAGAAAAATAAAAATTAATTAAGAAAAAATATTTTTAATGATAAAATATTAAAGAATTGTCCTTGTATTTATTCACAAAATCTATGCCGTGAAGTAGACATATTATAGCTATTTTAAAGGTTAAGACGAAGAGGAGGCTGTTAAGCATTTTTAAAAATTTTCTCTTAATTAATTTAATAATTGCCACAATTCCTTTAACATCTAACATTCACAAATTAATTTATATTATTTATTTTTAAATTCTTTAATAACTACCCACCATTCCCACTTTAATTATTCAAGTTATTTAACCTTTTATTATATAATATTGATAATACCTTACATCTGCACACGCGTTTATTTGCCATTTTTATTTAATTAAAAAATAAAAAGTGCAAGGATGAATACACAAGTTTAATTAAATTAATTACTAATAAAAAATTAAATTTATTAAATAACGTTTTTTTTATCTTTATTTTAATTTAAATTGTTTGAATATTCTATTAGTTTTAATATTTTGTCAAATATTATATATTATTTAATAAAAAAAAATATTCAAAAATTTGAAGAATTGGGACATTACAATTAAAAAAATAAATGCATAATTTAATAAAAAAAATTAAAATAAAATATGCAACATTTTTACCAAAAAAGCTTTTTAAATTGTAGACAATTAATCCATAACCTAATTTCTAAAACAATTGTTTTTTTAATCTATTCAAACATTTTACAAAACATTTGGCAGTATATAAACAATTGAAATGTTTTTAATTTCATTCAAGAAAACATTGTTTATATTTAAAGTTTAATAAAAAATGTTTTATTATTCAACTTTATTAATTAAATTATTTTATTTAAAAACAATTTTATGCTTTTATTCTCCTAATTTAATCGAAAAGGAAAATTCTTTTCCAGTTTTACTTGATAAACCTTTAGAATTTTTAAAAGAAGAAGATGTTCATAAAGGACATTATTGTTCAAGTGATTGGACAACGCACAGAAATAATGGACATTTATATGGATATAAAGTTATTGTAGAGGATATGATTAATTATTTTCAGGTAAGTATAAATTAATTAAAAATAATTATAGAAAATATCTGAAAATTTTCGTTTAAAATAATGTAAAATTAATTTTTAAATAAAGGCTGAACGTATTTGTCGTTCTATGGATGCAGAAGTTGTAAGCATTCACAGCTCTGAAGAAAATGCTTTTGTGGCACGATTAGCATCAACTCAATTAGGACAATGTCAAAATAATCCTTTAATTTGTGCTCAAAGGGTTCCTCATACAGATCAAGCACAGGAACTTTTAGACAAAATTCTTAGAGGATTTTATATAGGATTTCATAGAAGTCAATTTAATCCATTGTAAGAAAATATAACATTTATGAATTAATTTTAATTCCTACTTTCTTACAATCCTTTAACATTTAAAAATAAAAATAAAATTATAGACAAATTAATACATAACAAAAAAAAATTATTTTTATGAAAAAATAATTTTTAATAATTTTAGTTATAATTCTGAAGTAGTAGAAATATGGTCAGATGGCACTCCCTGCGATTATGGATGTTATGAAGGAATTGTTACTTGTGATATGTATATTGAACCTTGGGGTAAATGTGACCCTTCTGGGACAAATAATTCTTTTGGACGTTTGTTTAAAATATTTAAACAAAATTTAAAAAAAAATATTTAGGAGGTTATCCAGAAGATTGTACAGAAATATATTTAGCTACACACTCAGGTATAGGTAAATGGAATGATGTTTCTTGTCATCAAAAACTTGGAGGAGTTATTTGCAAAAAACGATGTGATAGAAAAAATAACCAAAATAGTTGCTTAATATTAATTATTTTATTTATTTAAATACTTAAGTTTGTGGAAAAGATGATTGGCCATATAAGGGGAATAAGGCTTTTCATGCTTTCCCTGTTCATTCTACTGGAAATTATTGGCAGGTGAATTAAATTTTATGTTAAATTAATTAAATAATATATACCAAGGCTTTGTCTGTTTGCCAAAAACATGGAGCTAGAGTTGCTTCTATTCACTCCCAAGGAGAACATCAAATAACTTCAGGATTAGCTATAGGCCAAGCAGGTGGAAATCTTTCTGCCTGTTCTTGGATTGGACTTCACTCATCTCATGGAGGTTCAAAACAAGGTTTTTGGGATGATGGAAGTAATGGAGATTTTGGAATTAATGTTCAGGTTAATAAAAAATTAATTAATTAAATTTAAATTTTTTAAGCCTGGTACCTTACCTTGGTCAGAAGTCAACATTTTATTACCGGATAATACTGAAGGTAATAATAATTGTCATAATTCATGTACTGCCATTCGTGGAAATGGACATTGGAATGAATTAAATTGTGATGATAATTGTGGGGCTGTTATATGTGAAAGAGAATGTAATGAAGTAGATGAGGAATAATACTTAAATTATTAAAGAAAAATTGTTTTATTGTTGATTTGATTGTTTTATTTTGAGCTAAAATAATAAAATTTTAAAAATTTATACTCTAAATTTATTTAATTTGTGCATGATAGATCAATTAGGGGCGAGTCCTATATGAGCCCCGGCCACACAGCAGCTTAAAACAGTGGTTTTTTTTCTCATGTTAAAAAATCTCGAAACCAAGTTTAACCTCCTTCTAACTTCTCTGAATAGATATTTGGACTAGCAAAACATTTTACTGCTTTAAATGAATTAATTTTTATTTAAATTTAATTAAGTTTTTACCATTAATAAAATCACAATAATTAATTAAAAATAAAAATATAATTTTTAATAATTTAATTATTATAATTTTATTATTCATTAATTAATTTATTTTTAGATTAAAAAATGTGTATATATAATTTAAAATTTATCTAAAAAAAGACGAATATAAACAGAATGAGTGTATTAAATTAAAAATAAAATAATTATGTCATTAATGTAATGTTTATTGCTATTTTTGTATTCATTTTTTTAAATTTTAAAATATTTAGTAATGAAAATGAAAAAGGAAATTAATTTGTTAAAATGAATATTCCAGAAAGTTCAAAACTGAACCAAATTTAGATAACGTAATTTTAACATCTTTGATCAAAACTCTATAAAATTAATTAATCAATTTTTAGTTTTCTCATTCAAAAACTTTACCTTTTTTCAAAACTAATTCAAGAAAATAATTTGCTTTATCCATATAAAGTTTTTTGAAATTTATCCATTCATTGCTGTCTAAAAAAGTCATTCGTCTTGCAGCAATATATTTAATAAATGCCTGAAAAATATATTTAAATTAATATTTAATAAATATTAGACTACCTTTTCAACTAATGGAAGTTCATAAAGATTTAGATAATTAGAGATTTCCATAAAATTTTTTGTTCCTAATGAATAAAAAAAATTTAATTTATTTAAATTGAACAATAAATTCCCTACCAATTTGTGTAGACATCATTTGTTCACAAATATCCATTAATGATTTAACTTCATATTTATGAGCTATAGCAAATAATTCAAATACAAGGTTTGCTAATATTTCTCTATAAATTTGTCCATTATAAAAATAATTAATCATTGCACGAACACAGTCTGGTGAAGAATCAACAATATTAATTTCACCCTAAATTAATTAATAAGCTTTGTTTATTTTTTATTTTAATTACATTTCTAGCTTCTAACATATCCTTCTGCTCAAACATTCTCTTGAAAACTTCACTGTTATTTGCCAAAATACAACGATGTGCTTTAATACTTTTCTTTCCAACCTATAAAAAATATTAAAATTCCATAAATAAAAAATATTGGTTACATGGACAAATTAGTCATACCTGTGGAAACTTATTCGATAACAGATTTCCATACTAAGATTTGTATTTAATAAAACTTAATCTACCTTAATAACACAATCAGTAAGTATTCCTTGTTTATACATATTGCTAACTGGTTTTTGAGGAATATTAAAACTCACACAGTCCTCAATAAAATTTTTTTTGCATTGGGCTAGGTTAACCTCACAATAAAGCACTATAGAGCCTATAAATTAACTATTAATGTTAAAGAATAAAATTTAAATTAATTAACTTACCATCAGGATGAAGTAAAGATTCCAATTCAATTTGACATTTAGTTGACTCTTTACCATTCTTTGGAAATGAATCAAATCCACCTCTAAAAATAATTGTTAATTTTTGTTTTATTTAACTAACAATGTAATATTAACATTCTTTAAATCAGCATTAATTGCATATATTTTATATTTTGCTTTTAATTCGTTGTCTATGGCACCTTTTTTGAATAGGGAAACAGCTGTGCTCATAGAATTACGTGGACCACCACTTCTACCTAAAAAACAGAATTTTAATATTATTTGGACATATTTACCATAGCTAGTAGAATTTGATAAATTTGGATATAAACGCATCTCCCATACAATTGAAGGACAGTTTGTACTATAAAATCCCTTACCTATTAGAAAACATAATTTAAAAAATAAAAAAATCTTACTGCTCAAAAACTTGATTATCCATATAATCTTTAAGTTCATTTAAATTATATATTTTCCATTCTATTTTTGATGTAATTATATCAACCTTTAAATTGAATTAATTTAATAATTTGTAAATTACTTTGCTCACGTCAACAAACATTTATTTAAAGTTTAAAAAAATATTTTTACAAATTTTATTTCCTAAACAAATAAAAATATTATTAATTTAATTCAATTAAAAATTAACAAAAATAAATTGTATACAACAAACTAGACGAAAAATTTTTATTTTAATAATAATTTATATTTTAGGTAAAATTCAAGTTTGTGTCCAACTTTTTTCATTTTTCCTAGTTTTCACCTTTTTTTGCCTCTGGCATACATCAATCAGAAAAAGGATTATTTTTGTCTATAAAATCACTGCATATTTAAGAAGATGACCAAAGAGCGTAGAAAATACATTTTAACTATTTATGGCATCAGTTACGTCATTTCTTTTTCATAAAGTTCATTGCTTTGGTTGTGGTCTAATTTCATATTATATGGCTATATTTCCTATTCATAGATATGAAATTAGTCCACAACCATAGCCATGGCATTATGAAAAATAAATGACGTAACTGATGCCATATTTAGATGTTGATAATGTTTTTTATAATTTTGGCATTATGTTTCACTTTTTTATCCTTGTGAAAAATTTGAATAAAAATTAATCCTCTTTCTGATTGATATATGCCAGAGGCAAAAAAAGGTAAAAATAGGGAAAATGAAAAAGGTTGGACAAATTTTACCAGTATTTAATTCAGATGGCAAGCTTTATTAATAATTTAATTAAAGTTTAGAAATGTTTTTAAATGGTTTAGGTTCTCTATTATTGTGCTGTGAAGTTGAATTTGTTCCTTATAATATTGAATGTGTTGAGGATATTATAAACGACTTTTTAACTTTTAATATTTCACATAAACCATTTAATAATATGTATAAGCAAGGAATACTTACTGATTTTGTTATTAAGGTAAAGATAATTTTGGAAATTATATTTAGGGGTTCTAATTAAATTAATTTATTTTGGTGGAATATAAGGTTATTACAGATTGGTAATGAACAAATTAATACACATAGATGTGTTTTGGCAAATAATAGTGAAGTCTTTCAAAGAATGTTTGAACAAGAGGACATGATTTAAGCTAAAAATGTAATTAAAATAAAATAAACAACTCTTATCCCCTTAATTTAGGGTGAAATTAATATTGTTGATACTTCACCTGAATGTTATCGAGCAATGATTGATTATTTTTATAATGGAGAAATTAATAAAGAAATATTAGAAAAACTTTTATTTGAATTATATGCTATAGCTCATAAATATGGAATTAAATCATTAATGGATATTTGTGAACAAATGATGTCTACACAAATTAGTATGAAATAATTTAATATTTTATCTTTTTATTTAAATTTTAAAAACAAAAATTAATACAAAATTTAACATTTTATTCTTTAGACATAAATAACTTTACCAACTATGTTTATTATCTACAACTTTATAAACTTCCAATACTTGAAGAGGTAAATAGTTTCATAATATAATTATTTTTATTATATATTTTTCAAGGCTTGTGTTAAATTTATTGCTTCTAATCGAAAGACTTTTTTATATGGAAAAGAATGGAAGACTGCAGAAAACCTTTATAAGGATACGGTCTTTTCTTTGCTTAAATCAGTCATGAAAAAAGGTTATTTTATTGACTAAAAAATTGTTAAAAATTTAATTTTTTAAGAGTTTTGATAAAAAAAATCATTTGAAATTGGAAAAGTGTTCTCCCAAAACATCGAACCTTCTGAATCACCCCAAAACAGTGAAACCAAAAAGTTTAACCATTCCCTGACTATAAAACGGTCCTTAGCTGTTTCGTCATTTGTTTTACTAAAAGAATATTTACATGTAATCTGCTATAAATATTTAAGAAAAAAAGGAGTACTTAAATATGACTAATTTGGTTATTTTCATTTATGTAACCGCACTGTCCGTAAATTTTTTCTGCAACCTTTGAGAAAATAAATCAAATAACTTCCCTTTAAAAGAACCACTAATTTTTGGTTTTAATGTTTTGAGAGACGATTAAAAGGATTTCGATGTTTATTAAAGGTAGAACCATTGAAGGATATGGAAAAATATTTTTATAAATAATTTTAATAAAATTTTAAAAATTTTATCATTTTTTGATTACTTGTGTTTGCCTTATTGTTTTGTTAATTTTTTGAAATATTTTTATGATAAAAATATTTATTTGAACATCTTTGTTTTTTCACACCGAACTTTCCCAATATTCGGTGTCTTTCAACTTGTAATTCTTTTTACTTTTAAGGACTACCATATGGGTCATTTATTTTTGCAAACAAATAGCCTTAGTATTTTAACATTATCTCATTGCAAAAGGCTAAATGTGGCAAAGAAAAATGGGAAATAAAATCGCCAAAACATTCGTATACAGGAAAATGCCTACCCAACGTTAAAAAACTAAAATTTTATTGACTAAAAATCTCCATTCATTTTCTTAATTTTTACTTTTTGAAGTAAATTTCTGTGGAAAATATGCTCTATATTAGAATATTTTAAAAAAATAATCTCTTAGAATAAAATATTATTAAGTGATTGTGTACTGGCGGTGCCTGTATAAAGGAAAAATACCAATGTTTTTTATTTTAATAAAGATTAGCTAATTGTGAAAGGCTACATTGGGAATAGGTTGTACATATGTATGGGAAAGAAAATACACATAACATTCAGCTCTGAGCAAGTAATGGGTGGAGTATCGACCCATCTATTTTTCTTTTTTTGTTTCTAAATCATTATATTTATCTAAAAAATTAACCTAACAAATATTTATTTTTGATTAAATATTTTCTTAAAATTTAAATTTTGTTGACATTAATATGGTAATTTAAATTATTTATTTAATTTTATAAAATTAGGCTAATACAATTAAATGCGATATTGAATGGAAATTGTCTTTGAACAATATTATGCCTTATCTAGAGGAATACCAGTCTTTGTCCAGTAATTTTTGATTGTTTTATTTAATAATATTGTTTAACAGGTTATCAATTTGCCAATCCACAATTTCCTTCAGTTATATGGGCATTACGTGTATATCCAAATACAAAAGCCAACCATGCTGATAGTCAATATGGTAATACTTTTAATTTAATTAATATTAAAAATTAATTTTTTATTTAAGAGACCACAGGTGGCTTTGTTTCACTGATTAGAAAAGAGCCAGTACATAGTACAATAAAAGCGAAATATAGTATTTATGCTACTGATGTTAAGCAGATGTTACGTATAGATATTGCTACTTCGTTAGTTAAATAGTTAATTATTTTGTATAATTATTCTTTAAGAAATGAATTTACTTTTACAACTCAACAAAATGAGTCACCTAAGTATTCAATCGACGTTTTAACTGCTTATGAGTTTAAAGGTGAGTTGATTAAATAAATTAATTTCAATTAATTTTGATTTTATAGATCCTCTCATTTTTTACTGTGAAGTTGAATTTAAACCTTCCAATGTAGAAAATGAAGAAATTATTATTGATTTATCTGAAACTTCCTTTACTTCTCATAAATCATTCAACAATATGTTTAAACAAGGAATACTTACTGATTGTGTTATTAAGGTAAACTAGAAAAGAAGACTTTAAATTTTATTATTTATATAAAGGTTGGCGATGAACAAATTAATGCACATAGATGTGTTTTGGCTAATAATAGTGAAGTCTTTCATAGAATGTTTGAACAAGAGAATATGATTGAAGCTAAAAATGTAATTAAAATAAATAATAAAGCTTTTAAATTTTAGGGTATAATTAATATTGTTGACTTTACACCAGAATGTGTTCGTGCAATGATTGATTATTTTTATAAGGGAGAAATTAATAAAGAAATATTAGAAAAACTTTTATTTGAATTATTTGCTATAGCTCATAAATATGAAGTTAAATCATTAATGGATAAATGTGAATATATAATAGCTACTAGAATTGGTAAGGAAAAGTAATATTTTTGTACCAATAATTTTATATTTTAGACACAAAAAATTTTGCTACATGCGTCGATTATACACAACTTTATAACCTTCCTTTACTTGAAAATGTAAATATATATTTAATAAGATTATTACATAAATAAAATATTAAATATAATAATTTATTTTCCAGGTTTGTATTAAATTTATTGCTACAAATCGACAGACTTTTTTGGACAGCAATGAATGGAAAAATTGTCAAGAGCTTTACACGAAGAAAGCCTTTTATTTGCTTGAATTAGCTTTTAAAAACTTTTGGTGTTTTTGAAAAATATTAAACTAATGTTTAAAATATAATTTTTCTAAATTATATGAACATATTTCTCGCATTTTCATTATTTTTGTTTCCTCAATTTTAAAATATAAATTATTATTAAGAGTAACATTTGATCTGGAGTTTTTATAAAGTAAATAAAAAAAAAGGCTAAGTAATAGTTTACAAATAAGTCTCTCATTTTATGTGAGAAAATTGCCTAAAAATTATTTTTTCTTCAAAAGGTTATTTTATTTAGATTTACATTAACATCCTTTCCATAAACTTTAAATTATTGTTTACTATATTTTTTGAGATTTTATAAAATCATATTTAATTAATAAAAAATATTGTTTCTTAGATTTTTGATTTAAGAAATATTATTTTGATAACCTTTTTATTTAATTTTAATTGAATTTTTTTATTACTTTAAAATTTATTAAAAATATTTTTTTATAATTGACATAAATGTTCTTCGACGTGAGCAAGGTAATTTAAAAAAATTTAAATTTATTTTTTTTTTAATTTAAAGGTTGATATAATTACATCCAAAATAGAATGGAAAATATATAATTTAAATAAACTTAAAGATTATATGGATAATGACCAGTTTTTGACCAGTAAATTTAAAAATTTTTTTAAATTTAATTTTATTCAACAGGCAAACAATTTTATAGTCGGAAATGTCCATCAGTTGCATGGGAGCTGCGTGTATATCCATATACATCAACTTATACTTACAGTTATTTAATTTATATTTAAATAAAATTTAAAATTTTAGCTAAACGTGGCAGACAATATTTAATGGGTACAGCTGTTTCTTTGAGCCAAAAAAGAAGATTAAACGTTGATTTAAATGCTAAATATAAAATATATGTTGTTAATTCTAATGGAGAATATATTAATATTGTTTTGTTAGTTGATTAATATATATTATTACATTTATTCTTTTAGAAGAGAACGTGAATATTTTACACGAAAACAACCTTTTACTGATAAATATTTAATAGAATTACAAAAAGTATTTCATTCAGATGGCAAGCTTTATTAATAATTTAATTAAAGTTTAGAAATGTTTTTAAATGGTTTAGGTTCTCTATTATTGTGCTGTGAAGTTGAATTTGTTCCTTATAATATTGAATGTGTTGAGGATATTATAAACGACTTTTTAACTTTTAATATTTCACATAAACCATTTAATAATATGTATAAGCAAGGAATACTTACTGATTTTGTTATTAAGGTAAAGATAATTTTGGAAATTATATTTAGGGGTTCTAATTAAATTAATTTATTTTGGTGGAATATAAGGTTATTACAGATTGGTAATGAACAAATTAATACACATAGATGTGTTTTGGCAAATAATAGTGAAGTCTTTCAAAGAATGTTTGAACAAGAGGATATGATTGAAGCTAAAAATGTAATTAAAATAAATAATAAAGCTTTTAAATTTTAGGGTATAATTAATATTGTTGACTTTACACCAGAATGTGTTCGTGCAATGATTGATTATTTTTATAATGGGAAAATTAATAAAGAAATATTAGAAAAACTTTTATATGAATTATTTGCTATAGCTCATAAATATCAAATTAAATCATTAATGGATAAATGTGAATATATAATGGCTATGAAAATTGGTTTGGAAAATAATTTAATATTTTAAGAATATATTTTAAATAAATTTTTAAGGTAAAGAAAATCTGACACAAAACTTTAATTATATCCATATTTATAATCTTCCTATACTTGAAAAAGTAACTTTTTTTTATTAAAACCCAAACATTAAATAAAATATTTTCCAGGCTTTTGTTAATTATATTTCATCAAATCGGACTGCTTTTTTAAAAAGTAATGAATGGAAATATTTCAAAAAATTATATAAAGATAAAGCAATTAATTTATTAGAATCAGCTTTTGAGAATATGTAACAATTCTTTAATTGTCAACTAAAGATAATTATTTAAATTTTGTTAAGTTGTGTTCAAAACCAATTTTGAATCAAAAAATGAAAAATATGTTTACATAGCTAATTTTGTAAAATTCAAAAAATTTTATCAAATTTTGTTCCATTTTTTAAAAAATAAATAATTATAATAATTAAAAAGGTTTTAATAATGCAAAAAAACGATTGAATAAAATATTTGGAAATAATTTTATTTAATAAAAGAAAGGTTATTTGTGGCTTGTTATTTATTCCTAGACGTAGCCAGTAATTTGAATCAATTATGACAAATGTTGTATTCTCAAATTTTAAATTTGATCTTTTTCCCTAAAAGTTCTTTCCTTCATAATTTGATAAGTTTTTATTATTTTATAACCTTCCGCTTTTGAAATATTCAAATTGTTGCCTATCCATATTTCCCTTTTTCCACCTTGCTTTTATCTTTAAGTTATATATCAATCACTCATTTACCTTTATTCAAAATTATATTATTTATCTTTACTTTTATATATTTGGTTATGATACTCCTCCCACCACGAACCCATATAAATATACCCTTAAAATCCACTAAAATTGGCCATCTTCATCCCCAACTTCATTCCCATTTTGTTATTCTATTTTACTAAATAAAACTTATTAATAAAACGTGTACTCGGACATAACACTTTTTGGCGCGGTCGACAAAAGAAAATTTTCTGCTTTAAAAGGAAAAGCAAGACTTAATTGAAAAAGAGAGAGAAAACTCTTTAAATTTAGTGAATAAAAGTTGTTTAAAGCTCTGTGTATGTGTGAGCTATCTATTTAAGGTTCTGTGTAGTGTGAACCTATTGAAAAAAAAAATTTGTTTAAAGCTCTGTGTACGTGTGAGCCTATAAAAAAAAAAAAAAGAATTTTTGTTTAAAGCTCTGTGTAAGTGTGAGCTGAAAAAAAAAAAAAGAGATATTCTTGTGAAAGCTCTGTGTAAGTGTGAGCTGAGAAAAAAAAAAAAAACAAATATTTTATGAACGCTCTGTGTTAGTGTGAGCTATTTCATTAAATTACAAAATAATTAGTCCTCTTTAATTAGAGAGAAAAATCTTTTTGGAAAAATGTCTGATTTCGACGCAAAATTTTTTACCAAAGAGGAAAATAAACAATTTGAGCCAATTCTAAACAGACTCAAAGCATTTGAAAAATCTGTTGCTGAGGCTTTAAGAGAAATTAATACAAAAGTAGATGAACTGGAAACCCGAAATAAAAATGGATTAACGGGTGTAAAAGGTTCAGTAACAAAATTAGGAAATAAGGTTTGGGAAAAAATGAAAGAGTTAGAAGAAAAATTCTCAAATCAAGACCCTAACAAATTAGGAGAAAGCATCTTGGAAGAAGATGACTTTCATGAAACTTCGGATGAAGTAGAAATTAGTGTTGCAGACCCATTTTTAAATAATGGAGTATACATTAATAGTTACGATGGAAATCCATCAGTTTCTTTCCAAAAATGGATTGAAAAATTCAAGGACGTATTATCTCTTGTTAATACTCCTTTAACAGAACAACAAAAAATACTTCGATTAAGATTTTATTTAACCGGACAGGCGAGAACAGCTTTAGATATGTTAAACCCACCGCCTAATTCACTTGAAGCAGCAATAACTCATCTCAAAACAAAATTCGAAAACAATAACACAAGATTTATTGCAAGACAGAAATTAAGCTGTTGCCGTCAGGCACCGGGCGAATCAATCTTCGAATACGCCAGTAGATTATCTGATTTAGTCAGAACAGCACTTGTTGGCGAATCTGAAGATACGATTAAAAATACATTACTTTATGAATTTTTGGATCGGTTGAGTCCAGATATAAAATTTCAAGTAAAATCTCAGCGCCCAACAGAATACACTAGCGCTTATGAATTAGCACTACATTTTGAATTATTACTTGCCGAAAAGAAACCTGCAGTAAGCTTAAATGTTTCCAATTTAGCAGATGAAGTAGAAACATTATCCTTGCAGAGAAATAACATTAAAACTTGTTTTCACTGTAAAAGTCCAAATCATTTGATTAGTAATTGTCCTAATAAAAGAAATGAATTTAATTATAACAATTATAAACAAAATTATAATAGAAGTAATAATAGATATTATAATAATGATCGCCGAGACTATGGCAGACAAACATACAACTATAATAAAAATAGATATTATAATGATCGAGACCATTCTTTTACTAATTATGAAAGGTCCCAAAGTAAAGATTATAAAAATTATTCAAATCATTTTGACGAATATGAACGAGAATGGAATAATTATGGACCAAACTATGAATATGATAGTCGTTCTCCCAGTCGAGAACGCGACCATAAATATAAGTCAAATAATTCTCCTCATAAAGTTTTTCATCGAAGAGGAAGCCCAGGCATTAGAGTGGCTAGTCCCTATTTCTTCGCCTTTGTGGCATTGATTAGTTGTTTTTTACCAACTATATTTGCATCTTCTATGATTAGTTTGAATGAAGCACCCATTTCAGTATGGAGACTTCGAAACGACCCCAGCTGTCCTAATTTTCATATAAATAAGGCACCTATCCCAATAGATTTATCGATTTTTAGATTAAATACTATACAATACAAAACTCCTGCTTTCGTTTGTAAATGGGATAAAATTATTGGATCAAAAAATAGAAACTTTTTAGAAGGCTATCAACAAGAAATAAATACTTTAAATGTGCCAATATTTGAATGTAAAAATCCTTCTAATTTTATATTTCCATCCTTGTTGATGAGATTAATAGGAAAATTAAACATGGGAGAAATTTTAATAAAAATTGCGGATAAGAAAATCTTATCTGCGGATTCGTAAGAAGTTCGGATGGAGAAGCTTAACTCCGAAAAAAGCTCTTTTCTTGTAAATAATATATTCCCTTTCTCTTTAAATATTTCAGCCCTTACATTTTAAAACTTTTTTTTTATTTAGTTGTTTTCTTTTAAAATTTTAATAATCGTAATTTTCACTTAAAATTTGTAATAATTCTCTCACTTAAATTGTAATATTTTATTGGGATCAAATTTTAGTTTGAAATTTTCAATGTCGCCTTTGCAATGGATCTTGATCAACTTTTGGCGAGTGATGACTCAACTACTATGGATAAAAATACCTCTAAAAAGGGAGAGAAAACTGAAAATAATAATATATCTTCTGCCGTCGAATGCACCAAAAAGGAAGGACAACAACTCAAAGTCACCATGATTAATATCCACGATAAAATTCGTGAGGCCCTGGCGGAGTTGCGACATAATATTGTTGCTGATATTCTCCATGAAATAAATAATTGAGTCCCAAAATTGAAAATGCTTTTGAAATGAGTCAATTTTTGATTCGTTCAGATAAAGGGGAATAAGAAATAAAAGCAGATACTCCTCCAGCTGAAGAGGAAGTAATACAAGTAGTTCGCAGGGACTGCGGTAAATAAAGAAATAAGTGTCCCGCAACGAGACGGGAAGAAATCGAGACGCTCGACTCTTTTTCTATTTCGCCAAAGTAACCACGAAACTTTCCGCCGTGCACCAGCACGAGCTGTTGAGAATCCTTATTACGGTTATTATAACCGAAATTACCACCGTCGAGGCTATGAAGAAACTCCCCGCTGGAGCGGGAGATGTTAAACAAATTTCTCCAAAATTTCAATAAAGGAGGGAGGAATGTTGTATTCTCAAATTTTAAATTTTATCTTTTTCCCTAAAAGTTCTTTCCTTCATAATTTGATAAGTTTTTATTATTTTATAACCTTCCGCTTTTGAAATATTCAAATTGTTGCCTATCCATATTTCCCTTTTTCCACCTTGCTTTTATCTTTAAGTTATATATCAATCACTCATTTACCTTTATTCAAAATTATATTATTTATCTTTACTTTTATATATTTGGTTATGATACTCCTCCCACCACGAACCCATATAAATATACCCTTAAAATCCACTAAAATTGGCCATCTTCATCCCCAACTTCATTCCCATTTTGTTATTCTATTTTACTAAATAAAACTTATTAATAAAACGTGTACTCGGACATAACAACAAAGAAAAAGAAGTTTTTGTCAACACAGCCACAAATAACATTTTTAATAATTTTTTTCTCAATTGGGGCGTTTATATTATGATAGGATCAAAATTAAATTAAATGCTCATCAAAAATTAAACAAAAAAAACTTTTAAAAATTTCTCTAATATTGACAGATTCAAATTTTTTAATTCTTCTATTAATTTAATATTTATAATATATTCTAATTTAGAAAATAAATTATAAACTTAATATATTATTATTTAAATGTCCTTCGACGTATATCGAAAGGTAATTTACTATAATATATTTATTTTAATTAAAATTAGGTTGATTTGATTAACTGGAAGTTTGAATGGAAAATATATGATTTGGATAAACATAAAGATTTTATGCCTCAGGGCCAGTTTTTAACAAGTAAGTTTTTCTTTGTTTTGTCTAATTGTATTTAACAGGTAAACAATTTTTCAATCCAGGTTGTCCTTCTGTTATATTTGAGATGCGTGTATATCCAAAGGAATATTGTTCATCCACTAATTCTTGTATATTTAATAATTAGTGGGTTGCTAGAAACCATAATGCGACCAATGTTATAAAACTCGTATCAAAATTCGACTAGTATTACGAAATACGGGTACAACGCAAAAAAAGTGTTATGCATATTTCGAATTTATCGTACATATTTTTAGCAACCCTGTTAATAATATTATAATATTAAAACTTCAAATCCTTTCTGACAGATCGTGAAAGAGTTTCATTGCGTCAAACAGGCAACATTAGCGGTACATTAAAAGTTAGGTACAATATTTATGCCCTCGATGCTAATTTTAAACGTATAGAGATATCGTTAGTTATTTTAAATGATATTTTTTATAAATATTAATTCAGGGATAGTAAATTGCAAGATTTTCAAAATCAAACTGAAACATCTAAATTTTTAATTGACATGGAAAAAGCGCTTCATTCTGATGGTATGTAGTATATTGAATTTTAATTTTTTTTTTGAGAAAATTTTTGGACATTTTCAGAATAAGATTTTGGGAATTAGACAAAAGTACTTTTTTTATTAAATTATTTTAATTAATTTACAGGTTCTATATTACTTTACTGTGAAGTTGAATTTGTTCCTTATAATATAAATTGTGTAACGAATATAATTAATGGGAATTCAACTATTGATACTAAACATAAACTTAACCATATATATAAATTGGGAATCAATAGTGATTGTATTCTTAATGTAAATAATTTATCTTGCATTTTTTTCTGTTTTGTTGCATACTAATTTGAAATTGTGATCAATAGCGGAACATTTAGTAATTTCATCATAATTACCTTTTGCTCGGCTATGGAATGAAACAGAAAAGAACCAATTTTTAGACAAAAGGACAAATATTTATGATATTTTTAAATAATTTTTGCAGATTGGTACTGAAAAAATTTATGTACATCGTAATCTTTTGGCAAATAATAGTGAAGTCTTTCAAAAAATGTTTGGACAAGAGGATATGATTGAAGCTAAAAATGTAATTAAAACACGTAAAAGATCTTATTATCAATCTTTACAAGTCATTTAAATATTGTTTTAAGATTATCCATTATTTTAGGGTGAAATTAATATTGTTGATTCTTCACCAGAATGTGTTAATGCAATGGTTGAATATTTTTATAATGGAGAAATTAATAAAGATATATTAGAAAAACTTGCCTATAAATTATTTGCTATAGCTCATAAATATCATGTTAAATCATTAATGGATAAATGTGAACAAATGATGTCTACACAAATTGGTAGGTAAATTATTTGTAAGCGAATTTTAAATTAAAAAATACTTATATAAATTCAAATTTTCCATTTAAGCAATAAATAACTTTGTCAGCTATGTCTATTATCTAGATCTTTATAACCTTCCTTTACTTGAAAAGGTAAAAATAT
The DNA here is from genome assembly GCA_036172905.1 of Meloidogyne graminicola. NCBI lineage: Eukaryota > Metazoa > Nematoda > Chromadorea > Rhabditida > Meloidogynidae > Meloidogyne > Meloidogyne graminicola. The sequence goes on along the minus strand of JARPZY010000016.1, from coordinate 1,390,489 downwards.
TTATTAAATTAATAATTTATTTTCCAGGCTTGTATTAAATTTATTGCTACAAATCGACAAACTTTTTTGGACAGCAATGAATGGAAAAATTGTCAAGAGCTTTACATGAAGAAAGCCATTTATTTGCTTGAATCAGTTTTAAAAAACGGTAAAATTTTAAGAAATTAAAACAACAATTTTCGTCCTAATACATGGTGTTTCATGCATTAAAAAGATCAGAATTCTGATTTTTAATTACTTATTTGAATTCTGATATTCTTCTAAGTTAATGAATTTCAAATATCGCCATACCTAAATTTTTTTTATTTTAATAGAGTTTTGATCAAAGGCGGGAAACATATTGTTCCTAATTTTCTTCTCATACTGGTCTTTCAATTTGTTAATGTTATGGATAATTTAATTGTTTATATTTTTTGAAAAAAAAAATTTTTGTTATTTGACGTGTTAATCATTTATTTATCTTTAAATGTTTTTACAATTCTGATTTTTTGAGATTAAATACAAATAAATACAAACTTGTTTATATTATATTTTTATTCTTTTTTCAACTTACTTTTTATCTATCTAAATATATCGCTTGGCTTGTTATTTTAAATGGACAGCAACTTACTTTGATTCATTCTTACAAAAAGGGGCAAAATAAAACAATAAATAAGCAGGCCAACACATCAGAAATATATTTATTGATATATTTTACTTCATAATAAATTATTGCCTACAAAATACTTATTTTTTGCAAAATATATACTTACCAAGTAGTATATAATATTCTTTAAATTTAAACAGTTAAATTTTTAAACTTTCAAATACTAATATTATATTTTTATTTATACAAAAAAAAATTAAATTTTGTTCTTCTATATAATGTTAAATTAGATTTTTAATAAATTTTTATTTTATTTTCGGTTTATACTTTTAAAATTATATTAATTCTTTTTCTTGTTTTTTGAAACTTTAATTTTTGAAAGCAATTTTTAAAAATATTTTACTGCTCTTCTATTTTTAGAAATTTTTTTAACTTTTTGAGAATTCTCTATTGAACAAATACTATTGACTATAATTTTAAATACGACTTTTAAAACTCATTTTGATTTTTTATTTATTTTAATATTAGCCTTATATTTATTTAATTTAGGAATTAATTAGTAAAAGTAATATTTTTATTTAGAGGGGTAAGCTAAAATTTTGTTTATAAATATAAGTTAACTTAAATTAGGTTGAACTGATTACCTGTAAATTGGAGTGGAAAATATACGATTTAGTAAGACATAATGAATTCATGCAGTCTGGCAAAGTTCTGACCAGTATGTTTTGCACTTTAAAATTTAATTCATATAAACCTTTCTGCGGACTTTAAGGATTATGTGTATATTTTGCTTTTTAGCGTAATAGCTAAATAATCCGCAGAAAGGTTCTATATAATAAAATTCCAGCACTTTATTTCTAATTATGTTTATTAATAGGCAAACAATTTCACAATCCAAGATGTCCTTCAGTTTCATTTCTGATGCGCGTTTATCCATCGCGTAAGTAAGATTCTTCAGAAATTAAAGCAGGGGTCTAAGATATAATAAAGAAAATGGATAGACGACTTTCTATTGCAGATACTCGATAAGCTACATTTTTAATGCTCGCTATCTTATAAGATTTAAATCTCTTCGAATTTTAAAATTAATTTGGTCAACTTCTGATTAGAGTTAGAAAGACGAGATCGATACTAGGATTATCGGCCCATTTTTTGAAATTTCTCGTATTCTTCAGAATGATTTGACATCATATTGTATCATGTAACGCATTCATTCTTAACGTATTTTTGTATTTAAAAAAGTTATTTCCCGGTATCGGGTAAAATGTAGATATCGGTCTTGATCTCGTTTTCTATCTCAGTCAATATATACCATTATCTGAAAATATTTCTCTCAATATAAATAATAAACCCAAGAGCAGTTTTCCGAAACCGATACTTGAAAAAGCCGACATATTGAATTCCAGATAATACGTAGTTTCGAGTATTGACTGTTTATAATCTTTTACAGACTCACCAATTGTTACTTTAAGTCAAACTGGTATAGCTGACTATAAAGATACGCTAAAAATAAAATGTAGAATCTATGCACATGATGCTGCTTTTAAAAAAGTAGAAATTACGTTAGTTATCGTAACACAAATTATTTAATTATTAATTCTAGATACTTTAAGTTAAAAGACTGTAGAAGCCAAACTGAAGTTGAGATAGATAGAGCAAACTTGTACATGAATAAAATAGTTCATCCTGATGGTATAACATTTTAATATTAAATTTTCATTTCTATTTTATGTTGTATTAATCCTAAATTTTTAAAGTAAATTAGTGTTGGCCTATATTTTTTTCCTTTATTCACCTTAAAACTGAAATTATTTTAAAAAATTGGTCTGGAAAACGATGAATTAAAATTCTTTTGATCTTTTTATCTTTATAGGTTCTGTATTGCTGTTTAGTGAAGTTCAGTTTGTTCCTTATGATATAAAATGTGAAGATAATATAAATGATTTATTAACTACTAATAATTCTCAAAATTTATTTGGCCATATGTATAGACAAGGAGTGGATACTGATTGTGTTATTAAGGTGAACATTTAAACTAATTTTTAAATTATTAGGTTTGTTTACGTAAATAAATAATATTTTATAAATAATTTGCAAATTACACTAAATATAAAGATTGAATTGAATCTTTTTCTATTCTTAATATATTTTATGCAGATTGGCGATGAACAAATTGATGTACATCGTCGTATTTTGTCAAGTAACAGTGAGGTCTTTCAAGTGATGTTTGAACAAAAGAGCATGCTAGAATCTAAACATGTAATGAAAACACGTAAAAGACCTTTAGAGACTTTACAAGTCATTCGTGTATAATTGTAAAATTATTACTTATTTTAGGGTGAAATTAATATTATTGATTCTTCACCAGAATGTGTTCGTGCAATGATTGATTATTTTTATAATGGAGAAATTAATAAGGAAATATTAGAAAAACTCGTATTTGAATTATTTGCTATAGCTCATAAATATGAAGTTAAATCATTAATGGATATTTGTGAACAAATGATGGCTATTAAAATAGGTATGGAATATATAAATTTAATGCATATTTTATTATAATTTTTTTTATTAGACCCAACGAAATTTGCCTTATACGTTAAATATCTACATATTTATAACAATCTTCCAATACTTGAAAAGGTAAACTATTACTGGAATATTCTTCTCTAAAGATTTTCCGGAAAATTCTCTTTAACGGAAAAATTATTCCCAACTAAAAATGATACAAAAAATATCGAAATATTTATTTAAATAGTTTTATTAGAACAATGTTTATTCTGTAGATTTAATTTTTTTAAATTAAATTATATTACTAATGGACAGTATTTTATATATTTGGTAATTATTTTATTTAATATTTTGATTAGAAATTTCCGTTGGAATTTTCCGGAAATTTTCCTTAATTAATTATCCAAAAATAAAGGTAAACAAAATTGTTTCCCTTTATTATAATAAATTTTATATGTTAAGGCTTGTATTAAATATATTGCTGAAAACCGAAGGACATTTTTAAACAGCAATGAATGGAGGAGAGCAGAAATGCATTATAAAGACAAAGTAAATTACTTGCTTAAATCAGTTTTAAGAAAAGGTTAGATTTTGACTTAAAAATATTAAAAAGTTAATTTTTTTACTTTTTAGAGTTCTGATCAATATTGTTTATTAATTATTTTCCAAATTTGATTCAATTGCTAATATTCCGTAGAATTCATTTTAATTTATTTAACTTCATAGTACTGATATTTAGAAGTTTTTTCCGTTAAAAATTTAAAAATCGAAAATAGAACAGTAACATTAATACAATTTTTTTAAATTTAAGTAATACATTCATATATATTTTTTGATAAATTTTAAATTCATTATTTTCTATTAGTTTTATTGTTAAATGCCATATTGTCCAATTTATTACATTAATGTTTTTTTACCAAAATATTATCCTATATGCCACCAATATAATTTTTTTTATATTTTTCATTTTATTAATATTACAGCAATATTATATTTTTAATTGTTTAAAAATATTAAAATTCTAAAAATATTTTCTCATTATTAGAATCTAAAAATGTTTTTTGACGTAAACGAGGTAGTTTACAAATTCTTTGATTAAATATTTAATTTAATTAAAATTAGGTTGATGTACTTACATGCAAAATTGAATGGAAAATAAATAACCTGAAAAAAATTAAAGAATATGCGAATAAGACCCATTTTTTGACCAGTAAGTTTCTATATTTTATTTAATAATAATATTCAACAGGCAAGAAATTTTTCAGTCCAAAATGCCCTTCGGTTTCATGGGAGTTGCGCTTATATCCAAATACCACTGTCACCAATCCACATGGCGGTATATATAAATACTAATAAGAGAAATCAGATTTTAGGGTCAGGTTGGCGCTGTTGTGTTTCATTAGTGCAAAGAGGCCTTTCAATGATGAAGTTAAAAGTTTCTATTTCTACCAAAAAACTTGATGGGGGATTTTCATATATTTATGATTCGTTAGTTATTTAAACATTCTTTTATTTTTTTCGTAAAGAATTGAAAATGAATTTACAAATCAATCTGAAACATCTAAATATCCAATTAATTTGAGAGAACAACTTAATCCTGATGGTATTCTTATTAAATTGAAAAATGTTAAATTATTCCTATATCAACTTTTATAGGTTCTCTATTAGTGTGCTGTGAAGTTGAATTTGTTCCTTACAACATTGAATGTGTTGAAGATATAAGTAATGGTCATTCAAATGTTAATATTCTTCCAAAACCCTTTAACAATATGTATAAACAAGGAATATTTACTGATTGTGTTATTAAGGTAAAAAAAAAAACCTTAATAAAATATAGATATCGTTTCAAATTAACATTAAGAGCCCCATTTATGTAATTTTAAAGGTTTTCCCAGGTTAGATGAAATTTTATAAATCCTTTCTCTATACCCTATTCAAAACTTATTGGAATTTTTTTTACAAATTTAACTTTATTATATTATACTTATGTATATTTCTAGATACACAACGAAAAAATTAATGCACACAGATGTGTTTTGGCAAGTAACAGTGATGTCTTTAAAAACATGTTTGAACAAGAGGAAATGTTAGAAGCTAAAACTGTAATTAAAATAAATAATAAACAACTCATATTATTTTAGGGTGAAGTTAATATTGTTGATTCTTCACCAGAATGTGTTCGTGCAATGATTGATTATTTTTATAATGGAGAAACTAATAAAGAAATATTAGAAAAACATGTATATGAATTATTTGCTGTAGCTCATAAATATGAAATTAAATCATTAATGGATAAATGTGAATATATAATGGCTATGAAAATTAGTTTGGAAAAATTACATTCTAAATAAATAAAATCCTTAATTTATTTTTTAGACCAAAATAACTTTGTGGAAGCCTTTAATTATATACAGCTTTATAACCTTCCTAAACTTCAAAAGGTAAGTACATTAACTTATTTAACTTATTTTAAATATTTGCATATTTTGTAGGCTTGTATTAAATATATTTCAGTAGATCTAACGACTTTTTTGGACAGCAAAGAATGGAAAAATTTAAAAGAACTTTATAAAGATAAAGCAATTAATTTTCTTGAATCCGTTTTGAAAAATGGTAAAATTTTTGATAAAAAAAAATATATTTACATTAATTTTTAAATTTTATAGAGTTTTAATTAAAGATGATAGAGATGTGTTAATCAAATATACACCAGCAGGATAATTCATTTTATTTATTTAATAATTTTTTTCTGTTAAATAATTTAACAAATATATGTCAAAAATAGTAGTAAACATGATATTAATTACATAAACTATTTTATTTTTCAAATACATTTTTGGTATTTATTTTTGTGTTTTTTTTTTGATAAATTTCTTGGCTTTTTATTTTATTAGTAGGCATAAAAATTACTTTGAATCAATTTTGACGAGAGGGAAAGACGAAAAGAGTCAACACCTCTCCAAAGACACACTCCTTTCTAATCAAATTTCAATTCAGAACCTGGTGAGTCATTGAAACATTTGGGTACGTTTTGTATTACAATGGTTTTCACATATTACCTAAATGGTACTGTGTTGTTCAATTTTGAAAGAAGTCTTTTTGCGATACCGATACCTAAAAATCGTAAATGCCCATCACTTTTCCTAATTATTATTTTGGTTTAACATTTCTGTACATAGCTTTGCTTATTATATCTGGGAAATTTTCTTTTATTTTAATGAAGATTAGCTAATTGCTGAAGGCTATATTGGTCGGAGAAGTGAATAGTATGCATGAGAATAAAATTCCCAACCTTTGACCAAATGAGTTATAGCAACGCAATAGCAAATAGACTAAAATTTTTATCGATCCATCTATTTTTCTACTTTTATTTATTTATATGTACTCTGTATTTTATATTATTTCTATTTAATCTTTAATTTTATTTGTAGTACATATTCATTTTAATTATTTGTCAATTTTGTTATAAAAATATTCTCCTAAAATTTAAATTTTTTTGGCATCAATATGGTAATTAAAAAGCTGATTTTTTAAATTAATTATTTTATAAAATTAGGTTGATCCAATTAAATGCAATATTTCTTGGAACTTGTATTTGAAAAATTTTAAAACGTATATGAAGGAAGACCAATTTTTGGAAAGTAAGTTTTGATTGTTTTATTTCAAAATCTTGTTTCACAGGTATTCCATTTAGCAGTGCATATTGTCCTTCAGTTGTATGGGAATTGCGTGTATATCCAAATAGTCACGCTAATAGTAGCAGTTTTTATAGTAAGTTAATTAATATCAAACAATCAATTTTCTATTTTAGGTAGTGAAGGTAGTTTTGTTTCACTGGTCAAAAAAGGGCCTTTAAATAATTCAATAAAAGCGAAATATAATATTTATGCTCTTAATTCTTATAAGACTATGCGTATAGTCGTTGCTACTTCGTTAGTTATTTTAATATTATTTAGGATATAATTAATTTTAAAAGGAATGGATTTAATTTTACAAATCAGCGAACTGAAACACCCAAATATTCCATTGACTTTTCAAATTCATATGAGTTTGGGGGTACGTTAATTGAATCTAGTACATTTGATTTTATAGAATTCATCCTTTGCTGTGAAATTGAATTTGCACCTTTTGATAAATGTATAGAAATTATAAATAATGAACCTGGAACTTCCAATACTCATAAACCATTTAACAATATGTTTAAGCAAGGGATACTTACAGATTGTGTTATTAAAGTAAATTAGAAAACAAGGTTTATAATTCTAATATTTAAATATTAGGTTGGTAATGAACAAATTAATACACATCGTTGTGTTTTGGCAAGTAACAGTGTAGTCTTCCATAGAATGTTTGAACAAAAGGGAATGATAGAGGAACAAAATGTAATTAAAAAGCGTAAAATATCTTTACAAGTCTTTTATATAAATTGTAAAATTATTAATTAATTTAGGGTGAAATTAATATTGTTGATTCTTCACCACAATGTGTTCATGCAATGATTGATTATTTTTATAATGGAGAAATTAAAAAGGAAATATTAGAAAAACTTGTATATGAATTATTTGCTATAGCTCATAAGTATGAGGTTAAATCATTAATGGATAAATGTGAACAGATAATGGCTATAAAAATTGGTAACGGAGAGAGATATTTTTGTAGCAATAAATTTAAATTTTTTATTTCAGACGCAAAAAATTTTGCTACATGTGTTTATTATTTACAACTTTATAACCTTCCATTTCTTGAAAATGTAAATATATAATAATATTATTAAATAAAATATTAAATATATTTTCAGGCTTGTATTAAATATATTACTACAAATAGAAAAACTTTTTTATACAGCAATGAATGGAAAAATTTAAAAGAACTCTATAAGGATAAGGCAGTTAACCTTATTGAATTAGCCTTTAAAAACTTTTAAGTTTTTGAATAAAAATTATTTGAAATATTAATTTTTTAAATAAATTTTTTAAAATACATGAATATATTTCTTCCACTTTCATTATTTTTTTACCTCAATTTTAAAATATAAATGATTATTAAAATAAAAATTTTACGTCTATATGTTGTGCACAATTTATTTTTGTAAATTTTTAATTGAATTAATATTAATAATATTTTTAATTGTTCAGGAAATAAAACTTACATATAAAAGTATTTTATAATTTCTAAAATGTTTTTTGACACAAGCAAAGTAATTTACAAATTTTTAATTTATTTTTTAATTTTAACATAGGTTGATATAGTTACCTGCAAGATTGATTGGAAAATATATAATTTAACGGAAGCACTTAAAGAATTAAGCTATGACGATGATTTTTTTAGTAGTAAGATTTTATTTTATAATTTGTTACTTTCGTTTAAAAGGCAAACCATTTTACAATCCAAGCTATCCTTCGGTTGTATTTGAACTGCGAGTTTATCCAAATACTCACAACAGTCAATATGGTCTGAATAAATAATGATAAATAATATTTTTTGATTTTAGGTTCAGGTTGCCATGTTTCATTATTTAAAAGGCTGATTCGAAATAAACATAAATTAAAAGTAAAATGTAGTATTTATTTCATAGATGCTATCTGTAATCGAATACTCATTAATTCGTTTGTATTTTAAGCATTATTATATAATTTTTTTGTTTAGAAGTGTGCATAATTTTATAGACCTAACTGTTGAGACGTTGAAATATTCAGTCAATAAATTTATTGAATTTGATGGTGGGTCTAACCTTTTTTAATTAGTTTAAATTTTACTTTTTATCTTTAATTATATAGGTTCAATAAATCTATCGTGTGAAGTTGAATTTGTTCCTTACGACATTAAATTTGTTGAGGGTATAAATAATGGTCCTTCAGATGTTAATATTCTTCCAAACACCTTTAATAATATGTATAAACAAGGAATATTTACTGATTGTGTTATTAAGGTAAAAAAACAAATTTTAATAAAATATAAATATTGCTCTGAATTACCATTAAGAGGCCATTTGCGAATGTAATTTTAAAGGTTTTAGCAAATTAGATGAAATTTTATAAATCCTATCTCTATACCTTATTCAAAACTCTTATTAGAATTTTTAAAAAATTTAATTTTACTATTTTTATACATATTTATGTATAAAGATACACAACGAAAAAATTAATGCACACAGATGTGTTTTGGCAAGTAACAGTGATGTCTTTAAAAACATGTTTGAACAAAAGGAAATGTTAGAAGCTAAAACTGTAATTAAAATAAATAATAAACAATACTTATTTAAACTTTAGGGTGAAATTAATATTGTTGATTCTTCACCAGAATGTGTTCGTGCAATGATTGATTATTTTTATAATGGAGAAACTAATAAAGAAATATTAGAAAAACATGTATATGAATTATTTGCTATAGCTCATAAATATGAAATTAAATCATTAATGGATAAATGTGAACAGATAATGGCTATGAAAATTGGTTGGGAAAAAATTATATAAAAGTTAAAATTTTAGAGGCAACAAACTTTGCCGAAATCCTCAATTATCTACAGATTTATAACCTCCCAATACTTGGAAGGGTATTATTTATTTAAATTTTACTAACTATATTTTTTAGGCATGTGTTACATTTATTGCTGCACATCGTACTTCTTTTTTAGAAAGCAATGAATGGAGAAATATAGAAAACCTATATAAGGATAAGGCTTATAACTTGCTTAAATCAGCTTTGAAAAATGGTAAAATAGTTATCTGAAGTATGGGAAAACTAACTTTTATTTTGTAGGGTTCTGATCAAAAACTTTGAATTTTAAGAATATTCAAAAAATATTCTTATAAATGACAAGAATTTAACTCAATCTTGATTATTTCACTTAATTTTAATTACAATAAATCTTTAAAGTTTTTTTCAACATACATACATATTTATAATGTTTGGCTGTTATTTATTTATTTTTTAATTTACATGAACAATGAATTAAATCATTAAACAAATAGAAAGACTTTTTTAGACAGCATTGAATGGAAAAATTTAAAAGAACTTTGTAAGGATAAGTTATTTAATCTGATTGAATTAGCTTTTAAAAACTTAACTTTTTGAAAAATTATTTGAAATATTAAATTAATTTTTAAAAATAATTTTTCTAAAATACATGAATGTATTTTCCACTCTTTCATTATTTTTTTTACCTCAATTTTAAAATATAAATTATTATTAAAATAAAAATTTTACGTCTAATTTGTTGTATACAATTTATTTTTGTAAATTTTTAATTAATATTAACAATATTTTAAAAATTTAGGAAATAAAATTTAAAAAAAAATTCTTTTAGAGTTTAAATAAATGTTCATTGACGTTAGCAAAGTAATTTACAAATTATTAAATTAATTTTTAATTTAAAATTAGTTCGATATAATTACATCCAAAATAGAATGGAAAATATATAATTTAAATGAACTTAAAGATTATATGGATAATGAACAGTTTTTGAGCAGTAAGGAATTTTATAATACAAACTGTCCTTCAATTGTATGGGAGATGCGTTTATATCCAAATTTATCAATTTGTACTAGCTATGGTATGTCCAAATAATATAAAATTTTGTTTTTTAGGTAGACGTGGTGGTCCACGTTATTCTATGAGCACAGCTGTTTCCCTATTTAAAAAAGGTGGCGTAGACAATGAATTAAAAGTTAAATATAAAATATATGCAATTAATGCTGATTTAAAGAATGTTAATATTACATTGTTAGTTAAATAAAACAAAAATTATTTAATTATTTTTAGAGATGGATTTGATTCATTTCCAAAGAATAATAATGAGTCAACTAGAAATCAAATTGAATTGGAATCTTTACTTCATTCTGATGGTAAGTTAATTAATTTAAATTTTATTTTTCAAAATTATTAATTTATAGGTTCTATATTGCTTTACTGTGAGGTTAGCCTTGCTCTATGCGAAAAAAATTTAATTAATAATCGTATGACTTTTAATATTCCTCGGAAACCTTTTATTGATATGTATATACAAGGAATACTTACTGATTGTGTTATTAAGGTGGTTTATGTTTAATTTTATTGTGAGATATCAATAATAGGTGAATATGTTTATAGAAAGGTTTTTACGTAAAAATGAATGAATAGGTGGTCCAAATAAATAAATGTTTTTTTTTACATATTTTAATATTCTTTTTATATAGATAGGGAATGAAAAAATTAATGCCCATAGATGTGTTTTAGCAAATAACAGTGAAGTTTTCAGAAAAATGTTTGAGCAGAAGGATATGCTTGAAGCTAAAAATGTAATTAAAATAAATAATAAATATCAAATTTAAATTTTAGGGTGAAATTAATATTGTTGATTCTTCACCAGGATGTGTACGTACAATGATTGAATATTTTTATAATGGAGAAATTAATAAAGAAATATTAGAAATGCTTGCACATGAATTATTTGTTATAGCCCATAAATATGAAATTATATCATTAATGGATATTTGTGAACATATCATGGCTAGTAAAGTTGGTAGGGAATTTATTGCTCAATTTAAATAAATTAAATTTATTTTTTTAGACGTAAATAGCTTTGCCGAAAATTTAAAGTATATACATATTTATAACCTTCCTATACTTGAAAAGGTAAATCTATTCTACTTATTTTAATTATTTATATATTTTTTAGGCTTGTGTTACATTTATTACCACAAATCGAATGACCTTTTTAGATAGCAAAGAATGGAAAGATTTAAAAGAACTTTATAAGGATAAGGCAATTGATTTACTCGAAGCAGCCTTTAAAAATTGCTAAATTTTTGACTAAAAAATATTTAAAATATTGAAAAGTTAAATTTTGAAAACCTCATTTTTAAGCTTTAAAAAATATCAAATTTATGTTTTCAAAATAAATTCTCTTAAAATGGAGGAATATTTTTCTAATTCCTTTTATTCCTTTTTTACTCAATTTTAAATACAATAAATATTTCATTAAATTCAGTCTTTTAACTTACTACTTACCTACATAAATGTCTAGTGTATCGCTTGGCCTTTTGTTTTATTAGTAGACATAAACATTAATAATCATTCAGACAAAAAATTTAATAAACAAAAAATAGGTCAACACGCCCATAAATTTTTGCCTAAATAAATTGAATCTAAAACCTTTTTTGATTTGTTTATTGAATAAATATATAAGTTATTTGAAAACATATAAATTATTAAACTTTCCAAATATTTTTTTATTTTTATTTAAAAAAATTTAATTTTGCTCTTTTAATGTTAAATTAGATTTTAATAACTTTTTGGTTTAATTGTTAAATAATTTGTTTGTCATCTTTGATTGATATTTTTATAATTATATCCATTGTATTTCTTTTTTAATTTTTTTAAACTTTTATTTCTTGAAACAATTTTTTAAAATATTTTATTGCCCTAGTTTGATTGAATCTTTTGAGCTTGGGTTTTCCATTTGTGCCACGCATTTGCTGCCTATAATTTAAATAAGAGAAAAAGATGTTTAAACTATTTTAATTTTTCATTTATTTTAACATTAACCTTATATTTATTTATTAAGAATTAATTTAAAAAAATATTATTAAGATGTCCTTTGACGTGTGTAGAAAGGTAATTTACAAATTTACATAAATATATTTATTTAATTTTAAAATTAGACTGATGTGATTGAATGGAAGTTTGAATGGAAAATATATGATTTGCAAAAACATCTACAATACATGAATCATAACCAATTTCTGACAAGTATTATATCGCTTTTTTATTTTTTAAAGTTTATGTATTTAACAGGTAAGTCTTTTTATAATCCAAGATGTCCATCGGTTGTATGGGAAATGCGTGCATATCCAATGGAATATTGTGAATGTTCAAAATCTTGTATGTTAATAATTAGGGTGGTTGTTCCATACGGGTTTTGTTTTTTGTTTCTGAACCAATTTGTTTGAGGCGAGAGCTTCGAACACTAAGAGAAACTGGGGAAAGTACAATTAAAGGCCGAGGTGCAGACTTTTGAAAATCTTTTACATATTTTTAGCAAAATATTAAAACCTTTAAATAATTTCTGACAGATGGAAAAGTTTCATTACTTAAGAAAAGCTGCAGCAACGTTTCGAAAGTTATATATAATATTTATGCTCTCGATGCTGATTTTAAACGTGTAGATCTTAAGTTCGTTATTTTGATATTATTGTAAATATTAAATTTAGAGATCGTTATCCATATGATTTTAAAGATACAACTGAAACTTTTAAAGTTTCAGTTAACTTGCCTAAAACAATTCATTCTGATGGTAAGAAATTAAATTAATTTCTAGGGTACTTTTTATTCTTGCGGTCCGATTATAATATTATAAAAAAGTGCTAATTTTATGCCTTCAAAATATTTTTTAAGGAAACTTATGGTTACATAAAGGAAAAGACCATTTTTAATCATTTGTTTATTAAATTTTGTTTTAACAATTTATAGGTTCTATATTACTTTACTGTGAAGTTGAGTTTATTCCTTATGATATACCATATACTGCAAATATGATTGGAACTTCAATTATTAATACAAATAAAAAACAACCTAACAATATGTATAAATTGGGAATAAATACTGATTGTGTTATTACTGTAAAACAATTAATAAATTATTTATTTCTAAATCATTTACCAAATCCTTTAAAATAGACCCCCTCCTAAAAGAATCCTCCTCTAAAATAAACCCCCTCCAGAGGATAAAATTAGGATGAATCTGAATGACTATTTTTAGATTTTTCAATACATTTTTTGCAGATTAACTCAGAAAAAATACATTTACATCGTTGTGTTTTGGCAAGTAACAGTGAAGTCTTTCAAAAAATGTTTGAACAAAAGGGAATGATAGAGGAACAAAATGTAATTAAAAAGAGTAAAATATCTTTACAAGTCATTCGTGTATAATTGTAGAATTATTAATAATTTTAGGGTGAAATTAATATTGTTGATTCTTCACCAGAATGCGTTCATGCAATGATTGATTATTTTTACAATGGAGAAATTAATAAAGAAATATTAGAAAAACTTGTATATGAATTATTTGCTATAGCTCATAAATATGAAGTTAAATCATTAATGGATATTTGTGAACAAATGATGTCTACACAAATTGGTAGGGAATTTATTGTTCAATTTAAATAAATTAAATTTTTTTTATTCATTAGGAACAGAAAATTTTATGGAAATCTTTAAGTATCTAAATCTTTATGAACTTCCAATAGTTGAAAAGGTAGTCTAATAAGTATTAAATATTAATTTAAATATATTTTCCAGGCTTGTATTAAATATATTGCTGCAAGACGAATGACTTTTTTAGACAGCAATGTATGGAAAAATTTCAAAAAACTTTATATGGATAAAGCAAATTATTTTCTTGAATTAGTTTTGAAAAAAGGTGAAGTTATTGACTAAGAAAACTAAAAATTAATTAATTTTATAGAGTTCTGATCAAATATGTTAAAATTACGTTATCTAAATTTGGTTCAGTTTTGAACTTTGCTGGAATATTCATTTTACAAATTAATTTCCTTTTTCATTTTCATTACTAAATATTTTTAAATTTAAAAAAATGAATACAAAAATAGCAATAAACATTACATTAATGACATAATTATTTTATTTTTAATTTAATACATTCATTCTGTTTACATTTGTTTTTTTAGATAAATTTTAAATTATATATACACATTTTTTAATCTAAAAATAAATTAATTAATGGATAATAAAATTATAAAAATTAAATTATTAAAAATTATATTTTTAATTAATTATTGTGATTTTATTAATGGTAAAAATTTAATTAAATTTAAATAAAAATTAATTAATTTAAAGCAGTAAAATGTTTTGCTAGTCCAACTATCTATTCGGAGAATTTAGAAGGAGTTAAATTTGATTATAATGTTGGACTCCAAGATGTGGAATGTCAAAAAGTAACTAATGATTCTGGTAATTGTATGGTCTTATTTGATTGCTTAAACTTTATTAATGGAATTAATCAATGTAAATAATTTATTTAATTATTTTTAAATAATTAAAGAAATGTTATTTTTAATAAATAAATTATAAATAATTATACATTACTAATATTATTAAATTTTACTGAAAAGGATTAAATTAAAATTTTAAAAAAATTTTAATTATTTCTATGCTAATAAATAATATTAAAATAATAAGCAAGGAAATACTAATTTTTTAATTTTTTTTTGTTATTTAATCGAAATAAATAATTTTATTAATTAACGATTAAGAAACGATAATCCGATTCACATCAATTTTGAATTTCTGATAATTGTTGAATTACTATTTCTAATTAAAGTCAACATAATTATTTTTTGAGAACTTATCCCCGTTATAAGCTAAATTTGTAGGGCAAATTAAATAAAATTAAAAAATTAAAAATAATTACATATTTTTAAAAATAAAATATTTAATTATTTTTAATTTAAAAAAAAATATAATTAATTAAATAAAAATAAACTTTTTAGAATAATTTAATTTTTTAAAGATTATCACGATTGCCTTTCTTATGATTTTATTTTGAATATTCACAAACTGAAGTATCCAGAATCAATTCCAATAAGAATAACTCAAAGTAATTTTTGCACAGTAATGAAAAAGGTATTCCTTTGTGGAGGATGCTGTATTTGTAGTATTGATAATTGTAATAAAAAAAATCAATGTACAAATAGGGCGAGACCTTTCAATATAAAGTCTAATTATCAACCAAATAATAATCCTTTAATTAAATATAAAACAACTACAACAACTAAATTAACTAGTACTACAAAAATAAAAACGACAAAAAAGACTACTTTATCTACTAAAAAGACTGAAAAAAGTACTAAAGGTTGTATTATAATTTAAATATTTTTTTAAAAATTATTTAATGACAATTTCGTTTAATTTTTTACAGTTTATATATTATTAATAATTATTTAATTAATTTATTTAATTATTTTTATGCCCATTTTTATTAGATTTAAAAAGACTTTTCATTCCTTTAAAATGTTTTGCCTTATAAAGTAAATAAAAGTAGAATTTTTGTAATTAAACGTAAAAAACATCTTTTCGTTTAAATAAGTCTAAAATTAATTGAAAATAATTTAAATTATTTTTTAATTTTTAGCTTTTCCTCCAACAACAAAAATTACTGAAATATTTATTCTTAGTACTTCTAAAACCTATCCAATCAAAACTACAACAAAGATTGACATTAATGGTAGTCTTCCTAAAATGGAATTTTCAAAATCATTAAAAAATATATTTTATTGTATTTTAATTATTTTATTAATTAATTTATTATTTAATTAAATTTAAATAAAATTAATTTTTGAAAAATAAATAAAAATGTTTTAAAATAATTGATTTATGTAAAATTATTACTATCATTAAAACTTTAAATTGAATTCATTTTTTACAACCTTTTTTTCTGTTTTCTTATATTTTTTATTTTATAATATTTGAACTTTATTTTTTTACGACTTTTCTTCTAAAACGTTAAAAATATTTTCTCTTTATTTTTTACAATAAACATTCCTTGACACGCCCATTTCTTTCATTATTTATATTTTTGTCTAATATTCACTTATTTTGAAATAATTTGTTTAAAATTCTTTAATTTTTAGTTTAAAATATTTTTTAAAAATTTTAATTTAAAATATGGCTCCTAGAGATAATAATGAAAATGGTCCTGAGGAACAAGTACCAGCAGACAATTTAGAACAGCAAAATATGGAAGAGGTTTATTTTAAAATTTTTCAAAAATTTTGTAAATATTTTGTTCTTAAAAAATAACTATAAAATATCAACTTTTCAGGATAATCTTGAACAATTGGGGCGCCAATAAATAAAACGTAGTAAAAAATGTAGGAGTTTTCAAGATCATTGATTACGAACCTGATATCAATTTTTATCACTAATCCTTATCGTTTTATCAATAATTTTAAAAATCGCAATTTTATCTTAAATATTCTAAGGTACGAAACGTTAATAAAAAAAATATGTTATTCAATTTTTAAAGAATATAATATTTTGCATCACAATGCCCATCCTTTAGTCAGCAATTGAATGAAAATCGTAATTATTGGGAGTCGATTTTGTTGGCGATGCCGCCCTTAAGATGCGTGAAAATTCACGATTTTTAAAATTATTGATGAAACGTATAGTTGAACAAAAGATTGATAATAGTAATCACTGACCTTAAAAACTCCTAAAAACACTTTATTATTATGTTTTATCTAGGATGGCGCCCCAATTCTTCAAGCTTACTCTTCAGTTTTTTATAATAAGCATTCACATTTCTTTTAGACTTTAAAGCTAAATTATGTTTTTAATGAAAAATAAGGAAAAATGAAAAGAAGTGAATTCTATAATGCAAAATTATTTATTTTATTAATAATGCATAAAATTTACAAAATAAAAATAATATTTTTATAGCCTCGTGGGGTTGTTATTTCTTATGCTGATTTTCAAAGTATTGTGGCTGAGGTTAATAAACTTAAAAGGAATAAGGAACAGCAAGATAATAAAATAGCAGAAGTTGTTGAGAGGAATAATTTTCTTAATAATAAAATTATTGAAATTAATTTAAATAATGAAAAAGAAAAAGAAGATAAAAAGAAATTAGAGGAAAAAATCAACAAATCAGATAAAGAAATTGAAAATTTGAAAAAAGAAAATAAGGAATCAGAGAAAAAATTTCATAATATACTTACTAATGAAAATGAAAAATTAAAGAAGGAATTTAAAGAAAAAGAAAGGAAAAAGGAGGAAGAAATGAAGGAAGAGATTGAAAATTTGAAAAAAGAGATGGAGAAATTTCAGAATAAAATTGATGGACTTACTGAGGAAAATAAAAAATTAAATGGAGAAAATGAAGATTTGAAAGAAAAAAATAAAAAATTAAATGGAGAAAATGAAGATTTGAAAGAAAAAAATAAAAAATTAAAAGAAGATTCAAATAACAATAGTAATTTTTAATAGTAATTTTAAAAATTTATCATGGTCTCTTCATGGCTTTTTTCTATTAAAGTCATATTTTGCATTTTGGCCTCAATTTTATTCTATATTATATTTAATTCTTATTAATAACTTTATTATCTTTTAATTAGTTATAAAATAAAGTGATAATTTTAAATTATTAACTTTAAATAATAATCATTTCTAAATTTAAAGATGGAAATCAATCGAAAAATACGGGAAAAATCAGTGGTGGATGTATAGGTGGAGGAGTTGGAGCTGGTGCTGGTGCTTTGGCTGGAGCAAAGCTTGGAGCAAAACTCGGTATATTTGGAGGCCCAGTTGGTATATTTATTGGTGCTGGTGTTGGGGCTGCTGTTGGTATTGGTATTGGAGTTGGTATTGGTGCAATTGTGGATGATAATTAAACTTTTTTTGGTTTTTAAAAATAATTTTTTCTCATTTTTATTGACAATGATTTTTGTTAATGAATAAATATTTTTCCTTTTGATTTTTAAACATTACTTTGTATAATGTACATTTTATATTAATCATAATTAACATAATTAAATTTAATTTTCAGTAAAAAAATTAATTTACAGGCTTTTTTTTTTTGTTGCTTTAGACGATATGACAAACGAGAATGAAAATCAGGAAGGTAATATTTAAAAAAAATTTACCTACAATTAAAGATTCTGTATTAAAAGGAAGATATCGAAATCTAAAAAAATAAATTGAAAAGCATTAAGTATTTCTTTTACTTATTTTGATAGTTAAAAAAAAAAGAATAATAATATACAAAACTACTTAATTTGTTATTTTTCAGACCACATTTAGAATTTTAATAATTTTCCAAAATAAAAAATTATTTCTTATTATATATTCATAAAATTTAGATCATCGTAATGCAGAAGTTAGACAACTTATGTCTACACTGAATGAGCTTGTTGATGGATCTCGTCATTCAAGTCATGTGATTGAAGAACTTAATGAAAATACAACGGAAATGATTGAACAAATTGCAATGTTAGATAGTCGAACTCGAGTTAGAAGATCTTCACTTTCATTGATTCGTGTTATAAGTACAATTGGAGCTAGTACTGGTGCTTTGGTTGGAGGGACAGTTGGAGTTGTATTAGGAGGTCCAATTGTTGTTCTTGCTGGTGCTTGTGTTGGGGCTGGTATGGGTGCTGCTCTTATTGTTTCTAAGAAGACTTGACTGGAAACAAATCGATGTTTTTTTTATTAATTATGTACTTTCTGATTGTTTTGGATAAATAAATTAAATTTTCACAAAATTATTTTTTTAATGAAATTATGTAATGTATAAATACTTCAGAATTTAAAAATAAAGATCGAATTGTAGAAAATAGACCAAAATCAATCCAAAAACCTGACATAATAGCAACGCCTTAAATATATGGCTGAAAGAACACGAACTCCTCCCGCATCGTAAATGGCAAACCCACATATAACGATAATTACCTAATTAATATTTACAAAAATAGTACATAAATAAATTGATATAACAATACTATTTTACTTATAAATGGGTTCTTAATTAATCTAAAGTCTGTCTGATATTTAAAATTTTGATCGACGTAAAAAAACTAAAGCCAATAATCTTTAATAAATATAAATAAATATATTTTAATAAATACAATTTCCACTAAGCAATAATTTAAAAAATGAATTAGACATATTGCCAAATGCAAGCCTAAATTCCTTCAATCCTGTGCTATTTAGGAAACATTTTAAATTTGCTTGAATGTATTTAGAGCATGCCTAAAAATAAAAATAAATTATAAATCAAAATGTTTTTTAAAGAAATTTAAAAAATGTTGTACTATTCAGTTCTAACTACATTGCCTCTTCTTTCCTATTCGAAACAAAAAGAATAGGAAAATAAATAAGAGATTCTAGATCTAAGGGATGAAAGAATAAAAAATCATTTTACAGTTTCTGAGACCCTAACAGGTTGAAGTTTAACAGAACCAAAAAGTACAAATAATTTTCAAACAAAAAATCCAATTTCTGTTACCTCTTCCAAAATAGCGACGTCATAAATATCGATAATACGGCAGTAATTTTCAATGTTTTCAGCACCTTTCAATTTAAAATAATGAAAATTTAAAAAATAAAAAACTTACTAACATTAGAAGCCATAAACAATTCACATTTTTTCTTAAGTTGAGTTAATTCATATTTGTGAGCAACTGCAAAAAGTTCAGCATTAATTGTTTCCAATGCTTCTTAAAATGTAAAAAAATATAAAAAAAATAAAAGAATCATTAGACAGGGTAGTCTAGGAAAAAATATTTTTTTGAATTAGCTTAAACAATAATTCAAAATTATTTACATAAGGGTCTCTAATTAATTCCTATACTCCCGAAAGACAATGGTTAATAAATCAGACTAAAACTTCGTTCAAGATTTAGCAAAGAAAGTATTAAACAACAAGAAAACAAATATTGTACAACCTTTGGAGACATTGCCCGTATAACAATATTCTAGCATAACACGAAAACATTCAGAGTTACAATCATCAATTTTAACAATTCCCTGAATTAATTAATTTAATTTAAAATAAATTTTTTATTAATTTTTTACATACACTTTGTCCTTCTATCATCCCATTTTGCTCAAACATTCGTCGAAATACTTCACTATTTTGTGCCAAAATACAACGATGTGCATTAATTTCTTCGTCTCCAATCTAAAAAATAATATTTTCAGAATAAATTTAAATTCAAACATAAATAACACAATCAGTAAATATTTCTTGTGTTAACATATTTTGAAGCATTTCTTTTAAATTAAGAGAATAGCCATCATTTTTAGTACGTTTAAACTCGAGATTAGGTGGTAAAAATTTGATTTCACAAGTAATTAAAATTGACCCTAAATAAAATAATTTATTATTAATTTTTAAAAATATATTCTATTAAATTAAATAATTAACTATTAGTATCAAATAAAAATACAGAAATATCGACTGATTTATTTTTTTAAACCCAACCCAGAAATTTAAATCTCCAAATAGCCGTTTTATATACATAATTAATATTTTTCAAAAATTTTTAAATTTATTAAAATAACAAAATACCGTCATTTCGAAGCGAATTATGTATGTCAATGACAAATACACTCGTTCTACTCAAATGTTTAAAATCTTCCACATCACTTAAATTAACAAATTTAAACATTTAATTAGATAAAAAAATATTTTTCTTACTGAACACGATTAACTACTTCACCATTTGATTTAACAGTATAAATATCATATTCAGCTCTTATAATGCCGTCTTCTTTTAGACCAACTTGAATTAATGAAACAAAAACTGAATTATTATTTTGAAAAAATTTTAGCTAAAAAGTTTCTTACATCCAGGACACCATTTTTTATCTGTCGTTAGAATTCCATTTGGATAAATTTTTAATTTCCATTTTATTGTTGGATATTTTGAATTGTAAAAGCATTTGCCTAAATTAGGTTGGAATATTTTTTAATTTAATTTTACCGAAGGTTATAGAAAAAACGATAAAAATAGCAATTTATTTGCAGAAAATAAACCTGTTAAAAAATCCCCCTTTTGCTTAAGTTTTGCAAGACTTTTGACATTCCGTACCTTCCAAGTTATGCTTGTTTCAATAAACTCCAACTAAACATTAAAATTAATTTATAATAATTAAATAAATAAACATTAGTTTCATCAGCGAAATCATTAACATCATTGGACATAATATTAAACGTTGTTGAATAAAATTTAAAATAAAAACAAACTAAAAATTAATTTTAATAAATAAATAAATACATATAAAGTTGGGACAAAAGAACATTTTTTAAAAGGACTATTTTCTCTATATTTATTAAGTTCCAAGAAAAAATCAATAAAAACGAAAGAATCAATTAGATTCTTTTTTGTAAAAAAACTACACAAAAGATTAAATAATTAAAAAAAAATATAGCAAAAATCATTAAAAATTAAAAAAATATATTTATAAAAGGTCAAGTAATTTACAAAGAAGATAAAAAATTAATAAAGAATCAATATTTGTAAGTAAATTTTTTCGTCATAAATGCTCATCTAAAATTTAATATTTTATCAGCTAATTTAAAAAACTAATTATTACCTTTTATCCATTTCACTAATAACAGATTCTAAAAATCGATGAGTCAAATCACTAAACTCTATTTTTAAATTATTCCATTTCTCATTGTCAGGACGTAAAAGGGTGCTTCTATTTGCCAGAATAAATTTAATACAAGCCTGAAAATAAAACTATTTAATTTTTAAAAATATCTTTAATAATTTTAATCTCTAAGGGGAAAAGATGTAGAAATTATTTAGATTTTATAAAAATTTTAGATATTCTTTTTTAATTACTAAAAAATACTTTTATCCTTAATAATATTTTTATTTTAAAATTTACCTCTTCCAGAATTGAAGACCCATACAAATAAATAATAAAACAAAATTTATGAAGTTTTTCTATACCTATTTAAAAAAAATAAAAATTTAAAAAAAATCTAAATTTACTAATATTTGAAGCAATAAAATGTTCACAAATCTCCTTAAGTGGTGTTAATTGGTATTTATGCGAAACAGCAAAAAGATCTTCTGATAATTCTTCTAATTTGCCTTAAAAATAAATAAGAATAAAATGTTTAAAAATTTAACAAACTTTCTGAAACTTTTCCAGTATAACAATATTCCAGCATTGCTTTAAAACATTCAGGAGAACAATCATCAATTTTGACGATTCCCTGAATTAATAAAAAATTAATTTTAATTCTTCTCTTTAACATACACTTTGCCCCTCAATCATCCCATTCTGTTCAAACATTCGGCGAAATACTTCACTATGTTGTGATAAAATTGATCGATGTGCATTAATTTTTTCAGAATCAATCTATAAGAAAAAAAATTAATTCCTGTCTATATTTTAAATAAAAACAAATCAAAAAATTAGCAAAAATTTTAATGACAATTCTTTTTTTTTTAGATTTTCAAAAATTAATCATATGGAAAAATTCTATTACTTTCTTTTAATTAAAAAAATTATTACTTGTATTGTACAATCAGGAACATTATTCCATATAGTTGTAAGTATTTGTGAAGTAGATGCAGGGAAATTTTCTTTAAATTCATTCTTAGAATTTTGTAAATATTCTATTTCACACAATATTTTTATTGAACCTAAATTAAATTTAATTAACAATTTTTTTATTACAAAACTAAAAATTCAAAAAAAAATATATATATATAATGAACAATAACTAGGTCTAAAATTACTTAAAATTAGCCAAAATTATTTTCAAAAATAATATTCTTACCATCAGCTAACAAAAAATTAAGCAAGTTTACAATGCATCGAGTTGACTCGGTCAAAGGTTTAAAATCTTCTGTGTAACTAAAATAATATATTTTATTTAATTTTATTCAAAATTAAATTTAACCGTCCAATTTCTTTATTTATTCCACTTGTTTGTTGTGCTGAAAAATGGTAACAGGCTCGAATTGAATCATCGTCTTGCATGCCGACACGGCTAATTGAGAGATACACATCTAAATTTAAAGTTGACTATTATGAATAAATTACTAAAGGAAAATATTTTGGTTAAAATTTTGATATGAAACCAAATAAAAAAATAATAAATTAATTAAAAATAAAATTTAGTTAATTAAAAATTCCATTAACCTCCAGGACAACCTCCAAAAAATCCATTTGGATAAACATTCACTTTCCAGATAATTTCAGGCCATTTTGGAGAATAAATTACACAGCCTTAAATGAAAATTAAAATATAAAATAAAAGTTTGATTTCAAAACAAAAAACATACTTGACTTGAATTCGCCAATCTTCATTAACCTAGTAAGTCTTCTTATGTTGTGGATCTTCCACACAATACTAGCAGAGACTACTTCGATCTAAAAATTAAAACAATATTTTTATTTAGATATGGCCCCAAAATGACTAAACTTGTCCAGTCATTTTAGGATAATAATTTTAAGACGTTAAAGCTCAAGGGCCAGTATCTTTTTCCTAAAGAAACAATAATTGCTCAAGTTAATAAACGTCATATAAACGGTTTTAACAAAAAAATTAATAATGTTCAACAAATTGTGGTTATAAAACCATTTCAAAATCTAAATCCATAAAGGGTTCTAATACAAAAATAAAAACTTACATCAGTATTATCTGTAAACATATTGAAAAGAATAAATAACCAGTTAAAATTTAAATAGAAATCTAAATTTTAAATTGTTAAGTTAAGAAAAAATAATTCGTTAAACAAGAAAAAAATAAATGAAGTATTAGCGTAATATAAAAAATTTTACCAAATTCTTGTAAAAAATTTATTGATAAAAAAATAAAAAAATTCACAGAATTATAATTAAATACTTTATAAAAATTAAAGCATCGAATGCCCAAATTTCGAAAAATTTGTTAATTGATAAAGAAACCATCAAAAACTAAAATATGTAAATAAATATTTATTCAAATGTAAAAATTAATTTTAGTAAAAGATGTTTTGGCACTTTGACGCTCATTTCAGCGCCAAGTTGAGTGCCATTTATTTTACCATAAAATTAAAATACTTGAAACGGAAATTTTTCTGATATAAATTATATTCCTTAAAACGTAAAGCGCTTTTTATCTAACACCAACAGAAAAAATAAAACTTACAATAAATTATCTTCATGAATCACAAATAATGGATTCCATTAAGCGTTGAGTCAAAACAACACATTCAACTTTCAATGTCTTCCATTCCTTACTATTAAAAATAGTACGATTGGCTGAAATAAACTTTGAAATTGCCTGAAATAAATTTAGTTGTTAACAAATTATTAAAAAATACATCTTCCAAAATTGGAGAACCATAAGTTTGAACAATTCGACAAAGATGATAGAAATTTTCAAAATCTTTTAAATAAAAAATAATTAAAAATCAACCGCAAAATATTACCAATTGTAGAAGCCATGTAAATTTCACACTTGTCCTTAAGCGGAGTAATCTCATATTTGTGAGCAGCCGCAAAAAGATCTTCTGCCAAAATGTCCAACTTATCTTAAAATATTAGAAATAAATAAACAAATTAATATCTATGTTAATAAAAATTAAATTTAAAAAACCATTGGAAACTATGCCAGTATAACAATATTCCAACAAAGCATGGAAGCATTCAGCAGTACAATCATCAATTCTGACAATTCCCTAAAAATTCATAAAGAACTAAAAAATTAAAAAACTCATGTTATAATTAAAAATTAGACAATAAAGATTTTGTTTAAAAATCTAAACAAAAATGTCTAATATTTACTTTATTATTAATTTCTTTAAAAGATCTTTTACGCGTTAAGCGTACATTTTGAGCCTCGACCATTCCAATTTGTTCAAACATCCGACGAAATACAACACTATTTTGTGCCAAAATACTACGATGAGCATTAATTTCCTCTTCTCCAATCTTTAAAATTAAATAAAATAAGAAAAGTCTAAAAAAAGATACTTGAACAACGCAGTCCATAAACTCATTATTTTTCAACAAATTTTGAAGTAATAATTTGGAATAAATTGCTGACTCATCTTTTTTTACATATTCCAAATTAATGTCTTTCAACGAAAATTTAACTTCGCAACCAACAGTTATTGAACCTTATTTATATTTATTAAAAGTTAAGTAATTATTAAAAAGAATACCATCATTTTGAAGCAAATTTTGCATAAGAACATTAAATCGACTTGAATAAGTCCAATATTTAAATTCTTGGGTTGACCTACAAAGGTTTTCGTTATATTTAACAAATAGATTATTCACCTAACCCAAGAGGGTTCCTCAATAAACAAAATTTGGGGCTAACCTATTCCTAAATATTTTAAATAATAATAAAATTACCTCCCAATATCCACTTGCAAACCATTATTTTGAATTGCATAAAGGTAAAATTGAGCCTTAACACAATCATTGCCTTTCAACCCAACCTGTCGAAGTTCAACATTTACACCTAAAAATTTAATTGACTATTTTTCAGTAATAATAATATTACTTCCATAAGTCCCTCCTTGATATCCATTCAAAAAAATACAAATTTCCCATGAAATAGTAGGATATGCATCACTCGTAAATGGAGAACCTTAAAAATTGAAAAGTTAACGCTTATTCGTAAAAAAACGAAAAACCTACTTGATAAATAATAATCATTGCCTAATGGCTTTGCAATAGTATTAATATTCACTACATTCCATACCTTGGTAGATGAAATAATCTAAAAATTATTTCACAAATGTATAATTACTATCAAAATTACCTCGTTATTGTTATTAGTAGACATTTTTCTCTAATTAAACAGATAGCAAAAAAAGAATTTAAATTTAAAATTATTTTTCTTAACTAAAAGTAATAAATTATAAAAAAAAATATATTTCAACAAAAGTTTATTTTAATTAAAGTATTTTTAATGAATTTACAAAATAAAACAAAAACTTAATAAAATAAAGTTTTATAACTTATTATTTTCTAAAAATTTAATTAAATGACCTACTAAATTGTAAAGAAATTTTAATTTATAAGGGAGGAGGCGTTGCTAGTTTCGTCTGGAAATTAAAATTCTTTCATTTATATTTTTCTCCTATTTTCATTGGTTGACCTACCTCTCACCCAATAAATGAAAAGGAAAAAATATTCAGCCTTGAAAAGGGAAAAAAAGATTAATAAACAAAGACATAAATATTTTTATTTTTTAGTAAAAATAATATTTTTTTTTTACTAAAATGTTTTTATTCAATTTAGAAAGGTAACAATGTGTTTAATCAAAGATTGATAAAAAAAATTTTATTTATGAAAATTATTCAAAACAATTTTTAATATTCTTCAAATTTCAATATGACCTTTTGTTAGGTAATTAAAAAATATTCTCCAAATATACATATATATTTTAAAACTTGAATAAAAATTAATATATATTTATTTTCATTAATTAAATCAAAAATACTTGTATCGTTTTTTTAAAGTTGAATTATTTATAGATTTTTTGGAAAATGATTTTTTTAAGTGTTTATTGAGAGGAAGAAAGTAACAAAAATATTATTCATTTACATAATTTCAAGAAATGCGAAAATAATTTTAATAAATTTAAAGTTTACTTAACTTTTAAATTATTATCGCACACTCAGCTTAATTTTATAAATTTTATTTTTTAAATAATTTAAAATGTAATATTAAGCTTTAAAATAATAAAAAATTTTCCAAAATAAATGTTGTATTAAAATGTGTTTATTTAAATAAAGTAAAAATAATATATATAATATGTTGTTGAATTTTATAAAAATTATTCAAAAAACATCTTTTCCATAGTCTTCAAATATCACTACCATATTTAATCAAAACTCTAAAAAATTAACTTTAAATATTTAAATAATATAGCAAAAAATTAACCATTTCTTAAAGCAGATTCAAGCAAATTAAATGCCCTATCCTTATGAAGTTCTTTTAAAATTTTCCATTCAATGCTGTCTAAAAAAGTCTTTCGATTTGCAGCAATATATTTAATACAAGCCTAGAAAATATATTTAATATATTAATTTAATAATAATATTAAATATATATTTACATTTTTAAGAAATGGAAGGTTATAAAGTTGTGTATAGTCAACGCATGTAGCAAAATTTTTTGGGTCTAAAATTTAAAATTATTGGTATAAAAATATTACTTTTGCTAACCAATTTTCATAGCCATCAAACGTTCACATTTATCCATTAATGATTTAACTTGATATTTATGCGCTACAACAAATAATTCAAATACAAGCTTTTCTAATATTTCTTTATTAATTTCTTGATTATAAAAATATTCAATCATTGCACGAACACATTTTGGTGAAGAATCTACAATATTAATTATACCCTAAAATTTAAATTTGATAAGCTTGATTATTTCTTTTAATTACATTTTTAGCTTCTAACGTGTCCTTCTGCTCGAACATTTTTCGGAAAACCAAACTGTTACTAGCCAAAACACATCTATGTGCATTAAACCATTCATTGCCAACCTATATTAAATATTTTAAAATTATCGCCCCTAAACGAAATTATTGGGTTAGAATATAAATGATACAGAAATAGTTAATAAATTCAATAATTATTTACCTTAAAAACACAATCAGTAAGTATTTCCTCTTTGTACATATTGATAAGTGTATTATGAGAAGCATTAGTACAAGAATTAGAACCTAAATCAAAATTTAAAATGAATTAGAAAATTATCTTTTATAAGATCAGAAAGGCTTCCAAAGCGAATTTTTTTTATTTGAGTTTTAATTTATAATTTTTAATTATTAAAAATGTTTAAAAATTTAGCTTGACCTGTTGAGGAAGTTGTGTTAGATGAAGCTTGTCTTGATCTATATGCTTGTAGCATTTTACGAGTCATTGGATTATCGGACATGATAAAAAAAAATTAACTTTTAATCTAAGAATTATTTAAAAAATTTTTATTCTTAATGAAAAGTGTATTATTTAATTTTTTACAAATGATTGAAAATACTAAAAATAACTTTTATGGTTTTTAATCAATAAACAGCTTTTAAAAGGAAAAACATTTATAAAATTTATTAGGAAGTTGAAATAAACAATATTTGTTTTTCTTTAATTTTTTACAACCATTTATTCAATTTTATTAGATATTTCTTTTGACAGTACTCCCTTTTAACTAAAAAAATAATATTAAAAAAATATTCAATAGATATATATTTAAAACTCGAATAAAGATTAATACATACATATCTATTTTAATTAATTAAATCAAAAATACTTGTATCGTTTTTTATTATTTATAGATTTTTTGGAAAATGATTTTTTAAGTGTTTATTGAGAGGAAGAAAGTAACAAAAATATTATTCATTTACATAATTTCAATAATGCGAAAATAATTTTAATAAATTTAAAGTTTACTTAACTTTTAAATTATTATCGCACACTCAGCTTAATTTTATAAATTTTATTTTTTAAATAATTTAAAATGTAATATTAAGCTTTAATAATAAAGATTTTTCATAAATAAATTTTGTATTAAAATGTGTTTACTTAAAATAAAAAAATATATAAAAATTATTCAAAAAAATCTTTTCCACTGTCTTCAAATAACAAAATTATATTTAATTTTTAAACAATATATTTTAAATTAAAAATTAGTTTATTGCATTTAAATAAAAAGATTGTAAAAATGAACATTTAAAAATTATAATTAAAATATCTTTTCCACATCTTTAAATAAAATCGAATTGAACAATGACACTAAAAATTAAACTTTAAATCTTTAATAATTGAACAATTTAATATTTTAGATTAATATTTTAATAAAAAGATTTACTATTTTTCAAAGCAGATTCAAGCAAATTAAATGCCTTATCCTTATAAAGTTCTTTTAAATTTTTCCATTCAATGCTGTCTAAAAAAGTCATTCTATGTGCAGCAATATATTTAATACAAGCCTAGAAAATATATTCAATATTTTATTTAATATTATTATTAAATATTTACATTTTCAAGGAATGGAAGGTTATAAAGTTGTGTGTAGTCAACGCATGTTGCAAAATTTTTTGGGTCTAAAATTTAAAATTATTGGTATAAAAATATTTATTCCTTTTGCCAACCAATTCTCGTAGCCATTATATATTCACATTTATCCATTAATGATTTAACTTCATATTTATGAGCTATAGAAAATAATTCAAATAAAAGTTTTTCTAATGTTTCATCATTAATTTCATTATAAAAATAATCAATCATTGTATGATGAACACATTGTTTTTCTAATATTTCTTTATTAATTTCTCCATTATAAAAATAATCAAGCATTGCACGAACACATTCCGGAGAAAAATCAACAATATTAATCTCACCCTAAATTTAAATTTTATAAGCTTTATTATTTATTTTAATTACATTTTTAGCTTCAATCATATCCTCTTGTTCAAACATTCTATGAAAGACTTCACTATTATTAGCCAAAACACAACGATGTACATTAATTTGTTCATCGCCAACCTATATATAAATAATAAAATTTAAAGTCTTCTTTTATAATTTACTTTAATAACACAATCAGTAAGTATTCGTTGTTTAAACATATTGTTAAATGATTTATGAGAAGTAAAGGAAGGTTCAGATAAATCAATAATAATTTCTTCATTTTCTACATTGGAAGGTCTAAATTCAACTTCACAGTAAAGGATGGGGGGACCTAAAATAATTAGTGAAAATATTAAAAAATTAATTTATTTAATCAATTCACCTTTAAACTCATGAGAAGTTAAAACGTCGATTGAATACTTAGGTGACTCAGTTTGTTGGTTTGCAAAAGTAGATTCATTTCTTAAAGAATAATTATACAAAATAATTAACTATTTAACTAACGAAGTAGCAATATCTATACGTAGCTTCTGCTTAACATCAGTAGCATAAATACTATATTTCGCTTTTATTGCACTATTTACTGGCTCTTTTCTAATAAGTGAAACAAAGCTACCTGTGGTCTCTTAAATAAAAAATTAATTTTTAATATTTAATAAAAGTATTACCATATTGACTATCAAGCCTACTAGATCTAAAAATTTTACAATAATCATTTGGATAAACACGCATCTCCCAACGAACTGAAGAACATTTTGAATTGTAGAATTCTTTGCCTATCAAACATAAATAAAAAACCTAATTTAAAGTTTACTGGTCAAAAAATGGTCACTCTGCATAAATTCTTTATGTTTTTTCAAATCATATATTTTCCATTCTAATTTTGAGGTAATAATATCAACCTTTAAATTAGATTAAATACAATTTTATAAATTACCTTTTTAGAGACGTCAAAAAACATTTTAATAATAGAATATTAATTTTATAATTTAATTTTTTAATAAACAAATAATTTTTAAAAAATCAAGCTAAATAATAATTAAAATCAGAATTTTTTAATTCCCTAGTTTTATAATGAAATCTATGTTATTGAGAGCTAGATTCAATTAATGAATTTAGAAAAGCCCATAAAAGAACAAAAAAATCTATTAAAAATAAATTTGTGCATTTTTAAAAGTTGTAAAAAATTATAATTTTAAAAATGTTAAAAAAATGTAAAAAATTAATTTTATAATTAAAATAAAGTTATTAAAAATCTAATTTAATATTAAAGGAGCAAAATTTAATTTTTTTATCACTAATATTTATATTACTATAATAATTCCTTATGCCCCCAACATAATCTTTTTCTTATTTAAAAATAATACCTTTGAGAAAAAATATTAATACTTGCAGAAAAAAACTTGCGGGCAGTGCGGCCGCATAACATAAAAGAACCAGCTTAAAATTTAAATATTTTTAAATAACTTATATATTTATTCAATAAATATATCAAAAAAGGTACTAAATTCAGTATATTTACACAAAAATTTAAGAGAAAGGGTATCTGTGGGGCGTGTTGAATATTTTTTTTCATTACATTTTTTGTCTAAATGATTATTACAGTTTAAGTTTACTAATAAAACAACAAGACAAGCGATATAGGTAAGTATGTATTAAGTTAAAAAATTGATATAAGGAAATATTTATTATAGTTAAAATTAAGTAAAAAAATAAAGGAATTAGAAAAATATTCCTCCATTCTAAGAGAATTTATTTTGAAAACATCAATTAAACATTTTTTAAAGTTTAAAAAAGGGGATTTACAAAATTCAACCTTTCAATATTTTAGTCAAAAATCTGGCAATCTTTAAAAGCTGCTTCAAGCAAATCAATTGCCTTATCATTATAAAGTTCTTTTAAATTTTTCCATTCTTTACTATCTAAAAAAGTCATTCGATTTGCAGCAATATATTTAATAGAAGCCTAGAAAATATATAAATAATTAGAATAGACTTACCTTTTCAAGTAAAGGAAGGTTATAAATCTGCATACACTTAAAATTTTCGGCAAAGCTATTTACGTCTAAAAAATAAATTTAATATATTTAAATTGAACAATAAATTCCATACCTATTTTACTAGCCATCATTTGTTCACAAATATCCATTAATGATATAACTTCATATTTATGAGCTATAGCATATAATTCATATGCAAGTTTTTCTAATATTCCTTTATTAATTTTCCCATTATAAAAGTAATCAATCATTGCACGAACACATTCTGGTGAAGAATCAAAAATATTAATTTCACCCTAAATTTGGAGGATTAAGATAATATAAAGCAATTATAAATAATTCAAAAATTTAATTATTCATAGATTTAGGTTACATTTTTAGCTTCAATCATATTCTCCTGTTCAAACATTTTTTGAAAAACTACACTGTTAGCTGCCAAAACACAACGATGTGCATTAATTTGTTCATCGCCAATCTATATATAAATAATAAAATTTAAAGTCTTCTTTTCTAGTTTACTTTAATAACACAATCAGTAAGTATTCCTTTTTTAAACATTTTATGGATTGCTTTTTGAGTATTATTAGAAGTTGAAATATCAATGCTATCATCAAAAGCTAGATTGAAAGGCAAAAATTCGATTTCACAAAAAATCAAGATTGATCCTAAAAACGGATTTAAGTATAAAAATAATTCAATATCTTTTATTTACCGTCGTGAAATTTTATTTTGTCGAAGGCTAGTGGATATTTTTTTGTTTCTGTTAGATTTTTGAAATCAAGCCACTCATCTGACCTAAACTTAATAACCTTAATACTATGTTTTTATAACTAACGCAATAGAAATATGTTGTTTATGTTTATCGACTGCGGAAATACTGTATTTTACAGTAATGCTCCCTTTAAAGTCGTGTAATCCAATTTGCACTAAGGAGATTTGAAAAGCTGTAAAAGTATCAGTGAACATTTTTATACTATTATAAAATTTACTAGAAGGATATACACGTAGTTCCCATGTTGATGTACGATAATTTTTATGAAAGAACTCTTTACCTATAAAAAAACATAAAAACTAAAAAATAAAAAACATACTAGCCAAACTGTGTTTTTGTTTCATAAATAGTTTGTATTTATCTAAATCATATATTTTCCATTCAATTCTACATCTAATTATATCAACCTAATTTAAATAAAATTAAAAACAAAAATTTGTAAATTACTTTGTTAGATACGTCATAAAACATTCTTGAGAAACTCCAAAAAAATGTAAATATAGGTAAAACATTAAAAATAATTAAAAACATAAAAAAATTTTAACAATTCATTGGTTTTCTTAAAATTTAGTTAAAATTTATTATCTCTAAATCTAATAAATAATTTAGAACAACATTCAAAAAATAAATAGTTCTATCAAAGCGCCAAGGTAATCCGTGCTTTTTGAACGCCAGACAAGTTAATGCCTTAAAATAACGAAAATATTAGTAAAAAGGTTAAATTCAATTAAATGTTTATAAGAAAACAATTTATAAACCCATAAATGAACCTTTTCTCCAATTTCCTTAATACCATCCCAAAAAAGAAAGACAAAAGCCCATTGCACGAAAATAACGCAAATATACAATTGGTTTGAACCTAAATAAAGTATTTTTTGATTTAGGATCTAGCAAAGTTCAAACTCTTACAATTTCAACCTTCTCCATTCCTGTAAGTTGTCTTATAATAGGCACATCAAGAGAAGGTTCAGAACTTTCACGTGCTGTAAATCTTCTTCGCCTAGAAGAAGTAGAAGTACTGTACTTTCGTTTAGCTAAAATGGTTAAAACTGTGGACATAACAGAAGCTCCCATTAAATTCTCAACATCTGCCGCATTTTCATCCATAAAAGTCTCGTCAGTATCATCGCTAAGGTTATCAAGCATTTCATCATTATCATCTGATGTCACTAAAAGGAACAACATATAACTTATGAGAATATAAAAATTGAAACTTATTTGTTAGGTAAAAATAGAGATGAAATTAAAAACAAAAGGGAACCGAATTTTAAAAAAACTCCTCATGTTACACTAATTTGTTTTCCTAAAACGCTAATTCGCAACATCGGAAAACAAAATTTATCTTACAGGTGGTAGCTGTAGACTTGATTCTTTCCAAATTTACGTCATAAAACAGACGAGCCAATGTACCATTTTGCGAAAGATCAGTATAAGTACCAGAAGATAAAATATGCCCATCTAAAAAACATTTTAAAAAATGTTTGGTTATTCAATTAAAATTAAACCTTTGACGATAATAATAAAATCAGCGGAAGGCAAAAAAGTAATTCATTAGTGACCAATAAACGCGTTTTGTGTCTTAACAATCCTTCCGGACCAAAAAGCTCCTTAAAGATTTCGTTCCCAACTTGACTATCAACAGCTGAAAGAGGATCGTCAAGAAAATAAATATCGGGATTTTGATAAACACAACGCGCTAAACTGATCCGGGATTTTTGACCGCCAGACAAGTTAATGCCCTAAAATAATTAAAATATTAGTAAAAATGTAAAATTCAATTTATAGTCAAACAAATTATTAAATCCTTTAACTAAACCTTTTCTCCAATTTCTGTAGCATCACCCTGTGGTAGAACGTCAATATCATGTTTTAAAGCACAAGAATTAATTACACGATTATAAAAATATTCATCCGGTACATTTCCAAATATAATATTATTTCGAACAGAATTATTTTGCACCCAAGGTTGTTGAGAAACATAAGCTAAACGACCATAAACGCCAATGTAGCCATATAGTTTTATCATTTCACCTATAAAGTGATAAAAAAAAATAATAAACTAAAATTTACCAAGTAAGGCCATCAAAAGACTGCTTTTTCCAGATCCAACAGTTCCAACAATCAGAACAAGTTTCTGTATTGGAATTGTAAAATTTAATGAGTGTAAAACAGGCTGCCTTTCAGAATCCCAACTAAATGACGCATTTTCAATCACGATTGCATTATTTTGTACAGAAGTAGGAGGAGGCGAAGAAGAGGAACTTTCAACAGGCAGCTTTTCGATGTAATCAACAAGCTCTTCAGAAACGAAAAAATCTTTTAAACGACTGTTACTTACAGAAACCTAAAATTTATTAAAATAATATTAAAAAATATTTGAAAAGACCTGAACAGTTTGTGAAATTAAATCTGCAACAGTACTCATTGTAGTGAAAAAAAAGCAATTTCCGGTGTCAACAAATTCTTTTCAGGGTCAATTAAAACATAAGTAGCAAAAGTTGAAAGAGCAACAAGAAAAGGTACAGCACTGTTAAGCAAATCACTTAATGTCCGAAGAAAGGAAGATTTTCCAATAAGTGAAAGTCCTTTGTTTCGAAGCTGGGTAATGACTTTTCCATAGGAGGTTCCCAAGCATAGAGTTTGATGACTTTAATGCCGTTGAGAACTTCATTAACCATTCTAGTACGTTCATTCTTTACAGTCATTTGACGCATCTGAATAAAAAGATAAAAATTACTATTAATAATTGTAAAAACCTGATACTTTTTTGTCTGCAATGTAATTAATGAATTAACTGGAAGAAGTAAAAGCATTACTCCAAGACCGCTGAGGACAGAAGCCTCAATTTGGCTCCATAACATCCAAAGTGCCAGGGAGACTTGTAGTGGAGTACTCCAATATTGGTGAGTGAGAGGAGTAATTTGTTGAAAACGATCGACATCAATAGCCATAAGATTGACGATTTCACCAACAGTCTTTTTGTGTCGGGAGGAACATGAAAGACGAAGAGTCTAAAAATTATAAAATGATGTTTTAAATTAAAAAACCTTCTTATGAACAGCTGTAGACAAAACAGACTGAATTCTGACTCCCAAACGAAACATCAAATAGTAATAAGGTTAAGTAATAAGGAACTTAATTCAGAAGCAATAAACATAAGAGCAGCAAGTCCAACACCATACCACAATGGAATCGAAGGATTTTCAGTAAAGAAAATCAACAACCTTCATTAAATAATATTTTGATTTCAAAACAAAACAAACTTGAGAAGTAAAGGATTAGTAAATTGTAATAAGTCAGTATAGTAAGACGAAAAAGTTGGATGAGATGTCAAAATTGAGGGCGGTCGAAGGGGGTATCATTTGGGCGACGCCGTTTGCGCGATAGATTTGAGTCCATTTGAGCGACGCCGTTTGAGCGACCACCATTTGAGCGATGCCATCTGAGCGATCGTTGTAAAGGTCTCATTTGAGCGACGAATTTTAAATTCGTTTAAAATTTTAGTTCAAA
This sequence comes from Meloidogyne graminicola, assembly GCA_036172905.1. Classification (NCBI taxonomy): domain Eukaryota; kingdom Metazoa; phylum Nematoda; class Chromadorea; order Rhabditida; family Meloidogynidae; genus Meloidogyne; species Meloidogyne graminicola. Next base: position 1,354,233 of record JARPZY010000016.1, on the reverse strand, counting down.
GGATTAAAATAAATAAAAAAATCTATATTTTTATTTCTATCAAAATAAAGAAAGTTGAAAAAAGTATTAAATAAATAAGGGCGGTTTCTTTCTACATAATTGTTAATTTTCGAAGATCTAAAGCTAAGTTTATTTATCACCTCTATCAAAACAACATAATATAATATTTATAAAATATTTTATTTAAAATTAAAATTCTAAATTAAAAAATATTTAAATAATTATCCAAATGTGTTGTAAGGTATATAAACATTTATACAAAAATGTTTTCCTTCTTTATTATTTTTATAATAATTTGGATAATAAGGTAATTGTTGTTGATTATTATAATAATAATTATTTAAATAAGTTGAATGATATTGTGGTGTGTTATTCTTAAAAAAAGTAAAATGATTTTAAATTCTTTAAGCATCTCGCCTAAAAAATATTTAGAAATTCTTACCTCTATACAAATGCAAATACAATTACTTGTAATTAATTCATTATTTGGAGTAATTCTTTGTTTGTGCATTGCGGATTTTGTATTTTCACATAATGTTGGTGATTTTAATAAATTTAAAGGGCAGTCATTTACTTCTTCTGTAGAAGAATATTTTTCCTTTTTATTCTGAATTGTTGTTTAATTAATTTATTTTAATAAAAAATATTTTTAAAAATTAACAAAATTTGGAAATTTAAAAGTTGTAAAATTTCAAAAATTCGAAATTTAGAAAGAGTTAACCTTTTCATTTTCAAATAATGAATTATCCTCTTTTGAAGATGATTTTGTTTCAATAAATTGTCTTAATCTATTTCTTTTATCTGGCAAACAAATTTGTGAAGAAGGTACAAATAAAGTATTTAATGGACATTTTTTAATTTTCCAAAAGCCTAAATCTTTTCTAAAAATATTAATTTATTTTAATTAATTTTAAATTTATTAATTAACCTTTCAGGGATTTGTACACATTCGAAAAAAGAATTTTCTTCAGTAGTTGGTCTACGAATATTGGGAAGTTGACGAGTATTTCCCTCACCTTTTTTTTTATTAAATTAAATATTAAAATAATTAAACTTATTTGCTCTCTTTCAAGTTTAAATTCTGATTTTAAGGTTGGATTATAAAATTCTGATATTCCACCAATGTTTTCATTATTTACAATATTTTCTGTTTTATCAATTAATTCTGGGGTTGTTTCCTTTATTTAATTAAAAAAATTTTTTTTTAATTAATGAGGAGAATTGGTTCCAAAAATTAATTTTTTATTAATTCTATTAATTGTTTAAGATATGGGAAAATAAAATTTTTAGTCAATTAAATAGGCATTTTATAATCATTTAGTTATATTTTTACTTTAATCTCTTTTTGATGTGTTAAAGGTTCTGTTCTTACTAAAAAACTTCTTTTTTGTTCTTCAAAATTATGTTGAATTGATTGATATTGTGTTTGTTGAGGGGTTGGAAATTGGAAAAAATGAATGTGTAAGGGAATATAAAATGCTTAAAAAAATTAAAATAAAATTATTTATTTTAATTATATTTTCTGCAATAACAGAAAAAAGAAAATTAGAAAATGCAGACAAAACTTGCGGACATTTACGCAATAATTATATAATTAAGAATACTTACATTGAACAATTAAATATTTTTTAGAATTAAATAATAATAATAAAATAAATAGTAAATTAATTATTTTCATAATAAAAAAAAAAAAAGAAAAATATTAATTTAATTAAATTTAAAAAAAAAATTCATCCACTAATTTGTCAAGGGCAATATTTCGCATAAAAATAAAATTTTAGAATAGAATTTTATTTTAAGAAAAAATCGTCTCAGTAATTTTAAATCAAATAGAAACATGTTTTATTTTTTTAATCGTTACTGACCGTTTGATAATCGGATTATTTTAACTGCGATTAATTTCAAGAAAAAAATAATAATTTTGGATAAATAAAACAATTATTTTTTATTTCTATTTTTAGTTATTTTTTAAGTTACTAGGACAACAAATTTATTTATTTATTAAAAAATTAATTTTAATGAATAACAAATAAATTAATTTAATTTAAAAATTATTTGCACGAGGCTACAGCTGAGTTAATAGGATGTTTAAGGAAATTGTAATTTATTTAAATAAAATAGGAATGTTTTTTCAATCCTTTAATAGCTATAATTCATTATGCTTATGTTTTAAAAATACAAGGTATTTTCAATTAAATTAAATTTTTAAAATTTTTATTTCTTTTACAAATAAAAACATACTTGCAGGTAAACATCCACTTTCGTAATTTTCATTAAAACAAATAAACTTAAGTTTAATAAATAAATAAATTATTATATTTATTATTTACATATATAAATAAATATAGATTAAAAACTTTAAAAAAAAAATATTTGAAAGGTAATAAAAATGATATATATATAATAAATACATTATTTATATACATATTTAATAAAAATAAAAGGTTTATTACATATTAAACTTTAAATAGAATTATTTAAATAATTTATTCAAAGATCTTAATTTAATTAAATAATTAATATTTAATTAAATGGAATTATTAATATTTCGTCATTCAGAGTATTTACATTTATATAATTGTTCTCCTCAAATATATCAAAAAATGTATCAATTTTATTTAAATGGAGATGATTTAATTCCTTCATTTTATTTTGAAAGTTTTACAATAATATTTTTTGGTTTAATTGCTTATTTACTTTATATACCTTGCCTTTTAATTATTTATAAATATATTAATACACAATGTGTTTATATAATATTATTTTATATTGGATTAACTGATTTATTAAATATTTGTGTTTGTGGATTTTTAACTGCTTGGTTATCCTTACAAAGAGCTTCTTTTTGTATTTACCCTAATTTAATTTATTTTAGTGGAATGATTGGAGTTTGTATGTTTTAATTAATTAATTTAAATTAGAAAAAAATTTAAAAAATAAATAAAATAGTTATATTAAAATATTTATGTTATTTAAAATTTAAAAGAAGTAAATAATAAAATAATATATTTTTAAATAATGATTAAAATAATTTTAAAAAATTATTTTTTAATAGAAAATGTTTAAGAAGAAATTTAACATTTAATTAAAAAAAAATAATTTAAAAATTAATTTTTAATTTTTAGTTTTATGGATTGGGGAGACAACTGCTGATTTGGTAAAATAATTAATTTTGTTTTGCTTAATTTATAATTTATTTAAAAATTAAAATTTATAGATTTTGGCTTTCAATCGTTGTTTATTTGCTATTTCACCTTTTTTGGCCCGTTTATTTTTTGGTAAAAAAAGGACATATATTTGGCTATTATTTTCATCACTTTATGCTTTTTATTGTTTATGTTTTACTCCTCCACTGATTTTTAGCCCAAAATATTTTGCTTGGTTTGGTTCTCCATATGTTGGATTTAGTAATTCTTTAAAAGAAGAAGAAGTTTAATTAATATTTTTTTTTTTTTAATATTTTTTAAAATTTAAATTAAGTATAATATGTCATTATTAGATACCCAAAATTATATTGTTGCAATTACTTCACCTTTAACTTATTTTATATTTTCTGTTGTTTTTTTTCTTAAAAATAAAGCTTTAAAAGTTGGTAACAACACATCTTTAAGTAAACCAGAAAAATTGGTTTGTTTTAATTTAATTTAATTAAAGAATTATTTAAGTTTATTTTTTTTTAATAAATGAAGTAGAAGGGGGTTAGTTAAAAATAAAAAAAAAAGTTTAAAATAAATCTTTTTAAATTTTTAAAATTAATTTATAATATGTATAGACATTTCTTCAAGTATTTATTATTTCTTTTTTGAATACATCTGTTGCTGGTTTATTTATATTAATGAATTATTTAGAAAGTATTCCTCAATGGATATATTCTACAGCAGAAATTGGATGGTATTATATTTAATTTAATTTAATTTTAAATTTTTATAGGTTAGTAATTCACGGTTTGTTTTTTCAAATATTTTTTAAATAAATTTTAGGTTCCCCTCCTTTAATTTATTTAACACTTAATAAAACAATTAGACAAGATTTTAAATATTATTTTTATAAAATTATTAATAAATTAAAGAATTTAATTAAAAAACAAAATTTAAATAATAATAATAATTTAATACATCCTGCACAATTAAATAATTATATTGGACATGATTAGACCTTCCTTTTTTGATTAAATTTTATTTAGAATTTTAAAAATATTTTAAAAAACGAGAAAAAAAAATAATAAATAAATACATATAATAAACTTTTTTACCTTTTACTTTAGATTTAACAAAAAATATGTTTTAATCATGAAAGACTATAAAAATTATTTATTTCTATATTATGTAAATAATGTTATATAAAAATATTTAATTAAATTAAACAAATAAATAATAAAATATATTTATTCAATTAAATAAAAAAAAAATATTTTGAAGGTAATAAAAAAAAAACATGTTGAAAGTTTGAATATTAAATTTTTAAAAAGTTTTCTTGAAAAAGTTATGAAAAAAATTATAGATGAAAAGAAAAAATTAAATGAAGAAAAAAATTAGAATACAAACAGAAAAGAGAAATTTTTAGAAAAATAAAAATATTTTGATTTAAATATTTTTTATTTAATTTAAATTTTTTGATTAATTCTACTTTAAGTTTTTATATATTTATTTATTAAATATTTTTAATTTTTTTAAAAAATTAATAAAAAATTATATTTTGATGAATTAATTTTTTGCTTTTATAATTTTTAATAATTTATGAATTTAATATTATTTTTATTTTATTTAAAATTTATCCAATCTAATAAACATTATATTTAATTTTTTTTTAAACATAATAAATTAAATTCCAATTTTGTTTAAATCCAATTAACCCCAAAATCGTTTTTAATATATTTTTTTCCCTTTTCTCAAAGACTTTTTTTTACATAAAAAAAAAAAATAAAAGGCGGTGTGAAGATTGATTTTTAAACAAAGATTTTTCTTCATATTTTTTTTCTATTATTTTACGATGTTAGGACAAATAAATATATTTTTTAAAAATTATTCTCTTATTAATTATTTGTTTTTTTTATAACATTTACAATTAAATTGAATCATTAACATATTTTCTTTTATTTTAATACAATAAAATTGTTTTTTTTTTAATTCAAAAAAATTATAAAAAATTTTTTTCATATTTTTAAAATTCGTTTTCTTATAATAAAAACATTGTAAAATTTTTAAAAAATATTTATTCTTTTTCAGAAATTACTTATATTACACAATTTTTTATTATAGTTAATTTATTTTTTCATTCATATATGTACTTTACTCCGCCCTTTTCCCTTATTTTATTAAAATAAAATTAATGAATATTTCAAAACATTTTTAAAAAATTAATTTATTTAGTTATCAATTAATTTTTTTTTTAGAATAATTTAGAAGCTTTATATTAATGATTTCAATATTATGACAGGAGAAAATAATGGTAAATTTTTTTTTAATTAAACAAAAAAATAATATGAAATTTCTGATTTAGCTTAAAATAATATTTAAAAAAGTATTAATTAATTAAAATATTTTAAACTAAAATTAAAATTATTAGATTTAATTAGAAGAATAAACAAACTGTTTAGGGATTTTCTATTGTTATAAAAATATTTTTAGATTATACCCGACAGATTGAAGAATTTAATTATTGGTTGGATAAAATAGCAGAAATAGAAGAACGTTCAGAAAGTATAAATAATGAAATATATACTCTTAATGAAGAGAAATTATTAAAATTAGTAGAGGAAAATAACAAAAAAACAAATAAAAATTCTAACAAGAATAAGTCTTGGTGGTGGTCGTCTATTTCTTTGATAAGCAATGTTTTGAATATTTTTTAAGTTTTTAATTTTGTTTGATAAATTAAATTGAATAGAGTGAATTAAAAAGTTAAAATTTAATAAAAACTTTTAGACCATAAATAATTTTTAAATAAAAGAATCCTTTAATTTTAAATTATTTTATAAAATATATACTAATTCTTAATTTTTAACCTTTTAAAACCTCAATTAAAGAAAAATATTTTAAGTGTTTAAAAATACAATGAAACTAATAAAAAATAAATAAACACATAAAACATTTGTTTGTTTAAATAATAATAAAAACTTAAAATTATTAGTATAAAAAGGACATTAAATATTTATTTTTTAATCAATTTAATTATGTATAAATTATTATTTAAACTCTAAATTTTTTATTTTTATTAAATAGAATTTGATTATAATTCATTATCATTAAAAAGACTCGGAATCATATCGGGGAACCAAATTAATTTTCGATGTGAAAATTGGCTAAAACATTCAAAAATTTCAATTTTTAATTTATAAATTAATTATTTTTAAACAAAAAAAAAATTAAAAATTTAATTAAATTTAGAAAATCAAAAATATTGTAAAATGAATATTTATTTAATTTTTTCTTTTATTTCTAATTTTATTATTATTATTCTAATAAATTATTTTGTTTATTCTGAAGATTATGGACCTGCAAAACTACATCCTTCACATAATAATGGGTGGCCTCCTTTTCTTTTTGATGATGAATAGGGAAGAAAAATGAGGAAATAAAAGATTTTTTTTGAAAAATTAACTATACTTGTTTTAATAAATAATTCAAAAATTAAAAAAATTGCCCCAGAATGGATTCGAACCATCGACCTTCTGTTTACAAGACAGACGCTCTAACCACTGAGCTACAAGGGCTTATTTATTAAATTTTATTATTTTCTTTAAATTAAATTAATGCTCATTAAAAACTGGTTTTATTTAAATTATTCTTTGTTTTTTAAATAAAAAAAAATCTATTTTAAACAAAAGTCAAACTTAGGCGAAGAAAGTTGCACCTGTAGCTCAGTGGTTAGAGCGTCTGTCTTGTAAATCTTGTAAACAGAAGATCGATGGTTCGAATCCATTCTGGGGCAATTAATTTTTAAATAAATTTAAATTTAATTTAAAATTAAATTTCTTAATAAAAAAAAATATCTCAATTTCTTTCTCTTATTTATATAACTAATAAATATATTTGTACTTTTATTAATCTAAAATGAATATTACTTAAGTCTTTTAATTGATTTATTTTAAATAAATTAAACAAGAATTGTTAAAATCAATTTAGGCATTTTAAAATAGATAAAAAAAATTTTTATTCTATGATTATCTCTTCTCATTTTATTTCTTAAAAAATTGGCTTCACATTTATTCATTTAATTAAAAAAAAAGTTCTTTGCCAGATATAGACAGAGTGTTTAATTTAATTTAATTTAATTTAATTTAATTATACATTTATACATACAATTAATTAATATAAGGACTTTTTTTTAATTATTTTTTAATTTATAAATAAATTTCTAATTTTTATTTGATTCTAAACTTTCTTTATGTTTCTCTTTCAGAATAATTAAAAATAAATTTGTTAGAAAAAATTTAATATTCTTTAAAAAAAATTATTTAATATCTTATTAATAAATATACATAACAAGTTTAAACTTAATTTAATTAAATTAAGTTTACAAACCTGTTAAGATTTATTAATAAAATATTAAATACTATTTAATTTATTAATAAAATATTATTTATATAATAATTATTTAATAGAGAAAATAATCCAACTTGATTTTCAAGCTATGATATTATATTAAATCTAAATTTTTTTAATAGAGTTTGGGATGTTTAAATAGATAAATAATTAAATCAATTTAAAATATTAGACTCGATTAATCTTCAGAAAAATTCTGAGAATCAATAAATTAAGCTTTAACTATTTTTTTGAGATCAATAATGTTCACTTGATTTTTTAAATTTACTATGATTGATTAGACTTTTTTTTTCTTTTGTTATAAAATTTAAAATTAATTTAAAAAAATAATTTTTTTTAGAATTATAATTTAAATTAAAAAATGAATACAAATCAATTATACAAAATTTATGAAGAATTTAATTTTTTATTAGATATAGCTAATATACATATTTATTTAAATAAATTTGATGAAAATTATATTAAAGAGTTAAGGGAAGCTATTATTAAAGAAAATATTGCAAGGTAATTTATATAAAAGTATTTTTTTTTTAAATTTTAATTTAAATAGAAAATCAATTGGAATAAATAAATATTTAATTAATTCACAATGTTCAACTTCAATTTTAAATTTTACTGAAAAAAGTTCAAATATTTTAATTAATGGAATAAATTTAAAAAAAAATTGTCAAAAAATAAAAAAACAATTTCAATTTAAACAAAAATTTTTAATAAAAAAGCAAAAGGAAAATATAGGTGAATTAAATAATTAATTAATTTTAAAAATTATAATTAAATAATGAAAAGGGACAAGTCTAAATTTTTTATAGATTCTATGTCCAAAAATTGGGTATTTTTGAAAATTCCGGCCTACTTTAATTTGCTAGGTTTACCAAACCCCCGAAAAAGTCCAGGTAACAGGTCCGACATTTAAAATATGCTGAACTTTGATTAAAAGCTATTTAATTTTTTCTATTATTAACTTTTAGTCCATTTAGACAAAAATAAAAATTTAGAAAAATTAAAAATTGAAAATATCATTAAAAATATAAATAATTCAAATAATCAAAATATAATTGAAGAAGAAAAAGAAAAAAATAATATTTTAATAAATAATAACAATAAATTAATTGAAAATAAAGAAAAATGGAAAAAAATATTTATTAAATCAATGTCTGAACGTTTTAAAAAATGTACAAGAATTCGTTACATTTTTTCAAAAAAAATATATTTAAATTATTTAAAGAATATGCAAAATATTAAAAGGTTAAAAAATAATTAAATAATTTTAATTAAATTAATATAAGGCTTTTAAAAATTATTTTTAAAATTATTTAATTTTTTGGAAAATTTGTACCTTTATTAATTAAAAAAAAAAAAAGATTAATATATATTCAATAATTATAAATAAATATTTGAGAATTTTAATACTTTTTTTTTTAATTAGAAAAGAATTAATAAATATTTCTAATTAAATTAAAAAAAAAAAAAGTTTATTTTTTATAGTAAAATATTTAAATTTATTTAATAAAAAAATTAATTTATAATAAAACAGTAAAGAACAAGAGCATTTAACTTGTAAAGAAAAAAGATTAATTAAAAAATTTAAAATGGATTCAATGGAACAAATTCTGTTGGATTATAAAAGTGGATTACCTTATTTATGTTATGAAGATATGTAAGTAAAAGAAATTTTAATTTTAATTTTAAATTTAATTTTAAAAAGTTTTGATGTAATTTATAATATAAATATTAATTTAAATATTAAAGAAATGAAATGTATATTTAATCAACTTAAATTTAATTATGCAAATATTAGTTATGAATGTATAACAAAATATTTTAAAGTAAATAATTTTTAATTTAAAAATATTTTTTTTTTAATGAATTTTAAAGAATAAATAGTCTAAGGAAATTAATTTTTAATTAAAATTATGAAAAAAGTTTTTAATAAAAAAAATCCCAAAAGTTTTAAAAACTTTAAAACTATTAATTTTCAAAACATAAATTTCTCTGATCAAAACACTTTAAATTAATAAAAAATATTCTTTCAAATAAATTCCAGAAATTATTTAAAATATTCTTTGTACCATTTTTTGATTTCCTGAATTTTTCTCAAAAAATAATAAATTAAATTATTAAATTTATTTTAATTTTTTTTAAGGCTCGTAATTTATTAAATCAAAAATCAAGTACATCAACAATAAAATCAAATTATTTAAATTAAAAAAATTTTATTAGCCCAACATTATTAAATTATTTATTTGTAAATTGTTTTTTATTAGTTAAAAAGTTTATTTTTTTTTTTAATTATATCACGCAAATTAAAAAAAAATTTTTTTTTTTAAATAATTTTCTTTAAATTTTAACATTAAAATGTCACATTATTTTACAAAAAAAAATTCTTATTATTTAAAAATAAATTTGTTAATTATTTACTTAGAGAATACAATTTATTTTTTTATTATTCTCACAATTATTTTAAATAAAATTTTTAACATAATAATCGTGTGTAAAATAATGAGATTTTTTTTTAATTAAATTAAAAATATTTATAAATTAATTTTTATTAAAAAAATTAATTAATTTATTAATTATTTTAATTAATTTATTATTGAAAATTTAATAATAATATTTAAATTGTAAGGAAGAAGATAAAGTAAATTAGCTTATTGTTAGTTTAAATATTTAAAAATTATTTTTGAGATAATTGGGAGGATGTTTAAATAAAATTTGCGGACGAAATTAACTTAACAAAAATAATAAATTCTGATAATAGAAATCAGAAATGAAAATTCAATTAAATAAAATCAGAATTCTGGTAAATAATATTTTCTGCAAATTAATTGTCCGCAAAAGTTGCATATAAACGCAAAGAATTAATTTTTTTAAAAATCATTTACTGACCAAATATCAAAAATTGGAACAAAATTATTAAATTTTTATTTAATTAATTAAATAAGTAAATGATTAAAAATTAATTTTTACATAAACACTTTAATAAAAAATAATAAATATTTTTTTATAATTAGAATAACATCTTTCAATCATTATATCTAATTTTTGTATTTTAATTAATTAATTATTTTAAATTTATTTTTATTAAATATTTTAATTAAAAATAAATTTTTTGATTAACCTATTTTTAGAAAATTAATTAATTTATTTTTTTGTATTTAAAAAAAATTGTAATTTTATACAAATTCAACATTAATTTATTTTTGTTTATTTTATTAAATCCTTTTTTCTTAAAACAATATTTTCATATAAATTTTAATTAATTTTTTCAGCCTTCCGGAAGATAATTCTGGACCATTAAACACTAATAACAGAAGTATTTAATATAAATCAAAATTCTGATTTATATTAAAGAAATTTTGTAAGCATTAATTTTTTTTGCTTTTATGTTAGCAGAAAGTTTATTTCCCTTCTTAAATTATAAAAATAATAAATATAAAAATTAATTAAGAATTTTCTTTTATTTTTAATAATAAATTGGAAGAAAAAAATGTAAAAATAATTTTATTTTAATTAAATTGTAACATTTAAAATATAGCAAAAATTGTTTTTTTTTTTTTTTAAATTGTAAATTATATCCAATTATTTTTAATTAAATTAATTAATTAAGAATTGTTTTTTTCCTAATTAAATAAAAATATATTAATAATAAATTGTTTAGAATTTTAAATTAATTAAAACATTCTATATTTAACAAAAAATTTTCTTTCAAAATTATAAAATATTTTTTTTAAATTTTTTTAGAAATATTTAAATACTTAACATGAAATACATAGCTTTCATCCAAAATATATATATATTTGTTTAATTTTTTTTTAATAAATAATTTTATTTAAAAAAATGTATTAATTGTTTATAAAATTAATATCTGTATACTATTAAAAAATACTTTTTTTCAAATTTTATATCGAGCTTATTATACATAATTATTTAAAAATAATAAATAAAAAAATATTAAATTAGAGTTAAAAGGAAGAATTTGCGGACAAAATTTAATTTAAAAAAAAAGAAAAGAAAATTCTGATAATTCAAATTCAAAATTCTCAAAAGCAGAATTCTGATTTTTAATTATTATAATTCTGAAAATTTATAATATTCTGGATCAGAATTCTTTTATTTTGTTTTACGCAAATGTTGTCCGCAAATTTGTTTGAAGTCGATTAAAAGGATTTTTTAAATTAATTATTTTTAAGCATTTATTCTATTTATATAACAATAAATTTATTACATAAATAAATTAATAGTTTAAACAAAAACAAATTTATTAACCAACTAAATACCTAAAATAAATATATATTTAATTAATTCTTTTTTAATAAATTAAATTCTATTTTTGTAAATTAATTTTTTATTTTTTTTAAAAATTATATTTTGTTGTCCAATTATTTTTAAAATTCATTTTTAGATAATTAAAATATTTAAAAAATAAAAATATATAATTTGTAATTATTATTTTTAATTTTTGTATTTATTAAATAATTTTTTTTAATTTCCAATAAAATATTATATAAATTATTTAATTTTAAATTTTTTTGTTTTATAAATTTTAAATTTTTTTAAATTAAATTATTTTTTTTAAATCACGCAATTTTTATTAAATAATATTTTAATTTTTGTTCCTATTTTTGTACTTGACGTTTTTGGGTTTTTTTTAACAAAGAAATTAAATTCATTATTTAAAATTAACTTTTTATTTAAAAATTTTATTTCCTTTTGTTAGCCTATTTTTAAATTTTGGGTTAATCTTATATTATTAAAAAATATAATATTAAAGGTCTAATTTAATAATTCTTTGAATATTCTAATAGAAGACCATGTACTTTTATTTTCTAATGTTTTAATGAGGGGCGACTATTAGAATATTTTTATTCCTATTCTTCAAAATAAGTCTTTTTGATAGTCTTTTATTAAATTCTAATTAACTAATTTTTAAAAAATTTAGAAAAAAAAATTAAAAAATGATTCGAGAAGTAAACGAAGCAAGTGCATTTTCAGCTTTTTGCATTGGTGTAACTTTAAATTCAATATTAATTTGGCTTATTATTAAAAAAAGTCCAAAGGAAATGCGTGTTTTTAGTCATATTTTATTACAAACATGTTTTGCTGATTTAATTATGTTAACAATTAATGTTTTAACACAACCGGTAATATTTTAAAAAAGTTGGGAATAAAAACCAGAAAACTTTCCGGTCTGTTCTGTTTTTTGAATATTGAGTTGTACATTTATTACAACTTTATCCGTTTATTCTGTTTTTATAATTGGAAAAAAGTATAAAAGTAAATTTAATTTTGAACTTCAATAAAAAGCTTTTAAAGTTTTCTTTAAGTTTAATGCTTTTAACTTTCAATTTGTTTTGAAAAATGTTAATATTTAAAAAAAAATGTTTACTTTGGAAAAATTAAAATAAAACATTAAATCTTTTCTTTTAGATTTATACATCAGATGAAGGTGTTGGAATTGTTTTATTAAATGGACCAGTACATAACCTTAATTCTTTTCCACAAAACTTGATGTTATTTATTTGGGATAATTGTTTTTTCTTTTCATTTTTTGGATTTGCTGCACAATTTGTTTATCGTTATTTAATAGTAAATAGGTAATTAATTAATTTAAAAAATAAATAAAAGTAATAAAATAAGAATTAACTTAAAAATAAGTTAGTAAATTTGATTATAAATTTAAATAGTTGATCAAAGTGTAATTAGGGATTAAAATGTTATATAAGGTCTTAACAAATTTCAGAAATATTAATGTAACTTCTATTCAATATTTTATTACATTATTTTGTGTTCTCCTTCCGATGGATTTTGCTTTTGCTTCATTGCTTTATGCTACGGGATTTCCACAGACAGGACAGGATAAATGCTGTTCAAATTTAATTATATTACAAATACTAGAATGGGATAATAATCCTGTAGATAGATTTCAATTAGCACAGAGAGCGGTAATTTTAATTTAAAAAATTGAGTTTAATTAAGTGTAGAGAGCTATTAATTTTAATTTATTTTTCTAAAAATATTTTATAACAAATTTTCTGCTTTTTATAAAAAATTTAATAAATAACTAAAATTATTATTTATTCACTAATTTTTATTTTATTTCTTATCCCCCAACCTTTAATTAATTTAAAACATAAACTTTACTAACAAATTTAATTAATTTAATAAAGGGAAATTTTTATTCAATTGCCTGGCTTGTTGTAACTTTTTTCATAACTGCAGCATATTCAATAATATTTTTCTGTGCTTTTACAATACGTAGATTTATTAAGGAACACATTAAAAATACAAAAACGCGTGTTAGTGAAATTAATGATCAATTAAATTTAAATATGATTATACAGGTTTAAATAAATTAATTATTTTATTTAAATAATTTATTAAGTCTTTATTGCCATTATTTACAATTATTCCTGTATGGGTAACATTAATTTCTTCAATTGGTAATACAACTATTTCTAATGCAGATTCGACAATTTTAGAAATTGTAAATATTTAATTCTTATTTAAGGAAAAAATTATTTAAATATTTTGGATAAATTATATTCCTTGGGATTGATTTTAAAAATAAATTTAAAATTGGAGTAGATCTGTTTAATAAAAGTAACATTTTGTCACTTGACAACTCGTCACTAAAGCTAATTTCTTTTGGGAAATGCCTAAAGAAAACATTTGTAAACTTCCCTCAACATAAAAATTTTTTTAGTTAAAAACTGAAATTTTATAAAAAAGTTTTATTTTCCCTAAGGGTATATTTACTAAAAATTCTTTATATTTTTTAACTTTAAGACAATGTTAATTCGATTGCCAATTCATTGGATTGCTGTATTAAATCCAATTGTAACAATCTTAACTGTTAAACACTATAAAAGTGCTGTTTATTCTCTTATAACACGTGGAACAGCAACTGTTCATTCTATTTCTTCACAAAATACACAACAAAATAATAATAATAATAATGTAACAAATATTTCAAAAAACAATCAAAATGGGAATAAAATTATTTACCATACTCCACAGCAAAAAATGGTCCCAAAATCGCCTTTAGTTTGCCAAAATGCTGTTAGTCCACCAGGGAGTATGCCTATAGTGTGTTAAGAATATTTAAATTAAATAAAATTTTAAATATTTTAATAAATATTTATCTATATTATTATTGTATTATATTTATTTTATTTTATTTTTTGTCATATAATAATTAAAATATAATTTTAATTTGTTTATTATTAAAATAATAAATTAAACTTTTAAAAAATTTAATTAAATAAATAAATATTTAATTTCAAATTAATTTAATTTTTATTTTTTTTTTTTAATTTTTTACCTTTACCAGAGATTTTCTAACAATAATTATGTTTATTTAGCTTTTACCAACCTTTTAGCTTCTATTAGTCACTCCAAAATAATTTTTTTTAAATTTCTCAATTAAATATTAAATAAAAATAGTAGTCAATTTATTTTTACAGACTTTTATTAAATAATTTTTTTTTTAATTTTGAAATTGAATCATAAGTAAATAAAGGTAAATAAACCTTTTTTTAGAAGGTAATTTTAATTAAATAAAAGAGCCTGAAAAATGAATATATTTTTAATTAATTTTATAATTTTAAAATGGTTTTAAAGTATTTTATTTTGTTTTTATTAATTATAAAAATATTTGCTGATAATTCTATTGACAGCAATGGAAATTCAAATAGCGACTCTAATGAACCTAATACTTTACAAGTAAATATTTATATATATACAATTAAATTAGAACATTTCTTTTTATTTAATTTTAAGATTAGAAAATCCTTTTTGAGACCTTTTTACTGTTATTTTTGATAAAAAGTGTTTAACTAGATTGTATTGTTTTATTTAAAAATTCCTTCCCAATTGGAATTAATTTTTAATTTAAAATTTAAATTTTCTTTAACCAGTTAAATCTTAGAATCTTTTTACTTAATTTCAAAAAATAAATTTAAATAAATTAATTAAATAATAATTTAACAGTCTAATGATATGCAACAAATTTTAAATTCATTTCAAACTCCCCAAGATTTTTTGGATAATAAAACCTTTTCAGAAGATAAAGATAATGAAGATAATAATTTAATTAATAATACAACAGAAAATAATGAAAATGAAGGAGAGAATGAGGAAGAAGGTAATAAAGAAGAAGGTAATGGAGAAGAAGGTAATGGAGAAGAAGGTAATGGAGAAGAAGGTAATGGAAAAGAAGGGAATAATTCTTTTGAAAATGATAATAATTTAAATTATTTAAATAATACAAGTACAAACCCTTATAATGAAGAAAATGAAAATAATAATAATTCATTTGATAATCAATCAGGGCAATATTCATGTGTTTATGAGGTTATAAATTAATAATATTATTTTTAATAATTTATTTAAAATATATTTTAATTAAATTTTTAAATAATTCGAATTATTTTTTTGTTTTTTATTTTTATGTAAGTTAACAGAATTTTGTTTATAAAAATTATGAAATTTAAAATTTTAGAAAATTTTTTAAAAATTTAAATTTTTTATTTTTCCTTAATTAAATCCCTTAAATTACTTAAGAAAATAATAATAATAATTTTTAATTTAAATTATAAAAATAACCTAAATTATCTTACATTAATTTTTAAAAAATAATAAAAAAAAAAGTAATTAAATTAAGGTTTTAATTTTTAATTAAAAATAAAGGACGGTACAGTAACTGAAAACGGTAATAAACGAAATTTATCAAATGATGAACAACAACAAATTGAAGAATATTTTAATAAAATGCGTGAATACGAAGAACAAATGTTAAAAGATAGTGCAAATTTTATGCAAAATTTGGCTCAATTTGTGAAGAATCAATTTGAAAATATTTTTGGGTAAAATTAAAAGGAAATATTAATTATTTATTTTAAAGCTCTTCCGGAAAATCTGTATTACCTACCGGATTCAATAAATTGCAGAAAAAGGCTTCTGAACCTCCAACTATTCCTTGTTTATGCAACAATTGTGATAATGTGATGTTAATACAAAATAAAAATTAAATTAAAATTAACTAATTAACTAATTAAATTAAAAATACATTAAAATAAAATTAAAATAATTGTCTTTTATTATTTTAAAAGAATAAATTATATTATTTAAAATAATTCTTTTTTAACTAATTATATAATTAATTACTAATAAATTCCTAAGAAATAAAAACAATTCTATTAAAAATTAAATTTCTTCTCCTCCAAAGAATAAATCCAATGATAATAGTTAACAAATTAAAATAATTTTAATATTAAGAAAAAATAAAAATCAACAATATTTAATTTTAAAAATTAAATTTAAATTAATATTTTTTATCAAATCATTTTCCCCTCATTTCCTCCATCATTTATTATGAATTGGTGGGTTACGTTGAGGATTATCAGCATAATCAATTAATTCATTATTTAATAAATTATTTTTATTTAATTTATTTTTTTCTCCATTAATTAAATTTGTTGTAAATATTAATTGAATTCCAATAATTAAAAGAAAAATTAAATTAATAATAATAAATTTCATTTTTTTGATTAAATTTTTAAGCTGAAATTTGAAAAAACTGATTAAAAATAAATTTAAAATTTTTTTTTTATAATTTAGTTTAGTTAATGGATGGTTGAAAAAAAAAATAAAATTTTAGTTGACCTTTGGATTTAAATATCAAAGAAAACGAAAACTTCAAAATAGGGGAAAAAAATGTTTTTATTAGAAAAAAAAATTGTTTAAAATTTATACAAAAGTTGATTGGATTTTTAAATATATTTCTAAAGCAAAATAAATTATTTATTAAAAATTTTTGTTATTTAGTTGTTGTCAATCTAGAGAAAAAAATAATAAATTTTTTTTTAGGTTTAAACCTTTAAATTAATCTGCCAAAAACATTGAATCCCCTAAAAATAACTAAAATTTGATCAATTTATGGTAATGAAAAAATGGCCCGGTATAATTTAGATATTTATTTTAGATTAAATATTTTAATTAATTAAAAATTAATTTTATGTTTAAATGTTTTGAATTAAATGTTTAGTTGGAAGACGATTTTTATGTTTAGGAAAAGGTCATTTTAAATATCCACTTCCTTTTATTAAATTTGTGGAGATTTTAAAATAAATTTTTTTTTAATTTTTGGGATCCTTTTATATTAAATATTTATAACAAATTTAATTTTTGATCAGTAAAAAATAATTATGTATAAAAATTTTAGTAATAAAAAAAAAAAAGAGAAAATAAAATTATAAAATATTTTCTAGACTTAAAATTGTCATATATTATTCAACCATAACACATTTTATTATTATTTTGTAAAATAAAATGTTTAACATTTTGTCAAATAAAATATGTAAATAAACTTTCCAAAAAATTATTTTTTTTTTAAATTTAGCTCCATCTAAATATTTTTCTAAATAAAAACATAAAATACTTCTTTACTTAAATATTTAAATAAAAAATATATATTTAGGGAATAAACTTTAATTTTATAAAAAATTATTTTTTAATTTAAAATAAATTGGGGAATTGATAAAAGATTTAATTTAATTATTTTAAGATATGTAAAAGTTACTTATTTTTAAATTTCGGTAATTTTGGTCAAAAGAGATAAAAATCAAAATTTTGTTCTCAATTGTATGAAAAGTTGTTTTTTAAATATATTTTACCAAAAATTGTGTAAAATTTGTAAAAAAAAAAAAAAAAAGAATTTTGAAAAAACTATATGAGCAGCAGAATCTAACAAAAATTTCATAATTTTCTTTTAATAGAAAATTATTAAAAATACTGGAAATTAAGTATTTTAGTTTTATTTTAATAAATTTTTTGGATTAAACCTTAAAAAAATTTAAAATTAAATTTATTTAAAAATTATTGCCCCAGAATGGATTCGAACCATCGACCTTCTGTTTACAAGACAGACGCTCTAACCACTGAGCTACAAGGGCACTGATGGCTTTTCTTATTGTTAAGCAAAAGAATTTAAAAAAGATCTTTTTAATATCTAATTATTTAATTAAGCGAACATAATGCAATTAAAAATACTAAAAAGGAAAATAATTTAAAGTAAAATTTACAAAGAAAAAAGAATAAAAAGAGATTGGGCTATGGAATAAATAAATTTTAGAAGAGCAGAGCATCAACATCAGTTAGAAAATGAAATTCAATTCAACTGCGGCAACTCTTTAATTTAAAAATAATTCAATTTCTTTGTTTCTAATTATTCTTCTATTATTGCATTTATTTGTGTTCGCATAGCTTTTTTAATTAATTTTTTAAAATTTCATGATTTCATCTCCAGGCAAAATATTTTCAAAAAGTTTTTGGAGTAATTCAGAATTTTCAAATAAATCGTGTTTTTCAATTGGAGATAATCGTTTTAATATTTTAAAATCTTTGGACAAATTGTCATCTTTGAAATTATCAAACAAATTGAGAATATAATTAACACGATCCAAAACTTATTAAATTTAAAAATAATTGAAAAGAAAATTATTTAATTTACCCAAGTCTGCCATTTCTATACGACTTGCAATTTTATTAAGAATTTTTTCGTTGCGTTGTTCAATAAATACTTTCATGTTTTTATCAAGAAAACTGTCAGCTTTATGAATTATATTTTTTAATTTATTAATTTTGTCATCTACGGAGTCTTTTGAATCCTGAAAAATTAATAATTTGATAATTAATAATAATATTTTATTTAAATTTTGTAGAAAATAATTTTGTAGAATTAATTATTATTTATGAAATTATTAATTTTTAAATTAATTTAATTTAATATTTTTACTTTAATATTAAGTAAATCCCATAATGGTATTTTAATTTCATTTTCTCTAAAATATTCTACTAATTTAAATTTATTTTCTCTTTCTTCTCCCTCCTCTTTTTTAATTTTTTCTAATACCATTTCAACATCAAATACAATTGGTATTTCAGTTAATATTTGATAACATTCATGTAATCCAATTAATAAATTTGCAGCATTTTCCAAATTTTCTGTTGTTTCTTGTTTATTTAATGCCATTAAAAGTTCAGAAATATATAACAAATTTATTTGATCATCTTTTGGAGCATCTACAGTGTATTCTCTACGAATTACACGTCTTATAAGACTTCGGTCATTAAATTCATTTTTTAATTTGGCATTCTGTTTAATTTTAAAATAAATAAATATTAATAAATTAATAAAAATTTAATTAATTAAAAATTTTCTGAGAAATGTTTGAAAGTCAAAAAACTCAAAAGGTTTAAAAAAATAGAGAAATATTCAAAGATCAACATTAACTGAAGTTACTAAATTTAGAATCTTAAATTTTAAAATTCTAATTCAGAATTAAAACTAAACTAAAAAATTAAATGTCCATTTAAGGGGAAGGAAAAATAATTTTCTTTTTAGGTCTGAAAATTTATTCCGCTGTTTATTTTATTTTTCTATTAATTTAATTATTTCTTTAAACTTACTTCATAAAATTGCTTAATTTTTTTCTGAAGATTACTCGCTTTATTATACCACATTGGATCAGTTTCTTTTCCAATAATTATTTTTTGTTTAATTTCTCCATTAATTTTTTTTAAATTTTCATTTAAAGTTTTTCCATTTAATTTATTTATTCCTTCATTGCCCATTTCCTCTTCGTTTATTCCGTTATTCTCCAAATCCTTGAGATCCACATGACTGACAAGTTTCATCTGTTCTGTCATTAGAGGGGTTGCTTCTGTAATTTTATAAGCATTTATTGTATTTTTAGCTTTGAGATTCTTTGGATGGTTAAGGCAAGCAATGGGGAATGACACATTTGTGGGTATTATTTTAGTTGATTGCTTTGAGCCAATACCGCCTCCACTCATTTTAAGCTTATTTTCAATAGTAGAAGAACGACCAGAACAGCCTAAATATTAAATTATTAAAAGTTTTAAAATAAATAAAAAAAAAATATTTAAAAATTAAATACTTGGATGCATAGACAACATTGCAGTCACTTGTCGGTTGTAAAGCAAAACAATTGCTTCAAGAATTAATGCAATTAATGTAAATGATTTAAACATTTTTTAAATTATTTTATTTTTGTTTGATTTATTTAATTAATTTTTTATCTCCTTATAAAGGCTATAAAATTAAAAGTGCAAATTGACAAACAATTACGAAAAATATATTAAGAAATTAATTTTAAAAAATAATATGATGTAAGATCCTTAAAATAAAAAATAAAATAAATAAGCATTTTTGTATTGGTCCAAGACTTTCAAAGGAAAAAATAAATGTTGAGAATATAAGCTTTACTTAATGATGAATTTAAAAAATAAAAGGAAAATTATTTATTTATCTATTCAACAGTACGTAAACAAATTAACTTATAGATAATTTTAATTTTTTAAATTTATTTAATTTCATAATTTATTTAAAAATATATTTAGATTATATTATTGTCTACAAAATAAAATTATCGTCCGTTACCCTATACACTTTATACAGAAGAATTTAAAAATAGAATTTTATTTTCCATATATTTTAGATCTTTCGACTGATCATTAAGAAACCCCTTCAGAAAAATGCTTAAATATTTAATAATATTATAATATCTGAAATTTGTTTGAAATTTTTGACTAAAATCAATTTATAAAATAAATTTAAAATTTCCAACACCCCTTACCCTTAATTTTTTTTACACGCGGCAAACTAATAATAAATGAGAAAATTTTATTAGCTTATTTTTGGATGTTCAAAATGTTAAAAAATTAAAATTATTTGAAAATAATTCTTTGATTATCTCATAAATAAAAAAAAACTTCTTTAAAATAAAAAAAACTTTTACAATTGTCTGAGTCAATATTGCTTAAAATAATTTAAAGTTTAGTATCAAAATTTATGAGAAAGTTTTAGCTTTAATTAAAATTTGAAAATAAAGATATATTGGTTATATATAGGTATTTAATAATTTATAAAAAAAAAAAAAGTAATGAAAAATTGTATATTTTAGAGAAAACAGAAAAGGACCCATTTAGAGAAAAAATACCAACAAGAGGGAATGTCAAAAAATAATTAAAAATTATTTTGGTAAAATGTTTAATAAAATAATTTAAATTTAAAAAAATTCTTCTTCTGTTCAATCAATATTTGTTATCATTTTTGTAAATTATAATCCATAGGAGCTTTACCTTTTCGATATATTGTATACCCTTCTTGACGAATCTATAAATTAAAAATAAATTAATAAAGGATCTAAATGATCAACTTTTTGCCTTAACGGTTAAACGAATTTTATACCTAATTAATTAATTATTTTTTAATTTAAATAAATTTTTTAAAATTAAATTTTGACAATATTTTACCTTTGCTTCTTCAGTCAAAGGAAAATAAACATAATTATCATCTCTTTTTTCGAATTTCTTCTGTTCAATAATTTCTTTGTTAAAATCAATCCATTGTATGTGATAGTGTTGTTGTCCTCTTAGAATTGAGGATGAAGAACCAGAAAATTCAGTTATAGGTATATTTGGCCGTGTGGGCGATGTTTTTATTTGCATATAACTGTCAAATATTTTTTGCATTCTGAAAAAATTTTTTTTTTATTAATTTTATTGACAAAAGAATTATTCAAATAATAAATTATAAAACTACCAAATTCAATAATTAAAAAATAATAATTAAACCTTTCTTCTAAATTAATGGAATGGGCATATGTTGAAGTAAAATATTTTAAATAACGTTGATTTTGCTGAAAAGCTATTTCAATAAATTTATATATTAAATTGTTCAATGTTTCTTGATCGAATATAAATGAGCACTCATTTCTCAAATTAAAGCCAATAAAAGGAAATTTGTACATTTGTGTACTAAAAAAGAATATTAAATTATCAAATAATTATTTATTATCTTATGCAACACATTAAGGTTATCAAAGCCCTTGACATCCTAGTTTTAAGTTCTACCTTCGTTTCGGAAATACGGTAATAATACAAAACCTGCCGGCTTAGTCACTGGTAGCGTTAGATAATAATTAAATTGTATTAATTAAATATACTTTATTTCTAATAATTAAAATATTTAATTACCTTTCATTCTTAAATACTAAAATATGATATTCTTCTATACAGTTCTTCAGAATAAATCTTGTACCATCAACCTCAACTTCCGCAGAAATCCATAATCTCATAGTTTTTCTCATTTTAGTATTAATTAACATACAAAATTTTTCTTTGTCTCCATTTTTACTTTTTGATGGAGGTTTGCATTCAATAACAATAAAATGTTCATACTTTGAAGTGTAATTCAATTTCTCAAAAATAGAGATTTCTCCATCTGTACTAGTATATTCTGATTCAATATTGTTAAATGCATCAATTTTATTATAAGCTAAAATTAAATTGTATTTTATGTACCGTATTATGAGAACCCTATTCCTTATTAAAATCAATCTAACAATAAGTAAAACCACTAATTGGACTAACTTCTACTTTTTAGGTATACGGTAGTACAGAAGGCCTTACATTTTAATAATAATAGAATAATGTAAATATAGTAAATAAATAAACCTTCCCTCATTTCCTTCTTAATAAGTTGCAAAGCAAATTTATCAACATTAAGTGCTGTATTTTGTTCAGGAAACAATGATGTTATTATAGGCATTGTATACATTGGTGATTCACTTTCAGAATTTAACTTATTTACATCCCAAAAGTCATCGAAATTTTTATCTTCTATTTCTTGAGTAGATGTTAATTCTTCAACAATTAATGGTGTAGGCCAGCCCCTAAATTTTATTTTATTAAAATTTATTTTTTATATTTACCAAGCACTATAAATTTGAAAGAATTGTTGAATTAAAAAGTTTAATTCGCCAAAAGGATAAATTAAACAAATCTTTGTTGTCATTACAAGAAGACTTGCTCCACTTAAATATCCGAGCAAACTCGAATATATTTGTCTTTCTATAATTATTAAAAAATATTATTTAATTATTTTATAATATATCAACCCTAAAATTATTAAAAATAAATAAAAGTATCTATTAGAGTAATTTTATTAGTTAAAATTAAAATATACTTTTAGCCCATAATTTAACAGCACGAAGTAGATTTGTAAAAATATGTTGTCTTGAATGATGAATTAAATGAAATTTTGTTCGATATATAAATCGGTAACCTTAAAATTTCAATTAAATATAGTTAATTAAATATTTTTAAGAAAAAGTCTTTTTTTTTAAAAGGAATTAATATTTTCTATTCCTTATAATACTTTATATTTCCTTACTTAATTAACCTTCCTTAGATAATTTTGTAGCCTTGATCAAAGAATTTCGATGTATAGGAAAGGAATTAATAAAATGGACACTATCTTTTAAATTTCATCTGTTCTAATAATTAATTTAACAATTTGCTATAAATTTAGCATATCTGCCTTAGTTTACCTCTTAAAATCATTATGCTGTTATTGTACTTGTATTCGTTACGATTAAACATTGTATTAATAATTTTATCCAATATTGCAAGATTGCTTTCCACTATTTTATTAGATTCGTAATTGTTTAATTCCAACTCTGTAGGAATATCCTCATATGGAATAGGAGCAAATAAAATTTCCATTTTTTGGCCATTATATTCTATATTAATTACTGGTACTTGACCTTTTAAAACATTCATTTGAATAGGCAATTCCTAAAATATATAACCTATCAAATAAATATGTTTATGCCCTTTTTTTATGGAGTGATAGATCATCCACTGAATTAATAAAAAATTCTAATTATTTTTTTATTAAGGATTTTCTGACCCTTATGTTCTTTGACAATTTTAAAGAAATTGGAGAGAAAATAAAAGTAAATCCACTTATTCTTTAATAAAATTAACCTGATTTAATATTCTCATATTTATAATTATATTCTCCAGATAAACTACAAATGAATGTTCATTATTTCCAAACAAAAAATCATGTTGAGGACATATTCCTAGATTTTGATGAATGTTGTTTTGACATAATCCACAGTTTAAAATTTGTTGAATTCCCAAATATTTCATTGGTAAAATAAAATAAATATCCAAATCGGAATCATCAAGTTCTGCGTCTATTAAATTTGACCCGCCAACTATCATTGATAAACCTTATAAATAAATTAACAAAATTATAATTAATTAAATTAAAAATTACCTGAATATTCATGATAAACAATCTTAACCCAATCTTCAACAATCATATAAATCCAATTTTTAGCTTTATTTCTTCTTTCAATTAAATATTCATTGTTTATATTACTCAAATAATTTAATAACTTAAAATAATTTAAACAAATTATTTTAAATATAAAACCTTTTGATTAGCATAAATATTTTGTGAATTAATTGAATATTGACTTATCTCATAATAAATTGGACTAAGGCATTCATTATAAGAAGTAGAACTAGAAAGTGAAGCAACGCAATTTTGTATACTATCATCTTTAATTTAAATAAATAAAATTTTTATTTAAAATTATAAAAAAATTTTTTTTTGGGGAAATTTATATATTTTTTTTAAATTTATTTAATTTTTTTTTCAAATTTTTACAATAGAGAAGAATCATATTTTTGTAAAAAAAAGTATAAAAATGAATAATATTCTTATTTAATAAAATGTTATTTTTTTTTTAACATATGTATGAATGATGGCTATTAAATGAAACAAATAAGGTGTAGGAAAATAACAAATTTAATTAAATTTTATATTGTAAAAATATTTTTTATTAATTTTACCTAATTCTTGTTGTAATATTAATATTTTATATTTCTCTATTGATGTAATAAATTCATCAAAGATTTGTTTGTTTAAAAGAGTTGAAATATTTTCAAAAAATGTTTTTTTAATTATTCCTTCTTTGTCAATAAAATTTTCAAAATTTTTAAAGTCTTCTCTCAAAATACGATTATATTTAGTTGAAATTTCAACTTTTCTTGCAAATATTAAAGTTAAATACTTAAAATGTAAATCATTAATTTCTTCAGAGTACCCGTTTTGATATGTCGTTGAGCTAAAAAATCAAATTTTGATTTTATTTTAGATTTTTTTTAATTATTAAAGAATATTAGATTATTATTTTAAGAATTAAATGTTTCTAATTAAAATTTTTGTTAATAAAAAATTCCAACCTTTCAAAGTCATTAAATCTTTCATATATATTATTAATATCCCAAAATGAATGAGGTAATTTAACCAAAATTGAATGAATATTAATTAAATTATTTAACAATAAATTATAATATTCAAGTTTATTTTCATTATTTATTTCAGAAAGAAATGTTTTTTTAAACTTTAACCAACTTTCATCAACTTGTTTAAGTTTTTCTTTAATATTTTCTTTTATATCAATGTTTATAAAATTAGTTTTTATAATTAATCCTTTACTAATAATTTTTTCTTCAATATTTTTAACCAAAACAAAAATATTTAAAAATAATTTTTCTTCATCAATAATATTTAATTCATTATTATTTTTAATTTTTTCAATATGATTTAAATGTATAAAATATAAATTGGTCAAATAATCTTCTGTTGCTTTTAATGTTAAATTTATATTTCTTTTTCTTTTAAACACATTATATATTTCTTAATAAATTTTAAAAAAAAAATTAGTAAAAATATAATTTTTAGCAATTTCCTAAAAATGACTTGTCACGATTTATTGACTGAAGAAAAAAAAATTAAACATTTTTGTATAAGAAAAAAAATGACTACTGCTTAAAAAAATAGACAGTGGGTCTCAATTCGGTACAAATTCAACAATTTTTCTATTGTGTATTAGGCAAAGTTCGATAACACGGCGGTAATTCTAAACATAATCTACCCAAAGAATTTAAAATTATTCAGTAACGATATACTATAAAAAAAAAACAGTTGCCCAAACTAGTCTAGAATCTCCTTTCGTAATAAAATCTTGTTTAATTAAATAAAAATTAATTACCTTGCAAATTTGCAATTATTTCCCACTCTTCAATGAAAGATTTATTTTCCATCTGAATGTTATAATATTCTCCTTCTTCGTTGATATTTAAATCACTAAATTGTTTTTTTTTACCTTTAAGTTTCTTTTTCTTCGACTTTTGACCTATTTAAATTTAATAAATATATTATTAATTACAAAATTATTTTACCTTTAGAAATATTACTCTGTTCTTGATATCCAAAACCAATTACAGGTTCAAATTTTGGTTCATATTGTATAACTTGTGTAGTTTCAATTGGGTCATAATATTTCTCTTCTTCTTCTTCTTCATGTTTTACAATTTCTTCAATTTCCTTAATAAATATATAATTTAATTATTATTAACTAAAATATTACATGAGATTCACTTGTAGATGTCATTACCTAAAAATATAAAAATATTAGGTAATTTGCATAAAACGTCATTAAGTACAAACAAATGTTATGTTATAAACATAACATTTACAACAATTAAATATTATTTTAACTAGTTGTTTCCTGTTACATGAGTGCTAACTAGTGTTTGTACACAAGTAACGAAATTCGAGATTTTATTACGAATCACAAATTAAGATACGGAAAAGCTCTCCCAACATTTTTGCCTTTTCCCGATACCACGGAAGATATTTCCAAAAGCTATGTTTGTCCTCAACCTTTACCTACCCCAAAAGAGAATTTCAATCCGGTGGACGAAAGGACAACAGGTAGGAGATAAAATAATGAATGACTTATTTATATATTACAAAAAAATATAAAAATAAAAACATACATCTCTTTGTTTAATTGCTTTTGGAGCGTGAGATAAAGTTAATTCTCTTATTATTTTTTTAAAATTTGCATAATCTTCTTTGGTTTTAATTTTTTTAATTTTATTATTGAACGATTTAAAATTCAAATTAGTAAGATTTTTAAGTGAATCAGCTAAATAAAAATTAAATAAATATATTTTATTATTATTCTTTCTAGAAAATAAAATAAAAAATAAGTTTATTTATATTAAATAATAAATTCAAAAATTAACATACTCTGATCATTTGCAATGGCATTTTTCAGAGCTGTTAAATCATGTTGCAAGAACAGTGTAATTAACTTTTCAAGATGCATATTTTGTTGTTCTTCTACTCTATAAACTTTTCTTCCCTTTTCTTTTAGTTCTATATCAATACAAGAATCAATGAAAATTCCAAGTTTATTATCATCATTTATTTCACTTGATTTTAAATAATAATTATAATTATATTCTGTATTTGAATTAATAAATTCTAATCCAAGTTCGGCACAATATTTTAAGGTTTGTAAAAAAGAAGGAATTTTAGGTTGGGCAATAGCATATTCTTCGATAAAAAGAAAATTTCTCTAAAAATAAAATAAAGTTTTATTTCTTTTAATAAATTATACCAGCATTTCTTCTTTCATTTCATTATCATTTGGTCTTTGTAAATTAAGAAAGGAACTTTTAATGAAATTTTCGCCTAACCAATAGACTGACATTATTTGCCATTTAATAATAAAATTTGTATCACAGAATTGGTAATTTTCTAAAATTAATTTTAAAAAATTTTAAGAAAAATAAATTTAAATACGTTCAATAAAATTATTATTCCATTCATTAAAAATTATATATTCTATAAATAATTTTGCTCTCCATTTTGTTATAACAGTAGATGTAAAATAATCTTCGTAAATATTTGACAAATAAGGTCCTAAAAAGGAATATTTTTAAGCCTTAAATGAATTTAGATTTAAAAAAATTAATATTGTTCTTTTGCGAGAAACTTTGGTTATTTTTAATTAACAATGTTTATTTGTTTTAAGTTTATGCTAATTTAAACTTTTAGGTTTGTTTATTACAAGCAAAAACTTTAATATATATAAAAGACCTATTCTCTTAATAATTTAATAAACTTTATTAGAAATTTTCAAATAAAAAAGAACCTCCTTCAGCCTTAATTAAATGTTTAGTCATTAAAATTAAATAACTTTCATTCCCAAATTCGTGTACGAGTTTTTTGAAAATTTGAACGTTTGAGGGATTACTAAAATATTTTAATTAAAGTCAAAGTTATGATATAAATTTTGAAATATCAGTTAATTAATAAATGGATAATCCTTGGTTAAGTTGTTTTTACAAATTAAAATTTAGTTTTTTTCCTAGTTTATGATCTTGCAAAAATTATTTAGGATGTAAAATAAATTCTACAAAAACTATAAATAATATGTACAATTTATTTTTCTACTTTCTTCCTTTTATAAATTACAGGCTAACTTGCTGTATTACCAAAATGTTCAAAAATAAAAAATATTAAACATTGAATTTATAAAGCCATTAGAAATAAAAATTACCTCAAAAGATTTTTAAATTTTGATTCACCCTCCATTAAATATTTATCAAAAACTAAAAATTTAGCCTCTCTAATAATTTCAATATTTGCTGGCAACTTAAGAGTAGAAGATATTCCACCAGAAGTTTCGCATGCAAATATGGGCTTTGCATTATATTTAATTTTTTTGTTAAATATTTTATGATCCGGAGCAACAATTGATGCAAGATAATGAAGATCATTAAGCAGATAACAAATTAATTGATCTTTTGAAGTGGTGTTATATAAATATAATTCATCGATTGTTGTGCTACAATAAAGCAAAATCTTTATTTTGTATAATTTAACTTCCTAATTGAGAATGAAATAAATAAAGAAAAAACATTTTTATGTGAAAATTAACATAAGGATTTAATAGATGGGCAATTGAACGTAAAAGACATGAAGGAATTTTTGTAAAGCAAAAGCCATCTTTAACCCTCTGCCGTGCCCTGACATTTGCGACTAGTTGAAAACACGACAGATGCAACCAAAAAATATTTAAAATAAATTCTAAAAAATTATTCAGAAACGAGATAAAAAGTTCGTGGTGCGACACTTGGGAACGCAAGGGTAATTAAATGGCAATTCGAGCTTCTTTCGGAATCTTGGGACTTAACGGTGGATAGTCATAGATATACTATGGTCTCAAGTCCTTATTAATACACATAATTATCAAGAAAAATAATTAAACTAAAAGAATTAAAAAGTTAAAGAAATTGATGTCCAATTAGACGTAAATCCCGAGCGACTCCCAAAGGTGAAATTACTTAACGTATGAGTAAAAATACCTTAAGGTATATGTGTGTTAGTCCCATAAAAATCTTTAATTTGCTTTTTTTAATACCTTTGCGTCTCCAGTCTGGTCTCCAGATGTCGCAACGCGAAATTTTTATTTTGTTTTTGAATTTTATTATGAAAATTTTTTAAAAATATTGGAGCGCAAATGTCGAGCCGAAACTGCGTTTTTTTAGCGTAGCCACAAATGTGGTGTGCATTCTCTACTATACATATGTATGACTTCGTCAATTAGACTGACTCCTTACAAAACACCGTCCTCTAAAGAAAGTTAAAAGACTGGACTGACCTTTCGGTCTATTTGGGAGAATATGCTTTCCAAAATACCTGAATTTCAAATTTTTGTTTGAAGCAAAGATATCCACAGTCATTATGAACAAATGTAGTAATGACATTGAAGCAATTATTCTTTTTGTATCAATATTATCTTCAGATTCCTCTATTAAATTCATGTATTTCTCTTCCAATAATTCTTTAAGAAGTTTTATATCTCGAGGATTGTTTAGAAATCTTTCTACTTTAGACGGCCCTTTAATGAACGCTGAAAAGTGACGTTTATTAATAAAAGACCTAATAATTTATTTAAACGTTACTTCTTATTTTAGATAACATAGGAAACACACTTAATGGAAGTAGAAGAAAAATAAAGAGAATTGAATACATTATTTCTAAAAGTAAATTAAATAAGAAAAATTATAATTTTATTTAATGTACAAATTCCTACAATTTTTGCATTAAAATGAAAATTAAATGTTAAAAACAGCAGTTAATTTATTATATAGAATATTAAGTAAATAGGTTGACGGATCTGTAAATCCGGATCCGAACAAATCCAGGATATCTCCTAAAGTTTTCGGACTGGATCTCGATTCCTGACAGGCGATTCTTCAGCATCCGACAACCCTATAATTGAATGGAAAAACGAATAGAGGAATGTTAGGCATTCAGCGAATTTTGATTAATGATTTTTATAAAAAATTAAATTCTATTAATTAAATTTAAAATAAAAGAATATTTAAGTTAAATTAGAATAAATAAATAGAATAAATATGGGAGGCTTTTTTAATGGAGATGATGGGTAAAATTGCCAACATGATTTGATCCACTTGGCAATTTAAAATTTTCTTTATATGTACATGCTTCGCTATAAGAAATTTTGAGAGAGAAAGAAAACAAGAGAAGAGAAAGGAAGAAATATATTTATAGACTATTTAGAGAGGGAATTTGAATTAATCGGAAATTGAAAAATTCCCTCTCATTAGTGAAAAAGAAGGAGATAAAATTAAAGACATTGATTGACAACAATGGAAGTAAATCTATTAATAAAGAATAAAGAAGTTAGAAACAAATAGAATTAAGAAAATTAAAGTGAAAAAATTAGGCAATGTTTTATTAAAATTAAAAGGAATAAACATAAAAATAACAAAAAATATAACAATGTTTTATTATGTCCATTCATCACAATAAGGATAACATTCACCAACATCAGGTTCAGTTAAATAAGAAAAAATTCTTGCTTCTTTAGGGAAAGCTATTCCACCACTTTTCTCTGCTCTGGCAAATTGACTTCTAACATCGTCTATTGAAATTCTCTTTAAAAGAAAATTAAATTGTTTTAATAATATTTAAAAGAGGAAACCTTTTCTGTACGCCAATTCCACCCAGCATAACCTTTATTACATTCATTAGGGACAGGCACTCGTGTAAAAGGAGATTCCCAACTTGAAGAAATATTTTGTGCTTTCCAACCTAATTTTTATTTCAAATTTTAATTAAAAAAATAATATTGTACCATGTAACATAAAATCACGTTCAGACCAAGAATCAGTTGTTAAAAACCAATCCCGTACCCATGCATGACCTCGACGTAAAATGCGTAATTTTCCCGGCCATAGACGAGTAGCACCTAAATTAAACAATTTAAATTAAATAAATTAAATTTTAGTTTACAAAAAAAAAGTATTTTTAATAATATAAATAATGACTCAGAACTGAACAAAAAACTTAAAGTTTTTAATAACTTGTTGTCTGTAAATGAATTGAGGCTACCCATTAGGAACTAACGATATATGTCTTTTTGAATTTGATTTTATTAAAAATTACCTAATGAAGTTTTAATACAAGTAACATATCCCATATAACGTTCATAGCTGTTTGCTAAATTCCAAAATTTTTTACAGGCCTAGAAAAAAATAAAAATTAATATAAATATTATTTTATATTTATTTTTACTTTAACTTCAGCTTTAGCACTAGGAATAACTGTTTGTAAAATATGTAATTGTAAAGCACCATTATCTGCACCAGAAAAATTTTTAGATTGAGTAAATTGCATATTTGCCCAATTCATTAAAAATGCACGAGAAAATTCAGTATTTTTAGCCTTAAAGAAAAACAATTAATTATAATTAAATTTCTTTAAAGAATTTACCAAATAATTTCCTGAAGCAATTTCCCAATTAAAAAACCGTTCATAAAATATTAGATCAACTCTATTATCTATCCATTCTTCAATACAATGATTTGGATTAACTACTCCAGTATCAGCATCCAATACAAGTGTCCAATCAGAATCAGATAAATAAACAGAGACTGCACAATGTTTTTTAAAGAAAAGCTGAAGAAAAAGATATAAAACATAATTTCCAAAAACGAATTAATTTCTTTTTTTAATATTTAGGACCAAAATTCCCGCCAATTAAAAATATTTTTTAAATATTACCTGATCATGTTTACAATATTTATTTGTTCTTTCATCATGATCTAAATCAATTAATTTAAAAGTATAATTTGTACTTCTCAAGTAACATTCCAAAGAACGTTGTGCAACAGCGTAATGTCTATAAAAAAAAATTAATTTTTTAGTGTACATAGAATATGTTTTAAATAATTTTTTCAGAAAAAAAACACTTTTCTTTTCACATTTTTATTTTATTAAAAGCACCGATTTTTACGTCTTGTAGGAACTCTCCACAACAATCACAAGAACAGATATTTTCCCAAATATTGGAAGACATTCGCCCATATTAAGACGTGGAGTTGCTCGAATATGTTGACCAATTATTTTAGCTAAAATAATAATAAAAAAATTAAAAGCATTTATAATTAAAAAGTAAACAATATATTGTTAATAATAATAAAAGAAAAAAAAATAAATAAAATTAAAAATTTATTTACAATTAGCATTTGTATTTTCTTTTGTTCCTTCAGGAAGTTTACGCGCATTAGGAGGCATAAAATTATTTTTTGTTGTTGCCTTAATTTTTAAAGGTAAATTGCTGTTGTATTGAGTATTTTGATAATAGAAGATGAAGAAAATTAAAATTAATATTATTAACAGAATAAAAATAATTAATTTAGATTTTTTCTTAATTAAAGTGAACAACATCTAAAAGAAAAGAATTATTTAATATTAATTTATATTTATTTTATCAAAATGGGTTTTTATATTTAATCTTCGTGGGAGGACAGAAAAGTTTCGCCAAAAGAGTATTGGACAACCAAATTTTTATGAAGACTCTTTTGGCCTGTACTCTTTTGGGACATTACGTTTAACTAAATAAATGCGGAAATGTTCAAGAATATCAAAAATTAGATGAAGTTTCGTTAGATTATAGCATAAGGTGGTTTCGTCTAATGTAAGCAACTAATTTTAAATTTTTTTAAAGAGCTCATTTTTTAACGCAACTTGATATAAAAACAACTTTAATTTTTCCCATCCTTGATCTCAGTATCTTGAAAATTGCGACGACTTCGATCTTGACTTGTTTATCAGGTTCTAATTCTAGGCTAGCTCAACATTAAATGTAATTATTAGAAAGAGTTTATTTTCAATTTATTTTCAATTTATTTATTAATAAAATATATTAACTAATAAAATAAATTAATCTCATTAAATTAAAAAATATTAGAAAATAATACTTATATATAATAAATATAAATTATGTTTGTAAATTATAAATAGTTGTGTGTGTTCTATATTATTTTTATCGGTTATTCGCAGCATCTTTTTTAGTGTAGGGAAAAACAAAAAAATGACCTAAATTAAAATTAAAAAAAAAAAAAAGTAAAGTTAGTTGAGTAATAAATATTAATTAATTTTAAAAATAAAAAAAAACTTGTTTTTCAAAAAAAAATAATTTTACTTAAATATTCCTTCGTTAAAAACCAAAAAAAAAAAAAACTTTTTTTATGTGAGTAAAAATTATTAAAAAAATTCAATAAAAATTTTGAATTTAATTTTTTATTTTAATTTAAAATAAAATTATTTTCTATTCATTTTTTTGCAAAAAAGACTTTTTTGTATAGACATTTATTTTAAAAAAAATTCATAAAGAATAATATTTAAAATTTTAATTTTTGCAGATTAATTAAAAAATAAATATGTAAATTTATTTTTAGAAAATTATTCAGAAATTAAAAAACAAAATTAAATACATTTATTTATTTAAATTTATTAAAAAAAAAAAATTTGCAAAGATTTATTATATTTTATTTAAATCATAATTATGTCTATATTTTTTTTTATTTAATTTATTTAAATCTGAGCAAAATATATAATACATAACAGAGTAATAAATTATTTCATTATTTAATTTAAATAATCTTTATTAAAATCTTTTTATTTAATTACTTTTTTTTTTTAATTTTATTAAGGGAAATAAAAAAAAAATAATAAATGTTTAATATTAATCAAATTATTATTTTTTCCTTCATTTTAATTAATTATATGTAAGTTTTGATTAATTAATTTTTATTAAAGAGTTTTTTAAATTTTAAACAATAATATCCTTCCTATAATTACTAGTAAGAATTTTAAAAATATTTGTAAAGTAAAATGTTCTGAAAATAAAATTTTAAATTTTAAATCATTTTAAAGGGAGTTTTTAATTTTTTTTTGAAATTTTGAATTTTATAGACTCCTTTAAATTTTAATTATTTATAGAAATAGCTTTTTGTTTTAATTATTTAGATTCAAATTTAATTTTTAGCATTTTTCCAAAAATCTAATACTGGTTATTTTTTTAGTTGATTTTTTAATATAAAAAAAGAATTTACAAAATCTTTTTAAAATTAAACCGAAATTATTTTTTTTCTAAATAAAATAAATATTTTAATGTTTAATTTTTATTTATAAAAATTTAATTTTAAAATTAAATTAATTATTTAATAGATTATGTAATTCTGACTATTCTGGAGCACATAGCAGACTTTCCCCACATAATTCAATTGATGATTAAATTAATTGAAAAAATTAAAGAAATTGAAGAAGAAATTAAAATAAATAAATTAATTAATTAATTAAAATAAATAAATAAATGTGTATATATTTTTATAATTTTAAATGTGTTGAATTAATTAAATAATTAAAATTTTTATAAAAAGCAATAATTATGTGTAAGGAAATAAAAAAATATTAAATAAAGAAAACTATTTAATTAAAATAAAAATTAATTTTTAATTTTATTTTCCTATTATATTTATGGGTTGATTGAATATTTAATTTTAAAATTTGTCTAAAATTTCCTAAAATTATTGTTAATGTTTTTTAACTCAAAAATATCAAAAAAAGCTTATTTTGTTTAAAAAAAAAAAAATATTTGAATATAAAAATAATATAAAATTTTAAATAAATTAAAATAATTAAATATAAATATTAAAAGTTTATAAAAAAAAATATTAAGTAAATTTAATATAAATTTTAATTAATTATTTTATATTTATTAAGATTATAATTTTCAGGTTTAATAAAAAAATGTTTTTGTCATTTTTGATGTTTAGGTGCATTTAAAGTTTTTGGTAGGTAGTAAACCTCCTTTAATTTAATAATTAATTTTTAATTAAAAAAATTATAAATAAAAATCATAAATAAAATTGTCAATAAAAAAACAGTTCTATTCTACTAGCAATTACTTCACTATCATTAATTATTAAATTATTTTTTGTAATTAATAAAAATTAATTTAAATCTTTTAATAACACCAAAAATAAATATTTTCTTTAATTCTTTTAAAATTGTACTACATTTTAATTTAGAATGTATTCTGAAAAAAAAATATTTTTAAAAATTAATTTAAATTAAACCTTTTAAAAAATTAAAAAAAAATTAATTTCTATTTTTAATTCAATAAATATTTAAATATATTTTTACTAATATTAAAAACAAATACACAAAATAATGAGGACAGACATTATTTTGGAAAAATTAAGGAAATAAATTATTTAACTTTTTATTTTTGCAAATTATTTTTATTAAGAATTTAGTTAAACAAATAAATAAAATTAATAAAAATATTTTTAGAATTTAGCAAAAAAAAAAAAAATTTTTTTTATTTGCAAAGAATTATTTAAATTCTTCCCCCTATTTAAATATTTCTATATTTAAAAACTAAATTTAATTTAAATCAGACCAAAATATACATAAATTTTTTTAAATTATTATTTTAATTATTATTTAATAATTAATTTAATAATTTTTTTTTTTCACTTATTTTTTCATTCTATAAAATTCCCGTTTTGATTAACTTTAAAAACAATAATCAAAAAATTAGAATAATTATAACATAATTATTTAAAATATTTCAATATTTGTCTTAACTTGAAAGAATTGATCCCAAATGTTTTTAAGACGAAAAAAAAAATTTTTTTTTTAAGAGATACCTTTAAAATTAAAAATAAAAATGGGAATTTATTTCTTATGCATTAGGTGTAAATATCGTTCCCAAGACTTTTTTTTTTTAATTAAAAATTTTATTTAAGAAAAATAATATAAAAACTTTAATAATAGAAAAAAATGTTTAAAATTAATCAAATTGTGATAATATTTATTTATTTAATTTTAATTAATTTTATGTAAGTATTTTAATATTTTTTAAAATTAAAATAAGGAATTTTTTCTCATTTAATTATAAAATTTTTTTTATGAGAGAAAAAAAAGTCTGAACTTAGGTTTATTTTTGTTTTTAGTATTTAAACCTTGAATAAATAATTTTTAAACAATTATAGAAATATTTCCTTTTCTTAAAGGAATTAATAAAATAAATTAATTAATTTAATTTTAATTATTTTAAAAGATTATGCCATGACTACAAGGAAGTAGAAGCAAGAAGAGGTCCTTCTACACATAATGCTTTAGAGGATTGATTTATTTATTATTTAAAGAAAAGAATTTAAGAATAAATTAAAAGAAAATAAAAAAGATGTTAAAATTGTGATTTTTGAAAAATAAAAATTTGTTTAATTCTAAATAAAAAATTAAATAAATAATTATAAAAAATAGAATAAATTGTTTAAAAATACAAATATAAATTAAGAAGATCTATTATTAATCTTTAGGAGTATGAAAAGAGTTATTTTTTCCGCAAAAAGTCAGCGAACGATATCAAATATCGAGATCCAAGGATCGAGAAATTTCTCGTTTCGGAATCTCGAGTAATAAAAATGAATAAAATCATTAAATAATTAATTTTAAAAATCAGAAACGGATTAATATTTTTTGTATAA
This sequence comes from Meloidogyne graminicola, assembly GCA_036172905.1. Lineage (NCBI taxonomy): Eukaryota > Metazoa > Nematoda > Chromadorea > Rhabditida > Meloidogynidae > Meloidogyne > Meloidogyne graminicola. The sequence continues at coordinate 1,317,070 of JARPZY010000016.1, read as the reverse complement.
AAGTGTAAAAAGTAAAGAATTACGAAAGTATTTTAATAACTGGCATATCCTAATTTCGCATTTAAATATTTATTTTTTAAATTTTTAATTTCTTTAAATTAATACAAAAATTAATGGGTGCTTGTCAAGTCTACTTATGTTACATTTTAGGAAAGAAAAATTAATTTAAATAATCAGTTTGTTTTTAATCTCAAAATTTTTGAATTTAATCGTTTAGAGTTTTTTTTTTAATCTGAACAAAATATTCATTAATTAATTATTTTTTTTTCATATTTAATAATTTTTATTAATATATTTTTATTTATTTGTTTAATTGTTTAATTTTTTTTTAACTTTATTTAAGAAAACTAAATATATATATTTTTGATTAAATAAATATTTATTTATTTAAATATTTTTATTAATATATTAAACAAATATTAATTTTATATCAGACATTATTTCAAAAAATTAAGGAAATAAATTATTTAATTTTGCAAACTTTTTCTTTTCATTTAATTTAAATAATTAATTAAATAAATAAATAAAATTAACTATTTTTAGAAATTAGTAAAAAAAAATTAAAAATAAATTATTTGCAAATATTTATTTTTTTCCCCTCCTATTTAAATAATTTCTATATTTAAAAACTAAATTTATTTAAATCTGTTCAAAATATTATTATTAATTTTATAAATATTATTCTTTTAATTATTTAATTTATTTAATAATTAATTTTTTTTTTTAAATTATAAATTTTTTCCTTTTATTTATTTTTTTTTTTTTGGTCCAACGAAATTTGCGCCTTCATTAATTTTAAAAATATAATCGCAAAAGTTAGGATTATTATAACATAATTATATGAAATATTTTGAAAGGTGTATGACTCGAATTGTACCATTTTCAAGGCGTTGAAAAAAATTTTTTCTGTCCACCATTGAAAAACCAAGCGAGTTTTTTGTTGCGCGAAATATTAGTTCGAATTGGTTGCATAATTTTTTAATTAAAAATTTTATTTAAGAAAAATAATATAAAAACTTTAATAATAATAGAAAAAAAATGTTTAATATTAATCAAATTGTGATAATATTTATTTATTTAATTTTAATTAATTTTATGTAAGTATTTTAATATTTTTTTTATTATTTAATTAAAAATTTTGTTATGAGAGAAAAAATTAAAAAGTCCGAAAGTTCAGTTAAATATTTAGAAATCAATCCTTTGCTTTAATAAGAAAATACTTTAACGTAGTAAAAATTTTGGGAACCAAATTTTGAAACTTTTAAAATTTGAATAAATTATATTTTAAAACATAAATAAATATTTTCTTTTATTTTACTTGATGGAATTAATTAATTTAATCTTAATTATTTTAAAAGATTATGTCATGACTACAAGGAAGTAGTTGCAAAAAGAGCTCCTTCTACACATAATGCTTTTGAAGATTGATTTTAAAAAAAGGAAAATAAGGATAAAAATTTAAACAAGAAAATGATTTTAAAATTGTGATTGAAAAACTAAACAAAATTACTAAATAATTTATGCTAAAAATCAAAAAATGATTAAAGTTTTTGTTTAAAAAATTATAAAAAAATAAAGAACTACGAAAGTTTTTTAATGTCTGAAATTTTCTAATATCTCATTTAAATTAATGAGATAATTAAATGTCTTGTTATTTATGTATATTTTAGGAAAGGAAATTGAAAAAAAAAATTAAACTATCAGTTGGTCTTCAAATTATGTTTAATTTTCAAAATTTTGTATTTAAGTTGCGATGGCGAGGAGGACTCAAACTCTTGGATTTCTTAAGAACTGGACTTTCAGGCCGGTGGCTTGACCTTCCAAATTTTTGAGGACTTATTTGTTCCATGTTTTCTGCAGTGCGCTTTTCTGTTTATTTAAAAGGTAAATTTATTTGTATTACTCCAATAGTTTCGTAATTTATTAACCCCCTTTAATAACATATCAGAACAGAAATTACTTAATTATTATAAATTTTGTTTTCAAGTTTGTGAGACTCAAATAGGGAATGGTAGAACATAATTATTTAATATTATTTAATTTTTTTAAATTAATTTTAACTTACTACCAATTAAAAGTGAAGAAATATTACAAATTTTATTTTCCTTTAACTGTCCATCATCAACCTGATTTTGTTTAATCTTTTTAATTAAATCTAAAAACGTCATTTCTCCATATTTTTTAACAAGAATAAGACGAGCCAAATCTTCCATATGAATCATATTTTTATCGTTTAATTTAGAGCAAAAAATTTTAAATTGAGAAGGTGTTATAGTTTCTGTCCAATATGCCTAAAATTTAATTTTTAAAATATTTATTTAAAAAATAAATTATAACTTGAATATATAAAAAATTAGAATATATTATAAGTATTTAATTTATTTTTAAAAAAGAAAAGGATAAAACGATTGCAAAGGTTAATCAACTAAAGTACAAAAGTAAATAGCTATTTATTTACCTTAAGTATTAAATAAAATTATATTTATTTTTAAAAATAAATTTTATAGAATATAGATAGAAAATTTCTTAAATTTAAAATTACCTCAAAATTTTCAAGAATATAATCTATTCGGTCTTCAACAGTAAACAATTTATTAATTGAATGTTTAACTATTTCTTCAACTTTTAATAATATTTCAGACTCAATAATTCCTTTTTTGTTTGTTACTTTTTCAATAAATTTTTCACCATTCGACTTTTCATCAGAATTATCTTTTTCTAATTTTTCAGCCAAAATTGCTTCACTCGCTTTCTCTACAAGTTTTAAGCCCGGTTTGACTTTAATCCACATTGCTTTCTTTGCATCACTTCCCGCTTTTGGGACAAAATTTTTTTTATCTTCAGACTTAATATTAAATGCAAAAACAACTGATTCTGTCCATGCATTGTCAGTATTTATCTACAAATTTTAATAAATTTATTTTAATTTTATTAATTCTATTAAAATTGAAAAAGTCCGCAAATTTTATCCGCAAATTTTTAATTTATTATTTTATTCTTGACTGCATAAATTTTCCCCAGAAAATAAAAAATAACCTGTCTAGAATCATTTGTACCATATATTATTAATTCTCCTTTACCCATTTTACTAATTTTAGATTTAAATAATTCTTCCTCTTTTTCTCGTTTTATACCAAGTGCTTCTTCAACTAATTCACGTTTTGAAGCTTCTTCAAAATCTTCCTTTAAATCTACAAAACCTCCAGGTGTGCATATTCTAGCATCTATTTAATTATTAAAAATTAAACTTTTTTTTTAAATAAATGTAAAATTTATACAATCAGTATTTTCATATTTTCCCATTTCAACGCCTAAAAACTCAATTTCGTTTTTCTCATTAATTAACCATAATATTGCTCCAACTCCTTTAGATGGCCCCCATTGATGTAAATCTCCACGACCAACAAAACCTGTACGAGCTACTGGATTGATTGGATAATAATTATGTATAAAATATTTTCTAAAAAATAAAAAACAATTTAATTAATTTTAAATTCAAATGTTTAATAATTTAAATAAAAACATTATTTTTTTTGTATGATTCGAAAATCCGGAGTTACTTTTGATTTTGCTCAATATACTCTTACAATAAGTAAATGGCATCAAACGAATAAATTCCAACACCGAATCACTCGCTTTTAATTTTATAATATTTTATTTAAAATATTTTACCCATAAAATGAGCAACGGTCCAATATTCGATGTTCATCTTTACCTTCTTCATGATTAGGGAGTAAATCATTTTTTGAATCTGTATGCCAATGCTCCTCATATAAACTAACATCTTCAAGGTCGGGTTTAATCCAAAAACTAGAAGGTAACCCGCCACGTGCTAAATGTAGTCCATATAAATAATTTGGTTTGTAAGTAACATAAAGTTCGGCTTTAAAAATGTCAAATTAAATTTATAAATTTTTAAATAAAAAAATTTAATATTTTTATCAAATTTTCCCTGATTCTCGAATTAAAAAAATTTTAAAAATTATTTTTAATTTAAACATACAAGTATCAATTTTACATCCATTCTCATTATTAAATTTATAACAAAAACGTTTAGTTCTCTCTTTCATTGCTTTACTCTCTACTTTATCATTTTTATATTTTTTCTTTTTTGAAATTTCTCTTAATGCTAATTGAAATCTTTTTTGAATAATAAGCTTATCAAAATAGTTATTATTATTTAAATAATTTTCAAACAATAATTCAGTTTCAGATTTAATATTTTTTTCATTAATTGCAAATTTATTTATAATAAATTTTATCCCTTCAAGTTTTATTCCCCCTACTTTTCTTATATTTTCTTTATTAATAATTATTTTATTAATATCCTCATTTTCTTTTTCTTTTAATATATTTTTAATTATATCAATTAATTCTTCAATCTTTAAATGTTCTATTTCCATTTCTATTTTTTTAATTGTTTCAAATAATTGTTTAATTATTATTTTTTTATTTTCTTCTTCCTTCTTTTTCTTCAATTCTCTCTTTTCCTTAATTTCTTCCTTCGTCATTACACCTTCAATTTTTATTTCAATCATCATCTCATCATCTTTTTTAATTATTTTCCCTTCAATTTCCTTATTTTCTTCTCTCTTCTTTTCGTTTGTCATCTCCAAAAGTTGATAAATAATTTCATCAATTTCAAAAAAATTAATTTCTTTATCTTCATTTTCTACCTTTTCAAGTTGTTTTTTAATTTCCTTAAGCTTTTTTGTTGTCTCCTCATCTCTTAATATTTTCTCTATCTCTTCAATTAATTCCTCGATTTTAAAAATTATATTTAATTTAATTCCCTCTTTTTCTTCATTCTCTTTTTCTTTCTCATTTTTATTAATTAATTTACTTATTAATTCTTTTAAAACTAATTCCTTAAACATTAATTCCTTTAACCATTCTTCTTGTTTTTTAACTAAAGCATTAGCATCTTCTATGATTATTGTATCTTTTGGAAAGTATGAAGCTAAAATAAATAAATAAATTTATTTAATTAATTAATTTATTTAATCGTTTTCAAAAAATTTAAGCTTAAGAAATTTTTTTAAATTTGACAGAAGGGAGCAGACTGCATTGAGTAAGTTTTGTTGTAATAAAAAAACTTTAATAAATTATTTAATAAAAATCCTTTTCAACAAATGTTTGGGAATTTCTAATTTTGTAGATTAAACATTTAATTTAATTTATTTAATTAAATTAACCCTTTATTTAAATTATTTTTATAATAAAATTTTAAAAATTAATTTTAATTTGTTAAAAAATAAACTAACAAATCTTTTCTTCTTTATTTATCTTTATTTTTATTGGATTATATATATTTTTAGACTCTTTTGGTAAAGGTAATTGATATTCTGGTTTATACAATTCTCCTTTACATTTTTCTGTATCATTAGGTTCCAAATAAAAATAATTTTCTCCATATAACTTGGGAAAAGGTCCTTCAATTGTTTTAAGTCCTTTTAAGGTTAAAATTTCATCATCAGTTGCCTCTCCCATAAATGGAAGTAAAACAAATGTACCCAAAATAAGAAGGTACATTTCTTAAAAATTTTGCTTGGCTTTTGATTTTTTTTGCCTAAATTAATTTTAATATTAAAAAAATAATGAAAATAAAATTTTAAATAAAATTAATTTTTAAAGAAAAAATTCTTTTAATTTCTAAATAAATATTTAATACAATTAACGTTCATTTAGGTCGTTTAAAATTTTTAAGAAAGAATTTTAAGAAGTGATAAAATTAAGGAAAATTTCCTTGTATTTATTAACAAATAACTCCACCAAAAAATGTGTTGTTAATAACTCCTCCCCCAATTAATTTTGTAAATGTTAATAAGTGAGATAGTACATATATATTATATAGAGAAATAAAGAAAAATTTAAATTATGTCTTTGACAACATTTTTTAATTTTCGCTATGCGAGTTTAATGTTTGTGATTTGCAAAATAACTTTTTTAAAAATGATTTGGTCATTAATTTGAAAATACAAAAAAATTCAAATATGAGATCAGAACTAATGAAAAATACGATTCCTTCGGATTTTTAATGCTTAAATAATAGGTTATAAGTATTGTTATATTCAATTAATTTTAAAACAATGTTTAAAATAAATTTTAATGGAAAAATTTCACTCTTTTTGATTCCCTTTACCCTCCTATACATTTCTTTCTTTAAGTTAAAAATATTTTCAATTACAAGACAATTTACAAAAGATTTTATTTAAATTATTTATTAAATTGTATTAAATTTTTAAAATTAAATGAAAAATTTTGAAACTTTTAAAATTCTCTATATTTCCGAAAAAAAACATATAAAATAATATAAAAAATGTAATTTAAAATTTTTAAATTAATTTCTAAATAAAGAAAAAAAAAATCACGTGAAGCCAATCACGAGAAAAAAGCAATAAAAAAAAGTGCTTCCACGCTTAATCACAAGAAAATGATTTTGATCATTAAAGAGAAATAATTAAAACATGAATGAAGATATATTTTATGCTTTTAAGTTTGTTTAAATGTATTTTATAAAAATGTTTGGATAAAAGTGCATAATCGTTAGGGCTCTATCTTAGGAAATGAGTCCCAAAAAAGTATATGAGTTCCATCGAACTCAAGATATCAACCCAGAAGATCAACTTCTTTTATTCAGCGTATATCTGGTCTGAAGTAAGATATAAAAAGGAAAATTGCCAATGATAGCCTGTAGACATAGATAATACTTTAATCCGCAATTTTTCAGGCTAATTCTTTAATGCAAAATTATATTTTATTTTTTTAGCAAATGACTACCTATTTTTTATAAATACATATAAATATGTATGTATGCAAATAAACACAATTTTGCAGCTTCTTTTTTATTAATTTGGAAATATTTTTTATTTAAATAAGGAAATTTATTTTATTAATTTATTTGTTCAATATATAAATTTAATGCTAAAAAAGAAAAATAAAATTTATTTAAATTCAATCTATTTAAAAATAAAATTTTAAAATTAAATAATTAGATTTTTTAAATTAATTTTCTAATAATTTTATGAAAATTTAATAATTCTTTTGAAGGTTATTTTTAAATAAATATTTTATTTAAAAAAAAAATATTTAAACATTTCTGTTTTTCTTAAAAAATTCTTCTTGTTGTTAATCAAGTTTTTGAATAAAATTATATTTTTTATTATATATTTCCTATTATTAATTATTATCTAATTAATTTAGAATTAAAAAATAAAATTGAATAAAAATGAATAATATTTATTTTCAATTAATTATATTATTTATTAATTTAATTTTAATTGTCTTTTGTCAGTAAGTTTTTTTTTTTAATTAATATAATTATTTTTTTTAATTAATAGTGATTATGATCGACATCCACATAACAAGATTTCAAACAATAATTAAAAATTTAAAACATTCAATTTCAACTTGTAAAAAATAAATAATTGATTAATTAAATGGGATTGTAAAAATAATTTTAATTATTAAGTAAAAAACATTTAATAATTTTTAATAAATTTATTTAATAAAGAAATAATTCTGTTAAATAATTTTTAATTATAAAACCAAAATGGCGTAAATTTTGTCAAATAGCTGAAGCTTTAATTAAGCGAACTTTGTTAAGATAAATGAGAAAAAAAAAAATTGATCGCATAATAATATTTTATTTGCGGACAAAACTTGCGGACATTTTGATAATATAATTAAAAATCAACTTAAATAATTCAAAAAAATTAACTTGAGAGTAATAACAGAAAAAGTATTTTTACCTTGAAATTCTTTTATAAATTCAAAGCATAAATTAACAAAAAAAAATGAAATAAAAAAAGTATCATAAAATACATTTATTTAATGCACTTGTCACAGAAGAATGCCTCTTCATTGCAATAGCAACAATCTAAAATAAAAATAAATTTAATTTTATAATATTTTTAGGTTTATGTTTAGATAGTGATATTGGGATAAAATTAAAAACCTCATCCACCAATTTATCATCAATATCATTTGAATAAGTAGAAGAAAAAGAAGGAGAACAAATGCTCAATAAATTAATATTTCCATTTTTACCAATAATAATCTCACAAAAATCATTATTATAAAGTTTGCATAAATCAGCCGGTGGATCACAGAGAAGAAGACGCTGACAATAAAAGAATTTATGAGAAAGAATTTTTAAAAAATACTTCAGTTTTATTCTTTTCATTTTCAATTGGGCAAAGTAAAAAAGGCAAATAAACAAGTAATTGGTCTAATTTTAAATGTTTATTATGTAATTCAGGTTCAATAACATTAACCTTAAAATTAAATTAATACTAGTTTATTCTCTAATATTTTTATTTGAAAAAAAACCTTTTCAATATTAAATTCTAAAGGAACTTCTTCTCCCAATAAAAAGTCATCATCCTCAGCAAACAAAGTTTCAGATATATTTGAATTTTTATATTCAATTAATGTAGGAATTCTGGAAAAAAATTGTTTAAAATAAAAAGATTTATTTTCAAGAAAAAATTAAACCGTGTATTTAAAAGGGCAGCCTGTAAAGATGTTAATATAGCATCTAATAAAAAACCATCCCAACTGAGAATCTTAAAAAATGATAAAGTGGTAATTTAAACAAAAACCATTATTTTTAAATGTAAAGTCCAACGAAGTTGAAATTTTTTAATCATTTTCCCTTCACTTTGGGTACAAATATTCAACTGCTCTGGTAAAAGAAAACGACAATTATTTCCAAGTAATGCTTGTAAATGTGATTGTGAATGCTCTATAAGATCCTAAATAGATTAAAATTATAACAAACAATAATAATTTAATTAAATTTCTAAGAATAAAAGATCAAAAAGCGGATTAATGAATTAAAATATATTTAAAATTAAAAAACCTTTGGAACACTTTCCATTGCTTCAATTTCCCATTTAAATAACATATCATCTGAATCGGGTGCCAGAGATAATCTTACTGTACAAGAAATACATGTTCCCCCTTGTTGAACATAAGCAGAAGACTAAATTAATTATAAAATAATTAAAAAATAAAAATAAAACTTGATGATCACTTGTTATTCCCTTGCATTCAATTAAAGTATCACGAAAAGAATTTATAGCTCTCCCTTCCGGATAAATTCCTTCAACAAGAAATTTTTTAAAATATTCAACAGGATCGAGACGTTTAAGAAGTTGAGCATTTTCTGCCATTTTAATACTTATTTTATAAAAGAAAATAATGAGTAAGGTGTATAAACAATAAAAATATAAAAAAATTATATCTGTTGGTTAAATAAATGTTAAAATAAAAGTTATAAAAAAATACTGTTAGATTTATACATTTTGAAAAAATAAAAAAAATATTCTCACTAAAAATACATTTTAACAAAAAAGAACCAGAAGTTCTGAAACCCTAAAAGAATTATCAAGAAACTGATAACAACATGAGGACTGAAATAGTCAAGTATTTAAATGTCATTTTATGTGCTGGCTTTCAGGAGAATTATAAGATTATTAAGCCTTCCAATAAAAACAAAAAAATTTTCAAAAAAATATTAACTTCCCACAATTCGTTTATTTAATAAAAATCTATTTAAAAATTAAAAATTTCACATTTTGATATTGGCCCGCTACAATATTTACAGCAAGCAAAATTATGCGTATATTAATTAATTAATTAAAATTTTTATATGGATGCCATTGTTGTTTTACACAAATGAATTATTAGTGTATCGAAGACATCTGTCATGCCAAAATACGCAGCAATTGAAGCACATTTTCTGTAGCCACCCATGCACTTCTATAATTAAAAGATTGAATAATTTAAAATAAAAAAACCGTCAAAATTGTATCATCAGCTGTTTTATTCATTACATAATGTAAGGAAGCTGTTAACGGCCCCCATAAAACACAAAATAAGTCGCGATCATTCCAACTTTGATAATTCGACATTTGCCAGTAATGCCCTTCATTAGTTTGGCTGCGACGTTGCAGAACACGCCAAAGGTAGTTTTCACGTACTTGGCCAACTTGTTCTGCTGGCATTACAATTTCTTCATTTCTAACAAAAAGAAATTTAAATATATCTTTTACATTTCTTTACTTTATAGCTCCATAGATTTGTTCAAGCATCTCAGGTTCAAAATCTTTTCCATGATTTGTTCCAGACAAATTGCGTTTAAAGTCTTCCACACTTAAAAATGTTTAACATTTATTTTCAAATAAATATATTTACCTCATAAGTGTCTGATTTCTTCTGACTTGAGGATTATGTTGATCTGTGTTTAACATTAATATTGCATAGGCAAGTGTATAGGCAGCATCAACATGTTCAAAAGGTTGATTATTTGAATTAAACCAGTGCTCTATAATTAAATTTAATAAGTAATTTCTAAGTTACCAGAAAAATGATTAATAATTTTATCAATTTCAGCAGCATCTCCAGGCAGTCGAAAAGTTTCAAGAAATTGTCTCAGTGCCATGTCTAATCTAAGGCCATGAAATTCAAATGATTCAACAAAGGCACGAAGAACTTCTGGCCTTTTTCTGTTGGAAATGTATTCGGCAATTTTGCATTTTTCTAAACGAGGGTTTTGACGTAACCAACAGACTACATTCTACAAAAGACAATTTAAAATAAAAATATCAAAAAATTAAAACCTTTGGATCCAATGGATTTTTTAGGAGTCCCTTTTCACAAAGAAATTCTACACCCTTCTGAGGGGAATGTCTATTAAACAAATCAGTGCCTTCTGTCATCAGACGTTTTTGTTTTTTGACGCTAATTAGTTCTGCTAGCGTTGGTGGAGTTAAATGTGATTGATTAATTAAACCATATGTAAGAGAGGAGATGTTCGTCTAGAAACATTAAAAATGAAAAAAGGAAAAAGAAAACCTCTTGATTGATAAAATCAGTTTCATGTGTAATTTTTCCGTCCAAATCGTCAGTGCTCAAACCGTCTAAACTTCTTACTAACGCATCGTTCCGTTGTTGCTGTTGCCGTGCAGTACAGTTACGTTCAATAAAATCAACAACGGTGAGGACAATATCAACAGAAAGGATATGTGTTGAAAGAAGTGGTCCACTTGGAAAAGCATTTTCCAAAAGATTTCGTACCTTTAAATTAAAAATTAAATTATTTATAAACAAAAAAATTCAAACCAAATCTTCAAATAAATTAGAGCAGTATAAGGAACAGTCATAATTAAGATAAAGTTCAGAAACAAGATTAGGTAATCTCCACATATCAGCAAGTGCTTCTAAAGCCAATTCTTTAAGCTCATAATTTGTAATAACATTGTTTGTTATTTTTCCATTTTGTTGGTCAATAATTTTTTGATTTTGAAGTAGGGAAGAATGTCCAGTTGAAGATGATATTATTTGGGATAATTTAATAAAATAAGCTTCCATTTGGAATCTGAAAAAATGTTAAAAATCTAATTTAAAAAAAAATAAAATGGAGCTGGATTGCATAAAAAATTTAAAAAGTATGTTTAAATTAAAAAAAAAAACTTACTTTAAGTGCGGTCTAATTGACTCAAATAACAAAAAACACACTCTATTAGTAGCAGCAAATATTTTCAATTTTTGTGTTCCTAATAATTGTAAAAGTGTATGTGCCAAATCATCTTTTAATAAAGGCAGGATAATATCACTTTCTCGCAAAAATTCATTTCCAGTCTCGAAAGCAACAGTTAAAAGGTTAAGGCCCATTTGGATCATTTGAGGAAGATTAGTGCGGTCATGAGGGTTGCAAAGAGCTATTAGAAATCTTCGGAAAAATTTTTGAAAATATAAGAAGAAAATAGTAAAAAACCTCATAAGTTCCTTCAATCCCATTCTTATGTCCTGTTCAAATGTTGGCATAGCAGCAAATAAATGCCTACACATATCAGCTAAAGCACTCTCGGCGACAATGCGTAGAAGTTCTGGTAACGACTGTTCAAGTCCAATACGAAAACTACATTGAAGAATTTCACAAACTGTTGCATTGCTAAGATGCCGACCACCAGGAGAGATAACCAAAGCACGTAGAGTCTTGAGAAATTTTAAAAATTTTAAATAAATAATTAATTAGCGCAAAAAATTAAATTTCCCTTAATAAAATAATTATTTAAAAATATTTAAATATAGATGGTTTAAATTTTTAGAAAAACTAATAAAATAACCTTCAAAATTGAAACCTGTAAAATTTGAAAAAGCACACATTCATCGATTCCAGCCTTTGGTGTCCCAATAAATTTAGCTTTTGTAACAGCATCAGCAATAGATTGGACAGCACCAGCTATTCTTATACTGTTTAAAATTAATTTATTTTATTTTACAAAGAAAACAAACTTGCTAAAAGACAATAAACCATAAGAAATAAATTTTTCTATAGCACAAAGTGCTCTGGAAGTTATAGGGCCATCAGTAGCGTCTGATTTTATTACTTCAAGGAATGGACTGATAAAGGTATCAAATTGAATTTCGCTGAGATCGTTGACCTACAAAATATTTTAGGAACATTAAAAAGTTAAAAATAAAACTTTGTTCAAAACATCTCTCAAATCAGCAAAATTCCTTAATAAAGGATTATGCTCATCCGATAATTGTAATTGTTGACGTGTTTGCGTTCGACGAAATTTACGTAAAAGAGCAAGTACTGCATTTGCTTCACCTTGAACTACATAAAGTCCATTAACTAGTGCCATTAATTTTTTGCTATGAAGGAAAATTTTGTATTAATATATGTTTTAAAAATTTTGAGGAAAAAACAAATGTATAAATATTTAAAGGGCTAAAAAATGAAGAGAAGAATAAAATAAGGAAAGGCAATGAAAAGGCAAAAATCAATGCTCGTTCTCAATTGTCTTTTCTTTGAAATAATATGAGCTTTTAAGATACGCTAGAGAATTAGAGAAAATTTTTTAAAACTAATTTGTATGATTTTTTAATTTATTTTTTTCTAAATTCTTATTCAATTTTTTTTAGTTTTTGCAATAAATAGAAAAAGATTAAAAATGCCACGTGAAATTACCGACATTAAGGTTTTTTCCTATTTCATTTATTATTAAAACCTTTTTAAAGGAATTCCTATTGACTGCTCGTAGAAAGGATGCAAAATCTGTGAAGATTAAGAAGAACAAAGAGAACACTAAGTTTAAGGTTATTTCATTATAAAATTATTCAATAATTAAAATTTTTTAGGTTCGTTGCAGTCGTTTTCTTTACACTCTTGTTGTGGCTGATAAAGATAAAGCAGACAAATTGAAGCAATCTTTGCCTCCAGGTCTTCAGGTCAAAGAGCTCAAATGAAGGAACATTTTAGAGAAAGGTTGATGTTTTTAAGATTTGTCTCTTCGTTTTGTTAATTAAAATATCTGATAAATGTTGAATATTAATCAAATTTATTTTGGACTGGGATTTATTAAATTATGGTTTATCTATTTTATAAGTTTAAAACATTTCTTGAATCTTTTCTTTGAATTTTCGGTTTTTAAGACTTAAAATTTTATAGAATGTCTCACAACAATGTTCTATCTATTTTGATTTTCATTTATTTTTTAAGAATCGCAACCAAAGGTGTACAAGATTGCTTTATATTTTTTGTGCTTGCATGGGTACTTTGCTTTTTCCATGCGTTTAAATCCGAGATTAATTTTGCCTCGATTGAATATCAAAAATAGCTAAGGAAGCTAAAATGCTCGAGATTAATCTCTTTTTCAATTGGAGCCGTTACTTGAATTTCATCGTGTTATTATAGTAAATGATTCGTGAGGATAATTAAGAATATTAGGAATAGTCCAAGAAAATCAATAAGTTCTGAATCCAAATATGAAGTTTTCTATAAAATGGCCCAGAGCCTAGAATCTGTAGTAATTACAGAAAATAAAGGAAAAAGAAAATTAAATTTTAATGAAAATAATAATTTAAATATTAGTAATTAAAAATTGGGCACCCTACGAAAAAGTTGACAAATAAAAGCGCATGCGCTTGTATTAAAGGAAGTACGGTAAATCCAAAAATGCAAACTTTATAGGTAGAGAAAATTGTTGGTTTTAGTCTTCAAAATCCTTTTAGCTGGCTCTGGAAGAGAAGGGCGCAATAGCTAATTCTAAAAAACTCAAGACGCAACAAAGGGCAAAAAAAGCAAGTGTCCATCAACTCATGGCCCTTGTACTTTAACTTTTATTTATGCTTTAAAGTTATTAATCAATTAATTTTTAAGGAACTTTTGATATACTAAAAAATAATGCTCAAAATTAACTTAAGAATTGTAATTAAGCTACATATAATTAATTCTATAAATTTAAGAAACGAAATTTTAGGTAAAAAAGAATTAACAAATTTAGAATTTATTGATGTTCAAAAAATAGAAAAATATATAAAGAAGATGGATAAAAGAAAAATTTTTAAATATTAGGAGAAAAATATGTTAATTGGACAAATTTTAATAATTCAATGATTTAAAAAACTTCAAGAATTTTGGTATCTGAGTTTTTTCTTTTGTCCATGTATTTCTTTTCTAGCTTTTGTTTTCCTAAATAATAAAATTATATATTTTAAACCAGACTTTGAAATATTATTTTTGTTAAAAATACTGTTTCTTACCTCGCTACTTCTCTATTCATGTCCAAAAGAATAATGTTTTTTTCCTTCAGACTTTGGAGTGCTTTTCAGATTACCAGACTGGGGATTTTCACGAGGTCTAAAAGATGAATTATAGCTTTGATTAGCCATAGTGGATTCATTTCCAGTCGATGTATTCATTCCCATAAAACCATAATTCTGGTCACATAAAAGATCTGCCTCATTAGCGATTTGTTCTCCAAAGTTTATCTCAAAGGAGGAACAATTGGGATAGCTTTGATTAACCATCGTGCATTCATTTCCAGTCGATGTATTCAATCCGAAAAAATCATATTCAACGATTGGTTGCACTCCCTTATACATTCCTTTATTTTTATGTTGACTTGCTTCTCCAGCCATTTGTCCTCTAGGAGAAGGTCCAACAGAAGCGATCTGAGTTTGATTTAAATTATAACCTTGACTGGATCCTTGGCCTGTTGAGAGATTCAAACTCAATTGAGTATCTTTTAAAGTTTGCGTCTTTTTCCATAATTCTTCGTTGTCCCTTCTATATTTTTCCTAAAATATATATTTAAAAAAAAATCTTAGTTTCATGTTTGATTATTAATTATGAATTATTTTAAGAAAAATAATTAATTAAACAAATATTGTATCTTCTAAATACACTATCCCTTTGAAATTCCCTGGGTTTAAATTATTAGAAAAATTCACTTGTGTAGATAAAGCCGTTTGTTCCATTTGTTGGATATCTTTATTAAATTTCGTGCAAATATTATTCAGTATCGATATATATTCTTTTCGATCAATGATTTTTTGATCAATGGAGTTTATCATTCTCATATTAGCCAATAATTAAAAAATAAATATGTTTATATTTATAGGTCCTTTTATGATTTTTACAAACTTGCGTAAAAAAAAAGTGGTAAGAGTTAGGAATTGGTGGACTCATTTAAATTTTTTTTAAGTGAAAAGAATTTTTTATATATAATTGATACCGTAAGCACGAATCTTATATCAGATTATGCCAAACATGACTTTTCATCTATGATTTTTATCAATTATTTTTTTATCAGGTATTTGATACCATTTGTTAAAAATAATTATTAATAATATGCACAGTGTTGACAATGCGCTTGTTATCTCCGTGAAGGAGACATCGGATCCGGTTTGTGTACAAGAAATTCAACTTAAAAGACGGCAATGCCATGGTGATAGAGAGACGTGGAGGTCCCATCGCCGTAATGTTGAGCAAGCAACACACAACATATATAAAAAAGTTCATAGATAAAATATCATACTTGACAAAATCTGATTCGTAATCAGTTTGTTCGATTACAGATGACCCCAACTCTACATTATTACCAAGAAAATACAATATCCTTGAGTTATTTACCTTTTGTTTATGTTATAGATTAGACTTATATATAATAAGCTAATCTTTGTTTGAACTAAGTCACTATGTAGACGAAGACAAACCAATACAATAATAATATTTATTGAAGATGGAGTAATACAATAGAAGCGAAGAAGTAGGAATAATTGGGAGTTTTAGGAATAGGCTAACACTGAGACATAGTGACTACTTAGTGTGTGCTTTTATACTATTTAGACTAGACCGTTACTCCACTACAACACCTCCCTCCTTAAAAGGCTTTGGAGTATACTAAAGGCTTTGAAGACAAACAATAACCTTACAATAACGGTCACAAAAAGCACTACACTAACACTTGTAGTCAAAAACAACAACAAAAATAATTACATACAAACCAAAGGGGAAAGTGGGAAAATACAAAAAAAAATTACAACAAAACGAAACAAAAATATTATGAACAAAAATTTATTTATATTACATGTCCATCTCGTCCGCTTCTTTGTCTCGTTCCTTTTCTTTATCACTAATACTTTCCTCGCTTGACACTTTCGAGTCCACTGTAATCGATGAAGCACTAGTGGAAATCTCATATTTTCGATCTTCTTTCTTTTCACTTAACTTCATTCTTTTGAAGTTTGATGTCACTGCTCGTCGCTGATTCATTAAAGAATCCACTACAATTTCACTATAACGACGAGTGACAATTGCTTTCAACTCCGGGACTTTAACTTTCCAACACTTGCCTGACTGGTGCAAAATTTCACCTTTTAACCACTCCACTTTACCACTTCTTTTGTTGGTATTCTTCACTTTCACTCTAGTCCCTTTGTTAAACACTTTATTCAATTTATTTATAAAATTAATAATAAAAGTTTGACTTTTGTGTTTCTTTTCCAATTTTTGGCTAGGATGAATGATATTTCTTAAATTATATTTACACTTCACTCGTCCATTATCACTAGCCAAATTTTCAATTTTATTCACTCTATCATTCTCACTTACACTTAAACTACTTCTATCAACACGAAGTTGATTTTTATGTCGTGTAACAATAGAATTCAATAATGGGCAATAAATTGTGTATAGCACACCATTTACACTTTGAACTTTACCTTGTAACCACTCACTTTTATTGTTACGGTAATTTAATAAATACACTGTTGCTCCAACAGCAATACAATTATTTTTAGTTCCATGGTGTGTATTAAACCATTTTTTCATTTTATTTTGATATTTAGAATATCCACTCTTGTTAACACTCAATGTTTTGGGTAATAATTTAGCCATTTTCAATCTCAATTTTCTACCCAAAAACAATTCTGATGGTGATTTGCCACCCAATGCTTCATTTGGACTAGCTCTATAAAATAAGAGCATTTCCTGAAGCCAATTGCACTTATTTTTATTTTTAACCATCATCCTCTTAAAATAATCTACAAATCTTTCCACTTGTCCATTGGACTGAGGATGATAAGGTGCACTAAACACTTGGCTAATGCCATTCACTTTACAATAATAACTAAATTCCTTTGAACGGAATGCAGTGGCATTATCACTTACAATCACTTCTGGATACCCATAATGGGTTGCCAACCAATTAAAACTATCAATTACGTCTTTCGTAGATGTTGTTACATCTGTAAATACTTCTGGCCATTTGGAATGAGCATCAATCACTAATAAATACATTTTTCCATCCTTACATGGACCAGCGAAGTCAATATGCACTCTTTGCCAATTTCTAGCCGTTTCAAGCCAAGGGTGTAGGTTTGTTTTCACTGGCTTTTTGCAGCACTTTGGCAAGACTCACAATTGCCAACAAACACTTCAATATCTTTATCTAAATTTGGCCAATAAATATACTGCCTAGCAACTCCCTTCATTTTCGTGATACCCGGATGGGTCTCATGAAATAATTCCAATACACTTTTTCTCAATTTACTCGGAATTACTACTCTTCCATTAAGGAGGAGACAATCATCAATAATTTCCAAGTTTTGACTACGATTCGACCAAAATTTGATCTTTTGGTCTGTTGGTTTTTTAGGCCAACCTTCACTCATTAACTTTTTAATAAGTAACAATTCAGAGTCTTTATTAGTTTCACTTTTAATCACTTCTGCATCAAGTGAACTTTCTTCAATCAATACATTCAATACATACTTCAATGACTCTTCAGATGCTGTTTGATCACTTACATAGTCACTACAATCACTTTTTTGTACTAAGGCAATCACTTTATCTTCTTGCTGATCTTTGTCTTGCATTAAACGTGACAAAGTATCAGCAAGACCCATTTTATCTGTTTTTACAAACTCAATTTTAAAATTATAGTTTGCCAATAGCAGAGCCCATCTTTGTAAGCGGGATGCTGAAAACACTTTAATCCCTTTCTTACTGCCAAAAATAGCCAACAAAGGTTTATGGTCAGTTCTTAAAATAAAGGACCGCCCATATAATAATTTGTGAAATTTTTGCACTGCATACACTAAGGCAAGGCCTTCTTTTTCAATTTGGCTATAATTTCTTTCAGCACAATTTAGGGATTTACTAGCATACTCAATCACTTTCTCGTTTCCATTAGGAAATTTATGAGAAATAATCGCTCCTACTCCATAATTAGAAGCGTCTGCGGTCACTACAATTGGCAAACTAGGGTCAAAATGAGTTAACAATAACTCCGAATTCAATATTTTTTTAACACTTTGAAATGCTTCTTCTTGTTCACTGCCCCACTCCCACTTATTATCTTTTTTTAACAATTTATCTAATGGGCCTCTCAATTTATGCATTTCATTAACAAAACGACCATAATAGTTAATAGACCCCATGAATGATTTCAATTCTTTTACATCACTAGGTCTTTTCAATTTATTAATCAATTCTTTTTTTGATGGGTCAGGTTCAATACCTTTTTCAGAAACAATATGACCCAAAAACTTTAATTTTTCTTCAAAAAATTTACACTTTTCCAATTGGATTTTTAATCCCCAATTTTCAATTCTACCAAATAATTCACTTAAACTACGCTTATGGTCTTCAATACACTTTGAAACAATTATTAAATCATCCAAATAAGCGAATACTCCAGGAATACCACTAATCAATTTATCCATTAATCTTTGGAAAATTCCTGGAGCAGATTTTACTCCAAATGGCAATCGTTGGACTTCAAACAATCCTTTATGTGTATTAATACACGTCAATTTTTTAGATGCATCGTCCAACTCAATTTGAAGGTAAGCATCACGGAGATCTAATTGAGAAAACACTTTACCTCCATGAATTTCACTCCAAATTTCACTAGGGGTTGGTAATGGATGGCGATCCAATTCAATTGCACTATTTAACCCCGTTGAATAGTCCATACACACTCTTGTTTTGCCATTAGCTTTTTTCACTGCTAAAATAGGTGCTGCCCAATTAGCAAATTCAATAGGCTTAATTGCACCCATTTTTATCAATCTATTTAATTCATCTTCAATAGCACTTTTTACTCCAATAGGGACAGGCCTTGCCCTTACAAACACTGGTTTTGCTTCTGGTTTTAAATAAAGATGTGCTTTCATCTTTTTACACTTACCCAAACCAGGTTCAAACACTCTTTTAAATTTCGTTTCTAATTCACTTACAAATTCACTTATTCCACTATTACACTTTTCAATTTTAAGCACATCTACACACTTTTCACTATTCCAATCAATACTCGAAACAATTGGGTATTTCAATTTTTCCTCAAATTTTAAAATCCAAGGTAACCCAAACAAATTTAATTTTTCACTCGTAACATGAGTTACTAAATTTTCAATCACTCCATTCAATTCAATACTACCAATAAAGCTACCCAGCATAAAAAATTCACTTCCGGTAAAGCCTTTTCCTTTACATGGTAACCCTGTTAATTTTGGTTTACCAACACTTTTCCATGTATCTTCAGATACACAACTAATTTGGGCCCCGGAATCCATGATAAATTCAATTTCTTTACCATTCAATAACACTTTTTTAGTGAGCCATTTACTGTTTTCATTATCACTTAAATGTAAAATCTGCTCCACTTTGTTCAATTGGTGATCTTCCCACCAACTTTTCACTACACTCAACAATGACATTTCAATAACTTCTCACTACAATAATTAAGAACTCTTTTCTTATTTTCACTATTGTCGTGTCCGTTCACTAAATCAAAACTCCTGTTTGATTTATTCACTAAACCAACGCAGGTAACACTAGAACTTCTTTGTTCTTCAATCTCACTGATCGTGTCCAATACACTCAATTGCAGCTTGCCACACAGAATAAGACTGGAGACGCGCCAATTGTTATAGATTAGACTTATATATAATAAGCTAATCTTTGTTTGAACTAAGTCACTATGTAGACGAAGACAAACCAATACAATAATAATATTTATTGAAGATGGAGTAATACAATAGAAGCGAAGAAGTAGGAATAATTGGGAGTTTTAGGAATAGGCTAACACTGAGACATAGTGACTACTTAGTGTGTGCTTTTATACTATTTAGACTAGACCGTTACTCCACTACAACAGTTTATTAATTTCATTATCAAGAACTTCAATCATAGCGAAGTGATAATCAAAGTTTTCCTTCATATTTTCAAACACACAAATATTATATACTAAAAAATTAAAGAGTAAGTTTTTTATTTAAAAATTTTTTACCAGATTTACAAGCTTTTGCAATATTAATATAAAATTCAAAATTTGGACGAGAAGGGGGCGACTGAAAAATAATTTTTAAAAAATAATAAAATATTTTGTGATTTTTTATTTAAAAATATAAACTTCAGTATCATTATGAAACATTCCAATTGTTAAAGCAAGTTGAATAAAAATTAGAATAAATATAAAATATTCCATTGTCTAATTAAATTTTTTTTTAAATTTAACTTTTTTATATTAATGATTTGCGGGGTTTTTATTTAATAAAAATAAATTAAATAATAAGTTAATTTGTTTAAAAGCTTATTATTTTTTTCTCTCTTAAGGCAATGCCAAAATGAATTATTCGTTAGTAATTGGATTGCATTTTATTAGGTAGATTCAACACGCACTATTGTAAATCATTGAACAACAATTCACGTGAAAATTTGTTTACAAAAATGGGCGCGTAAATAGTAAATATTAAATTAATATAAAGAGAGTAAGATAAGAAAGAAGAGAGCAAGGGATTTTCTAAAAATATTTTTGAAAGTACAATTTAAAATATCAGGTCTTTGATGTCCATAATTCATTAAGCATCTGACATTTGCATGTCAATTTTTGGCATTAAAGTCTTTAATAAACATTTCCGGTTTTTTTATTTAATTGATTTTAAATGAAATTGATCCTTCATTCGAATTTTTATTTATTTAAATAAAATTACTAGAATGGAGGTGCAATTGTAAAAATGTTCTTTTTTACAGTAAATTTTTAGAATGTTAAATATTTAATAAAATTATAGCAAAAAAAAAATTAAAAATATAAAACATTCTAAATAATAAAAAATATCTTTAAAACATTATCCTCTATTTACTTTTCACCTAAAAGTCCTAGATCATCAGATTTTACAATTAATAAATTAATTTAAAGCTTGTAGAGTATTAGTTTTATCTGAAGATTTAAGACGAACTGAAAATTAAAATATTTTCAAATCCAAAATTAGGTATTCTTGACCAGAAACTAGGCCAAACAACTTTTTGATCCAAAAATCCAGCACAAACTTTTTTTCATTCAAGTTTGTTTCTAAGTTTTTCAAGTTTATTTCTTAACTTATGCTTTAATAATTTTATTGTGGTTTTTCATTTTTTTAAGTTTTTGTTGAAAAAATTGGAATTAACTACCTATATTAAAATAAAATTTAGATTGACTTTTACAATTTTATCAAAAAATATATTTTACAATTACACCAATTGATTAAATTATTTTTAACAAAATTCCCCAATAAAAAAATAATTAATACAAATATCACAAACTTTAACATATATTTAATTATTAATCAATTAAAAACCTTCAAACAATTTCGTATTTCTCAGTAATTAAAGATTGTTCATTAGAAAAAAGAATTTGTTCATCGGCCCTCTCAACACTCTCAACCTAAAAAAACTTTTTTTTTTTTAATCATAAAAATAGAAAAAACCGTAATTTTGCAACAAGAATCCAAAGAACTAAAACGTATATTAACAGGGAAAAAGTGATCAATATGCCCATTGGGTGTTGAGAATTCTAAAGTCCCATTTTTATTTGTTTTGTCAATTGAAGTAAGAGTCCAAACAAGTTGGGATTTTGATTTTATATATTCATAAGAACCTTCACATTCAGAGATAAGTGGAGCAGTAGCAGGTCTAAAATATTTTCAAAAAAATTTTATAATAAAATTCACGGTAAGGGTATCGTTATTTGAACATTGCAGAGTTCCAAATCCAAACGTTCAAGGGTATATTCAACGCTAACCATACAACCATTAGGCATTTCATTTGGCCAACAATTTACTAAAATTAAAAATTTTTTTAATTAAAAAAAAAAATATAACAGGTCAAAGGAATTGTTGCATCATTCATTTTTAAATTCCATTTAAGTAGACTAACATCAACACCAACTGGATAAGGTTTTTGCTCCGATTTTAGGCGCAGAATTGAACTACTTTGCCATTGTTTTTTGTCAAGATTTGGATGAATCTAAAGAAATAAAGATTCTATAAAGAAATAAAATAATAACCTGAATTTGAACACCTTTTAAGTCCTGATCTTCTTCGTTCCCCTCAGTATGTGCAGAATAACCAGGCAGTTTAGCAACATCATTGGCAATTTTAATAACGACATTATTAAATTTCGGATCAGAAATTGTCAAAGAAATCGAGCCTTGGGTCTTAAAAAATGCAAAAATAATAGTGAAATTAAGTAAAAGACCTCAGCAGATAAGATCCTTCCCACACGGTTGTACGTCACATTTAGCTTTTCAATGCATTTAAAATTGACGGGGGTATCAGAAGATTTGTCTGTAGATTCAACAACTGAAGTTGTCCCTTGTCCCTAATAAAATAAACAATTCCTTTAATTCTTATGTATCCCAAAAATAAACAATCAAATAGAAGACTCCTGACATTTGCGGACGAACGGGTATTTTTAAAGAATACCGGTAATCCAGAATTTTTTCGAACCAAGACTCTTTAATTAACTTCTTACTTTTGGAGCCTATACCGAGTTTTTCGTCCAACTAAATTCAATTCCTTTAATTTTTAAGTTTATCTATTTTTTCATGGTCATATAGCACAATACTAAAAAGACTTAGTACTAAACCCTTTTAGGTGAAATCATTCACAAAAATCCTAATTAACGTTTTTTTAAATAACCTTTCGTCCTCATGTGTCAAGTCTCAAGTGTTGGTCCGCAAATGTCGGGTCCGCAAACCCCACGAACTAGAGAACCCCGAAAAGCGATGTATTTATTTTAAACAAAATAAATTTAAAAAAAAAGTATTGTCTACAAAACCTTAGCAACATTCAGCTTTTCTCCTTCGGCACATAATTGTTGCAAAAAAACATCTTCATTTGCTGTAGACTTTCCGCCCAATTTAAGAGCTTTCCCACCACCAGCAATAGGGGCAGATTTTTTAAAAGATCCAAAAATATTTCCTCCAGTTGTTTCAGTTGTAGTAGAATCTTTGACAGCAGAAGTAATCTCTGCACGAGCCTGCAAGGAACTAATTCCTTTTGATGCTCCAATAACACCTTTATATTTGTTTAGTTTGAAACAAAAATCAATAAAAAAACCTCCTTTAAGATGTTTTTTAAGTTTTTCTTGACGTTTAATCTCCTTTTCCTTTTCTTTCATCAGTGACAAAGCAGCTTTTTGTTGAGCCTAAAAAATTTAAAATCTCTTAAAGCTCAATAATAATACAAACTATTTGCATTTGATTAAAAACTCGTTCTTCGTGTGAATCCATGTCGGTAAAAGTCCTCACTTGAGCCAAATTAACATTCTCACGATAACCCAAAACAACAACCTCATCGAATGCAAATATCAAATCAAAAGCTTTATTTGCTATTTCTGTTTCGTCATTAGAACGGCAATATTCAGGAATCTAAATGTGTATTTTTAGTGGAAAATAAAAAAAATAATAAAAAACCAGGCGAGCAAAAAGACGCAAAGTTTCAAGATCTTCCAAAATATTAGAAGCTTTTGTAGTTATTAAGACCATATAAATATTGTCCAAAGGTTGATAAACATAGCGAACACTGTCAGTTTCAACAAAAGTATGTTGTCTTTGATCTAGAAATTAAGAGATTGACTGGAAAAGGGAAAAGGCTTAAAAATTTTTCAGCATTCTAGACTACATTACAATGGGTTTTATAAATTAAATCCGGGCCCAGAGTTTGGAATCCGTAAAATAGTTAAAATAATACCTAAACTTAGGTGCTATAGAATTAAAAAAAGATGAAAGCTCAATAATGGAATAATATAGTCAGAACAGTGTATGTTGTAACTTTAGCTATACCGATTCAAATAAAAGTAAATTATTAAAAAGATAATTTTTACAAAAACAAACTTTTATCAGAGGTAAGTTTAGGAAAAGCATCCAAAAGTCCCTCCAAACGAGCTCTAGTCATATCAGAAACATATTGTCGAGTAACCAAAGCTTAAATTTTTGAGATTTAATTTAGAAGTTTCTATTAAAAATAAACCTTTCCCAGATTTTGTAAAAACAGAAGCAGCTATAAGCACCATCACAAACCAAAAAGTAATTTTATTTTATAATTTATGCTAAAATTTAAATAAAAATTTAAAAATTATAATAAATATGTAATTGAAAATTATTGGATAATATTAAAAA
Organism: Meloidogyne graminicola; assembly: GCA_036172905.1. Lineage (NCBI taxonomy): Eukaryota > Metazoa > Nematoda > Chromadorea > Rhabditida > Meloidogynidae > Meloidogyne > Meloidogyne graminicola. The sequence goes on along the minus strand of JARPZY010000016.1, from coordinate 1,292,327 downwards.
AATAAAAACGTGTAATTGATAAAACAGAATGACAAATTAGTTTCAAAAAGTCGTTTGAATAACGAAAGACGATTTTCCATTTTAAGGTTATAAGAAAAAGTTTATTCTTAAGTAATCAGATTAACACTTTAAAGTGCAAATTACACTTTTTTTTTAATTTTCTTTAAATTAATTTTGTCTATGTCAGATTCACATGCTTGTTTTTAAATTGTGAAATTTTCTTTTTATTTATTTTTATTTTATAATTTTTAGGACTATTTAATTATTTTTTAATTTGTTTTTTTTTAAATTAAAATTTAATATTTACTTTTTATTTTGTTTTTAATTAAATAAAAAAATATTTAAATATTAATAATAAAAATGAAAACATTTTTATTATTTTATTTTTTAATTATTTTAACAAATTTTGAGTCTATTAATTCATATGATTTATTAATTAAAATAGAATGGAGAAAATATCAAGATAATTTACCTTCAGAATTATATAATGAATTAATTAAAATGAAGAACAACCGTTTTGAAATAAAATTATATAAATTTATTAAATTAAGTAATAAAACTGAATTTTATTTAAGAAAAACTGAAAAATATGATGTTTGTAAATTTAATCAAAATGATTTGTCAACAGATGATAGAATACCTATTGTATTTCAAAACAATTCTTATATTATTGAAATTCATCTAAACAATGGAATGGTTGAAAAATATTTAATTTTACTAAAATTTAATTATTTTTTATTTAAAAAAAGGTCGAAAATTTATTTTAAATTTGATTTTATTTTTCGTTATGAACTCTAAAATTTTTTTATTTTTAATTTAGTCCGAAATGTACATTATCTAATTGATATAGATTTAATATTTTGAAAGTTCAAAAAATATTGACAATGAGAAATTTTTTGTTTCGTTAATGCTTTTATATTGACAATAATTAAAAATAAATATATTAAGCTTTTAAATTAAATTTCTCTTTAAATTTATTAAATTATTTTAGTTATTAGTAAATAATGTACAAATTAATGGAGCAAATCAAATAATTATTATTCATTTAAAAATGAATAATTCAATAGAAAAGTTGAGTTATTCAGCTATAAAAACACATGAGTTTGAAAGGCCAAAAAGAATATTAAAATTTGTTGTTAATAAATTTCATCCAAATTTAAAAATGAAAATTGCATGTGATTTAAAAAGAAACAGCCGGTATAATTTTCCTTTAGAGGAATATTCAAATGGTTATTTAACATTATATTATGAACAACGAATTTGTCTAAATGATAAATATTTTCTTGATATAGAGGAAAATGTGTTTAATATTGTAATTTTTAAATAAATAACTTAATAGGTCAGAAAAGGTTAAAGAAATTAGTGTTAGAAATTAGAGTGGTTTAAATAGGAAATTTAGGAAGGTGACTAAGCTTAAAATTAAAAATCGGGAATTCCTTTAATTTTATCAAAAATAAGGGCCCATAAACAGAAATAAAACAAAGAATAAGGAAAAAGATTATTTTTATCTATTACTTAGGTAATGTAAAAGGAATAATACCTTCCAACCTATTAAATATTAAAAATAATTTTTAATTATTAATGTTTTTAAATAATTAAGCCTAATATAATTAAATTTGAATGTGAAGAAATATTGTTTGAAAATAATATAGAAAATATTTATTTAATTAATATTGAAAGAATTGAAAATAATAATTTAATAAACTTTAATGGAACATGTAAATTAAATAAAAATAATCCAAAAATTATAAACCAAAAAATAATTCTTCAACAATGGGAAGAACATAAAAAATTATATGTTACAAAAAATAAAGAAAAGGAAAAACTTGTTTGTAATGAAAATAAAAATTTAAATATTAGTAATAAAAAATTAAAAATTAAAAGTAATGAGGAAATAAATAAAACAATTCCAATTAATGTTTATAATAATGCAGAAAAAGGTAAAAAAGTTGAATAAATATAAAAGGTTTTTATTCGAACTTTTTTTAATATGGGTAAAAAGTTCATAGACAATTCGCCCGTCCTTGGATCCTTTTACAAATTTTAATTTTTATTTATTTATTATTTATTTATTTATTAAATAAATTTTTAAGAATATAATGAACTAAAAAACAAGGCCCAAAATCAACTTATTAATTGTAATAAAGCTATAATTAATTCCAAAGACTTGAGAAATAAAATTTTAAATAAAAAAGAATTAACAAATTTAGAAACTATTGATGTTAAAAAAATAGAAGAATATCTAAAAATACTTGAAATAAATGATAAAAATTTAGAAAAAAAGGAAAAAATGTTAAATAATTTAATTGAAAAATTAACAAAATTTTCAAATGAATATAATAAATTAATTGAAAAAAATAAAATTATAATTAATAAAAATAAAGAAAAAAATATTGAACAAACGAGTAATAATGAAGAAGAAAAATTAGAAGAATATTTTAATGAAAAAGAAAGTTTTAAAGATTTACAAATTAATGAACAATTTATTGAAGAAGATTTAAATGAATTAATTGAACAAATTAAAAATTCTAAATAATTTAATTTTTAGGAAAGGAAAATATATTTATAATATATACTACTTTATATTCTTTTATTTTAGTAACAAAAAATTTTTTTTTTATTAAACCTTTGATTTTTTTAAAATTTTAATAATTCTAGAAATAAAATAATGGAAAAATAATTTTTTTTTTTAAATTTTAATAAACTTGAGTAAACAATTCTGTTTAGTATTAATTGAATATTTTATATATTGTTTTAAAAGAAATACTTCCTTATTATTTTAATTATTAATAATTAAATAAATTTTCTTAATATCTAAAAATTAAATCTTTTTTAATATTAAGAAAACATAAAAATAAAAGTGTAGAAGAAGAAGAAAAAATATATAACTTTTGAATCGCAACAATAATAAATCATTAAATATTTTTTTATTAAGGAAAAAATGAATTTGATGAAACATATGCAAAAAATAAATAAATAAAAATTTTATTTATATTTTTAAATAATTTCTTTTAAATAAAATATTCCTAAAATATTAAATATGTTTATTTTATTAATTTTTATAACTAACTAAGTTTATTAACTGAAAGGTTTTTTGGCCTAAAGTTATATTGTGAAGCATATCAAAACGAAAGCTTTGATTTACTAAGCTTCAGAATTGCTTTAATCGTTTTTTTATTTAACTTTTATATTAAGCAATTTATTAATTATTGTTCCTCTAAAAAAATTTTTTTAAAGGAAAAATTAATTTCTTTCCTTAAAATTAGCTTATTCTAAAAAGTTTTGTTATTCGTAATATAATTATATATATGTATATATATATATTTTTAATTTTTAAAATCATCAAAAAAATAATTATTTAATTATAAATTAATTTACAGAAATTAAATCAAAATATTTTTATGATATTTAATAAATTAATTTATTTTTCTTTATTTATTATAATTTTATTAATTTCAATTTATTATTTATTTAATAACAAAGAATTAAATAATTATTATTTTTTTGAACATTCAATTAAAGTATTTTTAAAAAATAATATTTAAAGAAATAAAATTAAAGAAAATGCCTCCAATATTAATTTGGAATAGCTGTAATTATACTTATAATTCTTCAAAAATTGGTTATCCAGATTATCCATTAATTTACCCAAATATTACATGTCCATTCAATTGCACTTTTACACATGATAGAAGATTGTAAATATTTTTAAAAATTATTTTTTAAATTTATAAGTGAGGATAATTCTTCTACTATTATTTTCTTTCTTCACGGATTTTGTCCGATTGAAACATGGCCTCTAAAGAGAAGAGAAGACCAAAATTATATGATGTATACTGTAGAATGTCCTGCTGAGACTATGAAATATTTTGATAGAAAAATAATGACAGATGAATGGTTTAATAGTTCAGCTACTTATAGGGTAGATAGTGATGTATTTATGCCTTATGATGGGTTAACAAGAATTAAATTAAATACACCAAACGAATATATTTGGGAACAAAAAGAGGTTTTATTTTTTTAATTTTTTGATTTTTATTGTGTAAAAAAATGAGGAAAAATTTCCAAGATTTTATAAGGAAAATAAATTCAATTTTATTATTTAGTTAATATTTTTATTAAATCAATAGACCTTAATATAAAATTAATTATTTTACGCAATGGAAGAGAGCATAGAGTAATTTACCTTTCTCTGTATTGCATGTTTCTATTGACTTTTATTTTTTTCTTTTGGAGTTAAAAATTAGCTAAATATTATAAGATTATTTTCTAAAATTAATTAAATATTTATTTATTTATTTTATTTTAACTAAAATACCACTGTATATATATTGGATTATATTTAATTAAAAAATAATTTTTTTAAAAAGGTTTTGGAAAAAATAAAAAATAAAACAAAATTTGCATTCCAAACAGTTTCTCATTGTAATGCTTCATCTAATCGTGACATTATGACAAAACATATAAATGAATTAATTAAATTAGATACAGTTGGTTATTGTTTTGCTGTCGGATGTGATGAAGATTGTTATAAACGTGAAATGGGTAATTATTTATTTTATTAAATAATTAATTTTATTATTAGATCAACATTTCTTTTATTTGGCGTTTGAAAATAATATTTGTCAAAATTATGTAACTGAAAAATTTTGGAATTCATTAAGATCACTTACAGTACCTATAGTATTTAATAGATCAGTTTTTAAAGGAATGGATATTCCCTCAAATGCATTTATTGCTGTTGATGATTTTAATACAATAAATGAATTAATTGAATATTTAAAAGCTTTAACAAATAATACAGAAAAATATTTAAGGTAAAGTTTTTATAGAATTATTATTAAATAAATACATTGTAATTAAAACACTCAATTTTCGGGAGAATTAAATTTTAAATTCAGGCATAGATATTAAATTAAGTTTTAGGTTAATATTTAAATTAAAGTTTGTCAAGTTTATTTAAAGTTTTATTTGTAATTTAAGGTTTATTAAATAATGTATTTAATATTATTAAATTGTTTATTTTATTTTTATATATTTAAATAAATAAATAGACATTTTGAATGGACAAAAACTTATACAAAAAGAAAAATTGTTTATGATTATTTACCATTATGCAAAATTTGTGAATATGCTACCAAACATTTTGAACAAAAAACAAAAAGTAAAATTAATTTGAATCAATTTTGGAATGAAAAACATTGTAATAATAATTTTGTAAAAAATTATTTAAAATTAAAATAAATTTTATTAAAAACCTGGTGTATTTTGATTGAAAAAGGGAGGAAAAATACCAAACTTTTTGATTTATTTAAATGCTGAAGTCTTTATTTAAAAAAGTAATTGAATACAAATTAAGAGAGTAAAAAAGTATAAATTAAATAATAAAAAAATTTATTTTAATCAATTTCTAAAATTGAACTTAATTCTTATTCCACAAGAAAAATCAATATCATCTATGAAACAATCGTAAAAGACATCCTAATAGCCAACTTAAAACTTAAATTTATTTATAAAAATTATTTTTATATTCAAAAAAATTTTTTACTTTTAATTTCAAAATTCTTCAATAAATTTATTTTTTTCCTTTTTTATTTTTTACTAAATTATTACGTCGTCGGTAGCTTGTAATCCCATCTTTAGAACCATTATTTGTTCTTCCATCATTTTTACCACTCCTATTATTGCTCTGATTGTGAGGTTTAACTTCATCAAAATAATATTCAATAATATTTTTAGGTATATTTTCAGGAAACCAAGGAAAAGAAGTTTGTTTTTGATAAAAAAGCATATAAGAATTAGAAGATATAGTAATATTATTAGTAGCATTTAAACTTGAAACAGATAAATCATTAAAAAGTCGCCATTGATGATCAACACAATTTTTGTTAGCAGAAGTGTAATGACCTTAAAAAAATTGTTTTTTTTTTTTTAATTAAATAAAAAAATTGCCAGATCTAATAGTTCCCCCTTGATGATATATTACACCAGTTAAATTATAAATGTTATTAAAACCCTTAAATTTAATTAATTTAAAATAATAAAATTATTTATTACCTTAAAAACATATTTATCTAAATTAAGGCCTTCAAAAGGTATAGCAACGTTTCTATCATTCTTTTTTGTATAATTAGACTAAAATGAAAAGAAATAAAATAATTTTTAAGAAATTAAACTTAAAAAAAATTACCGTGGCAAAACGTTTAAGATAAAAAACAAGAATATCAGGCATTGAATCAAAACAAATTTTAATATATCCTGATTCTTTTCCACATTTATCACATTCCCAATTCTCTATAGGTTCTATAGAAGATATATATTTTAATTTATTTAAAAAATACTTACCAATTTTAACAAAATTATCAATTAAATTAATTAATGGAATCGGTTTTAAATCAATTTGATTATTAAATGATTTATTTCTATTAATTAAATTATAATTCATATTTTCAAATTCAGCTTTTAAAGACAAATCCCATTCAACAATTATACGAAGAATATTGCCATGTTCTGATTCGGGAAGGCTTTGACTAATAAAAAATTAATAAATTTTAAGCAAAGAAATAAAATTGTTAATAATATACTTATAAATAGATCTAGTTAGAATTTAAATTTGTTTTTATAAGCATATTATTTCAAATCTGAACAAAACTCTACCATTAATTTTAACAAAATTACTTAACTTAGTAGAAAAAATAAAAAATGACCAAATTATAGATTGTAAGCTATTTTAATATAACTATTTGGGTATTATATTCGTAAATTTTTACCCATTTAAACAAAGAGGTCTCTCACTGTTTATTTTAAACCCTTTAATTCCTGAATTATCAGAAGTTTGTAAAATAATTTTAAAATTTTGTGTCATTTTATAGTATGGACGAGGAAGAAGAAAATTCCCTTCTTTTAACAACTCAAAACATAATTGTCGATAATTCAAAGCATCATTTAAGCTTGCTACAAAAGGTATTCTAATTCTAAAAATAAAATATATTAATTATTTAAAAAATAATATTTATTACATTTTCCCATTTGGAAAATCTCCAATAACAAAAATAACAATTGAGCTAATATAATTAGGTGGTAAATTAGATTGTTCAGGTATTTCAAAAATAGCTAACTCATTAAATTTTTTATCAATAAATGAATCATCTTTAAGAAATTGGGATAATCCAGTTGGTTTAAATAAATAAGCAATCATCTTAAGATTAGATTTAATTATTTAATTTTAAACCAAACAAACATTTTTTGAAGAAACATTTTTAACTTCATTCATTATTTGATCTTTTAAGTTTTTAACAGTTAAAGAATTATCAAATATTTGACAACTAAAACAAGTCATTTCACGTTTTGGATATAAAGAAATAAAATTTATATTAATCTTACGAGGTCTGAAAATTTATTTAAAATAATTAGTTTTAATTAAATAAATACGATGGAACACTAAGTGAAACCGAAAGACAAGGCTCTAATGATGTTTGAATAAAATCACAATTCATACATTTAATTTCATGACGTAATGTACATCTAAAGAATAAATTTTAAAGTATTAGATATTGTAAAATGAACTAATTACTATCCGGACTCGAATCATTAATCAAAATTTTAAAATTCCCAATTTTTTCCAGTATATTACGCAAGGAAATAAATTTTAGAGTTTAGTAATTTAAATGTTGGAATTAAAGTAACGACTCAATTCAAAGACCCAATTCTGTTTATAATAAAGGTTCAAAATTCCCACCTAAACAAATTTAAAATTGAATCTTCATCTTTATGTTGAAGAGATGGTAATCGATCATTTGACATATAACGAGAAGTGCCAACTCTATGGTTTTGAAAATCATAATTATTTGACGAATAATAACTAATTTTATTTTCAACTTCTATAACAAGATTAGTCTGAATTTTATTTAATAACCAAATCATGCATTCATGTGAATCCTAATAAAAATAAATTAAACAAAAAAATTTAAATTTTACATGTTGTGAACCAAAAACAAAGTCTGAATTCATTTTTCCAACAAGTTTAACAGTATCTCTACAATAATAATCAACGTTGGAATTATTAAACCAAATACTACGAATTGTTTGTACAAATGAATAAAACAGTTCATTCTTTAAGTTTAAAGTTTAATACATTTAAATAGTACTACCTCATTGGAAAACACAAAATTATTACAAAGAAGAAATTGAGCAAAACTTTCACAATTTGCCAAGCACTGCGTAAGAGCATTAAAATAACAAGTATTTCCATGATTTACAAGTCCTTAAAAGTTTTTTTTAATTAAAAAATGTTTTTAAAACCTTTTAAACAAGGAATAATTTGTTTAATTCTTTTATTTATTTCAGAAAAATTATTTTGTTCAGAATAACTATTTTGTCTAATTCTTCCATTTTTTTCAGAAAAATTATTTTGTTCAGAATAACTATTTTGTCTAATTCTTTTATTTATTTCAGAATAATTATTCTGTTCATGAGAGCTATTTTGTTTGAATGATTCCTTTTTTTCAGGAGTTCTTGGTACTGTCAAAAGCATCAATTGTCTTGATTCATAGGGTTTTGGGTCTTCTTTTCTAGGATTTTTATAATCGTGAGAATGTGTTGTTTCAAAATGATTGTAATTATCTGTTTTGGTTTGTTTGTTTCCATTATTAGATTCAAAAGATTTAGAAAATTTATGGTCATTGTCATGATTTGTTGTTTTATGAGCAATGGGTATTTGATTATTTCCAACAGATATTTCTTCAATCGAATTATTAGAAGTAGTCAAATTATTATTCTCGTTTTGTTCAGAAATATTATCATTCATTTCAACATCAATCAAAGGAGCTGTGATAGAATGAGTTGTATTTGTGTCTATAGCTTTAACTAAATTAAAAAAAATTAAATTTAACAGATTTTAAAGGGCAGAAATGTTTAAAAGCTTAGGTGTTTAGGAAAGTCTTATTATATAATTTTTAATTAAATTAAATATTAAAATAAATTAATAAAAATTTTATAAATTTAACTTGACCTTTTGAAGAAGTTGGGTTACCGTCAGAAAACTGACTCAGTTTATCCAAACTAATAACAGAACAAGTTGATGAATTGAATTTATTATTATTTGATTTTTTAGAATTAGCCAAGGCACGCATATACTCTCGCCAAGCTTCTTTAGAATATTCAATACTCGAAGGAATTGAATTTTCAGACATTATAATAAAATATTAATTATATTTCTAAAAATAATTTTAATAAAATTTTATTTAATTTTTATTAAATAATGAATGTATAAATATTTATATAAATGAGTGTACTCTTTATGTAAATATAGGTTAAATAAATTTTAAATCAAATAAATTTTTTAAACAAAGAAAAATATTTTTTGAGGCTATTTTGCCATAAACTTATCAAACTAATGGAATTATACAAAGAAATAAATAGGTCAAATATTTAAATTTATATTGCCCTTCCTTTACTTAAATAAAATATAAAGATTATTCATTTAAATACATTTATTATTCAATTTACATTAAACTAATCAAAATGAGGGAATTCAAAAGAAAAAAGGTCAATTTTTAAATTTTTATTCCCATCTTTCATTTTTTAATATGTCTCCACCCCCAAAACATCAACACCCATATATTAACTCAATAATGACCAAAGATTAGTAGTAATTAATTTTTTTATTGAAATAGATTTAGATATCGATAAAATAAGTTTTTGAAAGTGTATCAAGTTTGGACCGTTTTTGGTCTTTGTAGGTAGTAATAAAAAATTTTAACTAGTAAAATTAAAAAAATATTAATGTTAATTTTGTTTTGTCAAAATTTTAGAATTTTTTACATTTAAAATAATTTTCCAGATGTTTAAAGTTAAAATTATTCAAAGTTATTAGTATATATTTTTTCCTTTCTATTATATTGTTAAAAAATAAATTAATTAATATTCAGTTTCTAATACATTTGTTATAATATAAAAAGTGCATCTATTTTGATTAATATTTATTTTCTAAAAATATATTTAGATTTACGGAACTTTTTTCCACTTCTTTCACTGCCTTTTATTCTACTGGCCATTTTTCCGTTCACCCTTATATTAAACTAATTTTAATTAAATATAGGTAATTAAAAAATAAAGAAAAAGACAATCTAAATAAAATATAAAAATAAATAAATTTATTCAAAAAATCTGACAATATTCAAAGAGTTATAAAGAATAAAAATTTGAGAATTTTTTTGTGTTTAAATTGTTTATAAAATTTACAATAAAAAATGAATAAATTATTTATTTATTTATCAATTTCTTCAATAACACATGCCAATAATTGAACAGCCAAATTAGGATAATCTAAGCTCAATTTTTTCCATTCTTCACTACGCAAAAAAGTTTTGCGATTTGCTCTTACATAATTTGAGATAGCCTGAAAAATATTAAATATTTTATTAAATTTAAATGTTATACATTTTCCAGAATTGTAGAATTGTAAATATGAACAATACGAAAACATTGGGAAATATTTTCATCATCTATTAAAATAAAAATTAAATAATAAATTAAATTTACTAATAATAGAAGCCATAAAATGTTCACATTTCTCCTTAAGTGGAACTAATTCATATTTATGGGCAACAGCAAAAAGATCTTCCGCTAACGTTTCCAAAATGCCTTAAAATTTTACTAATTAAAAAAATATATAAAAAATAAAAACCTTCTGCTACACTGCCTGTATAACTATATTCCAAGATTACGCGAAAACATTCAGAAGTACAATCATTAATTCGAACAATTACCTAAAAATATTAAAAATAAAGAACAACCTCCTCGATTTATCGCTAAAGGAAATTTAGACTTAAAGTTGTTTCAAAATTTAATTTAGCGAATAATCATAATGCCAAAAATATTTTAATTATTTACTATATTAATTTCTTTAAAAGATCCTCTGCGTGCTAACCGTACAGATTCGACTTTACGTTCAATCATACGACGAAATACAACACTATTTTTTGACAAAACACTTTTATGAACATTAAATGATTCAGAACCAATCTGTAAAAATAAATTAATTATTAAATTTTTTCGTCAAATTTTAAAATATAAAAATAATTACTTGAATAATACAATCATATGATTCATCAGTTTTCCAAGGTAACAACTTTGAGTAAGATTGAATAATATTTTTGTTTACATATTCCAAATTGATGTCTTTCAATGAAAATTTAACTTCACATCCAATAGTTATTGAACCTATTTTTAATTTTAATTAAATTTATAGGAATATTTTTAACATCATATTATTAATATTGAATTTTAATAATAGAAAAAATATTACCGTCTGTTCGAAGCAGATTTTCTATATTAACATTAACTTTATTTGATTTAGTAAAATGTTTAAATTCATGAGTAGATCTAAATAAATATTAACAATATTTTAGTTCAAATAATTCCAAATTACCTTTTAATATCAATTTTTGTTTCATCATTTTGAATTACATAAAAATAATATTCTGCCTTAACTATATCATTTCCTTTTAATCCAACTTGTTGAATACTAACATAAACACCTAAAATAAATTATTTATTTTCAAATTAAATAATATTTATTTTTACTTTCATTTCCTGATTCTTTACATTCATCAATAACAATTTTCCATGAAATAGTATCCTCTTCTTCACTCCAAAATCGGCTACCTAAATATTAATTAAACTTTAAAAATGATATTAAATGAAAAAACCTACTTGATATATTATAATTATCTCTTAAATGCTCTCGAACTTTTGTTACATTCCAAACTTTATTAGACGAAATTATCTAAAAACTAAGAAATAGTTACCAGTTTGACACAAATAAAATTCACCTTTTTATTGCTAATAGACATTATTGTAAATAAAAATAAAAATTTTAAAATTAATTTTCTAAATTTATAAATATAAATATACTTGTATATAAACATTATTATTTATGTTTAGATAAGATATATGTACAACAATAAATATTATAAAGGAAAATACTCAAAGTCTACATAGATACTAAATATGCTTAAATTTTTAATGTAAATAGACCAAATCTTAAGATCAATCTAATTTTAAGTTTTAGAAAAAAATGTTTTCAATAAAATATTAAATAAAAGCCTGATTCTATAACAAATTGAATTGTGATATAAAAAAAATTGTAATTTATTTCTTTAATTATAAGTATATGTTTTATATAAACTTATTTTTTAATAAATGATTAATTAAACAATTAAATAATTATTTTTATAGTCTATGTTTTCTAGTATGTAAATTAAGGTTAAACCTACCTACATAACAATATGTACTTAAATTTTATGTTTAATAAACTTGATGCCTAAGTAAAAGGATTAAATATTTTTAGGAAAGTTAACTGGAATATTTGCCTTAATAAAACAAAAAAAAGAAATTAAAATATGAGGTCAAATATACTTTTATTTATTTTAAAATTATTGCCTAAATATGTATTAGGGAATTTTAAATAATTTTTAAATTTTTGGCTTGGTTTATACATAAAAATTAATTATTTAATAAATAATCTAAACAATTAAAATCAAAATAAAAATCAAAAAGAATTTATTTAATAAATTTGGTTTGCTACTAGAATTCTTATATTTATAACAAGGTCGCTTTTTTAAAAGTTTTTTTGTTGTTTGAATTAATTTTGTTATCTCAGGTTTTTTTGTTGTTAATTGAATAGTAGTAACTATTTAATTTATTTAAAAATAAATTAAATTATTTATTTTAATTAAATTATTTTATTAAAAATTTTTAAAAATATTTTTTTAGTAAAATAAAACATACATTTAGTATTTATAGATATTGAATTAAATGTACTATTAATTTCATTTTCTTTAGTTGTAATTATTGTTGTTGTGTTTGTAGTAATTATAGTATTTGTTGTAGTACGAATAAATGGTGGCGGATTAATTATCGGTTTATATACACCCTTTACTTCTTCATATTCATATTCAAATTTTTTAATATCCTTTGTTATTTTAATAGAATGATCTTTTACAGTATTATTATTATTGCAATAATCTGACCCACAAATCATACAATTTTTGCAATTGACAACATTTATAATTTGTTTACAATAATTACGTTCATTAATTTTTTTATTAACATTTTGTAATATATCAGAGTTATTAAACCAGAATTTAATTGTTTCATCATTTACACAATCATAATAAACTAGAAAAATAATTAAATATAAATATAGAAAAAAGACCAAATATTCTAGGGTCAAAAAAAGGATATAGTTATTAAAGATTAATTTGTAAGTTAATTAATTTAGGCAAAAAAATGCCAAAATTAAAGCAATTATTATAAATAATTAAAAAATATTTTTTATTTTTAAATATTTAATTAATTTATTTAAAAATACTTACATCTATTATCATCATCACAATTATACCGAACAAAACAATTTCCCAAATCTTTACCTTTAATCTCTTTATTAGAGCAATCTACTTTGATTGTATTAGTTTCATTGTGTATTCCAAGTGATATATTTTTTGAATAATAACCTATACTTGTTAAACATTTAATTCCTTTATAAATAAAAATAAAATTAATTAATTAAATTAAATTAAATTAATTTTTTAAATTCTTATATTATATTTTAAAATAATTTTTTAATTTTAAAATTAAATACTCTTTACCTTCTACACTTTTAATATTTAAAATAATTAAAAATAAAATAAACATTTTTTTAAAATTAAAGTATAAATTAAATATAAAATTAATTAATTAATGAAAATAATAAAGTTAATTTTAAAAAAAGATTAACTATTTATAAATTATTTTTATATAAATTAAATAATAAATGTTAATAGATGATTCATTTTTATAAATTATTTATTAATCTGATAAATATATAAATATTTATTTAAATAAAATTAAAACAAAAAATAAAAAGTTAAAAAAAAATATTTTTTTTTTAATTAATTAATTGTTTTATTTTTAAACATTAAATTAAACTTTAAATTTATTTATAATAAATTCTTAATAAAATAACCTATTTTACTTACTTAATTCATTATTAAAAAATTATTTATAATAAATAAAATAATAATTAATGTCTTTCTTAATTCATTTTTACTAATTAACTTTTTTGTTTTATAATTATTTCCATTATTTATATAAAATATAACTTAATATTTATTTAATAAATATTTATTTTTAGAATTTTTTCTAAGCTTTAAAAATTAGTCAATATTTTTGTTAAAATTTTAAAAAATAAATTTATTTTGACAAATAAAAATATATACCGTAAATCTCTAAAATGGTCCCCTTTCGGCGACGGATTGAAAAACATAGTCCCCAAGGAATATTTTAGAGGATTTACAGTATATTTTATAATTAAAAAGCCAATTTATAAAACTATCAAATTTTATAAAAAATTTCCATAAATTGTTGGATATAAAAAACGCAATAAAAATAAATAATAAATTAATAGCAGAAAGAAAATAATGCAAAAATATGTAAAAGGTATTTAATAGAGAATTATGAAGAATTTTGTGTTTTTTATTTTTTTTTTTAATTTTTAAGTTTTTTTGATCCTTTTTCCACGTTCAAATTTATTTTTTCTATCTTTGTCATTTATTTCGCACTCATTATAAGCTTCAGGATGAAGAGTCTTCAAATGAACGTTTAAATTTGATACTTTATATTTTACTTCCTTTGGACATAATTTATTATTATGAATTACATTACCATTATTATTTATTTTAATATTTATATAACATAAACATTTAGCAATTCCATTATTAATTGCAAAATAATCATAAACTTTTGATGTAAAACCTTAAATAAAAATAAATTATTAATTAAATAAATTAATTATTTAAAATAAATTAAAATTATTTAATTACCAATTATTTCCATATTATTGAAAATAAAACTTATAAATTGTTTAAAATAAATATCTATAAATTAATTTAATTAAACTTACTACGAGACAATTCTAAATTCTTTTCTTCTATTGTTTTTTCTCTTTTTAATGGCATACCTTTAAGAATTTTATTAAGTAAAAAATAAATTTGTATATAATTATTTAATAATAGATTTAATATTATATTTTAAATATTAAAATTAATGTTTATTTCAATTAAAAAAAAAGTTTATTTAAATAAAACTTACTATTTTGTACATTTTCTTCATCGTCTAAAAAATAAATAAATTATTTAATTTAAATAAATATAAAACTTTATTATTAAATTATAAAATAAATCTATTTATGTTTAATTAATTAATTAAATTTAAATATATTTAATTATATAAATAACCAGAATTATTTGTTGTTTCATAAATATCTTCACCAAACAGTCTAATATGGTTAGGTTGTTTATTCAAATCTGGTAAATTAGATTTATCAAAATTTGAAGATTCTCCTTGTTGAATTTTCTTTTTTCCTTTCTTTTTACTATCCATACATTCAATTAAAGAAATGTACAAGAAAATAATTAAAAATAAAATAATAAAATTAATTAAATTCATTTCTAAATATATAAATATTATTTTAAAAATTATTTATTAAAAGTTTTTATTAATTGTTAATTCTTAAAAATTAATTTTTAATTTTTGTATTAATAAATATTAAATTGTGAATAAAGTCTATTAAAAAGGTAAGAATAATTCAAATTTTTTAATGGTAAAATATAATTAAATTCCCTTGTATTTATTTACCATTCTCTACTATGTGGGTTTAGGTATGTATTTAATTTATTTATTAAAGTCTTTAAAGGAAAAGAATTAAACTATTTAAAATAGTATGTAAAGCTTTTTAAATAATTGATTTAATAAATCCAATCTAGATATTGCCACAATTTAAAAGACATTTAAATTTTAGGCATTAAATCCTTTAATAGATTTCCTTCTCTTAGTCTTTCTTTTCCTTTGCTGAATTTTCCATTGTTAATGTAAGGGTATTGCCCTAAACATCAACACTATTAATATTAAATTAACAATCAATTTACTCTTAATTACATAATTCAAGGCTGATATAAAGAACTCAATTTACTTTGTTAATTAACATTTGAGATGGTTGGAAGATATTCGAGAAGTGAAAGAACAACAGCAACAATTTAATTAAAGGGAAAATAATTTAATTAAATAAAATTTAATTTTTTATTAAAAATTAAATTAATAAGGGTTTTAATAAATATTTTTAATGAATATGTAAATATGTAATTTTGATTTTTTTTTTAAGTTAAATTTTCCCTGGAAATAGATTTATTCTATAAAAGACACTTAAAAATAACGAATGAAATAATTAAAAATATATCTAATAATTCTATAATGCAATGCATTAATAATTCAGTTCTTTTTTAAATTATGCCAATAAAGTCCGCAACTTTTTATCCGCAAATAATATTTATTTTCACAAGGATTATTTTTTAAATAAATTGTTATTTTGGATGCATAAAATCAACATTTTTTGATAAAATGTCATCATTAAATGTATTGAAATTTTTTATTTAAAGTTCTATTTCCACACCACAGAAAGATCGTTCCTTGTGAAACTTTCAACTTTTTAAATCTTGCTGGAAGGGTTTAACGGAAATTTAAATAAGTAATTTTATTATATTTAATTTTTATTAATTTGAAGTATTTTCCATTAGTTAATAATTCTATATGCCTTCAAAATAATTATTTTCTTTAAAAGTAATCGTTTATAATATTTTGCGGATAAAAAGTTGCGGACTTTGTCGGCATAATTACTAATAATAATTCTTTTCTTAGAAAAGACAATAATTTTTAATTTTTTTTTTTTGAATTTTTATATATTTTTTTATTCCCCCATTTAGTTCATTCTTCTTGGATCATTAATCTAAAAAACAATGCAATATATTTTTACATAAAAATTAAATTTATACATTCACTCTTCCCTTAAAATCTCGAAATAAGAGTTACAGTATTTATTAAGGTTGTCCACTAATTATGAAACCGAAATTCGGATTAAAAAAACCTGGCATAAACCATGTCTATTAGTTATTAACTGACCGTTAAATAATTAATCTAATAATTAACTCGTTTTTAAAGGTTTAAATAATAAGGGAATATAGTAATTTAATAAAATAAATAATTATATAAATTATTAATAATTATTTATTATTTTTAATTATAAAATTTAAAAAAAAAAAAAATAATTTTATTTTCTTTAAAATTAACAAATAGGTAATTTGTGTTTATATTTAAATATATTTAGTTAAATTTTAAATAAAAATTTATTTAAAAAAATTAGTTAGTAATTGTAATATTATTTCTTTTATTTTTTAAAATATAAAGAAATGATTATTTATTTAAAATATATTTTACTGAATTTAAATAATTTTTTAAATATTTAAAAAAAAATTAAATAAATTATTTTTTGTTTAAATATATTTATAAGTAATTAATTTAAAATTAAATATATGTTAATTGAACAATATTTAAATATTTTAATTTCAATAATTTCTTTAATTTTATTAATTCCATTTTCATTAATTATTTTATTAATTAATTTATTATTTATTTTTGTTTTAATTCATGGACATCGATATTTTTGTACAAAATTTGTTTATATTTGTTCTAGGCATTTATTAATAGCTGATTTAATATCTGCATTAACACAATTATTTGTTATTATTCCAATAATTATTTTACCTTATAAAATTGCTAAAGGTTAAATATTTAATAATTCTTTTATAATTTAATTATTAATTCTAAGATTTTAAAAAAATTGAATTTTAAAACTTTTTGACAATTAAATTAATTAATTAATTAAATTTAAATTTTTAAAGATTTTCTTCTTTCTCGTTTTGTTGAAACTTTTTTAACATTAGAAACTCTTTCACATATGGCAATATTTAATTTTATATTTTTACAATCAATTGGACATATTCATAATCAATTATTATTTTCACAAAATGAAATGGTTATTCATTCATTAAATAATTGGGGAAATATTATATGTATTTGTTTATGGATTTGGTTAACATGTAAATAAATAATTAATTTTTAATTAATTAATTTAATTTTTTAAAATGTTTTTAAAGAGAAAAATATTCTCCGATAGGATTTAATTTTAAAATTCAAATCTTTAGGTTAACATTAAAATAAATATTTTATTTATTCTTTTATTTAATTATATCCCTTCTTTTAATTCAAACAAATCTTAATCATTATTTATTTTTTTAAGGTTTACTTTTATTATTTGGAATATATTTTCGTTGTATTCTAAACTTTAATGTAATTAATTATTCATTTTATTATGTATGTTATAATGAAAATAATAATGGAATTAAATGGGATTATTTAATGAAAATATATCTTGGAATTTTAATGTTAATTTCTGTTGGAATTAATTTATTTGGGGCAGTGTTTTTTGAAAGAAAAATACAGTAAAGATATTTAAATAAATTATTTTTTAAATTAATAATTTAAAAGAATTAATTTAATAAATTTATTTAAAATTAATTAAACAAAATTTTAGAAAATTATTTCCCGGAAATTCCCGTGAAAATGCAATTTCAACAACTACTGCAAATATTCGTAGAACTTCAATAAGTGTTAGCGTTATACAAAAAGTTCAACTTCAACAATCAAATCAAAGGAAAATACTTTATGAAATGTTTAAATCTAAAGCATTTTTTGTTCAAGTTTTTTAAATAAAAACTTTTTTTTTTAAACTTTTTTAAAGGGTTTTTATATGTCTTTATCTTTAATAGCTCGTTATTTTGGTTTTTATTTGATACCTTTATTTAATTTATATTTTTTTGGTAATGGAATTCAATTAGTCAATGAAAGAGTTTTATTTAATATTTTTGGAAATTTGTTAATTTTGGTAAGAATTTATTAAAAAGAATTAATTTAATTAAATTAATTTAAAGTTAAGTATTGGTTCACATGCAACAATTTATTGGTTTTGGAATTACCGTATACGCTCCTTAACAGAAGAAGTTTTAATTTTCTTACGTACCAATATTCCTAATTTTAGAAAATAAAATTTAATTTAAAAAATTTATTAAAAATTAAATTAATATTTTTATTTCTTAAAATAAATAATAAATATAAATTATCAATTAATTTGACTGCTTCCATTTGTTTGAAGAATTGTTGATTTACATTTATTAAAAATTAATTTAATTTTTTTAATTTCTTTAGAATATGCTTTATTGAAATCAGAACTAAAAAATAATTTAATTAATTAAATATTATTGTTTTTATTTAATTAATTAATTTTAAATTAATTTTTAACCTATTTAAAAGTAGAATAGGACCATTAGACGATGCAGAAATATTTAAAATTATTCCAAAATAAGTACGTAAAAACCAAATATTTACTTGTGAAAACCCAAGAAATGGCCATAAAAGAGCTAATATCATAACAATAAAATAACCACCAATATTCACAAAAACTATTAGAGAAAGTGAACGAAATAATTTACGTATTTTTTCGTCATGTAAATCTTTAAAAAATTAATTAATTAATTTTTGAAGGAGTGGAAGGCTCTCTAAATAATTTAACGTTAAGTGTTAATTTATTTTTAAATTTAACTCTTTTGATTAAATTATTATTCCTTTCTATATTTATTAATTACCTCCTTTAATTTTAGCTAATATTCCAACAGTAATATGTGCAATAATAGCAATAAACATTAAAGGTAACATAATACTTCTCATATCAAATGAACTTGTTGGAGGAGTAAATCCAATAACTTCACCAACAAAATTAACTAATGGCCAATTTGGATAATTTATAATTATATTATAATTTAAATAAACAATAAATAAACCAAAAATAATAACAAATAATAAATGAATTGAAATATATAAACAAAAATTAATATTATTATAACTAAAGAAAAAAATAAATAAAATTTAAATTAAATTAAAATATATTTTAATTATTAATTATTAATTTATTTTGTTTTTAGAAAAATAATTTAATTTTTTAATATTTAAAAAAAAAAAATAATAATTTTTAATAAAATTATTTTATTTAATTAATAAATATTAAATAGTAAATTATTTCAAGTTTATTTAAAATAAAACTTTAAAGGTAAAGCAACAGCATAAACTCTATCTAAACTTAATGAAGCAAACATAAAAACAGATGCATAAGAACCAAAAATAGAATAACATTGATATTTAAATGCTAATATAATTGGAATAAAATTAATTCCTTTAATTGTAAAAATTAAGAAAAATAAATGGCCAGATTGGTGAAGAATTTCACAAAATGAATTAAATGCTAATAAAATACAAGTTTTGCTTTTCATTGTTATATATTTACCCCTTAAATTTAATTTAATTAAAGAATTTTTTTTTTAATAAGTTTAATAAAAATTTAAACATTGGGACAATGTTTTTGACCCTTGTAATTAAAGCCTAAATATCCAAATTGAGCAAGAAAATTATTAAATATATAATATTAATCAAAAATCTATTAATCTTAGAAATTAATTAAAACTAATGCCGTAATAAATATTTATATTAAAATTGAAAAATCGTAATTTGAGATCCCCTGCTTTTTTAACTAATTTATAAATATAATATTAATTTAAATATTTATTTTAATTTTACCAATATTTCCAAGTAATATAACAAACACTTGAATTCATTAAAATTCCAAAAATTGAAATTATTCCCATGAAAAATGCTGGGAGAAAAAGGTCAAATTGAAAGCTTGTACTATTATATTCCAAATAAATTTCCTTGAAAAAAAAAAAATAAATAAAAATAAATTTATATTTAATTTAAACTAACAGGTAATTGTATTGTTAAATTATTATTATTATTAATCATTTAAATATTTTTTAATTAATTATTTATTTAAAAATAAATAAAATATTATAATAAATATAAATAATGCTAAAATTAAAAAATAAATAAAATATTATTTAAATTTATTAAATTAAAAAATAATTCTAAAACGTACTTGTACATATGTAAAAAATTAATTTTTAATAATTTTATAAAAATAAAAAGCTAAATTTAGTAATTTTATTTTTTAAGGAAATTAAATTAATTTAATTTTACGTTTCCTACATTTTAATTAAATTAAATAAATAAATATTAAATTTTGATAAATTGAAAAAGTTAAATTAATTAAAAAATAAATAAATATTCAATGTTAGAATGAAAAATTAAAATTTATAAAGTATTATGATTTAAATTTAATTATTTAAAATAAAAATAAAAATAATTGATAAAATAATTAATTTAAAAAATTATTTTTTGAATTAATTTTAAAAATAAATTCAAAAAAAAAAACTTTTTCTTTTCACTCTAAAGTAAAAAAAAAAATTAAATAAAATAAATATTTAATAAATAATGTTTAAAATTATTTAACTAAAAATATGTATAATAAAATTTATTCTTAAAAAATTAATTTTAAAATTATTAATTAAATAAAAAAATTATTTATTTAATTTTTAATAACTACATTGTAGTAAAAATAATTTTTTTCTAAATTATTAAATTAAAGAAAAAAAAATATTTATTTAATTATAAATTAAAAAATTAATTTCTGCTTATAATAAAATATTAAATTTAAAAATTAATTGTAAATTATAAATATTTAGAAAATTTAATTTTTTCTACTTAAAAAGATTAAATTTAATTTAATTATAATTTTTAAAAATTTTAATTCATCACCATCACAAATTTAATATAAAAACTCAATAATTATATATTAAAAAAAAAATTAAATTTATTCAAAGAAATTAATTGGCCAAACATTTTAAACAAAAAAAAAATATTTAAAAAATAAATTTATAAAATGAAAAAATCGTTGTAAAAATAAAGCATTGAATATATAAAAATTAATAAAATGGTTGTACTAAAATAAATATTTTTATACATTTTGTAATTTCCTGTACTTAATAATTAAATTTAAAATAAAATTAAAGAAAATTGAAGGAAATTTATTAAAAAAAAAAAAAAATAAAGAAATCGGAAAATAAATTAAAATAAATATTTTTAATGAATAAACCAATCTCCAAAAAACGATAAATTACAAAAATAATAATTTTTTTTTTTTTAAAGGAAAAATAAATTTAAAATAAAACTCTTTTAAACGAATAATTTAATTAAATGTTAAAAAGAGAGGTTTTTTTTTTTGTTTTTCCTTTTTTAAGAAAAAAAAATTATTAAAAAATAAAGGTAACCAAATCCTTTAAAAATAACAAAACTTTACAAAATAAAAAAAAATCAAAAAGATTTTTTTTTTAAATAAAGTCTAATAATTAATATAATTAAAAGGATATTGGCTAATAAAAAATTAATTTTAAATAAATAAATAAATGAGATAATAAAAAAAATTATTCTAATTTTTTTTTCTTTTAATTTTAAATAAATAAATAAATTATCCAGCAGCTTCTGCAAGTTCAGCTAACGGTTCAAGTACAGGAACAAAACGAGCACGATCAGACCCTCCTGAAGAAGAACGACGACGTTTTGTAGTTAAAAAACTTTCATCAGCCATAGGTTTTAATTGATGAATAGAAGAATCTTCCCCAATATTTGTTGGTGAAAGTGGACGGTTAAATTTATCAGGAATGACTGATTTGAGGTAAACCTTAAAAGAAAAAAATTAATTAATAAAATAAATAATTGAAAAAAATTTTAAAATTAATAAAACTAATTAATTAATTAAAAAAAAATTACATCAGGAAGTAATTTGTCAGGCTGTGCTTCATCTCTAACAATACGTACAGAACCAATATTTCCTTTTATTAACTTAAATATTAAAAATAATTAATTTATAATTTTGTTTTACCTGTTCATAATGAATTAATTGTCTCCAAAATCCAATATTTGGCCTAACTAAAGGACGTTTTTCACACATTAAATGATAAGCAGCACGTAATGAACGAGTATGGAATTTAAGTAAATATGCAAGGCAAATACTTGCTGAACGACTAACACCAGCAACACAATGGACAAGAACTGCGCCTCCATCTCTAATTACTGCATGAATCTAAAAATATATTTTTTAAATAAATTTTTTTTTTTTAAATTTATTTTAATTAAATATAAAATATTAATTTTATTAAATAAATAAACTATTCCCTATTAGAATATAAAAGAAATATAAATATAAAATAATCTTTCCGGAAAAAGATTCCGGTTATATTAAATAAGAGAATATTTTGGATTTCTTAGTATTAATCCGTAAAAAAAAAATAACTAAAAAACCAGTACGGCAAATCCGGAAATTAAGGAAAATTTCAGTTTATAGTTAGACCTGCTTAGAGACCTAACAAACACACTTTGTTAAATTACAAAATTACCTGATCAACAACCAAATCAAAATGAGCAAATAAATCCTCTTCAGGAGTGTCCTCAACCCATAACTTCATTCTCGGCACCTGTCCCAAACATTTAAGGTTTGGCACTTCACGTGTAGCATTAACAATTAATTGAATCCGAAAAGCACAAATATTCGCAGCTGTTAAACCATTAACTCCACAAATATATAGACCAGGAATTAATTCTGATATTTGGGCATAATGCTCATTTACACAGAATGATAATGGTGGCATTTTTTAAAATTAATTTAAATATAATTATTGTTGTTATAATAGAAAAAATAAATGGAAGAAAGTAGAATTAATTTATAAATGAAAGCACTTTTGCTTTTTATTTTCTAAAAATAAATAAATAATAAATAAAATGACAAGGAAATAAAAAATTAAAAAAGGAAAGGATTTATATAATATTTAAAAAAAATATATATAAAAATATATACATATAATAAATTAAATAATATTAATAATTTAAAGTATATAGTAATGTGTATAAATAATGATTAAAATAATAATATTAAAAGTAAATTTAATTGTAGCTAGACAAATAGATAAAATGAATAATTAATTGACTAGACAATAAAAAAATTAAATAATTATTTAAAAATAAAGAAAATAAAAAAGTAAAAGTTTAAAATAAATAAAAATTGAAGACAAAAAAATTTTGTGATAGGGATTTTTTTAATTATTAATTTAAGAAAATTATAATCCGTTCTTATTTAGCTAAGTATAGAATAAAATAATTCCTTTAGGAATTTGAAAAATTAAATAATTTTAATTAAAGTCAAATCTAAAGAAAATCGACAAAAATATGTAGGTCGAGTAAATGGAATATTAATAAAGTTATTGGAAAGTTAAAATTAATTTTTTAAAAATTCAATACAGGAAGAAGATAAAAAAAATGTTATAGTCAAGCCTGGGTAAATTCTAAAAATGTATAAAATGAGTGGAAATAAATATAAAATGTTTAAATATAAATAAAATATATTTTTTAAATTAATTATTTAAATGCTTTTATAATATAAATTCTTAACCTCCTGTATTTCTTGAAATAGTCAGGAATTTCTTCCCAGTACATTAAATTAAAAAATAATATATCCGCTTAATTTTATTTTAATAAAAATCTAAATATATACATATAGTAAATGTATATTAAACTGTTTAAAAATAAATTATTAAATAGACAAAAGATTAAATATATACAATTAAATAATTTTTTTTTATTAAATAAAATAAAATTTATTTAAATAAACACACGTGAAAATTGAGTGGTACTATGGAAGATTAAATAAAAAAAATAATAAAATAAAATTCCAAATATAAATTTAATGGTGAGTAATTAGTTTAAAAAAATAAAAATAGGGAATAGAAAAAAAAATGATTTAATGTTAAAAAAATCTGAAAGTCTATTACTACTACATAATTATTAAAAAAATAAAATATTTAATTTAAAAAAATAATTCAAAAATTTAATTAAATATAAAAATTAAATAATTCATAAAAATTGATAAAAATTAATTTATTTAATAAAATATTAATTATTTAATAATTAAAACCCTCATGTATTAATATTTTTTAAAGAAATTTTTTTTAATTTTTTGGGAGCAATTTACACACATTTTCGATCATTTTCTTGTATTAAAAAAGGCCTTTTCTTTAATTTAATGATAAAAAAGATAAAGAAAGGAAAAATGAATAAAATGACTGACAAGTAAAAGAATTAAATAGAGAGAGAGACTAATGATTAAAATAATTTAAATAATTTTAATAAAAAATAAATAAAATTTAAAAGAGTTAAAAAATATAATAAAATAGATAATATAAGTAGAGAGGAATAATTTAAATAATAAGTAGGGAATTGTGGGGTGACATTTGCGGATTTAAAAGTTGACAATTGCGGATAAAAGTTAGACAATAATCAGAACAAAAAAAAAAATTCTGATTTTTTATTACGAAATTCTGAATTTTAATTATCTTCAGATATAATATAAAAATTATAATTTTTATAAATATTGTCCGCAAATTTCTGTTAGTTAGAAAATATTTGTAAATATTGTAAAGTATTAAATAAATTAAATAAGAAATGAGGAATTATATGTAATGGGATTAAAAAAATTATTAATTTTAGAAAAGTGTTGGTAAGTTTTGATGGAAAAAAATATTTTTATTGAAAATTAAAATTTTTTTTTTAATTGTTCGAAATGCTCAATAAAAATAATTTTTAAAAATTGTTATAAAATTTTTCTTTAATTTTCTTTGAATTAATAAACATTAAAGAAAAACAAAATTATTTTAATCAAAAAATTTTTTTGGCAAATTAACAGCTGACAGATTTTTTTTAAATTTTCTAATAATAAATTAAACGAAAATTGAGCTATTCTTTGTTTCCTGTAACAGGTAAAAAAAAATAATTAAAATAATAAGTAAAACCCACCGTCAAATATACTAAAAATAAATAAATTAATTAAAAAAAAAGTTTTTAAAATAATTTTTTAAAAATTTTAAATGGACCTTATTATTAAATTATAAATAAATAATTATTTTTATATTCATGGAGAAATACATTGTCCGCAAAAAATGAGTCCGCAAGGACATGAGGGAAAATAAAAATAAATATTCTTTTTATTAAATTAAAAAATATTGGAAATGCCCCCCTATTATATATAGATATGTATTTGGTTATATCAATGACAGGTATAAAATAAGTACAAAGTCCGTGAAACATTAAAGGAACAAAAAAATAAAAAAAAATGTTTTTATTGAAAGAAATAACAAGTGATAAATTTGAGATTATTTTTAATTGATAGAAATTAAAGAATAATAAATAAAAAGAAATCTGAAATTTGTTAGTTAAAAATCAGTTGTTAAAAAATAAAAAAGTAGGTACTTTTTTTGTTAAAGACAAAAGTCCGCATTTTTTGTCCGCAAATTTTTTGATTTTTCTTTTCTTTTGTTGTATGTGTAAAAATTAAAATTGCGGACTTTTATGAGTTAAAATTGTAAAAAATAATAAACTTTTCTAATCCGTGAAAAAAATTACAAAATTTTTCTTTTAATTTTTATTAGAAATAAAAGGGTGGTTTAAACATTAGAAAAATTAATATTGTTTTTTTTTTTTTTGCAAAAATTTATTTTTCAATTATTTATTCTATATTTAGATAATAAAATTATGTAAAAAAAAATAACAAAACCTTTAAGTATTTAATTTTATTTTATTAAAAATAAATGGCCAAACAACAACCCCGTGACCAAAAAACGTGTGATTTTCTAAGAAAGAAATATACTAAAAATGAGGCAAAAGAAACAAAACGTGATTGTAAATTTTTGTATAAAAAAGAGTAATTAAAAAGGAAATTGATTAAGAAAAATTCAAAAAATAATTATTGTAATTAAAAATAGATAAAATTATGTTAATAAAATTAAATGTAAAAATAAAAAAGTTTTTTTACAATTAAATATAAAAAAATATAGGGATTTCTACCAAAAACAGGTTTAGAAAACCTGAAATTTTATTTTTTTTATCATCAAATATTTATTAAATTAATTAAAAATTACTTGAATAATTCAAAAAAAACAAATTTTATAAAATTCTTTTTCGTTTCCACAATTGTCTGTTAAACTAAAATTGATTAAAATAATTATTGGTTCAGTTACTTTTAGCAATTAGAAATGCGCAATTTTTATTCTGAAATTTAGTATAGAATTTAAACAAAGATAAATTTTGCGGATAAAAAGTTTGCGGACTTTTTTGGTTATATAAAAGAAAAAGAGAAAATAATTTTTTAACGTTTATTATCTAAAGAAATATATTTTAAAAAAGGATTTTTTTGTAATACATAATTAAACAAAAAATGTTGAAAAAAATTTTGAAAAGAGGACAATAATTGTAGTTTTTAATTTTAACAAATTTGGGCAGAAAGAGAAGAGACAAATTTATATATATGTATATATATATATATATGTATGTATATATATACAATATATGTATATAATATATACATAAAGTTATTGTAGTAAGTATGCACAGACCGAAAATCAATTGAAAAAAAAAGAGTGACATAAAGCAGCTGACTGAGGACATTCTCCGTAAAACCTCCGTAAAACCTCTCTAAATTTATAAAACATTGTTGTTAAATATATTTATTTATAAGAACAAAAAATTATTAAAAATGTAAATTAAATAAATTTATAATAAATTATTTAAAATTAATATTTAAATTTAAAGAGAAATTTATTTAGAATATTTATTATTTAATAAAAGGTACATATAAAAATGTAATTTCCCGATGTTTTAATTTAAAAATTTATAAACTGGTTCATCAAATCATACGTACATTATTAACAAAATAATACTCCAGATAGCATTATTTTAAAACTTTTCAACAAAGTAATGCAATAATTTTAATAAGCAGTTTATTTTGTAAGAGGAAATAAGTGCTAATGATAAGAAATAAAAACAAATCTTAAAGGAAATGAATTTCTTAATGCTTAAAAGTGTCTAAATTATAATTGTTACGATTTTGTAAATAAAAAATGATATTTAATTAAATATGGGGAAAGGACTTTTGATTTAGAGAAAAAAATAAAATAATATTAAATAAATAATTAATTTTAATTTTATAAAAAATATTTTTAATTGAAATGTAAAAATTAATTAAAATATTGAAAATTAAATAGTAAAAGGTAAAAATGTGTGATTAAATAGAATTAACGAACTTTGTTTCTAAATAAGCCAGATAAACTATTTTTTAATAAAAATAGTGCAAAACAAAGCAAAATTGTTTTAAACATTTGGTAAAAAAGAACTTTGTACTCAAAAAATTATTTAAAAAAGAATTTTAGTAAAAAATAAATAAATAATTAAATGTATATGGCTGATTTTTATAGTGGAACAAAAATTCCGGAAATTACGGAAAAGTTTATTTAAAAATTTCTTTAGCTTAGAATTAATTTTATATTATTTAAATGAATAAAATGTTTAATTATTCTCAGTTTTTATATTGAACATTATGAATATTAGAATAAAATTTATTATATTTTTTTGGCTTTAAAAAGCATTTTTATTTTAAAAATAAAATTGTTCCTTCAGTAAATATTTAATAAAATTGTGTAAAATTGTAATACTATGGACCCAATTTTATAAAAAAAAATATATAATGAAAATAAAGCACGAAAAGGAACGGAATTAACAAACAAAAAAAATATATATATATTTATGTATTCTCTTCTAATCCACATGAAAAGCATATAAAAAAATAAATACAGCTTTGTCGGTTGAATAAAAAAAAAATGAATAAATAGCTAGTCAGTATATTCACGTGAATTTCACACAAAAAGGCTGACAAATAAATGGATTTAATGAGAAGCAAAAAAGAGATAATTAATAATGTCAAAAAACTAAAAAAATGAATGAAGTAGGAACTAATTTTTATTTGAAAAAGCAGTAGGAAATTGAATGGAAAAGAAGGTAAGGAAATAAATAAAGAATATTTTGAATGTATTAAGCTTTTCAAAGATTTTTTAATTAAAAAAAGATTTATTTGTTGTGAAAATTAATAATAAAATAAAATAATGGAGTTTTAGAAAAACAAGTTTAACCCAACAAGTTTCAATAGAAAATTACAAAGATAAAATACTATGTACATACATGCGGACAACATTTGCGGATAAAATTTAAAATAATGAAAAGAATTTTAAAAAAAACTTTTTTTTTTTTAACTAAAAGTAAATATTTTTATTAAGTAGCACTTTATTTTTTTTTTTTTTTCAATTTCTTTTTTCAATTCAAATTTTCGGTGGTCATAAATGCGCAAATGTCGCAGTTGGAAATTTTTTTAAAAATGGTACTGGTTAAAACAAATCTAGGAACCAACTTTAGGAAATGTTAAAAAAAATAGCTTAAATTTATTGATTCTTAAAGAAAAATAAAAATAAAAAGAGTTAAAAAATTTTAGCAACTGTCGCAAAGAAATAAATAGACTTAATAAAATTATATAGACACACTGTCTACTTAATATTTTTTTTTCTTTCTTTTCTCTATTCCTTTTTTTGTTTATTTTTCCCTTCTTTTAAAGGATGAAAAAATTCACGTGAATTTCATTTCCATTAGAAACGCGGACAAACAAAAATATTGAAAAAAATATTTTTTTTTTTGTCCTTCCTTCTACATAAGTACAGCTTTTAAACAAAAAGTAAAATTTAAAAATATAATTTGTAGTTAAAAAGGAAGGTTTGTTGTAAAGAGAAAAATTTAAAATTAAATAAGAAAATTTAGAAGCATTTAATTATGTAAATTTGTATATAATAAATAAATTCTTTTTATAAGCCACTCCAATTGATCAACAAAAATTAGAATATTAGTAATATATACAGGTACTGGGAACAGTCTTTTCCCTGATCGCAAACGATCAAATAGTAATTTGATGAATTGGGTTTAGATGAATAGGGTCTATTAAAGAAATTAATTTATAAAAAAAAATTCTACATTGAAGCTAAATTTAATATGTTTGGGAACAATTCTGATTTTTTAACAATCGGCCCAAAATTATTTTTAAAATACCGCCCTGCCGAATCTTTAAAATACCGCTAGTTGAAATTACAATTTATCCACAATATAATAATTAATTTATTGAACCTTTTTTATTTAAATTTTACTTTATATCCGCTGATATTTGAAGATATTTTGTGATTCTACATAAATATATTAATTTATTTATGATAAATAAAATAATGAAATATTAAATAATAAATTAATAAAAAATTTATTTTGTTTGTTTACTTTATATCTTCCCTTATTTTTAAAAAATAAAAAAAAAAATCCGGAAAATAAAGAAAAAAATATTATTATTTATTTAATTTAACGGAAGTTAACAAAATGAAGAAATAATAATTACCACACAAATATTTATTATCAAAGTCTAATTAAAAATAATTAAATTTTTAATTGTTTTTTCGGATTCGAAAACAAAAAAATAATAAATAAATAATTTTATTTTATTAAATTGACCACAGAATTTAATAAAATAAATAATCCATATAAAGGCTTATTTGTTAAGCAATACTTTAGAAAATGGAAGAATTAAAAGAAACAAAAAGTCTTTGAAATGCGAAGCACAAAAATGTTAATTATATTTTATTTAGAAATTTCTTTTTTATTTAATTCATTAAATTATTAATTAAATATTCAAATAAATATAATAATAAGAAAATACAAATAAATAAAAATGTAAAATAAAAATATATTTATTTAATGCAACAATGGTAGGAAATTAATTTGATTACTATTTAAATAATTTATTTTTAAAAGAAATAATTCAATTACCTTACTCATTAATTTGCACTTTTTCCTCTTTTATAAATAAATTACAGCTTTATTCCCAATATTTTTGTATTTATGAAATGACTCTATGCAAAACTCAAATAATTATATATGAGGAAAATTAACGCGCAAGAAATAAAGAATAAATTTAGGGAAAAAAGATTTTCACGTGAAGCATTTTAAATTCACGTGAATTAATTTAAAAATAATTAAACTAAATTAATTGCTAAATAATTTAATTAAAATTTTATGAAATAATAATATTATTCTTTTAAATTAATTAAATAAAATGTAATCTCTTAAATAAAAATTTTATTTCCTTCAGAGGGCCCTTAACTATTTAATTCAAATATTTAATTAATTAAAGAGGAATTATTAAATATAAATTTAATTCATCAAATATATTCTTTGTTCCAATAAAAATTTTAACTAAGCTTAATTTAGAAAATTTATTCACGTGAATTTCTTTTTTAAAAATTTTCTTTTTAAAAATATTTATGAGAAAAAAAAATTATTTATTTAATAAAGAAAATAAATATTCAATTTACTGTTTGTTTATAAATGAAATGAATAATATTTATTATTTTTAAGCATTTTGTTCTATTTTTGTTTTGTCAATATAAAAATTGTTATTTACGAATTAAAAGAATAATATTTACTAGTAATATGTAAATATAAGTAATTCTAAAATAAATAAAATATTTTTTTGTATTTTAATTTAAATATTTTAATTAAAAAATCGAATTTTTGAAAAATTGTAGTTTTTCGGCCGAACCTTTTTTTTACTAGTTTAGCTATAAATCTGATTTTTTTTGGTACTTTGTGGAAGATTTTGTGATCTATCCATGGCACTAAATTTATCTAAAAATAATAAATTATTCCCTATAATAATGGTCTGCGCTAAAATGATACGTCGCCCAAATGGAACGCCTGGTTTTATTTTTATATAAAAGCCGCCTAATCGAAGTTCATATCCCTCTTCTAATAAATTACTTCAATGCAGCAACTTTTTGTCTGTTACAAACTTCTACTGGTGTTCGCATCTTCGCCTGTTTTGTTGTCGGTCATTTTTTTGACGGCATTATGTTGTAGTAAAAAGAAGAAAAAGATGCCTACCACTTCAATCAAAAGTGAAATTCTACAACAGGAAGACTCTCAAACGATACAAGTAACAGTAAAAGAACCGCCGGCGGAAATGAATATTCCAGCGTCAATAAGAGATAAGGTATCCTTTCAATCAAACAGTTTTAAAATAAAATTTCAGCCTGTTGCTAGTAATAAGGGCGTAAACTCAACAGCCATCCCAGTTGAGAAAACTGTTCAAAAATCTCCATCCGCAACTGAAGTTCCTCAAGGTGCAAAACAAAAGCTCGCAACATCAACGAGCGCTACTTCTCTTCTACCATCAGCAGCAGCAGCAACTAAAACAACTAAAACGGCAAAAACACCGAAGAAAAGCAAAGAGCAGAGGAAAGTTGCAAAGACTGGTAATAAGAAGGCTCCCAGTCCTGTTGCAGCGCCACCTAACACTAAAAAAGGAGAAGACGTTATATCATTGGTCCCCATGTCGCCGTCAACTCCTACATCAGTACCGACTGTCTCATCAAAAGCCAGCAGTGGAACATCCAAAAACCTGACTGGTTGGTTTTTACATTATTAATCGTTTTGAAAACTGTTTTTCAGATACCACGAAAACAGCTACTGCTGATACTGCTGGAAGTTCTGCAATATTCGAGGTTGAAGAAGATAGCAGTGGTGTCAGTATTGGAAAAAAGAGGAAGAGCGCAGCGATAAGAGCGCAGGAAGACGGGCCAGAGGACGAAATGACAGGTTTCTAAGATTAATAGGGTCATTAGATTTCCATGACTTTTTGGTTCAAATACCGAGAAGTTATAAAAACATCGGTTAATTGAATTTTTATTTATAGATCCTGGATCTTATCATACGCTGGCGGATATGAATGTCGACAAAGTGTTCAAAAGGGTTGGTTAATTGCAAAGTTAACATGGAAGCATCGGCAAAAAGAAGGGTGCGTGATTCAAATATAATATTACTAGATTCTTACCTCCATATATATATATATATATATATATATATATATTGTCTTCCATATTTTTACTTACACTCATTGATATGATAAATATGTTTCTTAATATTAAAAAAACTCATTTAATATTTTATTAATAATTAAAATAATAAATATAAGGAAGTATTTCTATATATAAAATTATAGTTAACGTTTAATTAACACTAAGCAAAATTGTTTGCTTAATTTTATTAAATTTTAATAAAGGAATTCCATTATTTTATTTATGAATACTAAAATTTAAAAAAAATCAAAGGTTTAATAAATAAAATAAAAGAATATAAAGTAGTATATATTATAAATATATTTTCCTTTCCTAAAAATTAAATTATTTAGAATTTTTAATTTGTTCAAAGAATTCAGTTAAATCTTCTTCAATAAATTGTTCATTAATTTGTAAATCTTTAAAACTTTCTTTTTCATTAAAATATTCTTCTAATTTTTCTTCTTCATTATTACTCGTTTGTTCAATATTTTTTTCTTTATTTTCATTAATTATAATTTTATTTTTTTCAATTAATTTATTATATTCATTTGAAAATTTTGTTAATTTTTCAATTAAATTATTTAACATTTTTTCTTTTTTTTCTAAATTTTCATTATTTATTTCAAGTATTTTTAGATATTCTTCTATTTTTTAACATCAATAGTTTCTAAATTTGTTAATTCTTTTTTATTTAAAATTTTATTTCTCAAGTTTTTAGAATTAATTATAGCTTTATTACAATTAATAAGTTGATTTTGGGCCTTGTTTTTAAGTTTATCATATTCTTAAAGATTTATTTAATAAATAAATAAATAATAAATAAATAAAAATTAAAATTTGTAAAAGGATCCAAGGACGGGCGAATTGTCTATGAACTTTTTACCCATATTAAAAAAAGTTCGAATAAAAACCTTTTATCTTTATTCAACTTTTTTACCTTTTTCTGCATTATTATTAACATTAATTGGAATAGTTTTATTTATTTTCTCATTACTTTTAATTTTTAATTTCTTATTATTAATATTTAAATTTTTATTTTCATTACTAACTAGTTTTTCTTTTCCTTTATTTTTTGTAACATATAATTTTTTATGTTCTTCCCATTGTTGAAGAATTATTTTTTGGTTTATAATTTTTGGATTATTTTTATTTAATTTACATGTTCCAACAAAGTTTATTAAATTATTATTTTCAATTCTTTCAATATTAATTAAATAAATATTTTCTATATTATTTTCAAACAATATTTCTTCACATTCAAATTGAATTATATTAGGCTTAATTATTTAAAAACATTAATAATTAAAAATTATTTTTAATATTTAATAGGCTGGAAGGTATTATTCCTTTTACATTACCTAGTAAGTAATAGATAAAAATAATCTTTTTCCTTATTCTTTGTTTTATTTCTGTTTATGGGCTCTTATTTTTGAAAAATTAAAGGAATTTCCGACTTTTAACTTTAAGCTTAGTCACCTCCCTAAATTTCCTATTTAAATCACTCTAATTTCTAACACTAATTTCTTAAACCTTTTCTGACCTATTAAGTTATTTATTTAAATATTACAATATTAAACACATTTTTCTCTATATCAAGAAAATATTTATCACTTTGACAAATTCGACGTTCATAATATAATGTTAAATAACCATTTGAATATTCCTCTAAAGGAAAAGTATTTGCGTTGTCTGTTTTTAACGCACATGAAATTTTCATTTTTAAATTTGGATGAAATTTATTAACAGCAAATTTTAATATTCTTTTAGGCCTTTCAAAATCATTTGTTTTTATAGCTGAATAACTCAACTTTTCTATTGAATAATCCATTTTTAAATGAATAATAATTATTTGATTTGCTCCATTAATTTGTACATTATTTACTAATAACTAAAATAAATTAATAAATTTAACAAAAAATTTAATTTAAAAGCTTAATATATTTTTATTAATTTAATTATTGTCAATATAAAAGAATTAACGAAACAAAAAATTTCTCAATATTTTTTAAACTTTCAAAATATTAAATCTATATCAATTAGATAATGTAAATTTTGGATTAAATTAAAAATGAAAATATTTTTAGAATTCATAACGAAAATAAAATTTAAAATAAATTTTTGACCTTTTTTTAAATAAAAAATAATTAAATTTTAGTAAAATTAAATATTTTTCAACCATTCCATTATTTAGATAAATTTCAACAACATAAGAATTGTTTTGAAATACAATAGGTATTCTATCATCTGTTGACAAATCATTTTTATTAAATTTACAAACATCATATTTTTCAGTTTTTTTTAAATAAAATTCAGTTTTATTACTTAATTTAATAAATTTATATAATTTTATTTCAAAACGGTTGTTCTTCATTTTAATTAATTCATTATATAATTCTGAAGGTAAATTATCTTGATATTTTCTCCATTCTATTTTAATTAATAAATCATATGAATTAATAGACTCAAAATTTGTTAAAATAATTAAAAAATAAAATAATAAAAATGTTTTCATTTTTATTATTAATATTTAAATATTTTTTTATTTAATTAAAAACAAAATAAAAAGTAAATATTAAATTTTAATTTAAAAAAAAACAAATTAAAAAATAATTAAATAGTCCTAAATTACATATAAAATATAAATAAATAAAAAGAAAATTTCACAATTTAAAAACAAGCATGTGAATCTGACATAGACAAAATTAATTTAAAGAAAATTAAAAAAAAGTGTAATTTGTACTTTAAATGTATAATCAATGTATAATCTGATTACTTAAGAATAAACTTTTTTCTTACAGTGCAAAATCGTTTTTCGGCATTCAAACGACTTTTTGAAATTAATTTTTCATTCTATTTTATCAATTACACGTTTTTATTTTTTTAATATTATCCAATAGTTTTCAATTATTTAATATGATTTTTAAATTTTTATTTAAATTTTAGCATAAATTATAAAATAAAATTACTTTTTGGTTTGTGATGGTGCTTATAGCTGCTTCTGTTTTTACAAAATCTGGG
Source organism: Meloidogyne graminicola (assembly GCA_036172905.1). Lineage (NCBI taxonomy): Eukaryota > Metazoa > Nematoda > Chromadorea > Rhabditida > Meloidogynidae > Meloidogyne > Meloidogyne graminicola. Next base: position 1,256,634 of record JARPZY010000016.1, on the reverse strand, counting down.
AAAGGTTTATTTTTAATAAAAACTTTTAAATTAAATCCCAAACATTTAAGCTCTGGTTACTCGACAATATGTTTCTGATATGACTAGAGCTCGTTTGGAGGGACTTTTGGATGCTTTTCCTAAACTTACCTCTGATAAAAGTTTGTTTTTGTAAAAATTATCCTTTTAATAATTTACTTTTATTTAATTGGAATAGCTAAAGTTACAACATACACTGTTCTGACTATATTATTCCCATTATTTAGCTCTCATTTTTTTTAATTCTATAGCACCTAACCTTAGGTATAATTGTAACTATTTTTACAGATTCCAAACTTTGGGCCCGGATTGAATCTATAAAACTCATTGTAATGTAGTCTAGAATGCTGAAAAATTTTTAAGCTTTTTCACTTTTCCAGTCAATCTCTTAATTTCTAGATCAAAGACAACATACTTTTGTTGAAACTGACAGTGTTCGCTATGTTTATCAACCTTTGGACAATATTTATATGGTTTTAATAACTACAAAAGCTTCTAATATTTTGGAAGATCTTGAAACTTTGCGTCTTTTTGCTCGCCTGGTTTTTTATTATTTTTTTTATTTTCCATTAAAAATACACATTTAGATTCCTGAATATTGCCGTTCTAATGACGAGGCAGAAATAGCAAATAAAGCTTTTGATTTGATATTTGCATTCGATGAGGTTGTTGTTTTGGGTTATCGTGAAAATGTTAATTTGGCTCAAGTGAGGACTTTTACCGACATGGATTCACACGAAGAACGAGTTTTTAATCAAATGCAAATAGTTTGTATTATTATTGAGCTTTAAGAGATTTTAAATTTTTTAGGCTCAACAAAAAGCTGCTTTGTCACTGATGAAAGAAAAGGAAAAGGAGATTAAACGTCAAGAAAAACTTAAAAAACATCTTAAAGGAGGTTTTTTATTGATTTTTGTTTCAAACTAAACCAATATAAAGGTGTTATTGGAGCATCAAAAGGAATTAGTTCCTTGCAGGCTCGTGCAGAAATTACTTCTGCTGTCAAAGATTCTACTACAACTGAAACAACTGGAGGAAATATTTTTGGATCTTTTAAAAAATCTGCCCCTATTGCTGGTGGTGGGAAAGCTCTTAAATTGGGTGGAAAGTCTGCAGCAAACGAAGATGTTTTTTTGCAACAATTATGTGCCGAAGGAGAAAAGCTTAATGTTGCTAAGGTTTTGTAGACAATACTTTTTTTTAAATTTATTTTGTTTAAAATAAATACATCGCTTTTCGGGGTTCTCTAGTTCGTGGGGTTTGCGGACCCGACATTTGCGGACCAACACTTGAGACATGACACATGAGGACGAAAGGATATTTAAAAAAAAACGTTAATTAGGATTTTTGTGAATGATTTCAACTAAAAGGGTTTAATACTAAGTCTTTTTAGTATTGTGCTATATGACCATGAAAAAATAGATAAACTTAAAAATTAAAGGAATTTAATTTAGTTGGACGAAAAACTCGGTATAGGCTCCAAAAGTAAGAAGTTAATTAAAGAGTCTTGGTTCGAAAAAATTCTGGATTACCGGTATTCTTTAAAAATACCCGTTCGTCCGCAAATGTCAGGAGTCTTCTATTTGATTGTTTATTTTTGGGATACATAAGAATTAAAGGAATTGTTTATTTTATTAGGGACAAGGGACAACTTCAGTTGTTGAATCTACAGACAAATCTTCTGATACCCCCGTCAATTTTAAATGCATTGAAAAGCTAAATGTGACGTACAACCGTGTGGGAAGGATCTTATCTGCTGAGGTCTTTTACTTAATTTCACTATTATTTTTGCATTTTTTAAGACCCAAGGCTCGATTTCTTTGACAATTTCTGATCCGAAATTTAATAATGTCGTTATTAAAATTGCCAATGATGTTGCCAAACTGCCTGGTTATTCTGCACATACTGAGGGGATCGAAGAAGATCAGGACTTAAAAGGTGTTCAAATTCAGGTTATTATTTTATTTCTTTATAGAATCTTTGTTTCTTTAGATTCATCCAAATCTTGACAAAAAACAATGGCAAAGTAGTTCAATTCTGCGCCTAAAATCGGAGCAAAAGCCTTATCCAGTTGGTGTTGATGTTAGTCTACTTAAATGGAATTTAAAAATGAATGATGCAACAATTCCTTTGACTTGTTATATTTTTTTAATTAAAAAAATTTTTAATCTTAGTAAATTGTTGGCCAAATGAAATGCCTAATGGTTGTATGGTTAGCGTTGAATATACCCTTGAACGTTTGGATTTGGAACTCTGCAATGTTCAAATAACGATACCTTTACCGTGAATTTTAGTATAAAAATTTTTTGAAAATATTTTAGACCTGCTACTGCTCCACTTATCTCTGAATGTGAAGGTTCTTATGAATATATAAAATCAAAATCCCAACTTGTTTGGACTCTTACTTCAATTGACAAAACAAATAAAAATGGGACGTTAGAATTCTCAACACCCAATGGGCATACTGATCACTTTTTCCCTGTTAATATACGTTTTAGTTCTTTGGATTCTTGTTGCAAAATTACGGTTTTTTCTATTTTTATGATTAAAAAAAAAAAGTTTTTTTAGGTTGAGAGTGTTGAGAGGGCCGATGAACAAATTCTTTTTTCTAATGAACAATCTTTAATTACTGAGAAATACGAAATTGTTTGAAGGTTTTTAATTGATTAATAATTAAATATATGTTAAAGTTTGTGATATTTGTATTAGTTATTTTTTTAATTGGGGAATTTTGTTAAAAATAATTTAATCGATTGGTGTAATTGTAAAATATATTTTTTGATAAAATTGTAAAAGCTAATTTAAATTTTATTTTAATACTTATAGTTAATTCCCATTTTTTCAACAAAAACTTAAAAAAATGAAAAACAATAATAAAATTATTAAATTATAAGTTAAAAAATAAACTTGAAAAACTTAGAAACAACCTTGAATGAAAAAAAGTTTGTGCTGGATTTTTGGATCAAAAAGTTGTTTGGCCTAGTTTCTGGTCAAGAATACCTAATTTTGGATTTGAAAATATTTTATGATTCAAAATTTTCCTTAAATCTTCAGATAAAACTAATACTCTACAAGTTTTAAATTAATTTATTAATTGTAAAATCTGATGATCTAGAACTTTTAGGTGAAAAGCAAATAGAGGATGTTTTTAAATATATTTTTTATTAGAATGTTTTATATATATTTTTAATTTTTTTGCTATAATTTTATTAAATATTTAACATCTAAAAATTTACTTTAAAAAAAAACATTTTTACAATTGCACCTTCATCCTAGTAATTTTATTTAAATAAATAATTATAGCCTCATTACAATTCTTAATTTGATTTTGAGCATTGTTTTTTAGTATATCAAAAGTTACTTAAAAATTAATTGAATTAATAACTTTAAAGCATAAATAAAAATTAAAGTACAAGGGCCAGGGGTATGGACACTTGCTTTTTTTGCCCTTTGTTGCATCTTGCGTTTTTTAGGATTAGCTATTGCGCCCTACTCGTCCAGAGCCGGCTAAAAAGATTTTGAAGACTAAAACCAACAATGGTCTCTACCTATAAAGTTTGCATTTTTGGATTTACCGTAGTTTTACCTGTTAAAAACAATAATAAGCCAGTGATGATAAATATTCTGAGGCATTATTTTAAATTAAAAAGCTTTATAATAATAAATTGAATATTTATTTAATTTTATATTTTAAAATCTGTCAATATTCAATCGATACTCAAATAAAATAAAATAATTTTAAATTTTTAATGCTGTTTAAATAGAAAATAAAATAATTTGTTTTAAAATACAATTTAATTTAAATAAAATTTATTTTAACTTAAATCATTTGGTTTTCTACTCAACCAAAAAATTATAAAAATTAACTTCTAAATTTCGAAAAAAAAAATTCAAAATCTAGATTGTTTAATGTTTATATTATTTATTTATTTTCAAATTCTGAAGATAAAAAAACAGAATTCTGGTTTTTAATTAAATAACATTAAAAATATTATGTCCGCAAATATTTTCTGCATAAATATACCTTTCAACATAACCAAATATCTCTAATTTTTAAATTAATATACCCTATAATATTTAATTAAATTGGTTTAAATTAAAAAATAATGAATATTTAAATGAAATTCAATATTTGAATTAATTTAATAATTTATTTAAGAATAATTTTTATTTTGAATATTAAATATATTTATTAGAATAAATATAATTTTATATGTTTGTTAAATATATTTTTATTACAGAGAATATATAAAATATAAATAATAAAATTAAAGAATAAAAAAATTTTTCTTAAATTTAGATCATAAAAAATAACAAAAAATTATTAAAATATTTTTTTAACTAAATTAATAAAATATATATAATTTAATAAAATAAATATATTTAAAATGACAACATTAAACGTTTTTTTTATTTTATTTTTATTTCCTATTAATTGTAAAGTTGTAAGTGAAATAAACAATGCAAAAATTCAGGCATTGAATTTACAAGCAAAAGCAAGGCTTTCTTCTTGTCATCATGGAGTTGGTGTTTTATTATGGGAAGGATATAATAAATTAAATTCCTCAATTTCTTCTCATTCTGGAGGGCAAACAGAATTGGAGGTTGTAGAGGTAATTACTTAATTTTAATTAAAATATATATTAAAAATTAAATAAAACATTCTTTTATTAAAAAAAAAAAATTTTATTTAAATAAATAAACAATAATGATATAGTAAATTTAATATTTAAATAAATAATATTATTTATTATTAATTGAAAAAAAGAGAATGTTTTTTATTTTTTATAGGCAGATCATTTAAAAGAAATTTCAGCAACACTTCAACAAAGCATTCTTCTTCTAAAAGATTCATATAATAAAAATACCCAACCATCCACAAAATTAATTATTGACTGCATTAATCTTTATATAGAAACTTACCAAGAAGTTATTTATTTAATTAATATTAAAATTTATTTTTTTAAAAGGTTCAATCAAATATTAGTAGTGTAATTGTACCTAAAACAGATAATCAAATAACTTCCTCAATTGGAATGATGATGCGTGAAATTTCATCTTTAATTGAAAAAATAAATAATTAAAGAAAAATATAAGTAAAATAAATAATAGATTTAAATAAATAATATAATTTTGGGAAAATTTTAATTAAATAATAAATTATTTTTGCAAAAGAATTTATATTCTTCTCGTAAAAAAAAAAAATAATTTTTCTGAATATTCAACAATAAAAAAAATTTTTAATAGCTTTTTTATTATAGTTAAAAATTAAAATTATATTTTTAAAATAAATAAACAATTTTATAATTTATGAAGAAAAAAAACTAAAAAATTGTAAATATATTAATATAATTTTTATTTTAGAAATATTATATACTTTTTAATTTTTTTAAGATTTAAAATTAGGCTGAAAAATAATTAATTTATTATTTTAATAAATATTAAGGTAAATATAAATATTATTTTTAAAATAAATATATTAAGGATGCGACTAAATATTTAATTACATACTCCACTTTCAATAAGGACATTTGCCAACATATTAAATATTTTGAAATTTGCCTTATTAAAATTTTTTTTTTTTAATAAAGGGAAGAGGAGAAGAGAATGAAGATAGACAAGAAAATAATTTTTTGAAGAGAGTAAAGTTGGTATTTGTAGTTGGGCAATAATTTAATTTTTTTTTTAATATAGAGTGAAATAAAGAGAAAATTTTATTCCTTAAATTTCTCAATTTTATTTTTTAGAAATTAAAAAATAAAAATTTGTTTTCTATGTTTAATTTGTTCATTTTAAATATAAACAAGGTTTAGAATTTATTTAATAATTAAAAATATTTTTATTAATAATTCTGTTTATAAAAATCTTAAAATAAATAAATAAATATATTTATTTATTAAATTAATAATATAAATAGTAAAACAATTATTTATTTATTTATATTGTTATTTCTATTTTTTCTCCCAAAATTTTATTTTGAAATTTTTGATTTTTCAATATATTTTTTTAAAAATTATTTTATTAAATAAAATAAATAAATACAATATTTAATAATGTAAAGTCAATCTCCTTATAAAAAATATTTTTAAATTTAAATAAATAAATTTAATTAATTAATTAATTTTTTTAAAATTAAAGAACATTTATTAATAAAATTATTTTAATTAATTTTTAATCTTAAGCATAAATAAATAAATTTATTTATTTAAAAATCCACGTGTTACCATGGCTTTAAATTTGCAATTTAAAATTTGAAACTTTTTTTTTTATTTGCGTAATAGGTTTATTTATTATTTATTAAGCTTTTTTTTTTAATATTAAAAAATAAACTTAGTTTATTTTTAACTAATTTATTTGAATTAATTCTTTTATTTTATTAATTTATAAAAATAATTATATTCAGAAAAATATAAATCAAAATGATTACTCGTTCAAATTCTTTTATTATTTTTTCAACGAAATCTCCTTTATCAATTAATATATTATTTCGAAAATTATTAAAAATTATATTTTTATTTATTTGTATTATATTAATATTTATTTTATTTATTTATATTTTTGGTTATTCAAATTTTCAAGAAATTTATAAAATTGGAAATAAAGGGAATTTAATTCAGGTAATAATTTATTTTTAAATTAAATTAATAATAATTAAATTGTTTAAATTTTTAAAAAATAAAATTTACAAGAATTAAAAAGTGATTATGTATTTTATTTAATTATAAATATTAACATTAAATATTTATTTTTGCTACAAACATAAACCTTTATTTTTGAAAAAATTTAATTCTATTTTTATTCAAAAAATTGACAAGAAAAATATTATTTTATTTCTGTTTACACAAGCAGCTGTAAAATATAAAAATGATAAAGAAAAGAAATCTTAAAAATTTTAATTTTTAAATAATTTAACATTAAAAATTTAATAGTATAGAAGCCCCCAATAAATGAAACACCAACAGTTATTATTATTATTACTCCTACTTATAGAAGATTGGAACGTTTGGCAGAGATGACTAGGTTTTAATTTAATTTTTTAAATTAAAATTAAATTAATTTTAGACTTTCACAAACATTAATGCATATAAATAATATTAAATGGTTAATTTTAAATATAATAATAATAATAGTTTTTTTAAATTCTTTTTTTTTTTATCGTGATTTATTAATTGAGCAAAGGTTCTATTATGTAAAAACAATCTGTATTTTTTTAAATCCTTTAATAATATTTTAAATAGATAATAAAATAATTTAAAAATTAATAATTGTCAAATAATAAAGAAATTATTTATAAAAAAAAATAAATAGAAAAGAATAACCTAAACCTAATTAAACTTTATTTAAAAAAAATATTTAATTAAAAACAAATATTATATTAATTTATTATAATATAGGATTGTTGTTGAAGATGGAACTAAAAAAGTTCCAGCAGTGGAAAGAATTCTTACAAGATCAGGAATTGATTATATATATATTACTGCAACAACTAAACCAGGTTTTCCGGAAAGAGGATGGTGTCAGAGAAATGAAGCATTAAAACTTATTAGAAAAAATTATGAAAATTATGAAGGCAATGCGGTAAGTTTATTTATTTATTTTTTTTATTAATAATGAGACTTTATGAAATGTAATGGAATTAAAAATAAATTTTAAAAAATTATTTTATTTTATTTTTTCAAAGGGAAATGGCTAGATTATAAACTTAAAATTTTAAATATTTAATTTTTTATTTAAGTTTAATTTTTAAATAATATTTTGTATTAATTATTTATTTTCCGGAAATTTTGGAATATAAATTCTGGAAACTTAGGACAAAAGTTTAATTTTTTTTTAAATAAAAATAGTCTTTATTTAAGGAACTTTTGCATCTTTTCTAATAAATAACATATTTTTATATTTTTTTTTCTATATAAATAATTTTTTATAGTATTTTATTTTTAAATTTAATATTTAGGTTGTTTATTTTGCTGATGATGACAATACTTATGATATAAGATTATTTAATAATTATATTCGTAAAGTAGAGACAATAGGTGTTTGGGCTGTTGGTTAGTTAATTCTCTATTTTTATTTAAAATAAATAAAATTAAATAAAAATTTAAGGATTAGTAGGCCAAGCTTTAGTAGAGGCACCACGTGTTGAAAATGGAATAATAACAGGTTGGGATGTTATAGTATTGAAAGAAAGAACTTTTGCTGTTGACATGGCTGGATTTGCTGTAAAGTAGGGAATTTAAATTAAATTTAAAAAAAAAATTAAATTTAACTTAAAGTTTGCAACTTATCTTACGAAGCAATGCAGCATTTCACCGCTATTGTCGTAACTTTGTTCCTGAATCGTGTTTTCTCGTTCAATTAGGAATTCCTAGAGAAATGGTACAACCTTTTGGTTGGAATGAATTTCCCAAAGAATTACTTATTTGGCATACAAAATCAATTAAAGATTATCCAGATAATGTAAAAATTAATAATTAATTAAAATTAAATTTAAGGGAAGTAATCATGGTTATATTATTGAGACCGGAAATAATAAAAAAGACCAAAATTTAGATAATGAAGATGAGTGAAAATTATGAAATTAATATTTATTTAAATTATTTTTTTTAAAATTATATTAGAATATATTACATACTAAATAAATAATTATATTATATTTGTTTTTATTTAATTAAAAAATAATAGAAATTTTTCTTTGACAATCTATTTTGAAGAAAAAAAACCTGAATTAATTTTAGCATTAATTTTCTATTCAACTTATAAAATTGATTATTTATTCTCGGTGTAATATTATAATTAAAAAATATATATATTATTTAAAATGAATAAACTTTTATTAATTTTAATATTTTTTTTTCTGATATTATTTAATGTTATTTATGCAATAATTAATTTAAATGAAACAGATAATTTTAATAATACAAAATTAGAAAAATTTGAAGCAGAGGTAATTTTAAATAATTTTTAAATTTTAATTATAATTAATTTTAAAATATTAATTTAAAAATTATAATACAAAAAATATTTATTTTTTAGCAACAGGAAGCAAAGGCACAATTCTTGGCAAATACGGGAATAATAATTCTAACAGGATTTGGAGTTCTTTCAATATTAATTTTAATAATTGGAGTTATTTGTAAAATTTTTAAATGGATACGTTTTAATTGTTAAATAAATAATAAAAATTAATAATAAATAAATATTTATTTAAAAAATTTTTTTATTTAGAGTAACAATAAATTATAAAATTTTAACTGATTTTAATATATTTTAATGAATCTAAGTCAACTATATTAATTTTGTGATTTAATTATGACCTAAATAAATACATCCTCAATACTTAATTAATATTTATATTAAATGAAAATAATATATTAAAAAGTATTTTAAAAATATAATTTTGTTAAAATCTAAAATATAACATTTTTAAATTGATTTTGTATTTTTTACGTTTTATTTTGTTAGTTTTTTAATTCAGCAATTGGTATTTTCTGAGTATACGTTCCTTCATTTGTGTTAAATTTGACTTTGTTATCAATAAAGATTAAATATGCGAAAATATTTTTAATAAAATTAAATATTTATTAGATATTATTTTCTTAAAGATTAAACTTAAAAATGATAAGTTAGAGCTATATTAACATTTTATTTGTTTTTAATCTTTGATTAATTTTTTTAAACATTAAATTTTGCTTTTTCTTTAAAATAAAACATCGAAAAAAATGGAAAAGCTTTAAGAAATTATAATTATGTTTACCATACTGTTGTAATATTTGAGTAATTCTGATATATGCACACATATTTTCTTCTTTCCAATTAAACCCTCCAACTCCTAATTTGAATAACACATATTATGTGGATGCTTCATGAGATGACATTACAGACCCGTGTTTCTCTCTGCTATTAGTCCATTTTCAGATCAATTTTAAAAAAATCTGTACATTTTCTTTCCAGGTATTTACCAATTTTTTACTGAAAAACCGCGTTTGTCGAGCATACTTTTATTTATTGGCTGGTGATCTCCCCCTCTTTCTAATATAGTAGTTTTTATTGTATTCGGGCCCTTACTATTTTTAAGATTGTTAACTGAGTTTTTTTTTATTCGTCCAACAATTTATGAATAGTAAGGGCACGAATAAAATAAAACCCCCTATATTAGGAAGAAGGGGGCCACCAACCAATAAATAAATTCTGAACAAATTTTTACCTTCATATTTAATTCCAACTTTTGTTTTTAACAGGCCTTGCGCCTACCTATTCTCCCAACTACGAATTCTATCTTTGCCACCGCCGATACAATGCAGATACAATTCGCTGCCGGAAGTTTCTGCCAATTTCTTTTGAATTTCGAAGTTCAATCTTAGAAAAATAAGTAAAACCTGTTGAGATACTCGGAGGGCCTGTTCCCCCAATATTCAGGCTGAAGCTGTATGTAATTATTCGAATAAGCATTCCTAGCGGACTCTTACCATAAGAAATAATATTGTGATTTTTCAGTAAATTTTTGTTTTAATTTTAATTAAAAAAATTTTAGGCAAGTTTTAAAACACTCAAAGGAAATTAATAAAAATAAAAATTTTTGTTAAAAAAATATGAAGTAAAATTTTTTGTTGTCAAATGGTTTAAATACCTCAAAAAATTGTCTTTTTGGCATTTATATTTTTAATATTTGTATATCAAAAAATAATTACAAGGTATTCATCAATAGAATTAATTAAAATTATTTTTAAAATTAATTCAAATATTTTTTAATTTTTTAAATAATTAATTGATCTTTGTCTTTATTTAAAATAATTAATTAATTAAAACTATAAACTATAAATAAAAATAATTTTTTAAATTTTACCAATTTTTTTTTTAATTCGCCAAATATGTATGTAGGCTACTTTTTCTTTAAAAAATTATTTACTATTTTTATGAATTTATTTACGTTAATAATTTTTAAAATTTTCAATGAAAAATAAATATTACTAATTTATGATTTTTTATTAAAATAAATAAATTTTGTGTAATTAATTATTTTAATTAAATTTTTAATTTCTTAAGGTTAACAAAAATAAATTTAAAAAAAATTCTATTTTGTGTCCTTCAATTTAAAAAATATTTTATAGTCTTCGATTTAAAAATTTTATTTTTATTGTAGTTTATTGTATAAATTCATATGATGCAAAAAAATTAATTTTTCGAATTCCCCAAACAATTAATAATTAAAAATATGAACACAAAATTGAGTATAAAATAAATGAAAATTTTGTTATAAATATAAGTAAAATATATTTTTAAATTAAATTAATTTTTTAATTTTAATTATTTTTGTATAAATTATTTAAAATAATTTAAGATTAATAAATTTACTTAATATATTTTTTTAAATTTATTTAATTTTTAAATAATTTAAAATTAAAATTATTTTAATAAATTTTTTATTTTAATAATAAATTTTAAATAAAATCAAATTTAAATTAATTTTATTTATTTATTTAAAAATAATAAAAATTAAATTTAATTAATTTAATAATTTTAGTGAAATTAATTAAAAAATGAAGATTTTATTAACTATTTTCTTTATTTCTTTAATATTAGCATTTACTTATGCAAAAGAAAAAATACCAGAAAATGAGGGAGAAAAGGACGAAAAAACATTATTGGATGCTAAAAAGGAAGAAAACCCAATAAATCCTGAAATAAAACCAAATTTAGTATTTCAAGCTAAAGCTCCAGCAAAGGCGGCAGATGGCCCAGTTTTTACAGAAAAGACTGGAGATGGAAAGGAGTAAGAAATTAAATTTAAATTATTTTAATTAAAACTAAGCAAAAAAATAAACAAAATATTAATATTATTAAATAATTATTATTAAAGAAAAAATAAATAAAATTTTAATTTCAGAGGTCGCCATAAACGTTGGTGGGGTGGATGGGGAGGATGTTGTGGTGGTTGGGGCGGTTGGGGAGGATATGGAGGATGGGGTGGATGGGGAGGCTATGGAGGTTATGGAGGCTATGGTTGGGGATGGGGACGACGATAAAAAGATGAAGAAAATTAAAATAAATAATTTTAAATAATTAACAATTTTATTTAGTTTATTAATTTATAAAAATATTTAAATTATAATTATTTATTAAATAATTAATAAAAATAATTTATTTATTTATTGAAGTTTATTTATATTTAATGGAAAAAATTTAAGGTTAAACATAAATAAATTAAATTATTATTTTTTTATTAAATTAATTTAAGATTATTAAAGAAGAAATGTGTAAAGTTTAATTTAATAATTTAAATATTCAAGTTGCGTAAAAATTAAACAAATTTTAATAATTTAAAACTATTCAATTATAAATTACTTTCCAAAGGAATAAAAAAATAAAGCAAAAATATTTCGTGGAATGACATTTAAAAATTTAAAATAAATAATTATTCTCCTCTTCTATAAAGGTATTTATTAATTTTATATTTAAAATAAGTATTGGATTTTGATTTTAAATAAACTTATAAATTTGTTCAAAAAATTTTCATTTGCTGAAATATATGAGATTAGACTCTAGATTATTAGTCAATTTATTTAGTACTACTGTAAATATTTTGAGAAAATAATATTATTTGCGGATAAAAATTTGCGGATTTTGTTGTCATAATTTAAAAAAGAACTGAATTATTAATGCAATGCATTATAAAATTATTAGTTATATTTTTAATTATTTCATTCGTTATTTTTAATTGTCTTTTATAGAATAAATTTATTTCCAGGGAAAATTTAACTTAAAAAAAATCAAAATTAGATATGTACATATTCATTAAAAATATTTATTAAAACCGTTATTAATTTAATTTTTTATAAAAAATTAAATTTCATTTAATTGAATTATTTTCCCTTTAATTGAATTTTTGCTGTTGTTCTTTCACTTCTCGAATATCTTCCAACCATCTCAAATGTTAATTAACAAAGTAAATTGAGTTCTTTATATCAGCCTTGAATTAATTAAGAGTAAATTGATTGTTAATTTAATATTAATAGTGTTGATGTTCAGGGTTCATCCAAGAAATTGATTTAGAATATTTTAACCCTTCCATTAGCAATGGAAATTTCCATTAATACAACAAAGAAAAAGAAAGACTAAGAGAAGGAAATCTATTAAAGGATTTAGTGCCTAAAATTTAAATTTAAATGTCTTTTAAATTGTGGCAATCTAGATTGGATTTATTAAATCAATTATTTAAAAAGCTTTACATACTATTTTAAATAATTTAATTCTTTTCCTTTAAAGACTTTAATAAATAAATTAAATACATACCTACACCCACATAGTAGAGAATGGTAAATAAATACAAGGGAATTGAATTATATTTTACCATTAAAAAATTTGAATTATTCTTACCTTTTTAATAGACTTTATTCACAATTTAATATTTATTAATACAAAAATTAAAAATTAATTTTTAAGAATTAACCTTGAATAAAACCTTTTAATAAATAATTTTAAAAAATAATATATTTATATATTTAGAAATGAAATTAATTAATTTTATTATTTTATTTTTAATTATTTTATTGTACATTTCTTTAATTGAATGTATGGATAGTAAAAAGAAAGGAAAAAAGAAAATTCAACAAGGAGAATCTTCAAATTTTGATAAATCTAATTTACCAGATTTGAATAAACAACCTAACCATATTAGACTTTTTGGTGAAGATATTTATGAAACAACAAATAATTCTGGTTATTTATATAATTAAATACAAATAGTTTATTTTATAATTTAATGATAAAGTTTTATATTCATTTAAATTAAATAATTTATTTATTTATAGAAGAAACTTTTCAAGAAAATGAAGAAAATCAACAAAATAGTAAATTTTATTTAAATAAATTTATTTTATAAAAATAAACATTAATTTTTATATTTTCTTATTTATTTAATTTTAAAGGTATGCCATTAAAAAGAGAAAAAAAAATAAAAGAAAAGGAAATAGAGTTATCTCGAAGTAAGTTTAATTAAATTAATTTATTTATATTTATTTTAAACAATTTATAAGTTTTATTTTCAATAATATGGAAATAATTGGTAATTAAATAATTTTAATTTATTTTAAATAATTAATTTAATTTAATAATTTATTTTTATTTAAGGTTTTACATCAAAAGTTTATGATTATTTTGCAATTGATAATGATGAAAAGGTTAAATGTTTATGTTATTTAAATATTAAAATAAATAATAATGGTAATGTAATTCATAATAATAAATTATGTCCAAAGGAAGTAAAATATGGAAGAAGTGGACATATAACACATTTAAAATATCATTTGAAGAAATATCACCCTGAAGCTTATAATGAGTGCGAAATAAATGACAAAGATAGAAAAAATAAATTTGAACGTGGAAAAAGGATCAAAAAAACTTAAAAATTAAAAAAAAAAATAAAAAACACAAAATTCTTCATAATTCTCTATTAAATAGATTTTACATATTTTTACATTATTTTCTTTTTGCTATTAATTTACTATTTATTTTTGAATTTTATTTTAACTTTATTTTTATTATATTTTTTATACCTAACAATTTATTGAAATTTTTAGATAATTTAATAGTTTTATATATTAACCTTTTTAATTATTTTTATTTGTTAGAATAAATTTATTTTTAAAATTATATGTAAATTAATTAAAATAAAATTTTTCTTTTAATCTTACGTTTTCCTTCAGTCTTTTCTTCAATTTTTTCTTCTTCATCTTTACCATCTTCTTCATTTTCTTTTTGTTCATTAGAGTCATTTTTATCTTCATTTATTGTTTCTCTTTTTTTTTCTGATTTCTCTTCTAATCCTTCTTCTGTTTTTAATTCTGATTTTTCATTAATGTTTTCTTTAGATTTTTCTTCTAATTTTCCTTCTATGTTTGCTGTTGGAATTAAAGAAGAATAACCAATTAATAATAAAATAATTAATAAAATCAATAAACTACGCATTACTTTAATTAAAAATATAAATAATTAATTTAAATAATATAATTTAAAATTTTATTTTATTTAGAATTCTAAATATTATTAAATAATGTTAATTAATTTAATTTTATTTTCCCTTTTAACGACCAAAAATTTCCCTAATAATTTTTTTTATTAATTAACAAGTTTTAATATTATTTATAATATATTTTCTAAAATTATATAATTTAAAAATTTTTTTTTTAGTTTATTAGTTTGTTTTTTCTAGAAAATAGATTTCTTTATTAACATTTACTAAAATTAATTAATTTTTCAAAAACTTAATTTTATAATTTAAAAACAAGAAATTGCTAAATTAATGATTAATAATCTTTTTATTTTATTATTAATTAGTTAGTTATTAAATATGTATTTTTGTAAATTTATAAAATAAAAATTTAAATGATAATTATTTATCTAAAATAAGTTTTTTTTTAAAATTAATATATGTAGAATTTAATCAAAAAATTAATTATAAAATTAATTTTTATTGTTATAAAGATATTTTCTTATTTTTTGTTTTATTTTCGACTTAGGTATTATTATTTTAATTTAATTATTGTATTATTTATTTTAAATAAAAAATATCGTTATTTAAATTTTGCATTATATTTATTTCAAAATAATGTTAATCAACATATTCAATTTAATAAAGTACATATTATTACGTAATAATTTTTAAAATAAATTTTTTATTTAATTTATAAAAAGTATTTTTTTATTATTTTTTGGATAAAAATATTTTTATTTATTTCGTCTCGTCAAAAAAAAATTTAAATACAAATAACGGCAAAAAGTGTAATAAATAATTTTAAAATTAGTTGTCTTAATTTTCATTATAAAATTAATTTAAAATAAAAATATTAATTTATTATGTTAATTTTATTATTATTATTATTAATTTATGGAATTTTATTTATTAATTGCACAACACAAAAAAATAAATTTATTCCTGAATTTAAAAAATTATCAGAAGCTAATTCCTCAACAAGCACATTTGCAGACTTTAAATATTTTTTAAATCCAAATGGTAAATTAATTAAATTAAAAATATTATTTTAATAAATTTTTATTATTTTAATGATTTTATTTTTTTAAATTAATTATTTTAAAAAATTAATATTTCATTAATTAATTAAATTATTCCATTTTTAGCTGAAGAATTTAATCCATTACATGATCAATTAAATAATTATCAAGGTATAATAATATTTATTTTGATTTAAATATTTTTTGTTATTTAATTAATTAATTATTAAATTAAAAAATTATTTTTATTTAATTAAGCAAATTATTCATTTGAATTATTTAATCAAATGTTTTCAATAAATAATTCAAATTATCTTTGTGCAGAAGAAACTTTTAATTTTTCTTTATTTGGACAAAATACAAATTCATGGGAATTTAATTTTCCAATTTTTGAAGGAATTAATCAAAATATAGTAGAACAAGAATTTATAGTAAATTTTAATCCTGAATGGATTATTGAAAATATTTCAAAACATTTTGATGAAATAGGATGGCCTGAAGAAGAAAAATATTTAACAGATAATAAAGTAAAATATTTTATTAAATTAAAATATATTTAAAGAATTATTTAATTAAAATTAATTTATTAACAATGAAAACAGAATGGATTTTAAAAATTATTAACCCAAATAATCAATTAATAACAGAGAATATTAAATTGGATTTTGGACATTTAAAAAATAAAAAAATGTTAAAAATAATTGAATTACTTAATAAATATGAAAAGTTTAATTAATTAATTAAATTTATTTTAAATTAATTATTTAGTTGTATAGCCAATTGGAATAATAAAACAATTATTACATTAACAGGCCCAATATCAATTATTACAAAAGTTACTTCAGAAGAAATTAAATTAAAAGGAAATGTGAAAAGTTATTTGGTAAGGATTAAATGTTTTTATGTTTTATGTTTTTAATTGTTTTGGGTGTTGATAATTTTATTTACTTAATAATGTTTGTTTGTTTATGTTTTTAATTGTTTTAATTGAATGTTTTTCTTTTGTTTTAATGTAATTATTCTATGTTTTTGTGTTGTTGTAAATGTTTTGAATAATTTATAAAATGTTTTGTGTTGTATTTATAAATGTTTGTAAAAACTAATTGGGGTAAGGCAATAAATTTATTTATTAAGTTTAATAATATAATTAAATACCCTCCTATTTCACAATTCTTTAAATTAATTATTATTGAATATGAAAATAAAAAATATTGTGCAGATATAATTTTTACTAAAGCTGAATGGAATATTGAAACAAATTTTGATGAAATTAATAAAAATAATAATTATTGTGGAAAATATTATTTTCAAAATTGGGAATATAAAAATTATAATATAAATATTAACGAATTATTTAAAAATAATTTAGAATTTTTAGAATGGTATTTAGGCATTGAATTATTAGATTTATTAAATACAAATGAATTTAATGAAATTAATAATTTATGTAAATATAATTAATTTTAATTAAAAAAAATTTTTAATTTAAGTAATTTGTTCGGATGAACATTTATTTAATAATAAAATTAAAAATTTACCTTCTAGTTCAACATATTTAATAAATTTTTTAGAAGAATTAAAACATCCAACATTTATTAATTTATTTAAAAATATAAATTTAAATAATATAGTAAATAAAGAAAAAAATATTAAAAAATATAATAAATCAAATATTCGAATATATCAAGTTATTAATTTAATTATTTTAAATAAATAAATAAATATATTATTATTAAGGATTTTATAATAAATTTTAATAGAAAAAAGCAAATACCAAATTGGGTATTGGAGTATTTAAATAAAGAAGAATTGAATAAATTAAAGCCAAATGAAAGGTATTATTGGATTAATGATCCAGATTTTTCTGAAATATTTCAACCAAAATATGAAGATTATGATTGTCCACAAGTTAATTTTTTTTAATTTAATTAAATTTTTTTTTTTTTAATTTTAAAGCGTTTTGACATTAATCACGGCCATTTAGCACCAGCTTTTTTACATCCTTTTCAACAAGGATATTATCTTACAAATTCTGTACCTCAATATGATAAAATAAATAAAGGGCATTGGAGGGTTATTGAAGAATATATTAGGTAATAAATAAATAAATATTTATTTATTTAAAAGTATTAACTAATCTTATTCAATTTATTACGATAAAGGGTAGAAATACGATCTCACAAAATATTTCTAATTTAAAATTCCCCTACTACTTTAATTATATTTTTTTTAAGTTGTTTGGCAAGATCTGTTGAGGAAACATTTATTTATACAGGACCATTATTTTTGCCTAATGAAAAAACAAATTTAATGGAATTTCAGGTAATTAATAAATTTTAAAATAATTTTTTTTAAATAATTTTAGGTTCTAGGACCAAAAGAAATTTTTGTACCAACACATTTATTTAAAATAGTTTTGCTAAAAATATTTGAAAATAATAATTGGAAATATTGGTTAGAATCTTATGTAATTACAAATATTAATTTAGATGATTTATTTAATGAAAAATTAGGTAATTAATTAATTTTTAATAAAATAAATAATTTAAATTTTATTAATAAAACTATTAAGAATTTAGAAAAAATAAATATTTTTATTTTTTAGATAATTTAACAAATCCATATAAAAATGATGGATCTCCAGAAATTATTCAGAATTGTCGAAGAGATTTATATTCGTTTGAATATAGCAAAGATAAAATATATTATATTAATGATTTACTTAATTATTATAGAAAACCATATAAATTTATTGAAGAAAATGTTGAATTTAAATTATTAAATAAAATAAATGAAAATATTAAAAAATTAAAAGATGTTCAAATTTTTGATTTGGAAATTGAAACAAAAAGTAGAGAAGAGAGTGAAGGTGAATTAAATAAAAATAAAAAAGAGGAAGAAAAAATAAAGGTTATTTAATATTAAATTTTAAATAAAAAAATTATTAAAAAAAAAAAGGTTAAGAAAATTTGTTTTTCACAAATTTAGGGCTAGACATTTTTACCTATATTAAAATTAAAAAATAATTAGAAAAATTAAAATTATTAGAATGGAAGTTAGAATATATTTTAAAAATTAATCGAATCGATACTATTTTTAAATGGAAAAAGTTTTTCAATTAAATAAACTTTTAAATTTACAATTAGGAAAAATTCCTTCTTGAATTGGGGGGATGGCGCAAAAATAATTAATTAATTAATTTTAAAAAAAATAATTTATAGGTTGAAGATATAAAAAATATTCCTAAAACAAAAAAATTAAATAAAACAAAAAATAAAAATAAATTAGAAAAAAAAGAAGAAGATGAAGATATAAAATTATTAAATGAAATAATAAAACAAAATAAACTTGAAATAGAAGAAAAAGAAAAAAAAGCTAAAGAAGCTTTAGAACTTAAAATTAAAAAAAATTTAGAAATTGAAAGAAAAGAAAGAAAAAAAGAAAAAAGAAAATTAAAAAAACAAACAAAATTAAATAAAGAAAATAATTTAATAATATATTTACCAGTAGATAATAATGAAAATTTAAATTCTTTGGGAAATAATTATAATTTTTATAATAATATTGGAAATAATATTTTAAAACATATTGATGTATTTTATAAAGAAAAAACATTAGAAAAATATTGTCTAATTGATAAAATGATTGTACAGTATTTTCATTCTGTTGCAAAATATTTTACTTTAATTTATAAAAAATTTGAAAATGTTAGTACAAATTGGCGGTTTGATGGTTCTTATTATGATCAATTAGTTAATTATAGGGAAATAATTAATAAAGAGAATAAAAATAATTTAAAAACACATAAAATGATTGAAGAATTTGTTGTCAAATTTTTATATTTTTATCAAATAACATTTAATGATTTGGTTAATTTAGTAGGAAGTAATTTAGATAAAGCATTAGCTATTGTTTTTAATGAACAACAAATACCTGAAAAAATTATTCCAATTTATGATATTTTGGGTTAGTTTTTAATTATTATTTTAAATTTAATAAAAAGTTAAAAGAAATAAATTAATTTAATACAAGGGATTGAATTTTCTGAAAATTATAATTAATTAATAATTAATTACCTTTATATTTTGACTAATATATAAATCAGAAAATTTTCTACAAAATACTAAAAATTTTAATTTTTTGAAAAATTGGAAAAATTGTTATGAAAATAAACAATTTTTGATGTATAAAAGTTATTTTTTGACTATAATATTTTTTCTTTTTCTTTTTTTTAAATTAGGGATTGTTGTGTATTTTTGTAGAAAATTTTCTGTTCTATTAAAAAATAAAATTATTAATTTATTTAATATTTAATTTTTTTTAATTGTCAAAATTAAATCAACCACCATACTTTACAATTATTTAAAAAGTTTAGAGAAATTAAAACATAATTATTTATTAAATTAATTTTTATTTTATTAATTATTTATAGAAGAATTATTTAATAATCATCCTCAAAAATATTTAATATCAGAATTAATAATTATAAAAAAAAATATTAAAGATGATAAATTAATAAAACTTATTGAAATTATGTACCTTATAATTTTTCATTCCAGTTTATTGGATAAAGTAGAAAATGCTTATTTATTAGAGAAAAATGGATTATTAATATATTCAATAGTTAATTCAATTATTTTTGAAAATTCGTTTGTTATTTTAAATTTAATTAAAAAATTAAATTAATATATTATTAAATAATAATTATAATTAATAGAATTTTTAATAAAATTAAAAAATAACTGCTAAGGAGATCAAAAACAAAAATTTTTGAATAATTAGAATTTAAAAATAAAAATAAAGGGTTTAATAAAGATTTAATTAATTAATTAAATTAATTAATGAATATATATATTTTATAATTAAAAAAAACTTTATTGTTTAATAAAATATTAATTAATAAAACTTTAATTAAATAAAAATAAAAATTTAAAAAAAAAATAATTTAAGTATTTTAAAATATATAAATCAACTTTTTCAATTAATTAAATTATTTGGAATAGAAAATAATAATGAAATAGAAATTTCAACATTTGTAGTAAATAAATTCCAAATATTATTATTATCTTCATTAGACGAAAAATTTAATAAATTAAATAAAAAAAATAATTCAATAATTTCAAAAAAAAAAATTAAAAAAAAAGATGAAGATAAATTAAATCAAAATATAAAAAAAATAGAATTAATTGTTAATAATAAAAATTTAATTAAAAATAATTTATATGAATTAATTAATAATACTTTTTGTATAATATTAAAAATAAATAAAAAATATGATTTAATGTTGAAAAATAAAAATATAATAGAAGAATATCATAATAATGTTAAAAATAAAAATAATAAAGAAAATGATGAAATGAATGAAGTTAATTAAATAAACAAATATATATAAGGTATAAATGTTATTAATTTTTTAAAAATTATTGAAGGAAAGAATATTTTTTGTATTTATTTAATTATTATTTTAATTTTTATTAGAGATTGGCTTGATCGGTTCTTTGTTTGTTTTCAATTTTTTTTAACTGAAAAGACAGAAACGTTTGTCTGATCTCTAATTATATACACTAATTTTTGCTGTAAAATAATATTTAATTTTTATTTAATCAATTAATTTAATTAAAGAATTAAAAATATAAAAATGTTTACTTTAATTTTTTTAACAAAAATAATTTATCTGAAGTGTAATTTTTTAATAAAATTAATTTTTAAAAATTAAATAAAATTTTATATAATTAAAAAGAAATAAATTAATTATTTATTTGTTTTCATTTATTAATATAATTTGATTATAATAAATTATTTTAATAAATTTTTTTATTTAATAAAGAAAATTAAAATAGAGAGTTAAATAAAAAAATTTTTTAAAAATTAATTTCATTAAAAAAATAAATTAATTTATTTATTTAAAAAATGAATGAATTAAATATGAGTTATTCGAGTATTAGAATTTGTATCTCTAGAGAGGATATTTGAGTCTGTACATATGAAAAGATGATAATTGTGTTAAAACTCTCGAGAATGGTATATTTGAGTCTGCGATGGGATAATTTGAGGTTTTTATGGAATATTTAGCTTTGATTTGACTTTAAGATTGTTTTGATTAAGTTTTAGTTTCATTCTGAATTTGTGTTAGTGTTTATTTTTTGCTAGCGAAGTAGGACGCCCGAAGGGCGTCCTACTTCGCTAGTTACTTAAAAAAGAAAGGACAAGGCTCAAAAAAAGAAATCTATTAAAGGATTTAATGCCTAAAATTTAGCGGTAAATGTCTTTTAAATTGTGGCAATCTAAATTGGATTAATTAAATCAATTATTTAAAAAGCTTTACATACTATTTTAAATAGTTTAATTCTTTTCCTTTAAAGACTTTAATAAATAAATTAAATACATACCTAAACCCACATAGTAGAGAATGGTAAATAAATACAAGGGAATTGAATTATATTTTATCATTAAAATATTTTGTAAAATTATTCTTACCTTTTTAATATTCTTTCTTCCTAATTTAATATTTCTTAATACAAAAATTAAAAATTAATTTTTAAGAATTAACCTTTTAATAAATAATTTTAAAAAATAATATATTTATATATTTAGAAATGAAATTAATTAATTTTATTATTTTATTTTTAATTATTTTCTTGTACATTTCTTTAATTGAATGTATGGATAGAAATAAAAAAGGAAAAAAGAAAATTCAACAAGGGGAACCTTCAATAGTCAATCCATATATAGATTCATCAGGTAATAAAATTACAATTAGACAACCACATGAAGTTATTTATCATCCAATACAAGATATCCAAATTTTAAGTAGTGAAGAAATTTATGGAACAGAAGAAGATCAAGGTTTGTATTATTTTAATTAATTAATTGGTAAATAAATTATTAAATGTATCCCCTTTTATGTAAAAATAATTTCCTTAGTACTTATTGTTTTACTAGTCATTGAGGATTAACGTTAACCATAACTTTCTTTTAAAATGTTTTATTCTCCTAATTTAAATAATTTATTTATTTATAGAAGAAACTTTTCAAGAAAATGAAGAAAATCAACAAAATAGTAAATTTTATTTAAATAAATTTATTTTATAAAAATAAACATTAATTTTTATATTTTCTTATTTATTTAATTTTAAAGGTATGCCATTAAAAAGAGAAAAAAAAATAAAAGAAAAGGAAATAGAGTTATCTCGAAGTAAGTTTAATTAAATTAATTTATTTATATTTATTTTAAACAATTTATAAGTTTTATTTTCAATAATATGGAAATAATTGGTAATTAAATAATTTTAATTTATTTTAAATAATTAATTTAATTTAATTTAATAATTTATTTTTATTTAAGGTTTTACATCAAAAGTACATGATTATTTTGCAATTAATAATAATGGAATTGCTAAATGTTTATGTTATTTAAATATTAAAATAAATAATAATGGTAATGTAATTCATAATAATAAATTATGTCCAAAGGAAATAAAATATGGAAGAAGTGGATATATAATAAAATTAAGAAATCATTTGAAGAATAACCACCCTGAAGCTTATAATGAGTACGAAATAAATGATGAAAATAGAAAAAATAAATTAGAACAAGGAGAAGGATCAAAAAAACTTAAAAAATTAAAAAAATTGAATAAAAAACATTAAAACAAATAAAACAAAGTTTTAACAAAATTCTTCATAATTCTCTATTAAATACATTTTACTTCTTTTTGCATTATTTTCTGTCCGCTATTAATTTATTATTTATTTTTTATTTTATTTTAATTTATTTTTATTACATTTTTTTAAATCTAGCAATTTATGGAAATTTTTTAGAAAATTTAATAGTTTTATATATTGACTTTTTAATTATTTTTATTTATTGGAATAAATTTATTTTTTAAATTAATTAAAATAAAATTCCTATTTTTAAAAAATTTTTAATTAAAAATTCAAAATATAAATAAATATTTAAATTAAATATTTATTTATATAAAAATTATTTTTATTTATTTACTAATCACAACTGTCAAGTCTTTTTGTGTGTCCAAGTTGCTTTTTTACCAAAAAATTGTCATTCCCGAAGGAGTCAAAAAATCGGAAGAAGCTAAAATGAAGTAAAGAAGAAGAAAAGAAAAAATAACAGAAAAAATGTATTCCGGTTCCCATGCCTCCCAGAATTTTCCCTTCCCTTTTTTTCTTCTATGTATTCACCCCCTATACTTCTTTAAAGACTGAAAAATGCCATTTGATAAAAAGTGTCTCTTTAAAAAAAAATAAAACTAAAAATATGCTTTAAATAAGAAGAGTAAAAAAAAGAATAAAGCAAAAATGAAGGAAAATTAAGTAAACCAAAAAAAAATTAAATAAAAACATTGTTTAGTTAAAAACTTGCTTTTATGTATATATCTTCTTTTAATATTTAAAAAAGACAAAAAAAAACCAAATAAAACATTAAATTTAATATTTAACCAAATAATTTTTTATAATATTTAAAAAAATATATTTTCCTCAATATCCTTTACTCATTTTTTGTATTTATTTTATTAAAAAACCCCCAACCCAACCTATTGCTTTTTCAAATAAAAAAAAAATCTCACGCAGCATATAATATTTAAAAGTCAATATTTACTTAAAAATATAGAAAAATTGTAATTGATATTATTTATTTTCTTAAAATGAAATTGTTTTAAATTTAATAATAAAAATTAAATTTAATAATTTTTTTATTATTTTAGACAAAATAATATTTTCTTTTAATTTTATTTATTTAATTTATTTTAAAATAAATATATTTAAAATTACAAATAATTTCAAATTAATTTTAAAAAATTTCCTTTTATAATTTACCTTAATAAACCTTCCTAATTCTGTTGAAGTAAGTCGAGTAAATTTAAAATATATTTTTAAATGTATGTAATTATATTTTTAATTAATTATTAAAATTAATTATAATTAAAATTCAATTATTTTTAAATAAATTAATTTAATAAAATCTTTTTCTATTTTTTTAACGGTTGAATTAACTTCCATAAAAAAAAATTTATTATTAATATAATTTTTGTACACTTCAAATAATAAATAATTCCAACCTGCTTTATACTTATATATAACCTAAAATATATTATTTTTTTTTTTAACAATAAATATAAACTAAATATATTTGTATATTTTGCCCTTTTTTATTTTTGTTTTGTTTGGCCAGTTATGCTTTTATTTTTTTTTTATAATTTTTAAAATTCTTTGTTTGTTCATTTTAATTTAAAAATTTTTACAAACCTTAAAACAATTTTAAAAAAATAAAATTTTTTTAAAAAAGGGGAATATTCACATGTTAATAAGTTTAATTGCTCAATATAATTATTTAATTTTAATTTTAATTGAAATGTTTATTTCTTCATTTAAAGCATTAATTTTATCAGGAGATAGAGAATCATTTGTTAGGTAATTAATTAAATTTTAATTTTAATTTAATTTAATTTAAGATTTCCAAAATGGGCACAAACTTTTGAAAATGAAATTAAATTTGAATTTAAAACAAAACAATCAAATTCTATTTTAATTTATACTGATGATGGTTTAATTTAATTATTTAATTAAACTAATTAATTAAATTAAGGAGCAATTAATCACAATTTTTTAATTATTAGTATAATAGAAAATTATATTCTTGTAGAATTTAAAATTGGTGAAATAGAATCAATTAATACATTACCAAAAAGACAAAATATTTATTTAACAGATACTAAAGTAAATGATGGAAAATGGCATTATTTTAGTTTTTTTCAAGTTTATTTATTTTTTTTTTATTTTTTATTTAATATTTAAAGGCTTGGGAAAATATTAAAATACAAATTGATAAGGAAATTAAATTTCGTTTATTAGAAAAACAAAAGAGTTTTGCACTTGGAAATATAAGAACAAATTCTGATATGTTTATTGGGGGTATACCTAAGGTAATTAAATAAATAAAATTAATTAATTAAATAAAATTAATTTTTTATTTAATAATTTATTTTTTAATTTTATATTTAATTTTAAATGCCTAGAAAAGACCTAGCCTGATTTAATAAAATATCCCAATTCCATACCTTTTATCTTTAATTGATTCTGTGATTGAATTAATCTCAAAAAATCTGAAATTCTCAGACTCACAAAATCTCGGTTGAAATACCGAAAAATCAATTTTACTGTGCAATTTTAATTTTAAATTTTCTCAGTTTAAAATATTCTTTAATAAACTATATTTTATACTTTTTGGCACTTAAAGCACTAGGGAATTGTCTCTAACATGTGCTTTTTTATTTTTAAATTAGAAAGGAAAAGGCACTAAATGATCTTGTAAAAACTAAAAAATAAATAAATAAATATTTATATTTTATTTAGTTGAAAAAATATAAATTATTTGTGAAGCTTTTCTTGTAAATAAAAATTTGAAAAAAAATAATAATATTAAATTATTTAAAAATAATAAAATAAATATGGAAATTTAAATAAAATATAATAAGAATTTAATTAATTAAATAATATTTTTTAAAGGATGTTGAAAAACTTAGTGCACCATTAAGAAGATATTCTAAACGATTTGCTGGTTCAATTAGAAATTTAATGTATAGAATATATCCACAAGGAATGGCTGCACCTTTAATGATTGATTCTTTTGGAACGAGAAAAACAGATGATGATTATTGTTTGTAAGTTATTTTATTTTATAAATAAATATTAGGCTGTGAGGGAATATATTTATTTAAGAATATCTTGTAGGTTGTAAAGAATGGACAATGTCTGACAATTCAGACCCCAATATTTTTGTTATTTTCGAATAAACTTTGCGTTGTTAGTAATCATATAATTAAAAATTCAATTATATATTTTGTACAAATTAATTTTTTTTTTTTTTCAATTTTTCTAGAGGACAAAATTCAAAAAATCATAAAAAAGAGCAAACATCAAAAAATGAATTAAACTTTTGTTACAATTCTGGAATATGTTATAGTGCAAATAATGGTCCTCGTTGTGATTGTTTTTTTTCAGACTATGAGGGAAGAAAATGCGAAAATAGTTTTAAATAATTTTAATTATTTAATTTATTTTTATAGAAAAACCAAGCACAGAAGTTTCATTTTTTGGAAATGAATGGTTAGGTTATGATATTACTCAAATGGAAAAATTATTTGAAAATAATAATAATATTAATGAAGATCCAGATTTATTAGCTGTTTGGAGTCATCGAGAAATTTTTAATATTTCTTTCAGAACAAATTTTTCAAAAAATGCAATTTTATTTGTTGCTGGAGATTCAAAAGTAAATTTTATTTATTTTAATTAGAAAATAGAAACAGAATTTTATTTTACTGCAGAAAGGAAAAAAAATTCTGAAAATGTTTCTTTTTATCTAAAATTGAAAACTTAAGTAAAATAAACAAAAATAAATTAATCAGAAAAAGTATTATTTTTCTTTAACGAAAAATAAAAAAATCAGAATAAAAAAATTCTGAAAAAGTTTTATTTTTTATTTCACATGTAAATAAACCTATTAAATTATTTATTAGAATAATAAAGTATTTTTTAGAGTAATTTAAAATTAACAATTGAAAAAGGAGAACTTTTAACAACACATCAATTAGAAAATACAGATAAAAGATTTATAAGAGTACAAGATTTGGCTCAACGAATGCCTCTTCGTTTTGATGATAATGTTTGGCATTCAATTTGTATTATACGTGAAATACATTCAGTTAGTTTTTAATTTACAAAAAAAATTAATTAATTAAATTAGGTATAAATATTATAAATAAAATATTTATTCATTTAATAATTCTTATAAAAACTATTTTCATTAAAAATTTAAATTTTTTCTATAAAAATTTTTTAATTTTAAAATAATTAAACATTCCAATAAGTTGTTATTGCAAATAATTTTCTAAAAACATTTTTATTTATAGTACCTCCTGTTAAACGATATCCCTATTATTATCATTTAATTAAATAAAAATTTAAGTAGTGTATTATTTAATTATTATTAAATCTTATATTCTAGCCTGGATTTAAAGGTGCCGTCTTCTCGGTAGGTTAGCCGGCAATTTGAAATATTTTTTAAAAATTATTTTTTATTTAATTCTTTGCTGTATTAAAAATAATTTTGTTGAGTAATATAATCATTTTTTAATTAAATTTTTTTGTTTGCTGTGGCCACTCTTGGCATACAATTTTTCTAATTTTTTATGTTTCTCTTTTTTCTGAGTTTTTAACCATTTTTCTTTTTAAATTTTAATTATTTAAATTTTTTAATTATTTATTTCAGATTCGTTTAATTGTTGACAATGTTTTTGATCAACAAGTTAAACAATTTACTCCACAATTGGAATGGTTAGGAAATTCTTTTTTCTATATTGGAGGTGTACCTCAAACATTATCTTATTTAATGCCATCAGATTATTTATTACCTTTTCGTGGATGCTTAAAAAATGTTAAAAATTTAATATAATAAAAATATTAATTATTTAGATATTTTTTCAATCGGGTCCGATAGAAATTAATTTAATACAATTAGCAGATCAGGGATTTGGACAATCTAATGGTAACTAAAAAATATTATTAAATACTTTAAATAAAAACTTTTTTTAGTCCAAACTTTTGGTGATATAGTTTTCTCTTGTATGCCAAGTGCACAAAATGCTCCTTTAATTTTTTCTTTTAATAATGGCAATAATTATACAAAATTACCTCCTTGGCGTTCACCTTCTCGTGGAAATTTGGGTTTAATTTTTTAAATTATTTTTTTTAAATTACTTTAATAATTTAAGCCTTTCAATTTCGAACTTTAACACCCGATGGTTTAATTCTTTACCATGGAATGTTACAATGCAAAAATTTTACAATTTGTGATTATTTGGCTTTTGAATTAATTAATGGACATTTATTTGTTAATTAATTAATTTTTATTTTAAAAAATATTTTTAAGATGATTGTAAATCTTGGTTCTGGTGATATAAGACTTCAGGTATTAATAGTAAATTAAAAATTTTATTTTATTAGCAAAAGTTGGGCATCACTCGTTCGCCCAACTTTTGCTAGCAATTAATTTAAATTAAATAAAAAACAACTTTAATCAAAAAAAATTATTTATAATCTAAAAATTAAAATATTTTTATGCCTCCGCCAAAGCTTTAAATGATGGTCTATGGCATAGTTTAGTTATGGAAAGAAGCGGCCGTAAAGGTAAAAGAATAAATTATTATTTATATTAAGTATTTATTTATACAGGTTATATTTCTGTAGATTCTCTTAGAACAGAATTTTCTTGTCCAGGAATTTCAGCTAATTTAGATATTGGTATATAGATTTATATTTAATTTAAAATAAAATTAAATTATTTAGATGAACCAATTTTTCTTGGAGCTGTTCCCTGGCCTGATCCATTTTCTTCCCAACAAAATAATAATAATCATATTAATATAGAAACTGTAACAATTATTGAATTAGAAGAGAAATTAGAATTTAAAAGAAATTTTCCTTCATCTGTATAAATTAAATTAAATTAATTAAAAATTTAATTATTATTTAAAGGTTTGGACAATAAATCTTCAAAAAGGATTTTTAGGTTGTATGAAAAATATTCGTTTAAATGGAATTAATATTGAAATTGCACATATGTTTCAGTCAAATAAATTATTATTACAAAATGAAAAACAATTAGATAATAATAATTATAAAACAAAAATTAATGAATGTATGTAAATATAATTAAATAATTAATTATTTAATTATTAATTTAAATATATATATATTTAAGTTCTTATAGTATTAGAACCTTTGGTTGGGAAATTGATCTTTATGTTCTAATTTTCAGAACTTTATTGAACTCCAAATAATATTATTTTTAATAAAATATTTATTAAGTGTTTAAACCATCTTATGTACATTCAAAAAATTTGAATATTTTTATTTTTTACAAAAAAAATTAATTAACCAAAAAATTAATTTAAATATTTTAAAATTAATTTTTTTTTAATTTTTTAAAATTTAGCAATATTTCTTGGTTGTCCATTCTCTTTTTCGTTTGATTATTGTAAAAAATCTGGAAATAAAAATTTATGTAAAAATGGTGGTGTTTGTTCATCTTTTCATAATACATTTATTTGTGATTGTTCTGATACTCCTTTTGATGGAATTAATTGTCAACAAAGTTTTTTTTTTTAATTTTAAATTATTTATTTTTAAATTTAAATTTTTAGAGCCTCATCCTATACCCTTCCCTTTACCTTCTTCTCTCTCTGCTAAATTTATTTTCTCAGATCCATGGCAATTAGAGGCAGAAAATTTAGAAATAAAATTTAAACCAAAACTTGAATTTAATTTTAATGAAGAAAAAAAACTTTTTGTTTTAATTGATACAAAATTATTTAAAAATAAACAAAAATTATTAGAAAAAGATGAAAATAAACAACGTTTTTTAGTTGCAATTACTGGAACAGGTGGAATATTAATTAATTGGATATTTCAAGGAAATGAAGAAAATGTTAGTTTTATTTTAAAATTTAATTAATTAATTAAATTTTTTAATTTTATAAAAATAAATAAATTAAATAAATAAATTAATTAATAATAATTTAATATTTATTTAGAATAATTTTTTTTTGGACTTTTTTAAATAAAAAAAAATATTTATATTTAATTTAATTAATTTATAAAATTTAGATTTTTAATTTAACTTCTGCAAATATTACAAATAATTGGAATACATTTAAATTAATACGAAGAGGTCATCGAATTGGAGTTAAATTAAATGGAAAATGGAATAATAGTAAATAATAAAATTTAATTTTTTTTTAAAAATAATTTTCTTTTACAGTTACTTTAAATAATAATGAAAATAATAAACGTTTAATTCTTTTAATAAAAGAATTAGCTATTGCTCAACCTATTGGTACTAATAAAATTTCTAGTAAATTTTAAAATTATTTTTTAATTAATTTATTTTTTTAAATAATTAAAAAATTATTTTTAAGATAATTTGGAGCATTTATTTCGTTTCCACGGCGATTTAAGAATTTTATCTTTGAATGGACATGATTTATTAAGGCATATACGTATTATGAAAAGACAAAAAGGTTAAAAATAAAATTATTTATTTATTTTTTTTAATTTAAAAAAATATTATGAATTAAAATATAATTATTTTTAAATTTTTAAAAATAATTTATATTTTTATTTAAGTAATAGAATAATTTAAATATATGAATATATACTTTACAATTTTACCTATATTTTATTTTTTACTTTTATTTATTTTTTATTATTATTTAAATTAAAATTTAATTTAATATTTTACTTAGAAAATTTTTTTATTATTATTTGATTAATATTTTAATTATTTTAAATTTTTTATAAATTAAATTTTATTATTATTTTTTATTTAAAAAATAAAAATTAATTCTTAAAAAAATTTCTGCAACATTAATTTATTTTTAAAATTAGACTTTTCCTTCCTTCTCTTTTATTTCCTCACGTTTTCCAATTTTAATAACTTAACATACACTTCCAAGTTTATTAAAATAACAAGCATTTCCTCTTTTATATATTTTTTCTTGTCACAAATTGGATTAAAGAAAATATTTTTTTTTTCTTTCTTGGCACCTCAACTTTTTTTTTTTTTATAAAAAAATGTTTTTACTCATCCGCGCACTTTTCCTTAATTTTTTTTTTAAGAAGGAAATTACTTTATTTTAGTAATATTTTTACCATTCTTTTCCCCATTACTTTTTTTTTTCTTACATAATTCTTTTATTAAGGACATAAGCTACTAAACAATTGTTATTTCCTTTTATTTTTATAAAAATGGAATAAAAATAATTTTATGAATATTTTTATAAAATTTAAATTCAAAAGAGGAAATTGAATTTTTTTGAAGAATATTTTTAAAAAATTATTAAAAAAAAAAATATAAAATTAAATTTAAATAATTATTAAAACTTGGGCTCTTTTTTTAAATTCTTTTTTACAAAAGAAAAGTATTTAAAAAATTTTATTTTCTTTAATTTTAGTTTTAATAATAAATGTTTTATTTTTTAAAATTAATTATTATTTAATTTTTAAAATTTAATTTTTATTAAAATATTAAATAAAATAATACATAAATATATACATATATACTTTATACTTACTCTTTTAAAGAAATCCTTTTTCCCCATTTTCTTTTTAATATTTTATGTCTATTACTTGTATGTATATGCATTTTTATTCATTTCCTATATTTATTTATTTTTGCTAAATTCCTTATTTCGTCATTTTCTATTTAAAAAAGCTTTTTGGCATTAAACCCTTCCCAATTCTTTAAAATTTCTTTTTCACCTTAAATTCTGCTTTTTACTCTAAAAATTTCTAAAATAATTTCTTTCAAGTATTCACTTATAATAACGATTAAATAATTAAACTTTGCCCTTATTTTATTTAAAAAAAAAATATTTAAAAAGAATTTATTTTTAAATTAAAATAATTAATAATTTTTATTTTTTGAAAAAAATTAACAAATTATTTTTTAATATTTTTGAAGAATTTCATTGTAAGCTTACAATTAAAATAATTATTTAAAATGTTAAAAACGCTCATACAAAAATACCATTAACATATATCTCAAATAAATCTTTTTTTTTTTTATATTTTTTTATTCAATTAAAATAATTATTAAAAATTATTTAAATATTTTATAATTATTTTTGTATATTATTTCCTATTATTTTTTTAAAAATTAAATCAACATGCTATTAAATATTTAAAATTTATTAAAATTATTCCTTCCAAACATTTTAAAAATTCTTGAACAATAAAAAAGTTGAGGACAAATTTTGCGGACACCTCAAAATAATGAAAACAATACTCTTCCCTACTCTTTTAAAATTTTATTTTTTGACAGTTTAAAATTTGACCACTTTATTTTTAAAATATTTAAAGTCCATATAATAATTATTTTTAATTTTTCTTTTATAAAATTTTTAAAATCCTTTTTTTAGTCCCTTTAATATTTTGCCTCCCATCAATTGTCAAAAAACGTAAAAAATAAATGCCAAAATTTATATATCAGATACTGAGTTATTGAAATATGTCAAGGGGTAGAAAAAAAAGAAAAACTTCTTCATACATATTTAGCTCATCCCCCCAAAGAAAAAATATTTTTTTCCCTTTTTTGCATTTACTAATATATCAGTGCTTACTCATCTTTTCCTTTATTTTTACAAAGAATTATGGCATATTATTTATTACATTGGGGAATTTAAAAATATTTTTATTTATTTATTTTCCTTTTTTTTTATTTCTTAAATTTTACATTAAGTCAAGAATTATTCAAATTTATTTTTAAAATTAAAAATATTTTTAAAAATTGTTTTATAATTCTAATAAAAAGTTTAAAATCAAATTATTTAAATAAAGAATATATTCCATTAATTAATTGTTTTTAAAAATTGTTTTTCCTTTATAATTTTTATTTAAAATTTATTTAATTTTTTAATTTTTATAGGTTCCTCAACATCTTCACAAAATAAAGAAGAATTAAATTCTGAATATTTTGAAGGTTTAAAAGAAATTAAAATGGAAAATAAACATAGAAATTTATCTGTTGATAAAATTTGGAAAATGGAAGGAAAATATTACCAAACAACTAAAGTAAATTAAATTAATTATTATTTATTTTTTCTTATTATTATGTTATAAGATTTATTCAGTGCCTGGATTAGGCATTTAATTTACCTAATAAAATATTGAAATAATCCACCAAACTCACTAAATTCTTTTTAAATTTTTTTTTTTATAAAATTGGAAATCTTTACCTTTCAATATTAATTAATTAATAATTGGGTTTTAATTAATTTAAAAATTAAATTCTTTCTCTTTTTTCTTCATATAAAAATTATTTATCCAACCATTAATAATTTTGTATATTTTAATTGTTTATTTTAAAAATATTTAATGAATTAAATATTTAAGCTAAAAGAAAATAATTTTATTTTAAAAAAATAAAAGTTTTATTTTTCCTTTTTTATTTTTAACATTAACAAAACAATTTAAATATAAAATTGCTTTTTAAATAACAAAAGATACACTAATTATCTTCCCAAAAACATTATTTTTTTTTTATTCAAAAAAATTGTGGTAAAATTAAAAATAAAATATTTTTAAATATTTTATTTAAAAAAATATTAAATTAAATTTATTTTTAAATAATTCTATTAATTAATTAATTAATTTATTTATTTATTTTAATTAATTAATTTAAAAAAAAACTTTTTTCAATTAAAAATAAATTAATAATAATTTTTTAATATTTTTAATTTATTTTTTAGTCACAACCTTTAAACAACAAAAAATTTAATAACGAATCTTCTTTCTCTTCTATTTCTTCAACATTTTTCTTCACAAAATCTCCGTTAGGTTGTCTTCGTCAAAATGCTCGTAACTGTATACCTGAACCTTCTATTGAAGATAGTTAAGTTTATTTATAATATTTAATTTTTTAAAATTATTTTTTAAATATTTTATTTTAATTTTTAACTTTAAAAAATTTTAATTATTTTTTAAAAATTTTTATTTTTCATTTTAAATATATTTTTTAAAATTATTTTTTATTTTTTCATTATTCAATATTTTTTAAATATAAATATTTTTTCTAATAAATTTTACAAGTCAATTTCCTTAATTACTTTGTGTTCGACATATTGGATTTATTTATTTATTTTTTCTATTTAAATACCAAAAAAATCTTTTTTTTCTTTAACTTTTAGATTAATTGACGTCAATCTTTTTTTTTATTTATTTATTTAATTTTACTTCCTATTATTTTAAATTTATTTTATTTATTTTATTTTTCTATTAAAATATATGTTTTTAATTAAAAATTAATAATTTTAATTTATTCCTGATAATTTAAGCAAATTTATCTGACCAATATTTTCTAATAATTTTTTCATTATTTTATTAAATCTAAACAAAAATTAATAAAACTTTTGATTCAATTGTATATATTTTTATTTTTTTCCAATTAAATTAACTTAAATATATTTAAATAATTATTTTTTTTTATTTTTAATATTTTTATTAATTAATTATTTTTTTATGTTTTTTTTTCTTTTAATAATTTATTTTTCTATTCCCAATTAATTTCAAAAATTTAATTAATATAAAATAATTATTTTTAATTAAATTAAAATAATTATTTTCTAACAATTATTATAATCTTTACTATTTAATTATTTATTTAATAATATATTATATCTAATTTATATTGAATAACAGCCTTAATTTTGTTTAGCCTTTCCTCTTTCTAATTCCTTTTTCAATTTATTTTTTTTTCTTCTTTTAATGGTTTCCTTCAGATTTTACATTTTTAAAGCCTCTTAATGCGCGGTCAAAAAATTTTATTTTTGGTTCTATAAATAAATTTATTTTATTTTTATAAATAATTTTGACTACTACCTCTCTTTAATTTGCATAAATTTAAACTTTAAAAAAAAAATTTTTTTTTACTTCACTTAAATCTTAATATTTGTACACTATTTTTTTTTTATAATTTTTTTATTTCTAAAAATTTTTTAAATTCCAATAAATTTATTTTTAAAAAAATTTTATTTTCTTCATTTTTTTTCCTTATTCTTTTTTTACTTAAATTTATATATTTATTTTTTAAATAAAATTTCAACTTCACGGTCAGCCCTACATTTCCCCCTTGGGAAGTCTTTAAAAAAATGAAAAATAAAAAGTTGTTAGATTTTTGGCTTAAAAATCGCCTTTCCATTTTTTATTGTTTTTCAATGACCAGTTGAAAAATAAAAAAGTTTTAAACCTTTTAAAAATAAAAAATATTTAATGTTATTTTTTTAAGCTTTTTGTTTGCTTTATTTTTTCTTTGTTGTTTTAACATTTTTATTTTTTAAAAATTTCTTTTCCCGAATTTTAATGTTTTTTTTAACTCTCCTGAGGCTATTAAACTTATTTTTAAAAAAATATTTTTACCTAAAAAATTTGAAAGATTTTAAGAATTTTTTTTATACATTTTTTATATATTTTACTTTTTTTTTTTTATTAACAATAAGTTTAATAATTTTTTATTTAATAAAATTTGAAATTCTTTTAAGAATTTTATTTTTTTATTAAATCCCTTCTTTTTATATATAAGGTATGAATTATATTTTTATTAAACCTTTGCGCTCTCTTTCAATTTTCAATAATAAAAAAAATGCCAAGGAGAGGAAGTTTGCCAAAGAAAAAAAAGGAAATAGAAAAGAGTGAGAGAGAGGGTATATAGGTATATATATATATATTATATACTACATATAATACAATATATCAATTTAAAAACAAGGTGCCAAAAAATCTCAAAAAATATATTTATTTATTTATTTTCTTATAGCAGACTTAAAGTAAACTTTAAAAAATTCTTTTATTTTTTCCTTGCGCTTAATATATTTATTTGCATTAAAATATAAAAGAGATTTATACATATAATATATACATACTTTTTGACTTTATAACTTTATTTTTTTCTTGGCTTTTCTTTTATATTTTTTATTGTTAGTTCATCAATGAGATTTTGATAATTTAATATATATTTTAAATAAATATATCCCTTTATTCTCTCTCTTTTTTTTTATTTATTTAAAATTGTACTTACATTATGTTCTTAAAATTTGGATTAATAAACGTTAAAATAATTAAAATATTATTATTTATTTTTTTTATTAGATGCGTGCGCACATCTATAGAAAAAATTAATTAAAATTTAAAAGTTTATGCGCAAATTGACGAAAGTTTAAATAAAATTTTTTTATTATAAATATCTTAATAAATATTAAAAAAAAGATTTTATAAAAAAAGCTTTTAAAATTAAATTTTTATTCGATACCTAAGAACAGTCTACACAATATATTTTAAATTTTAATATTTTAAAAATTTTCTTGTTTTTTAATTTTTTATTCTTTTTTATTTTATTTTTTAAATATACAAAATATTTTTTAATTTTTCTTTTTTATTTCTTCTTCTAATAAAAATTAATTTAATTAAAAATAAATGTCCGCGCATTCTTTTCCTTATTCTTTTTCTTCTTCAACAATTTTAACTAGTACTTCTTTGCCAATTCTTTGTCTCATCGATTGGCACTCACCAAAGTGTCGAGAACAGCATTACCAAATTCCTGCTCCTAAATTTATTTCTGCCCAATTTTTGCCTTTAAATGAAGAAGAAGATATTAATATTAATAATAATGATTATTTTAATAATAATGAAAATGGTAATTTAATTAATTTTATTTATTTATTTCTTACTTATATTTTCTTTTATTTTTTAATTAATTCAATCATTTTAATTAATTTTTCTAAAAATTATTCTTATAAAATTTAATTAAATAATTTAATTTAAAAAATAATTTATTTAATTTAAAATAAAAGGTTTCTTCACTCCAATAATTTCAAAATCACTTAATTGGGGAGAACAAATAAAAACAACAACATTATCAACACCTACAACAGAATTAACAACAAATAAATTACCAATTAATTCTTTTTCAACTTCTTCTCTAACAACAACATTAAAAACAATAACAACAACAACGAGTAGAAAAAGACCTCATTCTTGGACTAGAACAAAAACTAATGGTAAACAAAAATTAATTTTTTTTTTATAAATTTTTAATTAATTAATGTTTGTTATTTTAATAATTTTTTTTTGTGTTTTTATGTGTTTTTTGAATTTTTAAAACTTTTTTTTTTTGAACTTAAATTATTGACTTGGAGTAAATATTATTAAAAATTAATTTTAAAATATTTATTTTATTTACTCCAAGTCACCTTTTTTTATTAAAAATTATTTTAACTTTTTGCTTTATTTAATCACGCAATTTTCTTGCTTTTATTAACCCAAAAAAACTTTTCTTTCCTAGAAATGCTTTTTTAAATAAATAATATTTTTGCATATAAAAATAAATATTTGGTCAGTTGCACACACGGTTATTGGCCTTAAATAGTAAAAAATAAATAAACAAAAATTTTAAGATTGAACTTAAGGGAGAAATAAATAAATAAAAAAAATGCACTCCAGCACGCACTTGAGCACATAGTAAAATAAATAATAAAGTAATAATTCTTACTTTTTTCTTTAATAAAAACTTTTCTGTTTTTTTTTATTCATTTATTTAATTCTCCTTATTTTTATTAATAATATGTATATTAAGAGCTATAATTAATTTTAATTTTTATTCTGTAAAAATTAATTTTTTTTTATTTTAAATTATTTTCTGATTTTATTTATTAAAATTTATTTTATTTTTTTTTAATCTAAATAACACAAAGGATTATATTAGAAACAAAAAAATTATTTTTACCTTAAAATAGAAAGTAAATTGATTAACAAATTAAAAACATTTTTTTGTTCGTCCTTACTTGGCAAATTTTTAAATAAATTAATTTTCTGAACTTGTTTAAAAATTTAAGAAGAAAAGCAATTATTAAATTTTTTTATATTAATTATGTTTTAATTTTCTATTTATTCAAAATATTCCTTTAATTATAAGTTACTTTAAAAAATTAATTATTTTAAAATTTTAATATTTTTTTAAATTAAATTAATAATAAATTTTTTATTTTTTTTTATTTCCCAATTTTTATTCTTGCACATATTAAATTATTGTTGTTTGTTTATTGCACCTTTATTTATTTAAAAAAAAATAAATAAAAACATTTAAAATTTATTTAAAAAATTTATTCTGAAAATGTTTTTTTATTTTATGCATTAAATAATGCCAATTAAATTTAATTGGTATTTTTGTCTTCTATTTTTTTTTTTAATTTTTAACGTTTACAATTAAAAAAAAGTGCTAATGCTTTAGCAATTAATTTTTAATACTAAAATTAGGTTTTTTTAAAAATATAGAAAAAAAATTTTTTTAGAGTATTTTTTGTTAAGAAATATTTAAAAATAATTAAAAATTAAATATAAAATTTAAAATAAATTTAATTAATTAATTTTAAAAAATAAATTAAATAAACCCACAGTTTTATATTCTTCTAAACAACCATTATTTTCTTCTGAACAAACTTTAATGGATTTTGAGACTAAAAATAATTATTCCAAAATTCCCTCTACTTCAGAAAAACAACAAATATTAAATAATAAAAAAGAAGAATTATTATATAATAATAGACATAGAATTAGGCAAAAAGAAAAAATATTAAATTATTCTAATGAAGAAAAGGAAAGAGAAGAATTATTATTAAAACAAATTTATATACCTAAAGGTGGTTGGCCTATGAGAACAAGGACTTGGCCTGATGGAAGAAGATTAGGCCCTGATGGATTAAAAAAGTGGCAAAAATTAAAACCTAAACTTTTAGAAGAAGAAAAAATTTTAAAATCTAAAAATCAAATAAAACAAACAACGAAAAGTATAAAAATTGAAGAAAAATTGCCTTTAACTAAAACAACAACAAAAATGCCTTTATTAAATCAAATACATAATTTCACTGTAGATCCGGGTATTAAGCCTGGATTAAATTTTACTTTTGGTAAATAAATCGAAAAATAAAAATTAAACTTTAAATAATTTTTGGTATTTTCTGTTTTGTTAATAAATTTGTCCGCAAGTTTTTGTCCGCAAGTTTTTCTAGTTTTTCTTATGGATAAATAATTAATTTTTTAAATAAATAAATTAATTATTTTAAAGGACAAAAACAGCCTCTTTCTTTATAATTTATTATACGTAATATTTAAATAAGTTTATTTTTTGCGGATAAGACTTGCGGACAACGTTGTATGCAAAACATAAAAATTACCAAATAAATATTTACTGCAAAGTTTATAATAATAAATTTAATAGAAAAAAAATTTAAAATAAAATTAAAATTTTTAAATAATGCACAATTTATCCATTTTTAAAATCATTCCCCTAAACAACTGCCCAAAAAATGTTAAATTTATTTTTTAAAAGGATTGACTTTCTTTCCTAAATAAATTTCCGTTTTAATGCACATAACCTTATTTTCCCTCATTTATGTATAAAATATTTTGTTTTTCTTATGCAACATTTTTAATTTTTACCCTTTTAGCTTTTTAATTATTTTTAAATTTATTTACTATTTTTAATTCTTTTTTTTTTAATTATTTTTTTAAGTTTTCTATTAATTTTTATTTTTCACAAAAGATTTTTTAATTAATGCTGCTGGAATGCTTAATTTTAGTAATTACCTAATTTTTATATTTTTTCAAAATAAATATTTTTTGTTGGTTAATTACCTTAAATATATTTTTTTCTTTTATTTATTTGAATGCAGTGTGCTTTTTAATATTTTATTAACCTTTGTTTGATTTAATTTATTTATTTTATATATTTATTTTAATTAATAAAAATATTTATCTCAAGTTTTATATTATTTAAATTTAAAATATAATTCTTGTAGAATAATTTATAATTAAATTAATTATTTTTTGTAGTTTATCATATATTATTTTAATGGGTGGAGGACAACGTACCGTAGGTAATAACTCAATTTATAAACATAGAATCCTGCGGTCTTTGGTGCAAAGAGAATAATACCAAAATCACAAGATTATAATTTTATTAATTGAGTTATAATAACCTCTACGGTATGTTGGGGTTATACCCTATTTTAGTAGTTTCACTTTCTACTCCTTTATTTAATTTATTTGTTTAAATTTTAATTAAAATTATTATGCAAATTAAATGTTAGAAATTAATAAATTTTATTATATATTTTAGATTTTTTTTTAAACAACTTTATTTATTCCTATATAATCTTTCTTTCTTTGTATTTTGCACATTTCTAGGAAAGAAAGTCACTTCTCTCTGTTTTATTTTTAAATTGTTTTATTTTTATAAAAATAATTATTTTCAAAAATATTATAAATTTGCAGTAATATTATTAAAATATATAATTATTTTTTTTTTTAAATTAAAATTAATTTTTAGCTCCAATTCAAAAGCCTTCAATTATCAGTACTACAACTAGAAAAACATTAGCTCCTCGTTTTCCTGTTGGCCCAAATGATCCAACTTTGTATGCAGTTAGACCAACAACTCCAATGAACGGTGCTTCACAATATAGTCAACATACTCCCTCAACTGTATGTTATCAAATTTAAAAAAAATTTTTTTATTAGTTATCTTTCTGTTTTTTAATGTTTAACGAAATAAAAAAAATGTTTTATAAATTAAAAATAAACTTTTATTCAAAATTTATTTTAAATTTAAAGCTTGAAAATAAACTTGAAACTTATTTTTGTTTATTTTTATTAATTCTTTTTTACTTTATAAATTTATTAATTTTATTTAAAAAAAATTTTTTTTTATATCAGAAAATTTATTTAGATTATTAAATAAATGATTAAATTAATTACAGTCACTTGTCCCCTCTACATCAAATAACCAATTAGGAGATGACAAAAAATATTTAATTGGAGGTATGTACATATATTTCTTTTATAAAATTTTATTTATTTATTTATTTAGTTGGTTCACTCAGTATTGTTGTTATGCTTGGTGCAATATTACTTTGTGTATTTTGTAAACGACCACATCAATTTTGTGCTCAAATGGCTGCAGCTGCTGGAGGTCAAAATGTTGGAATAGTAGGGCAATCCTCTACTTCTGGACCAAAATCGGGATATACACCAATTCCCCCTAATGAATTTTCTCCACAAGTTCAACATCATCAAATGAGAGAATTTGAAAGTAATAATAATAATGGAGTAGGTACAGGACGTGTTGGAACACTTGCGGTAATTTTATATTAATTTTAATAGAAAGAATAAATTTAATTTTAAATATTTCTAACATTGAAAATAAATATAAAATTAATTTTAGTTTTTATACCTAATTTTTAATAAATATTTTATATTAAATAATCTTTTTACAAAAAAGGGTTCAACTCAATGTTTATTACGTAATGGAAATGGAGGGGCAATTATTGGTAATGGAAATAATAATAATTCTTCGGCTGTTGGTTTTACTGAAAGAACAACAGGTGGAGGAGCAAAATTTACTACAATATTAGCTCAAGGAAATGGAAGTAATGCACCACGTGAAACAATTGCTATTTCAAAAGAAGTTCAACAACCAAAAAGAGAATTTAAAGAATGGTATGTTTAGAGAATAAATATAGAGAAATTAATTCACTTTTTTTGAATTATATAATTTAAATACAAATAGAAAAACTTTATATTTTTTAAAAATGCTAGTTATTAATTAATTTTTAACTAATTTTACTCAATTAATTAATTAATTATTTTTTATATTTAATATTCTCTCTCATATTTTATATTATTGGAATTTAATAATTAAAAGCTAAAAAATTAATTTTTTTGTCATTTTAAATTAACAAATTTGTACAATAATTTATTTAAAAATTTTTGTTTTCTATAAATATTTAGTTATTAAACATTATATGTATTTGTTAATTTAGAATATTATCAATTTTAATTTTTAAATTAATAAAAACTTTTTTTTTTTGTTCATCTGCTCAATTTAATTAATAATTTACTTTTTTTTTTAAATTAATTAATTTTTGCTTTAAAATAAATATTATGTATTTGCCCAATAATTACTCACTTTTATTT
Source organism: Meloidogyne graminicola (assembly GCA_036172905.1). Classification (NCBI taxonomy): domain Eukaryota; kingdom Metazoa; phylum Nematoda; class Chromadorea; order Rhabditida; family Meloidogynidae; genus Meloidogyne; species Meloidogyne graminicola. The sequence goes on along the minus strand of JARPZY010000016.1, from coordinate 1,214,007 downwards.
TAATTAAAGGCTTTTAATAAAAATTATTTAAATTTATTTTATTTTAATTAATTTTATTAGAGGAGATGTCTTCTTCTTAATGCAGCATGGACAAGTTTATTATAAGCAGATAAACGTCGACTTGAAGTTGATTGTTCTCCATTAATTTTTTCTTAATTAATTTTTGTTAATAAATAATTAAAGAAAATTAATTTACCTTTTTCTGTTCCTCCTGCATAATTTCCTCCTCCTCCTCCTTCAGATTTTGTAGTAGCTCCATACCCTCCAATTTCTGCTTTTTTTGGTACTTCAGGGACACTCTTATTTGGCACAACAGAATTATAACTTGCTGGAGGAGTTTCTGGTTGTTGGTATGGAGGAGATGGAGATGGGGCAGAAGGAATGGAAGGACCTACGTCTATTCCTTTTGAACGTTCGGGGCATGGGCAATATTCTGCATCGGCACCTATTTTTAATAGAAATTTTTTAATGAAGAGGAATTATTTTTGTTTTAAATATTAAATATACCAGGCAATCCTTGAGCACCAGGGCTTCCATTTATTCCATCTTTTCCTTTATCACCACGTGCACCAGGCGGTCCAATAGCTCCTTGTGGACCTTTAAATGATTTTTAAAATTTATTAAAAATTAATAAATAATTTTTACCTGGTGGAGCATCATCGCCACGATCTCCCGTCGGTCCTTCATCTCCAGATTCGCCAGGTGGTCCTATGGGTCCTTTTGGTCCAGGCTCGCCTTTAGCATATCCAACACCTTTAATATAATTTAATTAAAATATATTTTGCAAGAAATTAAAAAAAAAGAAAAAAGCAAAGAATTATTAGCAAATATTTCAACGAAAATTTTGTAGGAAATAATTTTTAAATATTAATTTAAAAAAGGAAGATGTAAGGAAATAAAAAAGAAAATCCATTTAAGGAAATATTTCCTAATAAAAAATTTGTAAGGAAATAAAGCATATTAATTAATTATTATATTTCATTGTTAGTATAATATATATTAGCTGAGATATTAAATATTTAGATAAAATATTCTTTAATTTTTAATTAATTTAATTAATTTTTCTACCATCCTCTCCTGCTGTTCCTTTAATTCCAGCATCTCCAATATCGCCTGGTAAGCCAATTTCTCCTTCAGGTCCTTCATCTCCAGGTTGTCCATCACGACCAGGTGCACCTGGAGATCCTTAAATAAATTAATTTATTTTTTATATAATTAAATTATTATTAAACCTTTTGGGCCTTTTTCTCCTCTCGGCCCTCTCTTTCCTTTATATCCAGGCAATCCAATTGGTCCTGCTGGACATTTCCCACAACCTGTAGGTATACTTTCCCCATAGGCATTTCCAGCTTCAGAACCAACTTGACTAGTTCCTGGAGTTCCTGTTTGGCCTGGTTCTCCATCCATTCCTTAATTAATAAGTTAAAATAAATAATAAACAAAATTTTCCTCACCTGGTTCCCCAGGCTCTCCTCTAAGGCCTTTAGGTCCACTAGGACAATTATTTTGAGTAGGCGTTGATTTAACATTTGCACTTTCATCTTTAATAAATAATTTATTTTAATTAATAAAAAAAGGTCAATTTTTTAAATAATTATTTAATTAGTACATTGTCTTCGTTGTCGAGTATTTTCTGCAGCTCTTTCCCTTCTAGTTAAAACATTTTGTTCCATTATTGTATTCCACATTTGGGAATTCTAATTTTATTTAAGTTAATTAATTAGATTAATTTTACAACCATATCTTCAATAATTTGTCTTTTTAAAGACATTTCCTTTTCAAAATCTGAAAGGTCCATTAACCTAAAATTTATTTTTAATATTGTTTTTAATTAATATACATTATTGGGACACCAAATAGCATAGTTCCAAAAGAAATTAATGCAAGCCCAGCAGCTATATTTAATGTTCCTTTTGGCAGACTATTCATTTTTTATTTTTATATGTTTTTAAAATTATTTAATTTATCTATACATAAATATATTTATTAAATTAAATTAAAATAAAAAATTCTAAATTACGAGGATAAAAACAAAGAATTTAATATGGGTCACGTATACATTAAGTAAACTTACCTAAAATGAATAAACTGCCTTTGTGTTTAATTAATTTAAATCTATTCATTTTTATTAAAAAATAAAAAATATAACCAACATTATATATAAATATATGTACATATTTTCAATTATAAATAAAATGACAAATATAAGGGTAAAAAACTTTTATATTCTCACCAAAAACATAAGGATGTACAAAAAGCCTGTTCTTACCTTCCATCATTTTTTGAGTTATATATATGCCTTTGGCGGTGTTTTCTAATTAAGTTTTTATTCTTTGGGAGTGCTAGTTGCGCTGTTTTGCCCTCAAGGCTATTGTAGAGTACAATTATGAATAAGAACATTTCCTGATTCTTTTTTTTTCTCAAAAATCCATTATCTTTTCTCAACAATAATTTCATTAAAAAAATAATTTTTTTTGACTTCTAATTAAATTAAAAAATGAAAGGAAAGGAAAAATATAAGTAAAATAAATTTAAAAAAAAAATAAAAATAATTAAAATTGAAAATAATTTCTTATTTGATTTTTTTTTAAATTAAATTAAATGACAAAATTAAAAATAAAACATCTGCTACCTTTAAGATAAATTTTATTATACATAAAAATTCAAAAACAATATTAGAAAATGCTAAAGGTTTTTTTGTACATATACTTTCAATTTTCCTGAATTTTAAATTTTTATATAATCCAACTCCTATGTTTAATATAAAAAGAAAAATTATTTTCAAACACAAACTCCCCAATTTAAATATTCTTAATAACTCTACAATTAAAGAAAATATTTTGGTGATCTTTAGAGTAAAGTTAGTCTAGACTAAGTAAAGGGGGGTACGTCTATAAAGTTTTGTTTTTAACCTCGAAAAATGAAAAATTTGATGTTAATCAATTAATTTTCCAAATAAAGTAATTAGAAAGGAGATAAGGAGAAGAACAGATTTTCTTAGTAGCAAAATCCTTACTTTTTATATTTATTAAATTAATTAACCTTTAGCTACACATTATTTAATAAATTTTTTAAAATTTATTAAATAAAAAAAAAAATTATTTTTTTTTCTTTTAATAATTAATTAAGATGAATTTTAAAATAATTTTTTTAATTTTCCTTTTTATTAAAATATCATTTGAAATTGATGATGAAAAAGTTGAAAAAAGGCATAAAAGAAGAAGAGAATTAGCAAAAAAACTTTCTTTTAAAAAACAAAAATCAGAAGAAAAAGAAAAAAAAACTTGTTCATGTTTTAGAAAAATACTTTTATCTTCATTTAAGAAAATTGATAATTCAGAATTTTATTATGAATTTAGTAATAATAATTTAAAATTATTAGGAGAAGGTGCAACTGCAAAAGTAAAATATTATTTAATATATAGGGTTTTTAATAAAATAAAAATAAATTATATTTTAATTAAAAAATGGTAATATTTTTAGGAAATATTAAAATAAAATTAATTAAAATTAAAAAAATAAATATATTTAATAATTTAAAAGGTCTATCATGTATATTCTTATGAAGATAATAATTGTTATGCAGCAAAAATATTTTTTGAAAAAGAAAATTTTGAAAAAGAAAAAAATTTTTATAAAGAATTTTCTAAATTAGAAAAAGAACAAAATTTAAAACAAAAAATTATTCATTCAATAAAGCAGTAATTTATTTATTTCTTAAATAATTATGATAGATTATAAATAGATGAAAAATAACTCCCAAAATGAATTTTTTTTTTTCGATTTCGAGAAATTTTGTCTTTTTTTTTTTACTTTTTGAGTATTATAGTTTCTAATATTTTTAACCAAAATTTTTCTTCTAAAAGTACCAAATTTTCGAGAGATTTTTTAATAAATTAATATTATTAAGATACGGGTAACAGGGATAGACGCAATTGCCTATTGCTGATAGCGTATTGCGTGTATTTTTGTGTAGTTGCGAATTGCGGAAAATTTTTCGGAAATTGCGTCCATCCCTGAAGGGTAATGAATTTCTTTCAGTTTATTCTCTAATTTTATTTATTATTTCAAATATTTATTAATTTAATTTTTGTAAATAAATATATAATATTATTTAGTATTGATGAAGATAAAATAATTATTATGGAAATTGCTGATATGGATATACAAAAATATATTAAAAATAAAAGGGTATATTTATATATTTTTTAATAAATATTTTGTTTATTTTTAGTTGAATAAAGAACAATTTTTAAATGTAATTAATCTTTTAATTTTTGAATTACTTTTAGTAATTAAAAATTTTCATGAAGGTTAATTTAATTAATTATATTTTTAATTTTTAAATAAAATTTAAAAATATATAGTTGCTATTCATTTGGATTTAAAACCTTCGAATATAATGGTAATTAAAGATAAATTGAGACTTACTGATTTTGGATTTTCTAAATTAAAAAATAAAGTAAGTATATTTTTAGTATTAAATATTTTTTAATTATTTAAGACAAAAAATGATAAAACAATTTATTATGGAACATTTCAATTTATGAGTCCTGAATTAGCTACAAATGGATTTGTAAATAATTTAATTAAAAATAAGAATATTTTAAATTATTTATTTAATTATTTATTAAATAATATTTTTAATTAAATTATTTTAGAATAATTCTTTAAAAAATTTTTTATTATCCAAATGATAGATTATTAAAATTGAATATATAATTTAATTAATTAATTAGGAAAAAGTTTTTGTTAAATATAATTTATTATTATTTTTAATATTTAATTTAATTAATAAAAATTAATATAATTTAATTAAAAAATATTAAATAATTTTAGCTCTCACAAAATGCTACAAAAGCAGATATATGGGCTATTGGTGTTATAATATATCAAATTTTATTTGGTTTTGATCAATATCCATATCCTATAATGGACAATATTTATCAACAAATTGTATTTTTATCTGGCAAAAATTCCAAAAATACTTGGAATGGACAAATAAATTATTCTAATGTTTTAGAAATTAAAAAAGAATATCATAAAAATAATGCTAATTTAATTGATAAAATAATTAAAATTATTGAGGTATTTATTTATCTAAATAATTTAATAATATTTTTTAAAAAAGAAATGTTTGGATTTTTGTGCTTTTAAATTTAATCCAACTTTTTTTTTAAATTTTAAAATTAAATTTTTTTTTTAAATAATAGAAATGACAATTTATAAATTTATTCTTTTTCTTACCCCTTTTTTAATTTTTTTTTAAAAATTAAGTAATATATAATAAAATTAAACAAATATTTATTTAAATTTTATTTAATATTCTGATCAAAACTTGAAATAATACAAAAAAAGAATACTCATTATTATATAAAATTTATTAATTTTTAATTATAGAATTGTTTAAAACAAAATCCGTTGGATCGTCTAGAAGCTTACGAATTATTGAATATGTTGCAATAAAATTTAAATTTTAATTAAAACATTTTATTTTTTATATAATTTAATATTTTTTTCCTACTATACTTTTTAATGATTTAAAAATTAAAAAATATTTAAATTTATAAACAATTCTTTTCTCAAATATTTATTTTAAAAAACATCCAATTTTTAATATTTAATTATTTTATTTAAATTTCCCAAATATTTTATTTTTAATTTTCCAACACTTTTAGTATTATAATTTTTCCATTCAAACGCATAACATTTTTCCGCCTTTATTTGTTCGCTTATTTGAACAACAATGGCCATCTGTTGCTGATTCCTCTTAAATTAAAAAAATATTTATTTGTTTATTTAATAAATTTATATTTAAAAAATAATAGATTATTTTTACTTCCATTTTTTATGCAACATTTTCCAGTAGTGCATGTTGACACACCTAATTGGCAGCATTGTAAATTAGGTCCACAACAGTCTTGTTTACCAGTGTCACAATCTATATATATTTTATTAAATATTATTTTTAAAAATTAATTTTAATAAACCATTATTTAATTGTTTACATCCTCCTTTTGATTCATTAATTAATGAGAAAAGAATTGCGGCGATAAGGAAAACAATAAAAGAAGCCATTTTTAATTAATTAAAATTATTTAATATTTTCTATTAAATTATATGTATTTATATTATTTTTTCTAATATAAATTTAATTAAATTAATTTTATTGAATATTTAAAAGATTTAATATAGACTTAAAATAAATATTAAAAATTTAATAAAATTTATAATATAAACTAATTAAAATAATTAGAATTATTAAACAAATAAATAATTTAATATAAAATAATTTTATTAAATAAAATATTAATTTTATTTAATAATTTATTTAATTAATTAATTTTTATTTTAAATTAATAAATAAAGAATTATTTTTTTTTTAATTTAAAATTATTTTTATATACAAAATTTTTAGCCAAAACTCTAAAAAATAATTTATTTTAAGGTTTAAAAATTAAAAAAAAAATACAAATTTAATTCCTAATCAACATTTTTTATTATTTTAATAAAAATATATTAATTGTTTAGCCAATTTTGGATTAAATCTTGCAAAAAAAAATATTTAATATTTACGCAACCTTTAATTTTATAATATTTTTGCAAAATATTATATTTTATTTTATTATTATCTTAGAAAAAAAACTTTCATTTTTAAATTTATTAGCTTAGCTTTTTTTCTTTAATTTTGGCAATTTCTCTCATTTTAGAGTATTTTTGAAATTAATAAAATTTAAAATTAAATTTAATTTAGATTTTAAAAATAAATAATATTAAAATAATTAATTAATTAATTTTAAAATTTTTGTTTAATTTTTAATAATCATTAAGAACTTTTAATTATTTAAAAAATATAAATATGTATTATAAATTATATATCAATTAAATTAGTAATATAATTATATTTTTTTTAATTAGGTATAAAATATTCATTTGAAAATAATTTTAAAATTAAAAAATATCTTTAATAAATTTATTTAATAAATATTTTTTCAAAACTTTTATTCTTTAATAAAATATAATTTAATTTTAATAATAATTAATTTAATAAAACATTATTTTATTCTTTTAAATTTATTTATTGCTTTTATTTTATTGAATTTATTTTTAGACTCCCCAACATAACATTTTTCCACCTTGATTTTGTCGATGTTTTGTGCAACAATCGTCATCTGTTGTTGCTTCTTCTTAAAATTAAATAAAATATTTTTATTTAATCTATTATTTAAAATTATTAAAAAAATAATATTCTTACGTCCATTCCTTATACAACATTTACCCTCTTCACAAGGTAAACCAAATTGACAACATTGTAATTTAGGTAAACAACAATTTTGTTTTCCAACATTACAAGCTATAAATATTTATTAATTATTAAAATATAATTTAAATAAATTAATTTAACCAGCATTAACATTTCCTATACATGTTTCTCCATTTGTTTCATTAATTAAATATAAAATATTTAAGAAAAATAAATAAATAATTTTAGCCATTATTTAAATTATTAATTCTTAAATAATTATTTAAATTTAATAATTAATTTTTTTAAATATATATATTATATACATATAATAATAAATTATAATTTAATTTTTGAATTATTGTTAAAAGTTAAACTAATGTAAATTTTTAGTAAATAATAAAGAATAGTGTTTACACAAAATAATATAAAAATATGTGCGTCACCATTTTTTATCTTTTACATATAAAGATGCGTATATTTTAATGAATATTACTTAAACAATTTTTATAAAATAAATAAATAATAAATATTTATGAAAATATTTTTTTTTTTAATTTATTAACAAATAAAAAATAATGAAATTTAAATAATTAACATTGTTTTCTTCAGAAATAATTTTATATTTATACAAAAAAAATTAAAAGTAGTTAATCCAACATTATAACAATTAATTTAAGTGTTTAAAGATTAAATAAAAATAATTAAATAAATTTAATTTTTAATCATTAAATTTTATTTTATTCAATAATTTAATTAATTAAATATAATTATTAATAAAAAAATATCTAAATAAACAAAAATAATTATTAAATATTAATTTTTGATTTAAAAATTAATTTATATGATGTTTGAATTTTATTTAAAAAATTTCATAAAAATAAAAAACAAAATCAAACAAATAAATAAATTGTGTAAATAAATGTTATTATTTAATAAACTATAATATAATAATATTATTTTTATAATTTTAAATTTTTATCAATGAAAAGATTTTTTTTTAATTTTATTTAAATTATTTACATATATTAATATTTTATTTATAATTAATAAAACTTATTATTATTATTTGGGAGATCATACCAAAATTATACCATAAAACATTATGAATAAAATAAAGAATAAAATAAAGAATATTATTTTATAAATTTTTAATTTTTTAATTAATTCACTTTAAAACAAAATTTGACAAATAATTAATTTATATGCAAATATTCGAACATAAAACGAGTTAAAAAAAGATTAATAAATTTGATGATAAAGTTCGAAAAAAATTGAAACGAACATTTTAGTTTAATGAATGTTTGTTTTATTATTTAAAAATTTATAAATAAAGTTTAGATGAACATTGTTTAACAATTAATGAAGTTTTCAAATGTTTTTATCTTTATTTACCTTTTATTTATTTAAAACATTAAATAAAATAATCAAATGAACAATTTGTTTGTTGAGAGAATTATTTAAATAATTAAACAATAATTGTTTTATATCTTTTAGAATTTATTTATATTTAATTTAAATAATTTATTAAAATAAAATAAAATATTTTCTTTTTTGATAAAATTTAATGTAAAAAATTTATTTATAAATTATTTAAATAATTATTTATTTAAATAATTTAATTTTAAAAATTAAATATATTTTTAATAAATTATAAAATTAAAAAATATTTTTATTGTTAAATAAATTATTAAAATTACGTTTTTCCCCCTCTTAACATTATATTTATTTTTTTCTAGTTTTTATTTAAAAAAATAATAATAAACAAAAATGACGCAAGAAAACAACAACAATTAAAATTTAAAATAAAATAAAAAAAAAAGTGAATAGTGTAAAGAAATAATTTAATGTGCAATTTGTTGTTATTTTCCCAATAATAAAATTTACAAAAAAAATCAAAATATTTTTAATGCAATTTAATAAAGTTTTATTTAAAATAAAAATTTTAAAAATTATTTAAATTTTATTAAATTAGTTTTGTTTTTGTTTTTTATGCTCATTTAATTTAATTATTTTATTTTCATATATTTTTAATTATTATATATTTAAATATTTATTTTTTATTATAAAATATTATCAGATTGTTAAAACAAAGTTTTTTTAAAATTATAATTTTAAATAATTATTTTAAATTATATTAAATAAAATATTTAAATAATATTTATTTTTAAATATTTTTTTATATTTTAAGACAATTTTTATTTTATTCAATTTAATTTAATAATTATTTTATATTTAAATAAATATTAATTATTAATTATGTAAAACATAAAAATATTTATTATAAATTATTTATTTATTTAATTAAAAATTTAAAAATACATATCTATTCACCTTATATTTTTATTTTCTTTATTTGTTGATTAATTTATTCTTTTTTTAATAATTTATTTTTTCAATTTTTAAACTTTCTTTTTTATTATTTTACTAAACTAGTTGTTTAGTCCTTTATACTCAATAAATAAATTATTTATTTTTTTTTTGTTTTTATTTTTTGCATCAGAGAACAAAAAAAAAATATTTTTTTTAATTAAAATATAGTTTGATATATTTAAGTTTGATTGGAAAATTTTATTTTTATTAAAGTTATTTTATTAGTAAATTTTAGAAAAATGCAATTAATAATAATTTTTAATAATTTAATATTTTTTTAAAATTTATTTTAATTTTATTTAAATAAATTAAAATTATTTTTAAATAATTTTAATTTATTTTAAATTAAATACATGTACTATTAAATCTTATATGGTTACTATAGGAACATAAAGATTTTTTTTTTATTAATTTTATATTTACTAATTTTATTTTTTCATTAAAAAATAGTTGAAGGACGTAAATCTATTTTTAAAATTTTTTTTATTGGATTCGGGCTCACAGAATAGTTTTAATTTATAATTTAACATTTTCCCATACATTTCTTGCTTTCCTTATCCTTTATCTTTCATTTGCTTTTATGGATTTTATCTTTCAGTTTTCTTTTCATAAATATAATTAAAAATATTTTTATTAAAAATACAATTTATTAATTTATTTATTTTAATATTTCTTTTATTTAAAATAATTAAAGACAAAAAATTGCTAGCGATTTTAGAATTTTTTTTTTAAGAAAAATATTAATTATTATTTTACATAACTAAATAATCGATTAACATGTTAAAATAATTATTTTAAAAAATATAATTAATATTTTTAATATTTATATATTTTATTTATTAAATTTTGTTAATTTTTAAGATTAATTATGAATTTATTAAATTTATTTAAAATTATTGGCTTTTTTGTTGGTAAAAAACCTAAAACAGTCTTTTTAATAAATTTAATTTTATTCCTTCCTTCTTTAACATATTTTTTAATTTATGAAATAAAAATTGAGACGGATGTGAGAAGAGGGTTTTCCCCTAAAAATGGAAGGGCAACAAAGGAAATGGAGGTAATAAATAATTAAAAATAAATTAATAAATTATTTTAAGGTTTTTGCAGAATTTTATAATATTTCTATTAAAGGATTAGACCTTCTTTTAATTTTTTTAGAAGCAAAAACTCCTGAAAAATATTTAAAAATTAATGGAAAATTATTTGAAGATATTGACTTTTTAGATAATTATATAAAAGAATTATCTTTAAATTTTGATAAAAATAATAATAATTCAATTATTCGTTTAAAGGATTTTCAGGTAAAATTATTTTTAAATAATTTTTCCGGAAAACATTAATTATTTTTTACGGATATGTACATTAGTTTAATAAATTATCAAAATAATAGGTAATAAATATTTATAAAATTAAATTTAAAAAATATATAACCTATTTAATAATTATTCTTTTTAATTGAATAAAAAATAAGAAAATAAAATTATATTTATTTAAAAATTTAATTGAAAATAATATGTAAATAATTAATTAAATAATTTTTTTTTAAATTTTTATAGACTAGTCGTGGTGATATTAATTATTTTTTAAATGCATTTAAATTGGCTTATAAATTACAAAGTACTTCAATTTTATTTACTTCTTCATTAATTAAAGAAATTAATTTGAATTTTCCAATTTCTAATATTTATGGATTTGATGTATTTTTAGACTCACATTTTTATAATGTTAAATTAAGGGAAGAAAATAATTCAGAAATATTTCCATCAAAAATTGAAACTGTAGAAACTATTGGAATTTAGTAAATAAATAATAAAATTTCAATAAATATAATTTATTTTTAATTTTTAGTTATATGTTTGATGGATATAAAAATAAAATATTTTCTTCTGATATACTTTATAATCTTGAATTAAAATTATTTAATGAAATAAATTCTGGAATATTAAATAATTTAACATTTAAAACACTTATATATACTGATCAATTAGCTAATTATGAAATGATGAGAGGTTCTAGAAGAATAACAAGTTTATTGGGTATTGGTGTAGCTTCAATGATTTTATTTTTAATAATAGCTTTTTGGAAATTTTATTGGAAATCTCAGGTAAAAAAAAAAAATTAATTAAAATATTATTTAATTTATTAATTTAATTTTTAGTTAATTTTAATTATTTTTTCATTACTTTCTCCATTTTTATCAATTTCTGTTACATTTTCATTAATTGGTTGGTTTGGAATTAAATTTAATTCAATAATGTCAATTATGCCTTTTCTTGTTTTTGGTATTGGAGTTGATAATGCTTTTTTATTAATTCATTCATGGAGAAAATGGGCATTAATTGAACAAAAAGAATTAAATGAAAATAAAAAAAGTAAGGAAATAAATAAATATTTAATATTTATTTTTAATCTTTTTAAATTTCCTAAAAATTTTTGGTTTAATAATTTATGTTTGAATATATAATAATTTTTCTACCAATTAATAATTTATGTATTATTAGTTCTCCTTGCATTTATAAATTTCAGAGTATTAATTAAAAATTTTAATATTTCAAATCTGTAGAAAAATTAAATTTTAAACACTAAAATAATTCCTTATATATTATTTTATCATTCCTTAACAATTATCCCTTTCCGGTAACTAAAAATCCTTTAAAAAAATTATTAAATAATTTAATTATTTAAATTTAAAAAAAGGAGAAGAAATATATCCTCAACGAATGGCTAATGTATTTAGTGAAATGGGTTCTTCAATAGCAATAACTTCATTAACTAATGGAATAGCTTTTTTTATTGGTATATTTTCACCTTCAACATTAATGTCTAATTTTTGTTTATGTACATCAATTGCTATATTTTTTGATTTTTTCTTTGAATTTTTTATTTTTGCACCTTGTCTACCTTTTATTAAATGGAAAAATAAGGAAATTAATGAAAATAAATGTGAAAAAAATGAAATTATTATTTTTAGAAATGAAAATAAACCTTTTTTTGGAAAAATAAATTCAGCAAAGGAAAAGTAAAATAATTTTAGAAATAATTTTTAAATTAAAATATTGTTTAGAATTGAATTAATTATTTTTTATATTTCAGTTATTCTTCCTTTTCTTCATCATTTTTATATTTTTATTCAAAATTTCTTGTTTCGATTAAAGCAAAAATATTAATGTTTATATTACTTTTGTTCTCCTATATTTTAGCTTTTTATGGAATTAATCAAATGAAAACAAATTTTGTTCCAGAAAAAACTTTTCCGGAAGATTCTCCCCTTCAATATACAATTACTACATTTAATAAAATAATGAAAATTGTTTAATTTAAATTAAAATTAAATTAAATTATTTTTAGAATTCACCAATTTCATTTTTTGTATTTAATCCTCCAAATATTTCTAATCCTATTGAATTAAATAATTTTTACCAAATGATTAATATTTTACAAAATTTACCAAATACTTTATATATTCAACTTTGGCTTAACGATTATTTAAAGGTAATTTTTATTTAAATTTTCTGGACATTCCGAATTATTTTTCTTGACTTTTAAAGAAAGTTGAAATAAAATAATTTTTTCAAAAACTAAATTTTTAAGATTAAGACTTAATCTTGTTTAGATTTGAAATTTAAAAAAATGAAATTCAAATTTTTTTCTAAATAAATTAGGTCCAGCTAATTATAATCTTCAAATAAAATTTATTTAACTAGTTAATTATTTAATTTAATTAATTAACTTAATAAAAAAATTTTATTTAAATAAATTAAAAGATATTATAAAAATGACAAATTCTAATTAATATTTAGGTACTTTCCCATTATGCTGACAATGTCCGCAACTTTTTATCCGCAAGGTTACAATATTTATTTTCTCAAAAGACTTGCGGATAAAAAGTTGCGGACATTGTCAGCATAATGGAAAAGTATTTAAATATTTATTTAAGTATTTCCAAAATAAAACAAATTATTTAAATTCTACATCAATTTTTCGACCAAATTATTCTTTTGTTCCGGAATTTTTAATTGAAAGAAGGATGGATGATAAAAGGATTGTACAATATAAAATAAATAAATTGTTAATTAATTAATTAATTAAATTAATATATTTATTATTTAAGTGGTGATGTAATTGTTAATAATTTTGTTTTTGGAATTACACGTGGAGGTTAATTTTAATTTTAATTTTTATTTTTAAAAATTTTAAGGTGATTTAAATTGGCATGAAAGAGCATTTTTTATTGATAAAATTAGGCAAATTGTTGATAATTTTTCAAAATTTAATGTCTCAGTTTTTGATTATGATTCTACTATTTATGATTTAATTTTGGGAGTTAAAGTAATTCTTTTAAATTTTTTATTTTAATTTTAAATTAAAAAATAATCTTTAGGGTGAAATGTTTAAAGCTGTTTTAGTTACTTTAGCATGTATGGCATTAATTTGTTTTTTTGTTATTCCAACTTTAAGATGTACTTTAATTGCTACTTTTTCAGTTTTTTCAATTTCTTATAGTTAATTTAATTTATTTTTAATTAATTAATTTATTTATTAGATTTATTAGGAATACTTGGATGGTGTGGACAAGATGTTGATCCAGTAATAATTTTATTATTATTTTTGTATATTTTTTTAATAATTTAAAATATATAATTAATTAATTACTATTAAATTTAATTAATTATATAAAGGTTACAATGATTAATTTATTAATGGCAATTGGACTTTCTGTTGATTTTTCAGCACATATTTGCTATCATTTTGATATTTTGGAACAAAAAGAATTATTATTAGAATCATCACAAAAAATTTTTTCTAATAAAGAAATGGAAAAAAGACAAAAAGAAATACTTTTAATTATTGGTAGACCTATGCTTGAAGTAATAAATAATTTTAATTTTTTTAAATTAATATTATTTTTAAAAGGCTGTTATTTCAACTATTATTTGTATTTTTCCACTTTTCTTTATTTCAATTGGAATTATTGTTTCTTTCGCTAGAACAATATTATTTTTAGGGTATAATTTTTATTTAATTTATATTTATCTAAAACAATTTTTAATTCAAATTTATTGTACTTTTTAATTATGAGCCAAAATTTCTGCAAGTTTTGTCCGCAACTATTTATTTATTAATTATTTTGTACCACAAAAAACTCGTTCCTTATTTAGAATCCCACAAGTTTGAGAAAACCTAGAAAATTATAATAGTTGTGGGAAATGTGCTAAAAAATAATGTAAATATTTAAAAATAATTCTTTTGAAAAAAATAATATTATAAGTTGCGGACAAAATTTGCAGAAAGCCAATAATTAAAAAATACCAAATTTATTTTTTATTAGATTAATTGGTATTATACATGGATTATTCATTGTACCAGTTCTTCTTACAATACAAACAACTGGAATTATTAGACAAAATAAATCTTAAATAAATTAAATTTTTAATTATATTTAATTACTCTATTAAATAATATTTAATTTAATTAATTATTTTTATTAATCTATTCATTTGTTCTCTATTTCTTTTATTAATTATTTTTTCAATTTCTTTTTTAATTTGTTCATCTGTTTTAATAAAAGTATTTTTATATGGCCATTCTTTAAAAGCTAAAATTTGATTTTTACAATTTTCTTCATTATTTTCAATTAATTCTTTAGCTAAAGGTGAATTCCACCCTGCAAATGTTTGTCGATTTAGACGCCTTAAAATTTTAATTTTTTTTTAAATTAAAAATTAAAATTATTACCAACTTTGCCATCCATGAATAAATAAATCTCTTTCTGACCAACGATTGCCAGTTAACCAACCATCTTAATAAAATTTTATTTTTTTAAATTATTCAAAGAAAAGAAGATAATTTCGTTTGTAATTAAAAATTATTTTTTTAAATTATACCTCTTACCCAATATTGACTAATATTTGTTAATAAAAATATTTTTCCTTTAATTTTTAAATTTGTATTAGGAATTGAATTAAATACATTTCTAGCTCCAAGTATATATCTTGAACATAATGTAAATGATAAAAGAGTATTAAAATTAATTGAAGAATTCCAAAGAGTTAAACAAATATTTTGTTTATCAGAACAAGAATTACCACAAAATATATCAACAAAAACAGCCTAAATAATTAATTAATTAATTAAATAAATAAATAAATACATGTATTGCCCCATTATCTGTTCCATGAAAACTATTTGGTACTTTAAAATTATAATTAGCCCAATATTGAAGAAATTGTCTAGTAAATTCTGTATTCTTTAAAATATAACTTCCTGCCATAATTTCAGCATTAAATATTCGTTCATAAAATATTAAATCAAAATCTTTTTTTCCGTTTATAAATTCTTCTAATCTATGATTTGGATTAATTACACCAATATCTGCATCTAAGAAAAATACAAAATCAATTTTTGAATTGTTGTGAAAAGAAAGAAATTTAGCAAGAATACAGTGACGACGAAAGTAAAACTATAAATAATTATTAAATTTAAATTAAATTAAATTTAATTAATTTTGTACATCATTTTGTTTGCATTGTTTAAATTCTTCCTTTTCTTCAGAAATATCAATAATAATAAGTGGATATTTATGTAATTGACAATAACAATTTAATGTGCTTTGTGCTAATTGATAATTAGGTAAAAGCTGTTTATTATTGATAATAACAATTACCCATATATTATTATTTGTGGTATCTAAAAGTTAATTCAATTATTTATTATTTTAGTTTATTATTTTAATGTTCTGATGCTAAATTCTGATATTTATATCTAATCTTAAAATTAGTTTTTGAAGTTAATTCTGAATTCAATTCTGATTTTATTTTGAATTCAATTCTGAAGAAAATCTGATTTAATTCTGAATTTAATTCTGATTTTATTTTGAATTTAATTCTGAATTTAATTCTGGTTTTGATTCTGATATTAGTTCTTAATTTAATTCTGATTTTAATTTTAATCTTTCATAGATTTAAATATTTTAATTATTCTTCTTACTAGTATATAGTTTGTTGTCAAAAGGTTTGTAAATAGTTTTTAAATAAAAATTTCCATATAAATTAATTAAATAACCAGTATATGCCTCCTCATAAAAAATAATTAAAATAAACATAAAAGAAAAAATAGATAAAATAAAAAATTTTTTTTTAATTAAAAATTTTGGCCTTTTAAATAAATTAAATAAAAACATAAAATGAATAAATATATTTATTTTTGTGTAGTCTTCTAATAAAAAATTGAAATAATTCCTAAAAAATAATATAAAATATATTTATTTTTTCTTTTATGTGAGGAAAATTATTAAAACAAAATTAAAATTTTTAAATTACCTATAAATTTATAGATATTATGTAATAATTTTAAAAAAATATATTAAAAGATTCTTTAAAAATAAATTATTACTTTAAGATTTTAATTTCCTTCATTTTTAACAGTCAAGAAATATTTGTCAATTTTATAAAAAAGAAAAGTGTGGGTAAAAAAGGAGGAAAATGTCGTGTTATAAAATAATAAATGAGTGACGACTAAATAAAAATCAATAAAAATATACTTAAATTGTACATATTATATACGAAATAATCAGTTAAAAAAATAATTTTTTAAATAAAAAAAAAAAAAAAAGATTTTTCTTTTGTTGTTGAAAGTCCGCAAATATTATCAGCAACGATACTTTCCTATTATGCCGGCAATGTCCGCTACTTTTTATCCGCAAAGTTAGAATATTTCTCAAAAGGATTATTTGGGTATTAAAATATATATGAGTATGTAAAACAGCATTATTTTATATTAAAAATTAAATTTTTTTTAAATAAGTTAAAATTACAAAAAAGTATTTGCTGAAATTCCTGATGAACCCCATGAAGCAAAATTCCTCCAAAAAGTTGGAATTATTTACAAAGAATGCTTTTGCGTGGTATCCAAATAAAGGCTATAGAAAAAAAAAATCGATAAATGCCGTGACAGAAAAGGAATTCCTTTTGAGAAAATAAATATTTTAAATTTGCGGATAAAAAGTAGCGGACATTGCCGGCAAGTACTTCCAACAACTTTTAACAAAAATAAGTTAAGGAAATATTTTTCTTTATTTTTTTTTTGTCTAATATTAAAATTATATTTAAAAGGTAAGTAAATTATTATTTAACAAAATAATTTAATGAATTATTTATTTAGTACAATTATTTGGGGCAGATTTTCTATAA
Organism: Meloidogyne graminicola; assembly: GCA_036172905.1. Lineage (NCBI taxonomy): Eukaryota > Metazoa > Nematoda > Chromadorea > Rhabditida > Meloidogynidae > Meloidogyne > Meloidogyne graminicola. Next base: position 1,196,202 of record JARPZY010000016.1, on the reverse strand, counting down.
AAGGATTAATTTTAAGAGGATTCTATTTAAACATTTTTAATATTGATATAAAAAATTAAAAGATTAAAAATTAATTATTTTTCAAATTAATTATAATATTTTATTAATTTAATCTTCAAACAAAAATTTGTTATTAATTAATTAATTTTTTTTTTTAAATTATTGTAGTTTATATTTTATTTTTAAAATAAAATATGTATTATATGTTCTTAAAATAATTATTTAATTTTTTATTTTAAAATATTTTTTCTTTTATAAAAATTTTTAAAAAAATAAAATATATTATTATTATATATATTTTATTTAATTTGTTATCATTTTGGTTTTTTTTAATTATTTAGATAATATTTAATCATATGTATTTAACTTATAATTAATAAAATAAAAAATTAATTATTTTTTACTACAGACAAATTAACTTAAATTAAAAAAAAAAACAATTTAAATAATTTTTTATTTAATTTACTAAATTATAAAAAATTAATTAAAATATTAAAAAATTAATTAAAACATTAAAATAAATAATTAATAAAAATTGTTTAGATTTGTTTTAATTAAATTATATTTGGATCAGAAAATCATTTTTTTTTAAATTTTTTACGTCAAATTATTTTTATATTAATTTTTAAATTTATTTAACAAATACACACATTTCATTTTCTATATTTTACCAATTTAATTATATACATATTTGTATATTTAGCTTTATAATTTTGTAAATTAATAATCGAGATTTTACAAATTTTATTTTATTTTAATTATTTATTTTAAATAAATATATTAATTTAATTAAATTTAATAAATTAATTAATTGTAGTTTGTATGTACGTATTTTTTAATTTCTGCCAATTTTTTCTTATCATTTTTCTTTAATGTTTTATGTCTAATGTTCTTCTATATTTTTATATTTTATTTATTATTTAATCAAAATAATTATTTTTTAATTACTAATAAAAATAAAAAATTAATTGTTTTATTAATTTTTATTTATAAAATTAAATAAATTATATTTATTTATTTAATAGAATTTATTATTATCAATTTATAATAAAATAATTATTTTTTTTTTGGTGAAAAAAAAGATAGGTAATATTATTTTTAATAACCTTAACTACCTAATTATTTCCATTTTTTTTATTCGATTAAATTTTATTTTATTTAAATAAATAATATAAAAACAATTATATATAAATTATTTTATTTAAAAAATTTTTCATCATTTTTAATTTCAAACACGTGATCAAAATTGTTGTTTAGAGAATTTATAATATAGAAATAAATTATTTTAATCTTAAATATTTTTTATTTAATAATTTATTTTAACCTATTAATGATCTTTAAAATATTTAAATTTTAATTTAAACAAAAAATATATTTTTACTAAAAATATTTTATTTTATTTAATTAATTAAAATTAGTTTACCACTCTATAATCCCAAAAGTTACTAGTCTCCGTTTCATTAAATGAACTTTTTTCCTAACATTTACTCAACTGATAGATTTAAATATATATTTTTAATAATTAAAATAATTAATTCTAAAAATTAGTTTAATTAATTAATTAAAATTCATAAAAAATAATAAATATTTTCAAAAAATAAATTAAATTTTCTTTTTAACCTTAATATCTTACAACAATTATTTTCTATTAATGTAAACAATGTTTAATAATTTTTTAAAAAAATATGTTTTTATTTTTTAGAAAACAGGAAGTTAAAAAAAAAAATGAAAGAAAATATTAATTCAATTACTAATTGTCAAGGAAGTAAAATAAAAAATAAATTAAATAATAATTTATTTGTTTTAAAATTTATTAAATCAGAATTAGCATTAGAATATATAGAAGATTATAATTGGATTACTTTTGAATATATTATTAATAAATTAATTAAAGGATCTGATAAATTTAGAAAATTATTAGAAAATGGAGGAATTATTGAAAAGGTAATTAAATTAATGTAAAATTATGGTAATTTTTATAAGAAAGTCTGCAAATTTTATCCGCAATTTTTAAATAAAATAAAATTTATTTAATTGAGAGATGAAGTCCATAAATATATTTATTTAGTAAAATAATATCTATTTACTAAAATAGATTAATAAAAGCCATCCCATTTCATCTATATATGTATATCCGGGATGGAGAAACACTGAAAAATAAGGAAACGAGAAATCTCCATCCGCAACTATTGCATTAATTATTGAAAGTACAGGATATTCGGACTAATTCAGTACTTTTTAAATATTCCTTTTAAGATTAATTTATTCTACCCAATTAATATTATCTAGGTAATTTAATTTGTTTTTTTTTATTCTTCCATAATACATATACAAATTGCGGATAAAATTTGCGGACTTTTTTTTATTTAATCAAAAAATTATTTAAAAATAATATTAATTAACTCTTTATTTTTAAAGATTAATGTAAAAGACATAAATGAAGGTAAAGGATTTACTTCAAAATTATTATTAATCGAAATAAAAATAAAATATAATAATAATAGATTTATTCAAAAATTAACAAAATCATCAAAAAGATTTAGTTTAATTTTAAAAATTTTTGCTGAAGAAAGAATTGAATTACTTATGGAACATTTTGTTGGAAAAGAAAAATTTCAAGAATTATTAATAAATGCTACAAAAAATTTGGAAATAAATCAAGAAAATATTAATAATAATGAAGAAAATATAAAAAATAATAAAAAAATAATTATGAAAGTAATTTTAATATTAATTTAATTTAAATTAAAAAAAGAAATAATAATTTCTTCTGTAATTTTCTTGACAATATTTTAGTTGAATAATTGAAATATTTAATTAAAAATTAATTTTTATTTTATAATAAATAATTATTTAAATTTAAAATATAAATAATTATTTAATTAAAAATTAATTTTCCTTTTTTTAAAAGGAAATGATGAAATGTTTTAAACAAATGCATCAAAATGAGTGTTTATTCTATGAAATGTTTAAACAAATTAAAAATCCTCCTTTACCTTTACCTCAAATTTATTTTACAAAATTATGTTTAGAAGATGAAAATGAATTAAAAAGAATTAAAGGTCCTCAAGGATTAATTTTAATGGAAAATTTAACAGAATTTACATATGTTAATCGTTTATCAATTGGTTTAAATGAAATACAGGTATAATTAAAATAATTAATTAATTAATTATTTTATATTTTAAATAAATTTATAGATAAATGACGTTATAAAACATTTAGCACATTTACATGCTTTTCTTTTATTACCTAATATTAAACAAAAATGGGAAAAAGAATTTACAACAATTGATAAAATGTGGGATCAAAATATGGCTAAAGAATTTAATTTAGCTTTATTTGAACAAATTAAACAACTTGAAGGTTTAATTTTAATTTAATTTTAATTAATAAAAATAAAATTAAAGGAAATATATTTTGTATTTAATTTTTTATTTTTTTTAGATGTTATATTGGAACCTTTTAAAAAAATTTCAAGTCTACTTTATAATGCAGAATTTTTAAATTGGATGAAAAATAAATGTATAAATATTTATGGTAAATAAATAATAAAAATATTATTTAATTAAATAATTAAAGGAATTCCTGAAATTCTTAATCATGGAGATTTATGGAATAATAATTTACTTTGGTACAAAAATGATCCAAATAAAATTGCAGCAATAATAGATTGGCAATTAGCAACAATTGGTAATTATTAAATAATTAATTTAAATTTAATTTTTTTTTAGGTAATCCAATGGTTGATGTTACTAGATTAATGTTAGCAACTGTTGATCCAGAATTAAGACATAAAATGGAAATGGAAGGAAATTTTTTAAAAATTTATTTAAATGAATTAAATAATAAGTTAATTGAGCAAAAAATGGAAAAAGTAAAATATGGATTTGAAGAGGTTTTTTTGTAAATTTAAATTAAATAATTAATACTTTTTTTTTCCTTTTTCTTTTAAAGCTACAACATGTATATAATTTATCATTAATTATTCAAGCAGCAGGACGAGTTATGGAAATCCCTTTTTTTGAAAGGGGAACATCTAAAAATGATCCTGAATTTAAAGAAAAAATTCAATGTATAAAAATGAGGGCTAAATTTAGCATTAACGATGCAGTAAGAATTCTTGAAAAGGAAGCACCTGAATGGTTAAAATAATAAAAAAGAGAAATAAATAAATATTTTTTTTTTTAATAAAATAATTTTGTATTAAAAGATTCTAAACAAAATAAAATTAATTAAAATTTAAAATAATATATATTAATTATAAATAATTTATTAATTAAATAAATAAAAATATTAAAAATAATAATTAAATATTTTAATATTTTCTTCTAATTAATTCATTGCTGCTTGTTCTAAATTTTTACTTATTATTATATCACAAGTAGAATTAAAAACAAAATCTGAAATAATATATATATTATTAAATTAAAATTAAATTAATAAAACCAATATTTTTAATATCTGTAGCATTAGTAACATGCATATATATTGTTCTTTTATTTCCTTCTTTAAGCTAAAAAAAATTTAAATTAATTATTAAAATTAATTTAAAAACTTGCTTTATCAAAAAAATTTTTTAGAAATGTAATTGATGCTCTACATTTATCTTTTTCAGTTAAATTTGTATGTTCTTAAATAATAAAATTATTAAATATTTATTTATTTATATTTTAAATATTTTTAATTTATATCCAGAAAAATGAAACATTCAAAAGTTCCAGTTTTAATTTAAAAATAAAATAAAATTAGTAAAAGAATTCTGATTAAATTCTGATTATTAAAAAATAAAAATTCTGATTTTTTTTTTGAATAAAAATTTTTAAATATTGACCGAATTTATTGAAATTGTTTTTTTTTTCTTATAAATTACCTGTAAAAGTTGGAAAATATTTTTCTAAAGGATCAATTTGTATTTTCTTTCGAAATATATCCTTTTTATTAAAAAACATAACAAAAAATGATTTTTTTAAATAATTATTTGTATAAATATTTTTAAATAATTGAATAGCATCAAACATTTGATTCTTAAATTAAATCTATTATTAAGATATAATTATTATATAAATAATACAATAGAATTATCATCGGCTAAAATATTATTATAACAAGCTAATGAAACAATAAAAAGTATTGCTTCTATATTATCTTTAAAATTAAATTTTTATTAAATTTTTTAAATTAAAATAAATAACCAAAGCAATGTATCCATTTTCTACGTTCTGTTCTTTGTCCTCCAACATCAATTAATCTAAAAATAATTTTTATTATTTAATTAATTAAATTACTATTTAAATATTTAATAATATTTTATTTATTTTAATAATTTATTAATTTTTTAATTAATTAATAATTCAAAAACGAGAGTCAGAAAATATGTAAAAACTTAAAAGGTGAATAATTTGTAATAGGAAAAAAAAAAATTAATTGCAATACTTTAAAATCCTTAAGGGAATTTTTATTTTATTATTATTTTAATTAAAATATTTAAATTAATTAAAATTAATTTTATAAAAACTATTTTTTTTCTATAACCTTATAACAAAATTCCTAAAATCAAAATTTATTTCATAAATTCCAAGTGTTGAGCATCTTGCATTAACTATATCCTCTTGTATAGGAATATAATCTAATTTTAATATTCTTTCCTTTTCTTCCAAAATACTTTTAAAAAATAATTAAATTTAAAAATTAAATTAAACTAAAAAGTATTATCAGGAACAGTAAATTCCATTATTCTTTTACATGCCTGTTTAACTGATACAAATTCAAAAAATTTTGCCATCTGAAGAAATATTTTTTAAAATAAATATTTAATTAATTCGTAATACAAAACAAATTTTTTTTTTATTAATTTTTCTATGAACTTTATTTATTTAAAAAATAACTTTTAATAATTATTTTTTAAATTAATTTTAAAATTTAAAAAATAACATTTAATTAAATATACAGATATCTTAAAATTTTGATCCCCAAATGTTGCATTAAAATTAAAAAAATAAATAAATAACCGATTTAATTATATTATTATTATTATTTCCTATTTCATCCTCTTTCCCTTCTTCTAATTCATTCCATTTCAATAATTGATAATTATTTAAATTTGCAAATTTATTAATTAATTCTCTTTCATTTGGGGGTATATTAATATTTAATTTATAAATTCCTAGAGCAATATGATTAATTATATCAAGACAATTACTGTATATAGTATATCTTTAATTAATTAAAATAAATTTAAATTTATATTTAAATTGTTACCTATAATGACTCTTTTCCCCAATAGAAAATCCATTATTATGTAAAATTCTTTAAAATTAATTAATTTAATTAATTAAATATAAAATACCTCATTTGTCTTAAAATTGTACTTTTTCCTGAATCGGATGGCCCAAGCAAAAGTATTTTAATTATTCTTTTATTTTTTTGTTCATATTCAGAATTAAATATTTTATTCTAATTTAATTTAATTTAATTTAAATAATAAACATACAATTTCATTTTGAATATAATAACCTCTTTTAAATTTTTTAAAACATAGAGAAGAAGTTATAATTCCCATTTAAAAAATTTAATTTAATTAAATTTTAGAATAAATAACTTTAAAAAAATATAAATTAATTAAATTACAGTATTTTATTTGAGAAAAGTAATAAATAAATAAATAATATTTTAAAAATAAAAATTATTTATTTTACTAAATAATTTGTATTAAAATTTATTTAACTAATTGCATGACAAAATTGTTTATTAAATTTAAAAAAAAATATTTAATAAAGTCAGGTAATTATTTAAATATAAAATAATTTTTAAAGTTAATTTTAAAATTAATAGTAAATTAAAAAAAAAAAAAAGTAGTAGAAGAATTATTTGTTTATTAAAATTAATTATACCTATAATAATTTAATTTTTAGATTAAAACATTTTTTAATAAAAAAAAAAAAGAATTATTTAATATTTACCTATTTATTTTAAATTAAACTAAATATACGTGACATTAATTAAAATAATAAATGTTTCAATAAAAATTTCAAATAAATACTTAGAAAAGCACGCAATTTGAGTTATAAAATTTTAAATAATTAAATTAATTTTTTATTATAAAACATTTACTTTTAAATTAAATAAATATATTAAATTAAATAAATTTCACCTGTTTGTAATATAATATTAAAAAATAAAAAAGTTTAATTATATAATTATTTTAATCAAATAATTTATTTATTAAAATATAATTAAATATTTTAATTTATTTTTTTTTAATAGTTTATGACCTTTTTATAATAATTAATTAATTAATTAATTTTTTTTTAATTTAAATTTATTTTTATTAAAATTAATTTAATAATTATTTTAAAAAATTAATTAAATGTCTAATAATAATATTACTTCAACAACAATTAATTCAATAAATGAAACAGTTTTAGATATTTATTTAAAATTTGTTAAACAATGTGATGATCCAAAACGTAGAGATTTAACATTAACATCAACAGCTATAATTACTTTAATTATTTATGGAATTGGAATTATTCTTCAATTAGCAGTTATTCCAGCTAATTATAGATTATCTAAACATAGATCTGCATTTAATTTATTATATGAAATTGTAAATTTAAATATTTATTAATATATTATTTATAAAAAAATTAAATTATTTTTAATGAAAATATAAAAATTTAATTATTAATTACTTGTTAAGGAATTTTCATGTTTTTAATAAGTAATATTTTTTAAAATTGATTGGTCAAAGTTAAATATTTTTAAAAATTAATAGAAAGGATCGTTTCAATTCTAAGGCTTTTAAATTTATGTAAAACCTTTCGGATCTTATAAATAGTCAAAAATCTAGAAACATAAAAAGGTTAAACAAATTATTATAAAAAAATAAATAATTAAATATATTTATTTTTTTATTTATTTAATTTTTAATATTTAAATAGTTTTTTAATAATTTTTAAGAACATTTTTGATACTTTATGGCTTTTTGAATATGTTTGGCTTTCAATTGAATTTTTAATTGGTTCAAGAATAATTATTTTATTTAATTTAGAAGCTTATGTTTTTCGTTTTATTAATTTATGTATTGATACTTTTTATGAACTTTTAGCTTTAAATCGTTCAATTGCTATTCTTTTTCCAATTATTTATAATAAAATATTTAATATAAAGTAATTTTAATTTTAATTAATTTTAATTAAATTACATTAAAGAACTACAAAATATTTAATTTATATTGTTTGGATTATTGCTTTAATTTATTCAATTTATACTAATTGGTTACCTGAACGCCGACCATTTCATTGCCTATCTCAATTAGGTTATTTTGAACCAACAACAATGATTAGCAAAGTAAAAATTAATTTTATTAAAAAAAAAAAGAATTTATTTATTTATATTTTAGGATTTATTAGCAACACTACCCGATACTACTTTTTATGATATAATTCAAGCAATTGATGTAATTTTAGTATTTATTCCATTAATTGTTTATGGAGTAACTTTTATAAAAATTTTATTTGTTTTTATTCAGAAAAAATATACAAAAAAAGGTAAAATTAAATTAAGAAATTTGTTAAATTTATAAATTTTAAATAATTTTTTAAAATTTATTTAAAAATAAAATTTATTTAAAATTAAAAAAATAAAATTAAAATTAATTAATTTTACCTTTGAAAATTATTTTTTTTTAAATAAACCTAAATTTTATTATTTTATGCTATTTAAATATAATTTTTTAATTTTATTTTGTCAAATAATAAAAAATAATAATTTTTATTTATTAAATTATTTATTTTAGTAGAAGAACCAATTACAACAATGTACCAAAGTGAAACAGAAAAACAACAATTTACAAATTTAGAAAGTGAAAGAGTTCGTTTATATTTAATGTGTTTATTAATTACTTGGCCTTATTATATAAGTTATTCTTTATATTTTTCTTCTCGTATATTTCAAATTAATGATAAAATTGTTAGTATTATGGCTATTTTTTGGCAAATACTTGGAATGATTTTTCATGTACAACAACCTTTATGTATTTTACTTTTAAGTAAAGATATGAGATTTGAAGTTAAAGAAGATTTTAAATTATTTTGGAAAAAAATTAAAAATTTTATTTTCAATGGATAATTAAAAAAAAATTTTTTTTTAATTTTTTATAGTTTGGAAATTTAATTTTTTTAAATTTTTATTTCATTGATTTCGTTTGAAATAAATTTTTATTTAATTTTATTTATTATTTGGTATGTGTTACAAGGTCATTTATTTAATCTAATTAATATTCTTTTTATTACTTTTTTTTTTATTTTGCGGATTTTTTTATTAACTAATTAATTATTTAATTTTTTTTTTCGTCTATTTTTATTTAATCTATTTTTTATTTTAAAATTAAAAATAAATTAAAATGCAAAAATTTTATTTAATTTCCCTTACCCTCTTCTTTATTGTTTCTTTATGTTCTACTTCACTTTTTTGCCCATATTCAGTTTATCCCTCTTCTGATTCTGATTTTGGTAATTTTATATTTTAAAAATAAATTTGTTAAAATAATTTTAAAAAAAAATAAATACTTTAATAATAATAAAATATTTATTAAAATATATTTATTTAAATCTCAAATTTTTTTTATTAATTATTTTTAAAAAAAGAAAAATTACGTGTTGAGGTTCATACACAAGAAGATGATTTAATAAGTCAACCACCTATTTATCGTTTAAAAAAGTCTTTGTCAATGAATAATGATTTTGAAGAGATTAAAGGAGAAAAAGAAGAAGGATTTATTTCTCCTAATGGAGAAAAACCTTTTAGATTATTTACTCGTGCATTAAGTTCAGAATGCCCTAAAAGGGGTTGTTTACATGAATTGGCTTTGGCTGAACCTAGAATACCAGGTTTTTATTTTAAAGAAAATTAATTTAAATAAATTTTTAAAATGAAAAGGAACACTTTTTTACCATACTGATACAATAATGGGTAAAGTAATTCCTCCTGGATTTCTTACTGTAGAAGCTAATCCTAGACTTTATTGTGCAATAGTAAGCGACGATTGTGGTAATCATTTTAATTAATTTATTTATTTATTAATTTAATTAAAATAAAATTTTAATTTTCTATAAATAAATTTTAAATTAAAAGGTGCAAATATTCCAATATATCGCCATTTTAAAATGGTTGGCCCTCGAGTTTGTAAGTGTTTTTCGTATTTTCAAAGTTCTAAAACAAAAATAGAAATTGAATACTTTAAAAAAAATATTTAAAATAATTTTTAAATTTTTAAAAAAGTTTTGAATTGATTGAAAAGGAAAGTTTAAACAAATAATTTTTAAATATTTAATTAAAATAAAACAGATTATGCCTATTCAACTTCTCCTGAAATTGAAATTCCTGGTAATTTTACTCGAGAACAAATGCCAATGTGTTTTGGCTGGAGTAATCAAAGACCTTCTCCAGAAAAATTTTTAAAATTAAAAAAACATGAAAACACATTATTATTAAATAAAAATGTATTAATAAATGAAGAAGAAAATAAGGAAATAAAAATAAGAAAAAATAAAAAATCTGAAGGAAATGAAAAAATTAATAATAATTTAAAAATAGAGGAGAATGAAGATAAAGAAATGAAAAAATTAATTTTTGAAGGAGAAGAAGAAGAAAATAAAAAGGTTGAAGAAAAAATAAAAAATAATAAAGATTTAGAAGATGAATGTTTAAATATTTCACCAATGGATGAAATTAATTTAAAAAATGATAGTTTTATTAAAAATAAAGAAAATAGATTTGCAAAATTAACAGTTTATGATAATAGAAAAATAGGTAAATAAATATTTTTAATATTATAATGGGATTAAATTTAATTATTAAGGAACATTACATGATCATTTATATACAACAAATAATTCTGTTCCTCAAGATTACAAAAATGAGGTTGAATAAAAATTGTTTTACTAAATAATATATTTTTATATAATTAAATAAAAGATTTTTATAATTAATTTATTTAATTATTCTGATTTAAAATTAATTTTTAAATATTTTTTTAAAAATTATTAGAGTCAACTAGGATTTGTTTTAACGAAACCAATTCCTTCAAAATGTCCAATAAAATGTTTAAATAAATTAGGCCAGATGTTAGCAAATAGAAGTGAAGCATTAGGAATTTTTCGTAAATTTTAATAAATTTAATTAATAATAAATGTTTAAAGCAATGAACGATCACAAAATTGTTTTAATGGGAAAAGAAAGTGCTGATACTTTTTATACTTCAACTGGAGAAGTATATTATTGTGCAAAAAAAGAAGGTCAATGTGGAGCTACTTTACCAGTTAGACGTTATTGGCATTTAGTTGAGATGGGTATAATTTTTTTAAAATAAAAGATGGGTAACATTGTAACGTTTCTGGAACTTAATAGAAAAAACATATAATTATTATTCCGGAAATACAAAGAATTCTGGTTTAGAAAAATACCAGCTATTCCAGAAAAAAATTAATCTTAAAATAATCAAGATATTATAACAGATACTATTCTAACTGTGAATAGCACAATACAACCACCATTAACTATTTCAACATGGGATGGAGTTATCTGTTATATTTGGTCTGATGAAAATAAAGATTTTAAAAATAAATAAAAAATAACTTTTAACAATTATTTATTAATATATTTATTTTATTTATTTATTTTTATTTTTTTAAATGATTAAAGTTTTAGTAAATTGTTGAATGATGAATTTTACGTAAATTATTTTCAATAAATTAGTCATTAATTGTTTGAATTGGTTAAGCAAAAAATCGGTTTAATACATAAATAAAGAAAATTTTATGTAGAAAATAATTATAGAAAAAAGTTTAGCTTGTAAAAAAAATTTCAGTCTCACAAATAAAAATTTCTTAATTAATAAGAAAAATTTTAATATTTTTTTTCATTAATTTTAAATAAATACATAATTAAGATTTTAAATTTTTATTTAATTTTTTAATGTTAACATTATAAATTTCTATTAAATAAAATCATTTTAACTACATATAAAGGCATTTCCCTAATTTATTCATTTATTTACACACTAGACAAAATTAATTTTTTAACAATATAATTAACAAATTCAAAAGAAAAGTTATGAGAAAAAATTTAAAAATAAACCGCCAAAATAATAATTATTAAAGACTGGCCACCAAATAACAAAAATATTTAGATAAGAATTTGGACCCAAAATTTAACTAAACAATAAACAATTTTATAAATACATAGATAGAAGAAAAAGAACAAAATAATAAACTACTTATACATTTCATAGTACAATTAAACGTAAAATTGAGCTTTTTACATTGTTCCATTCATTAATTAAAAATATAATTATGTACATAGTAGTATTTATGTATATTTACTTATTTCTAATTAATTACAAAAATATTTAGGTGGCCAAAACTTTATCGCTAAAATAAAAATTTAATCTTGATTCGAAAAATATGTCCCTCGTAAAAAAAAAAAACTTTTTAAAATAGATCTTAAATTATGCTTAATTCTTTGTTATCCTTTATTCCTTGACAAAACGTTTAGTGACGAAAGATTCAGTGACGAAAGGTTAGGAACTTTCCAATGTGATTAAAAAGTCAAAAGTCAAACCGTCTGGAAATTCCAATTTTTTCCCTTTTAAGGTTGCTACCTTTAATATTCATTTCATTTTCTCTCATTTTTTTTGTTGTCACATGCACATTAATAGTTAATTATCTATATAATTTAACTCATTTATTTATAGATAAATGTCATCATCGTTATATTCTTATCTTAGGAAATGATTCAAATTACATGAGTTTAATTGAAAAAAAATATTTAGAATGCCTGAATTAAGCTTATTTTTCATTATTTAAATATCTTTTTTTAGCAATAAGTTGTGTATTTTTTACAAAAATTTTTAACACTTTTACATATATTTTTTGTTTAAATGTTTAAGATTAAGTAATATGTATTTCTTTACAGGCGATTCATTTCTAATTAGAAACTTACGTAAATTCATCTATGAAGAAATCGCCGGAAAATTCCTCATCTTTCCTTAGTCGTAAAACGTTCTGGTGGTTTAATTCGATGTGTGCTTTAGGACGGAGGAAGCCATTGGAGATAGAAGACTTATATTCCCTGAATCAGGAGGAGACATGTGCGACATTAGTGCCTCAATGGGAACGGTTATGGGATAAATCGATTCGAGGTTTTTTTTATTTCTTATTTCCAGAATTTAATTTTATAGATTACTACAAACTTAAATCTGAAGCCCAGCAAAAAAAAAACGAATATGCTGACTCTTTAAATGGTGATGAAGCGATTGACATTGCTGATTCATTGCCGTTAGTTAACGGAGGAACTGAGCATCAGGTTTTTTAGGAATAATATGATTTCGATTAAAATTTAGAAAATAAATATAACATTATTTTATTTAGGAATCATTACCTGACTATGGGACATTACAATCAAATACAACAACAAAATTTAAGAAAAAAACGAAGAGGAAAAAACAACAAAAATTTAGTACATTCAAACCTCCACCTAGACCCCTTCCACCGCCCTCAATACTTGGACATCTCATCCAACTTTTTCGTTTTACTATACTTAATGCAATGTTGGTAAAATTGTTCTCTGACTTATTACAATTTACTAATCCTTTACTTCTCAAGTTTGTTTTGTTTTATTTTTGAAATAAAAATATTAATCTAGGTTGTTGATTTCTTTTACTGAAAATCCTTCGATTCCATTATGGTATGGTGTTGGACTTGCGGCTCTTATGTTTATTGCTTCTGAATTAAGTTCCTTATTACTTAACCATTATTACTATTTGATGTTTCGTTTGGGAGTCAGAATTCAGTCAGTTTTGTCTACAGCTGTTTATAAAAAGGTTTTTTAATTTAAAAAATTATTTTATAATTTTTAGACTCTTCGTCTTTCAAGTTCTTCCCGACACAAAAAGACTGTTGGTGAAATCGTCAACCTTATGGCTATTGATGTCGATCGTTTTCAACAAATTACTCCTCTCACTCACCAATATTGGAGTACTCCACTACAAGTGTCGCTGGCACTTTGGATGTTATGGAGTCAAATTGGGGCTTCTGTCCTCAGTGGCCTTGGAGTAATGCTTTTACTTCTTCCAGTTAATTCATTAATTACAATGCAGACAAAAAAGTATCAGGTTTTTTACAATTATAAATATTAATTTTTATCTTTTATTCAGATGCGTCAAATGACTGTAAAGGATGAACGTACTAAAATGGTTAATGAAGTTCTCAACGGCATTAAAGTCATCAAACTCTATGCTTGGGAACCGCCTATGGAAAAAGTCATTACCCAGCTTCGAAACAAAGAACTTTCACTTATTAGAAAATCTGCCTTTCTTCGGACATTAAGTGATATGCTTAACAGTGCTGTACCTTTTCTTGTTGCTCTTTCAACTTTTGCTACTTATGTTTTAATTGACCCTGAAAAGAATTTGTTGACACCTGAAATTGCTTTTGTTTCACTAACTCTATTCAATCAATTAAGACAACCAATGAGTACTGTTGCAGATTTAATTTCACAAACTGTTCAGGTCTTTTCAAATATTCTTTAATATTATTTTAATAAATTTTAGGTTTCTGTAAGTAACAGTCGTTTAAAAGATTTTTTCGTTTCTGAGGAGCTTGTTGATTACATCGAAAAGCTGCCTGTTGAAAGTTGCTCTTCTTCGCCTCCTCCTCTTACTTCTGTACAAAATAATGCAATTGTGATTGAAAATGCGTCATTTAGTTGGGATTCTGAAAGTCAGCCTGTTTTACACTCATTAAATTTTACAATTCCAAAACAGAAACTTGTTCTGATTGTTGGGACTGTTGGATCTGGAAAAAGCAGCCTTTTGATGGCCTTACTTGGTAAATTTTGTTTATTAATTTTTTTAATTTTACTTTATAGGTGAAATGATAAAACTATATGGCCACATTGGCGTTTATGGTCGTTTAGCTTATGTTTCTCAACAACCTTGGGTGCAAAATAATTCTGTTCGAAATAATATTATATTTGGAAATGTACCGGATGAATATTTTTATAATCGTGTAATTAATTGTTGTGCTTTAAAACATGATATTGACGTCCTACCACAGGGTGATGCTACAGAAATTGGAGAAAAGGTTTAGTTAAAGGATTTAATAATTTGTTTGACTATAAATTGAATTTTACATTTTTACTAATATTTTAATTATTTTAGGGCATTAACTTGTCGGGCGGTCAAAAATCCCGGATCAGTTTAGCGCGTTGTGTTTATCAAAATCCGGATATTTATTTTCTTGACGATCCTCTTTCAGCTGTTGACAGTCAAGTTGGGAACGAAATCTTTAAGGAGCTTTTTGGACCGGAAGGATTGTTAAGACACAAAACGCGTTTATTGGTCACTAATGAATTATCTTTTTTGCCTTCCGCTGATTTTATTATTATCGTTAAAGGTTTAATTTTATTGAATAACCAAACATTTTTTAAAATGTTCTTTAGATGGACGTGTTTTATCTTTTGGTACTTATAACGATCTTTCGCAAGATGATACATTGGCTCGTCTGTTTTATGACGTAAATTTGGAAAGAATTAAATCTACAGATACCACCTGTAAGATAAATTTTATTTTCCGATGTTGCGAATTTATTTGTTCATAGGAGTAATAATTTCATTAGCGTTTTAGGAAAACAAATACTGTGACATGAGGAGTTTTTTTAAAATTAGTTTCTTTTTTTTTTAATTTCATCTCTATTTTTACCTAACAAATAAGTTGTAATTTTTATATTCTCGTAAGTTATATCTTTTATGTTTTATTTTTTAGTGACATCAGATGATAATGCTGAAATGCTTGATAACGTTAGCGATGATACTGACGAGACTTTTATGGATGAAAATGCGGCAGATGTTGAGAATTTAATGGGAGTTTCTGTTATGTCTACAGTTTCAACAATTTTAGCTAAACGAAAGTACAGTACTTCTACTTCTTATAGGCGAAGAAGATTTACAGCACGTGAAAGTTCTGAACCTTCTCTTGATGTGCCTATTATAAGACAACTTACAGGAGTGGAGAAGGTTGAAACTGGAAGGGTTTGTTCTGAACTTTGCTAAATCATAAATCAAAAAATTATTTAGGTTAAACCAACTGTATATTTGCGTTATTTTCGTGCAATGGGCTTTTGTCTTTCTATTCTTTTCTTTTTTGGAATGGTACTAAGTACGTTGTCTTCAATGGCTCGAAATCTTTGGCTCACTGAATGGTCTAATGATCAATCTCCAACCGGACATCCCTCAAATAGATCGCAACCAGTTTCTGTTAGATTGGGTGTTTATGCAGGAATTGGGTTTTTAGAAGGTTTGGAATTTTCATTTAAAATTTAATTTTAAATTTAAGTCTTTCTAATGTTCTTTGGTATGTCCGCCCTTTTGTTTGGGGG
This sequence comes from Meloidogyne graminicola, assembly GCA_036172905.1. Classification (NCBI taxonomy): domain Eukaryota; kingdom Metazoa; phylum Nematoda; class Chromadorea; order Rhabditida; family Meloidogynidae; genus Meloidogyne; species Meloidogyne graminicola. The sequence goes on along the minus strand of JARPZY010000016.1, from coordinate 1,179,763 downwards.
AGTTTCAGCAAGTAAAAATTTACATGCACCACTTCTACATGCTATATTCCGAGCACCAATGTATTTTTTTGACACAACTCCATTTGGACGTATACTTAACCGAATTGGAAAGGATATTGAAACAATTGACTTTTTACTTCCTTATAATGTACAATTTTTTGCTCAATGTGTATTACAGGTTTAATAATGTTTATTATTTTAATATTGTTGCTATTAGGGGTTTTTTCACTGCCAAAAAAAAAAGTTATTATTTAGTTTTCATCCCCAAATAATAAAGTCCTTTCAACATATAAATTATCCATTATAAATTCTACATTTAAAATTATTGTTTTGGTTTTTTGAATTATATTTAAATTTATAGGTTCTTTCTACGCTTATTATTATTTTGATCTCAACACCAATGTTTGGCATTGTTGTCATACCATTAGCAGTTTTCTATATTTTTGTTTTGGTCTGTTCTTTATTTTGTCTTATTAATTTCAATTCTAGAAATATTATATTTCTACCTCGCGGCAATTAAAAAGGCTTGAGTCTATTACACGTTCACCCATATATTCACATCTTAGCGAAACCATTAATGTGAGATTTAACTTTTATTTATCACCTCTTTTTTTTTATTTAAGGGTGCCTCTACAATCCGAGCTTATGGACAAGTAGACCGTTTTTCTCAAATTTTACAGCAAAAAGTGGATGCTCACATTCAGGTTATATTAATTTTTTTAACTTATTATACAAATTTTTCAAAATTTTACTTGTCATTTTGTTTTCAAAAACAATTAAAACTTTTTAGTGTCGGTATTTGAATTATATTGCAAACCGTTGGCTTAGTGTCCGTTTAGAATTTATTGGCAATTGTGTTGTACTTTTTGCTGCTTTTTTTGCTGCAATATCCCGTGGTTCAATAAGTGCAGGCGTTCTTGGACTTTCTGTTTCTTACTCATTAAACGTAAGGCTGTTGTCATTCTATATTCTTATTTAAACTATATTTTAACTTTGAATTATTTTTTTCTTGTAGATCACTTTTGTATTGAACTTTGCTGTGCGTCAAATCAGCAAACTCGAAACAAATATAGTTTCAGTCGAGCGTGTCAGTGAATATTCTAACACAAAACCGGAGGCTGAATGGATTACTGATCCTTCCAAACAAATCCCCTATAATTGGGCTAATCAAGGAAAAATAGAATTTTGTGATTATTCTACTCGATATAGATCTGGACTTGATTTAGTCATTCACCACATGAATGTGGAAGTGCATGCACGAGAACGAATTGGTATTGTGGGAAGAACTGGTGCTGGTGAGATTAATTATTTCAATTTTTTATTAAAAACTTTTTCCTAGGTAAAAGTTCAATTACGCTTGCACTTTTCCGAATGGTTGAACCCTGTTCTGGTACAATATTTATTGATGGCGTTGATATTACTACTCTTGGACTTCACGATTTGCGGTCGGCCATAACTATCATTCCACAGGACCCAATACTGTTTTCTGGTACACTTCGATTTAATATGGATCCATTTGAGCGGTACACTGACCAAGAAATTTGGACGGCATTAGACCACGCTAACCTTCGCGAATTTGCGTCCACTCAGCCAAATAAACTTGAATATATGATTACAGAGGGTGGAGACAATATTAGGTATGGTATATTTTGGTTTTTTGAGATTCCTTTCTTTTATTAGTGTTGGACAACGTCAATTGGTCTGCCTGGCTCGTGCTTTGCTTCGTGCACCACATTCTTTCATTTTGGTATTAGATGAGGCAACGGCTGCTGTTGATGCTGATACAGATATGCGAATTCAACAGTCCATTCGTGAGCATTTTTCCCATTGTACTGTATTGACTATTGCACATCGTCTGAATACAATACTTGATTATGATCGTGTTTTAGTCATGGAACAAGTTTATTTTTTTTTCTCTACTTTTTATAAAATTTTATCTTAAAAGGGTCGGGTTAAAGAATTTGATTCACCGCAATCATTAAATTCCTCATTGTTTCGATTATTCAAACCAAGTGGACCTACACGTACAAAACCCTTAACTATAATGAAATGATTGAATATTTATAAATAAATATATATAATTAATAAAGTTTATAATTTAAATTTTATGCATAAATTTGTTTTTAAATTTTTATTTAATTTAAGTTTCTAAAGTAATTATTATTTACTTGATGAGAAAGATAAATTTATGAGGGGAGAAAAAATTTTTCTTATGGTTCAATTTGGTTAAATATGTATTTTATTTAAAAAATTTTAAAAAAGAAAATATATTGAAATTATATTTAAATTATTTAATTAGCCATTGTATCAACAGAAGGACACATACATACTAAATTTCTATCACCAAATGAATCATCTATTCTACCACAAGAAGGCCATAATTTCCTTTGAGAAATACACCATGGCATTGGCCAACCAGCTTGTTCACGACTATAAGGTCTTTCCCAATGATCCGCCATCAAAACATTTTGTGTGTGTGGGGCATTCTTAAATTAAATAAATAAAAATATTTAATTTGGTTCAATTACTTTGTAGAGATCAATATGTAATTGTCCTTTAGATATTTGTTCAATTTCTTTTCGAATTGCAATCAAAGAATCGCAATACCGATCTAATTCAGCTTTATCTTCACTTTCCGTAGGTTCAATCATTAGACTGTCACGGATTGGCCTATAAAAGATTTTAAAATAAAAATATAGGAATGTTATAATAAACTAGCCAATGCATTGTTGGTGCATGAAAACCAAAATCCATTAATCGTTTTGCAATATCATCAACTTCAATTCCCAAATGTTTAAAAGGTTTACAGTCTATAATAAATTCATGAGCATTTAAGCCTTGTTCATCTTTATAAACAATTCGATATCCAGCATTTTCTAATCTTTTAGCCATATAGTTAGCATTAAGAATTGCCATTTGAGAGGCAATTTTTAGACCAGATGATCCCATTCTTTAATATTAATTTTAATTAATAAATAATCTCTACATAAATACAATCTTATATATGCCCAAGTAATAGGTAAAATGCTAGCACTTCCCCAAGGTGCTGCACTAACAACTCCATCTATTCTTTTCTCTCTATTTTGAGGTATTACAGGATGTCCAGGTAAGAAAGGTGCTAAATGTGCTTTACTAAAAAATTTAATTAATTGTTATTAATTTATTAAATTATTATACACTCCAATTGGTCCCATCCCTGGTCCTCCACCTCCATGAGGTATACAAAAAGTTTTATGAAGATTAAGGTGGGAAATATCACTACCATAATCACCAGGTCTACAAAGACCTGTTTGAGCATTAAAATTAGCTCCATCAAGATAAACTTGTCCACCTTTAAAATAAATTAAAAATATTAAAATTAATAAATTAACCATGTTCATGTATTTTATTACAGACTTCTTTGATTTGTGATTCAAATACTCCATGTGTTGACTAAATATAAAATTATTATTATGTACATTTTTTAATAATCAGAAATTTGCTTCAAAATTCATAAAAAGGATCAAAATTCTATTATTTTTTTAAATTAATGGGGATACAAAAATAACCTTCTGTTTTTAATTAAAAATATACCGGATATGTAATCATTGCACAAGCTAATTCTTTAGAATATATTTCACACTAAATTTTAAAATTAAATTTTTATTTAATTTTAAATACTTTAGCAGAAAGATCTTTAAAGTTAATATTTCCATGCTTATCAGATTCAATTGGTACAACTTTAAAGTTAGCCATATGTGCAGTAGCTGGATTAGTTCCATGGGCCGATACAGGGATAAGGCAAATCTTTTTAAATTATTTAAAAAATATAAATTATTTTTATTAAAACGGTTACTTTTCTTTTGTATTCACCTAAAGAATGAAAATAGGAACGAATTGCTAACATTCCAGAATATTCACCATTAGCTCCACTAAATAATCCAATTAAATAAAATATTTAAATTAATTTACCTATTTGGTTGTAAAGAGAATTTATCATAACCTGTAAGTTCACATAACCAACGTTCCAAGTCATTAAAAATCTTTAAATAAAATTGAATAAAAAAAAATATTAAAATACTTGAGAATATCCTTTTGCTTGTTCTGGTGGAACAAAAGGGTGAATATTAGCAAATTTAGGCCAACTTATCTTTAAATAAAATTAAATTAAATAAAAATTAAATTATTTACTGGAATTAATTCACTACTTGCATTTAATTTCATAGTACATGAACCTAAAGGTATCTAAATTTTTAATAAAGAAAATAAAATTAAATTTAAAAAATAAACCATTGAATGTACTAATGAAAGATCTTTATTTTCAAGTCTTTTCATATATCTTTTTGAATTTAAAAATAAATTTAAAAAAAAATAAAAAATTTAATTACCTAATAAGTTTAGTTTCACTATGATAATTATTAAATACATATCCAGTTAAAAATGGGGAATGTCTAATATGTATAGAATTGCCAATTAAAGGTGATGGTGTTTCCATTAAAGCATCCTTTATTTTATTCTAAAAAATAAAATATTTAAAAATTAATTTAATTTATACTTCAGAAATATTAATTCCAAATAAATATAAAATATTACAAATATCAACAACTAAATAAATAAATTAATTAATTAATTACATATTAATTAATATTACTTTTTGTTGTCTCATCTATAGATATTCCAATATAATCATCATCAAAATATCTAACATTTATTTTCTTTTCTTCACATTTTAAATTAAATAATTGTTTATTTGGTGGAAATATTTTTAATGTATCAAAAAAACATTTATGAACAATATTAATTCCATTGGAAAGTAAAGCTTTAAAATAATTAATTAATTTTAATTTATTTATTTAAAAATATTTACTTTGAGCAATAAATGAAGTTGTTTTATTTATCATTTTTGCAATATAAATTAAACGATCTGGTCCATGATAAATTGCATACCTAAAGAAAAAATTATTTTTTTTAATAACAAACATTGCAGCAATATTAGCAGGAAGTGCTTGTGCAGTACAAATATTAGAGGTTGCCTTATCTCTACGAATATGTTGTTCACGTGTTTGGAGAGTAAGTCTATATGCTGGATTACCTTGTTGATCTCTACATATAAAAAATATTTTTAAATTTAGAGATTAATTAAATAACTTTGAAACTCCAACAATCCTTCCAGGCATTTGTCTTGTCAATGCCAAATTAGCAACTGACATAAACCCAGCATGGGGTCCCCCATACCCTAGAGGGAGGCCAAAACGTTGAGCACTACCGACTGCAATATCTGCACCCAAATCACCAACAGAACGTAAAAGAGTAAGTGAAAGTAAATCACAAACCATTATAACAAGAATCTAAAAATTAATAAAAAAGAATTATTTTTTAATAATAACTTTCTGTTGATGTGCCCATTCAATTAATAAATCCAAATCTTCATAAATTAACCCTTCTGTATTTGGATACTGTAAAATAATTGCAGCAACATCTTCTCCAATATTTTTTTGAATTAACAAATTTTTAAAATTTAAAAGAATATCCAAAGGTTGAAAATTAATTTCCATTGGCTCCGAACGTGTAGCCATAACCCCAATATTTTGAGGATGTAATTTAGTGTCATAAAGAATTGCTTAATATTAAATATTTAATTTAAAATAAATAATTAACTATTCTTTTTAGTTATTCTAACAGCTAAGGAAATAGCTTCAGCACAAGCTGTACTTTCATCTAATAACTAAAAATAAATTAAAATAAAAATAATTATTTAATTTAATAATTACTGAAGCATTTGCAAATGGTAAACCAGTTAAATCAGATATCATTGTTTGAAAATTTAAAAGACTTTCAAGTCGACCTTGTGCTATTTCAGGTTGGTAAGGAGTATAAGGGGAAGTCCTAAAAATAAATAAATAAATAATTAATTAAATTATTTATTAAATTAACCATCCAGCATTTTGTAAAATATTTTTAATTATTACTGAGGGTACTATACAATCTATATATTAATTTATTAAATTAATTCTATTAAGTAATAAATTAAACTAACCGTAGAAACCCATACCTAAAATTACAAAAATTAATATAAAAAATAATTAAATAAATATATTAATCCATAGTAAAGATGAGCTGATAAAGGGATTAAAGCGTGGGACGATTTTTGTTGGTCCAGAAATTATATTAAAGAATTTTTATAAAATTCTGAATTAATTGCCCTCTATTTATCTTAACATTATTTTCATAAGAGTCCAAACAATTAAATTAAATAATTATATTTAAAGTTTAATCATCGATTATCTATATCTTAGCTATTAATTCTTAAAAAATAAATTAATATTAAATTGTACCAATAAAAGTCTTGTAAGGATTATTTTTTGAAGCAATTTCCCTCAATTCAGTTAACATTTTCCATTCATCAATCCCATTTTCAGGTATTTTATTTCCCAATTTTTTACGAAGACGAATACTTTCAGGTACATTAGTGTTTGTTAATTCATCCAAATCCTTAAAAATTAATTTAAATTAAATTTATTATTTAATATTTGCCTTAAATCCAAGATAATTAAGCATTTGTTGCCTTTCTAATTCTAAAATAATTTTTAATATTATTTTTAATTTAAAACTCACCACACGGACCAATGTGTCTATAAAATTAAAAAATATATTTAATTAAATAATTAATTTACCTATCAATAAAACAATCAGAATTTAAATGCCGTACATTAATATTATCTTTAGGAAGTGATTTTTGAATTTTTAAATTAACAGATGAATTATCATTATTAATTTTTTGTTGATTAATTAATGGAGAAGAAGCTATTCTGCTTTGAAATCGAAGAATTAAAAGTTTAGAGAATTGGTTATTTTTTAAAAGAATACTTTTCATTTTTTTTTTAAATTTAATAAAAATAATTACAATCTAAATAAATTAATTTAAAAAATATTTTTTTATAATTTTTAATTTAAAAAGAAATTAAAGAACATAAAATTATAATTTTATTGAAAAAATAATTAAATTAAAAAATATATTGGAGTAGACAAAATTTGTAAAAAAAAAATGGTAGATAAACTGCAAAAATGTTAAGTCAATAAATGCACCCAATATATGTACATATTTATTTATTGAATAAATAAATATTTTCCTTTGAAGAATATTTTTCCTACGTTGTAATTATAAAATTTATACTTTTTTTTTTATATTTGAATGGGTACATAATATTTTGTAAAAAAATTATTGTTATCATTAATTTATTATCAAAACAATTAATAAAAAAGAATATTTTTTTTTTAATAAAAATAGTGTGATTTAATTTAAATAAAAATATTATTGTGTGACTAATTTTTAATTATTTTTATATTAAATCATTTGAGTTCGGTACATTAAAATTTTTTTAGTCTCGTGTCAGTCAAAGGTAACAAAAATAAAGATTTAATTTAAATATTCTTTTAAGAATTTATTTTAATTAATTAAAAATAAATGATGCAATTTTTTATTAAATTTAAAAAAAAAAATAAATTGATAAATTAACGATTAATGATAAAATTAATGCAAAGAGAAAATTAAATAAAAAATAAATAAATAATATATTTATTTTTATTGTCTGTATACATATTTAGGGAACAAAGTTCTTTTAATGTAAAATAAATAAATAAATTGTTTGTGAGATTTTTTTTTAATTTTAATTAAAAAGTAAATTATATTAAGTTTAGAAATTAAATAAATATTTAAATTAAATATTTATTTGTCAAAAATGAACAAATAAAATTATTTAATTAAATTATTAGGCTTTAATTTAAAATATATTAAAATTTAAATAATAATTAATTTTTAAATTATAAAGTATTTATTTAATTAAAATAAACTTTTAAATTTTCATAAATAAATAAATTAATTAAATTTTTAATTAAAATATTTAATTCTATTGAAATAAATATTATTTAATTAGTTAATTATTAATAAAAAAAAATATTTTTAAATTAAATTTTTAATAAATAATTAAATTATTTTTAAATTTCAAAATATATTTTATTTAAATTAAAATATACATATATTTTTTTTTCTATAAATTATTTGACCTAAAAATAAAAGAAAAATTCTTTCAAAATTATTTCACCAAATTATATCTGAATTTATCCATTAAAAATATAAAAAGAGATAGAGGAGAATGGAATAAAATTAAATAAATAAATATATTCATCAATCAATCCCGTACTGTTTTATTGTATTTTTTTAAAATTTATTCAAGTGGATAGACAAATGTATTAGCTGACTGACCATTTACGGATATATCTCTCCTGTAATTTTAACTAAAGAATATTTGGATTATTTATTTTTTAAATTTTATTTTATTTAAAAAATAAATAAATCTTATTGAGAATTTTATTAAATTAATTTTTTAAAAATTATTTATTTATTTATTTAATTTTTTTGTTAATTATTATTTAAATTTTATTTATTTATTAGTTTATTTAATTAAAATTATTGAGTAATTAATTTAACAAAAAAAATGTATTCAATTTTTCTATTATTTTATTTTTCATCATTAATATTTAATTTAAATGCAATCGGTGAAAATCCAGTAATTATTTTTAATTTAATTAAAAATTAATTTAAAAAAATATTTAAACAGTGGGATATTCAAAATTTTGCAGAAATAATTACAGGAATAGGTCAAATGATTCAAAATCCGGCAGAGACTATTGACGTTCCTTCTACTTTAATTATGGGAAAATGGTAAATATAAAAAAAAATAGAATAAATTGGGCAATTTTAAATATTAAATTTATTATTTTTTTAATATTTGGTTAAGGCAATAATTTATTAGAAAACATTTAAGTAATAAACAAAAAAATTAAAGAAAAAATACAAATAACTACTATAAAAAATACAAAATTAATTTAGAGAGAAATATGATAAAACACAAATTTATAAAACACAAAAATTTTTTCAAATATTTTTGCGTTTTTAATGTTTAAATATTATTAATATATTTCTTAACATATATACGGATTTATTTCCGATAATGAGTAAATAAATACATACGCATAAAATAATGTTTTGTTTAATATAGTAAATAAATATTATGTATATTAGCAATTATTTTTAAATTAATATTTTTTGTAAAGGTATCAAGTATATAAAGCATCTGTTTCTTTTGACATTAATAGACCACAAATGTATTGTGCAGTTAGCTATTGTAATTATTATTAAATTTTAAATTAATTAATTAAATATTTAAATTATTAAGTTAAGCCAAACAGTGTAATGGGTGAAGATGGATTTTCTATTGAGGTTATTAATTAAAATTTAAAAAATAAATTTAAATAAAAAAAATAGGAAGCATATCGTGCAGTATCAAAAAATGGTCCAATAGAGACATTTAAAAGGGATTTAAATAAAGTTGGTACAGGGAAGTATTGGATGTATACAGAAGAATATTTTTATCCGAGACAATGTTTAATTTAATTAAATTAATTTAAAAAAAAATTAATTTAGTTTATATAATCAAAGTTGGCCCAAATTTTGGAAATAATACAAATGTTGATGAAATAAATATTCAATATATTGTTGTTACTGGTTTAAATTAAATTATTTATTAATTAATTTTAAATAATTCTTAGATGCAAGTAAATTATCTTTAACAGTTTATGCAAGGGAAGCAATGCTTTTTTTCAAAAAATATAATAAAGAAGTTATGGAATTTTTAAAAGGTTAATAATTAAAATTAATTTAATTTAATTATTTTTTTTTTTAAAGAAAAAGGTTTTGGAGGAAAATTATTTTGGAATTCACCAAAGCCAATATATCAAGGTAATGATTGTGAATGGCCTTCAGAAAGGGAAGTATTTGCTAGAAGGTAAAAAATTAATTTTAAATAAAATTAAAATATAATTTTTTAAGCTTTAAAAATTAAAAATAAAATTTAACAAATTAATTTTTAAAAATAATTTTAAAATAAAATATAATTTTTTAAATTAATATAAATTAATTTAAATATTTTAGAGTATTAAAAAATTATGAAAACAATAAAAAAGAGGCTGCCCGTGCATCTACAAATATTACACAAACTCCAAGTGAAGCATTTGCTGAAATCATGAAAAATCCCCAACAAGCATTACAAAAATTAATGCAACAAAATTTTAATTAATTTTTGAATTTTAAATTAATTTTCTAATATAATTTAATATTTTTATAAATAAATTATTATTATTAAATTTAAATTTATTAAAATTAATTAATTAAATTATTAATAGACATTTATTTAAATATGTACTATTAGGCAATTATTAATTAAGAAATATTATTTTTTATAATGTCTATATATAAATATATTTATGTACTTATTTAATTTTATAATAGTCTATAATGTTAATTTTATTTTAATTTAATCTTTTAATTTTTTTTTTTAATAAATAAAATTGCTAAAATATTAAAATAATTTATTTAAAAAAATACATTAATTTAATTAAAAAAAATTAATTAAATTATTTATTTATTTAAATATTTTAAATAAATAAAAATAAATATTTATTAGAATATTTTATTTAATTAATATGAATATTAAAATAATTAATTTAATTATTTATTTATTTTTAATATTTTTTGTTTTAATTGAGAATACTCCAAACAATAAAAATTTTTCAATTAATAAATCAACAGCTGAAAGAAAATTAAATAATAAAAATAATAAGGTAATAATTATTATTTGTTTAACCAAAAGAAATTAAATTATTTAATAGGAATTACAAAAAGAATTAATTAAACAATTAATGAACAAGGGTTTTCCTCGTTTATCGAAAAGAAAAAAAGAAAAGGATGAAAAAAAAGAAAATAAGGAAATAAATGGTAAATATATGTATATAATTAATTTTTATATTAAAAATAAAATTAATAAATAAATTAATTAATTTTGTTTTTTTAGAAAATTCTAAAAGTGAAACAAATGAAATTGTTTGGGAAAAAACTCCAGCAGAACGTGCAGAAGATATTAATAAAGATTATGAAAAGTTTATTAAAGAATCTAATAAAAAAAAATTAAATAGAAATTAGGAAATAATTTAAATTAAAAAATCTTTTTTATTCGAATAAAAAAATGTTTGGATCTTTTAAATATAAATATATATATATATATATATATATAATTTAAAAATAAAAAAATAGTCTTTAAATAATTTATTAATTAATTTATAATATGACTAAAGTTATTAAATACAAATAATAGGTATTTAGAATTTTAGATAATATCTATTAATTAGAATTTCCAGCATTATCCCCTATATATACGCAAAGATTCATATGTATTAGAATTATCATTGGGTTGGAGATAAATTAAATTTAAAAATAATTTATTTATTTAAAAATAAATAAATAAATAATTAATATATTAATCATTTATTTATTTATTTTTATTAATTATAAAAAAAATACTTTGAACTTTTGATTTTTTAATAATATTATAAAAATATATTTAATTCACGTGCACTTCAAGGATATAAAAATATTTTAAAAGAATTAAAGCTTTTAAATAAATAAGGAAGAGTAAAATGAAGGTGTAAAGGGATTCCCAAAGATATTGAAAAAAAGGGAGGAAGACAATTTTGCTAATTCGATGTAATTTTCCTTTTTGGATTTTAAATAATAAATAATAATTTTAGAAATGCATTAAAATAAGCTAGGAATTAAGAAGAGCTTTTAAAAAAAAATTATATAAATTATATTTATAAAACATTATTTAAAAATAAATTGTTGAGTAATAATTATTTTTAATTGTTTTTATTTCTATTTATTTAAATATTGAATTATTTACTGCATGAAAACTGCAACGATTGAGAAAATTTTTGAGTACACACGAATCTTTATTTAAATTCTAAACCTCAAACTCAATTTATTTAACCTATGTTAATATTTTTTTGGAAAAACCTTTCCTTGAACTATTAAAATTAATTTATATAATCATTTTTATTTTGTATATATTTCTTGTTTAATTTTAAAATAATTTGACAAAATATTCAACCAATTTTTATCCAAATAATTATTTAATTAACAAAATATATTAGAAATATAATTAATAAAATATATTAAAAGTCATATAAAAAATTTATTTATTTTTGTAAATAAACCTTATTTAGATTAAAAAATTGTTAATGTTTCAGATCATTTTTTTTAAATTTATATTATATATATATATATATTTTTTAAGCTTGCTAAATAAATGATTTCCGTTTTATTTTATTTTTTTTTTTAAATTATATTTTTTATCTCTTAAAATATTTTTAAATAGTTATTCAAAAAATTAACATTCGTCAATGAACACCTGAAAATTTTTAAACTTTATAAAAAGTTTTTTTTTTTTTGTTTATTATCTAGTAGGAAATAATTAAAAAATAATGTTGCATATATTTAATTTAAAAAAATTAGATACGTAGCTATTTTTAAAGGTTAAAAGAATTTATTACTAAATTTAGAATATTGTTTTTATTTTTTTTTTTTTAATTATAAAAATATGCCAATAATTTAATAAAAAATAAATAAATAAATATATATATATATATGTATTAAATATATAAAATAATTTATTTATTTTTGTTTTTAATTAAAATTTAATTAAAAAAAAAATTATTATTTAATATAAAATAATAATTAATTCAAATTTAAAATGTTTGTATATATATATAGCCATTTTCTAAAAATAACAATTAATTTCAATTATTCTTTACTAATTAAAATTAAATAGAGTAAGTTAAGAATTTAATTTAAAGGTAAATAATTTTGAAATTTATATTTATTTATATAAAATTTATTTAAATAAAATTTTAATTTATTATATAGAATTGTTGGCCTCATTTATTTTTAATTTTTATTAAATAATTAGTAATTTATTTAAATTAATCTATTTTTGTCAATTAATATTTAGAATAATTAAATTTATAATATGAAATAGCTTCTAGAAGATTTTAATTAGGAAAAACTTTGTCAAGACTTTTTAACCTAATAATTAATTTAAATTAAGATTTATAGATAACCGAAATTCAACTTTTGTATTAACCAAAAATTAAATTAGTGATGACTAAATGACAATAAAATGAATAGTGAGGAATTAAGTCTCGACATACTTTAATTAAATAAGTAAAAGTTCACTTTCCAGAAAAATGATAAGATCCGGAAAAATAAATACTTTAAATTGAAGAATAAATTAAAAGGTTCACTGATTCTTAATTCTTTTTTTTAGAAATCGTTGGCATTTAATTTATTTATTATTTTTTGTCTTATGACATTTAATACTAAAGTCCAATTTATAAATAAATATAAACAAACAAACAACAATTCGGAATTTTATGGAATGTTAAAAATGAATTTTTTCTTGGTTAAGATCTTTTAAAATAAGCTGTTTATATTTACTTATTTAATTATTTAATTTAAATTATATTTAAATTAATTTACAAAATCAATTAATTAATTAATTATTGCACAACCGCTAACATTTCTTTAATCAATTTTTCCCCCTGTAAATATATAATATTTACTGTTTTATTTAATAAAAACTATTTTTATTTTAAATTTATTTTTTAATTTAATTAAGTTGAAAATAAATTTATTTAAATAATTAATCCCATATATTAAAAAAAATACAAAAATTAATAAAAATAAATATTTTAATTATTTTATTAATTAAATAATTAATCTAAACATTTATTTATTTATTTTATTTACATTAAATATATTTACAAGTTAAATAAGAGCAGTTAAAGAGGATTTAAATATACGGTATGCATGCGAGCAAAATTTTTATTTTAAAGGAGCGGAAGCAAAGGGGATTTATTCCAATATAGAGTTAGGAAAAGAAAAAAAATCTGACTTTAATTGAGAGAGCCAAAAGTATTAAAATAAAATATTATTTTGTTTTTCATATATTTTTTTTTTAGTAAATTAATTTATTTAAAAGTTATTTGCTTAATGTTTCTAATTTTAATTGAAATATATAAATAATGTTAACCCTTGCACAAATATAGAAAAAAGACTTTAGTTAATAATATTGAAATAAACCTTCTAAATGTTTACTAACCCTAAATATATTTATTTGTTTGATATATAAATATATATATTTTTTTTTTTAAATTTTTGTTTTAATTATTAAATTATTCTTTAATCTGTTATAAATATTATTTAAATTTTTTTTTTCCTTAAAGTTTATTTCAATTAATTCTAAAAAAAAAGTCAAAAATGGTTGTAGATGGGACTAAAAAGTTGACAAAAATATTTTAATTCTGGCATTGATTAATTCAAATAAAAAATAAAAGCTCTTGTACAGTTTATGAGTCCAAACAAACTTTATGTGTCCAATGAAAATATATGAGTCTGATTAAACGTTTATAAGTCCAATCGAATATTTCTAAGGGTAAACCCAGAAGATCAACTCCTATAGTTTTTTGTTTCTTCATTAAGAAGTCAACTTTTCCTTGATCTTCTTCAAACAATAATTCCTTTAAATTTAATTTTTTAATTAATTTTTTTTTGCACGCATCAAACCTAAAAAATTGAAAATTAGATAAATGGATAGAGGTTATAAAGGCAATTTTTTCTTTATATTTTAGTTCAAACCAATTTAAGCAAAATAAAACTGAGTTGATCTTTTGGGTTTACCCTTAGAATTATTCGATTGGTCTCATAAAATGTACAAGAGTTTTAATAAACCAAAACTCTAGAATATAGAATTATTTGAACATGTTACCAGAATTTTTTGTTTAATAAGTTTAGGCGGCCTGGGTATAAAATGACAATGTTTTGAATTGTTTAAAATTCGATGTACGGAATCTAATTGAATATATTACTGTTACAGTGATTTATTAGATTTTTTTAACCCTGTGCTCTTATTTAAAATAAAAATTTTTTAAATTTTTAAATTTATATATTAATTAGGTTTATAAGAAGAGAATAATACTTTAAATCAGTAAACACTTAAAGGTTAGGCCTTAACGGTTCTCAACAAATAATTAAATAATTTATATTTCCTTAATTAATCTAAATAATAATTTATATATAAATAAATAGTTTATATTCTATATTTTATATTATTAAATTTAAAAATAAAATTATAAAGCAAAAAATTAATTAAATATAAATATTAATTTAATTATTATTTATTTATTTTAATATTATAAACCTAAATTTTCTTCCTTTATTCTAAAAATAAAATTATATTCCATTTTTTATTTTCAATATTTTAAAGCTAAAAAAATTTTCTTACCTTAAAAATAATACAATTTAATTTTAATTTTTAAAAGTTGTTAAATGCTAAATATTTTAATTTAAATTTATAGAGAAATAAATTATTTTCTCAGATTTTATTTATTTTAATTTAATTAAAATATATTATTTAATATTAATTATTTAATAATTAAATATATTAAAAAATATTTTAAATTATTTTTTAAATATTAGTTTGAACTTTTCTAATGCAAGATTAATAAAAATATTAAAAATTATTTTTAAAAAAATGTCTTAGTTAAGCATTCCAAGTATTTATATAAAATGTTTGTTTAAATTATTTAATATTTATATAATCCTAAAAAATTTAATTTGTAATTTTTTTTAGAATTCTTAGTAATGTTTATATAATTTACGCATATATTTATATATTTAATCTTAAGTACTTCTATTTAATTTTTTGTTAATAATTTAATTTTTTTAATAATTATTAAAATACTTTTGGCAACTAAATAAATTAAAAAAATAATTTATTTATTTAAATAATTGTTTTTTTTTAATTAAAGAATTTATTAGTTTTAATAAATAATTGTAAATTATTATTTGATCATAGATTTTTGAGATAATTATATTTAAAATTAATTCTAATTTTAATTAATTATAATTAAAATATATTTAATTTTATTATAAATAACAGCCCAAAAGATCACTTAAAATATTTTATTTTTATTCGGTTTTTTTCATGTGTAAAGTATTGTCTTTATTAAACAAGGCACAACATTATTAAACCACTAATCAGTAAAATAATTTAATATTTTTAAATTAATTCTAAATACATTTCCATTATAAAATAAAATATTTAAAATTATTATTTTTAAATTTAATTTTATTATTAAAACTTAGAATGATTAAATATTTAATAATAAATATTTAATTTAAATGTTAAACCTACTTATTTTAAATTGTTTACAAAAATTAATTTATCTTTGTATTTTGGCATTTTTATTTATTTAAAGTTTTTTTTTTTACAAAATTAAACCGATTATTTTACAAATAAATAAATATTTATTTATTTTATGATAATAAATAAATTTAAATATATTTATTTATATTTTATAATTTTTCTTAAAAAATTAAATAAATAAATATATTTTAAAGATCATTTTTTATCCACATTTTGTTTGTCTATTTTAGTTAATTTTTAAAAGTTATTTATTTTTCTAATATTTTTAGTTATTAATTTAAGTATAGTAAATATATATATATTTAATTAATTTATTTATTAATATATTAAATTTATAATAAATAAATATTAAACCCTTATGTAAATAATTTTAAATTAAAATAATTAATTATTTATTAGAGGTTAGAATTGTAATGTTTATATATTCTTTAATAGATATTAAATATATTATTTTTAATTTATATTATAGATATAATTAGAAATTAAAAATAAATAAATAAAATTTTTAAATGGCACCAACAATTGATTTTGGTCCAGTTCAGTATGGTTGTACAAAATATAAACGTAGAATGGTTATTTATGAAAGTATTTTACTCCCTGGGAAGAGATTTGTGAGTGTTTCTTTTTTAATAAATTTTTAAGCTTTTTCTAAATATAACAAATAATTATACATAAACATAATAAATAAATAAATAAATAATCTAAAATAATTATTATTTAATTAATTATTTTTTTTTTATTCAAAAAATAATTATTAATTTTTAGGAATTTTGTTATTCATCTTCTTACAAAGATAAACATGGTATAGAAACTGCTTATTATAAATGTGTTGGATGTATGCATGCAAAACGTTATAATGATGGGAAAAGAATACCTAAAATAGCTGTAAATTAATTTTTAAATATTAATTAAATTAATTTAATATTTTTAAATAAAAAAAGGTTCGTCAAAGCCGTTTAGTTAATTCAAATCCAGATAGACCTTCCAATTTTCCACATTTTTGTCAACCTATAGATTCTGCTGTTTCTGAACGAAGACAAAGAGAAAGAGAAGTTAAAAAAAATTAAATTAATTAATTTTAAAATTAACTTTTATTAAAGATTTCTAATACGTGTGGACAACAATCTAGTTCTTCTTCCTCTTCTTATTCTTTGCCTTCTTTTCAAATAAAACAACAACAAATAAGTCTAAATTTAGAACAACAAAATAAACTAAAAATTGAGGTAATTTAAATAAATAAAATAAAATTTAAAAAGTCTTTATCGCCTTAGTAATTAATTTTTAATAAAAATATATGTATATATTTTTTTTTAATAAAACCTAAATAACTATCTGTTTAAATTAATATATTTTTAAAATATATATTTTAATTAAATAAAAAATAATTTAAAGACAACAACAATACCTTCAATTAATCCTCCATTTAATTTTAATATTTCATCAATGAATGTAATGCCAATATCATCATCAACTTCCCAATTAATTACCAGAGGAAGTCAATCAATGAATGAAGTAATGCAACAACAAATACAACAATTAGCAGCTAATTGTTTTGCTTCAACAAATATTTCCCCACCAATTAATACATTTACTTCAAATAATCTTTTATTTGGAATAACAACAGTAGGTAATAATACTAATAATAATAATACAAATAATTGGTGGCCAATAACAACAACACAACCACAACAAATTAGTAGATAAATTAATTTAAATAAATTATTTAATATATAAATACTTTTATTTTAATAAATAAATATAATTAAAAGAGTTATAAACATTTTAAATAATTAGTTAATCTTTTAGTAGTCAATTCTTATTTAAATTTAAAAAAAATATTTATCTTAAAATAAACAGGGAATATATTTATTTGTCTAAATGATGTTAAATTTTGGTTTTCCAATTATATATTTAATTAATAATAAAAATAAAATTAAATTTATTTAAATAAATATTTATTTAAAAAATTAATTTAAAGAAAATTTATTTTTAAAATATTAAACTTGTACTTTTTATTTTTTAATTAAATAAAAATGGCAAATAAATGAGTGGGTAAATTTCAATATTATATAAAAGTTTAAATAAATCAAATAAACAAACCCGGAAATAGAGTGCACTATATATGTGAATACATATGATTGGCATGTGAATATATATATATATATATATATTAGATGAATGGTAAATGAATTGACGCGATTTGAATTGATTTTATTTAATTTAAATTAAGCAAAAGCCTTTGTCTTCTTTCTTCCATGTAAAGACATATATATGTAAAATAAGTACATACATACATACATATGTATAGAGGGATACACCCACTAATTAAAAATTAGTAAATAAATACAAGGGAATTCTTTAAATTTTATTATTAAAAAATAATTTTTTAAATTACTTATTAATTATTTTCTTAAATATATTTATTTATAATTCTAAATAAAAAAAAGCAACTTTAAAAGCTTTGAAAAAAATATATTAATTATTTTAATATAAAAAATATTATTATTATTTTTAGATGAATTTAACAATTATATTATTTTTAATTTTGTTTTTTATATCTATAACTTTAATTGAATGTATGAAACGTGGGGGAAGAGTAAAAAAAAGAACACAACAAGGAGAATCATAGTGTACCTACAACTTATATAGATCAAGCAGGAGGATTTACAGTTACATATAGAT
Organism: Meloidogyne graminicola; assembly: GCA_036172905.1. NCBI lineage: Eukaryota > Metazoa > Nematoda > Chromadorea > Rhabditida > Meloidogynidae > Meloidogyne > Meloidogyne graminicola. Next base: position 1,160,945 of record JARPZY010000016.1, on the reverse strand, counting down.
CAGCAGAAAATGTAGTTCCTCATGAAATAAATGAATATAAAATTAAAGACAACATTTATGGAGGAAATGAGCAATTTGGTTTGTTTTATTTTAATTCTATATATAAGAATAGGTAATTTCATTTTATTTGCTGAAATAAATTTGTATAAATTTTAGGTGTACAACAACATAATGAAAGAAATTCGGATGAATTACAAGAACAAGATGAAGATGAAGAAAGTCAAGGAAATACAAAAGGTTGTTTTTTAAATTTTAAAACGTTTAGGTTGAGCATATTTCGTTTCTAACTTACAAAATCTGATAAAACCAAAATTAATTATAAAAATAATATTAAGGGAGAAAAAATGCTTCGATTTTATTATACTATTTTGAAAAGATTAATTATCAAGATGGAACTGTTTCTTATAGATGCAAACTTAATGATGCTACTAACAATAAAAGATGTACTCATAATTTTCCTTCTTTATTGGATAAAAACCCGTTAATTAGACATCTCAGAAAGCATGGTAAATATGAAGAATATAAAAATAAAGCAGAAAATAGTAATTTATATTTTTTACTTAAGAAAATGTTTTAGTTTAGCGTTCACAATTTGGTATACCGCGATAATCCCGAAAAGTACCGATCAGTAGTTTTCTGTACTGCTGGTATTGTTTTTTAGAAAAAACTCAATTTGCTGAACACTATTCTATTTATAGTTAAATTAATTTTATATAAATAAAAGTCAGTAACCTATTCCATTTGCGTAAGCCGATTTTTAAATATATTTACTTTCCTAAGCCTAATTGTATTTTCTAAGACAGGGGAGATGAAACACAACTAAATAATGGCTATTCAAACTGAATAAATACTCGAAAATTAAAATATGTAGAATAAATTTAATGTTAATAAAATAATAAATATTAACATTTATGTATATATTAACTGATTTATTATTTTTAATAAATAATTAATTAATATTTTAAAACAATATTTTCTCTAAAGCTTTTTAATTTTATTAAAAATTTCTTTTCTTTTTTAAATAATTTTTATTAATTTTTTCCCAAAGGATATTCTAAACGTTTAATTAAAATTTTATTAATTTCTTTTTCTAAATTTTTCTTTTCATTTTCAGATTTTTCTAAATAAAATAATTTTTCTCTTTCTTCTTCAATATTATCATCATCATCAGTAATATAATTTTCTTGTTCATCTTCAATTTCTTTAATTTTATTTTTAATCTTCATAAAACGTTTTCTCAATTTTTTATGTTCAATTTTATTTCTTTCATTTTGTGTCATTATTTCTATTTAATTTTTATTTAAAAATTATATTTTAATTTTTTGTAAATTTTAAATTAATGTTTAACATTTTAAATAAAATATACTAACTTTTTTTTTCTTGTAAATTTATATTTGAAAAACCTTCTGCGAAAGACTCAACCTTAAAAAAAAATTATATTAAATTTAAATAATAAATATAAATACATTTAAATTATTATTTAATTTATTCATTTCATTATCCATCATTAATATTAATTTAAAATAACAATTAAATAAAATTAAAATAATTAAATATTTAATTAGCATATTTTATTTAAAGTTTTTTTTATTAAATTTATTTTTTATATTTAATTTAAATAAATTAAAATAATACATAATTATTTAATTTAAAATAAATTAATCAAGTTTTAATTATTTTATTTTTCTTTATTTATTTTTTTAAATAAACTTTTTATCCACTTTTTGTCCACATATTTATTTAATTATTTATTAAAATAAATTTTATTTCATAATTTTTAACTATACTTTTAAAACAATTATTAAATTATTTAAATTTAAGAAATAAATGTTAATTATTTCTATTAAATAATTAATTTGTATTTTTAAAAATTATTTTTTAAATTATGTTTAAAAATAAAATAATAATCAGTCAAAATTTTATTAACATTTTTTAAATATAAAAATTAAATAATAAATAAATAAAATATTTAATAATTTAATATTATTAAATAAAAGAATTAAAATAATATAATTTTTATTTAATTTTTTTTATTTTTCTTGTTTTATTTTAAATATTTTAATTTATAAATATAATTAATTAATTATTTTTTATTTAAATAAATATATTTATATATATTTCTTTTAATTAATTTATTTTCTAATAAAACAATTAAACCTGTTGCGGTTTAATTCATGCCAAATAAAAACATTTATTTGTTAATCTCATAAATTAGGCTAATAAAATAAACTTATCCCAAACATCTTCCTATCAATTATTTGCGCATTTCTTTCTTTTTCTTTTATTTGTTTCTTCATTAATGGAGGAGAAATCTCGAGACAAAACGTGGCAAAAAATTTAAAATAGCTAGTCTTATGATAAAGTACATCAATTAGCTAAAGAATTAGGCATTTTTTTCTATTTATTAATTTCTTTATTTCTTTTCTTTTTTTCTTTCTTTCATATCACATACATACTCTCCCGATTCTGTTGATTTATATTACTTAGGCATTCTTTTTAGATTTTCTATAATATTTAAATATTCTAATAATTTAATTTAAAATATTTTATTTATTTAATGTTAAGAAAAAAATAAAAATATTAATTATAAAAAATTAAAAAATATTCTTTTCTATTAATTATACATTAACTAATACAAAACATTTACATGAAATTAATAAACTTAATTTAATTTATTTAATATATTTTAATAATTAAAATATTTTTAATTTTTTAGATATCTATTAAACATTTATAATTTTGAAAGAAATTAAATGTTAAAAATCTAATTATTTGGAGTATTTTCTTCTTACAAATAAATGAAATTAAATGTATTCCCCTTCCTTCAATTAGAGAAAACAATAATTTGGGTCAAGAATTTCAAGAAAATTCAAAAATTAATGAAAATTTAAATAAACAAAATATTCAACAAAATCAACCATCAAAACAATTAAATGATAATTCTGAAGATTCTGAATCTAATGAGAATTTAAATGATGAAGGTGAAAATGATAATCAAGGTCAGAAATTAAATGAGAATGAAATTGAAGGAAATAATGAAAAATTTGATGAACAAAAGATTGGGGAACCTTCCAAATTAGGAAAACAAGAAATTAATAGTAATCAATTTGGTAATGAACCAATTGGAGAATCTTTTCCCGAAACTCAAAAATTTTTGAATAACTAAAAACCTCAAGGATTTGAATTAAATAATGAAATTCCAACAAAATTTAATAAAAAATTAGGAGAACCCAAAGGAGAAAATAAATTTCCTAAACAAAATCCATTTGGAGAGGAGGAACAAATAAATCAAATGATTCCCCCTTTTGGGACAAATATTGAAGGAAATAAAGGATTATTATCTGAAAAAGAAAATATAAATTCTGAGGAAAAACTTTTAAATAAAAATAGGAAAAATAATAAATTATTAAATAAAATTAATGGGTTTGTTTTTTAAATAAATAAATAAATTAATTAATTAATTTTGGACAGTAATGAAGATAATAAACAATTAATAATTGATATAGAAGAAAAAGAATTTCTTTTTAAAATTTATCCTTTTCTTAAAAATTTAACTGAAGAAAGTATTCTCTCATTTCGTTCATTTATACGTGAAAAAGATTTAACAAAAGAAGATTTGGAGAAAAAAAGAGAAGAATGGTTACAAAAAGAATCAGAAGAAGTTCAGGTTTTTTTTTAATGAATATTAAAATTATTAAAATAAATTTTTGTAGAAAGCTTATTTTGAATGGAAACAAAATTTAAATAATAAAAAACAAATTGCTATTAGAAAAAATGAACAAAAATTGGTAAATTTATCTGATAATACAAAAAATTTGTATAAGATGGTTATGGTTAGTTTTAAATATTTTAAATTAATTAATTAATTTTATTTAGTCAACAATTACTAACCAAAATATAAGCCGTCACAGTGAATGTGAATATATTCGTAATTCAATAAATTCGTCAAGTCCTCAAGTACGTAAAGAATTTAGAGAAAATATTAAATTAAGACTTATTGACTTTTGTTTGGACGAGGAAGAAGAACAGGATTTAACTCAAATAATAAAAGGAAAGAATAATGAAAATTCCATTTCACCTCCTACTAATATTGAAGAAAATAATGAATTAAATAAAAATAAATTAAATGAAGAAGAGGATTTAAATAATGAAAAATTAAAGGAAGATGATGAATATAATGATAATGAAGATAATGAAGATAAAATGGGAAATGGAGAAGAAAATATTGATAAAAAGTTAATGACTCCAACAGAGGAAATTGGTGATGAAATTAAAAATGAAAAAGAATCCAATTCTTCTGAAGAAAAAAATCAAAATATAAAAGATGGGGAAGAGAAAGAAGAAAAAAATCTTTTAGAAAATAAAGGGAATAAATTAATGAATAATGAAAATAAAAAAAATATTGGGAATGAAACTATTAAGGGAGAAAATGAAGAAGAAATGGAGGAAAAGGTAAAGAATAATGAAATAGAAGAAAAAGATAATAATAATAAAGAGAATAAAGATGATGAAGAAAAAGTAGAAGAATCAGAAAATACTGAGGATAAAGGGGAGGATTAAAAAAGGAAAGAAAAAGCTAGAGAAAATTTTTTAAAAATATTATTGAAGAAAAGTCGATGGGAAATGTACATATACATATTTAAGTAAAAGAATGCTTTGTATTTAAAATATATTTTTAATAACAAAACTTTATTTATATTTTTTAAATTTAATCTTTCATGTTACTATTTAGTTTTCTTTATTACAAATGTAGATTTATAATTTTTGCTTTTGATATTCATAAGTGTTTTTCGACAAAAATTTTTTTTCTAAGTAGTCAATGCCTTTTTAAAAATTTTAATATTAAATAAAAATAGCATAAAATTATTATTTTTTAGACAATATTTTACTTGTTGATTAAACATTTTTATTTACGAAATTTTAATTATGAGGTTCCAAACACTGATTATGATATTTCAGTCTGTTATATTATGTAAAAATAAATTAATTAAATTTAAATTAGGTTATCTTATTTATTTATAATATTCTTTTAGAAAAAATAAAGGCAATACCATGGTTTTCCCAAAATAAATATTAAACTGTGGAGATAATTACAAGTAGAAAATTAATTTAATTTTACATTAATAGTATTTGGTTTATCTTTTATGAATTTTTTGATAAATATAACCATAAATGAATTTGGTCTCGCTCTCGGGAGACTTTAGGCCTTTAAATTTCAAGACCGAGATGAATCGAACAGTTACTGGGAAATGACCGAGACTCTCGTCTCAGTCTCGATAGCTCTAAGCTCAAGTACTTCGAGTTATTTTCGCCCATTTCAAAACGTTAAATTAAAAGTTAACCGGTTAGTTAATTTACGAGTTCTAAAAATTCAGCCAAAAGTACATATTTGTTATTAACCAGACTTTCTAAAAATTACAAAAAAAGGGAAATCTTAAATTTATAAGAGAATTTTATTCTCAATAATTAATTTGATTAAAATTTATATAGTAGTAATCAAATTTTCTTGCCATTCTTCTTCAATTAATGGTAAAAAAAGATGTACACTACTGTATTTCTAGTTAAATAAAAAAAATGTATATAAAATATATTATTTATTTATATAAAGTTTGTTTGTTTAATATAAAAAAGAACGCCTCATGTAGAGGTAAAAAGCAAGACAATTTTATATTCCTCCATTCATTTTAGCAAAAACAAACATTAAAATAAATATTTCAATTTATTATCCTTTAAAATAAATTAAATATTTTCATTTTAAAATAAATAATTAATTTAATTTCTAAGGTTATATATATATAATAGCTATTAATATTTAAATTGGATTTATATCTAAATAAATAAATTAACAAATTTTTTATTTCAGAAAAAAATCTCATTTAAATTTTTAACAATTGTTCAACGAACTTTTTGAGCAATGAAATTTGAACAAAAACAACATTTAAATACTTTAAAAATAATACAAAAGAAAAAACAAAGGAAGCAAATACCGATTGAATTGCTTTTAGACATTATTAAAGTTGCTGCATATCCATATAATGCTAAATATTTACTTCCAAAGGAATATCTCGAAATGTAAAACTAAAGACAAATTTAATATAAAATTACTTAATCCAAAAAATTAAGAATTTTTGAAAATAAATACAGAGATAAGTAAAATCGCATTTGCAGGATCCGTTACAGGGATGGGATTTTTTTAACTGATCAGGATTTAGCAGGACTAGTCCTGTAAATCATATAACTCTGCCAACCCTGGAAGCACAAAAGGTAGAATAATAGGATTTTTATGCTACCCCTGTAAAACTTGTTAGGGTCCTGTCCTGCGCCAATTTCGAATATAAAGTAAATGTAAAAATTTATAAATTGACTAAAATAAAATAGTTTCTATTTATAATAATATTTTAAATTTTTCATTTCTTTTTTCATTTATTAATTTCATAGGTAGGTTAAAATAGAATAATTTTGCAATATTCAAATAAAGATTTTTTCATAACTTCTTTTTTTGAATGTATAATTTCTGGTTCATTAATAAAAATAAGAAATATTTCATATATGATATAAATAATTACTTAAAATTACTTAAGATTTAAGGAATCTAATTCTAATTCATTCATAGCACTAAATTAGCGTACATAGATCTCTTACGGTATTAGTTATGCTAACCAGTTTTTCGTGGAATTAGCTTAACATTAATTGTGTCTAAGAAATCCAATAGACCGTTTGGATTGGTTGCGTAAAAGTTAGATTTTATTTTTTAAATAATTTTATTTTATTTTCAATTATTAAATGAGTAAAAATTATATCTAAAAACATTTCGCGAGTTTCCTTAATAGAGCTAAATATTCGAAAAGTTCAAAAATCGAAGAAGATAATAATAAAATTCAAAAATTTGGAAAATACTGGAAAAAAAATATTAAAATGTTTTTAACTACTTCTACTATTTTTTACTACTTTACTATAAAAATTTACATCGAAATCGAGGTTAGTAAAAATAAATTTTAATAAAATAAAATTTAAAAAATGATAAGATGAGAAGGTCAATAAGTTTTTCCTTAAATAATTTTGTGAATTAAAGATATTTAATTCAATTTAAAAAATAAAGTGATTTACAAAAATTTATTATCAAATTTAAGCAATTAGTATTTAGTCATTTTAAATTTTAGAAACAAACATCTAATGTTCATACAAATTTCGATTTAATCTGTTTGGAATTTTTTGGATGCATGTTGGAACAAAAAATTGATCAAATTATAAAACAAATGGTAAGTATCTGAAAATTTAATAAAAATACTTTATAATTTTGAAGATTTAATGCAAAATTTTTTTGAGTATTAATATTATTTTTAAAATTTTGAAAAATATATATTAAGATATATGTATATTAGTAGGAAATAATACATTATAAAGAATGAGGATAAATTTAGGGTTCAAGAGCTAGGTTGAATGAAACCAAAATATTTCAGTTGATCAGGTTTGGATAATATTATATAAATGATTAACTCAAGTCTGAAAAACTAATTATCATTTTATCTAATCCTGATCAATTGAATGCTTTTATCTGATAATCTTCATGGTATGGAAATGGCCGTATGGAAATAACCTCTTTCACTTGATTGATTATAAATTTCGGGTAGTTTGGTGCCGAAACTTAGGCGCCAGTGTTTAGTCGCCTAGACACGTAGGCGTGGGACAGTTAGGCACAAATAATACTTTTTTGTATTTTTGAATTGAAATGAATGTATTTTTCCTCCTACCTTATCTAAAAATTTTTTTCAAGTGTGTTGGAAATAAAAACATTGATGAACTGTGAAGGACATAATTATATAATTAAAAGGGATTTCAAGATATTATCAGGTTGACAATTAATCATTTTTTCTTTCCGTTATTATCATTATTCTGACTTAATGTTTTTATTGTGCAAAATAGAACTTTTGGAATATTTTGTAAAAAATTGAATTTACTTATTAGTTTTTTTGTTTTATCATAAATAAGCGCTTTGGCGCCTTCCCATGCCTAAGTATTGGCGACTAAGTGTTGGCGCCTAAATGACGAGTACCGAAATCTCTTATTTTTTAATAATTGACGAAAAGTCTTTTTATGTAAAGTATTTTGACGAATAATCGCGATACCATTTTAGTGGACAAAATACGATTATGTCATTTTTTATTTTTTTTTTATTTTTCAATTTTTAATCAAATAATTGACAGATTAGAGTAAAATACATTATAATTTTGATACTTAATTTTGTATTTAATTAGCTGTCGTCTAATACATTTGAAATGATCCAAATCGTAAGTATTTTACAAATTAAATGAAAAAGAATAATCTAAAATAGTTTAATGATTAATGAGATTAATAATAGACAGAATTGAATGATTAAACCAGATACCCTGGTGTCTAATTTATTTTTTTATTCTAGCCTCAGGGAGAGTATAATGATCTTATTGCTGAGCGTGACTTGGTTGTTGCTGAGCGTGATTTGCTTCGTGTTAAACAGAATGTTTTAACTAGAATTTGTATATCTGTTAATGAAGAAAAGGACAAATTGACAGGAGGTAAATTTTCTTAATTTTAAAATGGAATTTTCGGTTAAATAATATTTTTCGATATAATTATGTTCTGGAAAATTTTCGTGATATAAAACCTTTTAGAAAAGTTAAAAATATAGAAATTAATAAACAAGTGGTTCTTAAACTTTACTATTCCCTCATGTGTTTTTGATGTATATAAAATTGGATAATACAAATTTAGCAATAATATTTTTTAGTTTTGGATAAGAATTTACTAAACAAATTTATTATTGGAAGAAATCACTTTGTAGCATGGCCGAAATCGTGACGTTGTCCGTTATGTGATCACATCGTTAATAACGCAAGCAACTGGCCACAACATCTTAGTCGATTCCATAATACTTTTTATCTGAATGACACTCTTGTTCTGGCTGATAAAGATAACGTTTGTTATTTATACTAATCTTTTTTGATTATAATATACTAAAACCACTTGCAATTAATTAAAAATCTAGGTAAGAAACTTTATTGTTAATTTTCTTGGAAATTTGGGAATAAAAAATAATTATGCTCTTGAAATAGCACTTATTATGCTACTTTCTGACGAAGTTGGACTTACCTTTGAGACAGGAATTACCGTTGATTATGGGTTGGAGAGCTTGGAAAAGTTGGCGTTCAAAATTGCTTCAAATGGAGTTAATGTTTCTGGTATTCTTTATATATCACTATTACTTAAACATTCTATTAAGATGTGCAATTATTAGCTACTGAAATAGATAACATGACCTTCTCAATTGATGGATCTAATGTTTTAGAACCAATTGTAGCTATGATTTCAGTCGAAAAAATTATTACCCTTGCTAATATCCACGGTGCAGGCATAATGTTTTTATTAAACGTTAACCTTTGGATTAAAGAATATTATGCAAAAAAAATAAGTGATGAAGGCTTTCTGGTAAGTGAATTTTATTAATTACCAGACTAATATGAAAGCATAGAAAATCTACAAATTTAAATGCTTTTAAATTTTCTTTTTCCGTATTCAAGCCAAAAAGTAAACCCAATTTTATCTAGATTTTTTGAATTTTAGCCAAAAACAATATTTGTATTTTTATAAATACAAGCGAATTTAATTATTTATAATGCCAGTCTATTTATTATTATATTTCCTTTATGTTGGTAAAGAAAAATCTATTTTGACCGAGGCTGAAAAGTGGCTCCATTTTCTGTTTTATAATGCGTCCAATGTATTTATATTTAAGTAAAATAATTAAGTATACCTATATTATTTGTTTTTGTATTACACTTAAAGCTATAATCAATCATTTTACAGGGTATGGTTATAACTGGTCAGACTGTGACTATATGTTTTGAAGAAATTCAACTTACTAATATCAAAATTGACTACAAATTCCAAACATTTTTAACATTGCTGGAATTAGGAAAATTTTATAATAGTTATGGGGTATGGATTTTTTAGGATAATTTCATTATATCAAAAGATAAAAACATTGCTTTTTTGAAACATTAAGGTTGAATTTGTTTTTATGATGCATAGGTATATTGAGAGATTTTTTTCAGTTTGATTTATCATCAGAATACATATATGAGTATTTTTCCCTGAAATTAATAAATTATTTTATTTAAAATTTGCAATGTATAATTGTCATTTAAATTTATACTTGTATATAAATATTTAATTTTTTCAGAGATGCACTTTTGTTGCTAGACAGATTATACCAACAAAAAAAAATATTATAAAAGAAGCATTAATTAGTCAATTTGGCATGTTTAATATGGTAATATTTTTGCTTTATTTTCCATATAATTGCCCAGCGGGGATATAAAATGTATTATATTAAGTTTTGATATTCATTCAAAGGTTTAGAGTAAACATAGCACTAAAAAATTTGGAACTTCTATTATGCGAGTAACTCGTTTAAATAGTGGTTTTTTGTTTTTAAAATAATTTTTAAGAATTTTCAAATTTGCATTTTCCTATTTAAGACAAAATATCTAATATATTAAATATAAAAATTGTTTATCTTTCTTAAGATAGGAAATAGGCAATTGATGTATGTAGAAAGATTCAACTTTGTTAATGGCCTTATATACACTAAAAAATTATATTACAAATTGGTAAGATTATTTTAATCATTATATACATAAATATTTAATATTTTGAAGGTTAATGATTTAATTTAAATCATTAAACATAAATTTTTTTATGGATGAATTTATTAATAAATAAAATAAAACACTTTTTAGTTGAAACTTGCAGAAGCATGTGGAGTTGAAATCTTTGCAATAGCTGTTCCCACTAAATCGAATTAAGCTTTTACGTATATGGGGATTTAGATATTTTGTTTTGATTACTTGTATTTTTGGTTTTCAATTTTTATTTTATTTGACGAATGATAAATTTTTGTTTCATGAGTTTAAGAAATGTTAATGTCCATAACTTATTTAATGTAAATAAATAATTTGATTATCTTTACAAATCAGAAATTAAAGAAATTAACTGGTTTCTCAACCGTCATTCATGCATATTACGAGCAACAATTTTATAAAAAATAGAGTCAACCCAAAAGATCAACCCCCTAAAGATCAAGCCCTGAAGATTAAATCAACCTATAGCTAAAATATTTATTTTTTTTTAATTTTATAGTAATTTATAAAGAAAATTTACATAGAAGTAGAATTAATTTAAAAATTGACAAATAACTAGATCTAATAACAATTTAGAGGCTAGAATACACGATATGAACAGACTCACCCAATGGGCCTCAAAAGAAAAATTAATTTAACGAGCCCCATTGAGTTGTGGAAAATTAAAAAATGTAAAAAAATTTTTTATCTGAAGGTTGGATGTATGCATGCAAAACGTTATAATGATGGGAAAAGAATACCTAAAATAGCTGTAAATTAATTTTTAAATATTAATTAAATTAATTTAATATTTTTAAATAAAAAAAGGTTCGTCAAAGCCGTTTAGTTAATTCAAATCCAGATAGACCTTCCAATTTTCCACATTTTTGTCAACCTATAGATTCTGCTGTTTCTGAACGAAGACAAAGAGAAAGAGAAGTTAAAAAAAATTAAATTAATTAATTTTAAAATTAACTTTTATTAAAGATTTCTAATACGTGTGGACAACAATCTAGTTCTTCTTCCTCTTCTTATTCTTTGCCTTCTTTTCAAATAAAACAACAACAAATAAGTCTAAATTTAGAACAACAAAATAAACTAAAAATTGAGGTAATTTAAATAAATAAAATAAAATTTAAAAAGTCTTTATCGCCTTAGTAATTAATTTTTAATAAAAATATATGTATATATTTTTTTTTAATAAAACCTAAATAACTATCTGTTTAAATTAATATATTTTTAAAATATATATTTTAATTAAATAAAAAATAATTTAAAGACAACAACAATACCTTCAATTAATCCTCCATTTAATTTTAATATTTCATCAATGAATGTAATGCCAATATCATCATCAACTTCCCAATTAATTACCAGAGGAAGTCAATCAATGAATGAAGTAATGCAACAACAAATTCAACAATTAGCAGCTAATTGTTTTGCTTCAACAAATATTTCCCCACCAATTAATACATTTACTTCAAATAATCTTTTATTTGGAATAACAACAGTAGGTAATAATACTAATAATAATAATACAAATAATTGGTGGCCAATAACAACAACACAACCACAACAAATTAGTAGATAAATTAATTTAAATAAATTATTTAATATATAAATACTTTTATTTTAATAAATAAATATAATTAAAAGAGTTATAAACATTTTAAGTGCGACGGGATTCAAAAAACGTTTATGAACACTTTAAAATAAATAAAGAGGAAAATTATGCTGAATGTGAATATGTAAAAAGCAATTTAAATTTTTATCAAAATCAGCTTCGGGGACGATATTGAAAAACCATTTTCAAATATGCACTACAAGAAAAGAGAATGAACATGGTGAAGGATCAAGCAAACGTAAAATTTAATAAACTATTAAAATAAAAATAAATTTTTTAGCTTCTTATGAAACAAACGAATAAGAGAGATTGATTAATGAACTAAAAATTAACGAAAAAGAAACCCAAAAATACAAAAACAATTTAAAAAACGAAAAACACAAAAACAATTTTTATTTTAACAATGATGTCCTTGGATAAACAGAACTAAATACATACATACATATGCATATTAACTTGTTTTCATGTTTTTTATTTATTATATTTTTAATCATATATCTTTTGTAGAATAAATTTTTTCCACGGGAAAATTATTTAATTAATAAAAAAACAGTAATATTAATGTTATATTAATCAGATAATATTTATATTTTATTTAAAATTTTATTAAAAGTTTTAATCCAAAAATAAATTATTAAAAACTTATTAAATTTTATGTTTTAATTTTTTCATTTTGTCATTTTGTATTTTAAAATTACATCAATTATTGGAAATATTATTTCTAATTTTTAAAATTATTTATTTTTTTTAAATTGTGGCCAAATAATTAATTTTTGTATTTGATGTATTTTTTCAATTTCTTTGGTATTTTCATTTAAAATAAATTTATTATTAAAATTTAAATTTTCAAAATTATTTTTCTGTTCTGAATAAAAAATAATTATTTAATTCTTCAATTAATTAGGTATTTATTTTTACCTAACTTAATTTTAATCTTTTTATTCTGATTAAATTCTTCTTCAAATTCAAAACCCAAACGAGATTCAATTCTATAAAAATATTAATTAATTTAAATATTATATAAATATATAGTATATTAAATGATATAAAATAGCCTATCCTGGATCTGATTTTTTTTTTGAATTAATTCAAAAACTTAATTTTTATTTATCTCGATCCCTATCTTAATTCTAATTAAAAAATAAATTTTATTTACATATTTTCGAGACTTAAATTATTTGTATATATTGAATTAAGTGAATAATTATTTATTCTTTTATTAAATTTTTTTAAATGGAAATTAAGTATTGAAACAATTTCATTAATATATAAAGGAGTAGAAGAACAATTATTTTCTTTAAAATTAAGACCAACAAGCCAAATAATACGAAACATTTGAATACTTTAAATAATTAAATAAATAAATATTAATTATTAAATTAATTTACTTTTCTTTATTTAATTGTTTTTTTCTTGTAAAACCACTTAAAATATGATAATTAATTAAATTATTTTTTAAAATAATTGTTTGTTTATTTTTTAATTGAATTTCTGTTTTTTCTACCCAATAATAAAGATATGTACGAATTTTAATTTTTATTTGACCACAACTTGGTTGTAAATTTAATTTTTGATTTAAATTATTATTTTCTGTTAATTCTGTACATTCTATTATTAAAAAATGACAAAATTGATTTTTATAATCTAATTGCTTCAAAATTAAATTATTTTCATTTAAAATAAAAGAATTATTATTATTAAATTCATTAACCAAAATATTATATGCTATTAAATTTATAAAAAAAAAATTATTTTTAATATTTAAATTAATTTATTTATTTTTAATTTTGTTTAGAAAAAATTTAAAATTTTATTTTTAAATAAATTTATTAATTTATTTGTATTTTCTATTTATTATTTAAAATAATTAATTATTCTATAATTTATTTAAAAATTATTTTTACCTTTATTCATTTCTTTTTTAATAATATTTAAAGTATATTTATTAACATTATAAGCAGTATTTTGTTTAGGAAAAAGTGAACTAATAATAGGCATTTGTTCACCATCATTAATTGTGTTAGTTGGGTATAAATTATTTAAATTCCAATTATTTAATAAATAATTATTAGGTAAATCATTTTCTAAATTTTCTAATGTATCTAATATTAAAGGTAATGGCCAAGGCCTTTAAAAAAAAAAATTAATTTTAATTTTAATTAAATAAATACCAAATACTATAAATTAAAAAGAATTGTTTTATTAAAAAAATTAAATTCCCAGTTGGATATAAAAGACAAATTTTTGCTGTTAAAATTAATAAAATTGTTCCACTTAAATAACCAAAAAGATTTGAATAAATTTGTTTAGCTTAATAATATTTATTTTAATTAAATAAAATAATTATTTACCTATTGCCCATTGCTTAACAAAACGTAATAAATTTGTAAATATTTCTTCACGTTCTGAATTAATTAATAAAAATTTTGTTCGATAAGCAACACGATAACCTTTAGAAAAAAATTAAAATAAAAAATAATTTTAAATTAAATACCTGTTAAAATTAAAATACTTTGAATATATTGATTATCATTTAATTTTGTCATTTCTTTAATTAATTCATTAATTATATAAATATTTTCTTTAATTATTTCTTTATTATTATTTTTATTAAAATTTAATTCTAAAGGAATTTCTGAAACAGGAATAGGTGCAATCATTATATCCATTTCTAATCCTTCAATTATTAATTCAATAAGTGGTACACGAGCATTAGCAATTGAATTTACATGAAAAGAATTGAAATTATTAGTAGAAGAATTCTAAAAATAAAATAAAATTAAATATTTAATTTTATTTAATTAAATAATATACATATTTAAAAACTATATAATATTATGCTTCATTTAAAAAAAAATCAGAATTTTTAACTCTAGGATAATAATTTTTTGATTTTTAAAAATTCTGATATTTTTATAAAGAAAGGGATCTTTTTAATAAATAAAATAATAAATTTAATTATCAGAATTTCTGATTTTTATATAAAAATAAATTATAATAATAATAATAATATTTAATTAATATTTATAAATATATTTAATAATAAAGAATATATATATTATTTTTAAATATATACCATTTGTTCAAAATAATTCTTTTTTAATTCTTTTCTTAAATAAAAATAAAAAGAATTATCATTTTCTCCAAAAATTAAATCATGTTGATTACAAGGTTTTGAATAATTATTTTCTTTACATTCATTACATTTATTAAATTTTAATAAACATAAAGAAGAAATTAAAAATATTATATCAATATCAGAATTAATAGTAGCTGTGCCTAAAAGTGTAGAACCTCCAATTATCATTGTAAAACCTTTTTTTTTAAATTTAATTTAATTTAATTAATTAATTAATTTATTTATTTACCTCTATATTTTCCAGAAACATTTAAACATATTTTCTTCAACCAATTTTCAAATTTTTCTTTTAACCATTGTAAACTTTTTTCTCTAATTTTTAAAAAATTTTCATTTATTTGATATAATTTATTTAAATATTTTAATTCATCTTTTGTATTATTAACACCAAATGGTTGACTAAATTGATAAAATTTTGGAGATAACCATTTTGGAGTAGAAAAAATAAAATTAGAAATATTGCCATTTTTAATTAAAGAATTAATATTATTTTGAAGATTTTCATCTTAAAAATTAAAAAAAACAATTATTTATAATTAATTTAATAAAAAAATAAATTAATTTACCTATTTTTTGTTGTTTTAACATATTTTTCATTAATATAATATTTAATTTAAATTTTAAATAAAATTTATTTAAATTATTTTCTTTAATTTCTTTTCCATATATTTCATAAAATTTTTCAAAAAATTCAATTTTTATTGTTTCTCCTTCATTTTTATTATAATTTATAAATTTATTTAATTCTTCAATTTCTTCTTTAGAAAATAATATTTGTGAATTATTATTATTATTTAATTTTTTTGCAATAATTAAAGAAAATAATTGAAAATTAATTTTAATTAATTTTTTATTATTTAAATAATAATTATTTAATTTTATTTGTTTTTTACTAAAAATATTTTAATTTAAATTTAATTTAAATTAATTACATATTTTGTTCAATTTCCTTTACATATCCTTCATCTAAAGGAATTTTAAATGTAATATCTTCTAATTTATTAAATATTATAATTAATTTATTTAATAATAATATTAATTCCTTCTCAATATTTTCTTTATTATTTATAATAAAATTTGATTTTTCAAAATTTTTCCAAAATATTTCAATTATTTTCATTGTATTTTTAGCAATTTTTAATCTTTTAAAAATAAATAAATTAATTAATTAAATAAAAAAAAAATAAAATAATAAAATATTTTTTTTTGTTTTGGCATAAAAAAAGTTTTTTTAAATTACTGATTGATATAAATATATAATACCCTAATTTCTAAAATTAAAACTATAATATTTATATTTAACAAATTAAATAAATAAATAATAATTAATTAATATTAATTTAAATTTTATATTAATTAATTAATTAAAATTTTATTTTTAAATTATTTTAATTAATTTACTTTTCTTCATTAAATATTTGTGTTTTTAAAATTAAACTAACACCAAATAATTTATATTTAATTAAAATATTTAATATAAAAATATTTATTAATTGTTTAAAATTATTTATTTCTTTTTTATTTTTAATTAATAAATCAAATATTTTTAAATAAATTTCTTCGATTAAATTTTCCAATTTTTCTTCTTCATTAAAATAATTATATAATTCTTAAATTTTATTTTGATTAATTTTATTATTTAAATTTTATTAAAAAAAAATTTTTTTTGACTATTTCTAAAATTTTTTAAATTAAAATAATAAATAAATATATAATTATCTACTTAATTATACAAACTTTATTATTTATTTGAAATAAGAAAATTTTATAAATTAAGAAAATGTTAAGGTAAAATATAAATTAATTAAAAGAGAACAATTCCAAACCTAACCATTTGCATTAAATAATTTTTTTGATTTAATAAATATATTTTTTAGATTAATTATATATTTAATTATTAAGTAACATAACCTTACTTAAAGAATTATTCTTTTAGAATTAAATAATATTATTATTTAATTTAATTTTTTTAATTATAATAATTAATATTTAATATTATTTAATTAATTAATTACTTATTAATTTAATATTTTCCATTAATTTATTAATTTCTTCAAAAATTAAATTTAATTCTTCTTCTTCTTTATTTTCTTCTTCTTCCAATGTATTTTGAAAATTAATTAATGAATTTGTTCTTTTACCTATTTTTACTTTATCCCATCTTTCTTTTGATTTTTCCATTGATTTATTTTTTTTTAATTTATTAGAAGATTGATTAGATAATAAATTAATATTATTATCTTAAATGAAATTTTTTTTTTTTAAATTATTTAATTAAAAACCAGATTTTGATTTTTTAATTATTAATTGATTTTTTAAATAATTATTATTTTCTTCTTCAATTAAAGAATTATTATATTCATTATTTTCTATTTCTTTTCCTTTATTATTATTAATTTCTTTTAAATTAATTATTTTGTTTTGAATAAACAATTCTTTTGTTAATAATTCTGTTTCTTTTTCTTCTTTATCATAAATCTTTTAAATTAATTTTAATTATATATAAATAATTTTTAAATATTTAAATGGATTAATCTAATCAAAATAAAGGGGTTTTTTGTTAATTAATTCTAATGAATAAATTTAATTTATAATTTTAATTTAATAAACAAACTAATTCAATAGAAAAAAGCACTTTTCCTTGTTTAACTGATCTAAAAAATTTATTCTTTGTATTTCCAAAAAATTCAACAAAATGCTTTTCTAAAATTTAAAAATATTTAATTTTTATAAATTAATTTACCATTAACTTCTTTAATTATTTTTTCTATTTTTTCAAAATCTTCTTCATTTTTATAATTTAAATATAAATTAATAAAATTTTCTAAATAAATTTCTTTTTGATTTTTAATTAATTTATTAATTAAATTTTTATTTTTTAATTTTAAATTTATACATTCTATTAACATTTTATTTAAATTATTTTTTTTATTATTATTTTCAATAAAATTTAATATTTCTTCAATACATAATTTTATTAATTGTAAAATATTTGGGGAATTTAAGTTTGTTGTAACATAAAATTTTGTGTCCAAAAATATTTTCTAAAATTAATAAAAAAAATTAAAACAATTTAAATAAATTATGAAATGATAATAATTTTATTTTTAAATTAATATTTTTTAAACATTTTAAAATAATATTAAAAAAAAATTTTTTTTTAAATAATATTTAATTTGTTGTGTGATATCTCTATTTAATTTTATAAATATGTTTATGGTATTTTCCCATTATGCCGACAATATCCGCAACTTTTTATCCGCAAGGCTTTTGAGAAAATAAATATTTTAACCTTGCGGATAAGAAGTTGCGGACATTGTCGGCATAATGGGAAAATACTTATATTTATTATAATTCTGGTAATATCTAAATTATATCAGAATTTTGTTTTGTCTTTTCTTTTATTCTTTAATAATATTTAAATTATTTTTAATTACCTTAAAATTATTTAATCTTTCCTCCTCTAAAGGTTTTTTAAATTTTAAAATAAATTCATTTAAAATAAAATCACCATCCCAATAAAAATTAAAAATATTATTAATTAATTTATTTATTATTTTTAATTCTTTTTCAACTAAAAATTAATTAATTAAATAAATAAATAAAAATAAATAATTTTACATTTTTGATTAATTTTAATCCACCAATCTTTAAATATAAAATAATTTAAAGTTTTTTTTATTCTCCATTGTTCAATAATTAAATTATTTTTTCCAAAATATTTAACAAATAACCAAATTAAATTTTTATTTAAATCTAAAATAATATTATTAAAATTTAAATAATTTAAAAAAAAAATTTACTTAAACTTTTAAATAAAAATAAAAATTCATATTCAATAAATATTGTTCTAGCAGAACCAAATAATTGCATAAATATAAGTATTGGTATTTCCAAATTATTTAATTGCCTTAAAATTATTTTTATTTATTTATTATTTATTTATAATTAATTAATTTTTTTAAAAAATTATTTAAATTAATATTATTTATTTTTTTCAATTTTTTTAAAAATAAAATATTAATTTTAAATCATTTACTTCATTTTTAAAATAAAATTTTCTCTTTTCATTAAATAAAAATAAAAAATTATAAAATTAGTTTCTTGTATATTTTCTTCCCAATTATTAATTATTTTATTTAATAAATTTATATCATTTTTACATTTAATTATTATATTTTCTTTTTTATTTAATTTAATTAAAATTAATTGTTTTTCTCTTAAAACATTACAAATTCCCATCTCTTGTGAATAACGATATTCAAATGATATATCACTAATTTCATTTATTCTTTAATTAATTTAAATATTTTATTTAATTTAAATAAATATAAATAATAATATTATTTTTTAAAATTAATTATTTAATTTAAATAATTTTTTAAAGCAAAGAAAAATTTAAAAAAAAAATATATTTATTTAAATTATTATTACCCTCTTATTTTTTCTAACTTATTTTCATTATTTTTAATATTATTTAATAATATCATATGTGAAATTATTGTTATTTGCATTTTCTTTTTTAAAATATTTTCTGGTTGTTTATTATATATTAAATCTAAATAATGTTTTTCTAAAATATTTATTGCATAATCAATTTCTGTTGGAAAACGAAAATAATGCCATTCATCATATAAAAGTCTTAAATCTTAAAAAATAAATTTATTTTTAATTAAAATTTAATTAAAAATATTTTTAAACTTACAACTTAAAGGATTAGGAAATGTATCAATTAAAATTATTAATAAAAAATAAATTATTGAAATTTGAAATAGATGCATTAATTAATATTTTTTTAAAATTTATTTTTTAAAATATTAAATAAAATTAATTAATTTGATAAACAGATAAATATATTTATTTATTTAAATGTCTGTTCAAAATATAAAGGTTTAAAGTACTTTTAAGAAATGTTTATTTATTTAAGCATGTGAAAAATTAATTTAAAAATTGAAAAATTATTTATTAAATCATTTTAAACTTTAATTTATTAATATAAAAAATATGGGAAAAAGTTCAAAAATTATAAATTTAAAACTTTATGATATTCACATGAATTATATTTAATAATAATGTAAATTAAATTAAAAATTGACTAATATACAATATCATTAAAATCAGCGAAAAGGTTAGAAAAATAAAAAGAATAATGTCAAACTATCTAAACCATAAGTTAATTTCCAACCTGGTTAACAAATAAATAAGAGAATATTCCCATCAGTATGAGGAACGGCTGAACGATTTAAATCAGGATTTGTCAAGTCCCAAATGTTGCAACACGCATTAATTTATAGCAGCAGAGTTCCGAGGTATGAAAGAAAACATCATTCCATTTTTAAAAAGCTGGTCAGGCAAGCAATTTTCAAACAAAATTAAAGACTTTAATAATATGACTTACATATGATTGGCATGTGAATATAAAGATGGTAAAGGAATTGTGGCAATTTGAATTGGTTTTATTTAATTTAAATTAACCAAAAGCCTTTGTCTATTATGAGAGTTATGTATGTAAGATTAGGGTGATCTAAATACTATTTATTAAATTGTTTTTAGTGTATTTATATATTATTAAAATTTTAAAAAAGTTTTTATGTAAAAGTGAATTGTAACCAATTATTTTATTAAATTTTATTATTTTAATTTTCACACTTTGTATTATTTCGGGTAGTATGAAGGTCGGGTCGGGATATGTGTTTGACCGTGTCAACGTAGAAGACACACACAGAAGACCCAAAACATAAGAGCCACGGACAAAAGACCCACAAAAATGAAAATAAAATAACTTTTAAAACCTTGATAGTTGGATTTTGTTAGGATATCGTCAAGGCCCTATAATTCACCCTTACACTTTTTATTTTTTAATTAAATAAAAATGTCAAGTAAATGAGTGGGTAGAAGTAATGTATTGGCAATATTATATAATAAAAAGGTCAAATAAATCGAAGAATAAAATCGGAAATGGTTAATAAATATAAAAGACTTTAATAAATATAATTGATTTGTGAATGTTAGATGGTAAAGGAATTGTGGCATAATTAAATTAATTAAGGTAAAAGTACCAAAAAAGGCTTTATCGTCTCCCCTAACTTAACTTTACAATGTAATATACCTACGTCCACGGCAGAAAAATTGGTGAATAAATACAAGGGCATTTTTTAATCTTATTCATTAAAACAATTTAATTAATTCTTAAATATTTTTATAATTTAATATAAAAAATAAAATTCAATAAATGAATTTAACAAGATATATTTTTTTATTTTTAATTATTTTAATATTTATCGGTTTAATTAAATGTCCCCCTGGAGATAAAAGGAAAGGAAAAAAGAAAACTCGACAAGAAGGTCAACCTTCAAATTTAAACGTATCTAATCCATCAAAGGTTTATGTAGATCCATCAGGATTACAATATATATATACACCACCAGATCAAGTTCCTTACCATCCAATACAAGATTATGAGATTTTAAGTAGTGAAGAACTAGAACAAATAAATGATCCTTATGGTTAATTTATTTTATTTAAATATTAAAATAATAAATTATTAAATATATATAATCATTCTTTTACTATTAAATTAAAAATAACATTACAAAATAAAACTAATTATTTTTGGAATGTTAAAACTTTTTCTTTATAAAAATTTTTAGTTGAACAAGATTATGGAACACATTCATATGAACAGCAACAAGTAAAAAAAAAAAAAGTGGGACGTCCTTGTTAGTTTTATTAAATAAATTTATTTTATAAAATTTATATTTTGTTATTATAATTAAAAATATTATTTTAATTAAAAAATAATTTATTTTAGTATCATTTGTTTGGACATATTGGACAATAGAGAAACGGCTATTCGAAGATGGTGAATTACATGATGCTGCTGTTTGTAAATTTTGTAAAGATTATTATATCCTCGGAGAAAACTTTACGAGTACATTAAAATATCATCTTAATAATGCACATAAAGACCATCCTGAAATTAATTTTGATAAATTAAATAAAGCTCAAATAAATAAACCTGCAATTTTACAAATTGATCAACAAAGGGAAACTAAAGGTAATAATTAATTAATTAATTTAATAATTTTATTATTAAATAATATTTATTTTTAATTATTTATTAGCTTATATTTAAATTTTAATTAATTATTTATATTTTAATTAAATTTAAAGATAAAAGAGTAAAAAAAGAAAAAACAGAAGAAGAAAGAGAATATGACAGATCACGCAGTAAGTTTAATTATATTTTTGTGGATATTTTTAATGTGGGGTCTTTCATGAAAAAATGATTTAATAAATAATAATAATAATTATATTTTAAGTAAATTTATTTGTATTTTTTACTACTAGATTTGACTTCATTAATTTATGAATATTTCACTATTGGAGAGAAAAAGGCATATTGTAGATGTTATAAAAATGATGGTGAAATTTGTAATAGAGAAATGAGTTTTCCACGTGTTACCGGTTATCAAGGCAATTTAAAAAATCATTTAAGAAGCCACACAGATGCTTATAATGAATTCTTAAAACAAAATCAAATTGAAAAGGATCAAGCAATCGTAAAATTTAATTTTAACAGGAAAAGAAATTTAATATTTTTTAGCAATTAATTATTGAAGAACAGACGAATGAACAATGAGAAGAGAAATGGCTAAAAGGGGAAAGCGGTAAATAACCAGTTGGCGGTCTACCTGTCCGCAAATAGAATTTGCTCTTTTCATTTTTCTCTTTGCATTTTTTGCGTTAAGCTTGCGATTATTTTTCCTTCTCCGGCAAAGTAACGTTTGGCACTTGGAAAAATGAGAGAAAATAAATGTAATTAAGTTATTGAAAATCTACAAGGTTTTTGCTTGTTAATGAATTGATTGACCTGACATAAAGTAGATCAAAGGGTATTATTGGCGATAATTTAATGATTTTGAAATAATTATAAAAATAATTAAGTTGTCCAAAAAATGTCAAATCAGGATTTACGTTCGCTCTGAAGCGAGTTTTTTTCTTTTTCACAACAAAAATAAGATTTAACTTTTCAAAATTCTTAAGCTTCTGGAATGTTATTTCATACATATTTATATTTATAAAACGACGCCATTCTCAAATTTATAATCTTTGATCACTTATTTATAAATAAATATATTTTCAATGAGTGAATTAATTAATTACATTTATTTTCTCTCATTTTTCCAAGTTCCAAAAGGTACTGTAGCGGAGAAGGAAAAATAATCGCAAGCTTAACGCAAAAAATGCAAAGTTAAAAATGAAAAGAGCAAATTCTATTTGCGGACAGGTAGACCGCCAACTGGTTATTTACCGGGGAAAGCAAAAAAAAAATTATAAAAAATCAAAAAAATTTAAAAATTAATTTTTTTTAAAGAAAATAGAAAAAAATATTAATGCAATGCATTCTAAAATTATTATTCCATAGTTAATTTGTTATTTTTAAATATTTTTTTTTTAAATAAATTTTTGAAAGGGAAATTAATTAATAAAAACAAAATCCTTACAAAATATTAGAAATATTTAATAATAAAATAATTGTTTATTATTTAAATAAAAAATTAATTTAATGTCTAAAACTTTTAAGCAAAAGTTAAAAAAAAATAATTATTGGACTATGTTATCAAATTATTTTTGGAATAAAGCCTTATTCTCAAAACCAAATTTATAAACTAACGCACTAATCAGTCAACTTTATAAATTAAGAAATGATAATAATTTTATTTTTAAATTAAAATGTTTTATATATTTAAAATAATATTTAAAAAATTTTTTTAAATAATATTTTGTGATATTTCTCTATTTAATTTTATAAATATATTTATGGTACTTTCTCCCATTATGCCGAAATTTTACTATATAAAAATTATATTTTAATATATTCAAATATTTTATACAAAAGAGATCATTTATAAAAATATTGTTCTTTTTATTTATTTTCTTTAATTATAAAGTAAAGGCTTAGCTTAAAGTTGGTCATTCAAAGTTTATTAGTTATTAAAGCTTTATTAAATAGGTAAAACCATAACCTTTACTTTACCATTTAATATTTTAATTTAAAACTCGCCTAAATCGTTTTACAGATTTTAGCCATTCGAATCCTTCTATAATCCTTGTATTAATTTATAAATAATATCCTGTGTAGCATAAATAGCCATTGGATGATTATATCCCTTCAACTATTATTTAAAACATTAAAATAAATATTATATAATATAATTATATTTATTTAACTAATTTATTAAATAATTAAAATATTATATACCACAATTTCATTATTTTGTCCATTAATTGTACTAACAGACTGCCCATCACATGCAACATTACCAACAATTGTATCATCTACTGATCGAATAACAGAAATACGTGAAAAAGCTTCATACCCTACTCTAAATATTTTTAAAATTAATTAATTTTTTTGAATAAAAAAAATTAATTAATTAAAATATTTTAAAAATTATTTTAAATTAACATTGAATTAATATCTCTCAAAAATGCTGAATTACAGGAAAATCCATTTATTTCATTACATGGCTCTGACCAAGACAATAATTTACATAAAGGTTCTGCATCACGATTTGCCCCTGCAACACCAATAAATGTGTGGACTATATTTGTTAATGGAGGTCCTAAATATTGCCCAGTGTCAACACAAATTCCACCAAGAACTGCCTATTTTTAAATTAATAAATTTAAAATAATATTTCTGATTTTTAATTAATTATTCTGATCAAAATTCTGATTTTTAATTACCTAATTATAATAAAATAATTATTTTACTTTTCTAGCCATAGGTGACCCCATACTAAAAGCAACCAAGTCAATAGTTGATTTTGTATATTTATTAACTGATTCCATTAATATTCTTAACTAAAAAAAAATATTTTTATTCAAAACATTTTCTTTAATATAAAAACTTGTTTAATATGTTTACATTCCATTTTATCCCTAAGAAAGTTTTTAACACCAAAAGAATAAGTTGTTGCATAAAGTTCAGAATTAGAATACCCTTTTTGTCGAAAATATCTACGAACATATTCATAATTGCCAGCAATATTAGTTAATCCATGAATAAAAATTATTGGCCTTTTATTTGTTTGACTTTAAAAAAAAATATTTTTTTTAAATAAAAATTAATATTTAATTCAGAATTTATTTTTAAAATATTATTTATTTAGAAACGAATTTGGACACCCTTCGATATAGATACCACCATATTTACTTTAATAGAAACACAAAATTTTACAATATTAAAAATAGAAGGATTCATTCTAATATAGTAAATACGGTAGGTGTCAATTTAAAAATTGATTTTACTTTAATATTTTAAAAATTTAAATTCTGATTTGGATATTAAATGGTTTAGAATTTTTATTTATATATTTTTTAATTAATTAATTAATTAATTTATTTTACTTTAATTTAATTTCTTCTTCTAGCCAACCTCCAAAACTTCCATCAACTCCCAAATCTCTCCTAGCAATTAATTTTTCAATTTCTTTTCCATATTCTTTAATTAAATAATTAGAAAAATCTTTAGAAATTGTTGCCTCATTTAATATTAATAAAAATAAAAATATTAAAAAATAATTAAATAAAAATATTAAAATTAAAAAATTGGCCATTAACATACTAAAACAATTAACAAAAATTGAAAATTAAATTTATTTTAATAGATGTAAATTAAAATAATTAAATAATATTTTAATTTATAATTTTTTTAAAATTATTTTAATTAAATTTAGAAAAAATGATCTATGTTTTTTTTATTAATAATATTTTTTAAATTATATTTATTTAATAAAAAGAAAAATAAATAATTAATTTAAAGCAATAATTAGGTCATTACAAATTTAGTAATTAAAATTTGTTTAAAAAATTATTTTATAAAAATTAAAAGAAAAACAAACTACAAAAAATATTTAAAATATTTTTTATACAATTATAAATAATTTATATTTTTATTTAAATTTATTGCTTTAAAATAAAATGAATAATAAAAAAAATATATTAAAAAAAAAGGCTTAAATATTTCAATTATATTTAAAATAAATAATATAAAATTTTAATTATTTAATAAAAATATTTTTTTTTAAATTTTATTTTTTAGTTTAATATTTAATTGATAAAAAAAAATTTGTTAAAAAAATATTTATTTTAAGTATTTTTATTAATCAAGTTTATTTGTTAATTTGTTCGGAGAACAAAAATAAATTTAAATTACTTTACGAACACAAACATAATTTAATAGTAATTTATTTATTTCTCTCTTTAAATTTTTTTCCCGTTAAAATTAATAGGACATACTACGGACGATTTAAAAATTGCAAAAAAAAAAAAATTTTAAAAGAAAATTAATTTTATTATTTTTAAAAATTAAAATATATTATTTAAATAAAATTAATTAAATTAATTTTATATTATTAAGTAAATAACAGAGTATCAGAAATATATATTCTTTTATAAAAAATAAGATAATGACTAACCAATTCCCAAAAATAAGAATTGCATGTTTATCATCTCCGCCCCAGAAAGATATTTTAATAAATAATTATTTTCATGTTTAAAATTTGAACCCAAAATTTAATAATTAAATTTAACAAAATATAATTAATTACTAATTAAACATTTTAAAATTTAAATTTTTGTATTAATATTATTAGTTAATTTTATTTCATCCCAAGTATCTGGTAAATCCATAAATATTTTAGCAATTTGGAAAACTTCACCAGCTTCCCAAGAAAACAACTAAAATAATTAAATTAATATAAATTATTAAAAATAATTTAAAAAAAAAACAAACAGCTATAGAATTTAATAAATCTAATAAACGACCGAATCTAATAGAAGATAATGCTTAAAAAATTAATAAATTATTAAAAAATTTAATTTAAAAAAATTACTTGAATAATTATTATTTTTTGTATTAATTATTTCAAATAATTCAAAATAAAATTGATCTCGTTTAAATGTATAAATATTTTCTTCAACAAAATCACTTAAAATACGTTCAACTGAAATAATAATAAATTTTAAAAAATAAAAATTTTAAAAATATTTATTAATTAAATCTCTTAAATTTATTCAAAAAATTATTAATAGAAATATCACAATTTTATTATATTGTCACATTAAATATTTGGATATAATATATGTATGTATAAATATTATTTTAATAATTATCCTAATTGTGGAATATTTTATTAAATTAAATAACTAAATATTTAAAAAGAATTAATACATATGTACTTTATTAAATAAATTTTATATTATTTAAAATACCAGAATTCCAAAAAAGTAGACCAATTAATGAAGCAAATTCTAATCTGTTTATATTTAATGGCCTATAATTTTTATTTAGAAAATCCATATGTAAAACACAAAATGATTTTGAGAATCTAAAAAAAAAAAATATTAAAAATTTCTTTTTCTACTTAAGAATAGTCAATTTTTAATTAAAAGTGGATTATTAAATTAAGTAAAATTAATTAAAAATAGATATAAAGGGGTAAATATTAGAAAATAGTCAAAGAAATTAACCTTAACAGAGATAAATAAATTATTTAATAAAAAGAACTCTATTCTATTTATAATTTACTTTAATTCTATTATTTAATGTATTAATAAATAATGATTAGTACTGTTATAACTATTTTTGTTTTAAACTAAGAAGGTAAAACATTAAAGAATTAAATTAATTAATTTTTTTTTTTACTGTTTTTTCTCTTCAGAATTTGAATTACCAATAAAAATATCAAAATTGTTTGTATCAACAATTCCTCCTGGAATAACTACAACATATGAAGATTTTGGATCAGTAAATTTTGTCTAAAAGAATAAATAACATTTTTTAAAATTTTAAAAAATAATTTTTACAGTCATTTCACATGTATGAATAAAACAAAATTGTTTACTAAACCATTGAAGAAATTTTAAACGTCTTTCATTTGGAATTGTTATAAAAAGAGGGTAATAATTACATAACATTGAATAACAAAGAATAATCATTCCTTTTTCTACACGTTTAAATTGTTCAATTGTTAAAAACTTAAATATTATAATTTATAAAAAAAAATATTTATTTAATAATTATAATTCAAAAATATTTTTATATACGAAATTAAAATTAATTTAAAAAATATTAAATATTAATAAAAGGATTTGTTTTGTTCTATTATAATCCTACCCTTATATATATACCTATCTATTATTATATGTATTATAATATTTTTACCTTTATTTCACTATTTCCAATAAAATTTGAAGTAATTCCTTCAATAATAGATACTGCATGATATCCACTTTCAAAATGTTTTAACGATTTTTCAATTTCCATTGTAAAAGGAAATTGTTGAAAATTTTCTTTAATAAATTCTGATTCCATTTTTTGAAATTATAAATTAATAATAAATTTAAAAATAATTTTATTTAATCAATTTTTAGGTGTTAAAATATAAAGAAAAAATATACATAAATTAAATTAATAATATTTTATGAAATCTTTTTACTTTCTTCTCCTTTTAAATAAAATAAATTTAATAGAAAATTGATAAAAATTGATTAATATACATATGTATATATTAAATAAATGAGTGTGACATTAATGGAATAGAGGGTTCTAATTGTTTATTTACTATTTTATTTCTGAAATATTTCCTATTCATAAATAAATTTCTTCTTCATATGTTCTAAAAATTTAAATATTTTTTAATTCTAAGGTCAATTATAAAGCTTTCAAAAAAAAATTAAAAAAAGTGTTTCAATTAAATTTTTAAAAAATTAAAATTAATTAATAAAATTATTTAAATTAATATATTTTTAATTAAAAATTAAATGAAAATTAGTTAAAAATATCCAGACAGTTAAAGAACTTTATTTGGACTTTATTTCCTTAAACGGTAAATAATTCTTTGATGTATTTTTATTTAAAGATTAAAGCATAAAATATGTCGGTAAATATTAAAAAAAGTTTAGCAAAATTAATAATAAATTATTTAAGTGTAAATGACCTTTTTTATTTTATTTAAAAATTAGGGAAAAAATCTTTCCTTAAAATATGCTTTGGTGTCTCCTTATTAAAACACATTTAAATATTAAGTGCTTTTCTCCTTTTAATTATTTATTATAATATATATTAATTTTATTTACTAAAAATTATTTTAAAAAATAATTAATTATTAATTCTAAAGCAAATTAAGTTTTTTAAACAAAAAAAAAAAAAAAAAAGGCATTTAACTACAGAATCCTTTTAAGTAGAGTTTGAATTTTTTGGAAAATTGCTTGGTATTCTGAACCGAGAAAAATCGAAAATTTACGTTGAATAAATTGAAAGCTTCACATATATCGAAATTTAAGAATTAACTTTTTCAAGTTTTTATTTATTATTCAATTTTTATAAATCTAAAACCCATTAAATTAAAATTTTTAAGATGTTCTTTTATAAAAGAAATATTTTAATTATTTTATTTTATTTTCTTTTCCTAATTAAAAATATTAAAACAAATAAACAATGTGAAGAACCTTGTATTGATATGGATTTAAAACCAGAATGCAAAGGAAGTAGATTTTAATATTTTTTTTTAAAATTAATTTAATTAAGTATATAAAGACAATAAACAATTGGCTTTCCATTTTTTTAATAATTTTTATGCAAAAAATGAAAAAGATTCTTTGAGGCATTATATAGCAATTGAACTAATTATATGGCATAAACACATGGATGAAATTTTAAATAAAGTTAGAGATTGGTATATTAATGCTATTACAATAAAATTAAGAAAATGGACTGTTGATATATGGAATAAATGGCAAAATCAATTTGATAAGCCTTATTGTTTTTTATTTAATAAATCTAATACATTGAGTGCTTTGAAGGTAATACGTAGAAATACACCTGGTTTTATTATACGTATGTTTTCTTCTATTGAAGAATTACAAAAAAAGGATAAAACTAAACAATTTAATAGTAAAGAGCTTGGAGAAGCATTTTTCCTTACTTCTATACAGGTTTTTTAAAGATTTTTGATCAAAAAATTTATTAAATATTTTAGTTAACATGGGAAGAAGCTTTAAAAGATTTAAAGAATCCTTTTAAAAGTACAGCTGTCCAATTAGATTTCATCTTTTGGTTAATAGCTAAAAGACTTTTAATATTTATTGAGATACTTGATAATGAAGAAATGGATAAAGAATATCTAAAACAATTTATTAAAGGTATTTTTTGACTAAAAAATTAAAAGATTAATAAAATATTTGAACATAACTTCATTTATTAAATATATTTTTAAATTTAAAGATTTCAAAAACAAGGAAATAGATTTATTAAAAAGACTTCATGAGGAATTTGGTCCCTTTTTTGAAGATTCAATTAATTCCTATATTGAGGAACAGACAAAAAAGGATAAAAATAAAAAATTAAAGGAAGGACAAAAATTAAATAAAGAAAATAATAAAAAAGAAAATAAAAAAGATAGTAAAGAATTTGAAAAAATCTTAAATGAATTAAAATTAATGGATAAAGAGAAGAAAAAACAGACAAAAAATATTTATTTTAATAATAACGAAAATAATATAAAAATTTCAAAAAATAAGAAAAAAAATAAAAATAAATTAAAAATTAAAAATGAAGAAAATAAAGGAAATAGTGAAGAACAAACTTTAGAAAATTATTTAGCAATTAATATTAATAATGATCAAAATAATCGTTTTTATTTATTAAATGAATTAATTGAAGAAATAAATGAAGAAGAAAATATTAATGAAGATATGAAGATAAATAAAAAGAAGAAAAGAGAAGAAAATAAATTAAAAAATTTAAAGGAATTGGAACAAATATTTGGAATAAAATTAGAATATATTGATTATAAAGAATATTTAAATGAAGAAATTAATAATAGAAAAAATATTAATAATAAAAATAATAAAGAAGGAATAAATAATAATAAAGAATATAAGGAAAATGAAGAAAATGAGGAAGTAAAGGAAATAGAGAATATAAAGGAAATTGAAGAAATTAAAAAAGAAGAAAAATTGAAAAATGAAGAAAATGGAATAATTAAAGAAGAAAATAATTTAAATAAAATAAAAAATGAGGAAAAATTAGAAAATGGGGATAATAAATATTTATTAAAGAATTCTTTAGATTTAAATGAAGAAACCTTGGAAAATAATAATGAAGAAAATAAATTACAATTAAAAAATATTTTTTATCCAAAAATATATTTGGATGAAAATGTATTAAATAAGGATTATTATAATGAAATTATTTTAAATAATTCTGATATAACAAAAATTAATGAATTGGAAATTGGAATATTTATTAATGAAATTAAAAAACGTTTTAAATACCTTAAAAGGTTTAATGAAAATAATATTAAAAATTTAATAGTAATAATTGGATGTGTTCAAGGTAAAAATATTAAATTAAATTTTAAATAAAAGTTTATGAGTCTTTTTAATTATGGAAATAAAATCTGCAATTTTTTCCGTAATCTAATTATTTTTATATGAGGATTATTTTTAATTTTTTTTTTTGAGAGAAGATGTTAAAATAAAGAGGAGTTGATTTATTTGATGATATCTTCAAAATAATCTTTTTTATTAATAATCCTGTTGAGAAAATAGATAACAAAATTTATAGATAAAATATATTGCGGACTCTGTTTCTAAAATTAAAAAAACCTACAATATTAATTATATTTAATTTTGGTGTAGTGAAAATAAACTAATTATAATTATATTTTATTTAATAGAAAAATTTTATATTATTTAAAATATTTAATTATTTTAGTACAAATTAATAGCCAAAATGATTGTAATTTATCTGAATTAATTGTTAAATTGGAAAAAGAATTTAACAAAATTTTAAATGAAAATTATAACATTCAGAATAATGAAAATTTAAAAATTAGTTTATGCCTTTTATTAAAAGAATTAATAATAATTATGGATAATTGGAAAATTTCAATTAATGATAAAGATATAAAAAATGAAATGAATTTAATTAAGAATAATTTACATAAACAAAAGTATTTTTTAAAAATTAAATTAACATTTATGTTCTAAAATTATTATTTATTTATTAAAATTAAGATTAGCGGAATTAATTACTAATTTATATTGGGATAAAAAGGATCAGATAAACTTTGAAAATATTATTAAATTATTAACTGGTAATAATTTGACAAACGAACAATTTTATGTTTATTTAAATTATTATAAAATAAAAACAAAGCAATTATCTATAATAGGTAATATTAATTAAATAATTAAATTAATAATTCAATTTAGGAACAAATAATTTAAATAAAATGAATTTGCCTATATTCAATGAATTACCTTTTAATTTTGAACAGAAAATGAATGCAGAAAATGCTGTAAGTTTAAAAAAATTGAAATACTTTTATAGGAACTTTTTCTGACATTTTTAATATTAAGTAATTATTTATTATTGAATATTTCATTCCAGAAATATTTTTAAAATTTCCGGAAACACCTCCTCCAAATTTTAGGGAAAATTCCTTTCCGGAAAATATTATTTTTATTTTCTAAATAAATTTTCTTTTTGGCGAGGAAATTCCAGAGATATAAATTATCAGAAAAAATAGCAAAAATCAGTGAGGAATCTTTCAGAAAATATTAACCATTCATATCAAATTTTAGTTTTTAATAAATAAATGAATATTTATTTTAAAATTAAAAAATAATAAATTATTTTTTTTAGCTTAAATTAATTATTAAAGAAAATTCTCTTTTAAATAATTATATCCAAATTTCAATAAATTATGTTTTTTCAATTATTTCTGATTGGATAATAAATGACAATAAATGTAAAAATATTGAAGTTTTATTAACTGGTTCTAAATTATTAAATAATGATATTTCTGATTCTGATGTTGATGCAATTATTGTATTATTTAAACAAAATAATGATAATTGTGAAATAAATGAATTAAATAAATTTTTTGGTAATTCATATAATGATTTATGTCAAAATACAGATAACAAATCTGAGTGCAATGATTCTTCACTTTATTGTTTATTATGCAATGTAAATTATTTTTAAATTATATTTAAAATATTTAGGAAGCTCCAATACATCAATTAAGCAAAAATGTTTATTCGAGAATTAAAATAATGGAATTTATTGCATTTAATGTACAATTTGATATTTCTTTTATAATATTAGAAGAAATTGAAATAAAAAAATATTTTCCAATAAAACATTTAAATAATAATGAAATTAATTTAATAATTGAAAATCAAATTAAACAATTGGAATTATTAAAAAAAGAAGAACATTTAGGAAATATTAAAGAGAAAATTAAAGAAAAACAAAGTGAAATGCTTACTTTAGCTTCTTATCAATCAAATAAAATTATTAAAAAAATAATCGAGACAAATGATAATTTAAAAAATAAATTTGTATTTGCTACAAAAACAATAAAATTATGGGCTAAAAGTAAAAAAAATAAAAAATAATTGAAAAAAAAATTATTATTTTTAGATAATTATATTTATGATAATCAATTTGGTTTTTTAAATGGTTCAACAATTAATTTAATTGTTCTTAAACTTGTTTTAATTTATTTTGATTCTTCAATGCTTTATTTATTAGAAAAGTTTTTTCAATTATTTAATGAATGGTTTTATATTTAATTTTTAAATTATTTAAAAAATTAAATATTTTCTAGGGACTGGAGAGTTCCAATTAAATTAAAAGAATTAACTGTAAAATCTCAGAGTTGGTCATTAGAGTCTGAAATTAGAATTAAAAAAGAATTATATTTAAAAAAAGCAATTAATAATGAAGAAATTATTAGATTAGAAAAGCATGTAAATACAATTATGGGAGTACTTACACCAAGTTATCCTGAACAGAATAGTTCATATAATGTTAATTATTCAACATTAAAAATAATTAGAAAAGAAATAAAAAATGGTATTTCTAAGGGATTTTAAAATTTTTTAAAAATTAAATTAAAATTTTTTTTCCTATTTATAAAAAGGGGAAAGTTTAAAATTAATTTTAATTTATTTAAGGAAAACTGATAAAATAAAATTTTTAATTAAATTTAGGTTTAAAGATATTTAATGATACAAAAAATAAAAGTGGAGTAAATGAAGAAATTAAAGAAGCTTGGAAAATTTGGATAAATGGACTAAACTTTTTGAAAAAAGTTTTAAAATTAAATTAAATTAAAATATTTATTTTCAGTATAAACATTATTTGCTTATTTTATGTTTATCAAATGAAAATAAATCAAAAGAAAGTATTAATTATTGTCGTTTTGTTGAAAGTCGTATTCGATTGGAATTATTATTTACAATTGAACAAAATCAAGAACAAATTAAATATATACATTCTACTAATAAAGAGAAATGTTTACCAAATAAAATTAACGAGAAATATGGGTAATTTAATTAAGTAAAATTAAGAAATTAATTTTTTGAATAATTAAATAAATATTAATTTTAAATGAAAAATAAAAATATTTTTTTTTATGTACATAATAAGACACTAATTAATTTGTTTAGTTCGATTAATAATTTTATTTAAATTTTAAAAAACTAATTTAATTTAAAGCTAATTTAATAATTATTTTTTAATATAAATTAATAATTAATTTAGTGAACATTATATTCAACATTGGTGGATTGGTATTGAAATAAATAATAATTATATAAATCATCTTTCATTTGATAATAATGAAATAGATAATTTAAATTTGTTTATTGATAATATTCGAAAAAACACACCTTTTATTTTTGGTAAAATTGGAGGGAAATTAGAAATAATTTATTATAATTTAAATAATAAAAATAAGGAAATTGATGATTGTTTTAATATAAATAATTAATTAAATTATTTATTTAAATTTATATTATTTTGATTTTATTTGTATTTTGATTTATATTATTTTTTGTAATAATTTAATTAAATAATTAAATATTTAATTTCTACTAAATAATTGTTATTCAGTTTTAAGAAATAATAATAATCAAGAATTATACATAAGTTTAAGAAAATAAAACCCAACAACATTGCTAGTTGTCAAAAGTTTAAGCAATCCATATTTCAGGTTTTATCATTATTTTCTTGTTTTAAAAAAGTATAATAGCTTCTAATGATCTAAATTTATATTTCTGGATCAATATTTCAGGTTTTATCATTATTTTCTTGTTTTAAAAAAGTATAATAGCTTCTAATGATCTAAATTTATATTTCGTTGTTGTGCAAACTGGTATAACATTTTTATTTTTAAATTTGTTTTCAGATGAGTCGACAGTTGCAAAAGTCAAGCACCACCGCGGAGCAGCTCCTCCGGGAGCGACGCGGTGGGTGTTTGGTATCGTTGATACAAAAACCCGTTTTTGTCACCTTGAGCTTGTTGCTGATATTCGGCTAGTTCAGGAAAAAAATATTGATTTCATATTTTTGGACGCCCTATTCATATGTGAATCACCAATTAATAAATTATTATGTATAATTCTTAACTTTAGTTTGTTTGCCTTTTTAATTACTTTTTTATTTTTTTTCATTTGTTTAGTTGTTTTATTTTTAGGAATTTTTAAAAAATTTTATTTATTTAAACAACAACTTATTAGTTAATTTTTCTGTTTTATTTATTTTAAGTAATTAAACATTAAAAAGATTCAAATCCATAAAGAGTTTAATTTATTCTAATAGAATGATTAACTTCTATGTGTTTTTGTTTAATTCCGACAACCTTAACCCCCAAAAGTGTTTTACTAAAAAAGTTTAAAATAAAAGTGTCATTTTGTTAGAATAAATTGCCAAAATAATCATTACATATCTAAACAAATTTATACCATACTATTTCTTTTTTTTCCTCTTTTTCTTTTAATAATGAAATGGCCAATTTATGTAATTCTTTTACTTTTGTTGAGTAGTCTTCATCTTTTTTTAAAATACGCATTACCCCATTAGATAAGTTTTTCTGTTCAAATTTTTCGTTTCTTGATTGGCTGTTTTGTGCATATATATTATAGCTCATTATTAATAAGGCTTCCAGGAGCTCAGCCTTTTCTTTTTCCAAATTATTTAATATAACCCCAAATTCCACGTTTTCAATGTCATAAAATTTTTTTTTGTTTTTTTGTGGTTTGTCATACGTTCTCTAAGGTTGTTAGCATACCCATAGTAAATTATATTATATAATGAATTGGCAGAGGAAGAAGGATCGGATTTTCTAATTGCGTAAACCTAGTTGTTAAAAATGTTAAATATATATGTGGTGTTATACCGAAAAGTCCCCCCTGTTTGAAGACAAGAAAAGTTTAAAGACGGCTGTTTCCACTCCACCATATTCATTAATTTGGTTAAAGCTTTTACTAAAGCTATTTTCAGAAAAAAATGTTTTAAAAGAGCATATATTGATTGTGTAGTCGTACGGCAGATATCTAACATATTTAACATGAGCCCCGCAAAACTGGCATTGTATATTCTCCTTTTTATTTTTAAGATCTTTTAATGTTAGATTTGTTCTTGTTGCAGAACTTGTAGATGGTAAACTGTCCGCAAGAGGCATAAGAAATTATTTTATTTATTTAATAAGTATTTAAAAGTAATTTGTGCGAGACCAACGGGTAGATAATTAAAAATTATTAATATATTTATTTTTTTAAGCTTTTTGTGTTATATTGGTACAGATAAAGAAAATATTTAATTCTTACTAAATAATTTCTATTAATTTATTTAAGAAATAATTAAAATAAAATTAAATAATCGTATAAAGAATTATATTAAAAGTTATTCCTTCACACATATCGGACTTGATTTCGACCATTTACTATCATTTCTACATTCAAG
The DNA here is from genome assembly GCA_036172905.1 of Meloidogyne graminicola. NCBI lineage: Eukaryota > Metazoa > Nematoda > Chromadorea > Rhabditida > Meloidogynidae > Meloidogyne > Meloidogyne graminicola. Next base: position 1,123,695 of record JARPZY010000016.1, on the reverse strand, counting down.
AAAATCTTCAGTGTTAATCTTATATCCTCGGTCACAATAATAAAATATTCGTTCGCCTACCTTTATTTAATTTTATTTTAATTAATTTTTGAATCTTTTCTTACCATATAAAAATCTTTTGGTGTTTGAATTGTATTTCCATTTTTAATTTGACCGGGGAAGTGACAAATTTGTTCGCACCGAGTTCTAAATTAAAGGGAAAAAATATATTAAAATAAATATTTTGTATCTTTCACTTTAATTCGCTCCAATGGCCATCAGGTTGACAAATCAAAAAGTCTGAGCCTTTTAAAGAAATAAAAAATAAAAATCCTTTTAAAAATAAAACCTGTTAATATATAAGAAGGTGGACATTGAAGGATTAATAAATGTCCGATACTAAATTCGCTAGAAGAATTAATAGAAGACAATAAATATGAGAACGAAGGAATGCTTGCTTTTATTGTAATGGGATTCGGTAAGGAAAACATTTTCAAGCATTTTATTTCTGTAATTATAATAATTAATTAACTTCTAATAAATTAAAAATTACTTCTACATTTTGGTAATTCATTTTCCCAAAGACCATTAGAACCACACTTAAAAGTAGCAACTCCAACTAATTCGTGACCTATATCACAATTGCAATTTACATAACCTCCTGGTCTATGACTGTTAACTTTACAATGTAATTCAGCTTGATAAAGAGCAAGTGGCGGACATTGAATATCTAATTTACGGATTAAGTTAATTAAGTAAAGAACAAACGAGTGCAGGTTGGAGCTAATTGAGACCAGTGACCACCTTCTAAGCAAATCTTAAAATGTAAAAAGCATAAAATTTGTAATTCTAAATATTTTTAATTTAAAATAATAAACTGCAATGATTAAAGGTAACCAATTCCCAAAATTTAAATAAAATAACTAGAGAACGATGATTGAGAATTTGATATCCTGATGAGCAAGAGAATTGTGCAATAGTGCCTAAAAATAGCTGAGATTTGTTTTCCTGTCCAGCTGTTGAGGTGTAGTGAATATTTAATGTAGGCGAACTATTTGCTATTGGAGTACAATACTCATCTGTAAATTTTTAAATATAATCTTCTTATTAAATTATTTTAACCTCTAATTTGAATGTGAAGACTATTACGCCTATTATTAGGAAGAATACAATAAAATGGTCCACTATCTTCTGGTTGTGCCATTAGAATTGTTAACTAAATGTAATATACTTATATATTAATTCTAAGTAAATTACTTGAAAAGAACCAAAATTTGCCAAATTTTGTTTTGAATTAATTAACTCCTGTAAAGGAATATATTAAGTTTTAGGTAAAAATTTCTACTTGAGGATAGTTACGATAATTCGAAAAACTTTCCCAACGTGGCCACCCTTCTATGTCATTGTCTATTGAATATAAACATAAAAGCTTAATTGTTGCTGATCTAAATATTATTTATTTTTATAAAAAATTTTACATCTTCATCGAACCGACTAACTAAAAGGACACCAGTTGGTGAAATACTCCACTGGCCTTTTTCAACATAAAAGTCAATTTGAGGTGGTTGCTGTTCATTATTATCATTATTTGGATTTAAATGTTGACAATATGGTGGTGGTGGATGCCATTCTCCATTTAAACAAATACTCTATTTAATAAATTAAATAATTGATTTATTAGATGTAATGAAAGACCTGACTCGGTCCTCGCAATAAATCCATCGAATAATTAGCACAAGAAAAGAATAGCCTAGATCCATTTTGGAAATTTTGATTAAAAAAAACATATTGGCGACTCTTTTAATTTTGTTATTTTTAATAGAAATTATTTTTAAAAGTACTTGTTCATGAAAAACAGTTAAGCGAGCAATGTTTTGACTCCGACTACGAGTATATCCAAGCGAAGGTTTAAATTCGAAATTACAATTGGTCGACAGATTAACTTAAGGAAAATAAACAAAATTTTTTGATTGAAGTTATGTTTAAACCTTTAGGGCATTCAATTCTATTATAAGATTGCCACCGGCTATTTTTACATTTCCATAATTCAAAATGATCCAATCGTAATTGATTGATTGGATTTGTACATTTTACCTATTTATTAATAACACTCGGATTAATCTATAAATAATACCAGTAAAGAAGTACTGGCAGGAAATCGTGCAGAATTTAAAAATTTTGTAAAATTTTGTTGCTTAAGTTGATCACTCTTTAAACGATTTATAGTATCTTTTGGAAAGATAACAAATGTAGTGTGTAATTCCTTTTCTTTTGGTAATTGTAAAGCATAACATTCACCTAACAAATTTTTATCGTTGCTTTTTATTGGTTTGTTGTCGTCACTAATCTTATTAAGGGAAAATGACGAATTATGTTCTGACTTCAGACAAGGTAATAAAAGAGCAGTCCATTCATCATTTATGCACTGATTTTAAATTATATAATATTTTGAATTTATTCAGTAAAAAAGCAAACCTGAATAGACGATGCTTTTACGGTAGTTTCGTTGGGTTCACAGAAATAACGAATAATTGTGCCATCAGGATAGGAAGGAAGATAATGTTCAAGATTTTCATTCGCGAATTGTATAGATGCTAATGATGAACTATGATACGGTGCAGGGCAAGATATGGGTAAAATTGAAGATGCTAAATCAGAAGGTTTAACATAATATTAATTATACTAACCGTAATTCTCAACAAAAAAGCAGTCATTAGTTATATTTTCAAGAAGAGATATATAATTATTATTTGAAATTTTTAAAATTTGTCCAAATTGACAGGTAACTTTCATTGGCAGCTTTCCAGAACATATCAACTTTGCAGTATTTCCATGCAGCAAAAATGATGATTTTAAGTGTAGTTTACATTCTTCTAAAAATTTAATTTTTATTTACTAAAATCAAAATAAATTAATTACTTGGAATACATTGGCCCAAAGGCCGAAGTAATCTTCCATTAGAACATTCACTTAACTTTTCACCCACAAGCTTAAATCCACGAAAACAACGCATATGAACTTTATATCCATTTGAAATTTTCTCATTATTATCAAAAATATATTTTTTTTCATTAAAATTAGAGGAAAGACGCAAGAAAACTGCATGTAATCGTGAAGGAATTACACAACTCTCTAATATTAATTTAATTAAAAATTTAAACGAAAATGTACAAACTTGCGGTAACATTAAAATTTTGACGTTTAGCTCTACTCCATATGATTTGACCTTCAATACTAGGATGCCTTTGGAATACACATTTTGGCTTTATATCTGGACGCCACTTTCCATATTGACATGTGGCCTTTGGAGGTCCTTAAAAATTATAATTCCACAGATGCAATCTGCTTCTGGTGAATAATATACTATAGAAGACCTACATAGTTATTTATTTAATTGGTTTTTTGTTTAGGACTTTTGGATTGACTTTGAAAATTACCTATTAACATATTTCCTTTTTCACATTGAAAAGATATTGAACGGCCTTCAGGAACACTAAAAAACATTAAATTATTCTATTTTTAAAAATAAGGATTACCGATTAATGTAATCAGAATAATCATAGGCTAAAAATGCATAATATACATTATTTAATTAATTATTTAAATAAACCTCCCATTTGTCCCTCAAGGAAAATACGTCCACCCTCCAAATTTTCAAAAATCTTTGTAGGATGATCACAAGACACTTAAAATAAAATAAATAAATTTATTATATATTTACTACTTGCAAGACATCGAAATCGAGGACCATCTCTAATCCAACTATAATTTTATTTAAAAAATTAATTATTTATTCGAATACTTTCCATAAACGCATTTAATTAAATTGTTTGGTGAAGAAGGTCGAAATCCATGTAAACAAATTAACTTTGCAACTAATAACATTTATCTTTAAAATAATCTAAATAAAAGTTACCAGACCCATGATTAGATTTGGTAAAAACCAATTGAGAGTTAGGAATTTTTGTAGGCCATTTTTGACATCGAACTAGTTTTTAGAAATATTTAAATTAATTTATAGAAAAACCAGGAGTGCATTGAGGTACATATGACCATGTCCCATTAATACATGTAACCAGTGGTCGATTTTTTGTGTCATGTTTTGGATCGCAGAAAATTTGTACCAAAAAAAACAAAAAAATATTATTAAATTAAATATTTATTCGTATTACATATTTTTAAAAAAGAATAAGTAAAACCTTTGTTCCATGTTGAATTAATTCTCCTTCAGAAAAATTCCCTAAATGACCATTTCTAATGCGAGGAACTTTACAGTTTGCTTAAATTAAATTAAAGCTATTAATAAAATTTTACCAAAATTACCTAAACATTTGGGTACATTTGAATTCCATTTACCGTTTTCCTCACATTTTGCAAAAGTTGCACCAACATGGCTCATCTAATAAAAATTAAATAAAAAATTATTTTAATAAAACCCCTTCAAAGCAACGAAAAACTACAATAGAACCAAAAACAGTTTCCTCTCCTTCAATATAACCATTCCATATTATTGGTAATGGAGGACATTTAATTTCTTTAAATAATTAAATAAATTATTTATAATAAAATACCTTCACAATATGGATTCTGTCCTGCCCATACACCTTCTGCCAAACAAATTCGCTGAATCTAGGTAAAGTAGATATATTTAGATGGATAGAAAGTTTTAAATATTATGGAAGTTCTAGGCTATAATTTATAATTTAATAAGATTTCGAGAAATTCGAGCATAGAACCACAGTCTTCAAAAAAGGCCTATACACAAACTTGGTCCATAAAATACAAGCCTTAGTTAAGAAAAACAAAATAAACCTGGCCAACTAACCGATAACCATCATTACAAGAATAAGTAACAACAGATTGATAACTAAGTGAAGAACCTAAAAACGAAATTAAAATTATATTTATTTTAAATAATTAGGAATATATTAATATATACCAATTACAATACCATGTAGAGGATCATTAGGTTTTGGACATTCAATAGCTAATTTTTAATAAAAATTTAAAAATAATTTAATTTTAATTTTAAACGTTTGCATAATGGTTGTTCACCTAAATATATATATAATTATAATTAAATCTAAGTTAATTAATTAACCACTCCATTCACCAATACTTGTACACATTCTTTGTGTTGATCCAATAATATTAAACCCAGAAGCACAAGAAAACTCTAATGTATGTGGAAAGTTGAGAAGTTCACCAGAACGGAATCCATTTAAAGGAATTCCAGGGTCTTGACATTCTTGAGCTAAGTAAATTATTAATTGAAATAATATTTTTATAAATAAATATAAACCTTTACAAATTATTTTAGGTTCATCCCAATTTGCAATACCTTCATTATTTAATAAACATTTAATTATGTTTGTTGTTTGTCCAAAAGTTCTATAAATTAAATAATTTATTTAATAGTTTTTAATATTATTATTAGTCATAATTTTGAGGTTTATTCTAAATATACCTAATTTTATGTATATTAAAATAATATTTATTTATTTATTACCTATATCCTGCAAGGCAACTGTAATGAGCCTCTGAATCCAAATCATTTTCTTCATTCTGAGTATTTGTAGGAAAAAGTTTGTATATTGCATATGGAACATCAGGGGGAGGACCACATTTTACTAAAAAATAATTTATTTTTAGTTATTTTTAAATATATATTTAATTTTTATACAAAGTGGTCGACAAATAGGCTGCGAACTTGACCATTCTTTATTTCCTTGACATCTACGTTGTGATGGACCAATAAGGATATAACCCTTAATTATATATATATTTTTTTAAATTAAAATTAAATAACCATATCACATCCATATTCTGCTATTGAATTAAAATTAAATCCATTAGACATTCGAATATATCCATTAACAATATTAACTAATGGTTGACAATTTATTGCTTAAATTTTAAAATTAAATATTTTTTTTCCTTTTTAAATTTCAAACATTTTGAAATACAACTAAGTCCACATTCTCCATCACAGAGACAAACTTTATTACCCTTTTTGCATTGTTCTTGATATATACAAGATTTTCTACAAAATGATGGTCGAGGTGATATAGGTTGAGAACAATTTGTTTGTTTAATATCAGATTTTAATTCTTTCAATTTATTTAAATTTCCATAAACAAAATAAATTGATTTTAGAATATTTAATATAAAATAAATATAAATAAATGTATTATTATGAATGAATAATAGTTTAAACATCTAAATTTAATATTTATATATTTATTAAATATTAATCGGAAATAAGATTTTTTTCGTTTAAAAACTAAATAAAAGTTTATTAAAATAATAATTTTTCTCTATTTTTAAAAAAAGAAACTATTAATTTTTAGATAATAAAATAACTGCATTTCTTGGACAAGTTTTAATATTTAACTAATTTTTATTTTTTTATTAAATTAACAAAATTGTTTACAAATAAATATAAAATAAAAACAAATCGAAATAAAAGTAAATTCAATGAAGAAACATACCCATGGGATTTACCTTTGAGTTTTATATTTTCTTTTAATAAAAATAAGTAAGAAAAAAAATTGAAAAAATATTTAGAAAATAATGCTTTACACTTTACAAACACATAAATAAATATTTTTAATTTAAATTAAATTATTTTATATTTTATAAATAATTATTAATATTTAAATTATATATAGTTATATATAATTATTAATTTAAAATTTTTTAAATAAATTAGTCTGTTTAAATAAGTCTCTTTAATTTAGAAAATTAATTTTCAAAAAAAAAAAAAAGAAAATTGTAACTAAGATTAAAAATTAAATTACAAATGTTAAAAACAATAATTTTTGACCTAATTGATTAATTTTATGTTTTGTTATTTTATTTTAACAATTTACATATATAATTCTAAAATTAGAATTATTTAATTAAATATTTCAGTATTTATTGCATAAAATAACCAATAAAATATTATTAATTTAAAAATAAAACTTTTGCAAAAAAAGAAAATCTAATAAAAATATTATTATATTATATTTATATATATGTATTTAATATATTAATAAAAATAATATTTAAAATATTTATTTATTTTTTATTACATAAAATTCGCAAAATTTTAAAAAATAAATATTTTATTTTTAAGCATTAATTATTAAATTAATTTTTGGGTACTTACACCCTTATTCCGCCCCCCTTCCTTTTCTCCGCCGCGCCCTTTTTTTACTGCGCCGAAAAAAACTCTAGACTGCCATGATTGATATTGCCTTAAGAAAACTTTGATGTGTAAAAGGTGTATTAAATTTAAATTTGAAATGATAGCGTTGCTACGTATTTGTGCCATAATTTGTAAAAATAAAAACGTTATAAAATGAACTATGATCAATTAATCCGTCATATTATTGAACTTGGAAAGTGATCAAGAATTAGGCATAATTAGATTTTTTCAACGACGTGGGATTTTGCATCAAGAGGATACATTGATGAATTTTTGTTCCGTCGTTCGGCAAATATCAACAACAATTCTGTTTTTGATGAAATTTTGAATGGAATTAACAATTTTATGCCTCCTTTTTAATTTCTGTTGTTTTCTTTTTTATTAATTTATAAATTCATAATACACATCAAAGTTTTCTTGAGGCAATATCAATCATTGCAGTCTAGAGTTTTTTTTCGGCGCAGTAAAAAAAGGGCGCGGCGGAGAAAAGGAAGGGGGGCGGAATAAGGGTGTAAGTACCAATTTTTGTTTATTTTTAATAAATATAAAAGTTTTTTTTTATCACAAAAAAAAATATTTATTTAAACAATATTATTAAAAGCAGTTAATAAATATAATTTTTTATTTAATTATTATATGTACACATATTTTAAATAATAAATATTTAACATTTATATTTAGAAATAATTATAATCTTAAATATTTAATGTTTATTGTATAATTGTTGAAGTAAAGAAGGGCATTTAAGAATTAATTAATTATTTAAAATTAAAAAAAAAAAAATGAGTTTTAAATGATTAAAAAATTAAATAAATTATATACTATGTATTATAAAAATATCTTTATTTAGCTTTGTAGACTAATTTATTCATTTTTAATATAATTTAATTAAATTTACACATACCTTAACTATATAATTTTAAAATGATTTTTTGATATTTAATTTTTGCTTATTTTAAATTTTATTTAAGAAATTATTTTAATTATAATATTTATTAAAACAAAAAAAATAATAAAAAGAATTATTAATAAAATTATATTAAATATATCATAAGGCTAGTTTATATATTTTATTAAAAATTATTATAATTTTTTTTACCATTTCTTTAGATAATTTAAAAACATTTAAACAAAAATTTCAATTAAAATTTAAATTAATAAATTAATTTAAAAAATAAATATATATATGAATTCTTCATTAACCTTAACAAATAATTTTGTTGGTGTAACCTATATAAATTTTATTTTTTTTATTATTGAATTATTATGTACTTTAACAACAATATTTAATATGTCAAGATTACTTTATGCTTCACAATTTAAAATATCTTTACTTAAAGTTAATGAAATATCAATTACTATGAAATTATATTTAATAATAAATACTTTTTGTTCAAGTAAATTTAAATTTAATAAATTAAATAATAATAATTTAATATATTTTAGTAACAACACTTCCTTATCTTGTATATAAAGTATTTTGGTGGAGACCACCTAATAATTTTCAAAATAATAATTTAATATATTCTTTTGTAATTTTTCATTTTATTTCTGGTGTTTTCTTTGCTCTACATTATTCTATTTCAAGTATTTTAGTTTTTATACTTTGTTTAGATCGTTGTTTGGTTATTAAAATGAATAATAATTGGAATGGTAAAAGACGTAAATTCTTTTATAAAATTGGGATTTTTATTATTTTAATTGTATATTTTGGATGTGGAATATCTTATACATTTGAATTTCCGTTGAATTATAAAATACGTATGTTAATAAATATTAAAAGTATTTTTAATTTAAAATCTAGAAAAAATAATTTAATTTTATATAAAATTTAAAAATTAAAAAATTAATTTAAAATTAAAAATTATATTTTAAATAATAGTTAAATATTGTGAAACACAAACTTGTATGCAAATACATTTAAAAAATTACCCTATCCTTTTTGTTAAAACTTGTTTTGGTATTGCTAATATAATATGTTGTATAATATTTTTACGTCTTCTTGCACGTGTTGGGGGAGAGGCTAATAAAAAATTAGTAAAATAATTAAATAATAAATATTTATTTAAAAATAATTATTTAAAGGATAATAAAATAATTATTATTACTGTAATGAATGAAATAATTCTTAATGTAATTCCTGGTGATACTAATATAATATATAAATGGGTAATTTAAATTAAAAGAAATTAAATATTATTATTTTAGATAAATGGACAATCTCTTTCAGTTTATACAGGTGAAATATCATATTTAACATTATCATTGGAAATAGCAATTTGTGGATTCTTTTATTGGAGAAAATTTAAAGCAAAAAAAGGAAATAATATTAAATTAATTACTTCACAAAAGATGTTAAAAACTAGTCCAAAACTTGCCTGGTCTATTAATACAAAATAATATTTAAATATTTTTATTTAAAAAATAAATTAAATATTATTTAAAAATCTTTTATAACATTTTAATGTTTACCGCTTTTTTTGAAACTATAAATATTTTTTATTTTGTTTTATTAATTTCTGATAAGATAATTTAATATTTGCCAAAAAATTATTTAAAATAATTAATTAATTAACAATATATATAATATAAATATACATACTATAATATTTTTAAAAAATTAATTCATTATTATCATTAATAAATTCATTTAATTTAATTATTCCTTTATTTTTGTTATTATATTTTAATTTCCTATTTTTTTCTTCATTTTGTTCTTTTTCTAATTTTTCATTCTTTTTTTGATAAATTAATTTATTTTCTTCGAGAAACTTCAAAATAAAAAAAAATTATTTTTTAAATAATAACCTTAAATTCTTTAGATTCATAAAAATAAATATAATCATCATTTTTTTCTTTTAATTTAAATTCTTCATTATTTTCTAATTCACTCCAATTAAAAATTTTTTCAAATTCTTTTTTCCCTTCTAGTAAAATATTTATTTCTTCATTAAATTTTATTTTATTATTTATAATTTGATTATTTTGGTAATTTTGTTTTATTTCAAATATATTTAAATTATTATTAAATTTATTAATTAATTCCTCTATTCTTTATAAATAAAATAATTTAAAATAATTTAAAATTTTTTTTTTTTTACCTTTTATCCAAATCTTTTTGTTCAACATAAATTGAATTAATTATTTTATTTTTATTTGTTAAATATATATTTAATTTTAAAATAAATTTTTCAGCTAATGTTTCCATTTCTTTTAAAAATTTATTTTTATCTAAATCTTCGAAGCATTTATTATTTAAATTAAAACCAATTAATATTAATGATTGATACATTTGTGAGCTAAAAAATATATATTATTTAATTAATTATTATTTATAATAATTAAATAAATATAAGGAATTAGAAAATACCTTTCCGTAATTCCTTTCATAACGAAAAAGCTTTTTATAATAATTATTTTAAATTATTTAAAAATTGTTATATTATTTGTTTACAATTAAATTATTTAAATTATGAGAAGAATTTAGCGAAGAAAATTAAAAAAAGAATTTAAGAAAACGAATATTCCAAAAATATATTTCGGAACTTTCAAGAAATAATAAATATTTCTGAAATTAATATTAAAATGAATATTCCGGAAAAAATAAATAAATATTTTATTTAATATAAAATAATATTATTTAAAATAAATTAACTTTTCATTTTTTATTATATTTATTAATTCAAATCCTGTTAATAAATGATATTCAATTAAACAATCTTTTAAAATTTGTTCATTAATTTTTTCATTTACCCATTTTGTCATTGCTATTCTTATTCTACTTTTTATTTTTGTACATTTAATTTCAGGATTTTCATTTAAATAATTTTTTGATTTACATTCTATTATAAGAAAATGTTTATAAATTAATTTATAATTAATTCCTTCAAATAAATTAATATTATTTAATTGTAAATTTGAATAATTTAAATTATTCATTTTATTATAGGCTAAATAATATTTTATTAATTAAAATATATATAAAAAATTATTTAATATATAATGTATATATTTATATGTATATATATACATTTATTTATAGGGGATAAATAAAAATTCCCTTATAAATGTCACAAATTATTATTATCTTCCCCATAACTTTAGGTAGAGCTTTACAGAAGTACTAGGAATATTTTTAAATTTTTAAATCTCATCATTATTTTATTTAAAATCTTAGAAGATATAGTATGAATTATTATTATTCTTTTAGGATATTGGATGTTTTGTTGAAAAATTTATTTAAAATATTAAATAATAATAATTATTTTCTTACCTTCTTTCATTTCTCTTAAAATTATTTTTAAAGTAAATTCATTAACATTATGTGCAGTATTTTGTTCAGGGAATAAAGATGTTAATACAGGCATTTTATCACCCAAATTAAATTCTGAATTATTTAAATTATTATAATTCCAAAATAAATTAAAATATTTATTTTCATTTTTAGTTAAATTAATTTCTTCGATAATTAAAGGTAAAGGCCATTGCCTTAAATTTTAATAAAATTTAAACAATTATTTAAATATATTTATTTTTTTACCATGTACTATAAATTTGAAAAAATTTTTGTAATAAATTATTTAATTCTTCAAATGGATAAATTAAACAAATTTTAGCTGCCATTACAATCAAAATAGATCCACTTAAATAACCAAATAAATTTGAATAAATTTGACGTTCTAAAAAATATTTTTAAATTAATAAAAATTAATTAATTTACTTTTTGCCCATAATTTAACAGCTTTTAATAAATTTGTAAATATTTGCCTTCTTGAAGAATTAATTAAATAAAATTTTGTACGATAAGTAAATCTATATCCTAAAATATTTAAAATTATTTAAAATTAATTTTTAAATTACCAGTTAATAATAAAATACTAGAATAATATTGTAAATTATTTAATTCAATCATTTTATTAATTAATTTATTTAATAAATTTAAATTTTCATTAATTATTTGTTTTGTTTCATAATTAGTTAAATTTATTGTTTCAGGTATTTTATCAAAAGGAATAATTGCAAATAAAATATCCATTTTTTGTTTTTTATAATTTAAATTAATAAGAGGAATTCTTCCATTTTGAATAATATTTATATTAAAAGAATTTGACTAAAAAAAAAATATATATTTTATTTAATTAATTAAAAAAAACCTCTTCTTTATTTAAATAATTAATTTTATTTTTTAAAAATAAAGAAAATGAATTAATATTTTCTCCAAATATTAAATCATGTTCTGTACAAAATCTTTGTTTATTAATTAAATTAAATTTACATAAATTACAATTATTTATTTTATTATTTATTAAACAATTTATTGGTAAAATAATAATTATATCTAAATCAGAATTAGCACTGTCTGCTTCTAAAAGTGTAGATCCACCAATTAATATTTTAAACCCTTTAAAATTAAAATTATTTTAATTAGAATTATTTAATTTACTTGAATATTCTTTTGAATTATTTAAACAAATTTTTTTTAACCATAACTCAATTTCCCTATTAATCCAATTTTTGGCATTTAATTTATTTTCTTTAATATTTTCATTTTCTTGATAAAATTGATTTAAATAATTAATTAACTATAAATAAATTTAATTTAATTTAATTAAAATAATATTAATTAAACTTTTTGATTAATTAAATAATTTTTTGATAAACTCAAATTCTGACTAAATTCATAATATAATGGACTAATTAATTTATTATTAAATATTAAATTAATATTTCCATTAAATAATAATAATTCTATATCATTTTGAATTTTAATATCTATAAAAATTAATTAATTAATTAATTTAAAAAATAATTACCTATACTTTTTTGTATTTGTATCATTTTAATTAAATATATTTTAGTTATAAATTCATTAATAAATTGATAATTAATTATTTTATTATTTTCTCCTATCATTTTTGAAAAATTTTCAAAAAAAATTGTCTTAATAAATCCTTGTTCATTAATAAATTTTTCAAAATTTTTAATTTCGTTTTTATTAATACGAATATATTTAATTGAAATTTCAGCTTTTTTAACAAATAAAGAAATAAAATAATAAAAATGTAAATTCCTTAATTCTTGAGAATATTCAATTTTATTTTCACTAAAAAATAATTAAAATTAATTTAAAAATATTAATTAATTATTTACATTAATTCATTATTAATTAATTTTTTAATTAAATAAATATTTTTAAATGAAAAAGGTAATTCTTTTAAATTAAAATTAATTTTAATTAATTTTTCTTTTAATAAATTTAAATATTCCAATTTATTTTCTATTAAATTTAATAAATTTTCTTTTTTAAATTTTTTCCAAAATTTTTCAAATTTTTTTAATATTTTTTTTATTTCTTCATTTTGTTCTAAAAAATAAGTTTTTAATATTAAACTTGTACTAATTAATTTTTCTTCAATATTTTTAATTAAAATATAAATATTTAAAAATAATTCTTCTTCTTTATTAATTAAATTAAATTCTTTTCCTTCTCCTTCTTTTTCTTCTTCTTTATTTTTATTAAAATTGTCAATGTGTATTAAACGAATTAAATATAAATTAAATAAATATTCATTATAATAATTATTATTATTTATATTCAAAAATATTGAATAAATAGCTTAAATTAAATTAAATTATTATAAAATAATTATATAAATTTACTTTGTAAATTAGCTATTTCATTCCATTCATTTAATTCTTTTTCACAAGTTGAATTATTAATTATTTCATTTTTAATGTTTTTCTTGTTTTCTTCAATTTTCTTTTTCTTTTTTACTTTTTTAAAAATTTTTTTATTAAATAAATTGTCATAATTAATTTGTTGTTTATTTTCTTCATTTACTTAAATTTAAATTTATTTAAAATATATTTATTTTATTTCAATTTAAAAATAAACTCTTAATCGTTATATAATTAAATTTTTATTTAAATAAATTCTTAACCTTCAAGTTTATTTTCTAAATTAATTTCATCAATTTCTTCAATTTCATCATCATTATTATTATTATTAATATTTATTATTTCCTTATTTTCAATTAAATTATTATTTTCATAATAATTATTTTTTAAATTAATTTTTATTTCATTTTCACTTATTTGACTTTTATTATCCTTAATTTATTTAAATTAAATATTTTTTGTTTTTACCTCAGAATTTATTTCATTATTATTATTTCTTTCATTATCTTTTTTAGCTTTTTCTACAATTGATAAAAATAATTCAAAATTTGAAATATTAATTAATTCTTTTAAATTTTTATCTTAAAATATTTAAATATATTATTTTAAATTTAAATAACCTTTATCATTTTTAATTAAATTATTTAATTCCTTAAATATTTCAATATCATAACTATCAATTAAATTATTATTTTTCATATAATCATAATTTAAAAATAAATTAATTAAAAATTCTTTATGAATTTCCTTTTCTTCTTCACTTATTTTAAATATTTTTTTCTCTTTTTCAATTTCTAATTTTATTTGAATACAAGAAGTAATAAATAATAAATCATTATTAATTATTTCTTTTAATTTTTCCATTCTTTTAATTATTTTTTTATTATAATGTCCAGAATTTGATAAAAATTCTAAATAATTTTCTGTGCAGATTTTTGCCGTTTGTAAAAAAGTTGGTATTAAAAGTTGTATTTTAGCATATTCTTTTGTGAATAAAAATATTTTCTTTAAAATTAAATATTTATTAATTATTAATTAAATATTTATTTAAAAAATATAAAATTATTTAAAAATTATTATTAAATTTTATTAATAAATAAATTAAGTTTTACTCTCTTTTTCAAAAGAAGTAAAAATAGACAATAAATTTATATTTAAAAATTAATTTACTAAAATTTCCATTTCCTTTTTTTCTTCACTTTGAATATTAAAATATGCAATAAATTCTTTAAGATAATATTCTCCATACCAATAATTATTTAATATTTTATTCCATGATATAATTAATTTTATATTTAAATTATTTTCTAAAATTAAATAATTAATTTTTAAAAAAAAATTTAAAAACTTTTTTGAAAATCTTCAATCCATTCTTTATAAATAAAATAATTAAAAACATATTTTGTTCTCCATTTTCCAACAATATTTGATTTAAAATAATGAGCATAATAGGGTAAAGAAATTATTGGGGAATATTAAATAAATAAATATATTTTTATTAATTTAAAAAAAAATAATTACCAATAAATACAAATAATTCAGGATATTTTTTATATAAAATTATATAACGTTCTTTGCCAATTATTTCCAAAAATTTTACATAAAATGCAAAATAATTGTCTTCTCTTTCATTTCTATAATATCTAAAAAATTAAATATATTATTTAAATATTTAAAATTAATTATTTTTATTAATAATATTAAATTCATTTTAAAATATTTTTTTTTTAATTTTTACTTTATTAAATCCTTAAAATATTGTATTTTCATTAAATAATTATCAAATACTAGAAAACTAATTTCTTGAATAACTTCTATATTTTCTTTCATAAAATTGTTATAAATATCTAAATTATTACTAATACAATTAATTTCTTCTTTAATTTCATATTTTAAATTTTTAATAAATAAAGGCATTTCTGAAGCAATTTTTTGTGCAATTTTATTTCTAAAATTGAATAATATACAAATAGGTGTTATTTGGTCAAAATAATAACCAATAAATTTGTCTGGAAAACTAAAAATTAATTTATTTATATAATTAAATAATAAATAAATTAATTAATTAATTGTTAATAAAAATAAAAAGATCAAATATTCCTGAATTTTATAAATTTAATCAAAAATAATTAAAGCTATTATATATTTATTTAGCTTTTTATTAAATTAAATATTTTCGATAATTATAACCAATAATTTTGTTTACACAAGTAAAGCATATGGCTTAAATTTAACTCAAATAGAATAGCTTTATTAATTAATTCGATTATTTTATATATCAGAATTTTAATCATTTTATTTAATTAATATCTCAAGGACCATTTGATCTTTACTACTTTGGCTATTTTTAATTAAAAATATTAAAAAAATAAAATAATAGACTAATTAAAATAATTGTTTATTTATTTTTTTAAATAAATAATTATTTATTTAATTCCTTTTAAATATTTAATTAAATTAAAAAATTAATAACTAACTCTAAATAAATATTTTCTTCATTAATAGAAAAAGTAGAATCTGCTTTTAGAAGCATAAAATAAATTGAAATAAAAGTTATTTGCCTAACTTTTTTAATTTTTAAATCGTCATATTTATTTAAATTAGGTAATCTTAATAAATCAGTATATTGATGTTCAAGTACATTTTGAAGATTTTTAACATTTAAAGGATTAAATAAAAATTTAAATTCATTAAACCAATTATTATATGCTTAAATTAAATAATTAATTTTAATTATTTTTTTTTATTTTTAATTATTAAAAAAAAAATTTTTATTAATTTTATTAAAATTTATTAATTAAATTATTGCTTTAATTTATATTTTAATAATTAAATTTATGTAAAAAATAAAAATAATATTTATTTCATTAAAACCTACATTTATATGCTGAGGTAATAGTAAGTTCTACTTTAGGCAGAAAAATTAATATAAAAATTATGACAAGCATTTTAATTAATTTTAATAATTATCTTAAATATATTTATTTAAAAAAGTATAAATATTATTAAAGTACAATTTAATAAAAAAAAAATTTCGTAAGAAAATAAAAGCCGACATTTTGAGAAATATTTATGAATTATTACGTGGAAATAAATAAATAAATTAATTTTTACATTAAAGTTATATTAATTATATATATATACTATATATATATATAATTAAATACAACTAATTAAATAAACTTTAACAAAAAAATGCTAAAAAAATATTTAAAAAAATATATTTTTAAAGTTTTGTTCTTTAAAAAATATTTAAATAAAAATAAATAAAATTGAATAAAAATTAGAAAATCTCTTCTTATTAGTATTTTTTTAATTAATTTTGAAAAAAAATTATTAAGAATTTAAAATAAAATTAAAATTATTAAAATTAATTTTTATATTATAATTTGATATATATTTAATTAAAATTTGATATATTTTTTAATAAATATTAGAAATTAATTTTCTAAAATTAATTAAATAATTTATTCAAAAATTATAAATTATTCAACAGTTTTATTTTCATTTTTTATTTTATTATCTAAAGAATTTAATTCTTCTTCCATATTTTCGTCTTCTTTTAGTGGTTCTAAAGGTATTTGAAATTGTTTGGTTGATTGATTTTTATCTGGAGATAATTGTGAATTTAATGAATAATTAAGTAATATTGGGGCAGATAATTTCTAAAATTAATTAATTAAATTAATTATTTAATTTAATTAAATAGTTAATTTAATTAAATAGTTAATTTAATTAAATTTTAAATATTAACTCTAATTAAATTCGAATTATCATAATTTTGTTTTCCTTCAAATAATTCATTATTTTTATTTCCAGAGTCAATAATATTAATATTTTGTAAATTGTTAGGTGACAAACATTGCTTTAAATTAAATTAAATAACTTAAATTTAATTAATTTACTTCATTATCAATTTTTGAATTTGAAGATTTAGGTATTGTAGTAGATCGTATTTTATTTAACCTTTTAAATGAAATATTAGAAAATCTACGCAAATAAAGACTTTTTCCTAAAGAATATTCTGATTGTATATTATTTGAAATAGATTCAGCTAAAAAAATAATTATTTAATTAAATTTATTTATTTATTTAAAAATTAACCATTAGACCCTCTTTTCGGTTTTTCAACCATTTTAACAGGTAAATACTCTTCTGATAAATTAAACATTGTTGCAGAGCCAACAAGTGGATGTTGTGGTTGTGTTGCAATATTTTCTGCATAAAGTGGAACTAAATCTTTTGTTAAATTTGAAGGTTGTAAATCAGCGTTAGATTGATCTAATAAATAAATAAATTAATTAAATAAAATTAAATAAATAAATTAATTAATTAATTATATTTAATTAATTAATTATATTTAATTAATTAATTAGAAAATTATTTAAAAAAATATTAATAGATAGCTTTTAATTATACTTTAAAAAAAATAATTAATTATAATATAAACTTAAAAATTAAATTAAATTACTTACCATTCTGTTCTGGTTTTTGATCATAACAAATATTAGTAATTGTCATTGACATAGCAATATTTCTATCAATAATAAAATTACCTTTAAATTATTATATTAATTAAATTAAATTAATTAGAATACATTCAAAATCATCGTCATCCTCTCCAAGAGGATTTAATAAAGCTTCAGCTACTTTAACCCAACCCATAATAAAAAATAATTCTAAAATAGTCATTAATGGTAATATTCTGTCAACCTTAAAATATTTTTAAATAATTTTATTTTTATTTTTTTTTAATTAAATTATTAATTATTTAATTTAAAGAATTTATTAAATTTAATAATTTTTTTTATATATTTTTAAAAATTAAATATTTAATTTTAAAAAATTAACCTGAATAAATTCTTCATTTTGTTTTTGTTCATTTTCATTAATTCTATATTGCCTTGAAATTAAACATAACATAAAATAAATTCTAACAGCAAGAAATACTACTTGAGGATATGCTTTTAATATATATTAATTAAATATGTAATTTGTTTATTTAATTATTAACCTAAAGGAACAGGTACCCAATCATAATTACATAATGTTTGTAGCTTCTTAAATTAAATATTAATTTTAAAAAAAATTTATACAGGTAATAATAATTTTTAATTAAATATTTAATAATAATTTTGGTTAAATTAATTTATTTATTTTTTTTTGGTTCGGACCTAAATTTTATTAGGGATTTTTTAAAATAATATATTTACAAATTAATAAAGATTTAATAAACTTTGAATAAAATATTCTTTTTAATTTAAGAAACAATTAAAAATAATTTTTAAATAATTTAATACCTCTTTAAATAATTTTACTTCAATTAATATAGAATTCATTAACATATCTGCTACAATATTTCCATTTAATCTTAATTTATAACATATTACAAAAATCCAATTAATTGGAATCCAATAATTATTAAAACCATCAGAGGGAATATTTTCTATTATTTTAAGTTCATTTTTCTTTTAAAATTAATTTAATTTTAATTTTAATTTAAATTACTTTTAAAAGTCCAGAATCTACAATAGAATCAATATTTGGAAATCTTTTTCTAACTGGAACAGAAATATCACGTAAAACTAAAACTTGTGTTAAACATAAATATCTTTTAAATTTTAAAATTTAAAAAAAATAAATATTAAAATATAATACCTTAATATTGTTTTTCTTTGATTAATAATTTCTTTTTCATCTCCTCTAATATATGTATTAATATAAAATGCAGCACTATCAATAAAACCAATATTTTGGAATATATTTTTCCATCTAATTAATTAAAGTAAATATTAATTAATTATTTTTGGTTTATTTTAAAATAATTGTTTTTAATAGGACTATATGTATTGTTAAGTCTCATTTATGTATTTTTTTAGTAAATCCTGGAAATAAATTTTTTTTTTTCGGGGTTATAAATTAATTTAAGGTTTAGATTAAGGATTTTATTAAAATTTCGATTTTCTCTTAATTATAAATTATTTTAATTTTTAAAATTTAAATAAATAATTATCAAAAACAAAAAATATTTATATTTAATTTAAAAATATTTTACCTATCAACAACAATAGTTACAAAAAATCCTAGCCTAAAAATATTTTAATTTAAAAAAAATTTAATTAATTTACATAAAAGTTAATGGTAAAAGATGTAATCTATTATCTATATGTTTCCCAATACTTTCAAAAATTTTTTGTTGTGTTGTATCTAAATTGAATCGGTAAATAATAAATATAATATAATAAAGAATAATCCAAATAATTAATTCAATTAATACCTAAATTATTTGAATAAATAATTAATTAATTTAATATTTTTTTTAATAAAAGAGAGGTTTACTATGACTGTTATTTGAATAGAAAAATTACAAACCTTTGACATATTAATTTATATTAAAAGTATTTAAATTAATTAAAATTTTTATTAAAATTAATTAATTAATTTATTTACTTACAGATTTCCAAACTGAACCACGCCATCTAATTAAAATTTTAAGGAATGAACCAACAGTTGAGGTTGATGTATCCAAAATATATGAAACAGTCATTTTTCTAAATTATTTAATTATTATTTTTTGAAGAATAAATTAATTGAATAATTTTATAAAAAAAAATATAATTTATTAAATAATAATAATCAATTTATTTTTTAAAAATTTATTTTAACATTATTTAATTATTTAATAAAGCTATTTCAAATTTAAATCAAATTTTTATTAGAAAATACGTTTATGAATAAAAGAATATTTTATTAATTTTATAAAAATAAAATTTCTTTTATTTGTTTAAATAAAATCAAAAATATTTTTAAATATATTTTTCAATCACCACTTTTTTTTTTGATTGAAAAACGATAATAAAAAATATTAAAATAAAATAAAAAATAAATAAAAAGCTTTTTATTAAAAATAATTTAAAAATATTTGTATTTAAAATAATTAATTATATTATAATTATATTTAATAGACAATAAAATAATAAATAATAATTAGTAATTTAAGCTGTGTAAATTTAAATAAAAATAAATAATTGTAATAAAAATAATTGAAAATATAATATTTAATAAATATTAATTATATTTTAAAATTTTATAAAATTTATTTATTAATTCAAAAATATATTTAAACAATTAATTTAATTTTTATTTAATAATCTTCACAAATTTTTAATTATTTTTTGAAATAAATATAAAAAATAATATTTATTCTACAAAATTAATAATTAATAAATTAATTAAAATAAAATAATGTTTCCTTTAATTAAAAATTTAAATAATTAATTTAAAAAATAATTTAATTCAATAAAATTTAAAATTAATTAATTAATTAATTTTTTAAATAATTAGATAAAGATTTAAATTCACAATGAAAATGAAGTATAATACAAAAATTATTATTAACTATTAATTTTAAGTTTTTAGAAATATTTTCTAAATTAATATTTAAATTATTTTCTTCAATTTTTTCTTCTAAATTATTATCATTAATTTTATATTCATTATTTAATTGTTCATTTAATTTTATTTTTTGTTGATTTATTTGTAATTTTTGTAAAATTTGATTTAAAATAATTTCATTTATTAATGTTGAAATATTGTCAATAAATGATGAAAATAAATTATTATCTAGTAAACCATCTTTATAAAAATCAGAATCAATTATATCAGTTAAATATTCATCTTCTATTATTATTTCTTTTATACTAAAAATATTTAAAGAAATAAATATTTATTTAAAAAATTTATTTAATTCAATTAAATTTAAAAAATAAACTTAACTATTTATTATATAAAATTCCTTTAACTACTCCAAAAATTAATGGTAAATAATTAAATTGTTCACCCATTTTTGTAATTTTATTAAATAAAATAGAATAATAAAATAATTTATAAATATTAATAATTAAATTATTTAATTCATGTTCACCATTTTTAATTAAAAAAGAAGTTATTTGATCAAATATAAATTTATTAAAAGAATCTTTTAATATTAAATTAACTATAAAAATAAAATAATTAGTTAAATTAAAATTGATTAACTTATTATTTCTTCTAATGGTATAATTTTTTCTGGTTTTAAATTAATATTTAAAACAATAGATACTGCTTTATCCAAATCTTCATTAACTAATTCAATTAAATCTATAATAGTTATTTGATAAAAATTTTTAAAATTATTAATAAAAATAATTAATTTATTATTATATTCTTTTAATTTATTATTTATTAAATTAATAGAAATTAATCCATCAATATAATTTTTATAAAAATTTGTATCAGCTCTCCAATTATTTTTATAATCTAATTTTTTATTAAATAAAATAAAATAGCTTGAAATTGAATCAAAAAAATTCATAATTTTTAAATCAATCCAACAATAATCTTCTAGAGTAGTTTTTAAATAAAAATTATTAATTTTTTGTAAAATTATTTCACCAACAAAAATAATTGATTTTAATTGTTCTGTTGGATCAAAAGTTTGTTTTTTGTCTATTAAATATTCTTCTAATTGATTAAATTCTAATTCCTTAATTTTTTTAATTATTTTTTTAAATTTTCTTTTTTCTTTTTTATTTAATTCAGTATTTTTATTAATTTCAATTTCTTTAGCTATTTTTGCTTCTCTTTCAGTTTTTTTCTTTAATTTATTTAATTCTTCTATTTCTCGATTATTTTGTTTAATAAATTGGTTTAATAAAATCATTTCTTCTTTTTCTTTTTCTTTTTTAAAATTTTCAATTTTTTGTTGATCTGGTTTTTTATTTTTCTTTTTTTTCTTTTTAATTTTTTTATCATTATTAATTGTTTGATTAATTTGTTTTGTATTAATAGTTAATTGTTCATCTTCAATTTCTTTTAATTCTTTTATTATTTTTTCTTTATTTATTATATTATTATTATTAATATTTAATTTAATATTATTATTATCATTTATTTCATTATTTTCTAATAATTTATTTTTATTTTCTTTTATTACTTTTTTAAATTTTTTCTTTTTCTTTACTTGTTTAAATCCTTCATTTTCTTCTTCTTTTGCATTTTTTATTTCATTAAATATTTCTTTTTTATTAAAATCTTTCAAATTATTTTGTTCATTATTTTTTTCAGAATTTTCCTTAATAATTTTATCATTAATTAATTCTTTTTGTTTTCTTTTTTTCTAAAAAAAAAAAAAATAAAATTTTAATTTAATTAAATTGAAAATACAATTTTTATATCTTCTTTTTCGTCCTCTTTTCTTTCTAATTTTTTTTTATTTTTTATTTTATTTGATTTTTTTGCTTTAGTAATATTCTTTATATCTTCAACCTATAATTTTTTTTTAAATTAATTAACCACACCCAATTCAAGAAGGAAATGTTCCCAATTTTAGATTTTAAAGTTTATTTAATTAAACAAATTTTTCGATTTGAAAAATACTCAATTAATTTTTAAAATAATTCGAATGCTAATTCCCTTTCTATTTATGTATTATTATACCTTAATAATTTTTCTAATTATTTTTTAATTTTAATATCGGTAAAATTGTGTAACAATAAAATTTGGGAAAACAAATTTTTGTAACTTTTTAATAATTTTTTTATTTAAAATTTAATATTAAATAACCTTTATTTTTTCTTCCTCTTTTTTATTTTTATTTAATTCACCTTCACTCTCTTCTCTATTTTTTGTTTCAATTTCCAAATCAAAAATTTCAACATCTTTTAATTTTTTAATATTTTCATTTATTTTATTTAATAATTTAAATTCAACATTTTCTTCAATAAATTTATATGGTTTTCTATAATAATTAAGTAAATCATTAATATAATATATTTTATCTTTGCTATATTCAAACGAATATAAATCTCTTCGACAATTCTGAATAATTTCTGGAGATCCATCATTTTTATATGGATTTGTTAAATTATCTAAATAATTAAAATATTTTTTTCTTATAAATAATTTAACTCTTATTATGGTTTTATTAATAAAATTTAAATTATTTATTTAATTAAAAATTAATTAATTACCTAATTTTTCATTAAATAAATCATCTAAATTAATATTTGTAATTACATAAGATTCTAACCAATATTTCCAATTATTATTTTCAAATATTTTTAGCAAAACTATTTTAAATAAATGTGTTGGTACAAAAATTTCTTTTGGTCCTAGAACCTAAAATTTAAAGAAATTATTTTAAAATTTATTAATTACCTGAAATTCCATTAAATTTGTTTTTTCATTAGGCAAAAATAATGGTCCTGTATAAATAAATGTTTCTTCAACAGATTTTGCTAAACAACTTAAAAAAATATAATTTACTATAGTTAAAGTAGTAGGGGGATTTTAAATTAGAAATATTTTGTGGGATCGTATTTCTACCCTTTATCGTAATAAATTGAATAAGATTAGTTAATACTTTTATAAATATATATTTATTACCTAATATATTCTTCAATAACCCTCCAATGCCCTTTATTTATTTTATCATATTGAGGTACAGAATTTGTAAGATAATATCCTTGTTGAAAAGGATGTAAAAAAGCTGGTGCTAAATGGCCGTGATTAATTTCAAAACGCTTTAAAATTAAAAAAAAAATAATTTAATTAAATTAAAAAATTAACTTGTGGACAATCATAATCTTCATATTTTGGTTGAAATATTTCAGAAAAATCTGGATCATTAATCCAATAATACCTTTCATTTGGCTTTAATTTATTCAATTTTTCTTTATTTAAATACTCCAATACCCAATTTGGTATTTGCTTTTTTCTATTAAAATTTATTATAAAATCCTTAATAATAATATATTTATTTATTTATTTAAAATAATTAAATTAATAACTTGATATATTCGAATATTTGATTTATTATATTTTTTAATATTTTTTTCTTTATTTACTATATTATTTAAATTTATATTTTTAAATAAATTAATAAATGTTGGATGTTTTAATTCTTCTAAAAAATTTATTAAATATGTTGAACTAGAAGGTAAATTTTTAATTTTATTATTAAATAAATGTTCATCCGAACAAATTACTTAAATTAAAAATTTTTTTTAAATTAAAATTAATTATATTTACATAAATTATTAATTTCATTAAATTCATTTGTATTTAATAAATCTAATAATTCAATGCCTAAATACCATTCTAAAAATTCTAAATTATTTTTAAATAATTCTTTAATATTTATATTATAATGGTTATATTCCCAATTTTGAAAATAATATTTTCCACAATAATTATTATTTTTATTAATTTCATCAAAATTTGTTTCAATATTCCATTCAGCTTTAGTAAAAATTATATCTGCACAATATTTTTTATTTTCATATTCAATAATAATTAATTTAAAGAATTGTGAAATAGGAGGGTATTTAATTATATTATTAAACTTAATAAATAAATAAATTTATTAAATATTTTTGCTTTACCCCAATTAGTTTTTACAAACATTTATAAATACAACACAAAACATTATAAATTATTTAAAAACATCAACAACAACACAAAAACATAGAATAATTATCTTAAAACAAAAGAAAAACATTCAAACAAAACAATTAAAAACATAAAAAACAAACAAATAAACATTATTAAGTAAATAAAACAAACAAAACAATTAAAAACATAAACAAACAAACAAACAAACATTATTAAGTAAATAAAACAAACAAAACAATTAAAAACATAAAAAATAAAAACATTTAATCCTTACCAAATAACTTTTCACATTTCCTTTTAATTTAATTTCTTCTGAAGTAACTTTTGAAATAATTGATATTGGGCCTGTTAATGTAATAATTGTTTTATTATTCCAATTGGCAACACAACTAATTAATTTAAAATAAATTTAATTAATTAATTAATTAAACTTTTCATATTTATTAAGTAATTCAATTATTTTTAACATTTTTTTATTTTTTAAATGTCCAAAATCCAATTTAATATTTTCTGTTATTAATTGATTATTTGGGTTAATAATTTTTAAAATCCATTCTGCTTTCATTGTTAATAAATTAATTTTAATTAAATAATTCTTTAAATATATTTTAATTTAATAAAATATATTACCTTATTATCTGTTAAATATTTTTCTTCTTCAGGCCATCCTATTTCATCAAAATGTTTTGAAATATTTTCAATAATCCATTCAGGATTAAAATTTACTATAAATTCTTTTTCATTCGGAATACTAAAAAAATTATTTATACAGAAGGGTAAATTTAATTTTGATAAATTATTATTTAATTTATTATCTAATGTAAATTGTTGTTGTAAATTAAATTGTTCAACTAAAAGAAAATAATTAATTAAATAAAATATTATTAAAATAATTTTAAAAAAATCTAAAATTATTTTTAAATTTATTAAAATAAAATATTTATATTTTAATTCTTTTAAAATGTTTTTAAATACTTACATTGTTTTAAAAGTTCACGATAAAAAATAGGTGTATATTCTTCCGCTAAAATTAAATAACTATATATTTTTTTTTAATTCTTATTAATAATGAAAATTTTATTTTAAAATTACCATTTGGATTTAAAAAAGAATTAAATGTTATAGAATCTGTTGAAAAAGATTTAAATTTATCAGAAAATAATTTTTCTAATTTAGGTGTAGAATTAATTGAAAATATTTTTAAAATAATTATAAAAATTAAATAAATTAATTTATTCATCTAAATAAATTTAATTTAATTAAATTATTTTATTATATTAAAATGTAAATAAATTAAAATATTTAAAGTGAAAAGAAAACCTTATTATTGATTATGAAATAATTGATTATGGAATGGATATTAATTAATTAATTATGAAATAATTATTAAATTTTTTTTAAAAATTTGTTTTTATCAATTTAAAATATTTTTAAAAAATATAAACATTAAGCATTTTTATTTTTTAATTTCACACAAAAGTGCATATGTATTTTATATCCAAATGAATATTAAAAAATAAATTTATTTTTAGAAATTATTTTAAAATATTTTTTAAATTAATGCACTTTTAGTTTGTTGTGGGAATTTAATTTTTGAGAAAATATATTTTTTAAATTTAAATAATTAAATATATATTTTAGGTAATTTTGTTTAAACTTAATATAAATATTTATTTATTATTAAATCATTTTCCATCCTTTATTTTTATGTAAAAAATGGCATCAAATTTCTTCAAGTTTTTTTTCCACAAATAATAATTATTATTTTCTCATTTGGAAGCATAAATTCATCAATTTTTTCTAAAATATCATCAAATGCATCAACTTTTCTTCTTTTAAAATTTTCACTCCAAGAGAATTCACATAGGTAATATTCAACCATCTGACGTTAAGTTTTTCTAATTATAGTTTATTTTATAAAAATATTAAATTCCAAAAAAAAAACGACAAAATATTTACAACTAAAATAATCCTATTTGCCTCCAAAATAATTTTTTTTTGAAAAAATAATTCTATTGACAAAATAATAATTATTACTTGCGGAAAAAAACTTGCAGAAATTTGCCGCCATAACGGAAAAGAACTGTAAAAATTTTAAATAAAAAGATCAATTTTAGAGATTTTAACAAACAAACCAAGAAATTAAATTTATATACTTATATCGAAATATTTTATGTTTTCTTACCTCCCAATTTAATAATTGTATGTACATATTAATATGTTTAATTTAGTAATAAATTATTTATTTATTTCAAAATAAAATAACTAAATATAATATTTTTATTCACCTGTCAATTAATAATATTTAGATATATATATATATATATATACTTATACATTCTAACAAATAATTTATCTATTTTAGTAATATTTACTATTAAATAGATGGGTAATTAATACGAATTTTATTTAGTATTTTAAATTATTTTTATACTTATTTTTTAAAAATGGCCACAGAAAATAACTTTACCGACACAAAAAATAATTTTTATTTATTTAAATATTTTAAAGTATTATTAAATAAATTATTTATTTAAAGATTTAATTTAAATTAATTAAATAAACATGTATAATTTATTAAATATTATTTTTCAATTTAATAAAAATTAAATTGTTTGTATATATATTTATTTTTTTTTTATTTTTTTTTTTCGTATTAAATATTTAATCTTTTTTAAAATTTAAATAATTTTTATTTTACTCAACAATTAAAATTTATTTATTTAAATATTAATTTAACACTTTTTATTTAAAAAATTATTTAAATGTATATAAATATAATAATTATATATTTAAATAATTAATTTATAGTTTAATAATATTTAAATTTATTTAATTAATTTTTTTCTTTAATTTTCAGTTGCTAAATTTTTTGAAGTAATAATTTTGAATTAAAATAAAATATTAAATTAATAAAAATGTATTGTTACGTAAAAGCCTATGTATATATTTTTTACAAATAATTATTTTTAAAGTACTTTTATTTTAATATTTTTATTACCAACAAAACATTTTTTTATAGTTTAATATATTTATTAATCAAATAAAAATAAATTTACTTATATTATATTTATATTTTGCTTTTAATTTTTATTAAAAAATAAAGTAAAGAAAATAAAATAATTTTTAAACTAATAATAATAAATTTAATTAAATAGAAAATATTATTTATTTATTTAAATGTTGAATTATTTTTTTTTTTTTCATTATTTTAATTAAATAATTTTTAATTTTTAAAATTATTATTTTTAAAATTAAATTATATTTTTAATAAATAATATGTTTGTCTTAAATACTTTTAGATAAATCACAAGACAAAATTAATAGGACTGAAACTATTTAATAAATAAAAACTTGAAACATAAATTACATTTTAATATTAATATTATATTTAAAAAAAATATTTTTATATTTATTAGCCATTTATTTTGCAAAGTTAACCAAAACATAAGTTTAATATTTATTTTAAATTAAAAACTAACTTTTACTAATTTTTAACTTCATCATAATATTTTGGTTACTTAAAATAAATGAATATTTAAAATAAATAAACAAAATAAAATATAAATATAATTTTCAATAAAAACATTTAAATAATTAAATTTAAATTAATTAAAATTATTTCCTCTAAATAAATATAATATTTAATAATTGTAATTAATTTTTAAGAACTAATAATTTAATTTTAAATATTTCTTTTATTAAATGTTAACATTTTTATAATATATATATAATTATTTTAATAATTATATAGTTAAATATTCTATTATATAAAATTAATTATATTTTAATAATTTTATTTAAATGAATAATTCTTTAATAACCTCTTCAACAATTAATTCAACCTTAGAACCACAACAAAATGCTACAACAGCAGTTCGTATATTTGGAGCTGTTTCCTATGCTATTCTCTCTACTTTATCAATTTTAATGAATATTTTATTAATTACTGTACTATTCTATGTTTGTTTTAAATAAATAAATATATTAATTTAATTTAATTAAATAAAAGGGTCATTATCAATTTAAACGTCTTGCATTCTTTACCTTGGCTTGGCAAATGGTTTTTTGTGATTTAATGACTCAATTTGTTCAATTAATTATTGCAGTTCCAGTAACATTTATGGGTGAAGCTGTAAGCTAATTTTAAAAATATAATAATTATTTAATAATTATTAGGGTATTTATTTTTAACAAATAAAAATAAAAATTTTTTAGGTTTGAAAATTTTTAATTTCTATAAAAATAAATAATAATTTTTAATTAAATAGATTTATGGTCATCCAACTTGGTATTATATTATATTATTTATTGATACTTTTGCTTATAATTCAACATTACATTTTTCTGCTTTAATGACTTTAAATCGTTTATGTGTTTTCTTTATTCCACGTCTTAATTTAATTCTTTTTTCACCAAATAATATAAATTTTACTGTTGGGGGGCTTTGGATTTATGTTTTAGGATTTTGTTCTTGTTATAATTGGATTGGATGTAAAAAAGCATTTTCTGAAACTGGTAAAATATTTTTTTTTAAAATTAAATATTTAATTCTTAATTAATTTAAGGATTTTTTATGTATCACGATTGTCCTGAAAATCTTTCAACTTTTGGAGTAATTTATAGATCGGTAAATTTATTTAATTTAAAAATAATTAAATTATTGTTGGGTTAATTAAATTTCTCTTAAAAATGTTTAAAGGTTTTATATTTCGATAAATTTGTTGGGATAACCTTAAATTTTGAATTTAAAATTGTTCTTAATTTAATTACCTAATTTTTCTCTCTAAAAGCTTTTGATAGCTACAAATATAAATAAACAAAGCAAATAGCTAATTATTCAACCAATATATAAATAAAAAAGTTTATAAAAATATATTTATTAATATTTAGAATTAAAAATTAAACTCAGAAAAAACTTTTAATTAATTAAATAATTAATTAATTATTTTTTCTTTTTTTTAGATAAGTTTTCATTTAAGTACTTATTTACCTGTTTTAATGTTAATTGCTTATCTTACAACTTTTATTTATATTCGTTTCTTTTTTGGACATCCAAATCGTGTTAGGGCTACAACAATTCAATCAAGTATTAGATCTTTAACACGTGATAGAGAACAAGAAAGAATACAAAAAGCTAGGAGAAAAAGAGAAAAAAATTTTTTAGTTCAAGTAAAGCATTTTATATTTAATTTTTATTTAATAAATTATTTTTTTAAGAGTTTTTTAATTTGTGGTTTTTTAGAAGTACAAAATATTGCTTTTGATATAACTCCTACAATTTTTGCATTACTTAAAGGTCAATGGCCTTTTTTAGTTACTTTTGCTGAAAATTGGGTAAATTTTCTTTCTTTAATTAATATTTAAATATAATTTTTAGATTTCAATTCTTTTAAATAGTATATCCCCAATAATTCTATTTTCATTTAATGGAGATGTTAGAAAATGTCTTGCTGAATTATTTAATTATCAGCCAAATTGTTGTTTTGGTCCCCAAATAAATAATAATTTAAATAATAATAATCCACCTATTGCTTTTACTCAATCATTTACAGTATCCCCTTCACAATTACTTAAACCATTACCTTATAATAGAAGAAGAATAAATGAAGTAGACTTTAATAATAATAATAATAATAATAGAAGATTAGGAATTAATATTCTTGAAAGACAAATTTCATTATCAATTGATAGAAATATTTAAATTAATATATTTAATACTTTAAAATAATTAAAATTAAATTTATTGTATCATAAAAATAATACTTTAATAAATTTTATGCTTATAAATTTTCTTAATAATTTTTTATTTAGTAATTACTTTATAGAGAAATAAATAAATAATTATTAAAAAATTATCAAAATATTTCTAAAAAATATAAAGTTATTTTAACATTTTTGAAATTAATTTTTTAAGTTGTCATATTTAAAAAATTTATTTCCAAGTTTATTCATATGCTTTTAATTAAATTTATTTTTTTCCATTTTAATTTTATAATTTTTTATTATTTTTATTATTTTATTTAACAAAAAACGTTTGTTATCCCAAAACCAATTTTTATTTGTTTGTTTTTATCTTTTAATATTTTTCTTCATAATTTCCTTTTAAAGCTATAATAAAATCAATTATTAATGAAATTATTTGTCTATACATATATATAAATATTATTTTTAATTTTTATTAATAAAATTAAATTTATTAAAATTTTTAATATTAAATTTAAATTTTTTAATAAACAATTTATTTTTTTTTTTTTTATTATTCTTATACGTTGTTTAGTTGTTACAAGGATTCAAATAAATAAGATTTATTATACAATTTTTAACAAAATTGAATAAAAAATATTTTAATTTTAAATAAAATATTAATTAAAATTTTTATTATTTAAAGTATAAATAAATATATATTTTATGTTATTTAATGCAATCTTTATATTAATTATATTCCAATTTCTTCAAATTTTAAAAATCAAGATTAATAAATTTGGTAATTAAAAATTTAAACAATTATTTATTAATTATTTTTTAATTTTAAAGTTTATTTTAAAAAACTTTTTATTTTCTTGTTTTTTTCATTTTTTCTATTTGTTTATCCACAACAACATGGAAATCAAATATTAATTCAACAACAAATATCTTCTACAAAAATATGTGCAAATTCTGGTCGTTTTATGCAAAGTTATTGTATTTCTGATTATAATTGCAATTCTGAAAGAATTTTTGATAAAAATGATCCAAGTAAATTTAAATAAATAAATAATTAAATAATTATTTTTAATTAAAATATAAATTATATTTTAAAATATTTTTTAAGGTCAAATCCAAGTTTGTATTCGTGGTTGGTGTTGTAGTCAAACAATAACTCCTAAATCACAAGTTAATGTTTTTTTACCTAAAGATCAAAGTTGTCCAAAAGATACATTTAATGTAGAATTACTTTGCCGTAATACAGAAGATTGTATACGAACGGTGAGAAATAATTTTTTATATAATTTTAATTAAAATAATTTTGTTTTTTTTCTGTTTTGTATGGAATAATTTTAAGTTTTTATAGTAAATTTACAACTTGAATTAGTTTTCAGATTAGAAATTAATTTATGTTTTAATTTAAAAATACAAGTTAAAGCCTGGAATTAAAACGTGAATTAAATTGTTGTTAATGTTATTAATATAAACATTTTATTTTCTAAATTATTTTTAGGCAGGTATTTCACGTAATGTTTTTCCTATTTTGGAATGCGGTAATCAAGTAATATTTAAATGTTTTAATATATTTTATTTAAAATTAAAGGGGTTTTGTTGTACTTCTAATCGTTATAAAAAACCATTACAATATGGAGATATTTGTTTAAATGGAGGAAATGCAGTAGGAAAAAAATGTCAAAAGATAGAGGATTGCCAACAGAATCAAAATAAAGAAAATTTAAGTAAATTTAATATTTAATTTATTTAAAATTAAAAATAATAAGGTATCCAGTTATTTTGTATTGATGATGAATGCTGTACTCAACAACAACAACAAAATATTCAATCGATAGGGCAATCTAATGTAGATCAATCAATTCCAGAAAATTTACCGAAACAAACTTTAGATGAAGCACAAGGAAATGTTGCTAATACTAGATGTCCTAGAGGAAAATTTACAGTTAATTAATTAAATATTTATTTGTTATATTTTAATATTTTTTAGAAAGTTTTTAGTTTAATTTCATTAAATAGAAAAAAGCAATAATATTTTTTTAATTTAATTTTTATTTAAATAAAGGGAAAATATTGTTCATATATTACATCTGATGAATGTGGAAATCCAAAAACTTCATTTTGTTTTCAAGGAGTTTGTTGCTCTACTGATAATATTCCTGATCCTGGTAATAATTTATTTAAAAATAAATATTTAATAATATTTATTAAAATAAATTAATTTTGTTATTTATTTATTAAAATAAATTATTGAATGTTTTTATTTTTAATAATTATTAATTTTTAATTTAAAAAAAATAATCTCTAAATTTATTTAGAAAATAATCAATTATTATTATATAATTATTTTTAATTAAATAGGTTTGGATGACTTTTCTCGTGGTACCGCTATTTGTTCAATATATAAATTAGCCTATATTAAAAGGCATTGTTCTACTCCTCTTAATTGTGGATTTCAAAATAATAATTATTTATGTATTTCTGGTTATTGTTGTATTCAACAAGAATTAAATAATAATTCAAAAAAAGAAAAAGAATTTTGTTCAGAAAATTTTCAATTTAATAGTTTTATGGGAAAGAAATGTAATGTAGATTCTGATTGTTTACCTGCTTATGATATTCATACTGGTTCTCAAATTAAAATTAAATGTTTTGGAAATAATTGCTGTGGAGAAAATTTGGATTTAAATTCTGGAGGGAAATTAGATCAACCACAGAATGAATTAATAATGAAAGAAAATATTCAGGGTAAAAAACAATAAAAATTAGAAAATTATTTATTTATTTAATTCTTATTAAAAATATTTTTTTTTTCAAATAATTAAAAAGATAAGGCAAATGATTTTGAAGGATAACACATTACACATAAATTATTTATTTATTTATTTAATTTATTATTTATATGTGTTGTCCTTCTAAGGTGGAAACAATAATTAAAAATTAATTTTTTTAAAAGCTATTTGTTATGATGGAACACCTTCTAACCATTCATGTAATTCTCCAAATGATTGTGATAATGAACAACAAATATGTGTAAATAATATTTGTTGTCCTAAAAGAAATGATTTTAACCAATGTATTTTAATTTATTGTTTAATTAAATTAAATTCCTTTTTAAAAGATGCTTGTGGTGGTCTACAAAATATTGGACTTTGTGATATTCAAGGAATATGTTCTGTTGGTATATGTGTTTCTGCAAAAGTTTGTTGTGAATGCCCTTATGGTCAACCACAAAAACAAATATATAATTGTAAAGAAAAGGTAATTTTTATAAGAAAATATTTTTTAAAGTTTATTTATAGAATTGTGAAGAAGGTTATTTTTGTAGTAGAAGTGGATTTTGTTGTCCACAATGTAAAAATGGAAGAATACCCATTGGAAGTTGTTATTTAGGTAAATGCGGAACTGGATCTATTTGGTTTGTATTTAATAAACTTTTATCTGTTCTTTTTGGCCATTTTTAAATTAAAAAAATATTTAATAAAATATATTTAATAAAATTTAATTTTATTTTTCAGTCAATTAGGCAATATTTGTTGTGAAGGAATTATTTAATTGATGATATATTTTTTTGACTAACCCCGGTGCTTTTCAAATTTATTTTTAAATAATATATAAGAGATTATATGTGATAATGTTTAATAAAGTAATAATTTTTTTTTCATAATTTTTTAAATAAAAAAACATTAAGTATAGGTTTGCTTACATTTCCATCTAAAATTATTTAGTAAAACCTACAATATTTTGTTTTAAATTTTGAAAACAATTTATTTGTTATTTCTTTTTTTCTACAGTAAATTGTTTTTATATTTACCAAATCTAACTTATTAATTGCTATAGTTCTAATAATTTAATTATTAATTAATGCATAAAGATTGAATATAAATAATTAGAGAGGGAAATGTTAAAGAATAAAATTTTCTAGATATATTTACTTGTTCAATAATTATTCATTTCCTCCTTAAACATTCTTAAAAAGATTATTTTGCATTTTTTGATGTTTTCCTTAAAAAATAAAATTTAAAAAAATTTATTTTAAATTATTTTAACTTATTAGTTGTTTCATAAGTTTGAAGATTTGTTTCTTCTGTTACAGCTGAAGGACCATCAATTGGATGTTTAGAAATATAACGACAAGGTAATAAAAATTTA
Organism: Meloidogyne graminicola; assembly: GCA_036172905.1. Lineage (NCBI taxonomy): Eukaryota > Metazoa > Nematoda > Chromadorea > Rhabditida > Meloidogynidae > Meloidogyne > Meloidogyne graminicola. Next base: position 1,088,561 of record JARPZY010000016.1, on the reverse strand, counting down.
GCTACAGTACGTCGATAATTGTCAATAAATAAATAAAATATACAAGCATTTATAAGTTGATTAGCCATTACAAGAACATGTTGCCAAGGAACTGTCCAAAGAATTTTACCTTGAAATATAAATCCAAGAATATAAGTGACAAAAAACTAAAAAATAATTTATTAAAATTAAATTAAATAAATAAAATATAACCGGAGTATTGCAAATAAGGAAACCACAAACAACAGCAACAAGCATTGTTGATATTGAAATTTCTCTTGCCATACTTTGGTATTTTACAGAATTGTCTGGCTTCATTTCAGCATGAACTTTTCGTGACCTATTTTCAAGTCTGTTATTTTAAATAAATTTTTTTATTTAATTTTAATTAATAATCCATTTCTAAAGCTCTATACCCTGAATAAACTAAATGCTTTTTAGACTGGAAGAAAACATAATAAGAAGTAATATTCTTAACTTAAATGATCTTAACATCTATACAATAAAAGTCCTACTTTAATTATTTAGTCCTTGTCTTTTACACATGTTAAATTATTTTTTTTAAATTTATTTATTTTTTCCCTTACTTTCGAACTTCCAAAATAATCATAAAATTAAAAAAGAATAATGCAGATATTGGAGCAAAATATACAAATGCCAAGTATGCATACAAATAAATCAAAGCATTCCTTCTTGAAGTATTTATATTATAAAGTTCAACAAATTCAGATTTAAAAATGCTGCTATAACAAGGCCTTGCACGCCACTTAATAAAATAAATAAATTCAAATAAATAAAATTTATTTAAATTCACAAAAAAAGAAGAATATATATTAAATAAAGCAGCACATATAATAATTAAAAGTAAAAATAATTTTGTATTTCTAAGGGTTAAAATTCTTCCAGTTTTGAAAGGATAACAAATAGCAAAATAACGATGTGCATGCATAAACATTGTTGTCCATACACTATTTATTTTTTTTTAAAATAAAGAATATATTATTTACCTTAATGTATATAATGTAGTATATAATGGATATGTATATGGAAATATTGTTTCACTTTAAAGTAAAATATTTTAATTAATAAATAAATAATTATTTACCTCATTTGAACTAACCATCTCCATTTAATTAGATGACCAAAACCAACAGCAGTAAATGAGCATATTGTATCCAATAAAATAAACATATCAGTTATTGCTTAATTAATTAATTAATTTAAAATATATTTTATTAATTACAAATTAATAAAAGATATAAATTTATTTGTTTTGTTCTCATTGCTTTAGCTGAAAATACACGAATCTATAATTAATTTATATTTAATATAAAAAATATAATTAAATTACCGAAATAAAATCAGAAATTAATCCAATAACTAAAATAGGTAAATAACCAACACCTAAAAATTAAATTAAATATTAATTAATTAATTTATTTATTTATTTAAAAAAATAATTTAAATATATTTATATGAATTAATTTTAACCCATTAGCCAATGATTTCCAGACCAACTATAATATTCCATTTCTCTACATTCCCATAATTGTTGTGTTTGATTTGTATTATTTAATATATTTGTATTATTTTCAAAAATTGAAATATTATTTAAATTTTGTGATGTTAAATTATTAAATATTAAATGGTCAATAAAAGAATTATTATTATTATTAGTTTTATTTAATATATTAATACTATGCTTGTTATGTAAACCTTTTAAAATATGGTTCATTTTTATCCTAAAATTTAATTAAATTAATTATTATTTAAAATTATTATCTAATTAAAAAAAAAGTTTTTATTTAAAAATAAATTTAAAAATTTTAAATTGATCATTTTTATGTGTATATATCAAATTTAAAAAAAAATAATAATTAAAAAGAAAGTGTTTATTCAATAAAATTGTGAATATATGTATGTATTACAACCAAATAAACTTAAATAATTAAAAAACCCGTTTTTTAAGTTTGTGTTAAGAGTAAAAGTAAGTAAAAACATCTTTTGTTTAATTATTAAAATTAAATTAAAATTTAATAGGTTAAATTAATATTTATACATATATTTCTTTTAAATTAATTAAGAGGTTATAGACAAAAATTTTTTTAAATTAATTAAAGATAAAATTATTTAATTAAATAAATGTATTTAAAATATTAAATATTTTAAATAATTTAAATTAATTAAAATAAATTTAAATATTCTAAGTTTATTAAATAATTCTTAAAAATAAAAAATAATTTAATTTTATTACAAACTGAGAAACCTAAAAAATAATTTTTTGTTAAAATTTAGGAAATAAATTAAAAAACAAATTCGGGTAATTTACATTTTATTTAAATTTTTTATCAAATGTTTTATAGGCAATTAATTAACCTTTTTTTTTATTATATAAGGAAATTCAACGAATTTTATTTAAAATAAAAAAAATTAAATAAATTATAAAAAATATTAAGTTTGAATTATATTAATTAATTGTTTATAAAAAGAAAATTAGGCAAATTACAAAATTTTTTAAAATTATTTTTAGCAATTCCTTAATAAAAAAAATTTATTTCAATAAAAAAGTATTGTCCTACAAAATTTAACAAACGTCATTTATAGAAATATGTACGTAAAATAATTATAAAAATTAAAATAAACTTTACTGACTAATTTTCCGGAGACCCTTTTTTAAAAATATTATTTATTAGTATATTTACTATAATAATTATAAAGAATTTAATTTATGGTACAAAATTAAATTATATATAATTTAATTACATTTAATTAATTTCTTAATTCAACAAAACAATTATAATCTTCAAGTTTAACTGCAAATGTTTGTCTTTTTTCATGTTTTGGTGGATTTAATGGATTTGGTGGATAAACCTTTAAATTAATTAATTAATTAATTTTTTAAATAATTTATTTTTACATGAAATTTATAAAAGAAATTTGCAGCAAAAAGAAAAAGTTCCATTCTAGCAAGTGCTTCACCAGCACAACTTCTTAAAATATAATTTTTTAAAATTTAATTAAAATTAATTAATTAACCTTTTACCAACACTAAAAGGAATATTTTCCTCAATTCTTTTAAATTGACCATTTTCATCAAGAAAACGTTCAGGAATAAATTTTTCTGGTTCAGGAAAAATCTAAAAAATATTTTAATAATTAATTTATAAATTAAAATTAAACTTTTTCATTAAAAAGGACAGTGCTTATTTGTGGTATAAGTAAAGTTCCAGACTTTATATTATGTCCACCAATTTTTACATCTTTATTAACTTTTCTGGTTAAATTTAATGGCAAAAGATTTGATAAACGTTGTGTTTCCTTTGAAAAAATGTTTTAATTGAAGTATTTTTAATTAATAAAATTATAATAAAATAAAATATTCAGAGGCCTAATTTAAATTGAAATTTTTAAATTAAAAAAATACACGACCAAATTTTTTAAAATTAATTCCGGGTAATTAAATATTTAAAGTATATATATAAATATACATTAGTAACAGCATTTGTATAATTTAATTTAGGTCGATCAGATTGATAAAATACTTCATTAAATTCTTCTCCAGATTCCTTAGCTAATTTTCTTTTTTCTTCCATTACTTGATCCAATTCTTTTTGTAATTTATTTTGAGAATTTTGATCAAGCATTAAATAAAGAATCATAAAATTTATTGTATTTGAAGTTGTCTCCTTTTAAATTAATGTAATTAAATTAATTTAAAATTATGTACTTGTCCAGCCAAAAATATATCATAAATAAAAGCAGTTAAATAATTAATTCTAAAATTAAAATTTAATTATTAACATATATATAAGGGGTGGCGCAGGTCTCGTATCTCGTGGTCTCGTATCTCGTGAAATCTCGTGATTTTTTGAGATTCATATCTCGCATCTCGTGTCTCGTATTTTGCCAAAAAACACGAGATATTTACGAAATTTTAGTGTTAATGTCAAAAATTTGGGATTATTTTAAAAAAGAAGCCGGTGTTGCTTTTTGCAAAAACTGTGATTACAAAACTAATTTCCCACCACAAACTCCAACTACAACATTAGCAACACATTTGAAAAATAAACATGGTGAACTACACATAGAATTTAGAGAAAAACAACAACAGGCAAATAAGCAACAACAAAGTTTATGTATTAAAAGGTAAAGAGTTTTATCGATGATTAATCTTTTTTCCAGGGCCTTTTCTTCATCAATGCATAGACAATCAACATCAACACAATCACCTGAAATAGTTTCATTAACAGAAAAAAAACTAAGGAACAAAAAAAAATAGATAGAATTTGGATTAAAAATCCTTGGGACATTGATGGAGAACGAACAATGTCAATTAACAAAAAAATTATGGAATTTATTGCTGTAGATTTACAACCCTTTTCAGTTGTGGAAGATATTGGTTTTAGACGAGCCTAGATCAAGAATAGCTAATCTTTTTATCCCAGGTCGATGCAGAGTTCTTTGAACCTTTGTCTCCAACAGTTCCATCTGCTAGTACAATAAGCACACGACAAAAAGCAGAACTTGAGGTGTATGCCTATCTTGATCAAAAGGTTAGCACATATTCTACTTGGAGATTTCTATTTTTTAGAATAAAAAATTACTGATTGAAGATGATCCGGTTGCTTTTTGGAGTGGTGAGAATGCAGTGAAATGGCCATTGTTAACAAGTTTAGCCCACAAATATTTTTCAGCACCTGCCTCCTCTAGTGAGAGTGAACGAACCTTTTCTACCGCCGGACATATTCTCAGTAATACACGTAAAAAATTACTGACTGAAAATGCTGAAAAATTATTATTCTTACATAATAACCTTCGTTTCTACAACTTTACATATTAATTTTTAAAGAGTATTAAATTGAAAATATCTCGTGTCTCGTGGTCTCGTATCTCGTGAAATCTCGTGATTTTTAGCTAATCTCGTCTCTCGTTTTATCTCGTTCTCGTATTTTTTCGAACTCTCGTAACTCGTGAATCTCGTGTCTCGTATTTTTCAGGACGAGCGCCACCCCTGATATATATATATTTACTTGTAATAATTATTTGGATCATTTTGATCTGTTTCTTCTACTTTATCTAAAAATTGGTCTAAAACATCCATTCCCTCTTCAGCCACATAATTTGGATTTTTCCTTTTCTCAATTCTTTTATCAATTTCTATTTTTAAATATTCATATATTTTTTTAGTTGCCCATTTTCCTTTATTATAAAATTGTTTGACATAAATTGGTATATGACGAATCCTTTTTTAAAAATAAAAAAAAATAATTATTATTAAAATTAAAATAATTTAATTTAAATAAATTACCAAGGAGATATTTCAATTAATAAACACCATAAACTAATATAATACACTTGTTCTATATCTAATAATTTTTTTAATTCAAAAAATTCTTTATATCTTTCCCCATAAAATGAAAATCCAAGCATTATCTGATTAATAATTGAACCAGTCATTAAATCAACTTGACGATCAATTGAATGTTCTTTTTTGCCTTCTTGTTTTTCTTTTTTGGTTTTATCTATAACACGAAAAATTGCGTCTAAAACCTGAAAATTAATTTAAAAATTATTTAAATAATATTTACTTAATTATTCTACTTAATTAATTAATTAATTATTCTCTCACTTGTTTCTCAACTGTATCTTTATCTATTCCATAATCACGCATTGCTTTAAAAAAGAATTTACGTAATTGCTTCCATTGCTCTCCATTAGACCTATTTACTCCATCAACAGAACCTTTAAAACAAATATTAATTAATTTAATTAATTAATAACCAAAATAAATTGTAAAATGTTTAGTTAAAAAATCTCTGTCAACATAGCTATCACCATCTCTTATAAATGTTGATTTAATTAATTCATAATCAGTAACAATAACTATTGGTTGTTCACCTACCCAAATTGTGTAAACTGGACCTTTTAAATTAAAAATAAAAATTAATATTAATTTTATATAATATTTATATTTAATTTTAATAAAATAATATTTTTACCATATTTTTTAGTCCAATCCTCAAAACATTTATAACGTCGATCAGCTTTACTAATTTCTATAACATTTCCAATTATTGGTAAAGGTATTGGGCCATCAGGTAAATTTTTACGTTTCCAATAAAAATTATAAAAAATAATTAATATAATAATAATTAAAATTAAATAATAAATAGGTAATAAAAATAAACTCATTTAATAAATAATTAATATTTCTAAAATGTTGAGATATTAATTGGAAAATTTTATTTTAATATTAGGTATGAGAGATACATTGATTTAAAAATAAAAATAATAAAATAACACATTTTTGATAATATTTTTAATTAAAAAGTAATTTGATAAGAGTAAAAAATTTTTTTTTAATTTTATAAATAAATGTATTAATAATGTAATTAGTAAGAAAGAATATTAATTGATTTGATAAATAAATTGCTTTGAAGTTTTTTTTAATTGTACTTGTATTTGGAAATATTTAAGAACAAATTGAAATTTCCGAAGCTTCATGTCGCAGCCCGCCTAAATAGCAAATGACCCTTCAGATAAAAAATTTTTTTACATTTTTTAATTTTCCACAACTCAATGGGTTGTTATTAGATCTAGTTATTTGTCAATTTTTAAATTAATTCTACTTCTATGTAAATTTTCTTTGTAAATTACTATAAAATTAAAAAAAAATAAATATTTGAGCTATAGGTTGATTTAATCTTCAGGGGCTTGATCTTTAGGGGGTTGATCTTTTGGGTCGACTCTATTTTTTATAAAATTGTTGCTCGTAATATGCATGAATGACGGTTGAGAAACCAATTAATTTCTTTAATTTCTGATTTGTAAAGATAATCAAATTATTTATTTACATTAAATAAGTTATGGACATTAAAATTTCTTAAACTCATGAAACAAAAATTTATCATTCGTCAAATAAAATAAAAATTGAAAACCAAAAATACAAGTAATCAAAACAAAATATCTAAATCACCATATACATAACAGCTTAATTCGACATAGCGGGAACAGCTATTGCAAAGATTTCAACTCCACATGCTTCTGCAAGTTTCAACTAAAAAGTGCTTAATTTTATTTCCTCTACTAATAAATTTATCCTTAAAAAAATTGATCTTTAATTATTTAAATTAAATCATTAATTTTCAAAATATTAAATATTTATGTATATAATGTTAAAATGATCTTACCAATTTGTAATATAATTTTTTGGTGTATATAAGGCCATTAACAAAATTGAATCTTTCTACATACATCAATTGCCTATTTCCTATCTTAAGAAAGATAATTTTTATATTTAATATATTAAATATTTTGTCTTAAATAGGAAAATGCAAATTTGAAAATTCTTAAAAATTATTTTAAAAACAAAAAACCACTATTTAAATGAGTTACTCGCACAATAGAAGTTCCAAATTTTTTAGTTCTATGTTTACTCTAAACCTTTGAATGAATATCAAAACTTAATATAATACATTTTAGATATCCCCGCTGGGCAATTATATGGAAAATAAACAAAAAATATTACCATATTAAACATGCCAAATTGACTAATTAATGATTGTCTTACAATATCTTTCTTTGTTTGTAAAATCTGTCGAGCAACAAAAGTGCATCTCTGAAAAAATTAAATATTTATATACAAGGATAAATTTAAATGAAAATTATACATTGCAAATTTTCAATGAAATAATTTATTAATTTTTGGGAAAAATACTCCTATATGTATTCTGATGATAGATCAAACTGAAAAAAATCTCTCAATATACTTATGTATCATAAAAACTAATTCAACCTTAATGTTTCAAAAAAGCAATGTTTTTATCTTTTGATATAATGAAATTATCCTAAAAAATTCATACCCCATAACTATTATACAATTTTCCTAATTCCAGCAATGTTAAAAATGTTTGGAATTTGTAGTCAATTTTGATATTAGTAAGTTGAATTTCTTCAAAACATATAGTCACAGTCTGACCAGTTATAACCATACCCTGTAAATGATTGTTATAGCTTTAAGTGTAATACAAAAACAAATAATATAGGTATACTTAATTATTTTACATAAATGTAAATACACTGGACTGAAATATAATAATAAATAGACTGGCATTATAATTAAATTCGCTGTATTCATAAAAGTACAACATTGTTTATGGTTAAAATTCGAAAAATCTAGATAAAATTGGGTTTACTTTTTGGCTTGAATACGGAAAAAGAAAATTTAAAAGCATTTGAATTAGCAGATTTTCGCTTCCATATTATTTGTCTGGTAATTAATAAAATTCACTTACCAGAAAGCCTTCATCACTTATTTTTTTGGAATAATATTCTTTAATCCAAAGGTTAACGTTTAATAAAAACATTATGCCTGCACCGTGGATATTAGCAAGGGTAATAATTTTTTCGACTGAAATCATAGCTACAATTGGTTCTAAAACATTAGATCCATCAATTGAGAAGGTCATGTCATCTATTTCAGTAGCTAATAATTGCACATCTTAATAGAATGTTTAAGTAATAGTGATATATAAAGAATACCAGAAACATTAACTCCATTTGAAGCAATTTTGAACGCCAACTTTTCCAAGCTTTCCAACCCATAATCAACGGTAATTCCTGTCTCAAAGGTAAGTCCAACTTCGTCAGAAAGTAGCATAATAAGTGCTATTTCAAGAGCATAATTATTTTTTATTCCCAAATTTCCAAGAAAATTAACAATAAAGTTTCTTACCTAGATTTTTAATTAATTGCAAGTGGTTTTAGTATATTATAATCAAAAAAGATTAGTATAAATAACAAACGTTATCTTTATCAGCCAGAACAAGAGTGTCATTCAGATAAAAAGTATTATGGAATCGACTAAGATGTTGTGGCCAGTTGCTTGCGTTATTAACGGTGTGATCACATAACGGACAACGTCGCGATTTCGGCCATGCTACAAAGTGATTTCTTCCAATAATAAATTTGTTTAGTAAATTCTTATCCAAAACTAAAAAATATTATTGCTAAATTTGTATTATCCAATTTTATATACATCAAAAACACATGAGGGAATAGTAAAGTTTAAGAACCACTTGTTTATTAATTTCTATATTTTTAACTTTTCTAAAAGGTTTTATATCACGAAAATTTTCCAGAACATAATTATATCGAAAAATATTATTTAACCGAAAATTCCATTTTAAAATTTAAGAAAATTTACCTCCTGTCAATTTGTCCTTTTCTTCATTAACAGATATACAAATTCTAGTTAAAACATTCTGTTTAACACGAAGCAAATCACGCTCAGCAATAAGATCATTATACTCTCCCTGAGGCTAGAATAAAAAAATAAATTAGACACCAGGGTATCTGGTTTAATCATTCAATTCTGTCTATTATTAATCTCATTAATCATTAAACTATTTTAGATTATTATTTTTCATTTAATTTGTAAAGTACTTACGATTTGAATCATTTCAAATGTATTAGACGACAGCTAATTAAATACAAAATTAAGTATCAAAATTATAATGTATTTTATTCTAATCTGTTAATTATTTGATTAAAAATTGAAAAATAAAAAAAAATAAAAAATGACATAATCTTGCTCACTAAAATGGTTTCGCGATTATTCGTCAAAAAAACTTTACATAAAAAGACTTTTCGTCAATTATTAAAAAATAAGAAATTTCGGTACTTCATTTAGGCGCCTAAGTTTCGGCACCAAACTACCCCAAATTTATAATCAATCAAATGAAAGAGGTTATTTCCTACGGCCATTTCCATTGAAGACTATCAGACAAAATCACTCAATTGATCAGGATTAGATAAAATGATAATTAGTTTTTCAGACCTGAGTTAATCATTTGAATAATATTATCCAAACCTGATCAACTGAAATATTTTGGTTTCATTCGACTTAGCTCTTGAACCCTAAATTTATCCTCATTCTTTATAATGTATTATTTCCTACTAATATACATATATCATAATATATATTTTTCAAAATTTTAAAAATAATATTAATACTCAAAAAAATTTTGCATTAAATCTTCAAAATTATAAAGTATTTTTATTAAATTTTCAGATACTTACCATTTGTTTTATAATTTGATCAATTTTTTGTTCCAACATGCATCCAAAAAATTCCAAACAGATTAAATCGAAATTTGTATGAACATTAGAGGTTTGTTTCTAAAATATAAAATGACTAAATACTAATTGCTTAAATTTGATAATAAATTTTTCTAAATCACTTTTTATTTTTTAAATTGAATTAATATCTTTAATTCACAAAATTATTTAAGGAAAAACTTTTTGACCTTCTCATTTTATCATTTTTAAATTTTATTTTATTAAAATTTATTTCTAATTACCTCAATTTCGATGTAAATTTTTATAGTAAAGTAGTAAAAAATAGTAGAAGTAGTTAAAAACATTTTAATATTTTTTTTCCAGTATTTTCCAAATTTTTGAATTTTATTATTATCTTCTTCGATTTTTGAACTTTTCGAATATTTAGCTCTATTAAGGAAACTCGCGAAATGTTTTTAGATATAATTTTTACTCATTTAATAATTGAAAATAAAATAAAATTATTTAAAAAATAAAATCTAACTTTTACGCAACCAATCCAAACGGTCTATTGGATTTCTTAGACACAATTAATGTTAAGCTAATTCCACGAAAAACTGGTTAGCATAACTAATACCGTAAGAGATCTATGTACGCTAATTTAGTGCTATGAATGAATTAGAATTAGATTCCTTAAATCTTAAGTAATTCTAAGTAATTATTTATATCATATATGAAATATTTCTTATTTTTATTAATGAACCAGAAATTATACATTCAAAAAAAGAAGTTATGAAAAAATCTTTATTTGAATATTGCAAAATTATTCTATTTTAACCTACCTATGAAATTAATAAATGAAAAAAGAAATGAAAAATTTAAAATATTATTATAAATAGAAACTATTTTATTTTAGTCAATTTATAAATTTTTACATTTACTTTATATTCGAAATTGGCGCAGGACAGGACCCTAACAAGTTTTACAGGGGTAGCATAAAAATCCTATTATTCTACCTTTTGTGCTTCCAGGGTTGGCAGAGTTATATGATTTACAGGACTAGTCCTGCTAAATCCTGATCAGTTAAAAAAAATCCCATCCCTGTAACGGATCCTGCAAATGCGATTTTACTTATCTCTGTATTTATTTTCAAAAATTCTTAATTTTTTGGATTAAGTAATTTTATATTAAATTTGTCTTTAGTTTTACATTTCGAGATATTCCTTTGGAAGTAAATATTTAGCATTATATGGATATGCAGCAACTTTAATAATGTCTAAAAGCAATTCAATCGGTATTTGCTTCCTTTGTTTTTTCTTTTGTATTATTTTTAAAGTATTTAAATGTTGTTTTTGTTCAAATTTCATTGCTCAAAAGTTTCGAAATGAGATTTTTCCTGAAAATTAAAAAATTAATTTATTTGGATATAAATCCAATTTAAATATTATTAGCCATTATATATGTATATAATCAGAAATTAAATTAATTATTTATTTTAGAATGAAAATATTTAAATTTTAAAGAATAATAAATTGAAATATTTTATTTTAATGTTTGTTTTTGCTAAAATGAATGGAGGAATATAAAATTGTCTTGCTTTTTACCTCTACATGAGGCGTTCTTTTTTATATTAAACAAACAAACTTTATATAAATAAATAATATATTTTATATACATTTTTTTTATTTAACTAGAAATACAGTAGTGTACATCTCTTTTTACCATTAATTGAAGAAGAATGGCAAGAAAATTTGATTACTACTATATACATTTTAATCAAATTAATTATTGAGAATAAAATTCTCTTATAAATTTAAGATTTCCCTTTTTTTGTAATTTTTAGAAAGTCTGGTTAATAACAAATATGTACTTTTGGCTGAATTTTTAGAACTCGTAAATTAACTAACCGGTTAACTTTTAATTTAACGTTTTGAAATGGGCGAAAATAACTCTAAGTACTTGAGCTTAGAGCTATCGAGACTGAGACGAGAGTCTCGGTCATTTCCCAGTAACTGTTCGATTCTTCTCGGTCTTGAAATTTAAAGGCCTAAAGTCTCCCTAGAGCGAGACCAAATTCATTTATGGTTATATTTATCAAAAAATTTATAAAAGATAAACCAAATACTATTAATGTAAAATTAAATTAATTTTCTACTTGTAATTATCTCCACAGTTTAATATTTATTTTGGGAAAACCATGGTATTGCCTTTATTTTTCCTAAAAGAATATTATAAATAAATAAGATAACCTAATTTAAATTTAATTAATTTATTTTTACATAATATAACAGATTGAAATATCATAATCAGTATTTGGAACCTCATAATTAAAATTTTGCAAATAAAAATGTTTAATCAACAAGTAAAATATTGTCTAAAAAATAATAATTTTATGCTATTTTTATTTAATATTAAAATTTTTAAAAAGGCATTGACTACTTAGAAAAAAATTTTTATCGAAAAACACTTATGAATATCGGAAGCAAAAATTATAAATCTACATTTGTAATAAAGAAAACTAAATAGTAACATGAAAGATTAAATTTAAAAAATATAAATAAAGTTTTGTTATTAAAAATATATTTTAAATACAAAGCATTCTTTTACTTAAATATGTATATGTACATTTCACATCGACTTTTCTTCAATAATATTTTTAAAAAATTTTCATAGCTTTTTCTTTCCTTTTTTAATCCTCCCCTTTATCCTCAGTATTTTCTGATTCTTCTACTTTTTCTTCATCATCTTTATTCTCTTCTTTATTATCTTTTTCTTCTATTTCATTATTCTTTACCTTCTCCTCCATTTCTTCTTCATTTTCTCCATTAATAGTTTCATTCCCAATATTTTTTTTATTTTCATTATTCATTAATTTATTCCCTTTATTTTCTAAAGGATTCTTTTCTTCTTTCTCTTCCCCATCTTTTATATTTTGATTTTTTTCTTCAGAAGAATTGGATTCTTTTTCATTTTTAATTTCATCACCAATTTCCTCTGTTGGAGTCATTAACTTTTTATCAATATTTTCTTCTCCATTTCCCAATTTATCTTCATTATCATCATATTCATCATCTTCCTTCAATTTTTCATTATTTAAATCCTCTTCTTCATTTAATTTATTTTTATTTAATTCATTATTTTCTTCAATATTAGTAGAAGGTGAAATAGAATTTTCATTATTCTTTCCTTTTATTATTTGAGTTAAGTCCTGTTCTCCTTCCTCGTCCAAACAAAAGTCAATAAGTCTTAATTTAATATTTTCTCTAAATTCTTTACGTACTTCAGGATTTGACGAATTTATTGAATTACGAATATATTCACATTCACTGTGACGGCTTATATTTTGGTTAGTAATTGTTGACTAAATAAAATTAATTAATTAAAATTAAAATAAAAACCATAACAGTCTTATACAAATTTTTTGTATTATCAGATAAATTTGCCAATTTTTGTTCATTTTTTCTAATAGCAATTTGTTTTTTATTATTTAAATTTTGTTTCCATTCTGAATAAGCTTTCTACAAAAAAATAAAATTTATTTATTAATTTTAATATTCATTTAGAAAAAACCTGAACTTCTTCTGATTCTTTTTGTAACCATTCTTCTCTTTTTTTATCCAAATCTTCTTTTGTTAAATCTTTTTCACGTATAAATGAACGAAATGAGAGAATACTTTCTTCAGTTAAATTTTTAAGAAAAGGATAAATTTTAAAAAGAAATTCTTTTTCTTCTATATCAATTATTAATTGTTTATTATCTTCATTACTGTCCAAAATAAATATTTTAATTAATTAATTAATTTAAAAACAAACCCATTAATTTTATTTAATAATTTATTATTTTCCCCATTTTTATTTAAAAGTTTTTCTTCAGAATTTATATTTTCTTTTTCAGGTAATCCTTTATTTCCTTCAATATTTGTCCCAAAAGGGGAAATCATTTGATTTATTTGTTCCTCCTCTCCAAATGGATTTTGTTTAGGAAATTTATTTTCTCCTTTGGGTTCTCCTAATTTTTTATTAAATTTTGTTGGAATTTCATTATTTAATTCAAATCCTTGAGGTTTTTGATTATTCAAAAATTTTTGATTTTCGGGAAAAGATTCTCCAATTGGTTCATTACCAAATTGATTACTATTAATTTCTTGTTTACCTAAAGGTTCCCCAACCTTTTGTTCATTAAACTTTTCATTATTTTCTTCAATTCCATTTTCATTTTTATAATTTTCAAGTTTATCATTCTCATTTAATTTCTGACCTTGATTATCATTTTCGCCTTCATCGTTTAAATTCTCATTAGACTCAGAATCTCCAGAATTATCATTTAATTGTTTTGATGGTTGATTTTGTTGAATATTTTGTTTGTTTAAATTTTCATTAATTTTTGAATTTTCTTGAAATTCTTGACCCAAATTATTGTTTTCTCTAATTGAAGGAAGGGGAATACTTTTAATTTCGTTTATTTGTAAGAATAAAATACTCCAAATAATTAGAATTTTTAACATTTATAATTTTTTCAAAATTATAAATGTTTATATGTGAATAAATATCTAAAAATTAAGAATATTTTAAATAAATAAATTGATTAAATTGATTTTTTTTTAAATTTCGTTTAAAAGTTTTGTATTATTTAAATTATAATTAATGGAAAAAAATATTTTCTAATTTTTTATAATTAATACTTTTATTTTTTCCTTAACTTTAAATAAAATAAATATTTTAAATTAAATTATTAAAATATTTAAATATTATAGAAAATCTAAGAAGAATGCCTAAGTAATGTAAAACAACAGCATCGCGAGTGTATATATGTGATAGAAAAGAAAATCGAATGGAAAAGAAAGAAAAGAAATAAAGAAATTAATAAATAAAAAAAAATGCCTAATTCTTTAGCTAATTGATGTACTTTATCATAAGACTAGCTATTTTAAATTTTTTGCCACGTTTTGTCTCGAGATTTTTCCTCTATTAATGAAGAAATAAATAAAAGAAAAAGGGAAAAGAAAGGAAAAAAATTAAGAAATGCGCAAATAATTGATAGGAAGATGTTTGGGATAAGTTTTTTTATTAGCCTAATTTATGAGATTAACAAATAAATGTTTTTTATTTGGCATGAATTAAACCGCAACAGGTTTAATTGTTTTATTAGAAAATAAATTAATTAAAAGAAATATATATATAAATATTTAAATAAAAATAATTAATTAATTAATTATACTTATAAACTTAAATATTTAAAAATAAAACAATAAAAATTTAAATAAATAAATAAAAATATTTTTTATATTATTTTAATTTTTTTTATTTAATAATGACAAGTTATTAAAGAAATTTTTATATTTAAAAATTTTAATAAGATCTTGACTGTTTTTTTTATTTTTAAACATATGTAATTTAAAAAATAATTTTTTAAAATACAAATTAATAATTATTAATAGAAATAATTATTATTTATTTCTTAATTTAAATAATATAATTATTGGTTTAAGAATTTAAAAATTAAGTTATTTAATATTTTGAAATATTCTATAAATAATTAAATAGATATGTAGACAAAAATTGGATAAAAAGTTCATTTAAAAAATAAATAAAGAAAAATAAATATAATTAAACCAGACATTATAAAAACAAAATGAAATAATTAAAACTTGATTAATTTATGATAAATTAAATAATTATTAAATTATTATTACCTATTTATATATATATATATATATATATATTTTTAAATTAAATATAAAAAATAAATTTAATAAAAAATAAACTTTAAATATAATGTTAATTAAATATTTAATTATTTTAATTTTATTTAATTATAATTTTAAATTAATATTAATGATGGATAATGAAATTAATAAATTAAATAATAATTTAAATGTAAGTATTTATATTTATTATTATAAGTATATTTAAATTTAATATAATTTTTTTTAAGGCTGAGTCTTTGGCGAAAGGTTTTTCAAATCTTAATTTACAAGAAAAAAAAGGTTTATTTATTTAAATATTTAATTAATTTAAATTATTAAACATTACTTTAAATTTTCTAAAAATTAAAATATTAAATAATAGAAATAATAAAAAGAAATAAAATTGAACATAAAAAATTGAGAAAACAATATATGAAAATTAAAAATAAAATTAAAGAAATTGAAGATGAACAAGAAAATTATATAACTGATGATGAAGATAATATAGAAGAAGAAAGAGAAAAATTATTTTATTTAGAAAAATCTGAAAATGAAAAGAAAAATTTAGAAAAAGAAATTGATAAAATTTTAATTAAACGTTTAGAATATCCTTTGGGGAAAAATGGATAAAAATTTGAAAAAAAAAGAATAAATTTTCAATTTTTTTCCTAACAATAAGCCAATGATATTAAAATATAAATTTATTCTTAATTTTTTAAATAATAAATAAAATATTTATTTATTTATTTATTTTTTAATGTTATTGAATTGAACTTTGAATTAAATAATTTATTTTTCCATTTTTTTAAATAATTAAATTAATTTTTATCAATTTTACTTCTGAAAATTTTCTCGCAAAGTTGGCGTCTTTGTTAATTTTTAAAATATTTTTTCAATTTTTCTAAAACCAAAGTTTTATTATTTTTTGAAAATTAATTATTCTAATAGACTAAATAAAATAAAATTTAATTTTTAAATATTTAATTAAATAATATAAAATTATTTTTTTTATTTATTGCTAAGGGTAACATAAGTAAATAATGTTTAATTATTAGTATTTATTTAAATATTAATTTTTAAAATTTATTCCAGGTGAAGTAAATAATATAATTATATTTACATATTTATTAAATTTTCTTTATTCGAATTTAAAAAATAATTAAATTTTATTTTAATATTTTTAATTTTATTTATTTTTTAAATGAGTGAAGAAATTAGTGTAAGTTTTTAAAAATTAATTATTTTAAAATTAATTTATTTAATTTAAGCCTTTATATTTTACTTATAAAAATAATGTTTTTGTACCAGAAATATTTTTTAGTGCATTATTTCTTGCAATAACTTCATTAATTTCAATATTAATGAATTTATCTATTTGTTATATTAATATAAAATATAGGTAAAATTTTGATCTAAAAAGTTTAATTATTATTACCTATTTAATTTTAATTAAATTGTAATTTAACTTAAAATAAATAAATAAATTTAATTTCAATGGAAAGGTTTACCTAATTAAATTTATTTAAAAAAAAACTATTTAAATTTATAAACTTTAAATATTAATTTAAAAGGTTATAGGGTAATTAACTCCAAATAATTTTAATTTTATTTTTAAAAATAAAAATAATTTTATTTAGAAATAAATATTCAACACTAAGAAGTAAGACTAGTTATTTAATAATAATATATTCAATTAATGATATTTTAATTCAATCTAGTCATTTTATTTATTTTATAAATTCTACAATTGGAAATAATTTTTATCAACTAAAGGATATTATGGGAATTGAATTATATTCAATTATTGCATTTATGTCAGGAATTGCATTAACTAATATTCTTAGTTTTGATCGTTTATTGGCTGTTTTATTTCCAATATTGTAATTAAAATAATTATTAATTTTTTAATAAAATAAAAAAAGTTTTTCTATAATTTCTCTTAAATATAAATTACCTAGTATTTAATTACAAAAATTAAGAAAACATTTTGGATAACAAAAGCAGGGTTATTTAATAATTTTTTAAAATCCGGATCTTGACAATTATTTTATCCTATAAAGACTTGTTTTTTTTATAAATAAATAAATAAAATTAAATAAAAACAATGTTAACCTTATATTTAATAAAATTAAATAAAATTCAAAATAAGTAATTGAAATCATTTATTTTATTTCATTATTTTTAAATAAATTAAAATTATTTTATTTTAGTTATAACAATATTAAAACAAAATATTATATTACTTTAATTATATTAAATATTATTATTATTGATTCAATAATTTTATATTTTTTTCTTTCGCCAATATTAAAATTTGGAGAATCTAAAATATCTTCAAATCCTATTGAACTTATTCTTGCTACTCTTTACAAATCAAATAATTTAGCAACACTTTTACTTCCTTTGTTATTTAGCTTAATTTCTGCATTTATTTATATAATTATTGGAATGTTAACTAAATTAACAACAGGTCTTTATTTAAATAATTAATACTTATATATATTAATTGTTTATTTACCTTTAAAAAAAAAGAAATAAAATTTACTATAAAAATATTTTTAGCCTTAAATAATGAAGCAATAAAAAAACTTTATCGTTCATTATTGCTAATTGTTTTTGTAAATCTTGGTTGTAACATAATATATTTTAGTATTTGTACTTTATTTTATTTTATATTTGGTACATCTATAACTATAAATATTTGGTTTATATTAACTTATTCTGGAGCTATTTATATTTTTGGAAACGCATCAAGTGTACTTATATTATGTATTAATAGGTAATAAAATTAAATTAATTTAATTAATTTAATTAAATTAATTATAGCACAGAATATAGAGAAGCTTATTTAGAAGAATTTATATTGATCAAGTCATTTTTTAAACGAACATTTTGTAATACAGTAAATCCTGAATCTAATATAAATAATAATTAAACTAATTAAATAATACAATTTTTTGAAATATTATTTTTTAAATTATTGTACGTTTTGTAATTTTTAAAATAATTTTTAATTAATCCTACAATTTATAAATAAAATTTATACTTTTTTTTATTTTCAAAAATAATTTTTGCACTTATTAGAGGTAATCCTATTATTTAATTAATTAATTCTTTTATTTATTTAATTTTTAAAAATTAGTTTTTAATTTTGTGTTTTATTTATTATTTAATAAAGTACTCCCCAATTAATGTTTGAACATTTTAAATCAATGGAATCCCCTATTTTGCCCTTTAAATAAAATGTACTTTTTTTTATTACTGATTAAAACACAAAAAAAATAATTTAATAAATAGACTGACTCAATTAATTTATTAATTAAATAATTAATTTTTTTAAAATTTCTCTAACCAAAAAAGAAAATAAAACCTTATACAAATGCAGAGTAAATTAAAGATTTAAAAGGCTTTTAGCACTAACATCAAATTTATTACTTCAATTCAAAAAATAATTTGTTTGCTATTTTAATAAAATTTAAATAATTTTTTTAAAATAAATATTATTAAAAATTTAATTAATTTATTTTTAAGTTAATTATTTAAAAGTAATATATATATAATTTAATATTAATTTAAATAAATTAAATTATTATATTTAAAAATGAGAAACAATCAATTATTATATTTTTATTTATTAATTCTTTTATTATTTATATTTATCATAATTATTGAATCAACACCTACAAAGAAAGAAGAAACAACAAAAATGTTTATTAAAGATAATAATGGTTAATAAATTAATTAAGCTATATAAATAAATAAATATTTTTTTCTAAAATTAAATATATTGAAGGAAATATAGATTAATTTATGTATACTTATACATATATCAGGGGTGTGCCCTTTTCATTTCAATAGTTCGTAACTTTTCGCATTTTCTAGCATAATATTTTCATCTTTGGCATTTTAATTAAATTTCAGTTTTTCATTAAACTCCATTCCGACAACCCAATTCATACATAAATAAAGAAATAATTTTTTTTTAATTAAATATAACCCATTATGATATATTTAAATTAATTTTAAAATATTTTTAGATAAATACAACTTTACTCTTCTAAATTCTTTTATTGAAAAAAGTTATATATTATATTCATGGATTTTATCAAAATATACAGATAAAGAAATAATTAATTTAATTAAATTTCCTTTTACCTATTATAATGAAAAAGAAAATTATTTTTTGGAAATTATTAAAAAAGAAAAGTTTTTACCAATAATTAAATTAAATCCGGAACATTACAATATTTTAGCAAATAATATATCTTATTATGATATTAATAAACCATTTAATTTAAATTATTTTTTTGAAGCAATAAATAAATTTGGTAAAGGTGAATTATATGAAAATGGAAAAATTTTAATAAATAAACTTCCACCATTGACTTTTTTGGATGAGGTAATATATTTAAATATTTTTATTTAATTAAATTATTTTTTATTTGGGAAGAACAATTTCGCTAAGAAAAAAATTTTTTAATTAATTAATATTAATTCAAATTCTTTTAAAAGTTTATTATTATTTATTAAATATTTAAGAAAATGAAACAAGTTACTGAAGAATTAGGTAATAATATAAAGGAGGAATGTGATTTATATGAGCATTACTATATTAATACAATTTGTGTATTTTCTAGAATTTTTATTGTTGCAATAATGCTTCAAAATTTTTTAATAAATTTTAAACCATATAAACTTAAAATTGAAAAACAAATAAATAATTTAACGATAAATCAATTAATTGAAATAATTAATAAAGGATTTGGTTAGTTAAAACATTAAAATAGTTTTATTCTTTACTTAAAGGGAAATAACCCCTTTACTGTTTTTTTATTAGAAATCATTCCTTCCTTTAATAAATATATTTAAATAAATCTTAAATTTTATTAAAAAGTTTATTTAGCTGGCCCAATGGTAACTAATCCATATTTATCTACAATTCGTCAACAATTCTTTGTTGAATGGATGTTTGATGCTGTTATAAAAATATTAGAATATGAAGTTACTATTAATAATAATTTGAATGAGGAAAAAGTCAAAACATTTGCTAATGACAAAATAAATAAAATTAAGAATAAATATAATAAATTTATTGAAATGTTTATTAATGCTATTAATTATGAAGTAATTAATATTAAACAAAATAAATATAATAATAAAATTGAAATAAAAAATAAAGAAATATTAAATAAAATTACAAAACAAACAAAAATAATAAATAAAACAAATAATTATTTAAAAATAGAAGAAAAAAATAAAAATAATGAAATAAATTTAAACAAAAATTTATTAATAAATAATTCAAGGTTTTAACTTTAAAAAAAAATAAATATTTTAATTAAAAATAATTAATTATTTCTTTTACAAAACTAATTCTTATTTAATTTTTATATTTTTTCAGCTCAATAAATGAATTTGATGAATGGATGAATAAAAAAGAAAAACAATTATATAAAGGGAATTCAAGTAATATAAAAAAAGAAAATATGGAGGAGGAAAGAAATAATTATGGTTTGTTTTATTAAAAAGATTTAAATAATAAAATAAATTGCAAAAATTAACTTTAATTTTTATTAAAATTTTTTAATAATTAATTCGAGAGTATTACTTAGGTAAAAAATCTTTTGGGTCCCAACATAAATTTTTAGTGTTGGCCTATACTTTATTAGTAATTTTTAAGATGAAATTGTGAAGTTTACTCAAAATAATTTAAATAATAGCCAAAATATTGAACAAATAAATCAAGAGAATGAATTTAATGAGGAGGTTAACAAAACTCTTGATGATGAAGAAGATTGGATTAAATATTTTAATTTTTATGTATATTAATTAATTAATTAATTTATTTATTTATTTAATATATTTAAAATAAGATATATTTTAGAAGACAGTTTATAATTTAATTTTTATCACTACCTTGTTTATTTTAAAATAGTTTACCTATCTAAATCCCATTCCTAATAAATATTTTATATTTTTTAATTCAGAAAGAGAGACTATTTGACTATAAATACATATTAGAATAAATAAAATAAATATTTATTTCTTACAAGAGTATTTATTATTTAAAAATTAATCAAAACAATTTTATTTTTTTTTATTAAACATTAATTTTAGTACATAATTATGGTATGTATATATTTATTTTAAAAAATTAAATTATTATATTATTCAATTTTTCTTTTATTTTTGATAAAATAAAAATGCGTGCAAAATGTTTGCACCTCCTAAAATATTTATTGGAATTTTCCTATTATTGAATATTCCAGACAATAAAACATAATGAATTAAATTTAAGGCTGATTAAGTTTCTACCAATTTGGCTAATTAAATTTAAATGGAAAATTTTCCATCTGGTAGTGTGATAGCCTTAAATGATTAAGACATGTTTCGGTAGTTTTGAATATGCCCTATTATTATGTAATTATTTTCTGGGTTGGGTTAAACATTTTATTTAAATTTAAAAAATATTTTTTAATAGAAAACTCTGTTAATTTTTTTTTTCTCTAGTAAAAATATATATTATATATAGCAACTCCCCAATATTTCCATTTATGCCAATAAATTTAAAAAATCAATTTAAGGAAGATATTTTACAAAAAAATGAGGTGGAAATTTAAAATTCCATTGTTAATATAAAAGAAGCAATAATTTGAATTTTATTTCCATTTTTAAAAAATTTAAAATTCATTTAATTAAATTAAAAAATTAAATTTAAAAAAAAAATTAATTAATTAATAACCTCTATTAAAATAAATAAAAATTCCTAAGCTTCTAAATTATATATAAAATTACTCTTCAAAATATTTTTTAAATAAAATTTTATCGTCTTTATTAATTTTACTAAAATAAAATTATTTGAAATTTCAGATGGAATATAAATTAATTTTAATATTTTATTTAATTTTAAACATACAATTTGTAATTTCATTACCCGATGATGAAGGAACATCCAAAGTAAATAATAATTTATTAAACAAAATATTATTAAATTTAATTAAAAGTTGGAAATATTTATTAAATAAATATTATTTAATATTTTTAAAATATAGAAAAACAACAAAACTAATCAACAAACTGGAAGTGATGGAAGCAGTAAATCAAATCCTGAAGATGAAGAATTAGATCTTGAACTTCGTTTGGCTGCGGGTAAACAAAATTTAAATTTTAAAATTAAAATAAAATTTAAATAAAGGTGTTGAAAAGGATAAAGGAAAAAATGTTATTAATCAAACTAAGAAACCATTAGATTTAAATATTCCACCAAATGTTGAACAGATTAAACATAAAGGTGAACAACATTTCAACGATCGTGGCAAGGGAATTTTGAAAGAAGATAAAAATGTTAGTAAAAATAAAATTAATTCAAAACAAAGAATGATGGGATTACAGAAGGGTGTAGGCCCAAGTAATTTAGGAAATGCTGGTCCTAGTAATTTGCCAAATCAGAGTAATTTGGCAGGTGCAAACATAAATATTAGACAGTTTGTTCAACAAATGTCACAAAACTTAAAAAATCAACGAACTAGAACAGATTTTAACTTTAACAGAATACACCGACCTGTTAATATTTTTCAAAGATTTCAATTACCTTCTTTATATCCTGCACCTAACCAAATGCATGTACCTCTAACTCTTGATGAAATTCAAAAACTACGAAACCCTAATCAAGCTAATTCTCAAATATTACAACAGCCTAATCAGAATAATTCTGAAACACAAACAATTGATACAAGAGAAAGTTCAACATTTCCCCGAATTCCATTTCACAATCCAATGCCATCATTTACTAACCCATTAGACCCATTAAATTTATCCAGTTTTATGGCGGACCGAAAACGTCTTTCAACTTATCAATTTAATCAATTTGAACAAAACATTCAAAATGTTCGACCAAGATTGTTTGGAGCAATTCGACCACCTGTACAACAAAATGATCAACAACAAGAAGAATCACATGGTTCAAATAGTAATCCAGCAGTGAATGGTCAAGGTTCAAATAAAAAATCAGATGGCGGTAATGAAGAATATATTTAATTAATATTTAAATATTTTAAATTTAAAGGAAATTAAAATGTAAAAGAATTTAACTAAAGAAATGTGAATTGGAAGAGAAAGAAGCATAAAATTTAAAAATTATAAACAGAAATTTGAGTAACCGTAATTATATATTTACTAAAAAATATTTATAAAGATAAATATATTTTTTTTAATTATTTTTTAAAGTTAATTTTTATAGATTGCAGTTTTACTAATAATAAATTTATAAAAAAGTAATTTAATAATTCAGAAATAAGAATTAAATCATATAACATTTATTGTTTCGTAAATACATATTGGCTAATAAAAAAAAGTACATTAATGTCATATGTATGCACTAGCAAAATATTAATTTACACAAATCAAAAACATTAAAGCATTTAAAGTGATTTCAATCGAAATTTTACGCAAGCCAATAAAGATTATTTTACTTAAAACAGCATTGATGGTTTTATAGTATTTATTTACATTATTCTTCAATAAATTATTTGAAATAAATGAAGTAAATAAAAATTAAAATAATTTTTAGTTATTATTTAAAAATGTTTTTATAAAATTTATTATTTCTTTTATCATTTTATTTTTTTACAAAATTCCCTTTCTATATAACAACAAATACTAACGAAAACAATAATGGACAACAATCATCAACAAATATAAAAGAGCTTCATGAGAACAACATGGAAATTAATGAACATCATTCTACCTATCAAGTAAAAAATTAAATTTAAAAATAATTTTAAATATTTACTTAAAGGAATTTGAAAGATTAATTTCTTATGAAGGTTATACAAACGAAGAATGTTCATTTTTTCCTATAGAAAAAAATAATGGAGAAAATATTGGTAAACAAATTATATTATTTAGTTAAAAGAATTAATTTAATTATTTTTTTTTTATTATTATAAAACAAAATTTAATTAATTTTTGTCCTATTATAAATTTAAAATTATTTTTTTTTTATTTTAAGCTAACAACTTTAATTTAAATTATAACCAAATTAATGAAGATAATTTTAAACAAAAAGAAAATTTAAATAAAAAGAGAAAAGGGAAAGAACCAATTGAAAAAAATAATAAAAGGGGAAAGAATAAAATTTTTGGATTAAATGAACTTGAAAAACAAATTATTTTGTTTAAACAAATGAATAAATATTTAAATGAACAAAAATATAATATTGAACAAAAAAAACAAGACAAAAATTTAAATAAAAAAAATTGTTTAGAAATTTTAATTTATAAAATTAAATTACTTGAACAAATGTATGAAATTAATATTTTACAACAAAATAATAATATTTTAAAAGAAAATTATTTAGAAAATTTATTTAAATTAAATCAACAAAAACAGTTAAATATTAATGTTTGTTTTTTAATAATTTTCATTATTTGAAATTTGTTAAGATTTAAGTTTTTTTTAAATCAATATTCTATTAGATTTTAGATTTTTATTTAAATTTTTCATTTATTTAGTTACACCAAAACAATCAAATTAAATATCAAAAACAAATTTCTAGTAATTTTTTTAAATAATATTAAAACATTGTTTAATATAAATATAGTGTACATAAGTATTAAAATTTTAAAAAAATAAATAAAATAAACAAAGCTTAAGGAGTAAATATTTATTTTTAATTTATTAAAAAATATTTAATAATATAAATTTTAAAAAAAGATCATTTAAATGAAAATATTAGTTCTTCAACAAAAGAAAATAGTAAAGGGAAAGAAAAATTAATTAATATTAATGAACAAGAAAATAACTACGAACAAAATAAAGAAAAATTGGTTATTGAAAAAAAGCAAGAATTTAATCCAAAATATTTGGAATATTTAAATTATAAATGGAATGGAAATGGTAAATAAAAAATATAAATATTGTTAAATGAATGTAGATTTAATGAATAATATTTTAAAATTAAATTAATTATTAAATTTAAAAATATTTTTAGAGGGAATTAAAAATAAAATGAAAGAAAATATTATTTTTAATTAAGATTTAAATAAAATTGCCTCAAAAGCCACTACCTTTGAAGAACTAGCAATTGAGCTTGAAAAAAGATGTAACAATTTAACTTGTATTAAATATATTTTTGTAAACTATAATTACTAAAACAAATTCCAAAAAAATTTTTGAATTTATTATTAATTCTAATAAAAATATTTAAAAAAAGATTAAATAAAATATTATAAAATATTAATTTTTATTAGATAGCAAGTCTTTACAGCAATGGATACAGGAATTGATGATTAATAAAAATCATCTGAAGAAGACATAAATTACCAATGTTTATTGAAAACAATTGGCCAGGAACCAAGTTTTTTAGAAATTTTAAGAAAATTAATTTTTTTATTTTATTGATTGAATTTTTAAATTATTTCTTGGATGCGATTATTTAAACATTAAAATAGTTTAATACACAATTATATTAAATTTTAATTATAAAATTTTTTAAAACTTTATCAAAATTTAAATTCATAATGTTGATAATATCTGTTATACCTTATTTGTAAAGATTTTAAACATTTTTTTTTTAATAATTTAAATCAATGTAAAATTTACAACTTTTATAAAAATAGAAATATTCTATCAC
Source organism: Meloidogyne graminicola (assembly GCA_036172905.1). NCBI lineage: Eukaryota > Metazoa > Nematoda > Chromadorea > Rhabditida > Meloidogynidae > Meloidogyne > Meloidogyne graminicola. Next base: position 1,062,203 of record JARPZY010000016.1, on the reverse strand, counting down.
AAATAGATTTAATTGGTTAAAGAAAATTTGTATAAATATGTACAATTAATATTTAGAATATTTTATTTTGGATTTTAGACATTTCAAACATACATAGTATTCTCTTAATTAAATAATTGGAATATTTGTAGAATAAAAAAATAAATATTTCTTAATTAAGACTCTCTTTCTCATCTTCTTCATCTCCCAAATAATCTGCAGCTTCTAGTTCAGTAATTCCTCGTTCTGCCATTGTTGTTTGAAGAAAAGAGCCAATCTCTGGATCCATTGCTACATCAATAGGACATTTGCCTTGTGAATTTTTTATTTTTAAGTTAGCACCAGCCTCAACAAGTAATCGAACACAATCAATTTGTCCTTTGGAGGAAGCTGCATGTAGAGGGGTATCACCCAATTTATTCTAAATTAAAAAGATATGTTATTAATTCATAAGATTATTTTATAATATTTAATTGTGGAATATAAAATATATCGGAATTATTAGAAATAAAAATATTTACTTTGGGCCCAGATTCAAATTGAAAACCAGAATATGGATTAACAAAAAACTTAGATCAGGAAAACCAAAGAACTAGAAAACGCATTAACTGATTTTGATATGAGAAAACCCAGGCTTTGGTAAAGATCAAAGCCTAACTTTGCTTGGATATTTTGCCATTTTTATTTGATAACCTGTGCAGAAATTGCAATGTTCGAAACAGTCAATAAATGTTCTATAATCTCTGAATGACCTGTATAAGCAGCCCAATGTAACGCTGTAGAGGATGAACGATCAAGAGCGTTTACAGATACCTAAATATTTAAATAATTATTTGTTAATTAGAATAACCTTATTTTCAAGACATTCTCTTAAAAAATCACAATCACCCATTTTAGCCGCTTCATGTAGAGGAAATTCAATAAGTTCTAAATTTGTTTGAATAATTTTTTTATTATAAAGCTCTGATAAAGAAGATTTTTGAGGACATTTAATTTCATAATCGTCTACTTTTGTTTCACGTAAATAAACAATATCATCAACAGTTAGTGATAGAGGATTAGGCTGAAAATATATAATATTTGACTGTAATTTAAGTTTTAATATAAAGGAATATTTAATCAAATGTATGTCCGCGAATTTAGGTCCGCAAAGAAAAATATAATTAAACTAAATATTTACAAATAAAAAATAACCTCATCATTATTAAAGTCATTAATAACTCGGTAAACTCGTATTCGACCAGGTTTTGGAGGTGGAGCAATCAAAGGCATATTTTTTTGAATTAATAAAATTTTGTGAAATCTGCAAATTACTTTTATGATAAATAAAAATTCTAGAAATATAAAGGAAAAAACAATCTTTTAAAATACTTTTGTTACTTATATCAATTTAATTTTTCAAAATTAAACAATTAAAAAAAAAATTATAAATTCGAAAATAGAAAAATTAAAATCTTATAAATTGAGATTTGTCAAATATTTTAGGTCTATGTACATTACAAATAAAATATTCGGTTGAAAAAGAGTAAAATTATTTTACTAATTTTATTTTAATTATTAAATGAAAATCAAGAATAAAAATCGCGAACCGAATTTGCCTAAATATATTAAGGCTAAATAATGTATTCTGACATTAATATTAATATAAAAAAATATCAGAACTCTGAAAAATAAAAAATTCAAATTTTGATTTTTACTTATTAAAATACTTATATCTTTTAGTTTAAAAAACCCGCAAAATACTACAACTAAACATTATATAATCTAATGTTAATGAATCTAAAAAATATGAAAAAAAGAAAACTAGAAAATATTAATAAAGTGAACAAATATATACATAATAGATTGAGAATTTAATTGTTACGAAAAATATTTTATTCGAGAACGTCAAGTAAAAGTGAACCAACATAAATTCTTAATCTCAAATTATTGTCAATTAACCCATAAATTTTATATAAACTTTTTAACTGTTTAAAGAACAATCACTGTCCACAACTCTACATTCGTTAACAGTTCCTGCCAAAAAACTCCTTCCTTCATCATCCTTTATCCAACCCAATTCATCATTTGTATAAGACTTTCCCACTTTATTTTTTTCTTCTAAAATAGGTAGAAAAGCAATAGATAGCGGGGCCAATTGCTCTTCAGTTGGTAATAATTGATTTAATGATTCTGCGCATCGAGATAATTCATTGAAAAGAACCTTGAATTATTATAATAATAAAATAGAAATAATTATAACAAAAAAGAATTAAAAACCTGTGCAGTGTCCAGCTGTTCAGAAAGACTAACAATCTTCCTCAACTCATTACTAAGAAGATCCAGCTTTTTATTGCAATTTGTTGTTTTCTTTACCAATGACAATGCTAATTGGTCAATCTAATTTTGGTAATTTTCAGAAACTAAATCTAAAAAACCTCAACAATATGAGCAAAAATTCTTCCTTGTTCAGTCGTAACGGTTTCAGTGCAATATTTAAAATGCTGTTGTAATCGTTGAAGAAATCTATAAATAGGTCGAGGATCGATTTTTAAAAGTACTTCGGGCAAGTCTCTATAACCAGGTAAAACTCCTTGCATCAATGGAAGAAAATGAGGGATCTCCTAAAAAATTAAATTATTGAAATAAATGATAAAATTATTAAAAAAAAAGTAAATCTTTAAACCAACAAAATATGTCTTTGTCAATAATAATTAAATATTCTAAATAAATCAAAACCTTAATTCGCCTTAAATCCAATTCGGCATTAATATTACTAACTGAGGCTGATGTTGATGCCCCATCATTAACAACAACAATATTGGTTGAAAGTAAACTTTTCGTAGAATTCCCTAAATTGAATAAATTAAATATACCTTTAAAAGAATCAACACAAAATATGTAAAAGTTATTTAAAAATTAATAAATAAGACCCTACGTTTTCGAGTCAAAAAAGAAAAAGAAGCAGGAACACCCATTGAAATTGTAGGTGAATTTAATTCCTTATCGCCTTGACTTCTACTACGTACACCACTTTGATCATTGCCCATTACGAAAAATAAAAAACGATCAAATAAAAAAATATAAAAATAAAAATTTTTGGACAGTTCATTGCAAGAAAAATATAAATATTTAATTATTTATTTATTTATTTATTTAAATAAATAAATAAATAAATATTTATGAATGTAAATATTTATAGAAGTTTTAGCATGATCCTTGAAGGCCAAAAACGAATACTTATTAGTTTTTTAAAATGTGAATAAATATAAAGTTTTTTTTATAAATGAATGTTCGAACTCATTCCAGGTAGATAAATTATTTTAAAATTAGTTTATTTTTTTAACTTTTGACAATTTTGAATTTGGTCTAATTCTTATATTTTTGTTATACATACCATATATAATTTATATATTTAAATACATAACAGATTAAAATTATAATATTAAAAAAATTAAATAATCAGAAATTAAATAATGATTCACAATTATAAATTTATTTTATAGTTTAATAATTTTATTTGTATTTTTTTCACTATAAATTTATTTTATTTTAATTAGTAAATAATTAATTCCATATAATGTTTTTGTTTTTATTTTTAACTATTTCTTTTATTCCTAAATTAATTCGAACATTTTCTCATGTCCCACCTGAATGGTTACCTGGATTTGATACCTATGGTTTGTTTATAATATATTAATTTTTTATTATTCTTTTTCTTTATCCTAACGATAATTATGTATACAATAGATCTTAAAGTTTTTTAAAATTAGTAAAATTAATGAATTTATTATTAGTAAATAAAGTTAACCTTAAAAAATAATAAAATTAAAAATTACAAAAATTTAAAAATATTTATTATATTTTAGTCCTAAATCTAAGATTAATAATATACATACATATATCAATTTATTTTTTTCAGATCCTGTTCGTTGTGGTTTATCTATTCCCTTTAAAAGAAATATTAATCGTTCTAAAAGAAAGACAATATTAGATTCTGAATTTAAAGTAAAAATTTAATTAATTTTAAATATTAAAATAATTAAAATAAAACAATAGGTATTAGGTGGAGAAAGTGTTAAAGAAGGTGAATATCCATGGGCTGTTTATATAATAAATCCAGTTCTAAGATGTACTGGTGTACTTATTTCAAAACGTCATGTACTCACAACTGCTCATTGTTTTAAGAAAAAAGGAGTAAATTTTGCTTGTAAAACTGATGGTGAAAGAATAAAATGTTGCAAGTAATATTTTTGAAATTAAATTTAATAAAAAGAATAAATTAATATTTAATTGGTATTAAAAATAATCATTCAATAAATTTTAAGTTTTTTATCAAAGAAATCTTTCAGTAAATCAGATGCGGCTAGCAAAAAAACAGTTTTGTCTACATATTTTATTCAAGTTGGAAGTATTTGCATTGGGGAACAATCAACATTAAAAAACTGTAAATTACCAGAATATGCAATTAAATATACAATAAAAAAGTAATTTTTTTAAAATTTTTTGAAGGAATTTCTTTGAATTTTAAATAAATATTAATATTTAATTTGGTTCCAACTTTATTCATTAAAATGCAATTCATCGCCTTATTTATTCTATTGCTTTATTTTTGAATTGAACTTAATTAATTTAATTTAAATCTAATTTTTATTTAGAGCAATATATAATCAATATTACGAAAATAATTGTATTGGAAGTAATTAATTTATTAAATTATATATATTTTTATTATAATTTAAATAGGAGATTATGCAATAATTGAATTAGGTCATCCAATTCCATTTGAACAAACATTTAATTCAATAAATAATGATAATGAAAAAATAACAATACCTCCAAATATTGCAAATCATATAGTATTTAATTATAATTTAAATATATAAAATAAATTTAATTCAATTAATAATTTAATTTAATAAATAAAATTATTTCAAGTGTTTACTCCATTTGGATGATAAAATTAATAAACTTGACTGGAGGAAATTATCTTCACCAGTTATATTTGGTTGGGGTCAATGTACATAATATTAAATAAATTAATAATTTATATTTAATTTTAAAGCTGTTAATTTTAATGGAAAAATGAAATCTTCATCATTTTTACAAAAAGCTAAATTAATTTCTTTAATGAAACAAGAAGATTGTAAAAATTATGTTAGAAGATATCATGAAGATATACTTTGTGTTATTTCAAAGAAAAATATAAGTACTTGTGCAGTTAAGTTTTTATAAAATTTAAAAAGTTAATTAAAAAGGGTGACAGCGGTGGAGGTTTATCTAGTCAATTTGAAGATTCTCAAGGAATAAAACGTTGGTTTTTACTTGGAGTAACTTCAATGGGTTCAAATTGTAGTGGAATAATTTTGGGAAATTTAACGAGAACACAAACTATTTTGGTAAAGATTTTAATTATTTATTGAAAGTTAAAAAATAGATGGATACAAATGCATATTATTATCAAAATGTTATTGATGAATTTATTGGAACACAAGAAACTGAACGAAATAAATGGCAAAATTTAATAAACTTTCATGCTTTAGAATTTTGTTAAAAATAATTAATTTAATAGATAAATAAATAAAAATATTTTAATAAAGGTTTTACAATGATTAAAAATTTTAATTTAAAAATAAACTTGGAAAAGGTTAATATAAAAGCATTAATATAAATCAATTCATTTTACTTCGTTTTTTCATTGTTTAAACAAAAAGAAGGATGGCTTATCAATCGGAATACCAACAAAATGAATATGCAAATGAGCCGGGCAATAATGATGATGTTATAAGGCTTTTGACTATGTTGACGATGCTTTTCATTATATTTTGTTTCTGTTGTGTTATCTATCAAGTATTGAACTATCAAAATGAAAAGGCCGAATTTGAACGTATCAAACGTCAGCGAAGGATTGAATCTATTCAAAAAAGGCAACTGGAGAATTTGAAACGTCAGCAACAACCATATTCTTATGTTCAGCCATATATTGGTTATTTAAAAATAAATATATTAATTAATATTTTAAATTTTTATTTAAGTGTATCCATATATTCCAATACCGACAACATATCCGCAATGCAATCAAAGGTAATAATTAAAATTAATTTTAAATAAATATTTAAGTAGCAATTCGTATCCTCCTCCTCTCCCTCCTACATCACCTCCATATCCATTAACCTGAAGACGAAAAAGAATATACATGGGAGGAGAAAATAATTAAAAAATAATATTGTTGATATATATATGTATGTTTAATTATTTAATTGCAAAATAAAATTAAAATATTGAAACTTTTAATTAAAACTTATTTTATTATATTTAATTCTAAACTTTAAAAATAAATTAACTAAATAAAATTGGTTAATAATTTCAAAGTATAAGTAGGCGTAAAGTCGGAAAAATCTGAAAATTCAGGGACTTTAAAGATGTTTTTTAAGGGGCCAGTAAAACGAAAGTTTACCAGGGAAACTACCCTAGTTTGTAGAGATTGACAAACATTTTAGTAAAAGAATAATTTAAATAAAAATTTCATTATATTTTAATAAAAATAAATATATATATGTATAAATTCATTTATTTATTTATTTATTTATTTATTATTTACAATATTTATTATATTTAAATTATGTCAAATTATTTTTAATTCTAATAGGTAAAATTATCATTTGTTATTAGAAATTGGATGGGTCAGCATTATTTTCTTCAATATATTTGTAATAAAAATTAAACAAATTGGCTATTTTAATAATCAAATTCTTTAATTTATCAAATATCTCCACAATTTTTTCCTTTAAAATAATTTTTAAATCAATTTAAATTAAAATAAATTTTAATTGTTTTTACCTCATTTTGATGATTACCAACATTTTGAGTATTTCCAATTATGTTTAAATGAGATAAATGTTGCAAAAGAAGTTTTGTTTGTTCATTCTCATTTAATTCTTTTAAAACAAAAGAATCTTGTTTTTTGATTCCATCATTAAATCCAAAACGCATTAATCCATTTTTAACCTTTAAAAAATTTAATAAAAATTTTTTTGCATAAGAAAACCTTCAAAAATTTTTTTTCAAAAGAATGCTCAACAATATTTTGTTTTTTCTCAAATTTAGAAGCCAATTCCTTAAATAAATTAAAAGCTTCTTTAGCAGATTTCTCAATTACTTCATTCTTTTCTTGGTAATTATATTCTCTTTGCTATATAATTTAATTTTTTAATTTAAAAAATAATTATTTATTTATAATTATACTCTAATTTGAATAAAAGGGCTTCCTCTTTCCATAAATTCCTCAAAACTATTTTTTTCATTAAAAATAAATTTAATTATATTTAATGCAGATTTATATATTTTATTATATACAATTAAAATTCTATTCTTTTTTCCATCAATTATTTCTAATTCTTCATTAACTTCTAATTTGTTTCCCTTTTCTCCATAGATTAAACCATCAATTATTTCAAAAACATTTAGATTTTGAGAGAATTTCTTAAAGAAAAAATATTTAATAAAAATTATTTAATTATTTTGTTAAACTGATCTAAAAATATAAGTTTTATCTAATATTTATTAAAATACTTTAAATGTTATAATAATATATATTATATGTATATAATAAGAATAAAACTTTCTGACTAAACTTTTCAAAAGTAATTAATTAATTAAGGTCAAATGAATATAAGAGAATTAATAATAAACTAATAATTTTAAATTAATTAATTTATACATAAACTCTTTGAAAAAAATAGATAATTATTTTATTTATATTTAAAATAAGTTTTGTTTTCATAAGTTTCGTTCAATAGGTTTTACTCCATCTTTTCAACCTACAAAATCTTATATATTTATTTAATTATTTAAAATTCAATTTTTATTATTTATTGAAAATTCTCTAAAATAAAAACAAATGTTTTAATTACTACCTAAATAATATAGGGCTTAATATTTACATATATTTATTATTTTTAAATTAATTACCAAATTAGTTTCATCTATTTTATTTTCATTAATAAAATTCTCCCATTCATCAATTTTTGTTTCAATTTTCTTTAAAATTAAAAATAAATCTTCATTTTTAATCAAAAAATCTGATATATTTTTATCATTATTTAACCATAAAATATTTGCTATTTTAGCCCCAAAATTTTCTTCTTCTTCAGCAAAATTTAGTTTTGGCATAAATTTTTTAATTAAATTTAATTTATTTATTTTATTCAAATTATTTTTTATTTCATTATTTTCAATTAAAACTTCAACAGAACAAAGGTCAATTAATTCAAAAAGACATTGAAGAATTAATCTAGTACCTCTCATATACTTTAATTTTAAATTGAAATTTTAATTTTTAATTTAAAAAAAAACAAACTTCAATTTGTGTAATACAAGGTATTTTTGGTTGATTTTTTGTATCAATTCGAGATAAAGAAGAAACTCTGCCATATGTTTTTGGTTTATAATAAATTTCTTCTTTAGGGATTAATAATTCAAAAAATTGACCAATTGAATTAAATTCTTAAATAAATATTTTTTTTAATTAAATTTAAATTTTATTTATTTTTTTAAAACCTTTTTTCTCTTCTTCAGATAAATTAATAGCAGATAGGGAATTTAAATTAAAAATAATAAATAAATAAAAAAGTTTATTATTCATTATTTTTTTAAATTTTTAATAAAGAAAAAAAATATTTTATAAAATTAAATTTATATTAATTAATGAAAATTTAATTAATTTAAATAATATAAAATATGTACTTTAATTTAATCGGATTACGTAATCACAACTTCCGTTGGTAAAATATTTTTTTTAAATTAATTAAAGTACTTAATAAATTTTTTTCTCATAGATTGGATGAATTATTTTGTAATAAACTAGTTCAAATGTACTTAAATATTAATAATAATAATAATTATTATTTTTATATAATAAAGTTTCTATTATTTTAGATTTAGGTTTTCTTTAAATTAAATTTAATCTTTTAGTTTTTTTTTTTCATTAGTTCAATTAATTTAATTAGATTTTCTTATAAACTTGTTTAATAAACTTTTAGAAAAATGCACTTTAAAATAAATTCCATTGTTTAATTAAAAATTAATTTATTCATAAGACTTAGTACATATTAATATATTAAATAATTTTATAATGGTTTAATTGTTTTTAAATTAAATATATTAAAATATATTTTAAAAATTAAAATAAAAAGTTATAACAAAAGTATTTATAATTATAAATAAATTTATTTTAGTTTTTATTTTTTCATTTAAAAATTAATACAGAAAATTTATTGAAATAATAACATTAATAATAATTTATTGAATTAATTTTTAATTAAAATTCTATTTCTTAATTAATTAATAAAAAACATAAATATTTATTTCAATTTTTTAAAAATCAATTTTTCCCTGTTAATATTTGCCTCATGTACATCTGACTTTCATTGTTGTCTATATGTATATTCCCCTTTATTCCACATATTCACCTCAATTTAATAAATTCCTTCGTAAATCCTTTCTTAATTTCTTTCTCTTTATTACCGAAATCCTATTCTCTTTTATTCTTTTTTTTAATTTTTTAAATAAAATCATAAGTGAATCCCATTGTTAAAGGACAAAAAAGTTAAAACTAATGACGTAAATAAAATAAAATTCTAGTTAATATAAATGTTTATTCTAAAAACTTAATTTAAATTCACTTTCTCTTGTTTTAAAAATTAATTTAAATTAAATTATTTCCCATATATTTTTAAAAAATTAACAAATAAAATTATTTCTGTTTTAATTAAGAATTTAAAAAAATATTTTTAAATTATAAAAATATTTTAGTTAAAAAAGTATGAAACCAAAAGATAAATATTTTATATTAATATTTATTATAATTTGGAAAATACAATGTTTAGTTCAAGGAATTGAAGAAAAAAATCCTTTACAATCTCCAACATCTGTATTATCACCTAGATCAAGTATTTCTGAAGAAGGTTCATCAATTAATTCATCTCCAATACATGAAACAAATAAAGAAATAAATTATAAAAAATTATTAATAGAAGAAATTGAAAATGAATTTAAAGAAGTAAATAAATTCTTTAAAAATTCAAAAAAAGAAGACCTCAAATGTAAAAATTATTTTACAAAATTAGTTAAAGGATTTTATAAAGATAATTATAAAGTTTTAATTGATTTAATAATAAATTATGGAAATAATGAAGAAAATGAAAATAAAATTTTAGAAAATGGAATTAATTTATTATTTATTATTGGAGAATATATTAAAAGTGAAAATAATTCTTATTTAATATTTTTACCAAAATATCAAAAACAAATTAAGAATTATATTGATAAATTTATAAAAAGTATTATTAAAAGTTATAAAAATAATTTAACAAAAAATAATAAATTAAGTGAATTTTTAAATGAAATAAAAAAAAGTACTAATTTAATATATGACGCTTTAAATATTTTGATAGAACCTAAATTAAATGGGATTGAAAATAATATTAAAGAGGTATAAATATTAAATAAAATTAATTAATTATTAACTACTTATTTATGTTTAAATAAATTATTTATTTATTATATTTATATAAAACAATTAAATAATCCTTTTTTTTTTAATTTAAAATAATTAATAATTATAATTAAATAAATAGATTTTTTAAAATTATAAATTATTTATTTTAAAGTATTACACTTATTTATTTGAATTTGATCGTTTAAAATCATTATTTAATGAATTTGAAGAATTAAAAGAAGAAATAATTGATATTTTTTATTGGAGTGATGAAATTTGGATAATTGAAAAACGATTAATAATTTTAAATAATTTAACAGAAATTAAAAATAATTCAGAATTTAATTCTGAAATTATTGAAAAAATAAATTTAATTAAATCTAATTTTAAAAAATTATTTATCCATAAAAATATTTATTACGAAGAATTAAAGGAAAATTTTTTTAAAAACATTTTTATTAAATTTGATTTGTCTAAATATGAATTATTAATTAAAAATAAAAAATTAAATTTAATTAATTTTTTAAAATTATATAAAAATGAAGAAAAATTAAAAAATGAATTAAATATTAAAGAAATGTTAAAAATTAATTCATTTAAAGATATATATTATGAAATAAAGGAAAAATTAAAAGAAAAATTAGAAGTAACAAAAATTAAATATTTAATAGAAAAATATAAAAATTATTTTAATAAAACTGATAAGGATTATCAAAAAATTGAAGAAGAAAATAATACAGCAAAAGAAGATAAAAAGGTTAATTTAATTAATTAAAATTAAATTTATTAATTTTAAGAATATTTTTGATAAAAGATCAGATGAATTTTATAATTTATTGAATCTTTATGAAATATTAGAATTTGCTGTTGATTTACATTTAAAACTTCAACAATTTTATTTGGATGAAACTAGAATTAATTTTAATTTAGCTGTTGATAGCTTTAATAAATTATTAAAAATTTTAAAAATAAATATTAGAGAAATTAATGAAAAATATATTAAACCAAAAGATGAGGAAATAATTAAAATATTAAATTCAGGAAATGAAAATGATATTATTAAATTTAAATTATTTAGAGGAATTAGTTATTTAATTAATTTTTATATAGAAGAATATAAAAAAATTACCCAAAATTTAGAAGAAAATAAAGAAAAAATTAATTATTCTATTGAAAATAAGACAAGCCTTAAACAAACAGAAAGTAAATATTTTTCTCCAACAACTTCATTTTCTAAACATTCTGAAGAGGATTAAATTGATGAAAAATATTAAAAAGAAATGTATTATATTTATGTAAGAGAGTTAAGTATATATACTATATGTATGTAGTATTTATTTAAACATTATTTTGATTTATATAAAGGATCTTTTTTTTTTAATTTTCTTTAAAGTCTGTTTGATTGAAGAATATAAAAACAAAAAATATTATTATTAAGAAGTAAAAAATGTTTAAAAAATTTTAATCAGAAAAAGGTCCTTTCTCTATTAAAAATATTATTTTTTACCTCAAACAATTATTGTCCCTTTAATAAAACAAATATTTATTTTTAGCACATTTAAATTTTTAGATTAAATTAGAAAAAAATTAAATATTTATATTTATTTCATTTTTTTTTAAATTAAATTCTTTGTTCACTTCTTCTTCTTTTTATTAAACTTTTTTCTCCATAACTAGAATTGTTTATTGTTAGTATAATTTTACGTGAATATATTTAAATATTTTATTTAAATTAAAACTTTTATATTTTGATATAAATATTTTTTATTTTATTTTTTAAGTATAAAAATGTTAAAACAAATTAAATAATTAATTTATTAAATAAATAAAATAATTATTAAAATCAAATTAATTAATAAAATATTATTTTTTAAATTAATTTTATTCCCATTACAATAATCATCTGAACACTTAAAACATGATTTTGGAATATATCCCCTAGTATTTTCATAACCACATCCAATAGAAAAACAATCAAATTCTGTTTTACCTTTAATACAACCATACCAATAACCTTTTAAATTAATTAATTAGTTAATTAATTAAATTACCTAATGTATTTTCTTTATCAACACATCGCTGTACATAACAAACACCTCCTGGACATTTTGCATATCTTTGTTTGTCCATAAAAGGGGAATAAATTAAACAATTAATTACTAAAAATAAATATAAATAAATAAATAAAATTAATAAAATTACATTTTTGATTTTTTGGTTCATTCGAAATTATTTCTTTTGGTTTCTCAGCTATTGGCATTTTAACAATATCTTTTTGTTTATTTGATTGAATATCTAAATTTTAATATTTATTTTGAAAAATTAAAAAAGAAAATAAATTTATTATATAATTATTAATTAAAAAATTAATAAACAAATAATATATTTAAATTAAAAATAAATATTATTCTTTTCTTTATAAACCTTTTTCTTTTGTTTTATTAATAAATGTTAATTCATTAGTTTCATTTCCCTTTAAATTACACATATCACTATTACATATATTACATAATTGTTCTTCATAATTAAAACCACACATTAAAGGACGACAATTCTCATAAATTGGTTCAACACAGCCCTTTTTAACTTTAAAAATTAATTTAAAAATTAAATAAAAACTTTTAAATGTTTTATCATTAATATGTAAACATATAGCTGTATAACATTTCATTAATTCACCCATAATTTCTTCATCATGAATAAATTGATGTTTACAATGAATTTCTTTATTTTGCTCTGTACTATAGCATTGAAGAGCTTATTTTTTAAAATAAATTATTTTCAATTAAATTATATTAATTTTTTTATAAAATAAAATAATTAAAAATTAAAATAAATTAATAATTTTATTTTAATTAAATTACCCATTGTTTGGTTAAAAATAATTAAAAATAAAATATTAAAAATAAATAAATAATTAAATATCATTTTTAATCAAATATAAATTAAAATAATTTTAAAACTAATAATATTAATGTATATATTTTTATTAAATAAATTATATACCATAAATAGTAGTTAATTAATTTTTTTTCAAATAAAAATATTATTTGAATGATTCATTTAATTAAACATATATTAGAATATTTAAAAATAATTGTATATAAAGTTTATTATAAAAAATAAATAAAATTATTAATTAAAATATATTTAATTTTTTAAGAAGATTTATTTTGTAAAAATTGTAACATTAGTGAATCCATTTGCCAAAGATCAAAAAATTGTACAATATGATGACTTTCAACAAAGGTATTTGCTGTATCCTATTAAATAAATTAATTAAATTATAATTATAATTAAATAACTATTATAGGGGTTAATAATAATATTAAATTCCCAAAACGTTCAGCCGTTTCTAATAAATTTGAATTAAATTCTTTTTGAGTTCTATAAAATTTATATAATGAAAAACAAAGAGAATCTAATTCTTTATTGACTAAAGTTCTTCCAGTAAATGAAATGTCAGGAAGTGCTAAGAAAATTAAAAAGAAATAATTTAATTAAATTATGAATTTTTAAAGATGAAAATTGGGAAAAATAAAAGCAGTTTATTTAAAAAATAGAATAATTAGTGTTTATAATAAATTATTCACAGAAAATAACACAATAAAATTATTTTTTATTAAAAAAAAAAATAAACTCATTTTAAGTGCAACAATAGCTTTTAAAGCGACAAATTCTTCATATTTTAATTTTAATTGAAGCATTGGTGCAATACAACCACTCATTAAAGGAACAAGTAAAGGCCAATAAATTCTTTAAATTATGAATAAATTAATTAATTAATTTAATTTAAAATATACTTTATTTTTGTTTCGTGTGAAATTTCTGGTTCATCAGCCCAACAGCCTTCATCTAAAGGGGGAAATGTTGTAGAAACATAACCACCATTTGGTAAAACAAATTTTTCTAAATCACCAATTTGTATAGTTAAAAAACATGGATCCAAAACTGTGTGATATAAGACACATTTTCTTAAAAGAGTTACCTAAATATAGTAAAATAAATTAAAAAATATATTTTTAATTAAATAAAAAATTAAATTAAAAAATAAAAATAATTTTATTAAAAAAAAAAATTAAACTCTATCTTCCATATTAAGATCTGAAAAAGCAGGCCAAACACGTAACCATTCATAAACTAATAAAATATGTGTTCGAATTGAACGTCTAAATTCTTGAAAAGATAAAGGTTTAATATCATCTTTTGTAAATGGCTATAATGAAAAATAAAAATTTAAAAAAAAATATTTATTTAAATTAATTTTTACACAATTTTTATTTTCTCCCAATAAACAAGCAACTGGCCTTTCACAAAATAAAATACGTCTTCTTTCAGCTATTCGCATTTCTTCTTTAATAAATAATGAAAGTAAATCATAATTATTATTATTAATTAATAAAGGTGAAGGTTGTTTTATTGAAAACTTTAATTAAATAATATATTATTAAATTTTAATTTAAATAAATACATTTAATGGAGGAGAAATTCTTAATGAAGAGGAAATAGAAGATTGAGAATGTAGTGAGGAGGAAGATGAAGATATTGTTGAGTCAATAGAAGAGATATTTATTAGATCAACATTTTCTAATAACTAAATTTAAAAATACATATAATTAAAATGGTAATGTTTAATTTTAATTTTCCATGGAAAAACAATCCTAAATATTACTCAAAAATAAACAAATAAATTTATTTTATATAAATGATTTTATTTAAATAAATAATAATTTATTTCAAAATTATTATTTATTTATACCCAAAATATTTTCAAATAAATTAATATTTATATTTTTTAATATATTTTCTTATTAAGTATATTTACTTTTAATGCTCCTGTTGCAAATTGTTTATTTCGTTTAAGCCCAGATTTTGTAAAATAAGTTCGAACATTAATCTTTCCATTAATATTTGGTTTTTGATTTGTTTGAACTAATTTTGTATTCATTCCAATAATTAAACATTTTTGAAAACGACAAGAACGACAAAGAAGTTTTTCTGCTTAAAAAAAAATATTAAATATTCATTAAAAAAAATTCTTATTTCAAGCTTATTAAAAAATTCTAATAAATGTATGTACATGCATATAATTTTAAATATACAACTTACTAAAGTGAATATTGCATAAAATATCAGAATTATTTTTTATTTCTTCATTTTCTACTAATTTTTCCAATATTTTATTATTTATTATTTGTTTTTTCTTTTTTTGACAAACATATTGGCGGTTAAGACTAACTGTACGTCTAAAAAATGCACAGCAAGCCTGACATGATTGAGCACCAAAATGAAATCCTGTTGCATGTGCATAACAAACACGACAATCAAAATTAATTTTTGAATCCATTTTATTTAAATAAAAATAATTTTAAAAAATCAGAAAAAAAGTTAATAAATAATACATAAGTTATTTATTCATTAAAATCAGACTATATTAAATGCTTTGATAAGAAAAAAAGCAAAAATTCTTGCTTTACATACTAACAAATGTCATCGATCGATTCAATTTATTTGTGTAAAAAGGAGAAAGTTAAAGTAAAATCTAATTTAACGATTATGTATGTATCAGGGGTATGGAAACGGATTTTAAAATCGAAACATGAAATACGAAATAAATGCAACCAGAAAATACGAAAAAATACACACCCAGTTGGCTTTCATCGACAAAAATTTGGTTTCACACTTAGTTGACGGCTCTCAGTTGGCAACACCACTCACAATCAGTTTACTCCAATCATAATTAGTATAAAAACAACATTATATTTATTCATTTCTTACACAATATTTAATAACGACGCTACTCTTTTGCAGCCTTCGTCAGACTTGGTGATGCGACAAAAACGCATAACAACATCAACAGTTGATCTTTTTTGGTTATATATGGGCTCTGCGCTCGAAGCTATCTACAATTGTAATGATTCAAGAAATCTCATTACGATCGATGGATATAACAGGCTTAGATCGTAAATTAATCTTATTTTTAATTGATTTTATTTTTTCCCCTTTTAGTAGTGCCTATAATTATTGCCGTTCTTCTGAGTTGTGTCAAGCAAATGCTACGAGGTCAATTAGCTCTGCTACATTTGGACATGGTCGAAACTCCGACCATCCAGTTCCGGATCTCTTCTTGAAATTGGATGACTTTCTGGCTTACTTTGTTAAGAACATCCTTGAGGTAGTTATGATATATTAGAAAATAAATATATAAATTATTTTTGCAAATTTTTAGGATTTGCTGAACCGTTGTGACGAGGATTTGCTCTGTGAGTACTCTAAGACCTGGACCGTATATAAGAAAAATTCTAAAAGTGTTGCACCAATCTTTGATGAACTGAGTAAGAGTGTTCGTATGTCTTCTTCTATGGGATACTACCAAGTGAGATTTAATTTTTTCTAATAAAGAATTGTTTTTTTAGTTGGCCCTCTTAGTTTGGAAGAGAGAAATTCTACCTAGAACTTACCGTAAAATTACTATTGCTGCATTAATTCATGTCAACAAAGCGCGTGATGGGTTGAACATTAATCGAAAATTGGTCAATGCTTTCGTTGATTCGCTAGGTATGTAAATCTTTAATAATTAATTTTACACGCAAAATTTCTTCCTTATTTTAGTTGAAGTTGGAATTCACGAAGAAAGTGACTACAATGTTGAATTTGGTTCTAACGAACAGGTTGTTGCTATTTTCAAAACTCTTCCTACAACTTGTGTTCATCCTACTTATCGAGAATGGTTTCTTAAACCTTTGCTCTATCAGACACACAGCTATTATATTGAGTGGTCGTCGAAGTTCTTAAAGGATGGAGAATTCCCCAAATATCTAGAACAGGTAAGAAATTAATATTTTAATTTTATTGACATTTCAGTTAAGGTGCAATCACATTTTCAAGAAGAGGAGAGTTTCTGCAATAGTGACAATCCCTGTTTCGATGTTTGTACTTTAGTCCCATTGTGTTCTATTTGTGCTGACGCTCTTGTAACAAGGAATATTGATCGGTAAGCTTTATATTTGAATTTTAATAAAGAATGATATTCAGGTTCTACACCGAGTTTGTAAAACTACTCGATGATCAACAAATTGTTTATTTGCTGCTTATTTACGATTTGTGCAATCGTGTTCCATCATCACTGGAAAAGTTGAAGGAATTATTAGGAAAATATATTGGGCGAACGGGACTTACTACCATCAATCATGTTTCTGATAAAGCTGAAAAGGTAAGGGAGCATTTTATTAAGATTAAATCTATTTAAATTAATAATTCTTTTTTTAGAGTCCCAAACTCTTTGTTGGAACAATAGTTCAACTTCACAACAACTTTAGCAATCTTGTGAAGGACGCCTTTCGGACAAATAATGAATTTATGACAGCAATGGAAATAGCATTCATCGGGTTTGTTGCTGAAAATAATTTAACAAACGGAGGAAAACTTGAGGCAAAATCCTCCCGTCTAGTTGCCAATTATTACGATCAATTGCTGAGAAAAGGGGTTCCTCAAGAGGAAAGAATCTCTGGACTGGAAAAAGCTGTTAGTTTTTTATTAAATAAATAATTCCTTCTATTTTTCAGATAACTGCCTGCAAATATATTCGAGATAAGGATACCTTCAACGACCATTACTCAAAATTGCTGTGTAAACGCCTAATCTATAGTCTCAATGATGGAATTGATCCAGAAAAAGCAGCATTATCAAAACTGCGGGAAAAGTTCCAGTGTCCGAAGGCAATGGATTCATTAATACATGATTCCGAAAAGAGTATAGTTGAGATGAGTGACTTTAAAGTTAGTTTATAAATTTAATATTCGAATTTATTTAATTTTCAGAAGATGAAAGAATCTCTTCCTGTAAAAGACTTTTCTGTCGTCCTTTTCTCTGAAAAAGCATGGCCTTTTCCTAGCACTTCCAACTTTTCTCTACCACCTCAACTTAACGATTGTGTCAATGGTAATTTTTTGATAAAGTTAATTATTTTTAAATTTTAGCCTTCATTGAATATTATAAGAAGAAGTACAATAATAAGCGCAAACTCAATTGGATTTTCCAAGTGTCTCGTGGAGAGATATCCTCAGTTGATGGAACATTTGATAAGAAATATGATTTTTTGGTATTTTCAGTATTTAATTTTAAATAATTTCAATTTTTTAGTGCACAACTCAGCAAATGACCATTTTAATGATCTACAATAAATACAACTCTTGTACTGTTAGCCAACTTGTCGAGGAATTGAAGATTCCAAAGAACCAAATATTGACCTTGCTACAAGTCTTATGCAAAATTGGTTTGCTCATCAAAAATGGTTCTGGAAACTTTTGTTTCAATACTAAATTTAAAAGGTTATCAGAACTAATTTTAGCCAATTTTAATTTTATTTTCTAGTGAAAATTCAACTATTGACTTAATTCGTGCTTTAACCACAACTAATACTGGAACTCAACGAAAGGAATTAGGTGGAGCACAAAAACGTAAGAAGGATGCATTCCGTAAGGCTGTTCTTGAATCGACTATTGTCCGAATAATGAAGGCTCGAAGAACACTTAAGCATGTTGATTTAATTGCTGAAGTTATGCGCCAAATAAATGGAAAATTTGTTGTTAAGGTTTATTCTTGTTTATATTGTTTAATTTATAAATATTTTAGACTCGAATGATCAAAACTGCAATTGAACAGCTAATCAAGGATGATTATATAAAGCGAAGCATGAATAATAATAATATCTATGAGGTAAATAAAATAGATAAATTAATTATTTTAAAAACATTTTCTTTTTATAGTATAATGAAGGAGAAGATGAAGGATAAAGAAATTAATTGATAACTTTTGTTGTTCCATATTTGTATCTATTTATTTGTATATTATTTGTTTGTTGTAAATAAATGATTTTTAAAATTAATTTTCTATATAGTTTTTCAGTAATTTGAGAAATCTTAATATTTTGATATTTTTTATTGAAATTTAAGTTATTTTTTATGTTTATTCTTAAATTTTGAAAAGTAAAATGTTCTTCCTTTCTCTTTTTTAGGAAATATATTTAAATTTCCGTTTTTAAGATTATTCTTTTATCTTTCCGATACCTAAAAATAATATTCTTCAATGCGGGAAATAAAAAATATTATTTAATTGGATATTCGGCATACAATAAATATATTCAATTTTATTTAATATATTTACTAGAATATTGCGCAAATACTCATTTACTTTTATTATTCAAAAAGGATGCGCAAAAATATAAAGAAAGTATATATTAATGCTTATGAAAGCATAAAATTTGATTCTATTTAATATTTAATTAAATATGTATATTTAAATATAGTACATATAATTGAAAAATATTAATTAAATATAAAATAATTGAAATATTATATTAATAAATAAATAATTTTTTTTTCATATTAATTTACAAATATATTTATATTTTAATTTTTAATGAATAAATACATAAAACATTTTAAAATTAAAATACTTTTTTATTTTAAATTTGTTTTTTATATTACTTTAGAATTTTTATAATAATTTATTTAATTTTATAAATAATTAAATATATATATATATACTAACTCCTTATAATTTTGAAATTATTTTAATAACATCTTTTTTATTTAATTAATTATGGTTATAAAGAATATTAAATAAAAAATAACCTTTGAATAATTTTCTGCAATTTTGATTAGTTTTTTCGGATGAATGAAAAGACTAACTGTTTTATAATATTCGGCGGATTTTGTCTTTTATTTATATATAAATAATTGTAAAAAATTAATGATATTAAGATGATGAATAAATAAATAAAATTAAAATATTAAGTTAATTATTTTATTAAAATTTTGTTTATTTAAATTTAATTTAAAAAATAAAAAACTAATTTTAGAATATATTTGTATTATTTATATTTATTTATAATAAATATGGTAATTCCCTTGTTTAAATCTTGAAAGATCTTTAGCTAGTTAGTGAGCTTTTATTAAAATTTTAAAAATTGTATTTACTCAGGAAATGCTTTAAAGTTAAAAATAAATTTATTTCCTTACAATTTTCTAAAATTTTGTCATTTAATGTTTTACACAGATTACTAATAACAAAATACTAATAATACTTTTTATAATTTACTTGTTATTTAGAGCATTGAATATATACTCTTGGGAAGGAAATTTTATATTATGTTATTATGGTTAATTTAAAAATAAAATTAAAGTTAAAAAATTTTATTTATTTGTAAAATAATTTTATATTTATTTAAATTTAAAACAATTTATTTATTAATTTGTTAAATCTTTTTATTTTTTAAAATTATTAAAATAAATAAATTTAATATTAAATTCTAAAATTTAAATAAATATTTCTCTAATAAAATATTATTTTAATTTATTCATATATAAATTACCTTTACCTATTTATTTTAGTATAAAATGTAATAATCCCTAATTTATTTTTACTTTTAAAATTTTGCTCAATTAAATAGTAGTTTTCAATACTTTCTTTAAATATTAAAGAATTTAGGTTAAAGCATTAAAAGACCTTTTTTTATTTAAAATTAATTCTTAGTTAACTTTTACTTTTTTTTTTAATTTTATTATTAATTAAATAAATATTAATTAAATTAAAAATCTTTTAAAAATAATAATTTCCCTCAATTTATTTTGTTTTCCCTCTTAGACAAAATTAACCATTTTCTTATTTTAATTTATTTATATTTTTAAAAATTTATTTATTTAATTCCTTTATATCATTTACTGCCAGATGCATTTATATGTTTGTACATAATATATTTATTTATTTATTTCTTTTTTTTTTTTTAACTATAAATCATCCGGAATTTTGCATCCGCGCATTTTCTGATGACAGGTGTGGCGACTCAAAGAATTAAAAGAAAAAAAGGTTGTAAAAATAAATAAAATCATTTAAAGAAAAAAATTTAAATAAAAAATGTTGAAAAAATTAATGTCAACATAAATACTATTTAATTATACAAAAAGTATTTTATTAAAGATTTTGCCGCCTAAAATGTTGTAATCGGTCCTCTAATTGGCCATTTAATATTTAAAGGATTTTTTAAGATTTAGTTATAATAAAAAATTAAAAACAAGTTTTCGGCTTTTTTTCTTTAAAATATTTTAATAAAAAAATATTTTTTAAATTATTTTATGGTATTTAACGATGACGGTATTTTAACTTTAAAAAATAATTACGGCACTTATAAATTTTTTTTATAATTGCGCGAAATATTTAAATTTATATTAATCCAAAATTATTAAATATAAGAAAGATATAAAATTAAAGTAAATAATTTATTTTTTGAGGTAAAATTGTTTAATTCTGAATTTTTATTTATTTTAAAATATTTAAATTAAATAATTTATTTTTATTTTTTATAAATTATTTTAATTATTTATCTTTTCAAGAAATTAAATATATTCTAAATATAGAGGTAATTACTTATCGAGATATATCCATTCCCCTAAATAATTAACCAAAACTGCCAACAACTGTCGCCTTTCGTTTTCTAAAGGTCAACTCCTTGTCTAATTAAAAATTATTTATTTTTCTTTTTTTTAATAATTCCATGTGTGTAATTTAACTTTATTTGGATAAATTAAAATCTAGAAAAATTCATTAAATAATTTTTAAATTTTTTAAAAGACTTTAAAATATTTATAAAAATTTATTTAATAAAATAATTAAAAAGTTGATAAAATAAATAAAATTAATAATTTTTTATTTAACATTTCTTTTATTTTATATAAATTTATTTATTAATTATTACTTAAGATCAAGTAGAAATAACAGAAATAAATAAATATATTATTAAGTTTTTATTTAAATTTGTCATTATAATTTAACAATTATTATGTACTCCTCTTAAAGTATATTTTCATTTATTTAAAAGATGACAATTTTCTTCAGGATTTTGGTGACCTTTCTTCTCATTTTTCGTTATTTTTTTTTATTCTAAAATTGGATAACAATGAATTTATTTTTATATTCTTTACCTTCTCTCTCTCTCTTCATCACCATTATTTCCCTCACATTTAAAAATTGGCCATCATTTTCATTTTTTTATATTTTCCTCTACTTTTATTTGTTAATTGTATGATCTTTTATTTTGTAAAGAGGAAAAATTATGTAAGTGTTTTGTAAAAGAAAATAAAATAAAAAGAATAGTATAAATACAATATAATTCATTAATATAATTTTTAAATATAATATTTTTGAATATTTATTTTTAAAAAAATATTTCATTTTATTCTATTTTTAATAAAATTAAATTTATTTAATAAAATAATTATTAATTTATTTAATTATTTTTCTTTATCTTTCAATATCCTTAAGAACTATCTAATAAAAATTAATTTAATTAAATAACAGTTTTATTTAAATAAATTAATTAATTTATTTAAGAAATATAATATATTTGTATTATTTAATAAACATTAGAGAGAAAATCTTATTATCGAATTATAAGGTCAGTAAAATTACTAGGTGATGAAGGGGAAAATAAAAATATCATGAGAGAATTTTATATTTATTTTTTAACCCCCTCTTCTATTTTGTCCTCATAATTTGTGCCACTTTAATCCTTTTGTTTGTTTTCTCTAAATCAATTTATTTATTAGTTAAATGTATTGTCCTCCCCCCTCCCTCCCTTATAGATTTGTCCTCTTCTTCTTCCATAAATCTCCGTTCATTTCTTTTCACCCAACATTTGACCAAAAAAAAAAAGAATCTTGAAAATATAATTCTCAATCTATTTTTTAACAAAATTCTATTTTAGTTGAAGAGGACAAACAATTAAGGAGAATTTTGCATGTGCCAGCACCTCTACGGTGTTTTTAGTTTATTTGTATATCTTGGCCAAATGCAAAGTGTTACTTTTTAAAGAAATAAATGAATACATAAATACATACATAAATTGAAGAAGAAAATAAATTAATTAATAAAAAAAAATAATTTAATCATTTCCGGTAGGTAAAATAATCATTAAAAATTAATAATAATGATGATGATAAATATAAATATACAACCATTGAATAATTTAGTAGTTGTTAATTAATTTGTAATCAGATAAGTAATACATTATTTATGTACTAATAAATATTTTTTTTAATTTTTTTTCCGTAGAAAAAAAAATGTTAACTATTTTAAATTAATTAATTAATTTATTTATTTATTTTAAAATAATTTATTTTAATTCTTTATAATTTTTTTATGATTTAAATAAATCATAATAAACTTCACAAAATATATTAACAATATATTTATTAATTAAAATCATCTGTTCTCTTAAAATTAATTTTTATTTATTTATTAAATTAAATAATAAATTAAATTAATTCCTTAATTTTTACTTTCCTTTTAAAAAACAATTTTAAATTAAAAAAAAATAATAATTAAATTATTTAATTAATTATAATTATTTTAATTTAATATTCTTTTACTAAATTTTTACATTAAAAATATTAATTAAAACCTGGTAGTTAAATTAATAAAATAATTTATATTTATATAAAAAATATCCAAAAAATTCCTTATGACAGATGGTTGTTCTCTCTATTCTATTACACCTCGTAAATCATTTATTTTTACCTTAAGAAAATGGTTAAGACCTGTGCTAATCTAATAAAAACTATTTATTTATTTATTTATATTTTTATTTCCTTTATTATTTATGTTTATATATTTCCTTTATTATTCTCGTTTATTTATTTTTTTTTTAATTATTCTTAAGTTTTTTTTGTTTTATTTTTAAATTTAATTATTTTTTTATTAAAATGTTATTTATTTATTAAATTAATTTTTATTTTTATTGTGCGCGATAACAAAAATTTTTAAAAAATAATCAGTAAATATATTCTAATCCAGTCAATGACGAAAATTTTTTTTATTGGTCATTTTTTTGTTTCATATACATATTTAGGCTATTAAAGGGAGAAAAGGCACATCTGGCCATTATTTTTATTATAAGTAAATGGAGGTAAAAACACCGCAAGAAATGCTTAGGGTTAAGAAATAAAAGAGAAGATATTTGGGGGAGATAAGAAGAAAATAAGTGTGGAAAAAGATTTTACATAATAAAAATAAAATTTAAAAAAAAAAAAAGAGTTAAATAAAAAGAATTAATATTTTAAGGTTTTTAGAATAATTTTTAATTTATTTTTTAATTAATTATTAATTTTATTAAAATATTTTATTTTTAATAAAAATTACTGGAATAATTCATTATCATCTAAAAAGAATTTTCTGAATTTAAAAAAGATTTTTATTTGGATTGAATTTATAAAATAAATGTTTATAAAAATTATATAAATATAAACAAACATCCCTTAAAGACAATAATTAATTATTTTAATTTATTAAATATTAAAATTAATAATAAAATTACAATTTGCGCATTTAAAAAGAAAAAAAAATGATTGACTGCTTAAGACTAAATTGAAAAGTCTATTTTTATTTATTTTATTGCTTTTCTGAATTTTAAGTAAAGGAAAAAATAGAGGAGGAGGTATTTATTGAGAAGAAATGTTTAAAAGGTTTTGCATAAATTAACATTTTTTATTATATTTTTAAGTTTACCGACAATACTCTTAAATATTTAAATTGACAAAAATAAAGACTTTAATTTATTAGAAAGATTTTTAAAGATTGGAATATAAATTTTAAAAGAATAAAAAATTAAAAATAAAATTAATTAAAAATGTTGATTTATAAGAGATTAAATAATAAAAATTTATTTAATTTTTATTAATTAAATATAAAATAATATTTAAATAATTAATTAATATTAAATAAATAAATATTTTGAAATTAATTTTACCACACTTTACCAAATAAATAAATAAATTAAAAAAAAAAAACAAAAGGCGGTATTAATGCAAAAAAGGTCAGAATTATAAAGGGAAAAAGATTATCTTTATGTATTAAAATAAAAATCAAAAAAAAAAAGTCAGCAAATATTTATGTATATCCACACATTTGCATGTTTTAAAATAAAGGAAAAGATGTACCGTTAAAAGAAATACTTAAAGAAGATCAAAAGAATAATATATATTTAGACATTCTTTTGTATATATTATATTTAGTACCATAAGGGCAAATGTTTAAGAAAAAAAAAAAGATTAAGAACAAAAAAAGGAAAGAATGCCACAATTTAGTTGAAGTGTTATTCTCTCTTGGATTGACCTAAGAAAAAAGATTTTTTTATAATTCGCGCAAAAAATAAGCTTTTTAGGCTTCCCGACCTTGAATTATTTTTTTAAGGATTTTCTTTTTAATTTTAAATAAATATTATTTGTAATTAATTATTTAAATATTTTTTTTAAATTAAATTATTTATTTATTTATTTATTTCCTACCGTTTATTTTAAACTTAATTTCTTATTATTCACCTCTTCCTAAAAAATTCAAAGCTAATTTTTGGCTTTATTCAAAATTTTTTTTATCCCCAAAGGGAAAAGACTTTCCTGTCCGTGACTGATTTAACTATTTTCCTTCCTTTAAATTTTTCTTTTATTTTTTACCGCTAGTTGATTAGCCCAATTTTTGACATTATAGAAGGAATGACACAGGAAAGAGAATATAAAAGAGTCAATTTCATATTATATATAAATTGTCCCAAAATTTTATTTTAAGAAAAGGTCCACAGTCTGTATATTTCCTGCCGTGACAACAACAAAAACAAGAGAAAAATAAATGAGGAAAATAGGCGGACCTTTAATTCTTGAAAATCTAATGTAAAGAACAAAAATAACAGTTTCTTCCTATTTTTGTGAATGGTTGGGTTGTGTGTGTACTTTAAAATATTTTACTTTTCCTTCCATCATTTTTACTCATTTTCCATCATTCTTCTTCTTCTTTTTTCCTCAATTCTCTTTTCATTTATTTAAAAAATTTTTAAATTATTTAAATAATTTTTTTAAATTATTCTTTTTATTCAAAGATTTAATATTTTATATAATTTAAAATTATTTAAATAAATTATTTAATAAAAATATAAAATATTTATTTTTATAATAATTTAAAAAAAAAATTTTTTTTATTAAATGAAATAATATTTTTTTTTTAATTAAATAATTAAATTACAAAATAAATAAATAATAGTATATTTAATCAGTAGAATTAATAAAGATTTAATTAACAAAAAATAAATTAATATTTTATTTATTAATTAATTCTTTTAAATTTATTTAATATTTAAATATTTTTAATAAAATCTTTTCTTTTACCTAAATTTTAAATTTAAAAATAATTCACTAAATTTTTGCACAATTCATTAAACAAATTACCTTAAAATCCTTGAGGCGATATAGTCAGAAATTCCAAAACTTCCCGATATCATTAAATATACTCTCATATATATATAAATCGCGCACAAACCTTCCAGGCTATTCTCATCTTTTTTTTGATATCTTCTTTTTAATTATTTTTCATTTCCTTTACCCTTTTCCATTTACTTTCACTTCTACATAACACCAAAAGAACCCTCTACTCCTTCTCTATCAACCTTCAACGTAAACGTGTGTGCAAATAATCCTTTCTACCAAGAATATCTTCTCCCTTTTATCGCGATCCCGCTGATTAAATGACAATAACAGGAACAAAGTTTTTGGACCGGTCCTTAATAATACCCAAATATATTCTTTGTTTTCTATTTAATTTTGTATATTCCCTAAATACATATATTTATTTTCACCTATTAATTGATGTGTTTATATATTTTCAATTAATTTAGAAAAAGCCATTATTATTATTATTATTAAAGAGTTTATTAAAAATAAAACTTATTTTAATAATTTATTTAATTTCCTTTCACAAGTAGAAAAAGTTAATTTTATTTTATCAGGTTTTAAAGAGAAAACTTTTTTGACTTTTTCTTTTTAAAATAATTGAACAAAAGCCTTATATTAATTTAATTATTTAGCTTAATATTTAAAGGACAAAACTTCCCTTGAATCAAAAATACGAGAAAATATTTAATCTGAAAATATATTTGTTAGTTAATCATTTAAATGTTTTTAATATTAGAATGTACATAATATGTTTTTAATTTAAAACATTTTTTTTTATTTTTAATTATTTATTTTATTTCGGATAATTATGTTATTCTTTTTTATAATGAATATTCTTTTTTTATCATTAAATTATATTCAAAATTAATTTAATAATTTATTTATTTTTAATCTCTAAATGTTTTAATTAATTTATTTAAATTATTTAAAAATATTTTTTATATTTTTTTTCTTATTTTCAAGTTTTTTTTTTTGAATATAAAATAATACTTTTGGTTGGCAACGAGATCCTCGCGAATAGCCATCGAATCAAAAAATAAAAAAGGAAGAATATACAAAAAATGACCCATGAAAAGAACGGGATATTCACCTAAAAATAAATAAATATATTTGCTCTCGAATTAAATAAAAAAAAAGAGAAAAAAAAAGAAATTAAATTAATTAATAATGTTTAAAAATGAAGATGAACCAATGATTCTTTTTTTTTCTTAATAAAGCGCGATAAGTAAAATCTCGAATAAAAGGAAGAAAATAAAGAAGTATTATTTAAAAAAAGAAGAAGCTTTTCTAAAAGTAAAAGGTTTTAGATTAATCAGTTAAAGATGTGAATTTATTTATTTATTTTTATATTATTTTATAGAACATGTTTTTACTTTTATTACCTCCTTTTTATTTTATTTTATTTATTTAAACTTTTATTTTTTAATTGGTAAAATATATTCTAAATAATAATAATTTTTAATTTTATATATACTTAATTTGAAATATTTATTATTTAATTAATTAATTAAATTAATTGTATTTTGGTTATTTGTATTTTTATTATTATTTAAAATTAAATTTCTTATTTAATTTTTTATTTTTTGCTTTTTTTAATATTTAAAGACTTCATAATATATTAAAAATTCCATTAAATTTTTTTTAATATTTTAAATATTTAAATAAATAAGCATTATTAAATTGATTAAATAAAAAAAAACAAAACTTTCTTTTTATTTATTTATTTTTTTCAAAACCGGCTATTTATTTATTTATTTATTAAAAAATGACTTGTTCCTTTCACCAATTCATTTATTTATTTTTTTAATTAAAATCAGTAAAATATTTATTATACCTTATATATTTATGTATATATTCATTCCCTTTAAGTAATTTAATTTATACACGTTCCCGTTCATTTTTACTACCTTTACTAATTTATATAATTTAATTATTTTCTTTTGTTCGTATTTTAAATGGATAAATTAGAAATCAAAAATCTTTTTTTTTTTTAAATCCTGTTTTCCTTTCTTTACCTTAATTATTTATATATATATATATATATTATATAAAGGTTTATTAAATATTTATTTTAAAGTTTATTTTATTAAATTAAAATGTATTTTATTATTAAATTTTTTTTAAATATTTTTATGTATAATGCTGCATATTTCCAAAATATTTATTTGACTGGTCACTCTCCACAGATTGATTATTTTTATTCCAGTTGGATTATTCTTCTTTCTGGGTAAATTGAAAAAAAAAAGATGCGCTTTGAAAAAGAGTAAGGGAGAAAGGAATAATTTAAATAATGTCCAGAGGCAATTGAAAGGACAGATGCAGTCTAAGGATTTAAAATCTTTTACCATTTATAACTAACTAAATAATATTAAAATAGGTAATAAATGATTTAATAAAAGGTAAATTAATTAAAGGAAGAAATATCCAACTGGCATTTAATTAATTAAATAATTTAATTAAAATATCCCTTAATTTCATATTAAATTAATTTTAAGAATAAATATATTATTTTTTATTGTTTTATTAAAAATTTTATTTTATTTAATTATTTTTTGATTTATTTTTCATTTTCTTTAGTAATTATTTTCCTTCAAAATATTTAAATAATATAAATAAATAAACATATCAATATATAAAAATGTTCAAAGCTCAAATTTATTTAAAGTTTGTCAATTTACTTTTTCTTATTTTTGTTATTTAATTGATGTATTGTTTTTTAAATAGTTTAAACTATTTCCCAAAATCTTCATTAATTTTTTGACTTTTCTTTTTATTTAATTTTTGGTCTTTTAATTTATTTATTTCTACAGTATAACCTTACATTAAATTTTTCCTCATTCGTTCTTATTAAT
Organism: Meloidogyne graminicola; assembly: GCA_036172905.1. Taxonomy (NCBI): domain Eukaryota; kingdom Metazoa; phylum Nematoda; class Chromadorea; order Rhabditida; family Meloidogynidae; genus Meloidogyne; species Meloidogyne graminicola. The sequence continues at coordinate 1,032,621 of JARPZY010000016.1, read as the reverse complement.
TTACTTACACCTGTCCTTAACACTCCCTCTCTTTTCTTCTATTTATTTACTCAATAAATAAATATATTTTCCTTTCCCTCTATTTGTAATTCTTTTCTTTTTCTAAATTCCACCTGTGCTCAACTACCATATTTAAGGTTTTTTAATGTTTCTGATTTTTCCTTTACTTTCGCGATTTAAAAAGGCAATTTCTTTAAATTTATGTTTTTTTATAACATTTAAAAAAATAAATAAATAAATAAAATATAAATTCTAAGAAATAATCTTCAACAAAGAACATAATAAAGTTGGCAAACAAAAAGGCGGGAATGAATATAGGAAAAATAAAAAATGAAAGGAAAAAGCAGGAGAACCAGGAAAACCACCGGGGAAAAGAGGGTCCAGTCCACAGCCGGTGGGATGCGATTTATTGGTTCCCTATTCCTCCATTGGCCTATATAGCTTTTAGTTTTTCCCTTTAGGCGCTTTCCTGCCCATTCTTTTTTATTTATCGTCTGTCCGTGTGTTTATATGCTTGGCCTCCGCAACTTGCCCACCTAAGAGGTAAAGGCTTTGGTTGAGAATTGGCCTAGGGCGCAGTAAAGGAATAAAAGAAAAGAGAGTGTTAAAGGAATGGCCAATATATAGTTTAGTTTAGTTAATATTTAAAATGGTTGGCAATAAATGACAGAAGCAGGAAAAGATTAATTTATATATTTTGTAATTATTTTCAAAATTAAATAAATTTATTTTAAAATTTTTTGTTAAAATTAAAATATATTAGAAAATACCTTTCTCTCCTATGTATTCTTCCATTTTATATTTTATTTTAAAACAATTTATATTTATCTTAACCAAATGATGAAATTATTTTTTCAAGTTTTGTACCTAGTTTATCGGTGCCAAATGCTTATGCCGTAAAAAAGAATAAAAAAAAAAGTGAAGGATTCTAGGCCTTTTCTTTTTTTCTTTTTTTTTTTATTTTTGCTTAAGCCTTTATTTAATGAGAGAAAAAGAAGGGGAGAGGTAAAAGCAAGGAATACATAATAGGTAGGTGTAGGTAGAGGTGTAGCTTCTTCTATTTATAAACATTTTTTACTGAATAAAATTCTTTATTTTAATAGTTTTTAAACTAAAAATTTATTTATTTAATTTTAATAAAAATATATTTAATTAATTAATTAATTATAATCTTTTTATATTTTGTTTATTTCTTCTCTAAATATATTCTCTAAATAAGCAATAAAATAATTTTATTTATTTAAATCCTCTTAACCTTTTTATAAAAAATAAAACATTTTATAAATTCATTAAACAATAAACAATTACGCAATAAATATTGTGTAAAAAAGGTTTATTTTACTTGATTTTTTATTTATTTATTTATTTTTTCTTTTTCTTAAATATTTAATCGAATGATGGGAAAGAAGATTATAACCTATGTTGTATTTAGTTTATGTATATTGTATTTCCCTATTTATTAAGTACTTTTTGTATTAACAAAAGAGAATATTTTAATTTTCTTTCTATTCATTAATTTATTTATTTAATTTTCTAAATCCACGGAAATCTGATATTTTTTGATTATTACATACATTTATTTATTTATTTGTTATTTATTTTTCACCTATTATTATTATTCTTTACTTAACCGGGCATCTGTTTATAACATTAAATATATACGATACAAATAAATATTTAATTAAATATTTTAATAAAATAATTAATTAATTTAAATTATTTAAATATTAATTCTTATTTTAATTAATTTATTCAGAGGATTAATTAGAAAAATTAATTAATTAATGAATACTGTTGATTTAAATATTGAGTCAACAATTCAACAACAAGAACGTAAATTTAAATGTCCAGAATGTCCAAAAGCATTTAAGTTTGTTAATTTATAATTTTTTAAAAATTAATTATTAATTAATTTAATTAATTGTTTTTTAATAAATTTATTAATTTTAGATTCAAGCATCATTTAAAGGAGCATTTGCGCATTCATTCTGGCGAGAAACCTTTTGAGGTAAAATTTTTAAAAAAGTTGGAATTATAATAAATTTTTATCCTTTTTTTTTTGTCTTATTTTTTAAAATTTCTTTTGGATAATAAAATCCAATTAAATAAAAGGGGAATTATTTTTATGGGAAAAGGAAGAAAATATAAAAGGAAAAGAAGAAGAAATGTGTCCAATTTATTTGACACTTGACCCAAGTCCAGAAGGTGAATTGAAAATAAAAAAAATTGATGATGTATGTATGTATGTATATTATAATAAATAATAAGTAGTAAAACATAAATAATTCTTTTAGTAATTATATTTTGAAAAAATCCATAAATTTTTATTTATTTTTTGGGTAATACATAATTAAAGGAAATAAAGAATTAATATTTAAAATAATAATAATAAAGTTATTAAGAGGTCAAATTATTAAAAAAAATATTAATTAATTAATTAAATTAAAGCTATGAATATTTAAAATTATTTATTTAAATAATAATTTAATATAAAATAAAATTCTAAGATTCTAACTTTAGATAATTTTAAATAACAAAAACATTTTTTTTAAAAAATTTACAAAAAAATAAATAAATATTTACATTACCTACTATTGCAATCAATATTTATTTAAAACAAAAACGAATATTTTTTTAAAAATTTTTCTAATCAAAATCTTTTCTCTATTTATAAAAAAAAAAGATTAGTTCTTCTTTAATATTTATTTAATTTTTAAATAAAAAATAAATTAACCCCTTAAGGATTTTATTATTTTTTGCCAGAAGGCATTATATTTATTTATTCACACCTTCATTGTATTTATTTTTTATTCACAAAAATTGTTTAATCCTTTTTGAATTAAAAAAAACAGAAAAGAAAAAAGAAAGAAAGAACCTTCTGCCTTCAATATTTAAGTATTTCTCTCCACTCAATCATTTTTGTAAATATAATCTTTACCTGAAGAATTATTTTTATTTTCTTTTAAATAAAATATTTAAAATTATTTTTTTTTAATAATTTTAAATATTTATTAAATATTAATTAATTTATTTTTAAATACTAAAACAATACCTAAATATTTTATATTATTTTTTCTTTATTGGGTTCTCTTTCTTTTTTATTTCCTAAATCAGCTGCAATTTGGATATCCTTTGGGATTTAATTTATGTAAAGGAAAAGGGAAGAGAAGCTTTTCTTTTCAAAATATGAGAATATATTTATTTATTTTTATATATGTATATTTTAGACAAATTTCCATCGTTCCAAATAATTTTCCAAATTTATTTCTAACTCAATCTTTTTTTCTAAAATTTTTTAAAATTAATTTTAATTATTTTATTATCATAATTATTTAGGTATATTAATTCGATGGAATTAATTTTTATTTAAATTAATTTTTGGCCCCTAAAATTTAATTAAATATTTTTATTAAAATATAATTTTCCTTTATTTAAATTAATTAATAATGCCAAATAATCACTAATTTGCCATTTATCCCTCTTTCCCTAATTTTTCATTATTTTCTTATTTATTTCAATTTACATTCCCGGCACACCTCTTTTCTTGAAAAACCTATTTTCTTCTTCTTTTCCCACCTTTTGCTTCATCTCATTTTATATTATATGGCATGCTTTATTCATATATATACATATTCTCCTTCCTCTTAGTTTCACACGGTAAAGGCAAAGGGGAGACTCACCTCACACAAATAAATTGGATTAATCTGCCTCTAGGCAAGCACCGATGTGCTTCCCTTTCTTTCATCTTTTCTATGGGCCATCCCTCTTTTTTGTCCTTTTTTCTACCTCAACAGGATGGCCAAGAGATATAGTCCAATAGATGGTGCCAGGCATTGGGACGCGCACATTCTTTTATATATTTATTCCAGGACTAGAGTAACTCATTATACAATGAATGTATGCACGCAAATTGGATATTTTTCCAATTAATCCGTTTTTGTATATTTTTTAAATTTAATTCTTAAAAATGAAATTTTATTTACTGATTTTTAATTAATTTTAGAAAATATTCCTTTAAATTTAATTTTTTTATTTAGATTTGGATTAAAATTTTAATTTTCTTTTAAATCAACATATATTTAAATTAATAAAAAATTTAAGAATTAAATAAATTAATCCTTTAGATATATAATTTTATAAGTTACTATATAATTTTTATTAATATTTTATTTACTTACCTTTATAATCCCGCCCTTACTTTCCTCATAATAAGAATAATAAATAAATAAATATACTGTCCTCCTAATATTTTACGATTATTATAAAATATATTTTTTTTTTTTACATTTATTCTATTCTTTGGTTTATTCTCGTAATTCGTTCACCCATTTTCTTTTTTAATTTTCTTTTCCTTTTTTTCCCGGCCTTTATTTTTATTTAATAGGCTATAAGGTTTATGATTTAATACCTTTTGTTTTGTTGGCCATTTTATTTACCATTTTATTATTTCATTATATTTATATATATTCTTGTCTATTTATTTTATTAGAATTTAATATTATTCTTTTTTTTTCCTTTTATTTAAAAAACCTTTCTGTACCTTAATGGGCGTTAATTCTTTCCCTCATTGGTTACCTGAAAATTAATTCACATCATTTATTTAAAAAATTATTTTTATTTTTAAATTTAATATTTTTATTTAGTGTCGTCATTGTTTAAAACGTTTTTCACATTCTGGTTCTTATTCTTCACATATGAGTAGCAAAAAGTGTCAACAACAACAACAACTCGCAGCTGCTGCTTCTGCAAATGTTGTTTCCAATAAATCAACGAATGAACAAATTAATTCTTCATTTTCTTCTTCAACAGCTTCTTCTTCCTCTTCACCTTCATCTACAATTAATTCTTCATCAATTTTTGGAAATCATCATTCATCATTACCCCAAACTTCTCCTTTAAATAATATTTTTAATAATTTTGGTTATTCAACAGAATTAATTGAACATTTACGTTTATTTTATTCCCAACAACAACAACTTTTAAAACAACAAAATTCTTCTACATTATATTCTTTAATAGATTCAACAATAAATAATACATCATCATTACCTACTACTATTTGGGTTTATTTTAATTAATTTTATTTATTTTTATTTTATTTTAAGGGACAACAAAATTCTTCTCTTTTTCCTTTTCAATTTTCTACTGCTTCTACTTGTTCTCCTTTAAATTATTCTAATAATTTTATTCATTCAACATTGTCAGATTCAATTAAAGGAAAAGCTCAAATTGATATAAAATCACCTAATAAAAATGAAGAAGAATGTCAATACAAAACAAATAGAAAACAAAATGGTTTTTTTTTTTTATTTAAAAAATATAGAAAATGAATTTATTTAAATTTAATATTTTTTTCAATTTTATAGTTAAAAATACCCCTCCTTCATTTTTTGATCATCTTTGGCAAAATGTTCAACAACAAAAAAATGAAAATAAATCTGATACTATAAATACTTTTAAAACTTTAATGTTACAACAACAATTAGCTATGGCTGTACAACAATGGATATTTAATGCAAATTTAATGAAAAATGAGGGGGAGACTAATAAATGCATTGGGGATGGAGAAGAAAAGAATAATAATGTAATAATTTTATAATTTTTAATTTTATTTAGTAAAAAAAAAATATAGATAGTTTATTTTAACAATTTTTCAAAAAATTTTAAAAAAAATTAATGTTAATTTAATAAATAATTTATATAATACCCAAAATAATCTTTTGTTTTGTATTGTATTACCTTTTATTTAACTTTACAGTTTTTTCTTTCACTTAAAAATTATATAAAAATAAATAAATAAATAAATATATATTTTACAGCTTTTATTAAAACATTCAAATAAACAACAACAAATAAAAACTTTAATTGAATCATCTTCTGAAGGAGAATTTAATAATAAAAATAATAATAATTTAATTTCATCAGAAGAATTATTTTTAAATAATAATTCCTCTTCTTCTGTTGATTCTATTGAATTAGATGAATGGAGACATTCTGCTGCTGGTTCTGTTCTTCGTTCTCGTTCTTTTCTTTCTGATCAACAATTAAGAATACTTGCTGAACAATTTAGAAAAAATTCTTTGCCAAGTAAATATGAATTATCTTCTTTGGCAGAAAAAATTGGTGTTAATAAAAGAGTTGTTCAAGTTTGGTTTCAAAATATGAGGGCTAAGGTAAGGAAAATAATTTTTATGAGTTAAACTTGAAGGCAATTGATCCACCAATTAAGTCAAATATTTAAATAATTTTTTTGTTTGTTTACTTCCAAAATAATTTCGCTTTTTCGGTTTTACTTTTTTTTAAAAAAAAACTTTAAAGTCTTTTAGGTACCTTAAAATTTTAATAAAAAATTTTAGGCAAAAAGGGCAAACAGATTAAGTGCAATAAGTGATCGTTTAAGTCGTAATGCTATGAAAAAAGCTTCAGTAAAACAACAGCAACAAAATAATCAAAAAATAAATACTATTAATGAAAAAGAAGAAACAAATAAAAATATTTATAAATTAAATCCTATTGATCCTGCTTTACTTCAAAAATTAGTAAATAATGTTATTAATGGAGCTAAAAAAGCTTTACAGATTGAAGAAAAAAATAATCAATTAAATAATATTATAGAAGAGGTAAATTTAAAAAATATAATTTTATTTTGTTTAAGAAAACCTTTTTAATTATTTAAAAAATAATTTTTTTTTTCTTCTCATATGTACTTATAAAAAGCTCTTAATTTAATTATATAGAATATATGTATTGTATGTATTTATTTATTATTTTAAATATATTTTTAGTTAAAATAATACTTTAAGTAAATTCAAGATTCTTAAGTTTTTCCTTTCTTTCTCTTTTTCTCTCTCTCTTAAATTAATTATCTATTATAATAGTTTCACTTTTAATTCCACATCTGTGAATACTCAAAAACGATTTCCAACTGTGAACTTTTTTTTTTTTTTTTTAGGAATTTAGAAATATTTGAGGGTTCTTGTCTAAAAAATTATATTTTTTATAAATTAAATTTATTAATAGATTTTTAATTTTTTTTTAAATTTTTTAAGATTAAAAATTTATTAATTTAGTACATAAATATATACATATAATATCATTTTTAAAATTTAATTTTTTTTTTTGATTTATTTATAACTTATTATTAGTCAATCATTTCATTTTATAATTTAATTTATAGATTTTTACTTTCTTAAATATAATTTTATTTATTTTTTCAAATAAATACATTCATATGTTTATTTTTTTTTATTTATTTCTGAATTTTCACCTTTTTTTAAAAAATAAAGAATAAAAAGGGAAAAAATATTTTTATGAAGAGAAATGAAGATGAATTACTAAAATTATACAACAATAATGTCCATATTTAAAAATATATATTTATTTATTTCTCTCTTTTTTTTTTCTTCTTTACATTTTTTTATATAAATGAATTATTAATGTTTATATTGGGGAGATGGTCATTAAAATTGAAGTTGATGTATTGTTAGGAAAATTATTTTTAAATTATTTTTTATAAAAATTAAATAATAAATAAAATAAAATATTAATTAAATAATTTTAATTAAAATAAATAAATTAATTAATTAATTAAAATTAAATTATTTAAACTTTTTAGGAATCTCCTTTAGATTTATCTTTTAAAAAAGAAGATCTTCTTCCCGATCCTGAACTAAATAATAAAAATATTATTAATCAAAATGATATAAAAGATGAAATACCTGAAATAATTAAAAATGAGATTATTAATAAACGAAAAAGGAAATTAAGTTTTGGAAATGAATTAAAAAAAGAAAAATTAAATATTGAAGAATTAAATAATAAAAATTATTTATTTGGTTTGTTTTTATTTTAAAATTATTTAAAAATTTAATTTTTCTTTAATTTGACAGATTTTATTGAAAATTCATGCCAATCTATAGTACAAAATAATGAAAAAATAATTAAAAAAGAAATTGAAGAAAATAGAAATAATTCTTCCCCTCTTTCATCAAAAATTGTTTTAAATATTAATAAAAATGATTTATCTTTATCACCTTCTTCTTCTTCTTCTCCTTCTTTATCTCAAAATAATTCTACATCATCTTCACCAAATAATAATTATTTTAATAACAATGATAACAATAATTCTTTAATAAAATCATCTTCAACAATTTGGCCTAATTTAATTAATGAAAAAACAAAAAATTCAATTTCTTCAACTTTACTCTCAATTATTGGAAATGAACAAAAAATAAATGAATGGAAAGAAGTAATTAATAAAAATAATTTAAATTAAAATTATTTATTATTTTAGCATCATATTGTTGATGAACAATTCTCCCCATATCATTTAGAAGATCAAGGAAGAGAAAATTCTTATAATCAAAATTCTGAACATTTTGACAAAGAAAAGGAATTAATAAACACTCAAAATGACAAAAATGAAAGTTTAAAATCTTTTGGTCTTTCACCTACAAAATTAAGACGTGTCAATCAACAAGATATTCAAAATAATCAAAGAGATGAAATTACTGGACTTTATATTTGTGATATTTGTGACAAAACATTTAATAAACAAAGCTCTTTAGCTCGACATAAATATGAACATTCTGGTAATATATTTATTTATTTTTTAATTAAAAAGTGAAATATTTCTGAAATTTAAAATGATTTAAAAAAAAAAAAATAATGTTTTTTATAATATATTTTTCTCAAATAAACATTATATCTTAAAAAACATTTTATTATATTTTTTTACTTAAAGAAAACTTTTATTTATAAAATTATTTTTATTATTTTAAAATATAATTAATTAATTTATTTAATGTTTTAATTAATTAAAATAAATATTTATATTTTAATTAATTAATTTTAAGGTCAAAGACCTCATAAATGCGAACATTGTGAAAAAGCTTTTAAACATAAACATCATTTAACAGAACATAATCGTTTACATAGTGGAGAAAAGCCTTTTCAAGTAATTTAAAAAAATTTAAAATATTTATTTATTTTTTAATTATTTTAGTGCAATAAATGTATGAAACGTTTTTCTCATTCTGGTTCATATTCACAACATATGAATCATAGATATGGTTAATAATTTTAATAAAAATAATTTAATAATATTTATTTTAAGCTTATTGTAAACCTTATATGAATAAAAATGGAATATCTAAAAATTCTAATGAATTTATTGATAATAATGAAATAATAAAAAATGAAAAAATATCTGAAGAAAAAGAAGAAAATTAATTTAAAATTAAAAAAAAAGAAATTGAAGAATAAATTAATTATGTGATTATTATTTTGGGAACTTTTTTTTCCTTTTTTGACCTCAAAATAATTATTTAAATTTTATTATATTATTACCTCTATTTTAAACTGTTTTCGATCTTCCTTTTGGTGCTATATATTATACATTAATAAATTATTTAAATATTTTTTATTTTAAGGATATTTGGACAAACAATTAAATTTTAGAAAATTATTTTATTTTAAGATAAATTTAAAGACTTGTTTTGTTTATTCCAAATATCTAACAACAAATAAATATTATATCTGTTCAAACAATCTTTTATTTTAATTTTTTTACTGCCATTTTACATATATATTATGCAAGCAAATTTTTTCAATTAATTCTTTTGCCTTTTTTTGTGCAATTTATTTTTTTATTTATTTTTTAAATTAATTTTTTATTGAAATCAATTGAATTCTTCTTGCCATTTGTGTATATATTTTTAAAATTATTTTTTTTTCTATTTTAATTTTAATTTTTAAAATAATTGAATTAATTAATGATTAATATATTTAAAATAAATAAATACAAGCATTAATTAAAATATAGAAAATTTTATTTATTTATTTTCCAAAATAAGTTCAATTTTTTTTACAAAAAAATAATCTGTTAAAAATATTAATTTTTCTTCTCTAGTCTTTTTATTTTAAATAAATTTAGATTATTTATTTTTAAAATTATTTAAATAGTTATGTATATATGGTATTTATTTTAAATATAAATACAACATTACATAATTTTTAAGAATTTATTTGTTCTTTTAATATTTCTTAAAGTCATGCACCTATAAATAAAAATCACCATTTTGGTTTATATCAAAAATTGCCGAACTAATCAAAATTGCATAAAATTATTCACAAATTATTTTACATTAAATATTCTTTATAACCATAATTGAGTAAAGAAAAATTATGTTCTAAAATAATTAATTTCAAAATTATAAGGAAATATGTAGTATATTTATTTATTTAATTATTTATTTATTTAATTAAATATTAATTTGAATCAAATTTTATGCTTTCATAAGCATTAATATATACTTTCTTTATATTTTTTGCGCATCCTTTTTGAATAATAAAAGTAAATGAGTATTTGCGCAATATTCTAGTAAATATATTAAATAAAATTGAATATATTTATTGTATGCCGAATATCCAATTAAATAATATTTTTTATTTCCCGCATTGAAGAATATTATTTTTAGGTATCGGAAAGATAAAAGAATAATCTTAAAAACGGAAATTTAAATATATTTCCTAAAAAAGAGAAAGGAAGAACAATTTAATAAAGGTTTAAATTAAAAATAAAATGCTTAAAATATTTTTAATTTATTTTACAATCATCTACATACATCCATATAAAATAAAAACAAAATATTCATCTATATTATCTATCAACTATTTTTTCCTTTCATATTACATTCAATTCTTTAGACTACTGAATTTGTAGGATGTAAAGGCGGCGGAGGAGGATACGAACTGTTTTAATTATTTAATTATATGTTAAAATAATATGTACATACCTCCGCTCATTCACTGGATATTGTTGATATGTCGGCGGAGTTGGAACAGGAAACACTTAAACATATAATTTTAAATATATATTTAAAATTTCTTAACTAACCAAAACAAGGTTGTGCAAAAGCATTTAACTGTTCCTCTTGCATTTTCTTCCTTCGAGCATATTCAATCATTTGCAGACGTTGAATTCGTTCATATTCTGCCTTCTCATTCCGATAGTTCAATATTACATAGACAATAGAACCAACGACAAAGCAAGGTGCCAAACTAAGCAAAATATAAATAAAACTGAAGTATAAAAAAGCGATAGCCTCAAACATTGAAAGACTTTTGTCGGTTATAAGTGAGAAAATGGAATGTTAAATAAATTGCTTTTATACCCTATACATTATAGATCGGCTAGGCTTGTTTTTTCGATTTTCGCGTTTCTTCGGTTTAAGTTTTTTGACCGGAAAAACCAATCGGCAATAGTTTAAAACATATAAAATGATTTGAAACTTTACATAAATTTGTATTTTTATTTTTTTCCTAAGCAAGTATTTCAAGCATTTTTCTAATCATTTTGAGAGAACTGGAGAAAAAATTCAGATGTATAGACATTGAAGAGTGATTTTTGGTAAAACATGAGCAATTGGGCATCACGAAAGAAAGGTAACAGGTCCTAATAGACTTTAATGTGTCATGTCATTATTACAATATATAAATTCGTAACAAGTTTTGAATATTTAGTTTCCTTGCATAATCATTTTAATATTGGGACAAATCACGGACTTCATTTTAAAAAACACCAAAATAGAATAAAAGGGTATCCCACTGATAAGGTAAAATTATATTGGGTATCGATTAATAAGGATATAACCAAACAAAATAATTTTTAACCAATGATTTTATTACATTCAAAAAATTGGGAAAGTAATGCTGCAAATTTTCTCTTTTCCCAAGCTGGCAAATTAGTGCTTAACAATGCAATATCTTTTTCATCCATTGCAGTCATAATTAGATAATTTGGATAACGTATTCTTCTTTCGTCAACTAAAGAGGAGGCAACGGCAAATGAAAGCAAATGATGGAACTTTTCTCGATTTTTGACTAATTCTCTACAAACGCATGATAATAAATGTTCAAGCTTGTCAGGGAATATATTTTCAATTAAAAATAGTATGTCTCGAGGTGAAAAGACTTCACTGTTGTTTAGTGCTTGTTGGCGACGATAATTACTGCTCTTAAAGAATTTATGTTAATTAAAATAACTAAAGGTTTGAGGACTAATTTATAGCCTTAATTAAAAAAGATAAAGACTAACCTGAATAAAAAATTCGGGAAGTAATTGTGTAATAATTGGCGATAATACATCCAATAAAATAGGCATAGAGATTAGCAATGTTCGTAGAAAGCTTAATTCAGCCAATAAATATTTTCTTTTAATTGTCTCCGCAATATTTTTAGTGTTTAGTTGGGTTAAAGAATTAAACATACTAAGGCATAAAGCACTTAAATCTTTTAAATCTGGCAACAATTCAGGTTGACGAGCATTAAACTGAAAGAAAGTTTAAACAGAAAGTATTTAAATAAAAACAAAAGTAAGTGGAATGTTAACAGAAAATAACTAACAAAATTTTTCTAAAAAAACTTTTATTCAACAAAACACCAATTTTTACTCGTTAGTTATATTTTTAATTCTTTTTAGAATACATTTTAAATTATCGAAAACTATGCAAATTTCTATGGAAGAAATGTATACAAAGAATTGTTGATAAAATTTCAATATTTGATAATTACAATAAATTACCAAGAATATTTTATATAATCTCAATCCAAATTCATATTATTTAAAAATAAACCTTTAATAGTTTTTCCCCAATTTGTAAAGAAAATATTTTTGGTTCTGGTTCAGCTTCCATTAAATTAATCATTTCAACTGAAAATGGCAAATCAACTTTATGTTGCTGTGAAGCAAGTAAATATAAAAGTCTTAGAGAAGAACGAACAGTATTTGGCGATGCATTTGATAATTGTTTAAAAGGCACAGAAGCAATAATTTGATTAATCTAATTTTTAAAACTAAAGAAATTAAGATTAAAATAAACCGTTCTTCTAGACAAATTACGAAACAAAAATTCATAATTGGGATGAGTTTCAATTTCATTATCGTTAAATTTCTCAAAAATTGATAACAATGAATTCCAATCACTCTGTAAGTCATCTAAATTATAAAAAATAATTTACTTATAAGATAGAATTTATTAAAAATATTTTGCTATCCATGATTAAATTTTAGTTTTTCAATGAAAATAAAGAAAAAAAGTAAACAACACAAAAAAATGCTTAAAAACTAAAAAAATATAAAATTACTCAGAAAAAATTAATTAAAATAAAATTCAGTCTAATTTATTAAATTAAAGAACCTTTCGGTAATTTTCTTTTTCTCTGTCGTTCTTTAGCTAATTTAGCCCAATTCAATTTCCCATTCCTTAGAAATTGTGAAGGAAGTAATTTAAGTAATGATTCTTCGATAGATTGTCTACATTTTCCAAATCGAATTGTCGAATTTTTGGAAAGGCAAAAAAGGGTATGTTGGAGGGAGTTAGTCCTAAATAAATTAAAATTGATGATTATAAATAGATTTAAAGTAGATTACTTTTGAGAATATGAGACAATAAAATCAATTAATTGAAAGTGTAGTTTGTAATGACAAATAGCCAAAAGTGAAGAAATATTACGAAAAATCAAAGCAAACAACTAAAAAAGAAAATTAAGATTAAAAAGGAATAAAAAACAAAAATTAAAGAAAATTAGCTTTAAAAGATCTTTTAATTTTTTAGAATAAATATTAAAATACTTTTCTTTTTTTGCGACAAAAAGTCCACAATTTCCTATCCGCAAGTTATAATATGGATCCAGAGAATGTGAGGTCATAGAAGTAGATTTGTAATAAAAACAAACTTTTTAAATAAAAATAACGACCCACCCGGACCTTTTAAATATCAAAACATAATAAAATTTCAGTCGAACACTTTAATGTTTCTATTACTATATTTTAAGCATGATTTTGTGGGAATATTATTTAGTCATTAATAGAAAATTGCGGACTCATGTCAAAACAAAATATTGAAAATATAGAATAAATGGAAAATAATTTACCGCAGAATTATATGTGCATAAAATAGATTGACTTTCATCAATTTCAAATAATTCTTCTGTAATTTGATTTTCGGCTGCCGAATCCTTTTTAATACTTTTAGTACATAATTCAATTAAAGCATTACTTCGAATTCGTTTAAAAATTATTTTGCAACTTTGTTTTATTGTTTCGGCTTGTGATTTATCAAAATCAGATGTAAAAGCTAGTAAGAGAACTGTGCAAATTTGAAGGAAAGCACATTGATCAAAATACTTAAAATAATAATAAAAATATTGAAACAAAAAACCTGAACGTTTATTTGTTTAATTAAATTTGTCCAGATAGAAAGCGAATCTTGTATTAACTGTTTTTGTGTTTTTTCTGAACTTACTCCAAGTAAATAATTAAGTTCAAAAAGAATTGTTTGAAATAAACAAAAAGTTAAATTTGAAGCTATGTCGCGATCCCCTTAAAATTAGAAACTATAGCCAAAAAAAAAAAAAAATAAATTTTTTTAGGAAACAAAAAGATTAGGTTTTAAGCAAATAATAATGAAAATTAAATAAACCAAAATCATTTTCTAAATTTAAATAGATTTAAAAACCTGAATTCCAATATTGAGAACATCTCTCAATCATCTCATTACACTTAATCAGATCTCGAGTACGTTTAGCAGTCATAATTGGAACATTTTCAATTAATAAACGAAGAATAATAACGAAATTTCTTAAAAAATAAAATTTTATCGAAAATATAAAAAAATTATGTACCTTTTTTCTTTTATTCCGTTACCCAAAAATTCTAATAAAATTTTAGAATGCTCATATGAGACAAGAGGGCTTAGCTCGCGAAAATATACAACAAATTCTTTTAAACTCGAATGAGAAATTAAAAAATCAGAGTCTTGAGGATTCTGACTATGTTCAAGAAAATGTTGAAATAATTCATTTCCATGTTGGAGTATAACCATGACAAAAATTAATTAAATATCCTATATGAATAAAAAATATATGTAAATAAAATTTTTATTAAAAAAGATGTCCGTTGTTGAAAAATCGAAAAATAATTCAAAACTCTGAACAGGCAATTTATATGCGCTCTGAGGCGTCCTTTGTTCTGTTTAAATCAGAAAGCATTTAGAACAAAAATTTTAAAAGTTCAGTTCGAGAAATGGTGAAATTTTCCTGGAGGACCCGGGACTGAAAAAATTGTAAACGGACAGGGTGTCCAATTGATCTCTACTAGCGCTATGTAAAAAAATTCTGCGAATCGATTTAATAATCACATTTTTTAAAACTTGCATTTTTCTTAAATTTTAGAATCATGTCGGATAATGCTTTATTTCCTAAAAAATATGTTTTTGGACAATATACTTTCGTCGAACCAAATTTAAATATTAAATTTCCTTCATTCCAATGTTGTTTGGTTCATGCTTCATCTTCTAAACAAATTCCGATACAATCTACTTTGAAACCGCCTTTACAAACTTCTTTGAAAACTACATTACAACAGCCTTTACAAACTACTTTAAAAACTTCACTACAACCTCCTTTACAAACTTCAGTACAACCTTCTTCCCAACCTTCCGTACATTCTGTGCCACAATTAAGACCTTCTTTGAAACCTCCCCTACGAACTTCTTTAAAAAATTCAGTACAACCTCCTTTACAAACTTTAGTAGAATCACATTCGCAACTTTCTGAACAACCAGCGTTACAAACTAAGGTGGAACTTTTTCCACAACCTTCTTTGCCACCTTCACAACCTTTGCAAACTGCCAATTCTTTATTAGACGAACATGAGGACATGGATGAATGTACGTATTATAGTTTTGTTTTTAATAATCTACATATTTAGTTGTTCTTAGTGATCATGGAAATAAATCTGGATATTGGTAATTAGGTCTCTTAATAACAATAAGTAATTTAAAAAAATTTTAGGCTTTCGTTTATTCGTCCTAATTTGGTTTTTGACGTTTTGCCTAAATCCTTACAGCAATTTCGCAAAGTTCTTTCTAATTTTCAATCCATTTATCCAAGGGGATCTGGTATTGTTTTCTGCATGTCAAAGTATTAGATCTTTTTAATTATAATTATTTTTTTTTTCAGGAAAGAATGTGATTCTGTTACTGAAATGCTTAATGGTGCTCTGCCATTTCATATGGACTTACCGGATTCAGTACGTAATGAAACTCAACGAAGATGGGAAAATAATGAAGTAAAAATTCTATGTGCGACGCCTGGTTCGTTTTTTTTTCCTTGAATATATGAGAGAAATTAGAATAATTGTCTTAAAAAAATTTTATTTTGTAACAAACCATTAACAAAATTATAAGCTTAGTTTACGACTTTTGAAAGTCAAATAAGCTGTTAGACCTCGATTCTATGGTTAATTATTTTCTATAGCTTTTGGCAAATCAGTAAATAAAGCAAATGTGCGTTTTATTATACACCATACATTACCTCAATCTTTGGAACAATACGAGAGGCAATGTGCACTTGCTGGCATTGATGGACAGCTTTCTCATTGTGTTCTGCTTTATAGTTTTAACGATCATCTGCGTGTGCTTCGCCTGATCAAGGAAGATGTTCCAAAACCTCCTCCAAATGTTTTAGTTATGAAAGAAAATTCATTGAGAACTGTTCTCCGTTATTGTGAAAATGTAGATGAATGTAGAAGAACGAATTTGGCTTCTTGTTTTGGAGAGGTTAATTTTATGTCCTTACTTTAACTCGACATAATTATAATTTTAGAGGGATATTAAGATTTGGATTATTTTAATTTAAAAGGAATTTAATCTTCTTTAGTCTCTTTTTATATTTTTTGAGGGAGTTTTTAAAATTTTTAACTTTAGAAATATTCTTCTGAACAATGTCTTGCGACTGCTTGTCCCTGTACAATTTGTGAGGCCGTGATGGATGGAAAACATCAATTAAAATTATATGACTTTACTGGGGAAGCATTAGCCGTTTTTTCTTCTATTGGGATGTTAAAAAATGTTGTACTCAGTTATGTGGCTGATCTTTTTCGAGGATGTTTAACTAAAAAACGAGTTAAACAAACAGTTATTTTTTTTAATTTTTTAAGAATACAATTAAAATTATTTTTAGATTGATGAAAATAGACATGGTCGTTTGCCTCTCTTTGGTCTTGGGAGTGGTCTTACTGATTTTGATTGTCAACGTTTTATGCAAAAACTTGTTATTGATGATTATCTTAATCTTCGTTTGGTTAACACTAAACATGGAACTGTTATTGGATATGTGAATCTTGCCAGGAAGGGTTCAACTTTGCTAAATAAATATAAACAACAAGAGAATGTACCTCCAAATGAACGAGTTAGTTTAACAAATTAATACAATTTTTTATGTTCTGATTCTTGATATTTAGATTTATTTGCATGTTTCTGATGCAAAGGAGAAGAGGCGAAGTAGCAAAAGTCATACAGATTTGGATGAGGATGAAGCAGGCATTAGCATTGTCAATAAACGAAAAAGACTGAGTTCTGTTTATTGATTTTGTTGCATTATGGATATTTTATAATTTTTTTGGGGTAAATAAATTTATTAGTTTAATTTTTAGGCCAAATTACAATGTCTCCTTTCGTGAATTTTGGTTGATCTATTATTATATTTTGAATATTCATTTCCTTCCTATAACTGATCTCAAAATATTTTTGTTTGTTAAATATTGTTTGCCTTTCCTTTTTTTTATTAATTATATCTTGTTAAATTCTATATAGAGGTTTAAGATTAATAAATTAATTAAATATTTTTTGATAACGATTTTGAAACATTTTTAAGTATTTGTATTTAATTAATCAAAAATTGTTTTGATTATCTTTAATTAATTAACATTAGAAATATTTATATTCGCGCATTAAATCAATATTATATATTTTAATAATTTATATTTGAACACTCGAAATCAGTTTTTTATTTTATTAAATTAAGAATAATTTTGGTCTCTATATTTTCATTTTTAAATTTCTTTAAATTAATTTTTGTTTTAAGTTCATTAAATTATAATAATTATTAAACTTATTATTTATTTACATTATTTATTTAAATGCCTTATAAATCAGATTTTCCACCAGTAGAAGTTGCTAATGAACCTTATCCTCTTCGTTTACTTTCCGCCATTTGGGAACATTTCTCTGAATGTCCTGAAAGGATTGCACTGGTGCTTATTTTTAAAATGAATATATTAATTTTTGCTTTATAATATGTATATAATTAGATTAATTCAAAAAACCCCAACAATGATTTTGTTACGTATGGTGAACTTTACCTTTTTTCTCTTGCTACTGCTGCTTTTTTACAAAATAAAGGATTTTCTCGTGATGATGTTGCTTGTTTAGTACTCCAAAACTGTTGGGAATATGTACCGATATTTTTGGGTATTGGTCTTCAAGGAGGAGCGACTAGTGGCGCTAACCCATATTTTACTGAAAGTTGTTAAGAATTTTAAAATTAAATATTATAAAAGTGAATAACAGGTGTTTTAGAAGACAATATAAATTTTAATTTAATATTGGTTAAGTTTTCTTAAAGAAAAAAAAGACCTTGATGGTTGGGATAGTTAATTATTTTACAGTCTTTAATATATTTGAGATTTATCATTATTTTAAATAAATAATTCAAATAAATATTTCAATTAATTTAAATAATTTAATATTAGGAGAACTTTTACATCAATTTAATGAATCTAATGCCAAAATAGTATTTTGCTCTGAACAAAGTCTAAATAATGTTATTAATGCTGTTAAAAGTGTGGAAACTGTAAAGGTATAATTATTGTAATTATTTTAATTAATTAATTAATTTTTTAGTTAATTGTTCTTGTTGAGTGTGGTTATTCTAAAAAACCTTTAATTTATACAGAAAATCATTTTCCTGTTGGAGTTATTCATTTTGGTCAAATAATTAGAACAGAACCATTAATAAATACTAAAATAACTTTAATGAATTGTAATCCTGAAAAAGACATTTTATTATTACCTTTTTCATCGTAAATATTTTTAAAAAATTAATTTTTTAATTAAATAATTATTAAATTTTAGTGGAACAACTGGTTCACCAAAAGGAGTACTTATTAGTCATCAAAATGTTGGAACAATGCTAAATATTTTAATTGAACATTTTCGAAATTATATTCATTCTTATATGAGACCAATATTTATTGAGAAAAAAGAGAATGAACTTTTACTTCTCCCATTCTTTCATTGTTATGGTTTTTGTATGTTACAGTCATGTCTTTTAAATGGTTCTACTGGTTTAGTAATGGCTGGATTTGATCCAATACTTTTTTGTGAAACTATTGAAAACTTTAAGGTTTTATTAATTAAATTATAAAATTAATATTAAATTAAATTATACATAAAATAAAGTTAAGGTATTATTCATTTCTCTGTAAAACCTTTAATATTATTATTTTTTTTTTTAACGAATTTTTATTTAAAAAAATTAGATTCGTCTTTTAAAAACTGTACCACCAATTCTTGTTTTTTTGGCCAAAAATCCAATTGTCTCCAATTATGATCTTTCATCTTTACATGTTATATTTTCGGGTGCAGCTCCAGCAGGATCAGATCTTTGTGAAGAAGTAATGTACAGACTTCCTAATATTCAACATATTTGTCAAGGCATGAAAATTATTTTAGTATGTAAATATATAATTTAAATAAATAAATATATTTATAAATTAAAAGTTTAATTAAAAAAAAATATTAAAAATTAAATTTAAAGGTTATGGAATGACAGAATTAACAGGTAAATGAACAATATAGATGAAGTAAAACTGAAGGGAGTAAGTTAATTAAATAAAGGTAAAAGACAAGAATTTAAGTTTTATATGAAAGGAAGGTAGTGAAGACTGAAGACAATAGTAATGTTACTCCCATATAAAATTAAAACTTTTTTTTATTTAAAATTCTGAAAATTTGTTTAATAAAAATTAATTTCTGAAAAATTCCTTTTCTTTTTACTAATTATTTTGTTATTTTAGTTGCTTCACATTTTCCTGTATTGGATAAACAACGTTATAAATCAACTGGAAAATTACTTTCTAATTTAGAAATGAAGGTAAATTGCCTATTATTTTTTAATAAATATTCTTTACAATATCTTTATTTAAATTGGATATGAATATAAATGAAATAATTTATATAAAATAATAATTTCTATTAGAATTAGAATGTTTGAAATTTTATACAAAAACTACTGTTTGGACAAGATTTTTTTTATCAATAATTTCAATAAATTAATTTGTTTATTAAAAATCTAGATTGGGCCTGATTTTGTTTTGAGTAATAATTTATATTAATTTTAGATTATTGAAATTAATTCAAATAATGAAGTAGAAGTTGAAAAAGGAATGCCTGGTGAACTTTTTCTTAGAGGACCAACAATAATGTTGGGATATTTAAATAAACCTGAAGAAACTTTAAAAATACTTAATTCTGATGGATGGTTAAGGACTGGTAAAAATATTTAAAAATTACTACTTTATTTAATATAAAGGTGATGTTGTTTATGTTGATAATGAAGGTTTTATTCATGTACTTGATAGATTAAAAGAATTAATTAAAGTTAATGGTCTTCAGGTAAATTATTTTTTAAAATTATTTTTGTCTATATTTTATTTCTTTAAATATATTTTTTATATAAAAATATTTTTAAAAAATTTATTTAAATAAGGTAGCACCTGCAGAATTAGAGGATTTACTTCTTTCACATCCGGACATTATAGATTGTGCAGTAATTGGTATTTCAGATCCAATGACTGGTGAATTGCCTTATGCATTTATAGTTCCTCGAGAAGGGGGTTCTCTTACTGAAGAAAATGTTAAAGAATTTGTAAAAGGTTTAATTAATTAATTTAATTAAATTTTAATTAAATTATTTTAGCAAAGGCTGTTTACTATAAACAATTAAAGGGAGGTGTTGAGTTTATTGATAAAATTCCAAAAAGTCCGTCGGGCAAAATTTTAAGAAGATTACTTAGAGAAAAGCTTACAAATAAAGAAAATAAATTAATTTCAAAAATTTAAATAAATAAATAAATATTTTTGGATTAAAACTTTGTTTTTTATATGTTAACCATTAAATAATTAATTATAAATATTTAAACTAGAAAAAAATTATTTCTTTTAATTAATTAATTATTTTGAGGATTATTAAATTTTGAAATTAATTTTAATTGAATTTTAAAATTAACAAAAATTTTAATAATAAATTAAATATAAAAAAAGAAATTCCTTCAAAATTATAAAGTCAGAAAAGAATGAAAAAAAAATTTAAGAATTTATTTAAAAAATTGTAAAAAACATTATTTATTTATTTATAATAGTATAATTTTAAAATTATGAGTTGATTATTAGTAAATTATTTTGGATTACTTGTTTACTGACTAGTATTAGATACTAGAAGTTGGCGGTCGATCTTTTTTTTTCTGAGGCTAAAAGCATTAATAAAAATCGTACTCGTATTTTGTATTTTAACTATTTTCTTATCTTCCACTGTACATTTTTTCAGTCAGAAAAAGCTGTTTGATTTTCCAGATTAAATTTTTAAAAATCGTCTCCAGGCTATTAAGGCTTTAAAAACTTTTTCCTAACTCTTTTTCCCTTCAATTTTAATATTTGAAAATAATTAATATAAATTATTTTATTTATTTATTTATTTTAATTTAAAAAAATATTTATTTGTGTTTAGATATTTATTTATTTAATTTATTTCGGTATTTAATAGTGCCTTTATTAAAATGTCAGAAACCTATAATGAATATAAAACATTAATGTTTTAAATAATATAAATATTTTAATTGAATTTTTTTTTAATTATTTTACAAGAAAATTGTTAAAAGGATTTCTTCTCTCAGAAACATTTAAAAAATTTTTTTCACCTTATGATAGAAATCAATTTAATTATTATTTATTAAATATATTTTTTTAATTAATTATATATATTATTTAATTATTTTAAATATTTTTTAAAATAAATATTTAAAATATTTTACATATAATTATTTTATTTAAAATATATTTCTTTTTTAAAATAAATATTTAAAATTATTTATTTTCTTAAATTTTGATTTTAAATCTTTTTTAAATGTATTTAAGGATTAAATAATAAATAAATAATATAAATATATTTATTTATTCTATTAGGAGATATTTAATGACTCAATATTTTATTTTTAATTAATTTAAAATATTTTATTTTTAATTAATTATTTTTATTATTTTATTCTAATAATTTAAGGTAATTATTAATTAAATAAATTCCATAAATATTTGTTGTTTATTATTTCCCTTTTAATTAAATAATTTAAATAAATAATTAATTAAAAATATTTTTAAAATTTTTGTATGGGAATTTTTATTTCCTAAATATTCTTTAAAATATTTTATTTAATATTTTATTGAAATAATTTAATATTAATTTTTTTTTTTTAAATTCTAAAAATGAACAAAATTTTTATCAATTTTTTTTTAAATTAAATAAATAAATTTTATTTATTAAAATAAATATTCGCATAATTTAAATATTTTTTTTTTAAATTAAATTCCAGACATTTCTTCCTTTTTTTTTTAAATTTAATTAAAGGATGCATTTAAAAATATTTCTAATTAAAAATTCTTAAAAGATTTTTTTAATAAAAAAAAAATCAAATTTTACTTCCTAAATATTTACAAGCAGCTGCTTTATTTTTTTTTTACAATTAAACTTTGTTCTATTTTAATTAAAATTCCAAAAAAAATAATTTTAATTATTTTTGAAAATATTTTAATATATTCTTTCTTTTATTTTATAATAATTTTTTTTTAATGTTTAATGAACCATTTAAAAAAATAAATATATTTTTAAGCAAAATTTCCTTAAATTATCTTCTTGGAATTTAAAAAATATTTTTAAACTAATTTTTAAGCTAAATTCTTTTTTAAGAAAACATTTAAAAATTTATTTTTAAAATTTATAATTATTTAAAAATAAATATAAATTAAATAATTTATTATTAATTTAAATAAATATTTTTTTAATATTAATATTTATAATTTAATTGATGTAAAATTATAAATTTTTTTTCTAATTTTTGATATCTTAAATTATTTTTAATTTTTTTTTTTAAGAAATATTTTTATTTTAAATTTTAATTATTATTTTTATATTATTTATTTATTTGCATTTAAAATTATTTCTTTTTTCTTTTTATTTAATAAGTCAAATAGATTAAAATTAATTTTCCTAATAAAATATTTCTATTTTTATCTTCTTTTTAATTTTCATTAAATTTTAAATAAGAACATTTATTTAAAAAATTATTTAAAAAAAAAAAGGCTAAATATAAATTGTTAAATATATAGTTAATTTAACCTTTAGCCTTTAATTATTTTTTTTTTTTAAATATTTCATTTAAATGAATATATTATTTATTTATTTAAATTTAATACATTATACACATAAATATTCTTTTCTTTTATTTTTTAATAAAAAAAAATTGTTAATTTATTTTTAATAAAGCTATTTATTTATCATTAATTAATTTTTTTAAAGAAAAAAAGTCAAATATTTAATGTATTTCCTTAAATTGTTTTAAAAGCTTTTTTAGAAGAATTTTAATTTAAAATTAATTTTCTTTTTGTTTAAATATTTTCTATGCATTTTTATTTTTTATTTAAAAGAAATTAATTTTTAAATCATTTTTATTTAAAAATTAAAAATCTTTTTTAATTTATTTTAAATTTTAATAATTAAATTTATTAAAAAATAAATAATTATTTTAATAAATTTTACAAATAAATATTTATTATGTACATATGTATGTACTAAATATATTTATAAATAAAAGAAAAGTGCAAAAATACCTTCCTCTTTTTTTTTTTTATTTTTTAACTAATAATTTATTTCATTTCTTTTTTTTTCTAATAATTCTATTCTTTCGTGCTATACAACTTATTTTTAAACAAATTTTTCTTAGGAAAAAAAGATTTTTTATTCTAAAAATTTAATTTACTTTATAAAAAATAAATAAAATAAAATAAATTTTAAAAATATATTTATTTATTTATTTAATTTAAATATTTATTTGTTATTTAATTATTTTAAATATAATTATTTTTTTAAATTTAAATAATTAATTTATTTATTTTTATTATTTAATAAATTAATTAATTAAAATATTATTAAAATAATTAATTATTATTTTATTAATTATTTATTTAAATATTTATTTAAATATTTTAAAAATATTTAAAAATTCTTTTAAATTATAATTTTTAAAAAATACTTAATTTAAATAAAATATTATATAAATAATTTATTTTTATTTTTTATTTAATTTTTTATTAATATAAATATATTAAAAATAAAAAGGAAGTATTATTTACTCTTTACAAAATCCTCTTTTTATTATTTTTACACTTTTATTTTTTTATTTTTTTTATTTTTTTTTATTTCCTTATATTTTTAAATTATTGAGAGTATGACCTCATTCACAATTTTTTTATGTTTTTTAAAAGCTAAAATATAATTAAAAAATTATTTGCATAAAATAAATGATAATTAAATGGACAAAAGAAAATAAAATTGTTTATCAGACTTTATTTATTAATTTACATAATTGATTATTTTTTTATAAAATAAATATTTATTTAAAATAAAAAAATGTTTATATAATTTATTTAAAAATTAAAGCTTTATTTATTTATAAAAAATTTAATTATTAATATTCATTTAAAAATTTTTATTTATTTATTTATTAAAAATAAATTAATTTAATATTTAAATTATGTATTTTTTATTTTTTTAAATTATTAATTTTAATGTCAAGTTTTTATATATATTTTTTAAAGTATTAAATAATATTTAAAAAAAAAAAATTAATTTTATATTTAAAAATGTGTGGAAATAAAAAAGATGATGCCAATGTGAGGATATATTCCAAACAATTTTATTATTAATGTAAAAAGGAAAAGCAAATAAATAAATAAATAATAAAGAAAATAAAAGTATAAAGCATCGATTACAATTTTTTTAAATTAATGGAGTTATATTTTTTTTTATTTTTTAAGTCAAAAAATATAATAAATTGTATATTTAGTTTATTTAATAAAATAATTAAATAAATTTTTAAAAAATTAATTTTATTTTTTAATAAAAAAAAATTTAATTTTAATTAGTTTTTTAGTTTATGAGTAATTTATAGAATTTATTTTTTAAATTTAATTTATATATATATTTATAAATAAATATTATTTGTCTAATCTTTTGTTTTTTAAAATATAATCCTTTCTTTTTATTTAAAACTTGAAATTATTTATTTAAAAAAATTTTTTTAATTATTTTTTTTTATTATAAATAATTTATAATTAAAATTAACATTAAAATTAATTAATTTAAAATAATAAAAATTTAATTAAATTTAATATAAAAGCATTAATAATTATTTTAAATATTATTTTTTTTTTATTATATTTAAATATATATATATTTATTTATTTATTATTAATTTATTCTTAAAAAATACAAAAATTTAATTATATTTTTTAAATAATTAAATTGCGTGACTAAACAATGTACATAATATTACTTATTCTCTAGAGAAATAAAATAATTTATTATTATTAATTTTTAAATTTTATTTATTTTTTAATGTAACTTTAAATATTATTAAATTAATTAATTAATAAAATTTAAATAAAAATAAAATAATTTAATTATTAATATTTTAAATAATTCTTATTTAATTATTAAAGGAACAAATAAATTTACTATTTTATAAAAAATTAAAATTAATTTCTAAAATTTAATTAATTAATTTAATTTAATAAAAATATTTTTTTTTAATAAAAAATAAAATTTATCTTTTAATTAAAAATATATATAAATATATAATTTATTTATTTACATTATTATTTATATTTATGTAAATTATTTACCGTCTCATTTTTATATAATTTAATATATTATTTTTACTTTCTACTAAAACAAAGAACTTTTATTATTTTAAACTTTTTTTTTTTTCCTTTTTTTCATGTAATAATACCTATACATATTATTTAATAATAAAAATATTTCCCAACGGATATTATTTTAAATATAATATTATTATTTTTTATTTTACTTTGTTTTTAAATAATTAAAAAAAAAATAAATAAATAATTAAAAAGATATGTTCATTAAAATTAATTTTTTAAAAATTAATTAAAGGAATGAAAATAAAGTACATTATTTAAAAAAATACTTATATTACACATTATCCTTTATTTTAATTTTTAAGTTAAAAATACTAAAAATTATATTCGTGGGAATAAAAAAATATATTTATTTATTTAAAATATTTAAAAAATTGAAATAAAATATTGAAGTATTATTATTATATAATTAATCTATTATTAATTAATATAATTAAAAAATAATTAATATTTTAATTTTATTTAAATATTTAAACTATTTATATATTTTTAAATAAATATTTATTTTATTTTTTTTTTAATTTTATTTTAAATAATTTATCTATTAAATATTTGTTAGTACTTATTTATTTTTTTTTGTTCTCATTATTTATTTTTTTATTACTTCTAAAATTTTGTTTGTTTTAAACTTTATAAGGATTAAATTAAAAATAAAATATTTAATTAAAAATAAATAATTTAATTTTTATAAATTTATAATTAATTTTAAAATTATTAAATTATTACCTTTTTTTAAATAAATATATTTAAATGTCATCTAATTAAATAAATAAATACTTTAAAAAAATATATTTACATATGTATGATTAGTAATAATTATAATTCTTTTTTTTATTTTGAATTTACTAATACCCCCTTTTTATAAACTTATTGCTTACTTACATAATTATTTAGCTTTTATTTAAAGTACATTACATACAACTAAAGAATTAATTCACTAAATTTTTTTTATTCCTTAAATATTTATGTATTTAAAATTGTTTTTATTTCTTTTTAATTTTGCCTTTTTTAATTTAATTTAATTCTTTTTAAAATATATATTGTATTTATTTTAGTATTTTATTTTATATTTATAATTTAATTTTAAAATATAATTATTTTAATTTTAGTTAATTAAATTAATATTAAAATATAATTAATTAATTAATTCTTTATTTTTTCTTTCTCTTAATTTTATTTATTTAATTAATTAATTTAAAAATGAATAATACTTCAAAATTAATTTTAAATAATTCTTCTTCAAATTTAAATCAAAAACAATTTATTTCTTTAGCATCAGAAGATCAATCTGAAAATTATTTATCAGCTGCTTCAGCACTAGCAGGGGATGTATTTGAAGATAATAATAATATTTTATATAAAAGAATTCCAGCACAAATTTCTGAAACTTTAGCACCATGGCAACAACAAAAAATTAGTGAAGACGAGTAATTTTTAAAAAATATTATTATTCTAATAGAAAGGACATTAAAAAAATTAAAAAAGAATTTTAAAATTATTTTTGGGCTTTAATGATAAAATATTATTTATTTTTTAAATTTACAGATTTCTAGCATCTTTGCCTGTTTTTGATATGTTCCCTTTAAGTAATGGTGATGAAAATCATGTAATTCTTTATGCTTTGGTATTATTTATTTATTTAAATTAATTAATTTAATTAATTATTTTATAAGCTTTATGCTATTCTTTTTCTTGTTGGTGTTTGTGGAAATATTAGTGTTATAACATTAATTAGGTAATTATTAATTTAAATTAATAATTTAAATTTAAAGGCATTTACATTCAAATACTTGTTATGATAATACAATGGTTTATGTATTATTTCTTTGTTTTGTTGATTTAGCTTCTGTTGTACCTTTACCTATGGCTATTATGGACCAAGTAATTATTTAATAATTTTATTTAAAATTAATTAAATTATGTAAAGCTTCTTGGCTTTTGGATGTTTGGTACAACACTTTGTAAAATTTATAGAGCACTTGAACATGTTGGAAGAGCTTTAAGTACTTTTGTACTTGCAGCTATGGCATTTGGTTAATTAAATAATTTAATTAATTAATTAATTATTTTTAGATCGTTTTATGCGTGTTTGTTATCCACATAGAAAAACTAGGTAATTTATTTAATTTTTAAATTAAATTTAATTATTTTCTTTTTTTTTTTTAAGTCGAAGAATGGTTTTTATTCAATTATTTTTATTAACTTTATTAACTTTTGTTCTTCTATCTCCTTTACTTATAAAATCTTCTTCAAGAGAAATTGTTTTAAAAGAAGTTTTATTAGAAAATCCTTATAGATTAGCAAGAGTTAGAATATTTAAATGTATGGATCATTTAGAAGGAACTCTTTTATGTTAATTTTATATATTTAATTTAATTATAATTAATTAAATTTTTTAGCATTTTTTATTTCTTATATGTTTCTTATTGGATTTTTTTTACCTATTTTATTAATAACTGTATTCTATGCATTAATGATGAAAAGATTATTTAAACGTTCTAGATCACTTTCTAGTTCTAAGGTTTTTTTTTTAAAATTATTTAAAAATAATTAATTATTGGTTTTATTAATTTAATTAATTAATTTAAATTTAATTAAATTATTTAATTAATTAATTTAAATTTAATTTCTTTCTTTTTTAAGCTTCCAGTTAATAGAATTGCTGGATATACAATAGCTATTTCTGTATTTTTTGTTATCTGTTGGAGTCCTTATTGGATTAGTATGCTTTATTTTAATTTCATACATTGGGAAAATGAAGATAATGAAAAACAAAATAATGAAGATATTTTTAGGTAAATACAAATTAAATTTAAATTAATTTTATTTTAAAGTTCTGATAAATTTATTTATATAATGTATGGTATTCATGCATTACCTTATGTTAATTCTTCCTCTAATTGGCTTTTTTATGGCCTTTTAAATAGTCAATTATTACGACGTGCTAAATATACAAATGATAATTATTATAATATTAATGGAATGACTGAAAATGGTTTTTTTGGTAAAAATTTAATTAATGGAAATAATACAACAACACCACCACCTCCACAATCATCACAAATTAAATTAGAATCTTCTCCTTATTCTAGACATTCTAGTTTAGCAATTACAACTAAATTAGTTAATGGAAATGGAAAATATAATTCAACAATTTCTACACCAATAGGTATTATTTATTAAATGGGAAATTTAAAGAAAAATTAAGGGAGAGATAGAAAAAGAAAAAAATAATTAAATTAAATTTAAAATTAAATTTTATTTTAAATAATTTAAATAATTTTTTTAGTTAAAAAAACAACATTAATTAATGGACAATTAATTAATAAAGAAAATGGTTTAATTAATTTTTCTCCAAATTTAAGTAGTGGTGGGCGTTCAATTTCTTCAATATCAGCACCATTAAGAACAATTAATTTTAGTTCTATTAAACAACCAGAAAATTTAAACAATTTAGAAAAAGAGGCAAAACAAAGATTAATTGGTAGTCAAGAAATTAATAATGATATTTTACTTTAATTTTAATTAAATTTAATTAATTAAAATTAAAGAAAGAAGATCTCTCTTTAAATTAATTATTTTATTTGTGCCTTTTTTTATTTTTTATTTTATGATAAAATGAAGAAAATCTGAAACAAATATATTTTTTAAAATTTAAATTTAATATAAATATGGTCAGATATAGAGATCGGACAAACTGGTCGGTCGGTTTTTTCGGCGAAAAAACCGAAAAAAATCGAAAACTGAAAAACACCGAAAAAAACAAAAAATTGTCGGTCAGTATTTTTCGGTTAAAAACCGAAAACTGCAACAAACCGAAAAAAACCAAAAAAAAACCGACCGAGCCGATCTCTAGTCAGATATATAGCTAACCTCACATGTTAACTCTAATATTACTATGGAAGAAAAATATTATAATTATAAGACTTTACTAATACCAAGCAAAGAACTTTCCATAGACTACAAACAAAATTACTAAATAATAAAACAATAAACAAATAAATAAATAAAGTTTATCTAAAAAGTTCATGGAAATATAAATAAACATTGATCCGACAACAACTCGGATTTGTTTTAAATAATTAAATAATAATAAAAATAAAAAGATAAAATTTTAAAAAAGAAATAGGAGATAAAAAAAATATTGAAAGGAAAATAAAAAATTACAGAAAAATTTATTTGCGGAAAAAACTTGCGGACTTTGGGAGCATAACTGAAAAGTACCAAAAGAATATATATATTTAGGATAACAAATATATATATGTACATATATTTATCATTGGTTGTTTGCTAATATTTCATAGAATTCTTTAAGAATAGAAACACGTAAATTAGGAAAATCTTTTTCATATTTACTGAAAAACAAAATAAATAATTTTTAAAAAATAAATTACTTACTTTTGAATTAGTTTATCTAATTTAGTTAAGCTTTCATTTAATTCTTTTAAATTTATATTTAGTCCATTTTCCTAAATTTATAATTTTTTAAATAAAATCAAACAATTTTTATTAAAGAATTTTTTGAATCAAAAAAATATTAAAATTTTATTATTTTTTTTTAATCTTTTTCTTTTTGTAATTAATTATAAATTACCTCTTCAATTTTTTTTATTTCTTCATTATTTAAATTTGAAAAAAATGTGTTAGTTAAAAAATAAATAAGCCAAGAAAATAAAATTGCTTTTTGTTTTTCGTTGAAGTCGTCCAAATTATTTATTGTTACAAAACTTTTAAATAAATATTTTGTAAAATTATTTATTTCATATCCTATATTTTCAGCAGAATTTCTTTTATTTATAATTTTTTGTAAATCTTGTTCTAATACATTTTCTACAAATTCTTTGGTAGTTGTATTAAATATATTTGCAGATGGTTTATTACTTGATGTAAAATAATAATACAAATCATAAATAATAGTAGCTTTTAATTCCCACATATTTTTGGCTATAATAATTACAAAATTAATTTTATATTTTTAAATAAATATTCAATTATAAAAAGATTAAATATTTTTTAATTACAAATTTTTTGTAGAAATTTAAAATTTTTAAATATTAAATTTTAATAAAATATCTTCTATTATTATTTAAAAAATAAGGTTATTTAAACTTATTTTTAAAAAGAATTTTAATTAACAATAAATAAAAGGGTACAAACCTAATCCTTTATCTTTATAGACTTGTTGATTTTTTTCCTTCGTTTTATTTCTATTTTCTTTAGAATGACTGGTTGATGTTCTTACTTAATTAATTTATTTATTATTTAATTAATTAAAAATATTTATATTATAAATATTATTTAATTTAACAAACCTCTACTTCTTCTAAAATTACTATTACTACTACTACTAACACCACTACTACCACTATTTTCTAAATGATATTGAGGAATATCTGGTTGATAATAATTTTCATCTTCATCAATCGTCACCTCTTGCTTATTTTTTCCTTTATTTTCACTAATTTCTTTATTATCTTCAATTTCAATTTGTTCGAATTGTTCACTTATATTATCTTCTTGAGATATTAATAACTTTAAAAAAATAATTTAATAAATATTTAAATATTTACTGTTTCATTATTATATAAATTATTGGATGATTGGCCTTTTCCCCTTTCATTTCTAATTTTTCTAATTAATTCATTTTTATGAATATCAGTCAACATAAATATATCATTATCTTAAAAATAATAAAAATTTAAATAAAATTTATAAAAAATTATTTTTAATTATTTTATTGCTTACCATTAGATTTTCTAATTTTTGAAAATAATAATTTAATTTCAGGATCATTATTATTATTAAATATTTCAATTAATTTCTCAGCATGTTTTTTATTTGATTTAACATTTTTTAAATAATTTTTTAATAAATATTTATTCATTTTTAATTTTATTTCATCAGGATTTTCTTGTAAATTTCTAATTATAGGCAATTTTAATAAAAAATTTTCAGCATGATATAAATATTTATTATTTTTATTTTCTAAAGATTTTTTAGCAAAATTATTTATATAAAAAAACCAATTCTAAAATTAAATTAAATTAATATTATTTTAGAAATATTATTTACATAAACTTGATTAATTCTTTCAGTTTCATCTGTTCTTTCTTCCAAATTAAGATTATAATAAAATTGCTTTTCAAGATAATCATCTAAATATTCTTTCCAAATAGGTTGTATAACTAAAATAAATTTAAATTAATATTTAAATTTAACTTAATAATATTTATATTTTATTAATTGAAATAATAAAGAATTTAATATTTAAATTAAAATTATTAAAAAATTAATTATTTTACCTTCAATTGGGCTTTTAAAATTTTTATATAGAATAACATCAATTAATGTTTTAGTTCTCCATTTTTCAATAATATTTTCTGTAGTAAGGTAATGATCATAGAGATAAACAATTAAATCATCTTCATTACCTTTTAATAAAAAAAAAAATTATTTACCTTAAAATATTTATACTGAATGCTCCAAAAATATCTGGACGTAGATAACACAAAATATAATAACGAACATAACCAAAAAGTTCAATAAGTTTGTTAGGGTTTAATTGAACATTTTTTCTATAAATTAAATTATTTATTTTAATTAAAATAAATTTAATTTTTTTAAAAGCATAAAAAAATAAAATTAAATTTACTTTAAATAATTCAAAAATTCTTCATCTCTTATGATTTGATGAATAAAATATTCAAAATTTCCATCAAAAAATTCTATTTCATTATCTTCAATCATTGAATCTATTTCCTCGTCATTCATCTTGTTACAGTTAAATAATGGTTCCACAAGTTTTTTCAGATTTAATTTTATATCAGGATTTCTATTTTCAGTAAATAATTTATATTCTAGTATATAACAAATTCCAATCTTGTCATAAGATATAGTGGCCATTTGCACACCCTTCCTAATAAGTAAATTAAAAATTAATTTTAAAATAAATAATAATCTTTACTATTAAAAAAAAAAAAGAAAAATAAACTTGGTTATTAAGACAGTTAGGAAGTTATTTTATATATCTATTTAAATGAGATTTATTTTATATATTCTTTAAGAGAATGACCTCTCTAATTGAATAATTACCCCAATAAAGAAAATCTTTCATTTCAAAAGTGTTAAATGTATTATTTTTAATAATTTTAATATAATTTGTCTTTTTTGTTAATATTTTATTAATTTATGCATAAAAATTTTAGAGGAAAATAATTAGCGGATATCTGAAGAGGATGGCTTTCTAACGAGCCAAATATGTTCCTAATCTTTTCTTTTTGGGTAATGGTCTGACAATATATTTTTCAATTTAGAAAAGAAGAGAGATCCCTCAATACCCGTTAAAGTATAAGGAAATATTGATGGGTAAGCTCCGGATTTTGAAAATGGAGGCAGGGCCATTTCAGAGAAAAGATATTTATTAAAAAATAACTTAGTATAAGAAAAAGGATTTATCTAAACATGCATTGCCAAGTATTTTCAATACCTGAAGCTACCAAACTTTAAAAAAGATTATTTTGATGAAGAAAAGGAAAAAAAATTAAAATTCCAATAATTCCATTAATCTTGGTTTTTTTTGTTTTAATTCTACTTTTTCCTTTTATTAAAAATTCGTCTAGATTTTAATTTTTTTTTCTTTTAGATCAATTAAAAAATAAATAAAACACTTTAGAATATGATCGAATAATATAAATTCTATTAACTAAAATTATTAATTAATTATTACGTTTCTAAAAGATTTCTTCTAAATTTTTTTTGTATATTGTAACAAAATAAAGTTGTGAATATATTATAATCTTCCATTTTGAAGGTTCAGAATCACTTGTAAAAAAGTTGTAATAAAGTTGTTTTATTATTTTTTCTTCACAACCTGGAACAAAACAGGAAATAAAACTTTTCCAATAATTTGATACTTCTAAATAAGGAGGAGAATTAAATTAAATATTAATTAAAATTTATAAAAATATTTAAAATAAACCTTCCAAATATGTTGGAGATCCAATTAATATTAAAGAAAATAATATTAAAGAGAATAATAAATAAATTAAACGCATCTTTATTTTTAAAATTTAAATGAAAATAAATTAATTACTAATTATGTTTGGATTTAATTAAATATTTTAGTATTTTTTTTAAATCTTAATAGAAAAAATATTTTATTTATTTATATTTAAATTATTTTATTTATTAAATAACTAGTAATTTATATTTAAAAATTAATTATTTAAATAAAATTAAATTAATTAAATATAATAAATGAAGTAAAGAAATCTGAGGGGTAAATATAAAATATAATCCACGAATTTACAAATGGGTGTGACTTAATTAAGTATTCATTCTAATAAATAAAGAGTAATACAATAGTACAATATACCACTCATTTCTTCTTTGTTAAATTATATCTTTCAATTTAAATAAATAAATTTAATTGATTTTAGCTAATAAATATCCTTTTTTAAGAAAAATGAAGAGGTTAAATTAGCAAAGTCTAACAAATATTTTTATAAATAAAAGTTAAACTTTTACTTAATAAATTAATATTTAAAAAAGTATGTACATATTTATGTTTTTTAAAATTTTTTTTAAAATTTTTATTTTATTTGTGCCTTTTTTCATATTATATTAAATAAATTTTTAATAAAATAAATTTTATTTTTAAAATAAAATTATGTAAAATTATATTAAAAAATAAATTAATTAAAAATATTAACAAATAATTTATATAATAATAAATAATATTTAATTAATTTAATTAAAATAATTTAAATCAACATTAACATTACATATTTTTTTATTTTCACTATATTGTTTAATTGATGGCTTTTTCCAACCTCCAAAAGGTTTAAAATCACCAAAATTTGATTTTGAATCATAATGTGGATACCAAAGTGGATAACCATTAAATTTATTAGATCCACCAGTTATTGGTTGCCATTGGGAATTTGAAGTATAAATACCAATTTTTTGTTTATTTAATTTTAATTCATTAATTAATTGCTTTTATTTTAATTTTTAATTAATTTTTAATTAATTTTAATTACCTGAATAAAATTAATATTATTTATTTTATTTGAAGGCCAATATTTTGGACCTTCAACATCTATCCAAAATCTATCACATTTAACCTTTTTCGAATTTAAATTTTTTATTAATGTTGAAATTTGGTTTCTTTTATAAATTAATTTATATATTTTATTTTAAATAAATACTTTGCATTTCCACATTTAGCACAAGGGAATATATAACATTCAACATTGTCAATACCTGCTTTACGTGAATTTTTAATTGTATTAATTGAATTAATATCAAATTTATTATTAGATTGCCATACACGTATATAAATTGATTTATAACCATTTTTATTAAAACATTTTGCTTGGTCTAGATTAACTGGTGCACTAACATCTATACCTTTAGATGTATTTAATAAAGGAATAAAATAATAAATAATTAATAAAAGAAAAATAAAATTTAAATTAATCATTTCTTTTTTTTAATTGAAATAATAAAAAAATATATATTTAAATAAATAAATTAAGTAATTTTATTTGTTTATATATCATTTAAAATATTTAAATATATAAAGGTAAATAAACAAAAATTTTGTTAAAAACAATTTGAAAAAACTACTTAAAAAAATTTATTAAAATATTAAGAATTTACATAAAATTAATTTATTTTCTAAGTAAATCCCTAATAAATTGAAATAAATAAATTGATAAAAATATTTTTATTTTTCAGAGAAAATTAAAAATAAACTTTAAAACGTAAATATTTTTAAATTAAACTTAAATAAAAAAATTTAAAAATAAATATAAAAAAATAAATTTGTACTTTCAACATTTGTATAAATATTTATATTTATATATCTTATTTATTAAATAATTATATTATTTAAATATTTTTAATTTTATTTATTTACAATAATTATTTTTGTTAAATTTAAAAATAAATACAAAATAATTTAAAATTGTTATCATTCAGAAAATTAAAAAAAAATATTCGTTGTAAATAATTATATTTAATTTTTTAATTTAATTCCAATCTTTAATAAAAATAATTTTAAAAATATTTTTATGTATTTTTTCTTATAAAATATTTAAAAAAAGTTTTTATGGGTTTACTAAATTTTATTAACATTTTTTATGTTTGATTTTTTATATTTAACATAAAATTTTACTCTCATTTTATGATTTATTCAAAAAATTTTAATAAATATTTCTTCGCAAAAAAAAAAAATATAAAAAAATTATTTAAAAAATGTTAAAATTTATTATAATTATTTTTATTCAATTATTTGTATTATTAAATAATTCATTATGTCGTGATGTACCTTCTGGACCGAATCCTCTACACAATAAATAAGAATTATTTTAATGTTATTTAAAATAAAAGTTATTCAATTGTTATAATTTAATTAATTTAAAAATAAATAAAATTGTTTTTTCAAATAAAATTTAAGTTTTTTAAATTTAATTTTAATATTTTTTAAAAATATTATCAATTATATACATGGCGGTACGACAATTGCGGATCGGCACTTGCGGACGCGACAAATGAGGACGACAATTGCGGACGACGATTGCGGACACGACATTTGCGGACGAAGGGATATTTTTTAAAAAACTGATAATTCGGGATTGTTGCGGAATTAAAACATATAAACATGATGGTATTTTAACTCAATAAGATCTTTTACGTAACTACTTAATTTGGGGTCTACGGTCTTGAGTTCTTCGTTCAACTAAACATCAATTCCTTTAAATTTTTATTCCTTAACTTTATTTATTTTTTCTTGATCATATGGTACTGTATTAATAAGGATTAAGAACAAAAATATATCAATGGCTTTATTATGAATACTTAACTCCTTTAAAGGTAAAATGGTCCCACTAAAATCCCGAATTAGCATTTTTTAAAATATTCTTTCGTCCGCGATTGTCGTCCGCGAGTGCCGATCCGCAATTGTCCATATACATTATATATAGTTAACCTCCCCTAAAGGGAATAAATACTGAATGAGACAATATTATAATTATAATAAAACTTTACGAGTAACTTATCCCATAGACTACCAAACAAAATTACTAAATAATAAAACAAATAAATAAATAAAGTTTATCTAAAAGTTTCGTCGGTGGAAAGAAACCCTGAATATCGGTCCGACAACAGCTCGGTTTCCGATTATTTTGACTAATTAAATAATAATAAATAAAATGTTAAAAATGAAAAAAAAAAAGAAAAAAACATTTAAAGTAAAGATTAAAGGAATTAATAAAAGAATTGAAAAAAATTAAAAATAAATAAATAAATAAAATAAACATTTTTGTATTTTTAATATAATTTTGAAAACCAAAAATGCATCTATGTATATATTTAAAACACAATAATACATTCTTAAATAAAAGAAAAAAATGTTTATCATTATTTTCCTTTTTGTTTTGCTTTTTATAATGCAATTTAAGGGTATGAAATAAAGATAATTAGTACATATATAATAATTATACAATTGTTTATATTATATAATTTAATTTTTTATATTTTAAGGTAAAAATTGTTAAAAATGACTCTTCGAAATAATTATTCAATTTTTCGTAAAATTATTTCAAAATTATCGTTACGGACAAGTTTTGCGGACAATTTTATTAAATAATTATTTAATAATATTTTCAAATATTATTTAATAAAAATATGGATTGAATAATTTCCATTTTCTTCAAGAAAAACGAAATTTCTTTCTGTCCGCAAAAATTTGTACATAAAAAGGACATCCTATAGAAATACTCTAGAACAATTAAATAACATTAAATCTGATAATTTTTAGCTTTTTAAATGGTTAATAATTATATATTTGTATTTTTACCTTAAAATAAAAAAAGAATATGTTTAATATAACCAATACATATAATATATTTTTAATGTTATCATTGCTTGTTTAATTCTTCAAGAACCTTTATATATAAAGTATTAACATGACTGCCATAATTTCTAAAAAATTAAATAAATAATTTTTAAAAAATAATTAACTTACATTACACGATTCTGTAATTGATTGAAGCTTTCCGTTAATTCATTTATATCTATTTCTATATCATTTTCCTAAATTTATAATTTTTTAAATAAAATCAAACAATTTTTATTAAAGAATTTATTAGATCAAAAAATATTAAAATTATATTTGTTTGTTTTTTTTATGCTAAAGTTTAATATTTTACTATTTGGTAAAATATATATTCAATTGTCTATATTTAATTAAACTACCTTTTCAATTTTTTTAATTTCATCTTCTTTTAAATTTTCAAAAAGTATATTAGTTAAAAAATAAATAAGCCAAGAACATAAATTTAATTTTTGTGTTTTTGTTAAGTCTTCCATTCCATGTATTTCTTCAAAACGTTCTAATAAGAATTGTGTAAAATTATTTATTTCAAGCCCTAAACTTTTAGCACTATTTATATTATTTATAATTGTTTGTAGATCTTTTTCTAATACTTTTGAGACAAATGTGTTGTTATTTGTATTAAATATATTTTTATTTTCATTATTACTTGATGTAAAATAATACAAATCATAAATAATAGTTTGTTTTAATTCCTTTATTTTTTTGGCTATAATAATTATAAAATTACTTTTATATTTTTAAATATATTATTTAACTTTTTTAACTATTTAACATAAAATTATACATAAAAAGACTTTCAATATTATTTAATATTTATAATTATAAATTATGAATTTTGTAGAAATATATAATTTTTAAATATTAAATTTTAACAAAATTTCTTCTGGGAGTAATTAATTTAAAAAATAAAATTATTTAAATTAATTTTTAAAAGAAATATAAGTAACAATAAGTAAAAAAAACAAACTTAGTTGTTTATTTTGATCTATATCTTCATAAGCACGTTGATTTTTTCCTTTAGTTCTAATTATATTTTTTTGTGCTCGAGACTGACTGTTTGGTTTTTTTACTTAAATAATTATTATTAAATTATTAATTAATATAAACAATAAGTCTGTCTCCTGTTTAAAAATATATTATTCTTATTTTATTATTCCTCTAATTTATTTTCATTTAATATTCTCAACAATTTTTCAACATTTAATTAACATTTTATCTTTATATTCTATTTTAAGAAAAAATGTTGAGATAAACGTTTTCAAAAAATTTATCATTCTTTATTGTTTTTGAATCAAATTTTTTTTCAATTTTATTTCAGAACAATAAATATTTAGAATATTACACCAACTTTTAAATTTATTTATTTTTTAGTTTCATAATTTTTAGGTTATATTGACAAGACTTATTTTAGAAATAAGAATTTTATATTAAATATTAAAATAAATAATTTAACAAACCTTTATTTCTTCTAAAATTACTTGTACTTATACTACTATTACCACTACTACTACTACTACCAATATATTCTACAAAAGCTTCTTGAGGAGGATGATAATAAGATTCATATCCAATTTCCACCATTTGTTGATTTTCCCTGTCTTCTTCTTCTTCTATAATTTCTTCATTATCTTCTTCAATTTCAATATTTCCTATTCCTTCAATAATATTATTATATTCATTAGGCATTAATAACTTTAAATAATTATAATTTAAATTAAATGTATTAAATATTTACTGCTTCATTATTTGAATTTTTAGTTATTTGACTTCTTTCTCTATACCCAATTTCGTTTTTTAGTTCATTTATATGAAGATTTGAAAAAGATTTCCATCAACAACATCTTTCTCTATAATTTAATTTATTTAAATTAATTAATTAATATAAATATTTTTTAATTTTTTTTTAGATTTTTCTAAATACTTACAATTGTTTTTTAATTATTTTATTTACCTTTTTTGTTTCTCCTTTTAAAAATATTTAAGAAAAATAAAGAAGCTTCTGTGTCATTTAAATAATCTTCAAATAAATATTTTAATTTATAAATATGTATTTGATTTATATTTATTTTTTTTGATTTATTTTTTGACATAATGTTATCTATATAATATTTTAATTCTTCAATATTATCATTTAATTCTTCAATTAATGCTTGATTTTCTGATTTTTTTGTACTCATAAATTTATGGGCATAATATAAATATTTTGTATATTCATTATCTTTATCTAAATAATCTTTTGCAAAATCTTTTATATGAAAAAACCATTTCTAAATTAAAAAAAAATATTTTAAAAATTTTAATTTTTTTTTAATGAATTAAAAAAATTAAACGTTCATAAGTTAATTTTTTATAAAAATATTTATTTTGCAAATATTTACATTAATTTCTAATTTTCTTTTTTCTTCTTGTTTTTTTTTCAAATTTACTTTTACTTTCTTCTTCCTTTTTTATTTCAAATTTAATTTTATAATAAATTTGTTTTTCAAGGTAATTATTCAACAATTTTATCCAAAAAGGTTTTAATTCTAAAAATAAATACTTTGATAATATATTTATTTATTTTTTATACCTTCTTTTATGTCATCCAAATCTTTATATAAAAGATAATCAAGCAAAGTTTTACTTCTCCATTTTTCAACAGTATTTGAAGAGAAAATGAAATTATTATAGAGATAAACAATTATTTTATTTTTTTCAACAATATTATTTTCAAATAAAGTATTGAATTCTTCAAAAATGTCTGGACGTAGAAAACATAAAGTATAATAATTAACACGACCAAAAATTTTAATTAACATGTTCTCTTGTTTATAATGCCTAAAGAAAATTTTATATTAATTTAATTTAAATAAATATTTAATTATTTTTTACTTAAATTTCTTTCATAGAAAGAAAAACTAAATTTGAAGAAATAAATCTAAATAAATATAAAAAAGTATTAAATTTAGCTAGATTGTTTAGATTTACATTATTATTATTATTATTAGTTATCTGTTCTAAATTTAAATTAAATATTTACTAATTAAATTAATTAATTATAATATTAAAATAATTAAATATTTTACAGAATTTAATTTAAAAAATATTTAAAAAAAATAAATTATTATATTAAATAAATAAAATTTATTACCTTAAATAATAAGAAAATACTTCATTTTTTATTAATTTTTGAATAAAATATTCAAAATTAGCATCAAATAATGCTATTTCATTATTTTTAATTAATAAATCAAGTTCTTCTTCGTTCATTTCATTACAACCAAACCTTTTCTTTACTCTTTTACGATACTCTTCACGTTGTCCAATATAATATAACTTTGCAGATTCTTTAAATTTTAGTATAAAACAAATTGCACCTTTTTCAAGAATTTAAGATAAATTTGAGGAAGTAATCTAATAAAAATAAATTTAATTTAGTATTAACATTTAAAAATAAAAAATTATTCAAAATTTGGAGGAATAAGGAAACCCTTTTAATTTATTTTTAAATATCCATTTTATTTTAGAAATTATTTTAATTACTTTCCAATCATAGCCTGATCTATTCCTTCTGGTGTAATTTTACTAAAATAAAGTTGTGAATATATCATAATTTTCCATAGTTCAAAATCGGATTGTTTATGATTGAATTCTTTTTGAAAAAAAATTATAGTAAAATTGTCCTATTATTTTTTCTTCACATCCGGGTACAACACAGGAAATGAAGCTAGATAAAATATCCTTAGCTACTAAAAAGAAAATATTAAATAATTAAAATATATTTTAATTAAATATTTATTTAATTAAAATTTAAAATAAACCTTCAGAATAAGTTTGAGGTCTAACCACAAATAAAGGAAATAATGAGAGAAATAATAAATTAATTAAATACATCTTTAATTTTAAGATTTAAAATAAATAAATTAATTAATTATTTTTTTTAATTTTTTTAATTTTCAATAAAAATATAATTTTATTCTTTAATTATTTAAAAAAAGTATTTGTTCAATTGAATTATTCATTAAATAATTTCTTTTTTTTTTAAATTTATATTTAAAAATTAATTATTTAAATAAAATTTAAGAGTTAAATTAATTAAATTTAAATTAATGAAGTAAAGAAATCTGAGGGGTAAAATATAAAATATAATCCACGTTATTTGCCAATGGGTGTGACTTAATTAGGTATTCATTCTAATAAATAAAGAATAATACAATTAAATCTATTACTACCTACTTATTCTCTTTGTTAGATAATCTCTTTCAATTTAATTTAAATAAATAATTGATTAGGTAATTGATATTCTGAAAAATGAAGAGGTTAAATTATTATAATTAATTAAATAAAGTTGAAATTTTAATTAAGTAGAAGAATGTTTTTTTTTAAATATTTTATAACTTCATAATTAATTTTTGATTTATTGATAGACTGCTTTGCTTAAAAAAAAACTAATTCTCAGAATCAATCAACTTTAATGTTTTATTATTATTTTCTGGGTTTAAATTAAATATTTTTAATTTATTTTGTATTTTTTTAAATCTTATTTTATTGAAATTGTTTTTCTAATTTCATTCTTAATATCTTCCTTATAGTTACCTTTTTTTAAAAAATAGATACATTGTTAAATAAATAATAAAATAAATTATTAAAATTAAATTTATTTTGATAATTTATTTAAAATACATAAAAATAAATTTTTTTGTCCTTGAGTTAAATTAACTTTTAATAATTTATTATATAATTAATCAAAATTATTTACTTATATTTTAATAAAATAACTGATAAGAAAATAAATAAATTTTTATTTTGTAAATATTTATTTATTTATTATTAGTACATTATTTTAATAAAATAAATAAATTAATTAATATAATGTTAATAATTCTTAAAATTATTATTAAATTTTCATTTTTTCAAATTATTCCAATTTTTTCTTTTTCATGTAATATTTTAACAAAAGAAAAATTAATTGAGCCAATAAAAATTAAAACTTCTGTTGGACTAATTGAAGGTAGAAGATATTGTATTAATTCATATAATAATGAATATATACCAATTGATATATTTTTTGGTATTCCTTATGCTTTACCTCCAATTGGAAAATATAGATTTGAAGTAATAAAAATAAATATTTATTTATTTATTTTTAATTAAATAATTAAAAAAGAAACCTAAATCAATTAATAAATGGAAAGGAATTAAATTAGCTATAGAACCACCACCTGCATGTATTTATCATTCATGGCCTGAAGGATTTGATAAAAAAGAAAAAAATTATTCTGAAGATTGTCTTTATTTAAATATTTTTGCTCCAAAAATTGTAAAAAATAAATTAATTAATTAAAGTTTAATAATTATTTTTAAAGAAAAATACTCAATCATTTTATCCAATTTTATTTATTATTCATGGTGGAGGTTTTGAAGTTGGTTCATCACATAGTTATCACA
Source organism: Meloidogyne graminicola (assembly GCA_036172905.1). Classification (NCBI taxonomy): domain Eukaryota; kingdom Metazoa; phylum Nematoda; class Chromadorea; order Rhabditida; family Meloidogynidae; genus Meloidogyne; species Meloidogyne graminicola. The sequence goes on along the minus strand of JARPZY010000016.1, from coordinate 989,400 downwards.
ATTTTGAAGAAATTGGAAAAAAATTTGTTTCTCAAGGAATTATAGTTATTTCTATTCATTATAGGCTTGGATGGATTGGTTAATTTAATATTAATTTATTTAATTTTAAATTAATTTAATTTACATTATTTAATGAATTAATTTAATAATTAATTTAATTTTTTAGGTTTTGGATCAACAGGAGATAATAATATGCCTGGTTATATATATTTTTTAAATTAATTAAAATTAATTATTTAAAGGTAATTTGGGTTTATGGGATATGGTTGAAGCATTAAAATTTGTAAATAAAAATATTAAATATTTTGGTGGTGATCCAAATAAAATAACAATTTATGGTTATAGTGCTGGTGGGGCAAGTGTTTCTATTTTATCAGTTTCTCCATATAGCAATAGTTATTTTTTAAATAAATAAATATTTAAAATAATAATAAATAATTTAAATTTTATATTTATTTAATCAATGTATACAAATGAGTGGTTCTCCATTATCTGCATGGGCATTAAATGAAAGAACAATAAATGAAACATTTAATTTAGCAAATAAATTAAATTGTTTAAACAAAAATTTAATTAAAAATTGTTTAACAAATAAAAGTATTTCTGATATTTGGAATGCTGTTGATAATAAAATTGTTAGAATAATTTAATTAATTTTTTAAATAATTTAAAAGATTTGTAGGTTTAAAGTATGTTTTATTAATAAAAATAAAATAATATTTAAATTAATTAAACTTTTTCTTCTAATTTATTACCCAATTTTAATTATTTAAATATTTATTTATATTATTTTTTAATTTTATGGTTCAACACGTATTGATGATATTAATTTTTCAAGATGGAGTCCTCGTATTGATGGTGATTTCCTTCCTAATGATTTTCCTGAATTAATTAAAAATGCTCAACCAAAGAAAACTATAATGGGATTTACTGATTTAGAAACTTTATTATGGAGTATTTAATTTTAATTTAAATTTAATTTATTTAAAGCTTTATTTATTGGACGTAATACTTCTTTAGCAGCTTATGCAATTCCTTTGGATGAAATAAATAATTTTGATTTTAATCAATTTAAATATAAAATTGATAATATTATTGCTAAAAATGAATTTTTTGGTGAAAAAATTGCAAAAGAATTAAGTCAAGAAATTATTGAATTTTATTTAAATAATGACCCTCTTAATGAATTTAATTATTTTGAAAATACAAAAACATCTAATTATTATTTACAAAGATATACTTTGGTAATTTAATTTTAAATATAATTTAAATAATTAATTAATTAAAAAAATATAAAAAAATATTTATATACAAATGTTTTTTAACTTAAATTATTTTAAATTATCAATATTTAAAAATGAATAAAAAATAATTTATTTAAAAATAATAATTAAATTAATATAAATGTAGTGAATATTAAATAATAAATATTATTAAATATAAAATAAATTAAATAATAAAATATAATTATTTATTTTTAAATTATTTTTATTTATTTTAAATTTATTTAGTTATTAAGTGATATACAATTTATTATATCAATAATAAATGATTCTCAATTAAAAATATTAAATAATTGGCCAATATATCTTTATTATAATCTTCATTATAATCCAAAAGAATTTCCAAAACAAGTTAAAATTCATCGTATAAATTTAATTTAATTTAAATTAATTTTTTAATTAAAATTTTTAAAGAAAGTTTTCATACAAATGATGAAAATCTTCTTTTACGTAATATAAATTATGAATTAAATGAAGAAGATTTAAATGTTGAACAATTTTTAACTCAATCATTTATTAATTTTATTAAATTTGGGTAAATTTATATTTTATTTAATTATAAATAATTTACTTAATATATAATAATTTAAATATATAAATAATATATAGAAAATATAAAGAATTAATTATTTAATTTTGTTATCGTTATTTTATTAATTTTTGGAACGGGGGTTTCGTACGGACCCTCATAAATAAATATTAAGTATTCACATTAATTTTTTGATTAAATTTCTGAAAATAAAAATTTAAACTTTTTGACAACATTCGAAATGAAGGTTTTAATTACTAATATTTTGGTATTAAAAAATAAATAAATTTAAGTTGTTAAACTTATTATTTTTAATTTTTTAAACTTTTTTCTACATTTTTTTAGCATTTAAATATTTAATTTATTCAAAATTTATATATCTATTTAAAATAAACTTAATAATATTTTAAAGTGTAAAATATTTTTTAAATAAAGTAAACATTTAAATTAAATATTTAAATTAAATTATTTTAATTTTATTTTTTATTTAAGAAATCCATCAATTTATTCAATTAAATGGAACAAAGCTACAAATAAATTACTAACTCAACATATGAGAATAATTAATGAACCAAAACTTGAAAAACAATTTGATTTAGATTTACTTTCCAGACAAGAATTTTATAAAAAAATATTAATTAAATATGGAAATATTTGGGATTTAATTAGAGGAAAGAAATAAAATTAAATTAAAATAAATAAAATGAATATTTAATTTTTAATTTAAATTATAAAAATATTTTGAATATATGTACCTAATTATCAAATTTTTATTAAATAAATTTATTCATTAAAATTTAATTTAAAAAAATAATTAACAAAGTTCGCAACTTTTTGTACAAAATTGTAAACGTATTTGTTGATTATAAAATTTATTTTTACAAAATCCATTATTTGCCCAAAATTGACAACTAAATAATTAATTTTAATTTAATTAATTAATTTAATTAACTTTTTATGTTCATCAGTACAATTTATTAAAGGTTTTGGTAATATTGGTAAATTTGGAATTGGTATAATTAAAGGTTGTTCTTCTGTTTCTAATTCTTCTTCTTCTTCTTTTGATGGTTTAATTGAAGAATTTATTGTTGTTTTTATTGTTGTTGTATTTATTATTAAAATATTATTATTATTAGTATTATTTAAATATTCTCCTCCTTCTAAAGGAATTAATGAAAATAAATTATTTTTATTAAATGGAGTAGTATTATTATTTATTTTTGTTGTTTTATTATCTTATTTTTTTAATAAAAAGATGTATTATTAATTTAATTTAAATAAATTAAAAAATTTATTTGATGAGTTTAAAAAAAAAAAAAAATATTTTTTAAACATTTTATAATTTAAAAAAAAAAATAATTAAATATTAAATTAATTAAATAAATATAATAACCTTTTATTATTTCATTATATTTATTATTTAATATTTCCAACATATGTGGAGCATTATCTAATGGTTGTTGATTATTTTGATCATTTAATAATAATTTTTCTTTTTTTAATTTTTGTGTTAAAATATTTTTAATTAAATAAAAATTAAATAATAATATTAATAATAAATTTAAATTAATTATTAATTTCATTTTTTGTTTTATTTTATTTTTTAAAAATAAAAATGGAAAGCCCTTTTTAAATATAAATTTAAATTATTTTTGGTTCTTTTGTTTAAATTAATTTTTTTTTTAAATATCTAAAATTGGAACACAAATTTTTAAAAATAATACAAGAATAATAAATTATTTTTTTGTACAATAGAACAATATTGTTTTGTTTATTTATTTATTTAATACTGTTGTTTAAACAAATGTCAAAATAAAATTATTTTAATTGATTAAATAAAATAATATTTTAATTAAAAAATAAAAATAAACATAATTACCGTAAATCCTCTAAAATAGTCCCCGGGGACTATTTTTTTCAATCCGTCTCCAAAGGGGGACTATTTTAGAGGGGGGGGGGGGACTATTTTGGAGGGGGGGACTATTTTATTCAATGTCAGAATTTATAAAAATAAATTTTATTTGAAACAAACATTAACAATTTTTTTTCTAAATTTCAATTGAATCATCACTTAAAATTCCATTTTCCTCGTCTTGTAATAAATCAATTTCTTCAAATAATTCTGTAACATTATTAATTAATTCTTTTTCTGCTTCTTCTTTCAATTTTTCTAATCCTAACGGAATTGCCCTTCTTTTTTAAAACAATGAATCAATTCATCCTCTGACCCGTCAATTTCATTAGTTATTCCACAAACTTTGAATGATCTTTAAACAAAATACTTGCTGAGTGGATGGAATTTTTTTTTGGCAAATTCGATAATTTCAAGCTTTTTCCCAATTGTAAAAGATCTACGCATTTTCTTGGGATCACTAGGACCAGCTTCATTATCAGAAACCTCCTCTCCACTAATTACTAATTCAACCTGACTCATTCTAAACAATAAATAAATTTAGTCAATTTAAAAACATGTTAGAAGAGCTTTATTTATATAAAATTTAAAAACAGAATGCCAGAGATATAATTACTTGAATTATTCAACGAGGGGGACTATTTTAGAGGGGGGACTATTTTAGAGGGGGGGACTATTTTTTTCAATCCCTCTCCAAAGGGGGACTATTTTAGAGGGGGGGACTATTTTAGAGGGGGGGGATTATTTTAGAGGATTTACGGTATATATTTTAATTTTGTTTTAATTTAAATATACTATACATATATTTATATAATTTTATTATTTTTAAACATTTTTTTTTATTTATTTTTTTGTTAATTGGATAAAATTTTATTTTTAAAAAATTTTAAAATTATTTTTAAAAAAGATATTTTTCAATTTACACAAAATAAAGCTAATTTATAAAATATAAAGTAAACATATTTATTTTTTTTTGAAAAATAATAGCTAATAAATGTTTTTGAAAATATTATTTAAATAAAGTTTATTTTTATAAGTATTTTAATAATAAAAATTTTAAATTTAAATTAATTAAAAAAAATACTTTTAGAATGTCTAATTTATATGAAAAATATTTTAATTTACAAATTTTAAAATCAATTCAAAAGTTTAAGGATGATATTGCAATTGTAATAAATAATTATTAAATTTAATTTAATTTAATTTATTTAAGACAGATATATTAACTGGTTATAATTTAACATTTTCTGATATTTATCAAAAATCATTAAAATTATTTTATGCTTTTAAACAAAATAATAATTATTATTTAAATAAAGGAGATGTACTACTTTGTATTATAAATAATAATATTTATTTTCCAGTTATTTTATTAGGAACTTCTTTAAATGGAATTTTAATAACTGGAGCATCACCTAATTCAACAAAAGGTTAAATATATTTATTTATTTTAATTAAATTAATTTTTAGAAGAATTAAATTATTTTATTAAAAAAAGTAATTGTAAAGCAATTTTAATTGAAAATGGACCTAATATTGATTGGATAATTAATAAAGCTAAAGAATTAAATATTCTAATTATTATATTAAATAAAAATAAAGAACAAATTGGAATTGATTTTTTTGAAATTTTAGATTCTGTTAAAGATTTAGAAATTGATAATTTATTTGAAGAATTAGAAAAAAATAAATTTATAGAAAATAATTTAAATAATATATTTATAGCTCCATTAAGTAGTTCAACAAGGTTTAAAATTAATTAAAATTTAATTTAATTAATATATTTAGTGGTTATGCTAAAATTGTTTTATTGGTAATTTTAATTAAATTTAAATTTAATTTAAATATATATAGACACATCAAAATTATATTTCAGAAACTGAAATATTAAAGTAATTATTTATTTTTAATTAATTAAATAATTAATTAATTTTTATGCCAATTTTTGAAAAAATAACAAATAATAAAAGAATAACTACAATTGCTGCTCAACCATTTTATCATGCTTCTGGTTAAGTTTATTTAATAATATATTTAAGTTTTTATAAAGGTTTTTGGATTCTTTGTTATTGTTTATTAAATGGACATTATTCTTTAATATTAAATGAATTTAAACCAATTAAATATTTAAAATTAATTGAAGAATATAAAGTAATAATTTAATTAAATAATTATAATTATAATTAATTTAATATTAAAATTTAAAAAAAAATTTTTATTTATTAATAATTAAATTTATATATTAATTTTTTTGTTTTAAATAATTTAGAAATTAAATTAATTTATTAAAAATAGATTGAATGTCTTTCTTTAAATCCTTTAATGATTTCATCATTAGTTGAACAACTTGATATAAATAATTATAATTTAGTAAATATATTATTTAATTAATTAATTTATTTATATTTAAAGTCATCTGTTAAAACAATAATAAGTGGTGGTTGGATGGATTTAACAAATTCTACTAAAAAATTAATTAATTATTGTTTATCATTAAAAAATTTTATAAATAGTTTAAATTAATTAAATTAAATTAATTTAATTAAATTAAAAAGGTTATGGAATGACTGAAATTGTTTTAGTTAGTCATATGACTCCTTTAGAAATGAAAAATGATAAAGTAACAAAATCTATTGGTTGTTTATTACCTGGTTTTGAATATAAAGTATATATTTTTATAGAAAAAATAATAAAGAATAAATTAAAGAATTTGGCATTTTTGTTTTTGTTTAATTAAAAAATAATTAAATATTTTAATTTATTTAAAATATATATTTAATTAATTATTAAAAAATTAATTTTTTATATTTAAATTTAGATTGTAAATTGTTTATCTAATGAAGAATTAAATAAAAATTCAAATAATAAAGGTGAACTTTGGCTTCGTTCAAAATGTATAATGTTTGGTTATTTAAATGAACCTTTATTAAATGAAAAAATAATTGATAAAGATGGATGGTTACATACTGGTTAATAATATATTTATTTAATTTAAATTTATTTATTAAAAAAGGTGATATAGTTTATAAAGATATTGAAGGATTTTTCTTTGTTATTGATAGATTATCTAATTTAATTAATGTTAATGGATATCAAATTTGGCCTACAGAATTAGTTTAAATTTAAAAATTAATATAATTAATTTTTTAATTTTAAGGAAAATATTTTACTTTTACATCCAAAAGTTAAGGAAGCTTGTGTTATAGGAATTAAATCAAATAAAAATAAATTGTTTGAAGATATTCCAAAAGCTTTAATTGTTTTAAAAAATAGTAATGAAGAAAATGAATTTTTATTATTAGAAGAGATATTATGTTTTGCTAATGGTAATTTAAAAAATAATTTAATATTTTTAATTTTAATTTAGAACAACTTGAACAATATCAAAAAATTACTGGGGGAATTATTTCTGTTAAAGTTTATTTTTTAATTATTAAATTTTATTTTTTTTTAAATTAAGAATTTACCAAAAACACCTTTTGGCAAAATTGCTAGAGGAAAAGTTCGTGAAATATTTATTGATGAATTAAATAAATAATAAAGTATTTAAACAAAAAATTTAATTAGAATAGGAGATTATTATATATATTAATTTAATTTTAATAAATTTTTCATTAAATGTAACAATTAATTTGTAAATTTAATTTCCTTTTTTTTTATTTTTACAAATATATAAAACTTAAATTTTAATAAATAAAATAATATTTAAATATTTGTTTTGTTTTTTAATATATTTGGTAGCGAAGTAGACATCTGAATGTAAGTTTTTTTCATATTAACGTTGAAATTAAAAAAAAAATTTTATTTGAATAATAGAAAATTAAAATCGACTTTTTTGGGATTATTTAGTTTTTTTTAATTTATTAAACTCATGACTTTTAATTGTTTAAATAAATTTAAATTTTATTCCTAAAAAAATTTTTTTAACGCAATAAAATTTACTTTAAAATATCTAAAATTTATTGTTTTATTTGTACAGAAATTAATTAATTAATTTAATTAAATACTAAATTAATATAAAAAAGATTATTTTAATCTAAAAATTTATTTCAAATAAAATTAATTTAATTTCAAAAAAAATATTTTTTAAAAAATATAATCTAATTAATAAATTAATTTTTTTTAATTAAAAAAAATTAATCTTTTATATAAATAAAATATTAAATTTAATAAATTATTTTTTTTTAGGATTTAAATAAATTTAAAAAAAATTTTATATTATGAAATTTCAACTTTTATTTATTTTTTTAAATATATCTATAATTTTATTATTAATAAAAAATAATGGTTATTTATACTTTAAATATTTTAAAAATAAAAAATAATTATTTTTAGTTGCTTTATGGTGTCATGATGGAATTGATGGACTAAGTAATATTTTTAATAAATTATTTAAAAAAAATTTAACATAAATTTTTTTTCATCTATGTTTATTTAGGAAATTGTAATTCCGGAACAATGTGTTATTATAATCGTGAGAAATAAATTTTTTTTAATTAAAATTTTATATAATCTTTTTATTAGGTATTTTTTTATTTAACTTTTCTTAGTTAAAGCAAAAAAAAAAAATATATTTTTTAAAAAAGGTGATGGAAATACTAAAAAATATGGTTGCACAAATGATAATAATTTTTGTATAGCTTTTAAAAAAGGAAAGCCTGGAAGAAAATGTTGTATGTGTAAGGCAGTAGACTTTTGTGATTTAAGTTTAGGAAATAAAGATTGTAATTAAAAATAAATTTATTTAAATTAATAAATTTGGGGGGTTTTTTATATTAAATAAATAAATATATATGTATATTTATATATTCTTTTATCAATCCCTTTATTTAAAAAATATTTCTTTTCTATTTTTCAAATAAATTTATTTTGTGATAAAATGTGATTTAATTAAAAAAAATTTTTTTTTAAATATAAGTTCTATTAACAGTTATAAATAAATGAAACAAAAAACACTAATGTTGGAATAAATTATTTAAGGTATTATTTTTAAAATATTAGGGTTTGTATTTTAAAATAAATAATAAAATGTTATTTTAATTTAAAAAAAATTTGAACTTAAAAAATATATATATATATATATAAAATATTTTTATTTAAAATAAAGGTTAAAATATATTTTAAGATATACAACTTTTATAAAGTAAAACTAATGCTGTTTAATAAAATATTTAAAACTTTGTATTGTCTTGGTTTTATACTCAATTTTTTAATATATTTATGTATTTTAAAAAGTTAATTATATTTCTTTAATTAAAAAAATAAATTTTCTTTTTATTATTTAAAAGAGATATTATGTTTATTAAAAAAACAAACAAAATTGGCAATTATTTTTTTTTCTAAATAACTTTTGTATAAGTATCAAGTATATATTTATTTGTAAAGGTGTATTAATTTCACAAATTCTTTATTATATATACCTAAATAATAGTATAAATATATATTTTTAAAAATAATATTTTTATTAATTTATTAAAATAGTATAATGTTATTTAAAAATAAATATTTAATTGTTACAACAAATAATAATAATAAAATATTATTAAAATTTAAAAATTTATTTTCTTTTATTAAACCATTTTCTAATTTAAAAAATAAAATTATAATTAATCCAAATAAATTAAAAACAGATTTATTATTAAATAAATTTCCAACAAAATTTGATAAAAATAAAAAAGAAAAAATTAAAATTGAAAATAAATGTACTTGTAGATTTTTATGGAATGCTGAATTACATGGACTTACTAATTTTTTAAGAGTATTTTTAATTTATTTATTTAATTAATTATTTAAGTGCCGTACAATTAGTGAACGTATATTTTGGGGTTTTATTATTACAATTTGTATTTTAATGTCAATAATAACAACAGAATGGATGTTTAATGATTATTTAGAACATCAAACAGCTACGTTAATTACAATTGAACAAAAACAACGTAATCAAGGGTTAATTATTTAATAATTAATTTAAATTTCAATTTTAATTTAAGTGAAAGAGGATTACCAATGCCTGTTTTAGTTATTTGTCCAAAAAATCCAGATTCATTAAAATATAATTTAATACTTAAAGATATTGCTAAAAGATTACCACATTTGGATAGAATTACTATAGGTAAATTAATTAGTTTTGCAATTGCTGGTGCAGGTTTTAGTAATGTTGGACAATTTATGCGTAGAAGAATTATTGAAAATATTACTAATCAACAAGTAAATTAAAATTAAAAATTAATTAAAATTAAATTAAGAATCAATATCTTTATTCTTTATTTCGACGTTGGCGTGGTCATAGAACATTAAGTGAATTTTATGATATTTTATTTAATAAATATGGATATACATGTCAAGATGTACAATTTATTATTAAATAATAATTATTTTATAAAAGTTATTTCAAAAATGTCTTTATGGTTATGAAGAAATTCCTTGTTGTGATATTTTTCGTCCTCATTATGTAATGTTAAGAGGGAGATGTATGAGATTAAAATATATTATACATCAATCTGATCCTGCTGATATAGGAAGAATTGATGTTTATTTAGTTTATATTTTAATTTTAATTATTTTAATTTAATTTAATTTAATTTAAGAATCAATTACCTAGTCGATTAACTGATAAATCAGGAATGCAAGTAATTTAATTAATTAAATTTAAATTAAAATTTAAAGCCACAAATTGTTGCTTATTTAACTGATGAACATCAAGCTGTTGGAACATTTCCTCGTTATTATGTACATTTTCATTCAGCTGTATTATTACGTGCAAGAAATAGACAAATTAGTATGTTACCAGATAATGATCAATGTCAAGGAAATATAGGGAAAGAAGTTAATTAATTTAATTAAAATAATTAATTTTTTTAGTCTAAAGGTCGTAGTTCTTGTTGGCTTCGTCGTTGGTTATATGAAAAAGTAGTAGAACCATATAATTGTACAGTATTTTATCTTGGAAGAAATAGATATAATTATTTACCAATTTGTGAACCAATTACTATTGTTAAAAATTATTTAGATGTAACAAATTTAAGATTAGATAATGATACAAAGAAAAGAGTTTTAATTAAATTTAAATTAATTTAAATAAAATAAATATATAGTGTAAACCTAATTGTAATCGTTCTGAATATTTATTTCAAGAATTTAGACCAAAAGCTTCAGTAATGAAAAAGAATTATATGCCAGCATTTAGAGTTGAAATATCTTTTATTAATTTAGAAGTAAATATTAAATAAATATTATTTTAATTTAAATATTTAATTTAGATTGAAGTATACCAAGAAGTTTTAACAACAACATTACCAGGTTTTGTTTCTCAATTAGGTGGACAATCTGGTTTATTTGTTGGACTTTCTGTTTGTTCAATAATACAAATAATTATTTCTATTGCTTGGAAATTTCATCTTTGGTATAAAAGATTTTTTGAAGAAAAAAAGGAAAATAATTAATTAATTAATTAAAATAATTTTATTTTTTTTTTCTTTATAAAAAATTAATTTTGTTATTAAAAGTTCCCCAAATAAATATATTTTTAGAGTATTTCCTACATAAACAATTTTTTTTCTTTGTTATTGCATTAAATGTCATATGAGAAAAGTTTAATTATTTTGTGCTAGGCATAAGGATTAGATTGCATTTTTATTTTATTTTAATGGATTGATTTATTGTCATTTGCTTATTCTATTTTTTAAATTTATTTTTTGTTTAAAGAAGGAAGGAAATCTTTTTTTATTTTTAAAATACTTAAAACTATAAAAGAAAAATTATTTTAATAATTAATTTTTAATTTACAATTTATTTAAATAATAAATTAATTCAAAAATATATTTTGCAATTATTAAATAAAATTAAAAATTTTTAAAGGAAAAATTATTTTTAAATATTTTCTAAATTTATTTTTAATATTCTTTTATGAATATTTTTTTAAATTTTCTAATAAATAATATTTCTTAGATTATTTATAATTATTATTTAATTTATTTAAACTTTTTAATTAAATATTTTTTATATTATTATTATTATAATTAAATATTTAAGGGAATATTTTAAATAAAAATGATTAAAAAATATTTTTTTATATTTGCTTTATTTTTATTAATTGTACAAGTATTTAATAATTCAAAATTTAATATTAATTACCGAATTAATGAATATACAATTTTATTTTTAAATAAACAATTTAATGATGATTTTCTTTGGAAATTTGATAAAAAATTATATAATTGTGATAAAATTTATAATACTAATGAAGAAAAAAATAATCAAAAATTAATAATTGGATATGAAATGGAATTTACTATAATTAAAACAAATTGTTCAAAAGAATTAAATGTTTTTATTTAAAATAATATAAATAATAATTATATATTTTTTATTTAATTTTAATTATTTTTTTTTTTTAATTGAAATTATTAAAAAAAATATTAAAATAAATAAATTTAAAAAAAACTTTTTCCTAATTTTTTTATTTATAATTATTAATTAATTAATTAATTTATTTATTATTTAGCTTAATGATGCATTTGTTTGCCTTATGGAATTTAATGAAATCGAAATACCTAAAAAAGTTTTAATTTAAATAAAAATATTTTTTAAATAATAAATAGGAATGTTCAATTGATTTAATTTTAAATAATGAAGAAATAGAAATATTAAAATGGGAATGTTTTGATTTAAATAATAAAATAAATAATAATAATGATGATAATAATAATACAATTATATGTTCAAATGCTAATGAATTAACAAATAAATTAATTAATTCTGTTGAACATTTATTTAAAAATAAAGAAGGATGGACAAAATTTAAAAGATTTGTTAGAAAGTAATTTAAATTTAATTTAATTAATTAATTAATTTAATTTAAATTTTAATTAAAAAGATATGGCCCAAATTATACTAAAATTTCCGAAATATCAAAACGTTTTAATATTTATCTTAAAAATATTCAACGAGCACAAAAATATCAAAAAAAGGAATTAGGAAATGCAATTTATGGTGAAACACAATTTATGGATTTAAGTAAAGAAGAATTTAGAAAAGTAAATAAAAATTAATTTAATTTAATTAATTTAAAGATTTATTTACCTTTTCAATGGCCTTTAAAAGTAGAAAATGTACAAATAGCTCAACATATTGAAGATAATGATTTACCTTCTTCTTGGGATTGGCGTACAAAAGGAGTTGTTACTGAAGTTAAAAATCAAGTAATTAATATTTATTTAATATATTAAATTAATTAATTAAATAAAGGGAGAATGTGGAAGTTGTTGGGCATTTAGTGTTACAGGAAATATTGAGGGACAATGGGCATTAAACAAAGGAAAATTACAATCATTGTCAGAACAAGAACTTTTGGTATATTTTTTTAAATAAAATTTAAAATAAAAAAAAATAATAATTTTTTTGTTTAAAATAATTAATTTTAAAAATTATTTTTTAATTAAAATATTATTTATTTATTTTAATTAATTAATTTAATTATTTAATTAGGATTGTGATCGTGTAGATATGGCATGTAATGGCGGTCTTCCTTTACAGGCTTATAAGTTTATTTTAAATTAAATTAATTTAATTAATTATTTAAGAGAAATTATACGTATTGGAGGTATTGAACCAGAAAAGGATTATCCTTATGATGCAAAGAAAGAACATTGTAATTTAAATCGTTCTGATATTGCTGTTTATATTAATGGGTCATTACAATTAGAAAAGGATGAAATACAAATGGCTAAATGGTTAATTAAAAATGGACCAATTTCTGTTGGTAAGTTTTTTCTTTTACAAATTAATTTAAATAAGTTAATTATTAATTTATTTATTATTCACTAATTAAATAATTAATTAAATTTAAGGTGTTAATGCTTTTCCTTTACAATTTTATCACAGAGGAATTTCTCATCCTTTACGCTTTTTATGTTCTCCTGAAATGCTTAATCATGGAGTACTTATTGTTGGATTTGGAAAAGAAGGAAATAAACCATTTTGGATAATTAAAAATAGTTGGGGCAAAAAATGGGGTAATTTTAAATTTTAATTAAAATAAAAAATATATTTTAAGGTGAACATGGTTATTATCGTCTTTATAGAGGTAGTAATGTTTGTGGTATTCATGAAATGGCAACAAGTGCTATTGTTAATTAATAAGTGATTTTTGATTAAAAAATAAAATAGTTTTTTGAAAATACTCAATTTTTGTGATTTTTAAAAACAAGTAATAAAAATAAATAAAATATTTCTTTAAATTTAATTAAATTGAAAAAAGAATATATATTTATTTTACATATATATTTATTCACAAAGTAATATAAATAAATTAAATAAAAATGAAACAACAATTTTATTAATTTTTCAAATGAAAAAAAAACTTTAAAAATATTATAATAAATCTATTTTTAATTAAAATTGTTGTCTTTTATAAATAGCTTAAAATGCAAAATAATGAAAAAATAAATACAAGAATGTATATAAATTTTAAAAAAATTTAAATATAATCAAATAAACAAAAATTATACCTTTTAAATAAAAATTAAATCAAAATAAAAATTAAAATAATTAATCCATTTAATTAATATTTGCATTAAATATCCAATTGAGGATAAATACGAGTCCTTTGATACTTAAAAAAATTAAAATTAATTTATTTATTTAAATAAACCTCTTTTTCCTTATTTTCTTCTTCATTTTCACTTAATTCAATTTGTTCAACAGTTGGAGCAGTTGGTGTATAAGGTGGTGGTGGAGCTATTTCAAATTGTTTTTTATTTGTTTTATTATTTAATAAAATTTTAGGTAAACGTTGTATTAAATTATTATTTTTAATATTTTTATTAGAATTTAAAGACAAAGGGTCACTTTGACGACGAGGTTGAATATATTTTGATATAGTAGAAGGAGAAGATATTTGAATCTAAATTAATTATTATTTTATTTAAAGAGATTTAAAAAATAATTATTAAAATAGTTTAATTGTAGGAATTTCAAAAATATATTTATTACTTAACATTATATTATATTCATTTAAAATAAATAATTAAACCTTTTTATCAAAAAGTTCCTTCTCTAATTTTTTCATAATTTTTCTAGTTTTAGGTATTCCAACATATTTCATATTACGTAAATCTTCAATTGTTGAGATTTTTGGAATAAATTCAGTCAAATCAGATTGACAAGAAAATATTAAATTTGTAATATTTGCAAAATTACAATATGATTCAGAAATTCCCTTAAATAAAATTAAATAAAAATTAAAATTTAATTAATTTAACTTTAAGAGATAAACGTAAATATTCCATTTTAATTATTTCAGCCTTTTCTTTTTTCTTTTCAACTTCTTCCTCTGTCACCATAAGTTCTCCAACAGCATCATACCAATTATTTTTAACTTCATTTTCATCTTTCGGTAAAGATTGTAATTTTAATAAATTAAAAAATTTTCGACCATCTTCTTTATTATTTTCATTATTTTTATTATTATAAGCAAAATATAGGTTACGCTCATTTTCTGATAATTTTTTAATTTTTTCTTCTTCTTCTTGAATGTCCTTTTCTATGTCAAAAACTTTTTTAAATTCCTTAAAAATATTAAAATTATTTGGGATTATTTATTAAATTAATTTTTAAATTAAATATTTAATTTCTATTAATGACTAATAAAATTATTTATTTACCCCAATAAAATGTTCATAATTGTATGCAAATTTTCGTTGTTGTTCAGCATATACTCGAAGTAGTTCACAAGTCCACCCTACAATATCACCAATTGCATTATTTGGTGTTTGTTTTACCCATTTTTCTAAAGAATTTGCGCTTATTTCTTGAGCATCAGCAGTTTTATGTGCAAAAGTACTGAAAAGGAATAAAAAAATTTATTTAAATTTATTAAACATACGTAATTAAATTTAATCCTTCAATGCTTGTTAATAACTTAAAATAAAATTTATTATTTAAATTTACAATTTACATGATTATCATTTTCTGATAATTTTTCTATTTCCAATTTATTTGTATCATCATTTGTTATTTTATTAAAAATATTTGATGATTTGGTAATTATATTTGAAATTAAATTTGGAGGTGCACTTCGTCGTTGCATTATTTGTTCTTTAAAAATTAATAAAATTATGGAAAAATTTATTTGAAAATTTTTAAAAATAAAGAAAAACTAACTTTATTGATTTAATTATTTCGGCACAGCTATATTGATGAATATTCAATAAATGCAAATGTGAATGGATGAATGAGGGTTTAGGGGGTTTCTGCTTTGGTGAATGCTAAAAATAATATCGACCGATGAATGGACAATCCTATCCTATTTATTTTAAATAAAAAAATATTAGAGAAAGTGCAGAAAGAAGAGGATAGTTGTAAAGGAAACCACATAAATAAATTATTCTTTAAGCATTCAACTAACATCTGTCCAGTTAAGTTTAAATCAATTATTCCAAATAAATTTTAATTTTATTTATAGAAAAATAAAATTTACCGTAAATTCTGAAATAGTACTGCCCTCTGAATTAGTGCTGCCCTCTGAAATAGTACTGCCCTTTGGAGGAGGGTTGAAAAATAGTACTGCCCACTGAATTAGAACTGCCCCCTAAATAGTACTGCCCCCTTAATAAAAATTATAAAAATTTACTAATTGCTTTTTTTATATCTTATTTCCATTCTTTTCAATTATTTTATAGCTATCTATAATAGCAATGACCTTTTTATGCCTTTAAATTTTCCTTTAAAATAAATGGTTGAAGTTAGATTATGATGTACTTGCAAACAAACCTCAGAAGCACAAACTTGTAAGGTGTGTGAGAAACCTTGTCATGCGATTGAGCCATGCTCTGTTTCAGACGGAAATGAAGGGTATGGGGTAAAAGTAATAGTTCTGATTGCTTTATTTGTGTTGATGATGAGGTGAAGGAATTGAAGAATATAAGGAAGAATTAATTTTAAGTATAAACAAAAGCCCAAATAAAGAAAGAAACATTCATACGTTTAAGAAAAATTAATATTTTAAAGTTTTCTCTAATACATCAATTCATAAAGCAAGTAGCCATTTCAAACATGATAGCTGTACAATACAAAATTAGAAAAAGCAAGAAAAATCTGCATTACTATCACTTTCTGCGACTTTTTTGCGGATTATTTTGTTTTTCTTACGATTTTCAAAAGTTCGTAAGAATTAATTTTTATTCACATGAAAGGATTTTGATGGTGAACTTAAAAATGGGTTGATGATCTGAGGTCGAAAAAGTTACGCGTTATTTGAAATATGATTATTTTTGAAGCGCAAAAATTTGGGGTTAACTATCCACGCTTTGATGATTTTAGAGTAATAAATTTACTCTTAGAAGTCATTTGACAATAGGATTAAATATTGATTTAAACATCTAGTTTTTAAGAAATAATCTACTTGTTGATCTATTTGAAAAATTTAAGAAGGGTTGAAAAATAGTACTGCCCACTGAATTAGTGCTGCCCTCTGAAATAGTACTGCCCTTTGGAGGAGGGTTGAAAAATAGTACTGCCGGCAGTACTACTTTAGAATTTACGGTATATTTAAATAATTTCTAAAAAATGCATAAATTAATTAGTTTTCGCATAGAGCAGTCTGTTATATTATTAAATAAAATATTCTATGTCTGGTGAGGATGATTGTGAATTTATAGATGGGCTCGGAGATTTAATTTGTTAAAATAAAATTTTTAATAGTTCATCTTTTTAAAGGGAAATTTTTCATAATTAGCTACAAAAAGATTTTTCTTCCTGATGGAACAAAAATTAAAATTCCGACCCCAAATTTAAAGCTTCAGTGGAAAAATAAAAACAACGTCCTAAAAAACAATATTTAAACAAATAATTTAATGAGAAGTAGAAGGAAGCCAAGAGGGTCCATCAATATTTTTAACCTTCAACTTAGAGTAGTATTGGCGAGAACGATTCAAACAAGTTTCCCAATCATAAGGTGGTTTAAAGTCAAAAAACACACGTAACTTGTAACTACAATAAAAAGTCCAATGCCGCAATAATAAATAAAACAAATTTGGAGATGGAAACTAAAAATTAAAAATAATATTCGAAAATTAAATAAAAAACCTTATTAAGAGACGAATTAAAATGAAACAAACTACAACTCATCTGAATAATCCAACAAATAAATAAATAAGGAAGAAAGAAAATCCAAAAAGGAATTGCCCAGTTTCCAATATTAATATTTTGCTCATCCTCATTCGTCCTGTTATTTTTGATTTTTTTTTAAATTTAAAATTATCTCATCCTTACCCCCTCATTCTTTGAAAAATAATACAAAGAAATTAAGCTGACATGAGAGGGGGAGTGAAAAAACAAGATAATAATTACTTTTAAATCTTTACAACTTACTTTTTTTCTTCCAAAGCCAAATCTTCTCCTGCTGACATTTTTTCTTTTAAATCATAAATTTGTCCAAAAAAAGTATAAAAATCATATAATGGTGTATTGTCACAAATAATAACAATTTCACAAGGGTAATGTTCAGAAGAATATAATAATTTTTCGCCAACTTTAATTAAAGCAACTGCAACATTTCCAACATAAGTAAACTATAAATATTTTTAAAAAATCAATATGAATAATCTCGATAAAATTTATTAAATGTTTAGTTGTACCTGTAACATACCCATATCTTTATGGTTTCCAATACGCGGGACAAAACCGAAATAATAATTGAGCAAAAGAGAATCACACACTAAGGAATGACGATCACCTTCACCGTAAACAGGACCAACGCGAGTAATAACAATAGAAAGTTTACTATCTAATAAAGAAAATGTAAAGTAAGTGCCCACATTTTAATGAATGATCCCTTTTTTGTTATTAATTTAAAAATTAATTATTTAAAAACGAAACCTGAATTATTTCTCAATAATTGTTCCGCCATAAATTTACTTGTGCAATATTCATTAAATGGACTCTCTTTAAGAAATTTTTCCTCGGATTCCCTTCCAAAAATGTTTGGCCATTTTGTCGAGCATTGAAGATAAGTAGAGCTTAAATGAACTAAAACAGAAACATTGAACACTTTACAACGAGAAAGAAGTTCGGAAACAACTGCAAGTGAAAATAATTAAATTTATCAATTAAA
Source organism: Meloidogyne graminicola (assembly GCA_036172905.1). Taxonomy (NCBI): domain Eukaryota; kingdom Metazoa; phylum Nematoda; class Chromadorea; order Rhabditida; family Meloidogynidae; genus Meloidogyne; species Meloidogyne graminicola. Next base: position 970,564 of record JARPZY010000016.1, on the reverse strand, counting down.
AATAATACATTCAACATTATTTTTGTTTAATTCTTTTAAATCAGGCTTTAAAGACATATCTTGTAATTCATGCACATTAATAACATAAAAATATTGTTTAAAATATTATAAAAATTATTTAAAACAAACCATGTCAGAACCTTCAATTGCTTCCTTCAATCCCTCCAGTTTCTCATTATAATTCCAAAGTTTTTTATCAAAACCATGATAATTATTGTCAATTGCATTAATTAAATGTTCGCCCAAAAATGTATTAGCACCTAGTATTGTAATTTGCATTTCTGATAATAAAGCAAATTAGAAGGTAATTAAAATATTTTTTAAGGGTCTGATTATGTAAATACTAAATAAAATAAAAAAATAATTCATTTTATTTGAGACTAATTGAAATATAATTTCTCGGTAGAATAGAAGGACTCTAACAATAATTTATTTATTATTCTCTTTCATACATAATATTTTTTTCCTTTTTGTTCTTTATTTTCTTCCTCTTTTGTTTTAATAAAATTTCAAATTTTAAAAAATTTTATAAGAAGAGATAGGTTGGAAGGGTACGTGACAGTTTGTCGCGGGCCAATTTGTCGCGACCACTTTGTCGCGACCGATTTGTCGCAGGCCAATTTGTCGCGAAGCCACTTTGTCGCAGACCGATTTGTCGCAAACAACAAATTTTTTTTCAAATTGTTGTATATAGAGAGATTAAATAAATTTTTTATTTTATTATATGTAGACTAATTTTTATTTAAATTTAGAAACTAATTTATAAATATTAAATCTCTTTATTTAAAGATTATAAATGGCTTTTCATAAGTCCGAAAAAGATTGCGAAAAGTATTCTCACAATGGCTACTGTTATGTGAAGGATAGAGAAAGTGCAGATGGTGATCGTGTCTTCTGGCGTTGCGATGAAAGGGGTAGTGGATGCAAAGGCCGAGTTTGGACAACATCTGGCGAATCTCGGGAGTTTCTTCGATTGGTTACTGACCATAGTTGTTCAACGACAGGTTTGTGTTTTCTTATTTTTTTAATATAAAATTAGGCGATGCTGCTAAAGTTGCTGTACAGAAAGCATTAACAACTGTCCGTCATCGGGCAGCGACAACAATGGAGAACCCTGTACAGATAAGGAGTACAGTTATTCAGGGAATGTCAACAGCTGTTTTGAGTTGTTTGATAAATTTATTATTATTTAAAACTATCAAGAAATTAAAAAAAAAATTATTTTCATTATCGCGACAAATCGGTCTGCGACAAATTGGCCTCGCGACAAATTGGCCTCGCGACAAATTGGCCTGCGACAAATCGGTCGCGACAAAGTGGTCGCGACAAATTGGCCCGCGACAAATCGGGCGTGTCCCAGGTTGGAATTTTCATTAAAAAATAATTTTTGAACTTGTATTTCAAGTTTAGTAAATAGCTCAACCTATTTCTTAAAACATTTTTTTAATGCTTTTAATTATTTAGTCCAATATTTCAATTTTATTTTTTAGAATTATTCCATTGGATTTTAAAGATTTGTCACATATTTACAAGCTAATGGATCGAGACATGGAAAAAAAGAAGGTATAAACATTGTTTAAATATTAACTAATTTTCTTTTCAGGTTTATGTACCAGGCATGAGTCGCTCATTAAAGGATTCAGAAGAGCTTATTTATGATCCAAAGGCTTATCTTCTTTTGCAAACTTTTGAGACAGGTTACTTTTTAATTTTATATTAACTTTAAATTTTAAGATTATCCTTGTCTAAGTTTTGACATAATTCCTGATACTTTGGGTGATAATAGACAGAATTATCCAATGACAGCATGGCTTGTTACTGGTACTCAGGTTTCTTAATTTTATTATATTTTGCAAATTTATGAATTTCTTTGTTTATCTAATAAAATATTTGAAAATTTTATATAAATAAATTTTTTATATTAAGGCAGATAAAGCTAATTCAAATCAACTTTTGGTAATGCGTTTGTCAAATATGCATGCAAATAAAAGTGCTTTGAAAGAAAAAGAACGGGATTCTAAAAATGATGATGATGATGAATGTAGTTCTAGCAGTGATGAAAGTAGTGATGGAGACGAGGAAGATGATGCTAATATAATTAATGATCGACCAGGAAAAAAGGAACCAAGAATGCATGCTTCTTTAATTTCTCATTTCGGTGGTGTTAACCGAATTAAGGTTTTTTATGGTGATTATTCTTTAACTTTATTTAAGTTTCAACGACTTGGTTCTAGTGATGTTTGTGCTGTCTGGAATGATCAACGAAAAGTTCAGATTTGGAATTTGAACCCTTTTATTTCTTCTGTCGAAAATATTTCGCTTTCTGAGCCTATTAAAAGCATAACACTTAAGAATGAAAAACCTCTATTTACCAAGGAATATTCAGCTGAAGGTTTTGCACTTGCTTGGTCTTCTTTACAAACAGGTACTTTAGCGACTGGTGATCATCATAAAAAGGTTTTGTATTTTGGATTATTTGTTTTTATTTATTGTTTTACTTTTTTAGATTTTTCTTTGGAAAATGGCAGAAGGAGGAAAATGGCTTGTTGATACGAACGCTCTAACCGACCACCGAGGATCTGTTGAAGACTTAGGTTGTTATTTAAGGAAATCTAATATTTGAACTATTTTTAGTTTGGTCACCTAGTGAAGAATCTCTGTTAATTTCTTGTTCAACTGATAGAACAATGTAATATTTTAATCAAAATCTTCAAAAATTATTTTAGTCGTCTTTGGGATGTTCGTTCTCCACCTAAACAGTCATGTGTTTGTACAATTAAAGATGCACACGAAGCAGATGTAAATGTTTTAAGTTGGAATACAGGCACAGATCCATTAATTGTTTCTGGAGGGGACGATGGTGCTTTGAAAATTTGGTCGTTAAAAACAATTCAGGTATTTATATTTAACAACCTGTTAAAACCTTTGATAAATTTTTGTTTATTTGCATAAATAATAATTTATTTTTACCTTGTTAATTTTTTTATTTCTAGTACAATCAACCAGTCGCTAAATTCCTTCATCATCAGAAACCAATAACTTCAGTTGAATGGAGTCCTCATGATAGCACTGTCTTTATCTCTTCGGGAGAGGATGATCAAACAACAATATGGGACTTGGCTTTAGAAGCTGATGAACCAAACTATTCTGACGAAGCCGAAGTTGATGAAAAAATGGAAGAGGATAAGGATGGGGAAGAAAATAAAAGAACAGGTGTAGGGGTTGAGAAGCTTCCCCCACAACTTCTTTTTATTCATATGGGTCAAAAAGGTAATTAATTAATTATGCATGAAAATTAAATTAATAATATATTTACAAATTATTTCCTTAATTTTAATTCTATCAAAAAATTTTAGAAGTGAAAGAAGTCCATTGGCATAAACAATGCCCTGGTTTGGCATTAACAACTTCTTTGGATGGATTTCATGTATTTAAAACAATCAACAGTTGATTTAGTGAAATTTATTTATTTCTAGATTAAAGTGCTTTTTTGTTGATCAATTTAATAAATTATGTCAATTTTTATTTTATAATTTAAAATAAAATATATTTAATCGTTCTTTAAAAAGTTTATTACTGTCTCTACCTAAAACATTCAAATTTGTTTATTATATTAATTTTAATATCTAATTATTTTTAGTTTACATGAACTGGAACTTGTTGTTCTGGAAAACAATCAAAACGGGTAAGAATTTAAAATTTGAGACAAACATTATGCTATCTTTTTAATAATATGTACTTTTATGTAAAAATTATTTTTATAGGTAAACCCCTCTCATATATACGATGCCATTCTATTGCATCTGAGCCGTATAATGGTGAAGTTTTACTTGAGCGAATCAAACAAAAATTAATAATTACATTAAATCGTCCAAAGGCTCTACACGCAGTTAGTTTACCTATGATAAAACAAATTTATGAAGCATTAAAGGTTTATTTATTGTTCCTTTTTAAATAAAAACATTTTATTTAGGAGCCTTATGATCTCGTTATTATTAAAGGTCAAGGTCAAAAGGCATTTTGTGCAGGTGGAGATGTTGTTGGTTAGATTTTAAATGATAAACATTACTTATAAATGTTTTAGCTGTTTCTAAATCTTTCAAATCTGGAGATACAAATCGGATATATGATCAGTTCTTTCGGCATGAATATCAATTAAATAATTTAATTGGAACGCTCAAAACTCCTTATATTGCATTAATTAATGGCATAACTATGGGAGGAGTTAATATTTAATGAATTATTAAACAATTTAATTTACATTTTAGGGTTGTGGACTTTCAATAAATGGCCCTTTTCGCGTTGCCACGGAACGGACAATTCTATCTATGCCTGAAACAGCTCTTGGATTATTTCCTGATGTGGGAGCGACGCATTTCCTTCCGAGACTTTCTGGACAGCTTGGAATGTTTTTAGGGTTAACTGGTAATTTTTTCAGAATATTTATTTATTGAGAAAAACTTTTATCTTTACAATTAACTAAAAATACATAATAAGGTTATCGTCTCTTTGGTTCGGATGTTTTCCATTCTGGACTTGCAACTCATTACATTGAATCGTGTAATCTAATCCGCCTTAGTACAGAATTAGTTAATTTATCTACCGAACAATGCACCACTGAAAATATTAATTTAATTATACAACATTTTCAACCTAAAGATATTGCTTCATTTTCATTAGACCCTTATTTGGATTTAATTGATGAATGTTTTGATGCTAATAGTGTTGAAGAAATAATTGAGAAGTTAAAAGTAGATGGAAGTGATTTTGCTAAACAACAATTGGAAACCTTAGAAAAAATGGTAAATATAAGAGAAATTTAATTTAAAAAAAAAATTCCATAATATTATTAATTCTAAAACCAAATAAATTTTGTTAACTTTCGATAATAAAACTAATCTTAAGAACCATAGATATATAAATGAATAATTAAATTATATACAGACTCTGTCTGTTAGAGTTTAAAATTAATTCCGTTCACTTAATTCTTCCCGGGTCGTTCTGAACTGCTTACTTAATTTAATTAAGTTTTTTTCAAATTAGTTCCTTTTTTTATTTCTATTTGTTTTTTATTGTATATAGTTTTTAAACAATATCATTAAAAAATTTTTGATACAAACAATTGAAATTAATTTCATGAGTTTTCTTTATTTAATATCTTTCAAATTTAGAGTCCAACATCATTAAAAGTCACATTCCGGCAAATTCGTCTTGGCAATAAATTGAAATTTTCTGAGGTTTATTTTATATTTTTCTAATATTTTTACGCTTCAAATTTTTATTCAAAAAATATATTTAAATATATTTTTTAGGTCTTTCCTATAGAATTTCGACTTTCTCAACGTTTTATTGCCGATCATGATTTTCATGAGGGTTGTCGAGCTAGTAATTCTGATTAGATAAAAAATACATTTTTTTAACTTTAAATCTTTTTCAGTTTTAATTGACAAAGATAAGAATCCAAAATGGAAACCGGCAACAATTAAAGAAGTCAGTGAATCAACTGTTGATTATTATTTTTCAAAATTTGATAAAAATCAAGAAGAATTAATTATTTCATAACACATAATGATTATATTATTTTATATAATCACACATATTTATACTTTATTTGTACACTGAATCCGGGACAATCACTCCTTCTCTAATATACAAACGGTTTGTTTTAATGAAATGCTGTTGCAATTGCTTCCTCCTTCTCAGTATATGAGAAGTCACACGAATGCCCCACATTGCCAACTTTAATTTCGTTTATTTTGCCTGTTTTGACGAACATTTTGGCACTGCAAAAGACTTCATTTGATTTATTTTTTGAATTGGCGCAACTGTATACATATTAGTGATTAAATATTTAACAAATAAATCTATAATAGTCCTTTCCTCCAAAATGTTCGTCAAAACAGGCAAAATAAACGAAATTAAAGTTGGCAATGTGGGGCATTCGTGTGACTTCTCTAATACTGAGAAGGAGGAAGCAATTGCAACAGCATTTCGCATTAAAACAAACCGTTTGTATATTAGAGAAGGAGTGATTGTCCCGGATTCAGTGTACAAATAAAGTATAAATATGTGTTGTCGTGATTATTTATTTAAAATGTAATATTTCGTTTTCAATAAACTAAAAACATTCTTTCAACTGCTTTATAATTATCGGGGCCCGGGTTCTTACAATTAGTCAAATGACTTTTTTTGCGAATTTGGCATAACGTAAAACGAAAAAAACGTGTTTTAAGAGTTGGGTAGAGTCAAGAGTGGCCTTTAGAATAACTATTTTGGCTATTTTAGACTTTTATGACTTTTTGACTATCTCCGTCTTTTTGGTATTATTTTTGACTTTTTTCCAGTTTTTTAGAGTAAATATTTATGTCTAAAAAACAGTCAAAAGCTGTGTGGATCCGTGTGTGGACATAGATATTTTAATTTAGTTAAATGTAAAATAAATGATTTTATAAATTTTAAAATTTATTTAGAAAATGAATATTGGGAATTGTAGTATTTGTCTTGATAACTTTAAAACAATTGAAATGGCTGTTCTTCGGAATTGTGGTCATTCATTTCATCAAAAATGTATTTCCCGAGCAATTAAAATTAAGAAAGAATGCCCACTTTGCCGGACATATAATAAAACAGTAGATCTAATTTTGCCAAAATTTGATGGTCCAGTTCTAAGTCTTCCGTGTATTAAAAATGAGGTTTTATTTGAATATTATTTTAAAATTGATTTTTACCTTTATTCTTTTAGAATTAATTACTTTTTATTTTTTTTAATTTTAGGCAATTAACATTGCATTTGGTTATTATGATCGAATTTATAAACAAAATGGGTGTTCATCATCTCATCTTTCACAAGATGAGCAACGTGAACAACTTCATTCCTGTCTTTTGGTTTTTGTTTTATTTTTGATGGAGTATTAGAATATTCTGTTTTTAACATTCACTTAAATCTAATTACGAGTTTCTTTTATATATACAATACAAATAATTTTAGAATGAATTTAAAGAGACTCATAATTTTAATACCAAAGTAGAGTGTTATTTCTTTAAAAATACATATACAAAGAATATTTTTAATAAAGTATTTTAAGAATCTTTTAACTACAATTGAAGATCAAACGGAAGAAGAAGAAAAGAACTGGGAGAGTCTACGTAATTTCATTAAAGTAGCAAGTATTGCCTCAGTCTGTGCTATTCTTGCCTTCTTCTGTTATCTTTATTGGCCGGTATTTCTGTAACTTTATTTAAATAAGGTTTAATTTTGAAGGTTATTTCTCCAATTGCTGGACGTATTGCCTCAATTGTTTGGTCATTCATTAAAGGATTACGTGATTTTCTTAAATTACATCAACCTGAAATTTTGGCTGGTATTTTTGCTTTGATGGAATTTGGTTTGGCTTGGAAAGTTTCTGAAATTTCAGAGGAAAATGAAGAAAGTTAATTTAATCAAAAGAATTATGTATAAATTCACTTATGAAATTTTTTATTAATTTTTTTTACTTTTATAAAGTTGTTCATAGTTTGTTACAATTATCTTTGATTTTTTTTTTCTTAAATCTTGAATACTTGATGTTATATAGTTATTAAATTATATTTTTTAAGAAAAATTTTCTTAAAATGAATGCTATTTTGAAACACCCACAAGACCATTATTTGAAGACTATTGATGACAATACTCCTATAATTAATATTAATGGAGGTTTCAATAATGTTATTGGACAACCTATTCCAAAATATAACATTGTATATTTCTTTTTAAAATTTTTTTGATCAAATTGTGTAATTCTAATCTTTTATATTTTAAAAAGTTTGAAGATGATGATGTTAACTTTGCTGAATCTTTACCGAAAAAATCACACAATTCAACTGCACTTAAAAATGCAATTTATCGAAATAAAGGTTTGTTTTAAAAGAAACTAAAAAAATTATTTTATGATTTTGTTTCTATATATTTTTATGAAAAACAAATCTAAATAAATAAAATTTTTGCAACCTATTTTTAGTCAGCCAGCACAAATATAAAGCACCTAAAAAGACTCAGGAAGAATTATTTAAAGAGGTTGGCTAAGTTCGAATAAATCAAATTATTTTTAGAATGCAGGGAATGTTAATGCTGGCCCTGAATTTGAACAGATTAATGCAGATGAAAGTAGAATTTGTTCAAGAGGCGGTGATGGAGATATTCTAAGAATTAGGTATTTTGAAATTCTTGTTTGCTTTAAATTTATTAATAATTTAGGGATTTTAATCACTTTGTTGATCCATTAAGGAATAATTTATTGGAAAAGGGATACACCATACCAACACTTGTACAGCGTTCTGTAATTCCTATTATCGAAAAAAAGAAAGGTATTAAATTATTTTAATTATCGATATTTTTAATTAAAATAATTTATTTATTTAAAATTAATTTTGCAGATTTTGATTTAATAGCAAGAGCACAAACTGGAACAGGCAAAACTGGTGCTTTTCTTTTTCCAATTATTCATTTATTGCATAGACGAAAACAACGAATGAATATTAATAATAGTCCATTATATGAGCCAAATGTATTTTTTATTTTAAAATAAAATTTTAAGTTATCTTTTAAATAAAGGCAATAATTATTTCTCCAACTAGAGAATTAGCACAACAACTTGGTGATACCGCAAAAGTTTTTACTCGTGGTAACGAACTTATTTTTAAATAAAAATATAAATACTTATACAATTTTTGTCCACAAATATTTTTTAAAAATTATTTTGAGTAATAGAGTCAATTAAATTGTCATTAAATTTCTTAGTTTCTTTTATATTTTTTCCATTAATATATATTTAAATCGTTCTATATTTTATTTTTTACTTCATTACTCCATTCCTTTTTGAATTATTTATTAACAATAACATTTAGGTACTTCATTAAAGGTAGTATGTTCGTATGGGGAAATTCGAATAGCTGAATCATTGGAAGATATGCGAACAGGATTTGATATTTTTGTGAGTACAATGGGCAGAATTATGCAATTTATAGATGAAGAAAAAGTTTTATTTAAAAAATAAATAATGAATTTTAATTAAAGGTTAAATTGACCGGATTAAATTTTTTAGTATTAGACGAGGCAGATAAATTATTGAAAGATGAAATTTTCTTTAAAGATATAATGAAAATACAGGAAATAGCAAAAAAAGTATTTAAATAAATAAATATTTAAATAAAATATTTTAGAATAAGGAAAAGCACAGAACTTTAATGTTTTCAGCTACTTTTGAAGGAATTGTAGAAGAATATGCTGAACGTATTTTAAGACCAAATTATTTTGTAATATCAATTGGAGGAAGAGAAATATTGCCACAAACTGTTAAACAAAAATTTGTTGTTGTAAGAGAGTTTATTTTTCTTTTTAATAAATATTTAAGGCAACAAAATATCAAAAGCTTTCAATTTTATGTGATGAAATTCTTTCAAAATTACGTCCAAAATGTAATGGAATATTTAAAGATAAAAATGGAGTAACTTGGAGAAGATTGAGTAAAAAAGTATTATTTAAAATATTTTTAGAATATAAATTAAAATTCTTTAAACAATATTTAAAAATAATAATTAGATAATAGTTAAACATTCGTTTGAAATTCTAATAAATCATTATTATATTAAATAATATTATAACTTTTATAACTAAATAGTAAATAAATGATTTTATAACTTTCCATTAGGTTGCTATTTTTTGTAATTCTCGACGAATGACAAACTGGTTAGCATTAAAATTATCTATACGAGGATGGAAGACGATTCCAACAAGCGGGTATTAATTTGAAAAAATTTATAAAATTTAAATGAATAAAAATTTAAGTGAACGCTCACAAAGGCAAAGACAAGAAGCTTTAGTATCATTTGAAAAAGGAGATTGTGATATAATTGTTTCAACAAGTGTAATAGCTCGTGGTCTTAATTTAATGGGCCTAGAACTTGTTATTAATTATGAGGTTTAAATTTATTTATTTTTAAAAATTGGTTTATATTTAGATGCCAAAGACATTTGACGATTTTGTACATAGAACAGGGAGAACAGGTAGAGCTGGTAATTTTGGTAGAGCTATTACAATAATTGACCCGGATTGTTTAATGGATTTAAAACTCGTTACTGAATTAGTTAGAGTAAGATTGTTAAAATATTCAAAAAATAAATCTTAGGAAATGCATAATGAAAATATAGAAGTGCCTTCAGCTTTATTAGAATTAAATGTTTCAATGTAAATAAATATGACTTTACCATATATTAATTTATTGATTTTATTTAAATTATAATTAATATTAACCTTTTTTAATTTGATCAAGAAATAAATTGTGAAATAAATTTTACATACCTCCGTTACTTAAAATAATAATCTTTTTGGTGTTTTGTTTGACCATTTTTTTTCTTGACCATTTTGTTATTTTAAAATTTATTGTTAGCATTAAATATTTAATTTTTTATATTTTTTTTCTTAAACGTTAGACTTCTGTTTAGTAAGTGTTATGTTGTCTCGACGCGGACTTGCTTCTGCAGCTGCAGCTTATGCGAAGCCTAATCCTTTTATTGAGCCAATTCAGCAGAAAACCTCACGTTTGCCGAACGGTATGACTGTTTCATCAGTTGACCTTCAGGTTTTTTGAATTAATTTAACTTCTTAACAATTTTATTTTTAGGGGGCGGTATCCCAACTTGTGTTTGCTTTTCGTTCTGGTTCACGTTATCAACAGTCTGATGAAGGCGGAATTGCTCATTTATTGCGTAACTGTATTGGTAGTGATTCTGACAATTATTTGGGGCTTCGACTACTTTGGCAAACAGCACAAACAGGAGCCAATCTATTTTCTAAACTGTCAAAGGATTTGCTTTGTGTTCAAATGAGCGTGGTTTGTTTCCATTTTTATTAATATTAAACTGTCTTTTTTCAAAGAACCGCACTCAAGCGCCAATTGCCCTCTCTGTTCTTGGTGAAATTGTCCAGCCTGCAATTAAACCTTGGGATATTTTACAAGTTCATCAAGGATTGGAAACCGACTTGAATCATCAAACAGCCGAGGATATTACTCTTGAAAATTTGCATAAAGCTGCTTTTAGGTTTTTACTTTATGCTTTTCTTGAGTTTAATTTATTCCAATAAGTTCAGGCATTATTAAATTGTTTTAGGCTAGTCTAGAATAACTAGTTCTAATAAAGCTTTTACATGTGAAATATTTTTAATGTAGAAATGGCTCTCTTTCGAATTCGCTTCTCTGTAAACATTTCGAGATTGGTTCAGATACAAATATTAGACATAAAAAATTACAAGCTTATGTTCTTTCTCGTTGGAAAAGTGCGGAAACAGCATTGATTGGTGTTAATATTGACCATTCTCTCTTACTAGAATATGCGGTTAAAATATTTATAATGGTTTTATTTTATATTATTTAGTCGGATCATCGTGTGGTACCGGACGGTGCCGGTCATCCAGCTAATCCAAGTCCTTTTTTGGGTGGGGATGTCCGTCAGTACGGACCTGGTCATTTGGCTCATATTGCGGTTGTGGGTGAAGGAGCATCAGCTAAAGATGAGAAGGCTGTTGCCATTCAAGCTGTACTTTCTTATTTAATCGGCAAAACAGGTTATTGAATAGAATATTTATATGTATATAGAACTTGACATTTTGATTTTCTTAATATTTGAGAGGATTTAATTTCGTTGCTTCCAACCTTAATTTTTGGTGTATGGGCCTAAAGAGGCAAATCTAACAATAAAGGGATTGTTTTTCTGATCTAAAATAAGGAAAATTACTAGCATTTTTTGAGTTGTTTATAAAGCTATAAAACTGTCAATTATTATTATTTATTTGTTTGTAGGACAATATACAAATTATGAAAATATTGCTCAGCCATCAATTGTTCATAGAGCTCTTTTTAAAGCATCGAACCACAATCCATTCCATTTGTGTCCATTAAATATTTCGCATTCAGATGCTGGACTTATTGGTTTCTACCTTGTTGCTGAAGGAGAAAAGGTTTGCTTTTTTAATTTAAATGATAAATACTTTCCAAGATCTTTCCTTATCTCAAAGAGGCTGTTAAAGGTCTTCGTCAACTTGGAGACAGCACAGTTGATCAGGAATTGCTCCAAGTTCGTATTTAAATAATTCTTAAAGTAGAGTAAGAATAAATCTTTACGTTTTTCAGATAAAACATAATTTATAAGCTTAAAGATTAAAATTTTATTCGTTGAGATGTTGTGTTTTTCTAAAAAAATTTTCATTTTACGGTTTAATTATTTAGATAGCCAAGCAAACTTTGGCTTTGCAAACACTAAGCAAATATGATTCGAGTGAACTTTTGGCGTTGGATCAGGCTTCCCAAGTGATGGCCAAAGGCACAGCGCAATCACCTGAAGAATTTATAAGTATGGTGCAAAGTGTTAATGCTGAGGATGTTAAAAAAGTAAAAATTATTTAAAAAAAATTTAATTTTAAATCTTAAAGGCGGCAACAAAGTTGTGTGCAAAACTTGCATTATCTGCTTACGGACAAATTAATCAAATTCCTTATTTGGATGAAATGTGATTGAGATAAAAAACACAATCAAAAAATTTTCATTAATTTTAGGCTGTTGTATACCTTTTTTCTCTAAAAAAATAGGAAAATTGTTTGGATTTTTTTTTGCTTTAATTTTAAATGGTTATGTATGTTTGTTTGAGATTTTTTAAAAATAATGATTTTAGTATCGTAAATTAAATTTTTATTTTATTGCCTTTCACTCTTGGATCAAAGTAATCTAGTCTAATATTATTATTATTATCTTTTGCTTTAAGTTTTATTTAACTTATTATTTTTCTGATAGGTATAATAGAATATTTCGCTCCATTTCTTCTTTTTACTTTAACCTAGGAAAACAATTTATAAGTATATTTGAAATGTTATTAATCTATAAACATTTCACCAACTAGTTTTCTTGAAACATAGAAGATTAATATTTACTTATTCACATATTTAATATTCATATTTAAACACAAAAAAGATGAAGGGAAAATTGTCAACTTAATTTTTGATTAAATTCCTTGATTTTAATTCTGTATATTATTGAACTATTATTCATCATTATCATTAGCATTATTATCCTCTTCGTTATTGTTATTATTGTTATGAACATGTGTTCTATTATTGTTAGCCATCATCCTTTCTCTTCTCTCCAAGTTGTTATAATATATACGCCTAAAACGAGGATACTCACTATCTAAATCGGGAACTATTTCGTAGCCACGTTTGTATCGAATATAAGTATTCGTGAACTAAAAATAAGTATTTTAATTAAAGAATATAGGTATTAACTTACATAGCCCATCATGAACGTAAGCTGCACAATAAAGATCATTGCTAGAATATACATGAGAATAGTCAGCAGACCCATCTCTATCTTTTTATATTGAGAAGTAAATTACCATAAACGATTAAACAAATGATTTGTGGAATAAATTTAAGTTTGGTTTTTATATAATCTTGAGTTACATTACAGAAATTATATGCAAGTAATTTTTTTAATGAATAAATAAAAGACAGAATTTGTATTTTATTTTATCATTAATAATTTGAGTTTAAGGAAAGGTTGTCTTACAATTTGTTTATTAAAATTATATTGGGTGACCAAGATATTTTTTTTTAATTATTAAGGTTGTTCAAATTGTTATGTACTTTAGTTTGCAGACATCCTTAGTAATATTCTTATTATAAAAGAATAAACATTTTTCATTTCAATTATTGCTAATCAAAGCATACTTATCTCTTATTTGTACAATATGCTCAACTTCTTATGGTATACAAGTATTGTTCTTCTTTTTGTGATTTATCTGATCATTTTGTTTTGTGCTTTCGTTATCGGATATGTAAGTTATTATTTAATTAATAGATCTACTGAAGATTTTTTTTTTTTTAAAGGTATTAAACACTCATTTAAGAGATGAACATAAAATTGAGTTCTTCCTCGATGCTGTTGTTGTTGGCGATGCTTTGTATGAATGCTGGAGTTTTCGGCGTTATCTATTTGAGGATTAGTGAAGAAAGGATAGAAATAAGAAGATATATAGTTAATAATTTTTATATAATTCAATAAATTGATAAATTGCTTTTTCTTTTTAATTATTATGTAAATATGTATATTTTTGGGGGTTTTTAATAAATTTTTAAAATTAATTTATTTTAATATTTTTTTAATATTTAAAACAAACAAAATTTTTAATTCTTTAATTTTGCAGTTTTTTAATTCTTAAATCAAAGAAAAGATTTTTGACATCATTTTCAAAAAATACAATTCATTTTTTTAAAATTTATTTTTAAAGAAAATACGTGGAACAAGTAATAAACATGTGGATGAAATAATTTTTTAATTGTTTATAAATGCATACATACAATTTTGAATTATATTTATTTATTTACAATTATTATGTTTAATAATAATAATAATATTTTTATTTTATTTTTAATTAATTTATTAATTTATTTTTTTATTTTGTAAGTTTTTGAAATTAATAAAATAATTAATTTATTTATAAATATTTACAGTAATCTTTCATCATATGGAAATGGTAAAAATAATAATTTTGTTTCTATATATTTTCATTATTATTGTTTTTATAAATTAGTATTTAAATAATATTATTTTTTAAAGAAATATCTTTAAATAATTAATTAAAATTAAATCAAATAAAAAAACAATAATAAACATGGATCATTTAACCAAAGATTTATTCCCTTATTTTATACCTTTATTTGTTTATTAATTTAAACTTATTTTTTCTATTTAGAATCAACAATAAATTATCTTTTATGTTCACCAACAGAGGAATTTGTTAATTGTACAAAACCTTCTTGTGAACAAACCTGCTTAACAACATTTAATAAAACTAAAGAATGTTGTGAAGAATGTGGACCACCTGGATGTCAATGTAAAAAGAATTATGTTAGATCAGGGAAATACTGCATTAATAGAATGTTTTGTCCTGGAAGTAAGTTTTTTTTCAAATAAAATTTAAAATTAAATAATTAAAAATAAATTGTTTATTTTATTTTAATTAAAATTTATTAAATTAAATTAAATAATTTATTTAATTTAAAGTTTGTTGTAGTATAACAAATCCTAAAAATAAAACTTGTATTATTTGTCCAACAAATACAACTATTTGTAGTTATCAACATCCGAATAATATTACTTTAAGAGAAAATTATTGTAAATTTGTTAATACAACAATTACTATAGGAGGAAAATAAATTAAAATTAAATTAAATAAATACTTCAATTAATAAATAATTTTAATTAATTTAAACTTTTTTTTAATAATTGTTTATATTTATTGTTTTATTTTTAAATAAGATATTTCTTATAAATAAATTCGGTAATTATTTGATTTGTTTTTTTATTATAATTAAAAAACATTTATAATTCAATTAAAAATTATTTGAAAGGACAAGTGTCAAAATACTTTCCACTATATAATACCTTTTAAAAAAGAAAAATACTTTCCAATTCATGAATCAAAAATGGACTTTTGTACAAAGTAATTTTATTGCCTTTATAACATATTTATGTATATTAAAAAGGTTAAATATTAAATAATTTAAAACTATTTTAGTCTGAAGATGTTTTATTCTGACAAGCAAATTCTAATTTTATATAAATTGTTTCCTAGGTAACAATATATTGAAAATATTAAAAAAAAAAAGATTATTTTTTATTTAATAAATAAATATTATTTAATATTTTCTTTTTTTAATTATTTAAATATTAAAAATTTATTTTAAATTTAAAAAAAAATATGAGAAAATTAATTCTTGCATTTTTTGTTTTATATTCATCTTTTTTGTTATTATTTCTAGCTTTATATTTATCTGAATTAGAAGGAGTTGGACTGTTTTGGAATAAAGAAATTAAAGAAAAAAATAAAGTTTAAAAAAAAAATAATTATTTTTTATTTAACCAAATTTTTTTTTAAATTTTTATTTATTTATTTAATCTTTAATGTTTTAATATTCAAAACACACTTTTTGATTTAATAATTTTCCCCCAAATGTAAATATTTTACCTAAAATATTAATCATAAGATATTATTTTTAAAATAAATATTTATTAAATAATACTTTTTTTTTTATTTGTTGTATTTAATAAATTTATTTATTTACTATGTAAATTTAATATATTTAAATGAATAAAATTGTAGATTATTTTATTAACAAATTAATTTTATTTTAATATATAAAATTTAAATATTATTATTTTATTTTTTTTATTAATTATTTAAAATATTAATTAATTAATTTAATAAATGGAATTAAATTATTTAATTTTTCTAATAATTTTAATATTATTAATTTTATATTCAGAATGTCGTAAAGTTCCAACTGGTTCAAATCCTGATAAGAATTAAATAAAAATAAAAGAAATATAGAATTTTATTTAGAGAAATTTAATTTTTGATTTAATAATTTTTATTTTTTTTTTAACTTTCGAAATAGAATAAAATTTATTTTTAAATTATTTTTATTTAATATTTTAATTTCTTTCAGTAAATTAATTAATTTATTAAAAATTAAAGTCCCTAAGTAATTAATTTATTTGGTAATATTAAACTGAAGTAAGGATAAATTATTATTTATTATTTAAATATTTTATGAAATTAATTTTAAAAATAAATAAATTATTAATAAAAAATTAAATTAACGAAAATAATAAGCATAGAAGCGAATAATAAAATTTAAAAAAAAAAGAATTAAATATTACTATTTAAGTATAATTAATTACTATAAAAAGGATTATTTAATTATAAACTAATCAACTTCAATCAAATATTGTTCAACTTAATTTCTACACTCTTATGTTTTCTCAAGGACTAGACTCGTCTATCACCGCTGAATTTTCAGCTTTCTCAACCGATTCGAGGCTGGTGATGTTTGTTATTCTTTTGATGCTTTTTGGTATGTTTCTGCCTATGCAATGTTGCTGTAAGAGGAAGAAAAAGAAGGTAAATTTTCAATTTTAAATTAATTTTCTATAAAACAATTATTTTAAAAGAAGGTGTTAAGACCACAGCCTGGGCCTGTTGATGTGGATGCTTCTAGTTCGTCTTTAATTATTTAAATATATTTAAAATAAATTTTAAGCTCAATCACCACAACAAACACAAAGGCAGTCAGGTGTTAAGAAGGTTGTCAAGAGTTCGAAGAGTGAAAAGATTAAACCTTCAAGGGAAGAGAAAGGAGGATCA
Organism: Meloidogyne graminicola; assembly: GCA_036172905.1. Lineage (NCBI taxonomy): Eukaryota > Metazoa > Nematoda > Chromadorea > Rhabditida > Meloidogynidae > Meloidogyne > Meloidogyne graminicola. The sequence continues at coordinate 953,331 of JARPZY010000016.1, read as the reverse complement.
AAAAGTAAATCATCTAAAGGACCAGAAATGGTTGATGAAAGAAAGGAAGAACGAGAAAAGGCTTTGGCAAGAACAGCAGTTGGAATTCCTAAAATGAAGGATGACAAACACGAACAGGGAATGGCAGATGATACGGGCTATATGACATTGGATAAATTAGATCGAAATATTTTCACCAAAGACCTTCCAAGAATAACGCCAAAACTTGGACCTCCAAAACCTGTTGATGAGACACCGAAAGAGAAAGGACTTGCTGATGGAGCTGATTATCAAACTCTTGGTAATCTGGATAAGAATATTTTCCTGACAGCAAAGATTGAAAAGAAAAAGGGGAAAGGAAAGGTAAAATTTAATTAATTCATTTATTTTTGTTTATACTCCAATGTTTTTTTTAAATTTTTAGTCAAAAAATAAGCAATCGGAGACCTACTTAACACAGGAAACAGTTGACAATACAGATGAAACAGAACATACAGAAGCAGAATCAACAATTGAGCGAACAAAAAGTGAAGAAGTCTTGTCTAAGAAAACAAAGAAAAAAACAGTAGCTAAGAAGAAACAAACTAAAATTAGTAGTACTCACAAGAAGAAGAACAGCGATACAAAGAAGAAGAAGAAACATCATCATCATAAGAAGAGTAATGACAAAAAGAACAAATCTCAACCATCTCTAGTAAAAGAGGATGGAAGAAAGGATGGAATGGCCAGCGGTGGTGATTATGAAGTAAATAATTTCTTTTTAATTTAAATTTAATTTAAATTTTATTTATTTTTAAGACGTTGAGTAATCTCGACCAAACTATATACACCAAGAGTGCAACAAAGTCTTCACCACCATCTAATGCTACTGAAGATGAAGAATAAAGATGAATAATATTCTCTTCTAATGTCTACAATAAAAGTTTTTCTTAGAAAAGATGAATGGCAAAATGATTATAAAGAAATCTTATTCCCTATATGTTATTGTATTGATATACTGTATATATTATATAAATACTGTAGTAATATAAAATAATTAACTGCCCAAATTGTATTTATTTTTAAAAATTAAATCTTTTGTATTTATTTTTTGTATATTTTCTGTTATTAAATGATTTTTGTTGATTTTTAATTTAATATTTTATTTCTTAGTCTTTTGCTTTTTAACCACCTATGATAAATTAAAAAAATTAAAATTAATTAACTTAAATAATTTTTAAAAAATTATTTCTTGCAAAAATCTGAACCAAAAATGAATTTATTTTCTAATATTTATTTATTTTACCTAATTACGTTAATATTTCCTAATATAATTTTTTAATATTTGCATTAAATATCATGAGGATATTTGAATTTGTTTGTATAATTTTTATTTAAAAATAAATTTATTCAATTATTCAAATTTAAATTAAAATAAAATATTCTTTATTAAATTAATAATTATGAAAATTATATCAATTATTACATTTACTATATTATTTATATTCTTTATATTTGTATATAGTACATTATCGCATGAAGTTCCTCATGGAATGAATCCTGAAGGCAATTGAATATTAATGAAAATTAACGAAAAAGAATAATGAAATATTTTTTTATTTTGATATAATTTTATTACAAAAGACATTAATTCATTAATATATAATTTTTAAAAAATAATTATATTAAAATACATTTTATTTATTTTTAATTAAATAAATATTTTTTATAAATTTTTTAAAAAATAAATTATTAAATTAAAAATTAAAAAATAAAGTAATATTTAAAAAAAATATCTTTTATTTAAGAAATAATTAGTTCTTCTTGATTTTAATCAATTAAAACTAAAAAAGATTTGAAATTAAAATATTTTTATTTAATTAGAATTAATAGCTCGACAACCCTCATAAAAATCATGATAGACAATAAAACGTTGAAAAAGTCGAAATTCTAAAGGAAAGATCTTCCAACATTAATTATTCCATATAAATGGTTATTTAAGAAATAAATTGATAGGAACTTGAAAAGAACATTAATAATAAATGATTTTAATTAAAATTTTTTATACTTTACGAGCCCTGTATTTATTTAATATTTAATATTTAAAATTAAATATTTTAATTATTAAATATAAATTGTAAAAATAATTAAAAATTTTAAATAATTAAAATTTATTGTTAATATTTTTTTTTATTATAAAAAGCAATTTAATTTCATTCTTTATTTAAATACAAACAATTCATCATTATTATAAATATCTTCATTTATCAATTAATACTTTCTTTTATTAAATATAAAACAAATGTGGCTTTATTTTATTTTCAAAATATTATTTATTGGTTTTCTTCTATTATTATATTTATTTATTCTTTTCATTGCATTTATTTTAGGCTATGTAAGTTATTTAATTATTTTATATTTTTGTAATTTTAATTTTTAGTTGTACAATTATACTTGGCGTAGATTTCTTGGTATTGAATTCTTCATTGATGCTATTGTTGTTGGAAATATTTGTTATGAATTCTGGACAGCAAAAAAATATAAAATTACAAAAACGCGACGAATGGCTCTCGAAATCAATGAAGAACTAGAAGAAAATAATGTAAATAATATATAAATAATTAATTTAATAAATATATTTATTTAAATAAAATATTTTTTATAAATTGACATTTCAATTACTTAAAAATATATTTTTCAATCAGAATTAATTTAAACAAATTTAATTAATTTAAAAATTATTTAAAGTTGAAGACTAAAAATTTAAATGATTTAATAATTAATTTAATTTCTAATTATTCCTTATTTATAAATATTTAGACAATAAATGTATTATATACAAAAAAAAACAAAAATATAATTTTATTTAACTAATAAATTATTTTATAATTTTATTTTAAATTTAAATAATTCCTTTTGATATAATTAATTTAATAAATATTAATTATTTATTTAAAACTTTTCTTTAATTTTTATAAATTCTTTCTTAAAATTTTGTTGAATTATTAATTGTTCTTCTTCACTAAAAATAATTAAATTATATTTATTTATTAATTTAATATTAATTTACCCAATAATAAATTTATTTAATTTATCAATATATTTATTTAATTCTTTTGTATTAATTTTAATCATATAATTCTTAAATTATATTAATATTAAAAATAAAATATTTAATTAAATTAAATAATTAAAAATATTTAATTAAATTAAATAATTAAAAATATTTAATTAATTAAATTCTTATTCAAAATATAATTTTTTTTTTTAATTAAAAAAATTACCTTTTCAATATTTATTAAATCTTTTTCATTTAAATTTAAACAAAGTTCATTAGTTAACCAATAAATAATCCAAGTACATAAAATTGTTTTTTGTTTATCTATTAAATTATTTAAATTATTTATTTTTTCAAAATATTTAAATAATAATTTTGTAAAAATATTTATTTCAATTTCTGCTTTATTATTTAAATTCTCAACAATTTTTATATTATTTATTATTTTATTTCTATTTTCTTTTTCCATAACATTTTTAATAAATTCTTCAATATTTGTATTAAATATATTTAATTCTTTATTATCTACAACTTCTTTATTTATTTGTTTAGAATAAAAACCTAAATCATTAAGGAAAATAATAATTGTTTGTTTTAATTCTTTGTTATTAATATATTTAGCTATAATAAAAATAAAATTAAATTAAATTATTTTAAAAAATAAAATTAATTTTTTAATAAATTTAATAAATTAATAATACATTATTTATTTATTTATTAAAAAAAAAACAAACATTTATCCTCATTTTTATTTAAATAAATATTTTGATTTCTCTTATCTGTTCTTTCTTTATTTTCTTTTATTTTTGATTGATTACATTGTTTTTGTACTTAAATTAAAAAAAAATATTTTTATTTAAAATTATTTAAAAAATAAATATTTATTTATTTATTTATTTATTTAATTTTTACTAAACATCTTTTTCTTTTAATTTCATTTTTTTCAATAATATTAATATTTTTTTGTTCAATAATTATTTGATTTTCCTCTAATATTTGTTTATTTTTTCCTCCCTTTTCTTCTTCTATATTTTTATTTTCTTCAATATTTAATAATGATGATAACTTTATTTAAAAAAAAAAAAAAAAAAGATTTATTAAATAAATTAAATAATTAAATTAATTATTTACTAATGAAGAATTAATTGAAGAATTATTAAATAATTGACTTTTATTCTTACTATTTTTATATTTAATTTTTTTAATTAATTCATTTTTATTAATATTTGTTAATAAAATAATATCTTCATCTTAATATTATAATTATTTATATTTATTTTAAATAAAATATATTTTGTGAACATTTTTTTTTAATTTATTAAAAATATTTTTTGTTTAATTTAAAAAATAAATAAATTTCAATTTATTTTACCTTTTGTATTTTTAATTTTTTCAAATAGAAGACTAATTTCGGGATTATTTAATTCATTTTTATCATTAAAAATTTCAATTAATTTATTTTCATGTATTTGATTAAAATTTTTATTAAAATCAAAAGGAATATTATTTTTTAAACAATCTTTATAAAATAAATTAATTTCATTTTTTGTTAATAAATTAATTCTTTTTTTATTTTTTTTAGTTAATTTTATTAAACATTTTTGTGAATAATATAAATATCCTACTATAGGTTTTGAATTAATTGATAATTCAGAAAATTTATTAATATTATAAAACCATTCCTTAAAAATTAAATTATTTTAAAATTATAAATTAAATTAATTAATTATAATTACTAATTTTATTTTTATAAAATTAAAAAGCCCCCTTTTAGTACTTTATATTCTTCTAAACCATATTGTAGTCTATTTTCTTCATTAATAACTTTTGCAACAACTGCTTTATAAACAATTATACTTGAAATAAATTCTTCAAGTATTTCATTCCAATAATTATTTAAAACTTTAATTAAATTAAATTAAATAATTAATTAAATTAATATTAATTTAATTAAAATAATTAATATTAATTAATTTAAACCTTCATTATTATTGTTTATTATACTTTTCATATTTTTATATATAATATATTCAATTAAAGATTTACTTCTCCATTTATCAATTATATTTTCAGTAAAATAATTAGTATAAAGATAAATAATTAATTGATATTCATCTTCTTTAAAATTCAAAAATAAATAATTAAAATAATTTAAAAAATATTTACTTAATTCTCCAAAAATATTTGGAAATAATATTTTTAAATAATAATATCTAACAATTCCAAAAAGTTCAATAAATTTTTCTTTTGCCAATTTTTGATATTTTTTTATATAATTTCTAAAATTATTTATTTATATATTTATAAAAAAATTAAAACTTTAAAAATTCTAAAAATTCATTTTCTTCAAATAAACCTAAAGAAAAACATTCAAAATTAACATCAAATAAAGCTAATTTATTTTCATTTAATATTATATTTAATTCATTATCTGTTTTATTATATTTACAATTTAATTTATTTATTTTAATATATAAAGGATTATTTATTTGTTTAATTAATTCATTATATTCTTCTTTATGTTGTAAAATTAAACAAATTCCCCATTTTCCAAAAGATTTAACAAATTGATTAATAAATCTATAAAAAAAACAAAATAATAATAATAATTTTATAAAGATATCCTTAAATTAATTGCTAGATTTTTTTAAAAATTTAATTAAAAATATATAAAATAAAATTTTTTGTAATTAAATTATGTAAGTATATTCTTTAAAAGAATTAATTAAACGCCTGAATTTGAAAAATTTCCCAAATAATATTTTCAAATAAAATAAATAAGTACATGGAAATATTTATAATAATTTAATAATAAAGAAATTAATTGGCTTTAAATGATCAAATATTTTTTGCAAACAATTTTGCAAAAATTAAATTTTTTAATATTTTAATTAAATTATTTTAATAAAATATATAAATACAAACCATTTTCTCTAAATAAATTAATTAATTAAATTATTACCTTTGAAAAAATTTATCATTAATAAACCTTGCAATATAAAGTTGTGAATATATTATAATTTTTAATTTTGCATCATCAGAAATTTCTTTTGAATTTTCAGGTAAAAGAAATTCTAAATAATATTTTCGAATAATTTTATGATTTAAATTAGGATTTATAGCTGTACATAAAGTATCCCAGAAATTGGATATTTCTTAAAATAAATAAATAAATAAATATATTTTATTAAAATTAATTTATTTTAATTTAAAAAAAAAAACAAACTTTTAGAAAATTTAATAGAATTTAAAAATGAAGGAAATAATAATAATAAATAAATTAAAATTATTTTAAAGTATTTCATTTAAATATTCTTTATTTAATAAATAATAAAAATTTTAATTTTTTATTTTAACTTGTTTGTTTTACTACAAAAAAATTAAACATTTAAAAATAAAGAATTTTAATTATTTAAAATTATTTTTAAAATTAATAATTATTATTTAATTTAAAAAAAAAAATTGCTAATAATTAATTAATTAATTTAAATGTAAATTAAATATGTAAATCAATAGGGGAAGACGTGTCTATAATAAAATATTTCATAATTAACTTTTAGAATTAAATTTTTAATAATTTAAATTAATAAAATAATTAAAATTAAAAAAGGGAAAAAGTTGAAATGTTTTATTAAATAATTAATGATTTTTTTTTAAAGTTTTTAATAATAAATATTTTTAATTTTATATAATTATTTATATAATAAATAAATAAATATAAAAATTAAATTAAAAATTAAATATCAATTTAAAATTTATTTAAAAAAATATAAATTATAATAAAATGCAAATAAAATTATTTTTAAGCTCTTATATAGTTTTCACTGGCAAAAATATGCAAAATTAAAAAAAAAATTAAATTTCTTTTAAAATTTAAACTTGATTAATACTTAAATAATCATAATTTTCTTCTTTTCTATTAATTCCTTCTTTTTCAATTAATAAATGTCCATTTTCAGTTAATTCATTGAATTCTTTTTGTTTATCAAAAAGTTCATCCTTTTCTAAAGGTAAATAATCTTTACAATAATTAAAAACAATAGCTGCTCCATAAGCATCTCCAAGAACATTAATTGATGTTCGAAAACGATCACTATTTAATTAAAAATTTAAAAAATTAAAATTTCCTTACATAAACCAATCAACAGCAACAATTAAAGAAACATCTCCAACAGGTAATCCAACAGCTGTTAATACAACAACAACAGTTACTAATCCACCATGAGGTACAGAAGCTGCACCAATAGATGCTAAAGTAGCTGTTAAACTATAAAATTAATTATATATATCTTTTTTAAGGGAAAATAATTAATAAATAAATATAATTAAATTATTTACCTAACAATAATAATTCTAATTAATCCAAATTCCATTCCATTCATTTGTGCAATAAAAATTGTAGCAACAGCTTCATATAAAGCTGTTCCATCCTTTAAATTTAATTAAAATTAATTTAATTTAAATTACCATATTAATTGTTGCCCCAATAGGTAAAACAAAACGAGTTACTCTTTTATCAATACCTAAATTTTGTTCAAGACAACGAAAAGTAGCAGGAAGTGTTGCAGCAGAAGAAGCAGTTCCAAAAGCTATAGCAATTGCTTGAAGTAAACCTTTGGCAAAAATAAATGGATTTTTGCTTGTTAGGAAGAAATAAAGTAAAGGAAGTGAAATTAAAGAATGAATAGATAATCCAATAATAATTGTTAAACAATACTTTAAATAAAAATATAATTAATTAATTTAATAAATTATATTATATTAATTAATTAATTAATTAATTAATAGTTAAATAAATAAAATATAATAATTTATTTATTTATTTATATTTTAAAATTAAAACTAAACCATAGCAAGGCTGTTAGCAGTTTCATTAAGATTTTCAACAGAAAGTATTTTACTAGCAATTAATGATGAAATACCAATTGGAGAATACCTTTAAATTAATTTAATTAAATTAATTTAATTTAAATAAACTAACCACATAATTAAAGATACTAATTTCATACTAATTAAATCAAGAATTGCAAAAAAATTAACCTAAATAATATATGTATGTATATTTTTTATTAAATATTAAAAATAACCATTAAACGACCCTTAGGTCCAAGTTGACTTAAAATTGTTCCAAAAGCAATACAAAATACAATTAAACCTAAAAAAAAAAAAATAATTTAATAATAAAAATAAATTAATTAATTAATTAAACCTAAAATATTAATTCCATCAATATTTACTAATTTATATTTTTCAATTAAAATTCCATTCGTTCCATTAATTATATCTATTTTTGTTTGTGTTTGTTGCATTGTTGATTGTATAATATTATCAGGAAATATATTTCTTTAAATTAGAATTAATTAATTAAATTTAAAATAATTATTATTAACCTAATTAAATCTAAAATTGTATCTATTACACTATTCATTGTTTGATTTTTATTATTTTGTTGTCCAGGATAATGATCAGGATTTCCTGGATGAATTACAATAACAAGAATTATACCTGTCTAAAAATTTATATTTTTTTAAATTTATATTAATATAAAACTAACAGTAACAGCAATTCCAGTAGTAATTAAATAATATAAAATAGCTAATACACCCATTCTACCCGATTGATGAACATCTAAATGAGCAAGTCCAGTAATTAATGAAGAAGAAATAAGTGGAAGTATTATGCATTTAAGCATTCTCATTAATAACTTTTTAATTAATTATTAAAATTTAAATTAATTAATTAATTTTTACCTCTCCAGGAAATCCAATTAAACGAATAATATTAATATTTGGTTTACCTAAACGACCAATACATCCACACAAAATACCAATAAATACAGCTCCAATAGTTAAAATTAATAAAGAATTTTGTTTTAACCATTTTAATTTAGAATTTGAAGATTTTTTAGAAATATTCATTATATTCAAATATAAATAATTAATTAATTAATTTTAAATAAATAGAATAATTAATTAATTAAAAATTTTAATAAAATCAAAAATTAAAAGAAATTAAATTACAAAAAATATATATTATTTAAAAATATAATAAAATAAACATTAATTTTTAATAAAATAAATTAATTAATTTAGAAAAATTATTTAAATGAAAATAAATATTTTAATATATTTCAAAAATTATATTTATATATATATGTGAACATTAAAAAAAAAAACAAAAAATGCTTTTTAACTTCTATTTGAAATAAAGCATTTGGGGGATATTAGCTGTTAAAAAAAAAAGAAAAAATAAAAAAATAAAGAGAATGATGTAATTTATTTATTAAATTACTAAAGAAAAAGCTTAAATGATGCAATGATCTTTAAAAATTAAAATATTTTTAGTAAAATAATTTAATTAAAAATTAATTTAATTTTAAATATTTTATTAAAATTAAAATAATTTATTTGAAAAAAAAACTTCATTAAAATAAAATATTATTTAGTAAGTACTATATTTTTTTATAATTAATTTATTATATGTATTTAAATTAAATAAAAAAATATTTTTATTTAGTAAATGAGAATATTTTTTTTTTAATTTTATTTTATTATATGTATTACATATTATTACTTAGCGACGAATGGTAAAAAATATTTTAAAAATAATTATAAATGTTCAAAAATAATTTTATTTGAGAAAAAATAAAATAAATATATAAAGAAACCATTAAATAATATTTAAATAAATTTATAAAGTATTTAAAAAAGAATTTTTTTTTTTTAATAAAAAATAAAAATTGTAGAAAAATAAACGATAATTTTTAAAAAAACAATATTTATAAATAATTTAATTAATTAAATATATTTTATTTATTTAAATTATTTTATTTTAAATTATAATTTATTAAAGTTTAAGTATTTTTAAAATAAAATAAAAAAGAAATATTATTTTATTTATTACATAATTAATATTCTAAATATTTAAATATAAACTATGTAAAAGTAATTTTAATTATTTAATATATATAATTTTGTTATTTATTTTTTAAAATATTTATTCTTTGATTAACTTGTCAAATATTAACTAAAAATAAATTAAAATAAATTGTTTTTTTTTTTATTTAATAAATATTTACAGTTAAATTGTTAAATAATTAAATTAAATTAAAATTTTAGTTAATAAAATTAATTATAAATAATTAAAAAAAAACTTTTAAAAAAGTTTTTATTTTAATGTTTGATCAAGATTACCATTTAAATGTTTGTTTAATTGAGTTTAGAAAAGATGATGTTAAAAAAAGACAAAAATTGTTTATTTTTAGAAAAGAAATTTTAAAATAATTTTAAAATTTATTTTTAATAAAATTTTAAAATGGCTAAAAAATATTATAAATAAACAAAAATATTTAATTAAATAAATAAATAAATAAATTAATTTTTTTTTTTTAAATTTTAAATTATATGAAAACGAGACGTTTAATGAACACCGGCAAAGAGATGATATGGCCGAGGTGAGTCTGAGAAAGAAACTTTTGTTCTAGATTAGATCTACTCTTTTTGATATTTTATTGGCTCAAAAAATTAAAACTTCCTGTCGTCGGACAAATCTATTATTTTCTACATATATTTTTAAATAAACAAGCGAAGATTTAGGGATTTTTGGGAGAAATAAAAATAAAAAATAATTAATCAATTCTAATATTTATCCATAATATATATTGGTAAAATATAGATTTAGGTATATATATAAATAAAAAATTAAATTTAGATTCCCCAAAATTATTAAATTTTTTGTCAATTATTTAAAAATAATAATTTATATTATCATTTAAACCATTTTTAATATTTAATCATTATAAAAATCACAAGTAAGAATAATAATAATTTAATTTATTTAATCATTCCCATTTAATATAAATTAATAGACCACAACATTAAGTATTATTATTTAACTAAAATTTCTCAATTGGGCAAAGATGAGTAATTATTAGATTATTTACAGACAATATTTACTTAAACATAATTTTATTATTTTAATAATTCGCAAAGTTTTTAATCTTTTTTTTTTTTTATTATATTGTTCATAGTTAAAGATTATTTTTAATGATTAAGGTAAATTTTATTTTATAAAAAATAAAGGATAATTGCCAATTAAAAATAAAATCTGGCCATTATTTTAATTTTTAAACAATTACATTGTATTTATATATAAATAAATATTTTTTTATATTTTTATTATTTTATATTTAAAAAAAAACAATTTTTTGTAATATAAAAATTATTTTTTAATTAAAAATAAATATTTAAATTTAATTTATTTAATAAATAAATGTTTTATTTATTTATTTTATTATTATTATTTCCAACATTTATTTTAACATTTATTCCTTTTCATCCTCCTCCATTAATTAATAAATGTTCAGAATTTAATTCTCCTCATTTCCCAACATCATTAATTCGAAATGTTTCTGTTCCTGCTCGTCGACAATTTTTTAAAATAATTTCTTCAATAAATGATACAAAATCAACAATTGAAATAAATTTAAATAATTGGGCAATTGATAATAAAATAAAAAAACAATATGAAAATTTTACTTTAATAGTACAGCAAAATATTAACAATAATTATGAAAATTATAATAAATGGTTAAATGGAGAAGCATTAATTTTATTAAAGAAAATTTGGGTAAAATAAATAATAATATTTATTTATTAAATAAAAAAGCAAAGAAAAATTTTAAAATAATATTTTTATATTAAATTAAACATTTATATTTATTTTTTAAAATTATTTTTATTTAAGGAAATTCGTAAAGATATGTCAATAACACGTTTTGATGAATGTAAACAAATACATCAATTATTAGAATCTATTGATCCAAAACTTCGTTGTATTATTCCAATTCCTCATTCTTTTATACCAGGACCACCTCCACCAAATTGTTTTGCTCCATTTAATAATTTAAATGAAGAAGGAATAACTTCTTTACCTAATTTAAAATTAGAAGAAGAAAAAAGTTTAGAAAATAATAATGAAGAAAATTCAACAACAATTGGAAAAGAAGAAAAGGTTGAGGATGATGAAGAGGAAGAAGAAAACAATGATGAAGAAAAATAATTAATTAATTAATTAAATAATTAAAATATATAAATAAATAAATAATTAATTTTTATTTAAATATTAATAAATTAATAATTATTTTAAATAAAAATTTAATTTAAATATATAATATTTAATTTAATAATTTAAAAAATTCTGTAAATAAATATAAATATTTATTTAAGATTTTAATAAAATTGAATTAATTATATATAATAATTTTAATATTTATTTTAATAAAATAAAAAAATTAAATTTTGTTGCTAAGTAACAAACAAAATAATTTATTTGTATATATATTTATATATAAATATTCTTTTTATTTAAATATTTTTATATTTAAATAATTTTATTAATATAATTAAATGGACCATCAATATCGTCAAAGGCCACCCTCTGCTCGTCCAGGTACTCGACAACAACAAAGTAGAATTGGAACAACTTCTACAACACAACGAAGACCAAAAACTGCTGGAAGAAGTTTTTAAAACTTTATTTTTAAATTATTTTAATAAAATTAGATTCTGAAAGACCTTTTACTCCTTCATCTAATTCTTTTGGTCCAATTCCTCCATCAAGGCAAATGTCAATAGCTCCACAAACAGCTTCTGTACGTCCACAAAGTAGAATTGGTATGGTTGCTAATTCTATTGTTTCATCTACAATTCCTCCAAGTAGATCAGGTAAAAAATATATAAAAAAGGGGTATAAATATATAAAAGATTAAATAAATATTTAGGTTCTCGAATTGGAACAACTTCAATTGTTGGTACTCCAGGGACTGCTTTTGTATATATAAAATTAATTAATTAATTAAATAAAATATAAAGGGTAATCGTTTAAATCGTTCTACTACTTCTATGGGACAAAGACCAGGCACAATAGGTCGTCAAATGATTGTCAATCAAATTCCTTTAGGAACAGCTCAACAACGTCCAATTACTCAACAAGGAGTTAGTGGGGCTCGTGCTGCTGTTATTGCTTCTAGAATGGGAAGTAATAGAATTGGAAGTAAATTAATTTAAATTTAAATAATAAATAAATTAATTAAAGCATCAATTGGTGGGGGAAGAATGATTGCAGATACTAATTATTATTTGGGACTTTTACATAATAAATTAAATATATTAGATAATGAATTAATTAATTTAAATACAGAATTAGATAAAGCAGAAAAAGGAAAAGAAAATTTATTAATTTATGAACAAAAGTATATATTATTAATTATAAAATAAAAATAATTAAATTAATAGAGCAGAAGAACAAGCACAAGAATTAAAACAATTACAAGGACTTTTAGCTGATTATAATTTAGTTAATAAATAAATATATAAAATATTTAAATAATTTTTAAAATTAAATTATTTAATTTAATTAAGATAATTGATAGACAAAATACTCATTCAAATACAAATTTACGTTCTTTGGATTCAGAAGCTGAACAAATAGCTTTAACAAATCAAAGTTTATTTAAATAAATTATTTAAATTAATTAAATTAAATTAAAGAATTAATGGTAGAAGTAGAAGAATTATTTAATGAACGTAGATTACGTGAAGAACAAGTACAAGAATTAGAACAAAGAACAGAAAGATTAAAAAATGAAAATAATGAAAGAATGAGAATATTAGTTAAAATAATATTTAATTTTTAAAAATTAAAAATTAAATATTAAAGGAAAAAGAAATAAAAGAAGAATTTGAACAAGTTAATATTGAAGTAGAAAATTTACGTAATGAAATGGAAAGAAAAAAGATTGAATTAGCAGAATTAACAAAAAATAAAGAAGAAATGGATATGGCATTAGCTAATTCTCCATTTAAAAGACAAACAAGTAAAAATTAAATTTTAATTAAAATAAATATTAATTTATGTATATATTTTAATTTTAATTTAATTAAATTAATTAATTAAATTAATTAATTAAATTAATTAATTAATATATATTTCATTTTAAGTGTTAATGGAAGAACAATTACAAGAATTAAATAATAAAAGAACACAAATAATAGATGAATTAAATTCTAAAGAAACACCAGAAGAACAAAGAGATAATTTTATTCAAAAAATACAAAAAGATAATAAAGAAATTGGAAATATGCAAGAACAGTAAATTAAATTAATTTAATTAATTTAATTATAAATAGATTACAAGAAATTAATGAAAGAATGTCGCAAGCACAAGAAGAACTTCAAGAATTTCAAAATGAATTTGAATTATTGGCTGGTGATAAAAGTGAAAAATTTAGAGAATTAAAAAATAGAGGAGCACAAATGGATAATTTTTTAGTTAAAATAATTAATTAAATTCATAAAAATTAATTAATTAAAAGGATAATTTTGATGAATCTAAAAAACAAATTGAAGAAAGAATTAATATTTTATCTCGTCAAATTATTCGACAATTACAATTAATTTCATTAAATTGCCGTCATGGAGAAATAATAACAAATATAACAGGATTAGATGAATCATTATTAGCATTGGGTAGTTCATCTGTTAATGCAAATGAATTACAAGAATGTATTTAATATATTTAATTAATATAAAATAATTAATTTATTATTTAAAGTACATGTTAGATTACAAGAAGAATTAATTAATTTAAATCAAAATAAAACATTATTAAATTCAGAATTAATATCAATAAAAACAAAACAAAAAGAAATTAATGAAAATTTAAATAAAATGGATAATATAGAAGATAAAAAAAAAGAATTTAGAATAAAAATTAGAGTAATTTAATTTTTTAATTTTTAATTTAAAAATAAAGGAAATTGAATCAAAAAAGGATAATTTAAAAGAAGAATTAAATAGATTAGAAACAGAAAATGAAAAATTAAAAATACAAATTAAATCAGAAGAAAATAGATTTATTGGAGAAAATTATGAAATGATTAAAGTAAAATTTAATTAATTAAATATATTTTAAATAGTTACGTGAATTAAAAACTAATGTTGATCAAATAGAATTAATAAGAAAAGAATTAGATGAAAAATTAAATGAATTACGTAATAAATTAGATTATGGACCTTTTAAACAAAAAGTAAAAATTAATTAATTTATTAATTTTAATTTATTAATAATATTTAATTTTAGGTACTTGAACTTAGAACAGAATATAATGAATTATTAATTAATAATTTATTAAATCGTAAAAATGTAGCTAAATAATAATTAAATAAATTTATTAAATTATATTAATAATAAAATTAATTTAAAAATTAAATAATATTAATATTTAATTATATATGTATCAATTAATATTTAATTTATTAAAATATTTTTATTTTAATTTATTTAATTCTAAAATTTTATATTAATTATTTATTTTCCTTTAAAGGTATTCTTTATATTTTTTAGTAATTTATTTTTTTTTTTCAAAGAAGCTTTTTTTTTTATTATATACTTATAAATATATACTTTTACTTTTTAATTAGATGCGCAAGAAGAAGTTAAGTAAATTAGTTTTATTAAAAAGAGAAAAGAAAAATTAATAAAGGAAAGAGAAAATTATAAAAATATGAAATATATGTACATAAATAAATATATATAAATATATAATAATTATTAAATTTTAAATAAATTTAAATTATTTATTTTTATATTTAATTATTAAATAATAAATATTAATTTTTAATTAACTAACTTTAAAAAATAAATTAAATATTATATTTTAAAATTATTAATTAATTATAATTTAATATATTATTTTTTATTTTATTTTAAATTTTGTTTAATTTTTTAATAATTAAATAATTATTAAAAATATATTTTAGTTTAATTTTGTATTAGGAAAAATCCGATTATTCGGCGATTAAAAGAAATAAGAAAATTCTTTGTTTTTATAAAAATCAGAATTATTCTGTTTTTTAATTAAATGGATTAATTGTTAAAAAAGAAAAGAAAATAAAAGAATTTTTAAAAATCTAAAACCTCATATTTTGTGGACTTTATTTTAAAACAATAAAAGAATAAATAAATAAATAATTATTTATTCTTTTCTTTAAAACAATTATAAAAAAATATGTATAAATTAATTATATATTATTTTAAATAAAAATCCACTTATAAATATTTCTTTTGTTTTTTTTTATTATTATTCAATAAAATTAATCAAAATCTTTTTTTATTTTATTAAAAATATTTTATATTAATGTTTTCAATTTTTTTATTATTTAATTTTATTATTTATTATTTTATTTATTTATATTTTACAATACAATATGGTAATAATTAATTAATTAATATATTTTTTTTAAATTAAATATTAATAATTTAATTAATTAATTAAATTAAATTAAATTAAAATATTTTTAAATATTATTTAAAAATTTAAATAATATTTATTTAATTAATTTAAGTTATTTGCAATTTAATTGTTATTCCACCTGATATTCTCTTTCTTGAAGAAGATTGGCCAATAAATAAATTATTAGATGTACAAATATGTTCTAATTTAGATTCAATTAAATATCCATTAGATTTAAAACTTTTAAATGGAAAGAATAATGAAAATGTTGAAATTAATAATAAATTACCTTTTGAAATTTTTCGGTTAAATGAAAGCTGTGCAGGATTAATTTTAATTAAAGAATTGGATGTTGATAAGGAAAGGAATATATTTTTTAAATAAATTAATTTAATTATATATAAATATAATTTAAATTAATTTTTAAAAAATAAATAAATTATTTTATTTAAATTAATTTATTTAATTTTAGTTAATTGCTCCAATTTTAATTAATCAAAAAGAAATTAATCAAAATAATTTAAATTCTTCTCCTTTTCAATTATCATATTCACTTTTATTTGAAGATTTAACTACAAAAGAAATGGCTACATTACAAATTGAAGTTATTGATGTTAATGATAATACACCACAATTTTTGGGAGGTCCTTTTCCTTTGGAATTAATTATTCCTTCAGTTAATAATTATTTTTTTAATTAAAAATTAATTTATAAATTAAAATTAATTTAAACAAAATATATATAATTATTTTAATTAATTAAATTATATTTAAATATTATTAAAATTATTTTAATTTAAATTATTTCAGAATTCCCCTCCAGGCTTTTTACTTTATTATTTAGAAGTTTTAGATTTAGATCAAGGTATTGGAGGTATTGTTCAATTTTCTTTTAAATCTGAAAATAATTCAAATAAATTACTACAATTATTTTCATTAAATTCTCCACATTGTCAATGGCCAAAATGTTCAGTAAAATTAATTTTAAAACAAAAAATGTTTGAAGGACAAAAAGAAACAATTTATATATTAGCAAGGGATGGAGGTGGAATTACACATAAAAGATCAAATACTGCAGAAATACAAATAAATATATTAGCTATTAATAATAATAAAGATAATAATGAAGAAAATATAACAACAACAACAACAGAACAATTAAATACTGGTAATTTAAATTTAAATTAATTAATTAAAATAATTGAAATAAAAAATGAAAATATTTTTAATTAATTAATTAATTAAAATAATTTAATTTTTATAGTACCTTTAATTACTTTTATGAAAATAAAAAATTTAAATGAATCAAAGCCTAGATCAATAACAACAACAATAACAATTAATACAAATAATATATTAAATAAAGAAAATGAAGAAGAAATAATAATTCCAAAAATATATAATATAGAATCACTTAATGAAGATTCTCCTATTGGATTAGAATTATTAAATATTCCTCCTATAAGTAAATTTAATTATTAATTTAAATAATTTAAATTAATTTAATTATTTAGATAAATTTAATTCATCAATTCAATTAATTCAATTAAATAAAATTAATTATTTAAAAATGTTACCTAATGGATCAATAAAAATATCAAAACCTTTAAATGCAGAAATTACTCCAATTTTAAAAGCTGAAATTAAAATAAATAATAAAAATATTATTTTAGCTAAAATAAATATTAAAATTAATTCAGTAATTAATAATTTTAATAATTGGATTAAAAATGAATTTAAAGAAGAAAATAATGATGAAAATAGAATTGGAATAATTAATTTAAATAAAGAAGAATTTAATAAAGGAAATATTATTAAAATTAAATTAATTCCTAAAGAATTTGAAAAATATTTAATTTTTGATAAAAAAGAAAATGGTAAAAATATATATAATTTAAATCAAATTAAATTATTAAAATTAATTTAAATTATTAAAATTAATTTAATTTTAAAATTATTAATTTAAATATTTATTTTAAATATAAAAATAATTATATATTTAATTAATTTAATTAATTTATTTTTAGATTTATTAGAATTAAAAAATAATAAATTAATATTAAATATACCAACAAATATTAATAATTTAAAAACTCTTCATTGTGGAATTTTAAAATTATTTTTTCGTGACAAATATTTATTTAAAAATATTTGTGTTAAAATACCAATATTAGAAAATGAAGAAAATAATATTAAAATACTTTGGCCTTTAAATAATTCAATACATTCATTTCCTGAAGTAAAAATAAAATATTTAATTTAATTTTAATTTTAGAATCAACAATTACCTGCACTTTTAGCAATTATTACAAATAATAATAATTTAATTAATTATTATATTGATAAACATTTTGAGGTTATAATTTAATTAATTTAAATTAAAAATTAATTAAAAAGGATGGAAATAAATTTAAAATTAATTCAATTAATGGAAAACTTTATTATAATGAATATTTAAATAATAAAAATATTTCTTTATTTGATTATGAAAGACAAAATATTTATTTAATTTTAATTAATATTTGTTTAAAAAATAATTGTTTATTAAATTTATTATTAAAAATTAAAGTAATAGATGAAAATGATAATTGTCCAATATTTAATTTAAAAAATAAAGAAAATAATAAAAATGAATGGAATATTACAATTAATAAATATTTAAATAATAAAAATAATATTTATTTAACTGAATTTCCAAAAGCAATAGATTTAGATGAAAGTAAAGAACAACAATCTATTTGTTATTATAAATTAAATAATAATAATAATATTTTTGATATTTTAATACCTGAAAAACCTGAAATTTATTTAATTAAAGGTTTATTTTTAATTTTTAAATAATTTTTTGGTTTAATTAAAATTAATAATATTTATTGTAAATTAATTTAATTTTAATAATTAATTTAATTAAACAAATAAATATTATTTTACTTATTTAAAATTCTAATTATTAATTTAAATTTAATAAAGAATTAGAATATAAATCATTTTATCAATTACAAATATTAGCTACTGATTGTCCAAATATTAAACAAAAATGTAAAAAAGAAGAAGAACAATTATTAAATAATAATTCAATAATTAATTTAAATATTAATATTAATTACCCAAAATTTATTTTAAAACATTTTTTTGCTGCAATAATTAATACAAACAAAAAAGAACCTTTTCTTCAATTAAAAGTTGAAGATGAACAAAATAATAATAATTTAAAATATGTTTGGGGAGAAGGATTAGTTATACAAACATTAGGAGAAGTATTTAATTTTAATTTAATTTAAATTTATTTAAGCCTTTATCAATATCTAATATTCCTTTTAATTTAAATAATTCTAATGGTGAATTATCAATTAAAGAAAATTTTAATTTAAATAAAATAATACCTAAATCGTTTGTTTATTTAAAATTATTTATTTTATTTATTAAATTAAATTAAAGTTATACATTTAATGTTAAAGTTTATAATCAATTTTTATTTGAAGATCAATCAATTGTTACTGTAAATATTAATTATTAAAACTTTTAATTTTTTATATATTTTAAGGTATCTTTAATTAATCCAAATGAACATTTATTAGAATTATATTTGTATAGAAATAATAATAATAATAATTTAAATTTAAATCAATTAGAAAGGTTATTATTTAAATTAAATTAATTTAAATTTTTTAAAGTATTTTATCTTCTTTAATACAAAATAATAATAAATTAATTAAATATTTATGTATTTATCGTTTATTTGAATGTGGAAAAATTAATTGTATATTATTAAATATTTATTTTTTGGATAATTTATTACAACCATTAAATGCTTTTATTGGATTAAAAATAATTAAAAATATAATTAAATTAAATAATACCTTAAATGAATTAAAAGAAAAATTTGGAATTATTAAATTAGAAGAAAAAGAGGTAAAAAAATATATTTAAATTTAATTAAATTTAATTAATATAATAATTATTAAAAATATATAATTTGAGGAATTAATTGTTTATTTTTATTTATTCTAGATTTTATAGTAAAGTGTAAGTAACGTGATTATTATAAGTACATATTTATATTGAGATTAGATAAACTATGTTTTTAATTAATATTTAATTAATTTAATTTAAAAATTTATAATTAAAAAATAAATTTAAAATAATTAAAATAAATATTTAATTTAATTTAATTTAGTTATTTAATAATAATAATAATAATGAATATTCTATTTCATCAACATTATCTTCTTCTTCTTCTTCTTCAAATAATTTATTAATAATTATTCAAAATTTATTTACAAATAATTATTCTTTTAAAATTTTAATTTTTTTATTTTTAATAATTTTACTTTTATTATTACCTTTAATTTATTTTTTTATTCTTTTATTTAAATTAATTAATAAATATTTAATAAAATTAAATATTAAAATTAAAAATAAAAAACAATATAAATTAAAAAATGAAGGAAAAAATAATAAATATTTATTTAATTATTCTGATTATTTAATTAATAAAAATAATAATTATTATGGAATATCTAAAAGGTATATTTAAATTATAATTAATATATTTAATTTAATATTAGATTAAAATCAACTAATTCTGATGAATTTACATTTCCTTTACCTCCACCAGTTAATATTTATGGTAATGGAACATTAACAATTCCAAAACCTAAAATATTACCTTTAAATGCATTATCTACAGAATTTTAAATTTATTTTAAAAATATTTAAATTAATTAATTATTTCCTTTAATTAAAATTAAATAAAATAATTAATATTTATTTAATATTTATTTAAGAATTAAATCTAAATTAAAAATAATTGTTAAATAAATATTTAATTAATTAAATTATTTTCTTTGCAAATTTATTTCCATATTTTTAGTTTATATAAATAAATAAATATATTTATTATTTAATAAAAAATTATTTTTAAATATTAATTTAATTTATTAAATAAAATAGAAGGTGTGGAATAATATATTTAAATATATTTTTTAATTCTATATAAAGAAATATTTTAAATATTTCTTTTTTTAAATATATTTTAAAATTAAATAAGTAAAAAAAAAATAATAATATTTTTATTATATTTTAAAACCTAAAAATAAAATAAACCTTTTTCATAAATTACTTCTAAACACAAAAATTGCGTCATAAAAAAGAAAAATTAAAAACGATTGAATTTCTGCATTTCATCATTATTTTTTAGTAAAATAATTTTAAAATAATATTTATAATTAAACAATACATATGTAGTACCTTTTATATATTTAATTAATTAATAAATAAATAAATAAATATTTATTTTTTAAATATATTTAAGTATTTATTTAAATTTAAATAAATTTATTTATTTATTTTTATGAATTAACTTTTTATTTTTATATTATTTTATATCTTTTCCTAAAAAAAAATCTTTAAATTTTATTTTATTTTTTTTTATTTTTTATTTTATGTCATATAAATTTAATTTACAAAATTCTCAAGTATTTTTTACTTTTATAGTAATTTACTTTTCTCTTTCTATCTCCAACTCAATTTTATTTTTTGTTGTTTTTCTCAATTTATTTTTTAAATAAAAATATTTTTTTAAAAATATATTTAATTTTTATTAAAAATATTAATTAATTAATAATTTTAAAATATTAAATTAATTTATTGAAAGAAAAAATAAAATAAAAATTAAATTATTTATTTTTTATTTAAATTTTAATAAAAATATAATTTTAATTTAATTAATTTTAATTAAAAATATTATTTTAATTAAAAATAAAATATATTTATAATTTTAATTAAAAATAAAATATTAAGTAATTTCTCATCTCCTTTTTATGTCCATTTTAATTTAAATTTTTTTTCCTATTTTTTCTCTGTGAAAAAAAAAGTTTCATATTTAATCAAACTTAACATTAAATATTTATAGCAAAAAATAATATTATTATTTTTATATTATTTCTCTTTATTTATTAGAAAAATGCCAAAAATAATAAAAATATACATATATTAACTAAATACAAAATTAGTTGAGTATATTTTATTTAAAGCTTTTTTTTGATGTTAATATTGTTAAACATTAATAAATAAATAAATAATAATAATTTAAAAATAATTTTTATTTATTTCCTTTATTAAAAATTATTTTAAAAAAAATTATTATTATTATTTTTTAAAATAAATTTAATTTAATTAATTTATTATTTACAGAAAATAAAATAATTTTTTGTTTTATTAATTTTTTTTTTATTAAATTTAAATGTCAACATTTTTTCAATCAAATTCAAAAAATTTAAAAATTAATGAAAATAATTTGGAATTTAATAAAAATATTATTTTTAATGATGAATTTGGTGGAAATGAAGAAAGTGAAGTAATAATAGATGATAATATAATATCTCCATCTAAAGCATATTCTAATGATGTTTGTTTAATTTATTATTTAAATTAATTAATATTTATTAAATAAAATATAAAAGTCTTTACAATTTATTTTTAAATAAAAAAGAATATAATTTATATTAATAAATTTAAATTAAATATTTTTATTTAATTATTTAATATTTTCCTCCCTCTCTTTAATATATAAATTATTAATTTTATTAAAATTAAAATTAATTTTTTAATTTAATTTAATTTAATTAAGGCAAAAATGGCAGCTATATTACTTTGTGATGTTTTAGGTGTTCTTTGTATTCTTTTAAATGTTTTTGTAATTATTGCATTAATTCGTAATCGTCGTAGAGTTTTAGTAAACGTTTTTTATGTAATGGTACTTCATTGTGCTATTGTTGATTTAATTCGTGGAGGTTGTTTAATTGCTTGGGGAATGCCTCATTTATTAGTACATACAATGAAAACAATACAGGATAGACTTACTGCATTAAAAGTATTTATTTAAAATAATTATAGAAATAATAAATATTAAATCTTTTATTTATAAAAAAAAATGAATTTCAAATTATTTTCAATTTATTTTCTTTTAAAATTAAAATTATTTAAATTAAATAGTTTTTTTTTTTCATTAAAATAATATTTATTTTATTTTAATTATTTTAATTATTAAAATAATATTTTA
The DNA here is from genome assembly GCA_036172905.1 of Meloidogyne graminicola. Lineage (NCBI taxonomy): Eukaryota > Metazoa > Nematoda > Chromadorea > Rhabditida > Meloidogynidae > Meloidogyne > Meloidogyne graminicola. The sequence continues at coordinate 929,958 of JARPZY010000016.1, read as the reverse complement.
TTTAATAATTAATTTATTAGATAAATCAAGTTACATTAGTAATACTTCGTTCATGTAATTTATTAACAATATTTAATTTACTTGTTTTTACTACAAATGAATTTATTGTAATTAAATATCCATTACATTATAGAAGATATTTTCGTAGAAGAATTGTTCTTTTTATTTTAGCATTTTGGTTTATTTTCTTTTTTTTTTTTTAATTTAAATATTTTATTTTTAAAGTTGGTTAATAAGTTTACTTTTTGGTATTGGTTCTATATTTTCTAATTTTTTTGATTCAGCACATTCTTTAATGGTTAGAAAAGAAAGTATTTTTCAAGAAATTAATTATTTAAAAAATATTAAAGAAGAAAAATTTAATTGGAAAAATCAAATAAATAAACAAAATAATTCTAATAATAATATTTTTGTTCATCATCCAAAAGATTTTACTAGAAGACAAACAGCTGGTTTATCTATTAATGTTTTAAGTGTATGTACTAACTATTTATTATAATTAAATAAATAAATAAATAATATATAAATTTATATATTTAAATATTATTTACAATTATAAAAATAATTTTGATACTTAAAAATTTATAGTATTTACTACATATTATCTATTAATATAATAATATGTAGTAATATACCTACTACTTTAATTATTATTTTTATTTTCTTTAGATGTTAATGATTTTTGTTCTTTGTTATGTTTGTTTATTTACTGTACTTATTTGTTATGGTATAATTCTTCGAACAATCCGTCAATTCCAAAAATGTGGAGGTGTTGGATCTAGGCGAATTTTAAAAAATGTTGGAGGAGAAAATCGAGATGAAGAAACTACTGCTTTATTTTATAATTATCAAAATAATAATAGAAGTACTATAGGACATGGTAATTCAATTTATCATAAAAGGTATTTTTTTTTAATTAAAGAAACAATATTTTTAATAATTAATTTATTGTTATTTAAAAGAATTTAAATATTTAAATAGATCAATGCATCGACAAAGAAAACAATTATTACAATCTTCTACTAATTTACAACCTTTATCATCATTTTCCCCTTCTTCAAGTCATTCAACATCACAACAACTTAAAAAATCAGAACAACAACAAAAACAATTATTATTAGATCAATATAATAAAAAAAAATTTTCAACAATATCAAATGTTGATAATACAAGTCCTCAAAGTATTTGTAGTTGTGTTTGTATTGAAAAAGGAGAGGAAGGAAAAGTTTATGGACAATGCAATTATTGTAATATAATTAATAATGAACAAATGTTATTATTTTGTTTAAAGAATTAATTAAATTTTTAATTATTTTAAGTAATAGTCGACGTTGTAATTCACATAGAAAATGGAAAAGTCATTTAATGTCTAGACATAAATATTTAATTGTTATTGGAACTGTTTTATTTGTTGATATTCTTTTTCTTTTCCCATATTCGGGAATTCAAATGGTAGCACTTTTACATTTAAATAATTTACTTGCAACATCACAAATGAGTACATTAATACGTTGGGGACTTCAAGTAAGAGAAGATTTTTGAAAATAATTTAAATTAAATATTAAATTGAATTATAATTATTTTTAAAGATTTTAATTGGAATACATTCTGTTTGTCAACCACTTTGTTATTTTCGAATGAAAGAATTTCGTCGATTAGCTTGTTGCTTGGGGGTGAGAACAAGAACTCGACATTATAATGGAAGTGGAAGTAGTGGATCTATTTTTGCCCAAGGCGGAGTTGGGGGAGGGATAGGACAACAAAGTAATAGATCTGCTAAATCTGTTGGATCATTTAAAGCTGCAAGTAATTTTTATTTAATTTTTATAGTCAAGAAACAAAAAATATAGAGGTATATTGTGAATTATTTGAGAATATATAAAAGAAAATAATATTTATTTTTTATTTATTAAGTTAAAGAAGATGATTCTCCTATAACAAATCCTCCAAAAAAGAAAAAAAGCATAGTACTCAGTACTTTCTTCTCAGACAGTGGTTCACCAATTGGGGAACATAATGTAACAGAACAAAAAGAAAAAGTTAAATATGAGAAAGATATTCAGGTTGGTAATTAATTAAAAATATATACATAATAAATATTGTATATATTAAATAAAATATTTTAAGAAATAATTAAAATGTTATCTCCTTTTGGCTTTAAATTATTTAAGAAAAAAAAGTTTTTTAATTTAAAAATTTAATTAATTTTAAATTTTTACAATTTTGAGTTAACAGATAAATTCATCTGTTGGAGAAAGGCAAATGCTTCTTATCGCTCAACGTCGAAGATGGACACGTAATTTAAGCCTTTTATGTAAAGAAGAAGGTGAAGAACTACAATTATTTTTAAGTAAAGAAAATAATAATAATAACGAAGAAAAAATAATTAATAATGAAGAGAATATAAAATTAATAAAAAAAGGAGGTTCTTTACGTGGAAAATATTATAAAAATGAAGAAAAAACAGTAAAGGAATTATTACTAGAAGAAAATTATAATAATGTAGGAGAAAAATATAGGAATTCACTTGGAGATTTTAATTGGATTAAAAATGAAAATAAAGTTGTTGATGTTGAACAGGATCAAGTATGAAAGTTTATATGATATATAGATTATTTGGATGTTTTAAGGAATACTATATAATGGTTCCTTGGCCCTAAAACGTAATCAGTTATCGGAAAAACCGAATCAACCGACTTTATCCCCACTTTTATGAAATTTTAATGTTGATATTTTAGCTTTCGATGTATTGGGTATATAAAGGACTTAGGGATAAAATTAATCTCCTTAATCGCTCTCAAGGTGATATATAGGATTTCGATCACTTTGGGGTATAGATTAAGGAAGTATATCCTAAAGAGAGTAAAAACTTAAATGATTTTATTTTTCAGTTTGAAGAATCATCTTTTCCTCTTATTAAAATAAAAAATTTGAATAATTCAAAAAAATTATTAGAAGAAAAACAAAGCAATGAAGTAATAATAAAAAATGTTAAGAAAATAAAAAGAGAAGGAATGTTTTTGTCAATTACCAGGAGATTCAGACGAAACGACCAAGAAAGAGTAAAAGAAGAAAATCAATTACATAATAAAATTATTAACAAAATATAAATGCTTTATAAAAATATAAAATCATTGTTCAATTTACCCCAATAAAAGAAAAAAATAAAGAATGTTATAACTTAAATTAAAGCAAAAAATATTTATTTGTTAGAAATAATGCCCAACTCCATTTTTTAAATTTTGAAAAATAATATTATGTAAACAAAAATTATTGGAGATGAGTGTAATTACATAGATAAAACTTTTTATAAACGTTTGTGTGAGTAGCGGTCCATTGGATTAATGTTCCGATAATGCTCAATACATTGCTCAAAAGCATAAGTAACCTATAAAAAATTATTTAAATTAAAAATATTTTAAAATAAACCATAATAAAACGTCCCATTTGCCAACTGTGATCAAATTCATTTATTGCTTAAAGTAAAATTTTTTTAAGAAATTTAAAAGACATTCTTCAAAACCTCGAGTTGCTTGTTCAATAGTTTCCATTTGAACTAATGCACGATGTTTACAATGTCCAAAGCATTTTTCAACAATATTATCTTGAAAGCAAAATCCAACATGAATATCCTTAACTACTCCGCAGAAAGTGAAAAGAGTGATCAACTAAATATAAATTATTAAAAAATTACTAAAAGTAGAAAAATAGGCAATCCCGAAAATGTTTAGCAAAATTGATTTAAAAAAAAGAAACACAAGCAATATTATCATGTGTAATATTTCAAAATTTTTTAAAAATACCGGGCATGCCTCAATAATAATTTTACCAAGGTAAAATTTACTTTACATACGTCAGTCCGAGCCAATATATTGTTTCCCAAATCTCCAGAATATTCAAGTCCTTCAACTTCTAAAACAGGCGAGGGTGGTAATCGATCTCTGGTAACCGACCGAGTGCACTCAGGATTTAAAAATCGTTTAGTAGGAGATAGTTGTTTAGTTCGACTACAACTTGCACCAGTTCCTTCGTTTTTAATTTGATTTGACTTGTTATTTGAAGCATAATGGCGTACATAACTAAAAACAGGATAAATTTTAAAAAAATTATAAAAAAACCTCAAATTTTGAAGTTCATTTAGACCAGTTCCAAAACGTAAGAAGCGAGTTCTTTTTGAAGGTAAATTGGTCGCGTAATAAGCAAGTTGAGCCTAGAATGATATACTAAATTAAGAGGAGAAAAATAAATCCAGCACTCTTCTTTTTTCAAACAAAAGTTCGTAATAATGTAAATTCTTTCACATGGATTATTTTAAAAGAAAATAAATTTTGATCATATTTGCCAAAGAATTTCGCATCCGGAAAAAATGGAAGAATACTTAGAAGTTTAAATGTCAGCGTTGTTAAAGCTTAAAATAATAACCTGAATATCATCAACATCACCAACATCTTCGCCACCTCTGTATGGATTAGTTGCATTTGGTCGTCTCGGGTGTCTTCTTGCCATATCATGTCTTCGTCTAAATATACGCTCCAAGGGAGGTCTATTAGAATTAAAAAGCTGGCATTGAGCGGAAGTGGCCCACACAATTGTAATGAATTTGTCAAAAAACCAACTCTCATTTAATGAAGATTTGGCTCGGCAAGCAGCTTCTTGTGTAGACATCTAAAATGTTTATTTTCAAATCAATCATATATAAAACTTAGGAACCTTAACAAGAGCACAGTCATCAAGAAATCGAATATCAACGACATAGTCAATTTTGTCAATATCGTCATCGTCTGTTCGAGCATTGAGATTAAAAACATAAAAAAGCTAAAAGAATAAGTGTATTTAATTAATATCTAGTAAATATACATCACGAAGCACAATAACCCTTCCTTGTCCCTTGAGATTTAAAACAGCCAAAACATTTGCATCTTCTATGCTTTGTCGATTATTACCTCTTCTAGTCTGTTGATTCGATGATGGTGAAGAATGACATGATGTAAATGAGTCTTGCGATCCTTGTCGTGAAAGCATTGAAAACAATAAAAGGTTATTTTAATTAATAAAATTAAAGAAAAAAGAACTTTCGAACTAAATAATTTAAAAAATTAATAAATATATGTATTATTTAGATAAGTTAATTAAGAAATGTCTTTTTCTTTTCTTAATTTAGTATTCTCAAAAACATAACGCCAACTTAGTGGAATACAAAGCTTTTAAAATTAATATGAAAATTTATTAGATAACATATTGGGTAAATTTAACTTTAAATTACTCAATCTGTTTATTAAAAATATACCAGAAACAAATAATAATAATAATGTTTAAAACATAGAAGCGCATGCGCTTAAGTTTTAAGGTATTCATATTTATTCTGAGTTTATTAAAAATATTTGAAAGAATATAAGAAATATTGAAAGTAAAAACAATCACTAAAAAAGGCTTGGCAATTTTCCTAACTCCATAAAAATATATATTTAGTCAAATATTTAGGTATTATCTTGCTCCTCCTCCAATACCTCCAAAGGATCGGTTTTGATCAATAATATCAATTTATACTGAGGCATATTTTGTAAATTTTACTCACCAACCTTAATAAACAAAATATCAATGGATGAACTAGTTATTTAAAATAAATATAAAGCGGTCCGAAAACAGCTCGAATTCTGTGCAGTTTTGAAAATTTTAAAAATTTATTAACGCGAAAAAAATTTAATAAATTAAAGCTCAGTTTACTCGTATTAAAAAACTTGGAAAATTTTATGAAGTAAAATTGAAGAATGAAAATTAAAGGTTTAATGCGAAAAAAAGAAAAATTTATATGAGAAAAGTCGAGCACTCGTAAAAGTAAAAAAACACTTAAAAATAGTTAAAGGAAATTAAGAAATACATATTGTTAAAGAGAGGAATGAAATAAAAGAAATAATTTTTTTAAATTTAATTGTTATCAGTTTTAATTATTTGCATCAGTATCATTTGCATATTCACTAATTTTTTTTTCTGTAAATATTTATAAAATTTAAAAAATTAATTTTTCTGTAAAAATAAATGTCAGCGGCATAAATATTTTAATTTTAAAAGTTACCATTATTCGGCCAACAACTAAATTTTATATTTAAATAAACATTTAATATTCTAAAGTTACTTACCCATCAGAAGTGCAGTGTTGGTTGGGAGGACAAGAACTAAATTAATTTAATTATAAATAAGTAAATAAATTCAAAATAAAATAATTTATTATTTAAATTAATAAAAATATAATTATAGGAATAAAAAATATTAGAAATTATAAACTTACGCTCCGTAATCACCACAGCAAGTACGATCATTGGGACGACATGTAGGATTTGGTCTAAAATTAAGAAAAACACTACTAAAATATTAAAGGGGTCAGTCATATAAAGGGATTGCTCTAATAGAGATAATAAAATATTTAAAAAGAATATTAACCCTTTTTTGCCACAGCAATGATCAGAGCGACAGCATCTTAATTTAATTATAAAATAATTAAAACATTAAAATAGGTATTTTTGAAAAAATTTAAATGTCTGTCAAAATAATGAAAGAATTTTGCATTATGTAATATAAAAGAAAGTATTAAACTCTTTTTTACAAAATTTTATTTTTCTAAAAAAAATATCAAATTTATTTATTATTTTTTTGGTTAAAAATCTGAAACTTTTCCAGAAAAGAGGATGTGAACAAAAAAATATTATTATTTATTGATAAAAATTTATGGATATTTTCTGCAAAAATAAAAAAAGTATTTACGTGTTTCCACAGCAATATTGTGTACAAAAATTGCAATGCCCAGTAATGTAATTTATTTCATTAAAAATAATTAATATAAATAATGTTGAAGTTAAAAAAAATATAATTTTTGACATTTTTAATTAAAATATATTTAATTTATATTAATAAATTAATTTAAATAAATTTAAAAATTATGCAACGTTTCAATTTTTATTTATACAAATTTAAAATATTTTTAAAAAATTTAAATAAATAAAATTTAATTTTAAGAGGAGCGGAGAATAAAAAACTTATTTAATTATAGAAAGATAAATTGAATATTGAAAGCATTAATAAATTTAAATTTTGTTCTTTTTTTCTAATTTTTAATTTATTAACTAATTTTTAATTTTTTTTAATAAAAAAAAAAGGAAATAGTTGCCTAAATGAGGCTAACAAAATTAATATTATAGAGTAAGTAAGGCATGAAAAGCTGTTAGTTTACAGATTTAAATTCTCCAAATTCTCTTAAATTGATTTAGATGGTCAAAATTTCTTAAATAATCAAAAAGAAATAATTAAAAAATAAAGGAAAAGTATCTGATTGTTATATTCCACATACATTTTTAAAAAGTATTTGAGTGAATAAAATGACTCTTTTATCAGGTTTGGATTATGCTATGTTTTTGCCTTTACTAAATGATTTTATTTTACCAAACAATTTTTCCTCTGAATTAATATTAAAAATTAGTTAAATAATTATTGTTATTTTCAATTATTTTAAATACTAAAACAAATTTAAGAAAAATAAATATTTGTGAATAAAATATCATATGATTAAAAAAAATATTTGTGCAATAAATTTCAGCTGAATAATTAAAAATGGCTATTTTTTGAATATTTATAAATATATTTAAGGCTTATTTCATAACTTTAAATAAAAAAAAAATTATATGTTTGTAGATGATTTTATTCCTAAAAACAGTTAAATAAACGAAATTTATCTATTTTTAGCAATATTTAAATTTTTACAAAAGAAGTGTCATTAAGATAACTTTTTATGCTGCAGTTCTGCCAAACCGTTGGGCTCCGGAGAGCGGTGTTCATACTTCTTTTATCAGTTGCCCTAGACTCTAGTTTCTCAAATCTATCGTCCTAACTAGAGATCGGCTCGGTCGGTTTTTTTTCGGTTTTTTGCGGTTTTCGGTTTCGGTTTTTAACCGAAAAATACCGACCGACAATTTTTTGTTTTTTTTTCGGTGTTTTTCGGTTTTTTCACCGAAAAACCGACCGACCAGTTTGTCCGATCTCTAGTCCTAACCATTTTCTCAAACGAAAATGATTAAAAAGAGTCACCTCACATTATAACCTATCACACCGTTACCAAAAACCACTTTTCTCCACTATTTCTTCACCTTAATCACTTCACTATAAAGGCCCCAGATTCAAAAATTATATATAAGATTATCTGAATAAATATAATCTAAATTTTATACATAAATTCATATTTATTCTGAGTTTATTAAAAATATTTGAAAGAATATAAGAAATATTGAAATAAAAACAATCATTAAAAAGGCTTGGAAACTTTCCTAACCCCATAAAAATATATATTTAGTCAAATATTTAGGTATTATCTTGCTCCTCCTCCAACACCACCAATTCCAAATCGTTGTGGAGGTGAAGGACTAGTTCCACTATAAATTGCAGGAATAGGCGTAGAAGGTGTTGGTACAAAATTATGTTGCATTTGTGTATTAATAACTCCCCAGGCACAATTAGGCTGTTGATTAATTAATTGATTATTTATTTCTCCTCTTTGAAGAGTTCTTTCTTCTTGTGTTTGTTGAGTATTACTATGACTTGTATAATAATGTACATTCTCAGAATTATAATATTGTGGTGGAGGGGCATTGAATGAAGAAGAAGAATTTGGGGAAGTCTGAGAAATTAATTTTGTTGAGGTTGTAGAATTATCTGATGTAAAACAAATATCATTTGACTGAATTACTGATGAATTCCAAGCGAATGGAGGTTGCATATAATTATTACTAAAATATTTGAATTTAATTCTTTTTTATTTATTTAATTTACCAAGAAAGTGAATTGCCAAAAACATAACTAGAAAGGGCAGAGGAAGAAAATTCAGATTCACTAACTCCGGTTGTTGTTGTTGTAATTCCTACAGCTGAATAAGGTGAAGGAGTGCCTGGAACAGGCTGTAAAAATGTTTGATTAGGCGAACCAGAAGAGGAGGAAGTTGCTTGAGAAGAATCGGACGCTGAAGAGACATTCCGTCCACGTTGTTTTGGGGAATTTGGATGAATTGTTCCTAAACTTCCCCATTGTTTAGTTGACTGCGAATGATTGTTAATAGGTGCAGAAATTGCTAAAAATTAATTAAAATTTTAATAATTATTTTATGTACTTGTTGTATTAGAAGAATTAATATTTTCTTGAATATTAATTAGATTTTGTTCTTCTTCTTCTTGTTGATGATGTTGTTGGGCTGATGAAGAATTGGGTTCTTCTACTTGGTTTGAATCATTTTCCATTGACATTTCTTTGAGATCTAGATCTAAAAAATAGAAGAAAGAGGAAAAAAAAGATTAAACAACACAAAAACCTCCCCAACCTTCAAGCATTAATTCCTCCATTAATTGGTCTAATCTAGCAATTCCAGTTATTTTGCTAACTAATACATCTTCTGATACTGCTTTTGCTAATGACTAAAATTATTCATTTAATATTATCATATACAATATTAGTTCATTTTACTAAAATATGGCCAGGAAAATAATGATCAAAAAAACATCAAATAAGGAGAAAACGGGATAAAATTAAGCTTGAAAACAAGGATTTATAATAAAAAATTGACTGTATGACCACTAATGTCAATTTACAATTTTTTTAGTAAAAAAAGGAAATAACAGGATGTTTTTTATTTTAATAAAAAAAAATTACCTGTAAAGGAGATAAAACAAAAAACGTTAAATCTCCAATTCTATCCTCATCATTTGGAGCTTTTGCCCGTACATAATTCTGAAGAGCTCTAAAAATATGCCTTCTGGTTTGAAGTATACTCATAACACTATTAGAAGAAAGACCACGAGCTACAGGATTAAAAAGAATACAAGCCTTTAGAGCTACAAATTCAACATCATCCATTCTAAGGAAACGCATAGGAGAGACTAACATGTCCATTACACGTTCTGCATCTCTTCGATAAAATAAACTTGAGAAAAAAATATATATATAATTAATAAATTAAAAATTATACTCTTTTTCAGCTCCATTAACTACTCGAGGAATACAAGAGTCATTAATTAATTTTAAAAAATCAGTTGTAGAACGATATGCCACACATAAAACAACGTGTTGAGCAGCAAAGTTTTTAAGCAATGCAGTCTTTTTTTAAATTAAATTTAAAAAATATTAATAATTAACTTGATCTTCTGTAGGTAAATCAGCAAAAGGTTTTAAGGTTTTTGCCCATTCTGAAGAAAAAATAATATTTTTTAAAATATATACTATGTATATTTATTTGTATTCTATTACCAATAACTAAAAGCAATTGTGTATGTAAGGATTGTAAAATATCGTTTTCACTAGCCTTTCTTGTCCCATCACCAGTAAATGGAAATTTTGACTAAAATTAAATAGAGTTCTTTAAAAAATAAAAAATTTCTTTTAAAAATTTAAATACCCCTCTAGTTGAATATTGGAGTGTACAAGCATGGGCAACAACTGTTTCTCTCATATTACTAATTTTTTCTTCTGAACAAAGCAAATGACGTAATAATGCTCTTCCATTTTGTCCACTCCAAGGGTCAGCATTTTCAACAATTGAATTTAATTCTGATTGAGGTAGTATTTGGTTAATTTGTTCTGATGTTGTTGTTAAAATATGTGATGGTATTGATTTATTAGTAGAAAAATTTCTTAAAATAAAAATTTAATAAAAAAAAGAAAAATATGTATTTTTTTCATATTGTCCCGAGTCCGCAAATTTTTAATATTTATTTCTTATGTTGGAGGCATAAAATTTACAATTTTTGCTCAAATATCATCAAATTCTTCAAGGATTTCTAAGATAGTTACGTTCATCTGGACGCATTTTAATACCATAGCAAAAGCGTCCATTGTGAAGAATTCCAACTTTTTGAAGGAATTTTGCCGCACGAGTTTCATCAAGAATCTCGGGAAGCAATTTTTTATAATTGTAACTCATTTTATAAAATTTTAATTTTGTTGTTTAACCAACTTTTTTGCTTCTTATATATTACCAAAAAAATATTAACAAAAATTATCCTTTATAATCATTGTGGAAAATATACTCCTACATAAATATATAAAAAAAAAATCCCTTTGAGAAAAAAGAGTTCATGCAGACAAAAACTTGCGGACTCAGGGAAATATAAAGGAAAAGTACCGAAAAATAATATTACCTTCACACAATTAAATTTAAAAAAATAAACTAACCTCCTAGCTGGTTTAATCTGTTCATAATGGTTTCCACTAGATAAAGATCTTTTTCTAGAAATAGCCTCTTCTGTTGTATCACAAAATTGAGAAGAATTACTTGTTTGTTGAATAGTTAAAGGGATAGTGGTAGGATGAATAATTCCTCCATCAACAGATTGTTGTGATGAAGTTGATAAAATGTTTTGAGTTTGTAGTTGTTGTACAACTTAAAATTTATTATTTTAAATTAAAAATACTTTTTTTCCATATATTATAAATGATTACTTACTTTGTTGAGTTTGTTGATGATGTATTTGTTCATCCTTAGGTGAATGTTGTCTCTCTTCTTCTAAACTTTGTTGGTGTTGAATAGATTGAGGAGAAGAAGTGCTTGGGATCAAAGAAGGCCCAGGTGTACCAGAAGCAGAAGAATAACGTGAACGCTTCCCTATTAGGTCACGCTCACTTTGGACGGCTAAACAAAAGACAATGTGTTTTGTAAATTAAAAAATACCATCTACTTTCATTCCAAACATAATACAACGGGCATATCGACAAGCTCGACAGACGGCGCGATTATCTAAAAAATAATAATTATACATAAAAAATATATTAAAATCATATTTAATGTTTTGTTTTTATTCCACAACAAATTCATCCTTCCTCCTTATTAAGAATAGCAAATGCAAATAATGGAGTGGAAAGGACTATTTTTTAGAAACAACAAAGAATTGTTTTGATTTATTTTTAAACGACAGGAACGCTTGCAGATGCGGTATTTTAAAAAAATTCGGAATTTTTACGGAATTAAAACAGATAAACGTGAAGCACGGATGTCATTTGGAGACAACTTTTGAGGGCCCGACATTTGAAGACGAGGATCTCGAGCCCCGTCCCCAAAGGAAGAAGTTGCGTACCATGACACATCGAAAATTTAATAAAGACTTAGAATAAAGTATATCATTAGCTATAATATGTACATATATAAAACCCCTTATAAGTCATAACATAAATCCCGAATTTCCTTTTTTATGTACTTTTTCATCCGCAAATTTCGTCCCACGAACGTTATTTCAATTTATTTAATTTAATGCCTATTTGACCAAAGGAGAAGAATGAAAAGTGAAATATAGTAATAAGAAAATAATTAAACAATTCTCTAGTATGTATAATTCTAATATCAAAACTTAATTAATCTAATTTCTATTAACAAAAAAATTAATGCATAAATAGAAAAAACAAACGTTTATCAATCTGGCAGTTAGAATTAAAACGGCAAGTATATTTATAATTTCTTCTAATTGTTCGCCTAAAAAATCCTTTACAACCATTACAAGCAACTGATCCATAATGCCTTCCAGTAGCAACATCACCACAAACTGTACAAGTTAAGGAAGATCCTCCAGTATTATTTTTTTCAGTTGAATTTGAAGAAATATTAGGTTGAATATTTTGCTGGTGGGCCAAATTTTGGGTTGAAAGGCAATTAGTAGAAGAAGGTTGTTGAATATTATTATTATTTACAATTTCCTGATTTATTGTTGTTGTTGAAAGAATTTCACATTGAGAAAGATTTTGTACTTAATTATTTAGTAATTAAATTATAAAATAATTGAAAAATCATATAACTTTTTCTAAATCACCTAAGAGTAAAAAAAAAAAAATTAAATTTTACATTGAGCATTATGTCCAGAAAATGTTATTTGATTATTATAAATATTCCCATCAATCTCTGTTAAGTCTGTTGAAGTCATTCCACAATAAATCCCACCAACATCCTCAATTTTAGGACAAACTAATTGTGAAGGTAATCTTTTATTAGAATGTTGTTGTTCATCTACCATTTTTTCTCTAAAATTATTAATTTGAAAATACCGTAATAAAATAACTTTATTATTAACAATCCACTTCAGTTCCAGAAATTAATTGCAAACTAACACTCTGGGAACCGCTTCAGCAATCACAAAAGATAAGTCTACCGTTATAATATTAATTGATAAAAAAAAACTCAATCGCCTTTTAGGTTATTTAAATAAATATAATATCCTAAAAAATTTAATGAATAAAATTTTAATTCGTGGTCAATTTCTAGCACTCGTGTGGATAGGAAAATACCAATCTAGTACGTAATGTGTAAATGAACATAAACATTTTAAGATGGAATTTTAATGTTTATTTCTTATAATAAATAATATTAAAATAAATATTTTTAAAAAAAAATAAATATATTTACTGTTTTTATTTAAAGAAATATTCAATTTATTAAATGACTAATATTAAAAGATTTAAAATATAAATAAAATAATTAAAAAGTGCAGGTGTTTAGTTACAAAATTTTAAAACAAGAATCGAAAAAAAAATTTTCAGAAGAAAAGCTTTAAAAAAAAATAGTATTGTGCCATTTACGTAATAAAATAATTAAGTAGTATATTTACTGAGAATAAATATTTAATATTTATTTATTTATTTAAGGTTCATTAAAAAGTATATATGTATTTAATATGTAATATTTTAAACATTTTTTTTCTATGGGAAAATTTAAAAAAAAACGCCAGATTTGGAAATAAAATAAAAGAAAATATAAAAATTTTGAATAAAATAATAATTAATTAATGATGTAAAAAAAGTCAAAAATAAAAAAACAGACATTTAATGAAATTCAAAGTCGGTAGTTCACATGGAGAGGTAATATGTAAATAGTTTATAGTATTTATTTAATAGATCAGAAAATTTCTATTAAAGAAAAAATTAGAATTAAAAAAAGAAATAAAATTAAAATCAAAAAATTTCCAAAAGATCGAAAAACTATTTAGAATTCTTTAATTATTGTTATTATTTTGTAAAAGATTTTTTGATCTATATTGGCCAAAATAATAAGTTTATTTTGTGATTTTGTTTTGTAAAATGATCAGATATGTTAATAAAAAAATTATTATTTACATAAATATAACAAAAAAATTAAAAAATTTTTTAAAAATAAAAAAGAAAAAAAAATTTTTTGTAATTTACAATAAATTATTTGTTTAAATATTTTTATAGCCAAAAAAGTAACATTAGATAAATATTTATTTTCCTTTAATAATTTTTATTGATCCGCAAACTAACATCCGCAAATTTGCACAATTTTAATATTATTTATTTTAAATTGAAAAAAAAGAATGCAAAAGGAAATTGGAGAATTAAAAATGTCAACAGCCAAAATTGTTAGGGTGTTGTAAATTTATTAATAAAAATTAAATAAAGTTTGGTATAAATATAATGGTGGAAAAGATTAACTACTAACACACTTAATATTATAAAAATTTAAAATAACTTTTAATATAAAAATATTTATTTATTTGAAAATTTAAAAAAATAAATAATAATTTAAATACAAAAATTTAGAATTTTAATTATAAAACATTTATAATCTAACCGATTTAAATTAATTTTAAAAGAATATCTTTTTAATACACAAGTAAAAGTAATTTAAAAGAAAATTTCAAATATTTGCACTAAAATAATCTTTTTATTTAAGGTTAGAGTAAATAGAAGGTGTTATATATTATTTATATTTACTAAAGCATTTAGTATGTAGTTCTTAACTTTATGAAAAACTTAAGAGGATTTACATTAAAGTATATGAGAGTGAGAAATGTTAAAAATAATGAGTAAGAATAAAATTGGCATTGAAAAAGATTTTTTTTTTGGAGTACACGTGTTAAATATTTATTAATTCATATGCTTAAAATAATTACAGTAAAAATTTAAATAAGGATTTAAAAAGATTTTAAATCTAAATATAAACAAAACAAAAAAAAAAGTAAATAATTTTTTTATTAAATTAATTAAATTATTATTACTATAATTTTATGGTTAAATAAAAATCTTTAAAAATTTAAATAAATTTATTAAATTTTATTAATTTTTGTTTTAATAAATATAAATTTTTATGAAATAAAATTCTACAAATAAATTTATTTTTAATAAAAATAGTTACAAGAAAAAAAGGGAGAAAATTACTCCAAATCCTTATTCATTCTAACCAATTAATTTATAATTTAAATATTAAAAATCTTAACAAATAAAACTAAAAGAAATAAAATTTATAAAATTTGGTAATAAAAAAAGTATAATCGAGAAAAACTGAAAAATTTTTGATTAGATGAATTAGGTGAACTTAAGAGGAGAATTTATATATTATTTAGTTATAATATTTATATATATATGTACTTATTGTTTAACTCATTAAATAAATATTTTATTAAAAATTAATAAAGTTCTAAGTAATGGAGAAGATTAGAATTTATAAATTAAAATATATATTTTAATTATTTAAAAAGGTAAACTTTAGTTTTTATCGATAAAAAATATTTTTTTTATTAGATTAAATATCTATAATTCAAAATTAGGCAATAAAGCTAAAAATTAGGAAAAAAAAATTAAATATAAAATTTAATTATTTTTTTAATTAAAATTATTTTTAAATTATTTTATTTATTTAGTAGCAATCAACATAAAAAAAACGTAAATTAATTGATTTTACCCAACACGCGGTTTAGTAAGGGTATTTATTTAATATATTTATTTAAAAAAAGGGAAAAAAAGAAAGGCTGTTTTGATGTATTTGACGGACTCTCTGCCAGTCATGTGTGAATAAAAAAAAAAGTTAAAAAAAGAATAAAAGGAAAAATAAAATTAAATAATTAATATATGTATAATGATTATTAAATAGAAATAAAACATTAATATGGCCTTGATAAATAATAATTATCCATTTAAAGGAATTAAAAAAAAAAAAGATTTTCTCCTCCTCTCTCCTTCTCTGTTCATAAGAAGAGAATAATGTTATGAGAAAAGAAAAGAGGAGAGAAAGTTAAAAATAAAAGAAATTGTGTATATATAAATGATCTATTAAATAAATAAATAATTACAATTAATAATTAAATTAAATATTTATTTATTTAAATCAATAAATATATTCTTTGATTTAATTAAAATTAATTTTATTTTAATTAATTCCTAATAGATTTTAAATAAAAAAATTATCAAAATAATTAATTACGTCATAATGATTAATAGAAAATCTATAAAATATTAAAATATATAGTCAGCTGTATATTTATTTATTGTTAATAGAAAATTTGAAAGAGAAAAATAAATAAATTTAGAAAAAAAAAAATAATTTTATGTTAGTATGTACATAGTAGTTAAGAATAATGAATGTTTTTATATTTTTAAAATATTTATTTTCTATATAAAAAAAAAATAAATAACACGTGGTTGTTTTGAAAAATAAAAAAAATTAATCCAGAAAAGGAAAAAAAGTAAAAAATTTTTTTTTTAAAATTTCCTTTTTAATTATTTATTTTTTAAAATTTATTTGAAGTAATTCTAAGGATAATAGAATATATTATTTTTAATTCAAAATATTAAGCATTATTTTATTATTGAACCTCATAAAGTATTTTAATTTAAAAATATTAAAATTAATTAATTAAATAAATTGTCAATAAATATTTTAAAATGAGAAAAGAGATTTTTTAAAATTTTTATTAATTATTTATATGTCATTTAATAATTTATAAATCATTAGTTAGTTTTAAAATTATTATTATTTTTTCTTAATTTTTAAATTAATTAATTAAATAAAATTATTAAATAAAACGAATAGTATATTTATTGTGTAATATGTGAATACAATATAATTTTGTGTGAAGAGGAAGTTAAAAATATTTTAAAAAAAATATAAAAATTAATCCATTCTAAAAGAAATTATTTTAAATAATTTTCTTAAATATTTTTATTTAAAAAAAAAAAAATGTTTTTATAAATTAAAATATTTAAAAAATATTTTATCCTAAATAAAAATATATACATACAAAACATTATTATATTTATTAATTTTACTTTATTTTCTCATTCCTTTATCATTTTATTAATTTAATCAAAAAAATTATTTTTATTATCTTTACTTTTATTATTAACGACCGCCAAAAAAAAAAACGGGCTATAAAGGGCCTTTTTAGTTTTTGATAAGAGAGAAAATATATACCTATTTTTTAATTAAAAATTAAAGGAAAAAACAATAAACAAATATAAAATGATAAAAATAAAAAACAATTTTTTATTTTTTAAAAGAAAAAAAAATTAAAAGAAAAGTGCAAATTATTTGAAAAATATTTTTTAATTAAAAAAAAACAGTAATATATTTAATAATTTGAAAATTTTAATTAATTAAATTTTGTATATAAAATAAAAAATAATTTAAATTCATATATTTAAAATATTTAATATATTTACATTATTAATAAAAAATTTTTTTTTTTTTTTTTAATAAATTTTAATAAAATAAATAACCTTTTTTAATATTTAAATATTTTTTACAAAAATTCTTTTTAAATATTTTTATCAAAATTGATTAGAAAAAAAAGGAAGAATAATTGTTTAAATATCGTTGATTACTTAAATAAATTTTATTATTTTTGAGAATGTAAAACGAATATTTTATAGAAAATGTTCATCTGAAAATATTATGTTATTAATAAATTTTAGAACAAAAAATGATTAAAAAAAATGAAAAACATGTGAGAAATAAATATTTGTTTAATATTTTTGGCTTCTAAATGAGTGCAAAATAGAATATAAATTATTATTTAAATAAACTTGTTATATTTAAATGAATAAATTTGAAAAATTAGAATAAATTAATAAAGTTAAAAAATATTATTTAAATGAATTCATTTAAATAAAAAAAATTTTATTTAAAAAAACATTTGGAGGATTGTTAATTTTCAATAAATCTATGAAGAATAAAATAAATTTTTATTTAATTAATTAAATAGTTAAAAAAAAAAAAGGAAATAATGTTAAATAAATAATGTTTTAATAAAAAAAAGGGGTGTTTTAATTATTATCATAATATGTACATATAGTGTGAAATAATTTATTTACATATTTAAGAAGTTAAAAAATTTTGAATTAAAAACAATGTTTTTGTAAAAAAATTAAATACTTTTACCATTGTGACCAATTTTGCCATCTCGTTTTGTCCTAAATCCAATTAAATACATTTGATGGGGATTTAAATTATTTTAAATTCTGATGTTTTGAATTATCAGTACATATAAAAAAATAAATCTATTGAAAAAAAATTAAAACATAATTATTTAATTAAGAAATACATGCTGTTTAAATAACAATGACTTTTTTAATATACCAATATAATGGCGCACACCTTTAGATATTATTTTATATTATCAGTTTAACAAATATTTATACTCTACTATTAGGTATTTATTTTTTCATATTTATTTTTAATGAAAAAAATGTTTGACGAAAATATTGGCCGTCTTGGATTTGGAATTGATAGAGGTGGAACTTTCACAGATGTTTTTGTTGTTTACCCAAATGGAAATTGCCGTACATTTAAATTACTTTCTGAAGATCCAAATTATAATGATGCTCCAACAGAAGCAATTAGACGAATTCTTAGTGAATATACGAGAAAAGAAATATTAAAAGGACAATTAATTGATGTTAAACATATTGCTTGGATTAGAATGGGTACGACTGTTGCTACTAATGCATTGCTTGAAAGAAAAGGAGAACCAATGGCCTTACTGATTACTAAAGGATTTAAAGTAATTTTAACTTGTTTTTTATTTATTTTAATTATAATTAGGATTTATTATATATTGGAAATCAATCAAGGCCTCGTATTTTTGAATTTGACATAAAAATTCCTCAGACTCTTTACACTGAAGTTGTTGAAATTGATGAACGAGTTTTAATTGATCATCCTTCTTGTAATATGAATATTTCTGGTCAACGTATTAAAGCTTCTAATGGTCAACCAGTTAAATAATTATTTTTTAAATAAACAATAATTTCAATTTTTAGATTATAATCGAAAAATCATTAGATTTAAATAAGGTCCGGCAGCAATTAAATTTAATTTATTCAAAAGGAATTCGTTCGCTGGCTGTTCTTTTTATTCACTCTTATATGTAAAATAATATTTAGAAACTTTAAATTTTTTAAATAAAATTTAAGATATTCAATCCACGAAGAAACTGTCGGTCAATTAGCACGTGAAATTGGATTCTTAAATGTTTCATTGTCAAGTAAAGTTATTCCAATGGTTAAAGCTGTACCTCGAGGATTTACAAGTTTATTTTCAAATTTATTTTTATTTATTTTCAGCTTGTTCTGATGCTTATTTAACACCAATTATTCATAAATATATTCAAAGCTTTCGTTCTGGTTTTGTAAACAACTTGTATGGTGTTCAGGTAGAATTTATGCAATCTGATGGGGGTCTTTGTCCTGTTGAAAGGTTTTCAAACATTTTTTGAATATTTTTAATTATTTTAGTTTTATTGGAAGCAGAGCAATTTTAAGCGGACCAGCAGGTGGTTGTGTCGGTGTTTCTTTTACCGCTTATGATCTTGAAAATAGAGAGCCAGTAATTGGATTTGATATGGGTGGAACCTCTACTGGTTTATTTTATTTATAATATTCTTTGGGATTTTTAGAATTTGTGAGTTTTTTAGGTAATTGTTTAGGTTGTTTTTTTTATTTTTTAATAAGTAATTTATTTCAAACCTTTCTCCATTTTATTTATTTAAAGATGTTTCTCGTTACGATGGACGTTTTGTACATGTTGTTGATTCAGTTACTGCTGGGATTGCAATTCAAGCTCCGCAACTAGAAATTAAAACGGTGGCTGCTGGGGGTGGTTCTCAACTTTTCTTCCGTGATGGACTTTTTGTTGTTGGCCCTGATTCTGCTGGTTCAAATCCTGGTCCTGTTTGTTATAGTAAAGGAGGTCCTTTAGCCATTACTGATGCTAATGTTGTTTTGGGTCGTGTACTTCCCGAATTTTTTCCAAAAATTTTTGGACCAGATGAACAACAGCCGTTAAATAAGTTTGTTTTAGTAAAGAAATTTGTTTAATTAATTGTTTAGGTTAGCTTCTTTGAAAGCGTTTGAATCTTTAAATAAACAAGTAAATGCCCATATGTTAGCTAAAGGTCTTCCACCTATTTCTGTTCAAGAATGCGCTCTTGGATTTATTCGAGTTGCCAATGAGTCTATGTGCCGTCCAATTAGAACTTTAACAGAAGTTAGTCTTTTTATTTAGATTTAAGATTAATTTTAAATTTAGGCAAAAGGTTTTGATACTAGCCGTCATATATTAAGCTGCTTTGGTGGTGCAGGTGGTCAACATGCTTGTGCAATTGCTAGGGCACTTGGTAAACAATAGGCTTACAGATCTAAGCTAACTTTTAGATTTGATTTTATTATCTTTCAATAATTTTTTGTTTAAAGGAATGAGCAAAGTAAAAGTTCACAAATATGCTGGCGTACTCTCTGCGTATGGTTTAGTATTAGCTGATGTAGTTAATGAAAAACAAGAGGCTTGGATTCATAAATTTAATGGTCAATTTTTTTATCTTATTTAAATTTATTTAAATATTTTAGCTGAAAATTTCGCTTTGTTAAATAAACGTTTTGAAAGTCTTGAAGCTGATTCACTTAATGAATTAATATCTCAAGGATTTAATCCAGAACAATGCAAATTTGAAAGAATTTTAAATATGGGTTATGAATATTCTGGTTATTCTTTAATGTGTCAACCTATTGGAAATGCTAAAGGTGATGATTATTCACATTTTATTGAAGCATTTGAAGAGAAATTTACTAGAGAATTTGGATTTACGTTACCTAAACGAGCAATTATTGCACACGATGTTCGGTTAGTTGTTAAAAATTTTAAAAACAATTTTTAATTATTAAGTGTGCGTGTTATTGCTAAACGTTTTTTGTTGCAGTCTGAAAAGGTTCAGGAGTACTCGAACTCTGTACCGACATGTAAATTAGTTACAAAATGTTATTTTGAGGTAAATAAGAGTGAAGAAATATTTTTATTAAAATGTTACTTTTAGGAAGGTGAATTGGACACAAATGTTTATGATTTAAAGGAACTTTGTTTTGGACATAAAATCTCTGGACCGGCAATTATTGTCGATGCAAATTGGTATTTTATTATAATATTTAAACTTTCTCCTTATATTAGTGTTAAACCAATTGATTTCTATTAGAGTAACAATTTTACTGGTTTGGTTGGTTATAAAAGATTTCTTTTTATTTTCCCTTATTTCTATTTATTTAGTACAATACTTGTGGAACCTAGTTGTTACGCAGAAATTACTTCACAAGGCAACGTAATTATTAACCTTTCTTCTGTCTCAAAAGACACAATTGGTACTGAATTGGATCCAATACAATTGTCAATTTTTTCACATCGCTTTATGTCTATTGCTGAACAAATGGGCACAGCTTTACAGCGTTCTGCCTTTTCAGTGAATATTAAAGATCGTCTTGATTTTTCTTGTGCGTTATTCTGCCACAATGGTGGTCTTGTGGCAAATGCTCCACACATCCCTGTCCATTTAGGTGGAATGCAATCAGCTGTTCGTTTCCAAATAAAACATGTTGGGGCTAAAAACTTCAAAAGAGGTGATGTATTTCTTAGTAATCATCCAAAGGCAGGGGGATCTCATTTGCCTGATTTAACGGTTATTACTCCGGTTAGTATTTAATATATTTAAAATATTTATTTTTATCCTTAATTTATTTATATAAAATAATTTAATCTTCAGGTATTTATTTCTGATGAATCAGAAGTTCCTGACTTTTTCCTTGCTAATCGTGGGCATCATTCTGGTGATTTCTTAATTTTTTTAAAAATTAAAACTGAATTTAATGTTTTATTTTCAGACATTGGTGGGCTTGCTCCAGGTATTTTCTTTTATTTTATGGATTTTGGTTAATTTTTAATAAATTATAATGTTTAGGATCTATGCCCCCACACTCAACACATTTGGAACAAGAGGGTGTTGTTTTTATTTCCTTTAAATTAGTTTCTGAAGGTCGATTAAATGAACAGGATTTAAAAGATATATTGACTGCTCCCTGTAAAGTACCTGGCTGTTCAGCTGCCAGAAATATAGCTGATAATTTGGCTGATTTAAATGCTCAAATAGCTGCTAATCATAAAGGAATTATTCTTTTACGTGAACTAGTCTATTCATATTCTCTTCCCGTTGTCCATTCTTATATGTCACATATTCAACATAATGCTGAATTGGCAGTTCGGCAATTAATTAAAAATGTGGCATCTACTTTTGGAGGAACTGGAGGAGATAAAATTGTACGAAAAGTTGCTGAGGATAAAATGGATGATGGAACCCCTATTAAACTTGCATTGGAAATTGACAAAGAAACGGTTTGTTTGTTTCAACGCATAATTTGCTTATTTCAATTCCATTAGGGAGATGTTCTTTTCGACTTTACTGGGACGGGTCTTCAAGTTCATAACAGTTGCAACACTCCCCCTTCTGTTTTAATGGCTGCTGTTATTTATTGTCTTCGTTGTCTGGTTGGTCGAGATATTCCTTTAAATCAGGGATGTCTGGCCCCTGTTAAGGTTTATTTAAATTTTAAAAAAAAATTAAATTTATTTAGATCAGAGTCCCTCATGGAACAATTCTCAATCCTAGTGATGAAGCGGCAGTTGTAGGTGGAAATGTTCTTACATCCCAACGTCTTTGCGATGTTATTCTTCATGCTTTTGATGCTGTAGCTGCTTCTCAGGGTTGTATGAATAATTTAACATTTGGAGATAATTCTTATGGATATTATGAAACAATTGGTGGTGGTGCTGGTGCCGGTAATGGCTTTCATGGAAGGTCTGGTGTTCATTCACATATGACGAATACACGTATTACAGATGTGGAGATTTTAGAAAGGCATTATTCGGTTATTTTAATTTTTAGTTGTAATTAAATTATTTAGGCTGTTATTGCACGTAAATTTCACCTTCGTAAAAGTTCAGGAGGTACAGGGAAATGGCATGGAGGCGACGGAATTTGTCGTTATCTTCAATTTCGAAATAATGTAAGCCTTTCTTTGCTTACTGAACGTCGTGCATTTTGTCCTTATGGATTGAATGGTGGGAAGCCAGGCAAGCTTGGTAGAAATGTTTTATTACGTGCATCAGATGGTGTTAGAGACAATCTTGGATCAAAAATTAGCTTGAGTGTTAATCCTGGGGTATAAAATTAATTTAAATTAATTAATTATAAATTTATATTTTTAGGATATTTTGGAATTAGAAACTCCTGGAGGTGGGGGGTATGGACGGCGTCGTTTTTGGATGGAACCACCTTCTGAAAATCACTATTTTTGTTTGATTTTTTTTCATCTTATTACTCTTACAAAATCAATTAAGGTTTCCATCGACGACCTTTAAAAGACTCTTCTTTTACATTATCAGAACAGATTAAAACAAAATTGTTGGAAATAGAAGCATTATTGGAAAATCCACAAGAACATTTAAAATGCAGAGAATTACTCAATATTATTCATAAACAGATAATTTTAGAAGTTCCTTCTAATTTTCAATTACTCGAACATTTATGTAATATTGAAATGGCATTAGGTCGATTTACTATAACAGAGGGCATTTTATGCCGTTTACTTTTTATAAAGCCTTCTTTATCACACAAAAGGTTTAATTATTTTTTAATTATTTTTTTTTAATTTTTAAGTATGCGAAAGTTATTAATTGATCGAGTAGATGAAGAGGATGATAAAATACTTGATAGAATAGACCAACTTTTAGAAGATAATTTTAAATTAAAGAGTCCATATCTTTTAGACTGTACAAATAATGAAGACCTTAAAAAGATTATTTCCTTATTTAAAGAACCTGAAAATATTAAAAAATTAAATTTTGAGGTAATTTATTATTTATTTAAAAAACTTTATATTATTTTGTAGACAATAATTGAAATAAATAATTTATTGAACAAGATCGAAAACAATAAAAATAAAGACACAACTTTCCGTAATGGAATACGTTGTTCTAATAAATTAGAAGATTCTGATGAAAATAACGAATTATTTCCTTTACTTGATTATAATTTAATTGAAGAAGAAATGAAAAAATTCTGTTTATTTTTGAATAAAGGAATAGATATGGTTGAAGAACGACAAATACATCCTTTGGAATTTGGTGTTTTATTCTTCTTCTTTTTGGTGAGGATATTTTAATAAAGCTAATTTTAGAAGACTTACGTTATTTTATATGTTAAAATATTTGCTGCTGAACCTATTAAATTTTACGGATAATAAAGTATTGAATTGGACATTTTCCACTTATTTTTGGCTACTTTTTTCGTCCTTTCCTCACAATTTTTAATTTCTCTTTTTTAGAAATATATACATCCATTTAAATATAACACTGACAAAACTGCTCGTTTTCTTGCCGATATTTTATTAAATTTATATTCATTGCCATCTATCTTTTATTCAAATGAAACAAATAATCAAGCTTTTTTATGCGCAATTGTTGGTGATATACGACCTCTTTTCCGACATTTTTTCGGTTTAATGGAAAGTTTTCTTCTTAAATTGCAAGTGACTGATGATTTTTAATAATAATTTTCTTATGACTAAAAATATACTTGAATTTAAAAGTTATTGAATTTACTTAATATTTAAGATGATTTAAAAAAATATTTGTGCCTGTACAGTTAACTATCTTGTTCAAGTTTTCCTTATGATAATTAAATAGAGGAACAAGAAATATTATTATTTGGAGCTTCAATAAGAGTTAACTGTACAAGGAATTTCCTACTACTTATTTTAAAAATTCTATTAATTTCTGTGATTGATTTTTTTGCAAAAGTTGCCTTGAATAAATGACTTAAAATTGACTTAAATTTTTTTAATGTTATATGTATAAGAAAACAAAAATAAATCAATATAACAATATATTTTCTTATTAAAGATCTTCAATGTCTTGTTCTTCCTCCTCATCTGATTCTTCAAAATCTTCCACAAATTGGCGTTGATCTTCTTGCTCCATTTCATATTCAATTTCTTCTTCATCCTCTACTTCTCCCTCCTCTCTCATTCTATCAGCAGTTTTATCAATTGCTTTTTGGCTAAATTTGTACATTTCACCATAATTACCCTGTTTAAGTCTTTCAAGTAATTCTCTCTCAATAGCATTGTCAAGTTTTGCAGCAATTAGAGCTTTTTCTTCTCTTCGCTTTTCTCTCCGTTCAATTTTTCTCTAAATTATTAATATAATCTTTTGTAGTTAATGTATAATTCGTAGCCTAACAAATGCAAAATTACCTGAATTGGAATAATTTTTGGTTGCCTTCCTCTTAATTTCATTTTCCTCATCCTTGCCAAATATTGATGAATTCTTACAACCCTAGCCTTGCATTTTTGTCTCGTATAATCACTCCAATGTAATAAATTAACATTTATTTGTTCAACAGCTTTAGCCATATTTCTGTGTAATTTGACTTTTTCCCATAGACGGGCAGGGAAATGACTTCGCTCAACTACTTTCATGTACAAATAGCAAACACCTAATTTTTTAAAAATATTTTTATAATATGATAGGTTGAGATTCCCAACTAATACAAATAAAATTATTTAAATTAAAAAAGTTTTTAATTTATTCAAACCGTTCTCTTCTCGCACTGTTGCATATTGACTATTGGCTAAAGGACAGGATGTTTTATTACATATTCCAGTAAGATTGTACTCATTTCGACAAAACTTTTTCGTTTTTGTACTGAATTAAAACACAATTTTTATTTAAAAAGAATAAAAACATACACAATTTTGAAAGAACAATGTCCTTTATTTAATTGATTCCAAACAATGTCATCTGCCTGCATTTTTAGTTTAAACCAATTTATGATTTTAATTGTTTAAAAAATTGTTTAAATAATTAAAGTGGCTAAATTTAAGCAAAAGTGAAAAAAAAAAAATAAAATAATATTTATTTGTGAAAAACATATATTAACGTTTCCAAAATGTTGTATATTCTTTATGACTAAAATTATCTTCTCCAAGATCCTATAAAAATAATATTTCCCATAAACTTAAAATTTAAGAAAAACCTCAAAAGCTCGTTTCATTGTTGGTCTTCTTTCAGCAATACGAATTCTTCTTTCATATTCGTCAGCAGTTCGAAGATCAACTGGGAGTTGAATAAGAACGCGAGGTTCAGAACTTCTAGCAAACACAACACTTCCGTCTGGTTTCATTAAACTTAAAAGATTTATAATTCTAGAAATTAATTACTCACCGGACTTTATAAAGTTTAATTGATTCAGGTCTTGCAACTTTTCCAAGACAAGCTCTCCAGGGACCCATATCTAATAAAAACAGAATTGAAATAAATTAAAAATAACAAAAAATATATATTTGAAATAGAACTGTTTAATAAAATAATAGGTATATAGCTAAATTTATTCAACACAACAAAAACATAACCGGTAGCTGAAGAATTTTAACATATGTTTATTTTTTGTAACTAACATTATTAAAAGCAAAGAAAGAAAACAACTTTGAATTAAAATATGTAGAGGAACAAATATTGAGTACAAAATATCTCTAAAATACGTATTTATTTTGGATGGCTAATAGAGGAAATGACGATCAATTTAATAGGAAAGGGCTCAATAATCATTCTCAATAATTATTAAAATTCTAAATTGTATGAAGCTTAAAAATAAATAACTCAATACAATAAAAAATTCACTTTTCTAGAAATTATTCTAGATAAAACAAACTTCTTTTTAATATTTCGCTTGATACTGTTCGTTTATACAAATAAAATAGGTTCCATTTATCTCAGATTGTCAAAAATTGAAATAGAGTTCTTTTGATAATTACGTATACCCAAACAGTAACATGCATTCTGCCCGTAGTATAAAAAGTTATGGGTAATTAAAAGTTATCCTGAAATATTTTTGGGAAAACATTCAGGATAATGTAATCTACAACTACACTTTTAAATTCTTCACAACTTTATTCATCTCAATCAGAAAAATCAGCTTCAGTCATCCCAGAGTTTTGCAAAAGCTAAAAAATTTAGGATTTAATAAAAATTATCAAAATTAATACTTTTGAAGTAATTTTCTTCAATCTATTAATTGTTTTCTCATGCAATTCCAATTTTTTGCAAAGAAAAGCATTCTCAGAACGTAAAAGCTGAAGCTCGTCAATATTGGAGTTAGGTAATTCACAGATTTTAGCAGATTTGCTTCCGACATTTCGAGCAACTTCAATAGTTTTTTGAGCCTGCATAATTGCCTGTTGGAGTTTACTAGTAGAACTACAAGAATTGACAAAATTGTTCTGACAAGTCTTGTCCTCTTTATGATCAGAATTTTGAAGCTTCTCCTTTTTAATGTTCTGAACATTTATTTTTTCTTTTTTAATTTCTTTCTTTCCTTTGTTAGCATTGACGTCTCCTTTTTCTTTCTCGTCTACTTAACGACAAAAGTTAATTAAGTTAATAGTTCAGTTGAAATAGCATAAAAATTTGTATATAATCGTTTAGTAAAAATGTGTTTGAATTTTAAATGAGACATAATTATTAAAAGTATAATTAAAATCCAAATTGTACCATGAACATTATTAGAAGATTTATTTGATTGATGGCGCACAATTCCTTCAATTTTGTCTTTCCTATTAGCAGAAATAAAAACTGGTTGAAAATCCACATAATGGGTTTTGTCCTTGAAAAAAAGTTGTTCGGCTGCTTTAATCGACTGTAATTCAATGAAAAATATTGTAAAATAAGACAAAAAATAACCTGAAAAACTTCCAAATTTGGTCGAATTTCAGAAAGTAACCCCTGTACAGACATAATAATGATGTAATTCTAAATGTAATAAATATCTAAAATAAAAAATTAAACTAAATAAAACAATTTACAATAAAACAGCCGCGACAAATGATATAGAAGGTTTGAATTGGCGTTAAGTTGCAAATTAATTAAATTTAACAACAAGTTCATGTTTATTTGTATAAGTATCATCAAAATATTAAATGAGTTTCTAATGTTTCTTTGTTTTATTATATCTAAACAATTTTTAAGAGTTTATTGTCGAGGGCTTCTGTTTTCTGGAAAATTATGATTATTAAAGGCAGTAAATGGAGAATTTACTGGAATTATGCAGGTCTTTAAAAGTTGCAACCAAGGATGGACTCCAAAGTTTGTTTTTGTTATTGTGGATAAACGCCCTACAAAACGTTTCTTCTTTAACACCGGACCCAATCGCAACACTGCTCCAGGGTCTGTAATTGACAAGAAATTTGTTCGTGTTGATTTGCATGAATTCTTCTTGCAATCACATTTTCCACTTAAGGTTAAGCATATAATTAATATTGTTTATGGTTAAATTTAGGGAACATCAAAAATTCCTCAATATATGATTCCAATAAACGAAATCAGAGCTAATAACGATGAATTACAAGCATTCATTCTCGGTCTTTGCAATCTTTGGCAGATCGTCAATATGCCCCCTGCTCTTCCATCACCAGTCCTTCAGGCAAAGGAACTTGCTAAACGTGGTAGTAATAATTATTTGGAAATGAAAAGGTTTTTAATTTTATTATTTTAAAATATTTTTAATGTTATTTTCTCAGAACTACTCCACAATACATTCCACGTGTTGCCGGGGAACGTAAAATTAATTTCGTTCAACTCAATGAACGTGTTCCATATGGAAATAGTGTTTTGGGTAGAACCCGATTTATTATGGGTTGGTTTATGAAGTAAAATAATAATTAATATAACCATGTACATAGATGAAACATTAATAAACTTTTTTGTTTTATGGTAATGTTTTCAGATTTGTCACTGGTTTTCTTATAGTTTCTGAATTAGATATATTTAAGTAAATTTTTTGTTTAAAAAATCAGACCATTTTTATTAGGGTTTTTGATTTTTGGTGGCCAAATTTTAATTTAGATTTCTTTAGATTAGTAGACATACTTATTTTTTCTTTTCACTTAACGACCATTCTTTGGTCATATCTAATAAATATTTGATGCTAAAATTTCCATTACCCAAGCCTTTTCTTCCTTACTCTTATCTTACATTAGTCGATGACCTTCCCTCCATTGCTCACTTAGGTTATTTTCATTTTCAACCCCCTTCCAAGTAGCACAATGGCATCTATTGATTTTATTTAAAAAATGAAAAGTAAATTTTTTTAATTAATATGTTTAGAGACTATGTTTATTTAGGTATATTTAGAATTTTTCCTAAATGTGTGTATTCTTGAAAAAAAATTAACTTTGTTTAGTTATGATCTTTAATCAAACAAATAGATTTTTCTTTTACTCTCCCCCCATCGCAAAAACTTAAGGAATTTTTCTTTTATTTTACTTTAACGCGGTTTAGGTTTATTTTGCGTCAACTTTCCCAGATTATTTTTTTTAAAGAAACGTTTATATGATGAATGTTTTGCTCCTCCCTCTTCATTATAGTTTTGGATATTTACGCAGCGAGTAGTCAATTAAATTAATTTAGTTAGCAATTATAAAATAATTTATTTGAATATTAAATAGTTTTGTCTTTTAATTTAATATTAGTGAATACAAAAGTATTTAACTTTAACTTCTATAATCATAACTTTCAGCGTTGGATTAATAAATTTTAATTTATTTTTAATTTCTAAAATTCCAACGCCAAATGCCGGATCTGTCTCAAGTAGTTTCTAGCATTCGGGCTACTGCCGTAAGTGAAACTTAAAAATATAATTTATTAAATTTTCAGAATATTCCACCTCCAGCATCTCAGTTTGTCAAACAAATTGATGGAATTGCAAATGTTTATACGTTTGTATAAAAATTTTAAAATTTAACAAAATATTTAAAATTTAGGTTTGATGTCAAGCCAGGTGTTGTTATGGTCTACCGATATGATGTAGAATTATCTGACAAGGTTAAAGGAAAAAGTCTGACTAAAGGAGCTGGAGATGATGGGAAAAGAGGACTTCTTCGAGATATTTGCTTTGAATTGGTAAAGGATGTTTTCGAAAATACACAAGGATTTGGAAGTAATGGCAAAGTAAATTTAAACTAATATATGGATAACATTAAACATTTATTATTTAGGTGTTGTTTGTCTATGACAATCGGAAAATCTTGTTTACGAATTGTCGTGTTCCGCCATTAGTTAGTTAATTAAGTCTCATTTATGGATAGTTTTTTTAGGAAAATTTTTAGAATTTTTTAACTGCTTTTATTAAAAATTTTATTTTCGTTTAGACATGCGAAATTAAACCAGAACGCATGAGTGAATTTTGCCGGAAATTTCTTTACAATGCGACAATTACTTTCGAATTACAACCTTGCAAAGGTTCTAGCCATGAGTTGAACCTGAACGACCTTGCATCAGCTCTTTGTCCTGCACCAAATATACAGGCAGACCATTCACTGCGAACTTTCTTTGAAATGTTGACTTCACAACCATTTATTAATGAGTAAATTTTAAATATTAGAATAATTAAACTACTTATTTATTACTCCCCTAATTAAATTCATTATACCTACATAATTCAAAATCACTATATATAATAAAGGATTGTCATATTTTCCACAAGCAAAATTCCCACATAAACTTCCCTATTTTTAAAATTTTCTTCTTAGGTAGGGCAAATAGCGAAAATAGTAAGTATAAGATTTTTTCGTAAAAACTTGCCTATTGAATCACCAGTGGGTATACGCAATTAATTTTAAGGTTATAGGTACTTTTCTTATTTATTTCACATAATCTAATATAATACATTCTGACATGAGTTTTTTTAGTTAAGGAAATAACATTTTTTAGCCTTAATTATAAATATTATTTTAAAGATTAATTTAATTTTCTAGACGTACGCATAGAATTGTTGGAAATGGGAGGCTTTTTGAAGTTGCCGAAGCCAAAAGATTGAACGAGGCGATTACAACGCACAATGGAGTAGCTAAGGGTGTGCGTATTATCGTTAATGGTGATGTAAAACCTTGTCCTGCTTTAATCGCCGATGGTATACTTTCTGTGATTTTTCTTTATGTTACTATATTTTTAGTCAAAACATGTGCTTTTTTTGTGGATGGAAATTTGGGGCAAATTGCCAGGGCAATGATTCAATCTGCAATGAATCGTCGTCAAAATCCACTGCGGCCTAACGATCGTAAAGCAATGGATGCTTTCTGGATGGACTTTGGGCATCTCTATAAGGGCATTAGTGCGTACTTAACTTATGCTCCTTCTCGTGTAATTGTAATTGATTCAATTACTACTCGTCTTGTCTCAGAAATTAGGTTAATATAAATTTAATTGACAAATAAATTCTTAAAAGTATAATACTAATGGGAAAATTCTTGGATTTTTTAAAAGGCAATTAGTTTTTATTTTCTTATTTCTTTCCATATTGAATTTAATCAATCATTAATGTTCCAAAATTTATTACCTTTGTCTGTTTTCATAAGGAAAAGAAAATATTGTCTTGAAAAAATTTTCGACGAAAAGTCAGATTTAGAATACGTGAATACTTTTTTTCTAGTTTCGAAGTCAATGGACGAAATGTCCCGATGATTCAATACTTTGCTGAGAAGAAAAATGTAAAAATTGATGGAAATATGCCTGCAGTGCGACAACATGTCGATAGAGATGTGATTTTTAAAATTTAAGCTTACTTATTCTTTTTTATTTTTAGGCGCTATATCCTCTGCAATGTCTCCAGATATTGCCATTCCAACGGGTTTCTTTGGATAAGATGCAAATGACTGAGGATATGGCCAGAATATCGAGTGACCTCCTTGCGGTTTCTTAATTCTTTTTTTTTTTTGTTTTTTATTTTAATTTAGGCAAATGCTGTCAAACCTGATGTTCACAGTGAATTAATAAAAGAGCAAATGCGTCGAATTGGAAGGGATGGAGAGTGCGCCAAGTTTATGTTCCATTTTGGCGTTAAATTGAGAGGAGATCAGAACAATGTGCAGATTGGTCTGCGAAAATTACCAATCATTAGTTTTGGAAATACCCAGGCGAATCCTAATGAGAATGAAAAGGTTTGTTTTTATTTACTAATTAGTGTATAAACTCAATATATTGGTTTATTCTATATTTTCAATCTTATTTGTGGCATTTATCAAAATTAATGTTATTTCCCTTTTTTAATGTTTCCTTAATTTATTCCTTATATGGAGGGAAAATAAAGAATTGTTTTTTGTTCTAATGAGGGAACCGTCAAATGTTTTTTATCCTCATTTACATTCTTACAATGGAATCATTTTTTATTTCTGACAACTTTTACAATAACTTACTGGAAAATACCTGTTACGAATTATATCTCTAATATTTAATTAATTGAATTATTTATTAATTTAAAAAATTTTTAAGGGTAGTTTCGATGTTCGAGGACCTCTTCGTTATTTGGAACCGTCTGATGTTCTTCGTTCTTGGATTATTGCTTATCCTCGTAGAGTTACTCAAGATAAATTCGGGTATTTTTCTTTTTTTACTTCTTTTTTTATTATTTAATAATAAAATATAGAAAGTTCATTTCCGACATTCAACGAATGGCCTCCCAACGAGGAATGAAACTTCCTCAGCCTAATTACGAGAATGTTGAGTTGAACGCACTTGAACAACGTTTTGAAGAGTTTTCTAAGGCAAAGATACAATTCGTAATGTATATTGACGAACGTTTCGTTAAATCACATGGTAAACAAAATATTTTTTTTAATATCATTGTTTTTTAGGTAAACTCAAACTCTGTGAACGTCGTTATAGTGTTCTTACTCAACATGTTAATGTTGAAATGATCAGAAAAGCTGGCCCTGCGTCTGTCAGCAATGTTCTTAACAAAATGAATATGAAGTTTTTTAAAATTAAATAATTATAATACTCTTTTAATTTCTAGGCTATTTGGCTTGAATTACATGCCAATTTTCGACCCTGTCACGTGAGACTTTATATTTTATTTTCAAATACACATTTATTTTTTAAGCAAAAATAAGCTTGATTTGAGTTCTGGAGATATTCTTGTTCTAGGAATTGATACATCTCGTCCACCTAGAGCTACTGCTTTTGAAAAATTTAAATTGAGTAAACAAGGGATGGAAGGTTTTACGTCAGAAGATCCTCTAACAATTGGGGTTCATTTACATAATTTTTTATTTTATTTGTAATTTTTAGTATTGTGGTAATTATTTGGCAAACCCAGCCAAATTTGTTGGTGATTACGTTTATCAGCCATGCAAACAAGATGTTCTTGACGTTGATTTCTTTGGTGAAAGGATTAAGTTGATTGTTGGAGCTCTAAAGACAAACCGTAAAAAACTTCCTTCGACTGTTTTTATTATTCGTGATGGAATTAGTGAAGGAATGGTTCCGAAGGTAAATTTTGTTTTAATTTATTTATACAACATTTGTTTAAAGGCGGTAAATGGAGAATTTACTGGAATTATGCAGGTCTTTAAAAGTTGCAACCAAGGATGGACTCCAAAGTTTGTTTTTGTTATTGTGGATAAACGTCATACAAAACGTTTCTTCTTTAACACCGGACCCAATCGCAACACTGCTCCAGGGTCTGTAATTGACAAGAAATTTGTTCGTGTTGATTTGCATGAATTCTTCTTGCAATCACATTTTCCACTTAAGGTTAAGCATATAATTAATATTGTTTATGGTTAAATTTAGGGAACATCAAAAATTCCTCAATATATGATTCCAATAAACGAAATCAGAGCTAATAACGATGAATTACAAGCATTCATTCTCGGTCTTTGCAATCTTTGGCAGATCGTCAATATGCCCCCTGCTCTTCCATCACCAGTCCTTCAGGCAAAGGAACTTGCTAAACGTGGTAGTAATAATTATTTGGAAATGAAAAGGTTTTTAATTTTATTATTTTAAAATATTTTTAATGTTATTTTCTCAGAACTACTCCACAATACATTCCACGTGTTGCCGGGGAACGTAAAATTAATTTCGTTCAACTCAATGAACGTGTTCCATATGGAAATAGTGTTTTGGGTAGAACCCGTTTTAATGCCTAGTTTATTAATTCAATAAAATCTAAATTAATTTTTTATTCACTGCCTTTTAAAACATATTTCGGTACTCTCTCTTATTATTTATTCAAAATTGATACTAAATTAAAGAAAAAAGACACATTTTGGGCATTAATTTTTGATGCTAAAATAAATTTTTGATTAGAAAATATTTTAGTATTTTGATTTAATTTTTTTATTTTACTACTTTCATAATTATTTAATTTTTTTACTTTTATTCTTTTCTATTAATTTATTGATTAATTTAATACTTACATATATTTTGATAAATATAAATTAATTTATTATTTTTTTAATTAAATCCGATTGATAAGACCCATCAAATAAGTTAGGTTTGATTGGAAAACTTTTTAAATTGCAATATTCTAGAGCTTTTATATTTTTCTTTTCTGCAATCTTTTAGAAAATAAATTTCATATGTTCTTAGAAAAAATTATTTTTTATAGGTCATAAGGTCAAACAACTTTAAAATTTTATCTAAAATAAGGGATTAATAATTTTTAACAGGTACATACATACCAGGGGTGTGCCGTTTCATTTCTTTTTCGCAAATTTTCGCATTTTCTGGTTTCATTTATTTCATTTTTCATGTTTCGCATTTTATTATAATTTAATTTCATTATTTCATTTTTTATCTTTCGCATTTTAAAATCCGTTTCGGCACACCCCTGATACATACCGCTGGGGTTATACCTCAATTTATAAGTAGAATCTTTTAGTACCATTCTTTTTTTCTCGATGAGTTGCGTCGAAAAGACCACAAATTTATATTTTTCTATTCTGTAAATCTCATTATGCGATGATCTAGTCTGCTATCATTTGTGAGTTCTACAAACTTTTATTATTTTCTTCAAATTCCTACCTTAATGTTTAATTCCGACTCGAAGAATTTTTTGACACTTTTGCATCTGAAATTTTTGTTTAATTTTATATACATAATGTACATAAATATTAGAGAAATATTTTAAAAATATTTTTGTTTATTTCTAACATAATTTAACTATTCTGACATCATTTAGTAGATCACATTAAAACGTGGGGTATAATAATGGCCAAAATTTATTCCTTTATTTTTGTTATTATAATCGATTTATCATCTAATTGTTAACATTTTTTAGACTTAAAATGAAGAATAAAAGAAGACTTCGGTTAATTTCCCGTTATTTGCCCAGACGATTAATATATACATTTATTTATATTGTATTTATTGTTTTTATTGTATATTTCTACAAAACTGTGACTGTTGAACGTGATTTAACTAAGGAAATTGGTGAACTTTCTTTACAATTAGAAAGTAGTACATATTTCTTTAATTTAAGCATTTTTTATTTTTTTTTAGATATTCCAGATGGAGTTGACCCTTTTTTGTCTTATAGTAGATCTCTTTCTAAAAAGGATTGGCTTGATAAGAATTTTTATGAAGCTGAACAAAGAAGAGAAGGAAATGGGGAAGTTGGTAAAGGATTTGTTCTTAAAAAGGAAAATAATCAGACTTTGGAAAAAGTTGTGGTTTGTTTTTATTTTCATTTTTTAATTAAATAAGGATGTTATAAAATTACTAAAAAGTATTTTCGGGCACTTTGTTTGAAATTGAAGCTTGTTATTAATTTCTAAACAGACTTACGTGAAGTTGTTTTCTAATTACATTAAAGGATCAGTACTCTTAAGAAACTGAACTGGATTCCAGAAATTCCCCAAGGTCTACTTTAAAAAATTCTAGCCTTGAAAGGATTCATCCCGATCTCTATTTTATTTTAATAAACAATACATTAAATAATTATTTTTTAATTAATTTTAGGATGCTTTATATCGTGCTAATGGATATAATGCTTATGTTAGTGACCATATTGCACTTGATAGAAGTGTTAAAGATATTAGACATCCAGGATGTAAAACAAAAACCTATATTGAAAGGCTTCCTTCCGTCTCCGTTATTTTACCATTTCATGACGAAGTAAGTTGTTTTTTAAATCTAACTTTTTTTTTTTAATTGTTAGCATTATTCAACATTATTGAGGAGTGGATATTCGATTATTAATCGGTCACCTTCAGATGTGCTTAAAGAAATTATTTTTGTTGATGATGCAAGTACCAAACCAGAATTAAAAGAGCCTTTTGAACATCATTGGAAAGCTAAAATGCTGGATCATATTGTTAAAATTGTTAGAACTAGGTATTATTTGATTTATTGGTGAAAGGAATTCTTTTTTTCGTTAGGTTAACTTATAGTTTCAAACAATCATTTTACTCCTTAAATTTAATTTTACTTTCCAAATTTAATTCTAATTTCTTTTTAGTAAAAGAGAAGGATTAATTAGAGCTCGTGCAATTGGTGCGCGTTCTGCTAAAGCTCAAATTATTGTCTTTTTGGATGCTCATTCAGAAGTTAATTATAATTGGTTACCCCCTTTAATAGAGCCAATCGCTTTAAACTATCGAACTGTTGTTTGTCCATTTGTTGATGTAATTGATTGTGATACTTATGAATATAGAGCACAAGATGAAGGGGCTAGAGGTTTCTTTTTAATTTAAAATTTTCTTATCCTTTTTGTGGTCAATTAGGTAATTAAATTCTACCGTCTTGGTTAATCTTTTTCCATTTTTGAAGGTTTTATTAATTTAATTTTTTATAGGTTCATTCGATTGGGAATTTAATTATAAACGTTTGCCATTAACTGATGAAGATTTAAAAAATCCAACAGAACCATTTAAAAGTCCAGTAATGGCTGGTGGTTATTTTGCAATAAGTACAAAATGGTTTTGGGAGTTGGGAGGTTATGATGAAGGTTTGGATATTTGGGGAGGAGAACAGTATGAATTAAGTTTTAAAATTTGGCAATGTCATGGTCAATTATTAGATGCTCCTTGTTCTCGCGTTGGCCATATTTATAGGTGCAAATACATTCCTTTCCCGTAAGTTTTTTTCAAAATACTTTAGAATTATTTAAAAGGAATCCTGGTGTTGGAGATTTTATTTCAAGAAATTATCGTCGAGTAGCAGAGGTTTGGATGGATGAATATAAAAAACATTTATATAAAAGAAGACCAGCATTAGAAACTGCAGATGAAGGTATAAAATAATTCAAAAATAATTTGGTTTTGAATGGACTTTAGGTGATTTAACCAAACAAAAAGCAGTTAGAGAACGTCTTAGATGTAAATCTTTTGATTGGTTTATGAAGGAAATAGCTTTTGACCAAGACCATTTTTATCCAGCTATAGAACCACCTGATGGAGCTAATGGTTTTTATTTTAGATTTTGATTTATTTTTATTATTAAAATAGGTGAATTAAAGAATTTAGCAGCAAAAAAGTGTGTAGACACTGGATATGAAGGTAGTGGGTCTAAATTAGTTTTGGCTAAGTGCAAAAGTGAAGACAGTTCCGTACAAGGGGAACAGGTAATAAAATGAAATTTTTTTTATAAAAATTGATATATTCCAAAATAGAGTCTTTTGCTTTAGGTATTTTCTGTTTTTTGGTCCTCAATTCCGCAAATAAATATTTTTATAAAAAATAATTGAATTTTTTTTTTGAATAATAAATTAAAAAGGTTTATATTTAATTAAGAGAAAATGTTAATGATTAATTAATTGAAAAATAAACTTGCGGACTTTGTTTGCTAAAAATTGATTTGCTTTATTTATTCATTCATCTCGTTTTATAAATTTTAGGATTTTCGATTCTCTTTTTGGGAGGATATTCGTCCTAAAGGAAGAACTATGTGCTTTGATGTTTCACAAAATCAAGCAAAAGCACCAGTTACACTTTTTGCTTGTCACGGAATGAAAGGAAATCAGGTTTTTAAATTTATTTAAAAACTATTCTTAATTATTTAAGCATTTTAAATATCAAACAAAAACTAAGCAATTAATTCATGTATTGACAAGTTTATGTTTGGATTGTGATTCTAATAAAGATGAGATTTTTATGAATCCTTGTAATTCTAATTCTGAATCACAAAAATGGGAATGGGGAAATGTT
Source organism: Meloidogyne graminicola (assembly GCA_036172905.1). Classification (NCBI taxonomy): domain Eukaryota; kingdom Metazoa; phylum Nematoda; class Chromadorea; order Rhabditida; family Meloidogynidae; genus Meloidogyne; species Meloidogyne graminicola. Next base: position 891,852 of record JARPZY010000016.1, on the reverse strand, counting down.
TTTGAAAAAGTATTGGCTGAATGGGAATTAAAAAATGAAAAAAAGGAATTGAAAAAGAATGAAAATAAAGTTATAAATAAATAAATAAATTTTATTTTTTAATTTTCTCTTCACTTAAATGACCTTTTCTTTTATGGGTATGAATATATTTAATTAAATTAATATTTTATTTTAAAATTAAATTATGTATGTCTTCTTTCATTCCTTTTCTATAAATACCTTAATAAAATTCCTCATTTTCACTTAAGATTCTATTTATTTATTTATTTAAAAAATACTTTAATTTAATAAATATTTAAAAATTGTTTTTTTCTTCTTTATTTATTTGTGATATATTTTTTTTTGTTTCAATAATTGTTTTAATAAAAATAAAAAAAAAAAAAAAGAATATAAATATTTATTTTATTTTAAATTATTAAATATTATTTCTTTTTTTTTTTCTTTTTTCTTCAATAAATAATGATGTATTATTAAAAAAATAACCTAATATAATTAAATGTATCATTACCCAACCAGGATTTCCAATAGAAATTTGTAAAGTAAATATTTGTTTAAATCCTTGTAAAAGTATTTTAAAGAAAATATAATTTCCAATTAAACCATGTCCAAGAAAAAAGAAAATACCAAATATTCCTAATTAAATTAATTAAATTAATTCTCATTTACCAGGAATTAATGCTGTTAACATAAAAATACATTTTAATCTAATATTTGTTGATGGAGATAATTTTATTTTAATTAATTTTTGTTGAATAAATTGATTAATAGGTAAACGTTCAATTAAAAGACTAAAAGCACTTAATGAAACCCACCAACAAAAATTTGAATTAAAACCATGCCAAATAAGAACAAAAATAAAAACTGAGAAAGTAGCTAATATTTTACGGAATATTGTTAAATTAATAAATAAATTTAATTGAGGAATTTTTGAAGAAGTAAATTGATAATTTAATAAAGGAATATAAAGCTAAATAAAAAATATATATATTTTATTTAAATTAAATTAAATAAATAATATTTTTAATAACAAAAAATATTTTTATTTTTTATTATTAAAATTTAATTATTAAATAAATCGAATCCTTTTTTAAAATATTATTAAAATTTTATTTTAATTACTTGATTTTTAAGAAATAAATAAAGTCCTCTATCAAAATATCTCCACATTTGAGAATATTTTGAAATATGGGAAATACAAATAGGTAATGAATTAGGTTTCATTCCATCAATTTTAGCAAATATATTTGGAATACCAAAAATTAAATAATATTTTAAATGAAATAATTGACCAGCTATATAAGCAATTGAAATTACTTAATAAATTATTAATTTAAATTTAAATTAATTAAAATTAATTAAATATGTACATTCATAATTATTAAAGTTTTGTAGCATAACAAAAGGAGAATTAAATAAAGCATTTACTTTACATAAATGTAATAATAATTCTAATAAAGAAAAATAACAAAATAATTTTAAAAATGATTTAATTAAATTAATAAATTTAAAAGTAGAAGTTTTATCAATAAAAGATGAAGAAAATTGTTTTTGAAAATCCTTTAAATAATAATTAAATAATTTTATATAAAAAAAGTTTTTAAAGGATAAAATTATGTTAGAATATAGCTAAACATTATTTTATAAATTTTTTTTAGTTTATTAGACTTTTCAAAAGTTTTAAAATAATATTTATTTATATTAATTATAAATTAAATAAAAATTTGTTTACAGAAGGACCCAAAATTTTTAGATAACTTTAATTAGTTTGGATATTTTAATTTAATGTTTATAAGTTTTTAAATTTGTTTATTTGAATATAAATTTAGAAACATAATTTAATTTTAGGTAAACTAATTTAAAAATTTTATACATAATATATTTTCTCTAATAATTACCTTTATTAGTAATTATTATTTCCTCTCTATCTCTCTTTGGAGAGGGTAATAAACAGAGTTGGGGTAATTAATTGAAATAATAAGGTAAAATGTAAAAGTTTAAACAAAAAAAACCAATTTATTATTATTTAATTTAATTATTAATTTATTACCTCAAAACTAACAATTAAACTAATTGAATAAGTAGGATATAATAAATATTCGGCAATTGAACAAAATAAATTTAAATTAAAATTCTTTTTATATTTACTCAAATAAATAGATAAATTAATTAACTAATTTAATTAAATATAATTAAATTTAATTAATTAACTTTAATTGTAGAATAAAGATATAAATTAAATTCTAAATAATATTTAATTGGTTCTTTTGAAAATGAAATTAAATCAAAAATTTTTAAAATAAAAATAATACAAAATAACCATCCAATTAATTGTTTTTTAGTTAAATTAATAATTAAAATTAAAATAAAAGAAAATATAAATATTATAGAAATACATTTTAAACTAAAAAGAAAATAAATAATAAATTAATTAAAAATAATAATTATTTATAAAATAAATAATTTAATTGGATATTTTATTAAGACCCATGTCCCAACATTATTAAATATTTTAAATTAATTAACCTTGTCCAATTAATATGTAAAATAATCCAAAAAGGAATTAAAATAAAAATAGTAATTAATTGTTTATTTAATAAATTAATTCTTTTAACAATATTTAATATAACTAAAATTAAATTAAAAATTAAAAATTAAATTAAATTTTACTTGAATTTAATAAAAATGTAGTAAAAATTAAAGGAAAAGATAATTTAAATAATTTCCATTCAATATCAGAATTATCAATTAAATAACCAGAAATATAACTTTAAAAATAAATAAATAAATATTAAATTTAATATAATAATTTAATATTTAATAAAATTATGTACTTTTTCTTTTAATTAAAAATTTAAATAAAATCTTAAATTAAATAAAACATTTTTAAATTAAATAAAAATATTTTTAAATTATTTAAATATTTAATAATAATAATATTTAATAATATATACTACCTAGGTTCTAACCAATGTTTTAACCAATTATTAATTTTATTATTATTTAATGTAGTAATTATTGTAATTATAAATGCTAATAAAGAATGTATAATCCAAACAAAAATATAAAAATTAATTTCTAATTGAGGTAAAGGATATATAAATTTATTATTATTATTATTATTTTTATTCATTTTTAAAAATATTAAATAATTGATTGGTTAAATATTTATTGAACAAATAAAAAAAAAGATGAATAGAAAATATTTATTTTATTATACATACATACATATGTATTAATATATATTTACAATTATTTTGACAATAAAAATTTAAAATATTATTTTTATATTTATTTTATAGGTCATTTAATGGTAATTCCCAATAAAAAAAAAATTTTTTTTTTATTAAAATAATAATTACTTTATTTTTATATAAAATATTTATTTATATATTTAAATTATTTTATATAAAATAAAAACAATTTAATAATAATAATTTTTATTAAAAATTAAATAAAATTGAATAAATTTAATTTTATTAAAATTTATTAAAAATAAAATAATATAAAATAAATATTTAATTAATTTAATTATTTTCATTATTTAATTCATTTAAACATTCATCTAATGATTTAATAACATTTTCTAAATTATCAGAATTAAAACAAAGTGGGGGTTTAAATTTTAAAATATTTGTAAAAGGTCCATCTGCATTTAATAATATTCCATATTCTTTTCTTAATTTTAATATCTATAAAAAATAAATTTAAATTAATTAATTAAATTATATTTACTAATTTTGAAGCTAAATTAGTTGCTGGTTCTCTTGTTTTTCTACATTTAACTAAATCTAATCCCCAAAACATTCCAATACCTCTAATATCTCCAATACATAAATGCTTAGATTTTAATAATTCTAATTTTTGTTTAAATAAAATTCCCATTTCTTTTGAATGTTTTAATAAATTATCTTTTTCAATAATTTGTAGAACAGATAAAGTAGCTGCACAAGCAACAGGATTACCTCCATACTTAAAATTTAATTTAAATAATTTAAATTTAATTAATAAACAGTATTAAAATATTCAACATTTCCACATAATTTATCAGCAATTTCTTTTCTTGTAACAACTGCTGCTACAGGATAACCATTACCCATTGATTTACCCATTGTTATTATATCAGGAATAAATTCTTAAAAATTAATAAAAATATATTTTTTTTAAAAAAAAAAGAATTTAATAAAAATATTTTTTTAATTTATTTAAATTAATTAAATTTTATTTATTTTTTAATTAAATAATTAATTTAAATTTAAATTAATTAAATTAATTATTTAAAATTACCTTTTTCATTTTTATATAATTGATGTGCCCAAAATGTTTCTCCAACTCTTCCAAACCCAGTTTGTATTTCATCTATAACTAATAAACCCCCATTATTATGTATTGCTTTAGCTACAGATTGAAAATAACCAGAAGGGGGTATAATTTGTCCTCCACAACTTTGCAAAGCTTCAGCAAAAAAAGCAGCAACTTTTTTTCCTTTTTTATTAATTTCTTCAATTAAATTACAAACATCTTTTGAATATAATTCTCCTATACGAAAAAGTGCTTCTGATGAATTAAGTTCTGAATCTATTAATTTATATTTTCCTCTATAAACATCTGGAACTGGAGCCTTTTAATTAAATTTAATTAAAATTAATTTCAAAACTTACAATATGTACCCAATCAGGTTTTTTAATATTAGCACCATGTTCTGATTTATATGGACTTAATTGAGCCTTAAAAAATAAAATTAATTTAAAATTAATATTTTTATAAATTAATTAAATTAATTATTAATTACAGTAGAAGTAATATGTCCATGATAAGCATTTTCCAATACAATAACATCATTAGCTTTAGTCCAATCTTTAACTAATTGTAAAGCTAAATCATTTGCTTCAGAACCAGAATTACAATAAAATATTGTATCAAAATTAGAAGAAGATAAAGTATTAATTAATAATTTAGAACATTCTCCTAATAAAGGGCAAACAAAACGAATATTACAAGTTGATAGACTACTTTGTGTTGCTATTGATTGAACAATTAATGGATGACAATGACCAACATCTAACAATAAATTTAAATTAAATTAATTTAAATACAAACGTTGAACATTAGAAATACAATCAATAAAACGATTTCCTTGTTCATCATAAATATATTGCATAAAAGCTCTTGAAACAATAAAAGGATCAGAAGTATAAAATGTTTGACATTTACTACTAAAAATAAATATTTATAAATTTAAATTTAAATTTACCCTAAATATAAATTTCTTTTTTCTATTAAAGAATTCTTTGATTCATTTATTAATTTTATTTTTGTTATTTTTTCTTCTTCAATTCTTTTATTATTATTTTTAATTATTTCATATGCTTCTTTACTTATTTTTATTTTATTATTATCATCATTATTATTATCATTATCTTCATTATTATTATTATTATTACCTTCAACATTTAAATATCCATAAACTACAGCATTCATTATTTTAAAATTAAATTAAATTATCTTTAAAAATAATAAATTAACATGTGTTTATATATTTTAATTAAAATAATTAAATGAATGATTTTTTAATTAAATTCTTTTTTTTTTTTTTTTTACTGATAAAATTAATTCTTAATTTTATAAATATTTTTAATTGATTTAATTATTAGAAATAAAATAAATAATTAAATTTTAAGGAAATTTTAAAAATTAAATTTATTTTTAAAATTTTTATGAATGTCTAGAATTAAACAATTACTTAATTTACAAAATAAATATTAAAATACAATTTTAATTAAAATAAAAACAAAAAAAAAGATTAAATAAAATAATAAATATATTTATTTATCTTTTTTTTGACTTTTATTATTTAAATTATTATTTTTTAAATATTTTTCAATGTCTTTTTAGTTTTTCTCAAGGCTTTCTGTTTGTTTTTCAGAGAAAAATAATTAATTGTAAGGAATAAAAATAAGAAAAATAAAAATATTTATACTTTAATAAAATAAATAAGAGGAGGGTATTTTTCCTTTAAAAAAACAAAGAAAATTTAACTTTTAAATAAAAATATATAAATATTTAAAAAAATTATTTATATTTATTAAAAAATACTTAAATATCTTTTTTTTTTTAATAGTATAATAAATTTAGTTATAATAACAATAAAATAATTAATTATCTGTACATATGTATATAAGTATTTTTGTATTAAATTATAAAATAATTAATTAATTAATTAATAAATTGTTTAAAATAAATATAAACAAAATAAAATAATAAAAATATTATTATCTTTTTATCATAACTAATAAAAACAATTAAATAGTTAAAAAATAATTTTATTTTAAAATAAAATTTAAAATAATTAAAAATTAATTCCAACTTTTAATTAACATTTTAAAATGTAAATCAGCATTTGTTTGACTAATAAGTTCTAAACCTTGAATGTTTTTTATAGAAGTAGTAATATTTGTTGTTTTAGTAATACTAGTAATTGTTGTATTGTTTGGATAAATTTTTGTTTTAAAAACATTTAAACATTTTAAATGTTCTAACAATGTTTTTCTTAATGTTGGATGATAACTTAATTAATTAATTAAAAATTAATTAATTTAAAAAATATATTTTAACGTTAAAACAGTTATTTGTATAATTCCTTCAATTAAACAAGTAAAAATATATGTAATAGCATAATATAAACTTTGTTTATAAGTTGATTGAATAAAAATATTAAAATAAATAAAATAAGTTAAAATTGAATAATTAATATTATCTAATAAATGACAAAAGAAAACAGGAGCTAATTGTCTACTAGTACGTATATTTTCTGTTATCTAAAATAAATTTAAATTAAAATTAAATTTAATTTAAATTAAAATAATTTAAACAATAAATTATTTTTTGTTATTTAACTACTAAAAAGAATATTAAGAAAAAATTTATTTTAATTTTAGGATATTTTATTTACTAATACCTAAATATAACCAAAAATAATTAATTTATACTAATTTAATAATTAAATTAATTAAATAAATAATAATATTTAATATTTTTTAAAAATTATTTTAAACCTGATATTTTTCACTTAAAGAATAATTCATAATATTAGGTACAAATTGAATATATTTTTTGATATTTTGAACACCAATTATAGAAATAATCTTTTTTTTTTTAATAAATAAAATTAATTTAAAAAAAATATTTATTTTACTAAAATTTCCCCAAAAGAAAATAATAAAAGAATTGAATTTGAAATTAAATTAATTAATGTTGCATTCCATGATTTTCCATTAGTAATTACATTTAATAAAGAAAAATTTAACTAAATATAAATTAATTAATTAATTTAAATAATTTAAATAACCAAAATAAAAATAGAAATTAATCCAAAATATGGTTTACGCCAATTTTCATATTTATTAACTAATTTATTTGCTAATAATCTTTCAATTACAATAATATGACCAATAAGATTACGAGCCATATTTGTAAAAATAGAAATGTCCTAAAAATTATTAAATATATAATTAAAATAAAATTTTAAATAATTTTAATTAATTCTAATTTTTAATTTAATATAAAAATTATTGAAAAATATTTATTTTATTATTTTTTAATAATTTTAATTAAATAAATAAATAAATAAATAAATATATTTATTTATTTATTTATTTAAAAATACCTGTAAAAATTGATCTCCTGGTCTAAAAATATCTAAACAAATAAATTTCAAAAAAACCATTATCCAACGTTGAATTTCAAATAATAAAATAATTAATGATTGAATTAAAAGTAAAATTTTTAAATTAGGGTGTAATATATTAGTTGTTATTAATATAAAAAAATTTAAAAAAGAAATAAAAATAATTAAAAAATGTAAAATTAATTCTATAATACCAATAAAATACCCAAAAATATAAATTTCTAAAGGAATATTTGAAGAATTATTTAACATTTTTTTTTAATTTAATATTATTTAATTATTTAAATTAATTTTTTAAAGAAGTAAAATTTTTAAAATAATTTTGAGAATTACTTAAAAAGTTCTTAAAATTAAATAAAATTTTCATGAGGTTTGACATGTAAATAAATACAATTTTTAAATTTAAAAATTAAATATTTATGTTGCTAAGTTATTTATGTTAAATATTCAAAAATTTTATCTTTAATTTTAAGTAAAAAGGAATAAAGGATTAATAATTATTTTTAATTATAATTTTTTATTTAATAAATAAAAAGTTTTATTATTTTTCATGGCACGATATATAAAATTAAATACATAGATCAAAAGTAATGATCCCTGGGTATTTAAATTTTAAAAAAGTAATTTTAATTATTTTAGACGCGAATAATCAAAACTTCAATTGAATAGCTAATCAAGGACGATTATATAAAGCGAAGCATTGAATAATATTTTAATAATTCTTTATGAGCTAAATAAAATAGATTATTTAATTATTTTAAAAACATTCTATTTTTTATAGTATAACGAAGAAGAGGATAAATAATAAGCAATTAATTGACAACTTTTGTTGTGCTATATTTTATATTTTTTTGGTGTAAATAAATGATTTTTAAAATTAATTTTATGTATAGTTTCTCAGTAATTTGAGAAAGCGTTTGGTATTTTTTATTGAAATTTAATAAAGTTATTTTTTGTGTTTATTTTTAAATTTTGAAAAACAATTGTTTATCCTTATTTGTTCTTAGGAAATATATTTAAATTTACTCTTTTAAGATTATTCTTTTATCTTTCAGATGCCTAAATATATTCTTCAATGAGGGAAATAAAAAATATTATTTAATTGGATATTTGGCATACAATATATTCAATTTTATTTAATATTTGCTAGAATATTGCGCAAATACTCATTTACTTTTATTATTCAAAAGTAAAATATTTATTTTAAAGTTCTATAATTAAAATTAAATTAATAGATATGTAATAATTCGAATAAGAAATAATAAATGTTCCATTATTTAATCTTCGTTTTTGTCAACAATTTTATTTTCCTACTAAATTTTATTGTCAAAATAGATTAAATCAAATATTTAATAATAATAATAATCTTTCAATTTATTCAATTATTCAATTTATTCTTTTATATATTGATTGTTTTAATAATTTAGAAGAAATAATTAAATTAATTAATTGTTTAAATAATATTAATTGGAATTGTCCTTTACATCCAATTGAATTAGAAATGATTCCACATTTTGAAGGACAAATATATAATCAAGTTAATTAATTAATTAATTAATTAAATTAATTAAAATTAATATTAAATATAGATTGGATATACTAAACCTTTAAAATATTCTTCTGGACTTGATTTACTTTTTCCTTCATTAAATAATATTTTAGAAAAACAATTAATTAATTTTCCTATAATTTTAGCTGATTTTATTAAACAATTAAAAGTTGTTTTAATTTAATTAATTTAATTTAATTTAAATTATTTTTTAGAAAATATTCCCTAAATCTTTAATTATATTACTTAATTCAGAATATTTTTATAATCAATTTATATTAGTTATTAGTAATAATTCAATTAATGGATCATTTATTAATTTTAATGAATTTAATATTCCTATTGAAGGTTTATATAATCTAATTATTTAAATATTTTTTAGAATCTTCTAAAAAATTATTTATTAATAATTGGAATTATTTAGTAAATTTATTAAATGGAAATTATTTAGAAATATTAAAAAATAATACTAAAGATAATTTAATTTTAAATAATTTAAAAGAATTAATTATTTATTTTAATCATTTAAAAACAATTACTAAACAATTTGGTGAAGAAAATCCTTTTTTATTATTTAAAAATGTTATTAAAAAAATTTTTGAAAATATTTCTTTTAATCCTAAAAAAACAAATATAACAGCTGAAGGAGATATTCAAGAACAAAAAATAGCTTGGGCAGATGTAATTGTTGAACCATTAGAAATAATTGAAGGTTTAGAATTTAGGTAAATAATAATATTTAATTTTAATTTAAATTTTAATTATTTTATAGTATTTCTGTTATTATACAAACTAGTCAAGTAATTTAAATTATTTAATTATATTAATTAAATTTTTAGTCATTAATTAATAAATTAGAATTAATTAATTTAAATCTTCGTTTTATTCAATCTAATCATTTAAAATTCCGTATAGGACCAATTTTTAATTCTCAAAAAGAACCAATTAATTTAAATGCTGGTGAACGTCTTAAAATTGAATGGATAATAGTTCCTGTACCTGAATTTAAATTAACTTCTTTTATAGAACAAGAAGTTATTTAAATAAAATTAAATAAATTTATTTTTAAAGTTTGATTTAATTTTTGCTTATGAATATGAAGGAAAACGTTTAGCACAAAGAATATTTACTCCTTTAATTAAAATAATACCAAAACCTTCTCTTCGTCTTTTATCTTTTGGACTGCCAACATTTCCAACAAATTCATTAAAAATTCCCTTTACTTTAATGATTTCTGCAATAAATTCTGGATATTCAACATTAAATGAAGTTTTTAAAATAATAATGCTAAATTAATACATATTATTTATCATATTAATAAATTTATGTTTGTATCAAAATAACATAATAATAGATATTATTAATTAGAATTAAAATATGAGCTTAAAAGCCAAAATTATTTATAGCTATGTGTATAATATGAATAGAAAAAAAAAGCAGCAAAAGCGAAGGAAACTTAATACGAGAACAACATTCAATCAACTACTTTTTGAAGACATCAGCAATTTCTGATACGAGTTCCTAATAAAAGATATATTTAAAAGAATAAAATTATTATTACCGATTCATAGAAGTTCTTAACCTCCATTCCTTTAAGTATCCCATAGTAATCTCGAGCTATCTTCTTGTTGTTTAACTTGAGATGTATCCTGAAATTAGATGTAAATATTTAAAATAAAATAACAAACTTGATTAAATAATATATCACTTCAATTGTTTGATTATCTATCTAAATATATTTTAATTTTTAAAATATTAACAATAAGATAAAAGTTTACCGCTTCGAAACATGATTTTGCCTTCTCGAATGTTGCTTCTCTAAGTAACTGAATAGTTGACGCACAACAAAAAGCTTTAGCAGCACTTCTAATTACAAACCCAAGATTGGCAGCTCTAAATGTTAAAATACCACGAATCGTTCTTGTTTCTTCATTATTTCTGTTATGTTTTTCCATTTTTAGAAGATTTTCCTAAAATTATTAAATGTAGTTAGATTAAAAATAAAAATCAAATTACATATATTTCAATAGAAAATGTTGCCTTCTCCTTCATAGAGAGATTTCCTTCTTTGATCAAAAAACAAAGAATTCGACACCTACAAAGATATCTAATTATGTATTATGTTATGGTAAAATTACGTTAAGTAATAACTACAAAAACTAGTTCCTTCGTTATTCGCTCGTCTAAGCCATTGATAGGCGTCTTTAATATAATTTAATCTTCTCTTTTTAGGAGTTTTTAATGATTTTATGTAGAGCAGGAACGAAATATTTAATAGATTGTTCATATTCGTTCTTGAAGACGCATTTGCAATATTAGTTAAATTTGTTAACATCTGATCAATATGCTCTCCTTCTTCAATTCGATTTTTAATATCAACAAACTATAAATTAATTTAAAAAAATAGTTTAAAAATTAGGATAAATAACCTGGTTTAATGACATTATATTTATTATGATGATCAAATGTATTAAAAAATAAGACGAGAAGTTATATTTCTGTATAAATAATAATAAATATTCGAATTTAGCAAAGCCTTTTATATAAATATTTAAGATTTTGAAATATATAAATATTAATTTATTGTTTTAATGTTACTATTAAAATATCAAGAAATTATTTAATTTTATTTACATAGTACCCTCTTAATTAATTTAATGGTTTTTAAAATACAAAAAGATCCAATTATTTTGAGATATACTTTAGTAATTTAATTTTTAATTATTTTAACTATAATATTTTAACCATTTAAAAATAATTAATTATTATGTTAACAACAAGAAGATAAAATATTCATGCCAAAATAATTAAATTTAGCTATATTGTTTTTTATTTATTAAATTATTTAAATTTTAAATTATTATTAAAATTAATAGCAAATATGTATGTAATTTATTTAAAAATTAATATGTATTTATGCTAATATATCTTAACAATTTTTAATTATAAGTATTGTCACAAAAATTTTGTATTTTTTCTTTTTTATTTCGAGGTTTAAGATCATATAGTTAATTGTATTCTAATTAAACAATATTCTATTAGTATGTTATTTTAATACGTACATAAACTTATTAATATAATATGTAATACATATATTAAATTTAAGAATAATTGTTCCCAAAACAATAGTATTTAATTTTTTATATTTTTAGTTTCTAATAAAACATAAAATAAATTTTAATTATAATTATTATCAAACCTTTGTATTGTTTTTTTGATTACGAAATAAGCCAACTTTTGGTAATTTTTTTTATTTTTGTTACTCTTGATATGTATCCCGTTAATTGACTGTCCTATTTTAACAAATTTTTAGTAAATTTATATATATAAATTTTAAATGTACGATATATAAATTAAATATCAAATGTCCTTCATCTTTTTTCATTTTCTAAAATTTAGCTTTTCAAAATGCAAGGGATTTGTGATTTTCGGAAATTTTTATTTTGGCTTCAGTATGATGGTTCTAGATTTTCCTCTATGGCCAAAGGTGCAGCATCTCATAAAGGACCAAGTGTTTACAAATTATTTGAATGCTGTTTGGCTAGATTATTTGATGAAGAAAATTCCAAAATTCTTACAACAACAGTTAGCAGGTTTATTTTTAAAAATTTACTAGAGACTTATTCTTAGAAATCTTTTCTGTGAATATGTATATTTTATCTAAATTCATAAAACACCAAATTATTTTTTAGAACAGATGCTAAAGTACATGCATTACGTAACCCAATTTTAATTAAAACTCCAAATGAACGTACTGCTTCTCTTATTCAAAGTTATGATTATAGAACAAAATTTATTTGTGATTTTAATGGTATTATTTGCAATAAAACATATTTTATTAAATTTATTAGATTTAATTGAAAAAGTTGGTTTTAAAGATGCAATGGAATTGGTGGAAATTAATCCTGTGGAGAAAGGATTTAATCGCAACTTCCATATTTCCTATAGGTTTTAATTTATTTTATTAAATTTAATAGATTATACCATTTATTTTTGAATTTATTATATATTTCTAGGCGTTATGTTTATCGAATTCGTCGTTTCCATTCTATGGACGCTTTTTTAAAAAGTCGTGAAAATGATAAGCAATCACTTGTTGATTTATCTGAATTTAATTATAGTTGGTCACATCCTCCTTCCTTTTGTGTTGAAAAAGCAGATGAAATGTGTGCAATATTGAGAAGGCCTGAATTAAATTATGCATCGTTTTACAATCACAAATCGAGAGAAAGGTTAGATGGAAAGAATTATAAAACTACAACAGGAAGAAGACAACCAAAGCTTTTAAGAATTTATAGAGGTTAATACATATAATAAATTAAAAATTTTCAATAAATTTTTGAGGTGAACCTTATGCCTTACCTGACAAGGATTCTGAATATTTTAATATTGAGATTGTTGCACATTCTTTTTTGAGACAACAGGTTTTGATTTAGTTAAAAATATTTTCTTATTTTTTGTCATAAAATTATAAAAAATTCAAGTCAACAATTGATCAACTCCTTATAGGTCAATCTTGTATTATATTTAACTTGCTACTATTGACCCATATAGCATTGATCAATTAGGTGATCTAAAAAATTAAATTGACAGATTCGACGAATGGTTGCATTAATTTGCAGAGCAGCATATAACATGGACTATGCTAAATATACTGCAGAATTCCTACTCAGAGATCCTGATCCATCAAAATTTCACCAAGTAGGATTGAAACCTGCACCTCCGAATGGTCTATTTCTTGTTGATGTTGTTTATGATCCAAGAATGTTTTTGTCTCCAGTTCCTTATTATTCAAACCCTTGGGATGATGAAGACATGAATGAAGATATTAACTTAAATAATGAAGGCGAAGAGGAGGAAGATTCAGATGATTATGATGAAATTAAAGAAGAAAGGAAATTGAGGGTATTAGTTAATTAGGTAATTTTTAGAAAAATTAATAATTGTTTTTTTTGTTATTTATTTAAATTGAATTATTTTGTATTTATCATTTATTTAATTTTATGTTTTCTAAATCTTTTTAAGCATTTATCATAGTTGTACGATATACTGTCTTGGCCATATCACAAATTAATGCCCAAATTGGTTTTGTAGAACGAAGACGACAAGCCATTTCAGCCATTGTTGTAGCACTTGCGTGACTGGACATATCACCACCCCCTTTACTACTTTCTCCTTGATGCCCAGACATTGTTCCATTTATTTTACGTGTCTTTATAAATAAATTATTTAAAAAATCAAAAATATAGTTAATTACTGGTATTTGTCCAATTCTTGTTCCAATACCTCCCCCAGAAATTTTAAAAGATCCAGATGGTTGTTGTATAGTAGTTTGTTCTGTTTTGAGATGATTAAATGTTAATTCTCCTTTTATTGATTGTTGTGGAATACTTGTTGAAGCTAAAGAGTAAATATCTTCCGTTCTATTTTCATTTATTAATTCTTTATCTATTAAAGCTTCTCCAACAGTTACTAATTCTTCTTTTAATGTTGTTAAAGGAAGAAGTGTAGAATCATCACTAGGAATTTGATGAACAAAAATTGGTTTTTCTATAATTGAAGGTTCTGATGAAAAAATTAAAGAAGGAGAAGGAGTAATAAAATCTTCAAAATCTTTTCCTTCTTCTTCTCTTTGAGGTTTAAATTCATGATTAAAAATAGTACTTTCTTCATTAAAAATTTTACATTCATTTATCCCTCCTACCCCTACGCTATTTTCTTTATTTAAAACATTTATTTGAAGTATAGCTTGAGTACTGTATCCTTCTGTATCGGTAGCAGCAATATTTAAGCAATATTCAAATGGTTCTAGTAAATCACTATTTAAAACAATATCACCTAAAATTATTAATTATTTATTTTCTATCAAGTTTAATTTTAAATATATTTATCTATATATATTATACCTGTTGAAGGGACAATACTAATTGTATTATTTTTATTCATACTTAACAAAGAATATTTTAAAAATCGATTTGTTGGAGATATAGCATTAATTCTAGCTAAAACTTTTTGTTTATTGTTTGTTTTAATAGGAATAACAAAATTTAATTGATAAAATGATTGGGAAAAGAATGGAGAATTAAAATGTTCAGGTAATCCAAATAATAATTCATAAATTAATTGAGGAATTGCTGCTGAAGCATCCAAATCAATAAAATTAATTAATGTAGTCTAAATTAATTAAATTATTTTAATTTTATTTATTTATTTATTTATTACTTTTTCATTACTAATCTTTCCAATCCAAACTAAATTCATATCAATTTGTCTTCTTTTCCCTTGTTGACCAATTTCTGTTATTTTAAGTAATTTAATTCCATTTCCAAATATTTGATTAGTTTCTACATTTATTGAAGCAAAAATTGCTCCAGAATTTATTTTATTATTATTTTGTTCATTTTCTTCTAATGTTGAAAGTAAAGAAAGACGACGAAGAACAAAAATACGTGTAATAAATGTTTTTCCATTAATTTTTGGATTAAATTGTTTTTCCTCAATTAATTGAAGTGTTGTTAAAGGAGTTAAGGAATTTTGTTTTTTAGAAAATAAATATAAAGGAAAAGGATTAGAATATTCTGAAACAATTAATATTTGATTATTATGGGTCGATTCATGAATTAAAAAGAATTTTTGTTCAAATTGGCCAACAGGGAGAAGTTTTCCATTTACAGAAATAATAGCAGAAAAACTTCGAAAGAGTAATGAATTCTAAAATAAAAGAATTTATTTATAACTTAAAGATGATTTGGGGGGTAAACAATTAAGAAAGTTCATATAAAAATGTTGACTTTCTTAATGTTGATCTTAAGGGTATCTAATTTTAAAATATAAATCTCAATTTATTTATATTTTAATTCTCTTACTTCTATTCTATATTGACTATTATCATTATTTTTTAAAGTAAGATTTAAAAACATATGAGAAGCTTTTCCAGATAAAATTTGTCCAAAAGAAAGTGAATCAATTAATTCTTCATTAATATTTCCTGTTTCATCTAAACTCTCTAAATTAATATTTTCAATTTTAAAATCAATTGGGGAAGGTTTATTTTCATTTCCAATTGAAACAAAATTTGGTTGAAGTTCAATAAGTTGAACCTTTAAAAGAATTTTATTTTATTTAAAGAAAAAAACTTCATTTAATGTTGAATATCCAGAATTTATTGCAGAAATCATTAAAGTAAAGGGAATTTTTAATGAATTTGTTGGAAATGTTGGCAGTCCAAAAGATAAAAGACGAAGAGAAGGTTTTGGTATTATTTTAATTAAAGGAGTAAATATTCTTTGTGCTAAACGTTTTCCTTCATATTCATAAGCAAAAATTAAATCAAACTTTAAAAATAAATTTATTTAATTTTATTTAAATAACTTCTTGTTCTATAAAAGAAGTTAATTTAAATTCAGGTACAGGAACTATTATCCATTCAATTTTAAGACGTTCACCAGCATTTAAATTAATTGGTTCTTTTTGAGAATTAAAAATTGGTCCTATACGGAATTTTAAATGATTAGATTGAATAAAACGAAGATTTAAATTAATTAATTCTAATTTATTAATTAATGACTAAAAATTTAATTAATATAATTAAATAATTTAAATTACTTGACTAGTTTGTATAATAACAGAAATACTATAAAATAATTAAAATTTAAATTAAAATTAAATATTATTATTTACCTAAATTCTAAACCTTCAATTATTTCTAATGGTTCAACAATTACATCTGCCCAAGCTATTTTTTGTTCTTGAATATCTCCTTCAGCTGTTATATTTGTTTTTTTAGGATTAAAAGAAATATTTTCAAAAATTTTTTTAATAACATTTTTAAATAATAAAAAAGGATTTTCTTCACCAAATTGTTTAGTAATTGTTTTTAAATGATTAAAATAAATAATTAATTCTTTTAAATTATTTAAAATTAAATTATCTTTAGTATTATTTTTTAATATTTCTAAATAATTTCCATTTAATAAATTTACTAAATAATTCCAATTATTAATAAATAATTTTTTAGAAGATTCTAAAAAATATTTAAATAATTAGATTATATAAACCTTCAATAGGAATATTAAATTCATTAAAATTAATAAATGATCCATTAATTGAATTATTACTAATAACTAATATAAATTGATTATAAAAATATTCTGAATTAAGTAATATAATTAAAGATTTAGGGAATATTTTCTAAAAAATAATTTAAATTAAATTAAATTAATTAAATTAAAACAACTTTTAATTGTTTAATAAAATCAGCTAAAATTATAGGAAAATTAATTAATTGTTTTTCTAAAATATTATTTAATGAAGGAAAAAGTAAATCAAGTCCAGAAGAATATTTTAAAGGTTTAGTATATCCAATCTATATTTAATATTAATTTTAATTAATTTAATTAATTAATTAATTAATTAACTTGATTATATATTTGTCCTTCAAAATGTGGAATCATTTCTAATTCAATTGGATGTAAAGGACAATTCCAATTAATATTATTTAAACAATTAATTAATTTAATTATTTCTTCTAAATTATTAAAACAATCAATATATAAAAGAATAAATTGAATAATTGAATAAATTGAAAGATTATTATTATTATTAAATATTTGATTTAATCTATTTTGACAATAAAATTTAGTAGGAAAATAAAATTGTTGACAAAAACGAAGATTAAATAATGGACAATTATTTAAAATATAAGTACGTAATGCAATTGGTACTAAATTAAATTTAATTTAATTTGAATTTAATTTAATTAATTAATTAAATTCAAATTAATTTAATTAATTAAATATAATATAAGTTTATATTTAATTTTATTTTTTAAATTACATTGTTTTTCCAAGTTTATTTCATTTTCTTCTTTTTGATAACATATTTTTGGAATTTTTAAAAATTTATTATTATTTATTTCTTCATTTTCATTTATTTCATTAAAATTAAATAAAAAATATTGAGAAAAATCTAAAATAGTTGGTGAATGTCCAATTGGTTGAATTGACCAAAATGGTATTAAAATAGCTAAAGCATTACATTCTTCTTCTTCTTTTTGTTTATTTAATTTAATTAATTGTCTAAATCCACAACCTAAACAAAGACTTGTATTTGTTCTAAATAAAGGAAAATCTAAAATTTGTTTAGAAGACCATCCTGGCTTAATAATTACAAAAGAATCTGAAGGACCTTGAATATAAATTACATCAATAAATTTTGAAAAAGATTTAAATGAAAAAATTGATGGATTAAAATAAACAATTGGTTGAATAAATAAATTCTAAAATAAAATAAAAATAATTAATTTATTTTATTTTACATTTATTTTTTCTTTATTTATTTCTATTTGCCATTCAGTATTTAATTGTTTTCCATCAAAAGTAAAATATTGTAATGGTTTAGGTATTAATTCAACAATAAATATATTATCTAAAGGATTTATTCTAATTAATTTATTAAATGTAATATAATTATATGAATTAATATTTAATTGAAATATATCAGAATATAAAGGTCCAAATTGTGTTGGAACTGAAAAAATATATTTTAAAATATAAAATTAAAAACTATTAAAATTAATTGTTTTTGCATAATTTTGTTTATATTGTTGACTATATAATTGTACATTAATTAAATTATTATTATTTATATTATTATTATTATTAATTCCTTTAATTATTAAAGTAAATAAAAATAAATTTGAATTATTATTTTTTTCTTCTTTTTCTTCTATATTTTTTTGTATTCTATATGGAATTGATAAAATTAACTATTTAAATTAATTTAAATTAATTTAAATTTAAATTAATTTATTATAATTTACATTTTCTGTTCCTTTAATTAAAATAGCTCCATCTATGTTTCCCCCAATATTTAATGAATTTTTATATTTTTCTATTTCATTATTTTTTAATTTTAACCAAATATTCCAATTATTTTGTAAATATTTATTAATCCAAACAATTGTAAATGGTGAAAATAATTCAGATTCTTTTAAATTATTTTTTTGTAATTGATTAGAAAATTTATTAGGTAAATAAATATTTAACTTTAATATTTAATTAATTTTAATTTAATTAATTTAATTTTACCAAAATTATATTTGTTGGATTTTTATTTAAATTAATAAATAAACGTTTTGGAGTTAATTTAGCTATTTCAGTTGTTTTTATTAATTCTTTTTCAGGAAGTATAAGTCCAAATAATTTTTGTCTTAAATTTAAAAATAATTAATTAATTAATATTTTGAAATTTTGTTTTATTTTAATTATATTAATTTAACAAATAATTAGGGTTAGAATATATTAGGTAGTTAATAATATTTTTAAAAATATAAAATGGATTTAAGATATCCTTCACTTTAATTTTTTTAAAATTTTTATTAAATTAATTTATAATTCTAATTAAAATAATTTTAAAAATTAAATTAACTCTATAATAACACTTTGTCCATTTGGTATACACATAAACATAATACGTAAAGATATTCCTTCTCCTTCTTTTTCTTCTTCATTAATTGTAAAATCCAAAAATGTTTTTAATTTAAGTTTTATTTTATAAATTCCCTTTAAAAATTAATTATTTAAATAAATTAATTAAAATTAACTAAATTATTTTCTTTAATTTTTCCTTTTTCAATAATTAAAATTAATTCTCTTGGTTCAATAATTTCAATTTTCCATTCATTTATACAATCATTACCAAAAGGGAATAATTTTAAAGAATAATTTAATATTAAAGTTTTATTATTTTTATTCCATTCTTTTAATTTAATTTCTTTAATAAAATTATTAATTTCTAAATATTCTTGTATCCATTCTATTTTATTTGTATTATTATATTCATTTAAATTAAAAGAAGAATCTCCTGGATGTTTAGCTATCTTAAATATATTTAATTTAATTTAAATTAAATAAATTCTTCTAACAATATTTATTTTTTCTTTAATTCCTAAATAAGGATATAATAATTTATTAAAATAAAAAAAATTATTTTCTTCTTCTTCTTTTCTTTTATTTTCTGTCCAAATAATTAAATCTTCAATATAAATTGATTTACCAGAATAATCATTAAAATAAATATAAAGAAGTATTGGAATACTTGAATTAAATGCAAATGGAAGAAGATTATTCTCATAAATTTCTTTTACTTTAAATTAAATTAATTTAAATTAAATTAAATAATAATAATTATTAACTTAATTTTATTTTTCCATTTAATTCTTTTCCATTTGTTTTATTTAATTCTTTTAAATTTTTATTTAATTCAACAGAATAACTTTGTTTAATTTGAATAGTCCAATTAATTAATTTATAATTTTCTTCATTTTCATTTATTTTTAATTTAATTGAATAAGGCTTACTTCGACCAAAAGGACTTTTTTTTTTTTATTTAAATTAATTTAATTTAATTCAAAATAAATACCTAATCCAATAAATAATATTTTTAAATAAATCTAATTTTATTTCTTTAATATCAGATTCTATATTTAAATTAATAATTGATGAATTAATCTAATTTAAAATTAAAATTTAAATTAATTAATTATAACCTCAATAGGTAATTTAATAATTAAAGGAATAAATTCATTATTATTATTAATTTCAATTGAATTATTAAATATAATTGTTGTTAAATTATTATTATTATTTAATGTTTGATTACAATATAAACCTATCCTTTTATATGGACATAAACATAAAGGACCAAAACAATTACCTTTACATAATAAAGGTAAACAAGTAGGGGAAAAAGTAAAATGAGTCTAAAATAAATTAATTTAAATTATTTTAATTAATTTAAATTATTTTAATTAATTTAAATTATTTTAATTAATTTAAATTATTTTAATTAATTTAAATTATTTTAATTAATTTAAATTATTTTAATTAATTTAAATTATTTTAATTAATTTAAATTATTTTAATTAATTTAAATTATTTTAATTAATTTAAATTATTTTAATTAATTTAAATTATTTTAATTAATTTAAATTATTTTAATTAATTTAAATTATTTTAATTAATTTAAATTATTTTAATTAATTTAAATTATTTTAATTAATTTAAATTATTTTAATTAATTTAAATTATTTTAATTAATTTAAATTATTTTAATTAATTTAAATTATTTTAATTAATTTAAATTATTTTAATTAATTTAAATTATTTTAATTAATTTAAATTATTTTAATTAATTTAAATTATTTTAATTAATTTAAATTATTTTAATTAATTTAAATTATTTTAATTAATTTAAATTATTTTAATTAATTTAAATTATTTTAATTAATTTAAATTATTTTAATTAATTTAAATTATTTTAATTAATTTAAATTATTTTAATTAATTTAAATTATTTTAATTAATTTAAATTATTTTAATTAATTTAAATTATTTTAATTAATTTAAATTATTTTAATTAATTTAAATTATTTTAATTAATTTAAATTATTTTAATTAATTTAAATTATTTTAATTAATTTACCATAGGCCAATTTTGATTATTTTCTATTAATTGTTTTGTATTTAAATTAGTTAAACTAAAAGCAAGTTTTGCAGGTTCTAATTTAATATTTGAAGGAAATTCGCAACGAATTAAAGAATTACTTATCCATTTTCCTCTAACAGAAATTAAATTACCAAAATTACATAAATAATTTTCTCTTAAAAAAAACTTTTGATTTTTAAAAATAAAAAATAAACTTTGGAAAATCATTGCCAAATGCATAAATATATTTAAATAAATAATTATTTTGTTCATTTAAAGGACCTTCTTGAGGTAAAATTAAAGAAAGTTTTGGTTTAGGTATTTCACATTCAAAGCCTAAAATACAAAGTTCACAACCAGCACCTAACCAACCAGGAGAACAAAGACAAATTCTTTTTTTTTTTTTAAATTAAAATAATATTATTTAAAAAAATTTTAATTTAATAAATATTAATTAAAATTAATTAAATTTTTTTTTTGAATTAATTAAATAAATAAAAAGGGGAAAAAGATGGTATTTTCATGCTGACAATGTCCGCAACTTTTTATCCGCAAGGTTACAATATTTTCTCAAAAGCCTTGCGGATAAAAAGTTGCGGACATTGTCGGCATAAAGGTAAAGTAATTATTTCTTTTTTTTAATAAATTAATTATATATATTTAATTACTTTACCTTTTATTAGTATCACAATGTCCATTAATACAAGAAAATTCACAAGAATTTTCAAATATTTCAATATTATTTCCAAAAGATGAAATAAAAAACAAATTTAAAAATAAAACTTAAAAATTATAATTAAATTTATTTATTTTAATTATTTTAACCTAATTTAATTAGAACAATAAAAGAAATATATTTTTGTTGATAAAACATATTTTAATTTATTTTAAAATATTTTTTTATTTTATTTATTTAAAAAAAATAATAATTTTATTTAATTTTTTTTTGAATAAAATAAAGCATTAATAGTATTTCTCTTTTTTCTCAACTTTTAAAGTATTTATAAGCTTTATTATTATCCATCCTTCTTCAATTTTATATTCCAGAATTTATTTTCCTTTTAAGTAGTGCCAAAACATTTTTAAAAAATATTGTCATGGAAACTTAGTTGTTTATCATAACTAAAATAATTTAAAAAAACTTAATCCATTAAAAACTTTAATAATTAAATATGTAAATATATTATGTAAATAAATTTATTTAAAAAATATTTTATTAAAAAATAAATAAACAAAAAAATAAATATTATATTTAAAGGTATAATCTTTGAAAAATATTCGACTTAATTACTAATTTTTTTTTATTATTTAAATTCTAAATTAATTTCTTTTTCACAATTTAACAAAGATTAACAAAAGAAATAAAAAATTTTATTAAAAAAATAATTTACAAAATTTAATATATTCGGGCCTTTATAAATAAATACATAACATAGAATGAACAAAATAAATATATTTTTAATATGTAAACAACAAACACAGCACTAATGTCCTTCGTCGGCAAATCGATTGCCAAATAACTAAATAAATAAATTCTATGTTTTTATTTATTTCTTTGCCATTCTTTTTACCAATAATAATCAAAATTTTAATTAATTTTTTAAAATCTTTACAGATTTATTAAAAATGTATATATCATTCTCTTAATTTATTAAAACAGAATGTCAGATAATTACTCATCAACTACAGGAATAATTGTAATTGGAGCATTAACAGCTTTAAATACTGGCCTTTTTATTCATTTATATAGAAGATATAAAGATATTGAAAATACTGTGTTAAAACTAGAGACAGAAAAGAAAAAAGAAAGTGCTTCATTTAAGTAAGAATAAATAATTTTTGTTTGTAGGCAAATCTTTCCATTAAAAAATTAAACGAATATAAATATTTAAAAGAAACGACTAATATTTACCTAGTATAAATTAATTGAGAATTTTTTATGTTAAGCACTCAAAAGTCCGAGATTATGCGGAGCCATTTTAGTCGCATACACTTAGTTTTGTAAATCATCAATTTTTTCTGTTATTTTCCTCGTTCTAAATTTCCAATTTTTCTTGTTTAACACTATTTTATCACACACCCTCTTTATTTTTAAAAATTGTAATTGTCGACAAAATTCTGCGAAAAAATCGGAAAAAAGTTAAATAATTAAAAATAGGTATAAAACAAACAAAAACGATTTCCTAACTGTATTACTAGTAAATTTACTATTTAAACATATCTGAATATTTTGTTCCATTTGATTTATTTTCCGTAATTATTAACATCATTTAAATTTATCATTTCATTTTTCTTCTTTTTAGTGAATCAATAAATTCTATTAGGCGTTCTATAAGAGCAATTCAAGCTTCTAGCACTGTATCTGACAGCGAGTATCAAGACGCTGTTGAACAAACTTGGGAGAACAGATCTATAGAAAGTAAAACGTTTAATCGGTAAAATGGGCATGACTTCAAACTAAATTTTAATTTTATAGATTTGCTGAAGAAGAAACAAGAAACCATTTATCTGAAAACAATCTTGTACCAGTGAAGATGGTCAACAAATCGCCTAGTGTACGTTTATAAAAAGTTTTAATTTTAAAAGTACACTAAGAATTTAAATTTTTTTTTCTCCCGTTTTGTCAGCTGGTCTATCTGCCCATTTCTTTTATTCGTCATAGTATGTATGTGACTGCTATTGAATATTTCTAGATCTTTCCAATCATTAACTTTTTTTCTTTTTATTATCGGAACTCCTTAATTGAATTTCTTTTTTGAAATTTTTACTAATTTAATTAAATTATCTTTATTCAAACGAAATATTGTTAAGGTTACACTGAAAATAATTCTATAGATGTAATTCTCGTTTATATTTTTCTATTTCTATGCTCATCACAGATTATTTTTAGATTGTAGAATAATAATTAATTTGCTTATTTTTCGTCTTTACACCTTTCATTTATTAAATTTTCCAGATAATAAAATTTTAATGGTATGTTTATTTTAAACATATTCTCATAAAAATCTAGGTAATCTTTAAATTTTTATTATTTTAATATGAGGAATAAAAAAAATTTTTTTAATTTTTAGTTTGAACGCCTTGACAAACTTTACGAGGATGGGTTTTCTGACGAATTATATGATGAGCTTGTAATTGTAAGAAAATTAATTTTATTCAATAATAAATGTAAATTTTAAGTTGAATAATGAAGATGGATTGAAGGATGGAGTTCAACTTCTGTGGCGTCTCGCCCGAGTTTGTTACCAATTAGCTTCTTCTTTAGATGACACAAATCAGAAGAAAAAGGAGTTTCTTGAAGAAGGTTTATTTTTAATTATTAATCCCACTTCAATAAATTTGAATCAGGTCATAACAATATGTATTTAACCATTATACATCAAAGTTTAATTTCCTGAAAACTTACTTTCCATTTATTGATAAATTTGATTTTACTTTTAGTACCATTTCCGTTCAAATACTTGTTTGTAAACTAAAGTCAGAGAATCGGTTACCTTCCTTATTTCTTGATATTCGGGACATAAAAGTGGTATAATTTCGTTCTGTATTTAGGCTAAAAATAAGAATATTCTCTTTAATACACTTTACATGAATCATAAAATGAATGCGTGCAGGACATACTATTAGAATGTTTAATATTTAAGGTTACAAACATGCGGTTATCGCCTATGAAAAGGAGCCAGAAGAATTCAATGTTATTAAGTGGTATGCTGCATGTACTGGTGGTAGAACGGATTTTCTTGGAACAGCTGATAAGATTAAACAGGGACACAAATTTAAGGTATTTGTTAATTTGTATTTTTTCAAAATTTTTATTTTTAGGAACTTATTGATAAGGCACTTTCCAAGAGTCCAAATGATTATGCGGTAATTAATTATTTTAATAATTCAATTTATTTAAAGCTTCTTTACATGCGTGGCCGTTTTGCCTTCTCCGTTTCAGGCCTTTCTTGGTTTGAGAGGAAAGCTGCAGCAACACTATTTGCCGAACCGCCAAAAGCAACGTATGATGAAGCTATTAACGACTTCCTTGCTGTGTATAAGTTGAAACCTGAATGGATTGAGAATTTGGTCTTTTTGGCTAAATGTTATTTGGCAAAGAAAGAAAAGGATGAGGCAGTAAAATATCTGAAGATTGCTGTCGAGGTTATTCTTTAAATTTCGAAAAAGTTGTTGTTAAATATGAATAGAATACGGGCACTGAAGAATGGGGTTCTCTGGTTTTTCATTTCAGAGTAATATTCATACAGAAATTTTTTAGATCGGTGAGAAAGCAGCATCGAAATCGGATAATAATGAGGAAGATCTGGATCTGAAGGAGGCTAAAGAACTATTGAAAAAATATAAATAATTCGAATAGTAAGAAACGATCTCTTATGGATAATATAATTATTTCTCTGAAGCTATAAAATATTGTTTTCCGTCCCAGTAATTTTTGTAACAAATGTTGATAAAGTTTTATGCCTTAATCTGAATAGGAAATTGAGAGAAGATTAAGCAAGTTTTGGTTAAATTAATTTTATAAAAAAGGTCAGAAAATTTATTCAAAATCCCATTATGTATCGCAACAATAAATGCTGCATTAAAAATTAAATGATGAAAATTATTGACAATCTGTCAAAATGAAATACATATTTAATTATTATTTACGTTTTAAATTTTGTTTTAGAAAAGATTTGCCCAAATATTGAAGGTGGGAGCTGGGGCAGGAATTTGTTGAAAAGAAGCGTGTCGAGAAGTTGAAGCATTATTACCTTCAGAATGCATGCCAGAAGTTGAAACTTTTGAAGGTTTTTGTTTTGACTTACCAGAACTAAAATATCGATTAAAAAATGAAATACTTTTTTAGTAATTTGTACTTCTTTTTACGGTCATATACACGTCCAATACTTTCAGGATTGTGCTGAGTTGGCTGTTTTAAAGCGCAACGGTTGCGAGCAAAAGTTGAATTTTCATCCCAGACATTAGACCCAACACTCATAAGATCTCTTTGTTGCTGTTCAAAGTGCGAGACATTCCCTTGGCCTCTATTTTGTTGTTGCTGATAATTTGAAATCATATTTTGAGCCAAGATGTTAGGAGGTGGTTGATTGAAATTAAGTGGTAAAGTAGCATTTGGGAATGAAGCAGTTTGATGAAGAACATTCATATGATATTGCGCTTAAATTATATACATATTTATAAAAAATAGAGTTGAGTTGACCAAAATAATAAACTTATTGTTAGATAATAAAAATATTTAAAAAATACCATTTCGCTGAATCTCCCCTCCTCGAAATGAATTAGTCTCATTATTAATATTCGCATGAGAAGGACCTAATAGACGATTCCCTCCAGTAAAATGACGAAAACCAGTACTAATATCCTGCTCACAATCTGTTGTTGATTTTTTGAAGGTGTCTGATATATCCAAAGAGATTAATGAAGGGGGATAATCACTAGTTCGAGTTCCAACAATATTTTGTTGCCCATATTGATACGTAGGTTGCGGTGGTTGAAACCTGATAATTAAAAAAAAAACAACAAATGAAAAAAACCTGGTACCAACAGACTCCGTAGTTTCAACTCCATATGATTCACTTACACGTAAATTACTATCAAAGCTATGCTGGGAAGTTTGTTTTAATGAACCGTTACGAACAAAAGAAGAACTTTCATCCCAAACGTAAGAGCCAACGCTCACGGCATCTCTTTGATGTTGTTCGAAACTTCCTTGTCCTCCTCTTTGTTGCTGATAAGTTGAAATCAAATTTTGTGCAGGGATTTGAGGAGGGGGTTGACTGAAACGAAGAGGTAAAGTGACAGTTGGAACAGGAGCATTTTGGTGATGAACAGTCATATGATATTGTTCTTAAGTAATATATTATTTAAATTATAAAAAATATAAGCATACGTTCTACTTGTTGCTGAGACGGTGGAGGCTGGTAAATTTGTTGATAAAGCGATTTCTGATCCATTTTTGATAGAATTTGCGGTTGAGGACAATATTGCTGTGATCCAAATCCAGTAGGAACTTGATGCTGATTCTGAGAAGGTAATTGGAATGTTTGCTGCATCTGTAAAGGTTGCTGTTGTGGAGAAATTGAAAACTGTTGGGATTGGTGAAAATCGGTTTGCTCGACTTGTGTCGCCTGGTGAGGAGTAACAGGAGTTACTGATTGTTGTTGGTAAGTCTCCTTTGATTGTATATTGGCAGGAGTTATCTCGGATTGAAAAACATTAGTTTGAATATCTTCCGTCCCTTCACCAATAACAGATTCTTTTTTTGTATCTTCGATATTTTCGAATAAATCTAAACAAATTTTCGTTAATATTAGAAAAGATGAATAGTTATACCGTTCTGATAATGCTTTCGAGAAGTCTTTTTTGTCTGTTCTTTCTCTGATGAAAGATACACAGACTGATCTTCGCTACACGTACTATCAAGTAATTTTCGACCGAAATTTGGTTTTATACAAGAATCTTCCATATAACCTTCGGACTGCGTAACAAGTGATTTCCTTTCTCTAAAAAAGATTCTGAATAGAAGAAACAATTTAAAAAAAAAAAACCTTAAGGATGGTCTTCCATTTTTCCCTCTACGACTTTTGTTTTGTTGCTTTTGAGTTTCACGTTCCGCCAATAAGCGATCCTCTTTTCGTTTCTCCCAAACATTGATTGAGGGAGGGCCAGGAACAGATTCAACAGGTGCCGAAGCCTTAGTGTCAGAAAGCTTGCTGAATGAAGGAATTTTAAACAGAATAAAATTATAAAAACCTTGTAACAGGTCTTCCGTTCTTTGCTTTACGATTTTTATTCTGTTGCTTATGTGACTCGCGCTCAGCCAACAAACGTTCTTCTGTTCGTTTTTCCCAAATATTTACGAGTGGTGGCGGTCGCTCACTAGGCTTTGAAATTTTAGCCTCAGATAACCTATTAGAGGATTTTGAGTTTGTTGTCTTATTATTAGTATTATTAATAATCTTCTGTTTTGACTTTCCAGAACTATAATAACTAAAGAAATGAAATATAAAATAGGTATAAAATAACATACGTTTTTTTACGATGAGAGTATTCCTTAACTTTGCCGTCCTCAAACCTTTTCTTATTTTTAGCATTGAAAGCAACTTGATCGTTCGATGATTCTTCCTGTTTTATGATCTCAGGATGATCAAAATATTTATGAAATGAAGAAACATTCTCCGATTGCTGTATAGATTCCGTGTTTCGTTTAAGCAATTGAATTCGAGATTGTTCAGATTGTTTAAGTTGCTGATCTTGCAAAAAATTAGTAGAGCTCTCAAAATTATCTGACGAGAAAGTGGATAGATGAAATTGATCAAAGTCTAAAATTAATAAGTACATATGAAAAATATTTAAAAAATACCATTTCGCTGAATCTCCCCTCCTCGAAATGAATTAGTCTCATTATTAATATTCGCATGAGAAGGACCTAATAGACGATTCCCTCCAGTAAAATGACGAAAACCAGTACTAATATCCTGCTCACAATCTGTTGTTGATTTTTTGAAGGTGTCTGATATATCCAAAGAGATTAATGAAGGGGGATAATCACTAGTTCGAGTTCCAACAATATTTTGTTGCCCATATTGATACGTAGGTTGCGGTGGTTGAAACCTGATAATTAAAAAAAAAACAACAAATGAAAAAAACCTGGTACCAACAGACTCCGTAGTTTCAACTCCATATGATTCACTTACACGTAAATTACTATCAAAGCTATGCTGGGAAGTTTGTTTTAATGAACCGTTACGAACAAAAGAAGAACTTTCATCCCAAACGTAAGAGCCAACGCTCACGGCATCTCTTTGATGTTGTTCGAAACTTCCTTGTCCTCCTCTTTGTTGCTGATAAGTTGAAATCAAATTTTGTGCAGGGATTTGAGGAGGGGGTTGACTGAAACGAAGAGGTAAAGTGACAGTTGGAACAGGAGCATTTTGGTGATGAACAGTCATATGATATTGTTCTTAAGTAATATATTATTTAAATTATAAAAAATATAAGCATACGTTCTACTTGTTGCTGAGACGGTGGAGGCTGGTAAATTTGTTGATAAAGCGATTTCTGATCCATTTTTGATAGAATTTGCGGTTGAGGACAATATTGCTGTGATCCAAATCCAGTAGGAACTTGATGCTGATTCTGAGAAGGTAATTGGAATGTTTGCTGCATCTGTAAAGGTTGCTGTTGTGGAGAAATTGAAAACTGTTGGGATTGGTGAAAATCGGTTTGCTCGACTTGTGTCGCCTGGTGAGGAGTAACAGGAGTTACCGATTGTTGTTGGTAAGACTCTTGCGAATGAAGTTGTGGCTGTATAGTGAGAGGACTTGCTTCCAATTGAAGGCAAGCATTCTGACTTTCTTCTGTATCTCCACCAGTAACGGATTCTTCCTTTGTCTCTTGTTGCGTTGGAAAAGATTCTTCGACACTTTCGAATGAATCTAACGTTAAAAACTTTTTAAAATATAAAAAAAAGCAAACCGTTTTGAAATTGCTTCTGCTGTACAGTTTTCTTTGTCTGATCTTTTTCTAAGGAAAGTTTTGCAATACGTTGTAATACATCGTATTTTTGCGAAGGATTCGAAACAGAAGACTGAGCTCCACCACAATAACGATCGGGCAATTTTCGTTCCATATTTGGTTTTGGGCAAGAAGCACCAATGTACCCAGCTGGCTGTGGTTGACGAATCAAAGGAGCATGTTGAGGGGAAGAAATATCTGAATCTGTCGTCTTCTTTAATCCATCCTAGAAATCGAACAAATAAATAACAAGGAATCATTAATTAATAATTACCCCTTGAAATTTGGTACTTGCTGCAGTTTCTAAGGATGGGAAATCGCGCTCGCTGGAGCTTCTCTTCGGTAGAGCAGCTCGGTCTGGGTTCACATTCTGTTTTGTATTCACATTTTGAAGGGTAGTCTCTATTGAATTGACAAATTGAGAGGGTGGACAAGGAGCAACAGTTGTATGAACTGAAGCTGATTTTGCCCATGTAGGGCGTAAATCGTGACCGACTGCTGCAGCAGTTGCACTGCCAAAAGTAGAGATTCTTGAATCCGAAGAAACACTCTGAAAAAACTAGTTAGTAAAAGCGTATAAATGCACCTTTGCAATTGTTTCTAAGGAAGATTGTCCAATGTTTCCTTCTGGTGCCACTACAGTTGGGGTTGCTGATTTTGAATTCCATCCTGTACCACCTTGTGGCACAATAACTATACTTGGGTCCTGGCCATGTTCAGCTTTCAATGAAGGTAAGGTTGCTGGTGGAGGCATGCGCCTAACAATATTTTTGGAACCAATGGTTGTCCCATGCTTATTTTCTAAAAAATAAGGGAATTAAAGGAAAAATTTTAAAAATCGTTACCCTTGGTCCCACCCGCCGCTTGGGCGGTGGAATTTTTGCTTGTATATACACTACTTAGCACTCGCGATTTATTAATGCCAGCGCCAGTGGCGCCTCTATTTGACATAATATTTGTGATATTACTTTGTTTATTAAGTTGTTTAAGATGCTAATCTCCAGTGTAAACTAAAATTTAAATAAAGTTGAGTTAAAATCAAATAAACCTTTAAATTGACTAGAAAATAATCCAAAAATAAATAAGGTGAATAACAACGCCGAAGAATTTTGATAGGGTTTCCTGTACCTTTTTTTAAACAAATAAATAAGCTTCCAAATCAGAAAGAATTCTAAAAAGAAATTATTAGATCAAAAGGAAAAACTCTACAAACTTGAAGAAAAATGCTAAACAATCTGAATTTATGTAGATAAAAATAATATAAAAATAAATTTATTGATTGAAAAATTAAGCAAAATCTAATATGTACCTAAAAATAAAAAAAAAATCCAATAAGATTAACTTATTTATTAAAATTATCAGGTAAACGGTACTGCAAAATATGCGTATATATATAACTATTTTTTAGATATAAAAGATTTAGATACAAGTTTGACAAAAAATACAAAACAAAAAGCATATCAAAAAGTAGTATTTAATTTGGAGTATAGTAAGCTGACTTTAGTGAAAAGGAACGATTAAGTCGAAGAATTCAAATGTTATTAATTAGTAATTTATAGTGATTTAGAATGGATTATGCATTGTATGTCTAAAAGATTCCTCTTTTAAAGCTTTATTTATTTTTTTTTTTTGAAAAATATTGAAATAATATGTACATATGTAGGTTGAAACTAAATCTAATAATTTATATTAGAGATCGGACAAAATGGTCGGTCGGTTTTTTCGGTGAAAAAACCGAAAACCGAAAAACGCCGAAAAAAACAAAAAATTGTCGGTCGGTATTTTTCGGTTAAAAACCGAAACCGAAAACCGCAAAAAACCGAAAAAAAACCCGACCGAGCCGATTCTAATGTATATGCTCAAATGCTCTTCTCAAAAGAATATTTAGTTCCCTCACCATTAAAAGATATCGACTTTACTTAAAGAAGAAAAAATGTTCTAGGTTAAAATGCCAAGAAGTTCTTAACTTGCATATTGGCATTTTGTCAATGTCATTTTGCAATATAAATTCTTTTAATTTTTTTCTCTACCCTCTTTATATAAATCAAGTCCATTCTAGTAAAAGACATTTGGGTACGATATTTCGTTGAAAAATTTAATTTTAACATATATGTATTTTATTTTTAGAGATATTTTGATAGAATATCTGATTTAATAAAGCTTTATATAAACCTGCGGTTTTGAGATAATGACCTTAATTCTTCCGAAATGATTCCTTAGTTTTGTAATTTTAAATTATTTTTTATTAACTAGCATCGTATTTAGGGATTTCTGCCCTGTGCCGTTTGTTTTCTGAGGAGACAACATAAGTGTAGGGTTATATCCTAACAATATCATTTAATAATTATAAAAATTATTTAAAAATCCATTCTTTTTAAAGTTAAAAATTAGTTTTTATCTTTCTTTATTTACTAATAATAAAATGTACATAAATAAATATTTTTAATGCATCAACTGTTGTTTACCAGTTTATTTTTCTAGCTTATTTATATTATAATACTTAAATATAAAAATTTGTGTATGTCAGTCATTTCTTCATCTGGCTTTTTACCCCAAAATTTTTTTACTCTTCTTGGCTTTATATTTGCTTTCATATATTTTTCAAAACAATTTTTAAGCCATTACCAAGCGTGAATAGAATTAAGTTAATATTTTATGAAAAGATATAATATATTTATATTTTAAAATTATAAATTCCTTGATTTACATTATTTTTTATTAACAATTCTTAATTTTAAAACTAATTTTTATTGTATTATTTCCCCATTTTACGATATATTTATATAAATATTATTTTTATATCTAACTATTTTTCTTTTTTGGCACTCCTTCATTTCCCTTCTAATCTTCTTAACATTCCTTTTATTTTTTTTTTCATTTTTTAAAATTATTTTTAAAAATCAATTTTTAAAAAAATCTTTTTTAAATTTTATTAATCAAATAAAAAAAAATTTAAATTGTACAGATATATAAATAGATATTAAACACAAATCTTTTCTCAAGAGTACCCAATAGACTAAATATTTTTATATTTATATAACAGCTTGCAAAGATCAAACAAATTAATAAACTTTATTATATTATATTTATTTTACTTTTATTCACAAATATAAAATTAATACCTACATAAATATATTTTTTTTATTAATTTTTAAAAGAATTATAATTTTAAATTAAAATTAATTTTTTATTTTTTTTTTTTTTATGAAAAATAGTGTTTAATTATTAATGAAGGATTTTTTTTTGAAATTAATTTTTTAGTCTACAAAAATATATTTTTAAATAATTTAAAATGTTAAAGGATTGTTTTTAAAATTTTTTTATTTAAGAATATATTAATCAAAAATTGCTTGTTCATATTTTTGGAATGTTTAAAATATTTTTAGCATTTAATAAACCAAAAATTAAATATTTATTAAAATAACAATTATATTGATTATTTTTTTAATTATTACTTTAAATATTTAAAATTAATATATTTAATTTTATTTTTTAAAATTAAATTAATTAAAATTAATTATTTAAATTTAAAATTATTAAATAAATAAAATTTATTTTAATTAAAATTAATTTTTCTATTTTTACTAATTATTTTTTAACCTCTTATTTTTTTTTTAAATAAAATGTTCACAGTGTGCGCATAAAATAGAGACAGCTCCCTGTGGCCATTAATTCTTTTGAATATTTTTATTTTATTTTCCGCTCATTGCATTTCCGCTCTTTTCATTTTTTTTTCTATTTTCTATTTTATATTTATATTTATTTATTTATTTACTATTAAATATATTCCAAATTTTCCATCCAGAGAGAGAAAAGAGACCTTTTTGCAAAAAATCAAAAAATTTTGGCCTCTAAAACGAGTGCTGCGCATCCTTTTTTTCTTTTCAATTCTTTGCTTTTTAACTAAAATTGACGCCATTTTTTAAAAATAATGTGGGGGAGGGAATGTGCCAATATTAAATTAATTTAATTAAAATATATAATTTTATTTAGAATATTAAATTAAATATTTTTAAAAATTATAATTTATTCTTACTTAATGGTTTTTTATAAAAATATTATTTATTCTTCTTTATTAACTTTTTTAAATTTTATTTTTTTAATTAATTCAGAAAAGGATGAAGAATTAATTGAAGGTTAATTTTTAAATTAATTACTATAAATATTAATAAATTAAATAAAAAAAATAGGAGAATAATTAATTATAATAATATTTTGAGATTTATTAAAATATTTAAATTAAATATTTTTAAAATTAATTAAAGAATTTTCTTTTACATATTTAATTAAATTACCCCTTTTATTCTTTATTTAATCATTTCTCTATATTTTAATTTAATTAAATAAATTAATTTAATATTTTTAAAGATTGTGGTTATCAAATTAATCCTTTTGGAGGGCGTATTTCTTTAGATGGCCAAGAATTTATTAATGGACATAAAATTAATTGTATTTGGATTATTAATAAACAAAATTCTTATAAAAATTTTTCTTTAACAAAATCTTCATATTTTGATAACATTTTTCTTCATATTGACCAATTTCATTTAAAAGGAGAAAATATAACATTGGAAATTAGAGAAGGAATTAATTCTGAAGGAAAAATTTTAATTAAATTGGAAGGGGAACAAAGCAGTAAACAATTAGCACAAAAACAATTAGAACAAGGATTTGAAATTAAAATAGAAAATGAAAATGGATTTTATATTAGATTACAAGGAAAAATTGAAAATAAGTAAGTAAATTGGTTAAAAATAAATAATTAAATATATTCCCCCAGAATATCAACCACCCTTTTATATCAACTTGTTTATAAACATTAATTACAAACAAATATAAGTATTTACTTTTTGTTGGTATTTTCTAGTTGATATTAAGGGTTAGAAATATAATGTATTAATAAAATAAGTACAATAAATATATTTTGATTTTATTTTAATATTTAAAATAATTTTAAAAAATTATTTATTTTTTCTTTTTTATTTAAGTTCAGGATTAAGTATACCTTACAGTTATTTCTATCGTTGGCCAGATCCTCCATGTAACTCTTCAATGGACGAATTTTATTGTGATAATAATAAATGTATTTCAAATATTTTACGTTGTAATGGTTATGATCATTGTGGTGATTCTAGTGATGAAATGTGTAATTTTAAAGGAGAAACAACAAATATTGAATAGTTAATTAATTAATTTAAATATTATTTTATATAAAAATTTAAATAAATTCTCTTCACTAATTTAAATTATTTTCTTTATTTTATTTATCTTTTTAATTTAATTATTTTATATTTAATTTTTAGTGATCCTCTTTGGAAAAGTGCTATTGTAACAGTTATTTTTGCTTTATTAGCTTTATTATTATTAACTCTTTTAATGATTTTAATTGTTTCTCGTTCTGCTCGTAATCATTTAATTCATTCATTACCTTCAAATTCTATTCAATCTATTCAATATAGACAACAACAACAACCGAGACGAAGAGGAAGAACAACAGAAACAGCTATAGCTTTAAATAATAATAATAATACTTTAGATTGTCAAGGTTAATTAATTAATTAAATTAATTAATTAAATAGTAATAGGTAGAGGAATATTACCAAATAATATTCATCATAATCACCATAATTGTTCTAATTTTAATCATTTAATTAATAATTATCAATTAAATAATAATAATCAACAACCAACAATTCAAACACTTGGAGATAGAAGATTTTATTTATTTCCTTCAGATACTAGATCACCTATTAGTTTAATAGAAGCACCACCAACTTATCAAGATGCACTTAAACATCCTAAAGTAATTTAATATTTAAATTTAATTTAAATTAATTTAGTTTACAAATATATTTCCTCGTAATTCTCGTCATCTTGTACATCCTCAAAGACAAGAAATTCCTCCTCCTTCTTTTCAAAATTTAAATAATAATAATAATAATATTTGTTTATCACCAAATGAATTACAAATAGAATTAAATATATTAGAAAGAAGAAATATATGGGAAGAAGAAGAAAGGGAAGAAGAAGAAGAAGAAGAAAATAAAGAAGAAATAAATCAATCAAATATAGAAGAATTTGAAGAAATTAATTTAGAAGAAGAAGAAGAAGAAAATAATAATAATAAACCAAGGTTATTTATTTATTTATTTATTTTAATAATTAAAATTAATTTTTAAAAAAATTAAATTAATTTTTAGTACATCAAAAAATGAAAGAAATGAAAGTAATTTAAAAGAAAATAATATTAAAATACCTTCAAGAATATCAAATAGTTTTAAATTAAATAAAATAATTAATAATAATTATAAATTACAAAATAGTTTTTAATTATTTTATTATAATTTTATTATTTAAATAAATAAATTATTTTATTTTTGCTTTTTTTTTTTTTTAATTTTTAAATATTTAAAAAAAAAAAATTTTATTGTTTGATTTTATTAAAAAAATTTATTTATTTATTTTTAGTACTTTTTTTAAATATCCAATTACAATTTTTTTTGTAAATAAATTCTTTTTATTTTTAAATATTTTTACAAGATCAACCTTTTTATTTATTGATTAAAGTTCTTTTTTTTTTTAAGTTTTAAAAATTATTTTAAATTAATTAAAAATTATTTAAAAAATAAAATTATTTTTATTTTAAAAATTAATTTAATTTTTATTTATAAAAATATTTAATTAAATTGTTTATTTAATATTTAATTATTTTAAATTAAATTATTATTTTTTTTTTTAATTTATTTGTTTTATTTTTTAATATTAAAAATAATCTCACATTTCTTTGAATAATAAAAAAAAAATATATAAATATATATTTATGTATTATTGTACATATCTCCTTCATTACGTTTCCTGTTTTTCTCCAATTATTTTTTAGGGAAATAAAAAAAAATATATATAAACACTTTTATTTATTTTTTTTTGTTGAAAAAATATTTTTGTTTAAAATGTTTTAAAACACGCAAATAAATAAATAAATATATTTTAAAATAATAATAATAAGTACATTTTGAATAATATAATTTTTAAAAATTATTTTTTTTTTTAATTAAATAAATTAATTTAATTTTAAATTAATAATATTTTTAATTAAAATAATTTTTATTTCATATATTTAAATATTTTAATTAATAAAAATAATAAATAATTAAAAGATTAAATATTTTTAATAAATTTAATCTTTTTTTTTTTTTTTTAATTTTATTTATATAAAAATAAATAAATAAATATATTTATTTTATAATTAATTAAATAAAAAATTAAACTTTATAAATTAATTTTATATTTTATTTTATTTTCTCAAATATTAATAATTTAAATAAAAAACAAAAGAAATTTATTCGTCTTTTATTTAAAAAAATTTTTTTTTTTTAAACTTTTCCAAAAATATGAAAAGAAAATCTTTTTTTTTTTTTATTTTCTTCCCACAGTCTATTTATTTATTTATTTCTTATAATTAATAATAAATTATTTATTTAAAAAAATAAATTTATTTTAAGAAAAAAAAAAAAGATTCTCTTTTATAATAATTAAA
Source organism: Meloidogyne graminicola (assembly GCA_036172905.1). Taxonomy (NCBI): domain Eukaryota; kingdom Metazoa; phylum Nematoda; class Chromadorea; order Rhabditida; family Meloidogynidae; genus Meloidogyne; species Meloidogyne graminicola. The sequence goes on along the minus strand of JARPZY010000016.1, from coordinate 854,076 downwards.
CCTTTTTTTAAATTTATGGTGGGATAATTTTTATTTGAATAAATAATAATGCCAAACAATTATTTTTTAATTTAATTATTTTAAAAAGTAAAAAAAAAAAAAACAGTTTTTATTTTATTATAATATATTAGTAAGTACGTATATATACATATTATTTTAAATTAAATTTATTAAATATTTTTAATTAAATAATATATTATTAAATATATTAAATTATTTTAATTTAAATATTTTATTTTTTTTAACAAAACTTTTTATTATTTATATAAATAAATTAAAATTAATATTTAAATAATTAATAAAATATTTATTATATTAATTTTAATTTATTTGATTAAATAATTATTTCTCTCTTAAAAATATATTTATTTTTAAAAATATTACAAATATAAAAAAAAATAATAAATTTATTTTTGGAAATTAATTTATTATTAAAGAATGTTCATTTATTTTAAATTTTTTGAAGCATAAAAGATAATTCTTTTAATAAAAATAAAAACAAATTTTTGTATTTTAATATTTAGTTAATAAATTATTTTGGTGTGTTTTAATTCTTTTTTATTTTTAATTTAAAAAATTAAATATTAATTAATTAATTATAAAAAAATAAATTTAAAAAAAAAATAATAAATATATTTAATAATTAATTATAATTATTTAAATAAATATACTATATATATTTTTTTTTTTTTAAATTAAAGCTTTATTCTTTTAATTTTATTTTTTATATAGGTAATTAACTATAAAAGAAATTTTTTTTTTTATTAAATTTTTTTTTAAAATAAGAATGATTTATTTATTTAAAAATTATTTTAAAATTTGAAATAAATTTATATTAATTTAAATAAAAAATATTTAATTATTTTTAAATAATATTTTATTTAAAAAAAAAATCTTAAAAAATTATATTTAAAATTAAATTAATATTTATTTAATTTTATATAAATAATAAATAATATTTATTTATTTATTTATTTATATTTTTACATCATTTTTTAATTAAAAAAAAACTATTTAATATTTAGTTTCATTTATTTATTTATTATTTTTTTTTAAACTCAACAAATCTTCTTTTCATTTTTTCTAAATAAAGGATTAAGTCAAAAATGTTATTAAATAAATATTTTTTACTTTAATAATTTTTAAATTAATTTAATATTTTAATTTAAAATTAATTAATTAATTAATTAATTATTTTTAAATAAATAAATAAATGACGTACATATGTATATAATAAACTATTTATTTTAATTATTTAAATAAATGTTTTTTTTTATTTATTTATTTATTTTTGCAAAAATAAATATATTTTTATTTTAATTAAATTTTATTCTATTGACATTTATTTTAATTAAAAATTAAATAAAAAAAAAAAGAAAATGTCATTTTATTTTTTTTTATTCTTTAGTTTATTTAAAATTAATTTTAAGAAAAAATTAATTTGTAAATTTAAATTTAGTCTAAAGTTTTTTTTTTAAATTTTCTTTGAGTTATTTAAATTTAAAAAAAGGGAAATAAAATATTTTTTGATTTTACAAAATAAAAATATTATTTAAAAAAAATATATTTTTTTCTTATTTAAATTTTTATTTTTTAATATATATTTTTACCGGAAATATTTAAATGTGTCGGAAGAACATTTTTAAAAACAACATTTAAATTAATTTTTAGTTTTTTTTTTTTAGATTTTTCTTTTCCTTTTAACGAATTAAAAACTTTTTAATTTTCTCACATCACTCATTTGTTTGTTATTTTTTAAATTTAATTTAATATTTATTTAATTTTATTTATTTAATTAATTTAATTTAAATATATATTAATAATATTTATTTATTTAAATTTATTTAATTAAATAATTTATTTTACACGCAATTATATTTTTATTTAAATGATTAAAAATTAAAATATATTTTTTTTTATTTATTTCTTTTTTTTTAAATATAATTTTATTTTTTATTAAACAAAAAAAATATTTATTATTTTTTAATTATTTAAATTTTGCAAAAATTAAAAAAAATTTTTTTTTTTTTTAAATTTTTAATTCTAATTTTGTTCGAATTAATTTTTAATTATTCAAATAAATTTATGTATATTTTTTTTTTAATAAAAAAGGAATTAATTAATAACAACAAAAATTTGTATTTTATTTATTTAGTAAAATAAAATACTTAAAATAATTACAAAAATTATTTTAATTAAAAAATAATTTTTTTTCAAACAATTTTTATTTAAATTTACTAATAATAAGAATTTTAAAATTAATTAATATTTAAAATTTTATTTTATTTAAATTAATTATTTTCTCTTAATATTCAATAAATTTACTTTATGGAAAAGAAGTAAGAAAAGGAAATTATATTTAAATAAATAAATGATTCTTTGATATATTAATATTTAAATTAAATTAAATTAAATAAATATATATATGTATATGTATATAATAGAAGAACAACAGCTGATAAAATTATTTTAGAAAAAAAAGATTTATATGAGGGGATATTTGGGCGTAACAGGAAGTGAATTGTAAAAATTAATTAATTAATTTAAATTTTAAAATAAATTAAAGCATTTAATATTAAAATAAAATATTTAATTATTTTTATAATTAATTAATTAATTAATTAATTAATTAATTAATTAATTATTTATTTATTTATTTATTTATTTATTTATTTATTTATTTATTTATTTATTTATTTATTTATTTATTTATTTATTTATTTATTTATTTATTTATTTATTTATTTATTTATTTATTTATTTATTTATTTATTTATTTATTTATTTATTTATTTATTTATTTATTTATTTATTTATTTATTTATTTATTTATTTATTTATTTATTTATTTATTTATTTATTTATTTATTTATTTATTTATTTATTTATTTATTTATTTATTTATTTATTTATTTATTTATTTATTTATTTATTTATTTATTTATTTATTTATTTATTTATTTATTTATTTATTTATTTATTTATTTATTTATTTATTTATTTATTTATTTATTTATTTATTTATTTATTTATTTATTTATTTATTTATTTATTTATTTATTTATTTATTTATTTATTTATTTATTTATTTATTTATTTATTTATTTATTTATTTATTTATTTATTTATTTATTTATTTATTTATTTATTTATTTATTTATTTATTTATTTATTTATTTATTTATTTATTTATTTATTTATTTATTTATTTATTTATTTATTTATTTATTTATTTATTTATTTATTTATTTATTTATTTATTTATTTATTTATTTATTTATTTATTTATTTATTTATTTATTTATTTATTTATTTATTTATTTATTTATTTATTTATTTATTTATTTATTTATTTATTTATTTATTTATTTATTTATTTATTTATTTATTTATTTATTTATTTATTTATTTATTTATTTATTTATTTATTTATTTATTTATTTATTTATTTATTTATTTATTTATTTATTTATTTATTTATTTATTTATTTATTTATTTATTTATTTATTTATTTATTTATTTATTTATTTATTTATTTATTTATTTATTTATTTATTTATTTATTTATTTATTTATTTATTTATTTATTTATTTATTTATTTATTTATTTATTTATTTATTTATTTATTTATTTATTTATTTATTTATTTATTTATTTATTTATTTATTTATTTATTTATTTATTTATTTATTTATTTATTTATTTATTTATTTATTTATTTATTTATTTATTTATTTATTTATTTATTTATTTATTTATTTATTTATTTATTTATTTATTTATTTATTTATTTATTTATTTATTTATTTATTTATTTATTTATTTATTTATTTATTTATTTATTTATTTATTTATTTATTTATTTATTTATTTATTTATTTATTTATTTATTTATTTATTTATTTATTTATTTATTTATTTATTTATTTATTTATTTATTTATTTATTTATTTATTTATTTATTTATTTATTTATTTATTTATTTATTTATTTATTTATTTATTTATTTATTTATTTATTTATTTATTTATTTATTTATTTATTTATTTATTTATTTATTTATTTATTTATTTATTTATTTATTTATTTATTTATTTATTTATTTATTTATTTATTTATTTATTTATTTATTTATTTATTTATTTATTTATTTATTTATTTATTTATTTATTTATTTATTTATTTATTTATTTATTTATTTATTTATTTATTTATTTATTTATTTATTTATTTATTTATTTATTTATTTATTTATTTATTTATTTATTTATTTATTTATATGCCCAAAACTTTCTGCGCCCAAATATCTCTCTCTTTATTCATTCTTTGACATATTAATTCTTCTTCTTTTTCTTCATTTTTATGTTAATTTAATTATTATAATATTTAGAATATATCTATGTATATGTGTACATATATTCTTCTTCTTCTCTTTTTTTTTCTTTTCAGTTTTTATTTAAATTTTCTTTTTACTAAAAAGGTAAAAGATTGAATTAAGCTTTAATGCTTACCCGCATGATTAGTATAAATAAATATATTTCCAAAAAAAATTTTTTTTTTCTAAAAATCTTTTTTTTCTCTTTTTTCCAATAAATTAATTTATTTAGAGAGAATATATTTAAATATAATTCTCAATATTTTTTTTTTTAAAAATTAATAATCATTTAATTTTTTTTTAAATATAATTAAATAATATTTATTCATTTATTTATTTTTTTTTTAAATATAATTTATTCCCAACTTTAAAAAAAAAAATTTTTTTTTTTATTTTTTTTTCTTTTAAATAATTAAATTATTGACTAGAAAAGTAAAATTATTAAACAAAAGAATTTATTTTTTTTTTTTTACCTAAAAAAAATCTTTTTAAATAATTTGTTGTCTTTATTTTTTTTCTTTTTAAAAAGTCTAAAAAACTTTAAAAAATAGGTGCTTCTTTTTTATTTATTGGAAAACACCGGAAACCTTTACTAAATGTTCAAAATATTTCCCACCTCTTTTTCTTTTCCCTTAATATTATTTTTTTTTATTTTTTTAGTTAATCCTTTCTTTTCCCTTAAAAAATTCTTTTTTATTTTTTTTCTCGTATATATATTATATATAATTATTTTTAAAAAACAATAAATTCCCCCTCCCTTTCAACAAGATAAAAGGACAAAATAAAAAAATTAACTTTTTTCTTTTTTTTTTTTTTTTACTAAAAAAGAGACATTTCCATTAACATAATTTTTTAATAAAATTAGTTAAAATAAAATAAAGGCAAAATTACCGAGGAAAAAAAAATTATTTAAATTAACCCTTTTTAATAAAATAAATTATTAAAATAATTTAATTTAATTTATATTTTTTAATTAGAATATTTAAATAAATATTTTTTTTTATTTTTAGAAAAATTGTAGGATTCTTCTCTTTTTAATTATTTATTTATTTTTGTCTAAAAATTTATTTTTTTTAAATAACCAAAGATTGTGAGATTTTAAATTTAAATTTTAAAATTTAATTTTTATTTAAATAAATAATTATTTTATTTTTAAAAGATTAAAAATAAATAATATAATGAATGAAGAATATCCATTTATTATTTCTACATCATCAACAATTACCACCCCTTTAACATATTTAAATCCTTCTTTATTAAATATAACAACAACTACAAATAATAATACAATAATTAATAATAATAATATTTTAATGGAAGAACCTCCTGTTGAAGGTTTTCTTTTTTATATTTTAATTTAAAATATCTTTACACTTTACTTATTAGCTTGGTGTTTTGATTTACTTCTTTTTTATCGAAGTTTAGGAGAAGATGACCCTCAAGCAAAGAAAATGCTTAATGAATTAGAAGCGTAAATAAATTAATTAATTTAAATTAAATATTTAAATATTAAAGATATGAAAAATTTTCTTTTGTTGTAAATGGATTAATTACTTGTTTATTAGTTAGTTTTGGATTAATTGGAAATGCTTTATTTGTTTATCAAGTAAATAAATAATTAAATTAATTAATTTAATAATAGCTTCACAATAAATCTACTCATTTTTCTCGTCGTTTAGCCAAACATTTAACAGCTTTATGTGTTTGGGATATTGCCTTATTATGTTGTTGTTTATTTTCTTATGGTTAATTAAATTAATTTAAATTTTTAATTTTTAATTTAAAGGTATAATTTGTATTTGTGTAGGTATTTTACCTTTTGTTGGAATTACTGCTTATTTACTTTATTTATTTCAACCATTTGCTAGTTTTTGTGTTACTGGAACTGTAAGAATATATATTAATTAATTAATTAATTAATTAATTTAAAGATATGGCAAGTATTAGCAATAACTATAGAAAGACATAAAGCAGTATCTAATCCATTAGAACAACGTACTAGAAAAGGACAATTTTCTTTACGTTTAATATTTTCTTGTATTGTATTAGGTGCTTTTGCTTTAAATTTCCTTACTGTTCCCTTTGAAAGAACTTTAATTGATTGGTAAATATTTAAATTAATTAATTAATTAATTAATTAATTTAAGTTATGAATTTCGTTCAAATGGATTTGAAATTAAAACAATGATTGTACAAAGAGAATTAGTAAATTAAATATAAATATAAATTTAAATTAATTATTTTAAAGGTAAATAATCAATATTATGCTATTCTTTCACATTTAATTCCTGATTTAATATTTCGTGCCCCAACTCCAATAATTATAATAGCAATATTAACTGTTAGAACATTACAAATAGCTTCAGCTCAAAGAACTATTGGACATCAAAATATTATTCCACAAAGGCAAAGAGCTTTAGGAAGAAATGTTCATTTAATGTTAACAGTTTAGTTTTTTTAATTTTAATTTTAAATTTATATATTTTTTATAGTTTTTATCAATTAAATTTATTATATGCAATAGTAAGTTTATTTTTAAATAAAAATTAAATTTAAATTAATTTTTATTTAGCTCTTTATTTATTTAATACAATATTAATGGAAATAATGGGTTATGGTGGTAAAACAAGTAGTCAACAAACTGAACTAGAAATGGAACAAGTTTTTTTTTCTTTTTTTTTTTTAAATTAAATAATTTTTAATTATTTAAAGTATATAAGTAGTTTATATTTAACTGATTTTTCAAATATGTTATTAGCTATACATTCAGCCACAAATTGGTTAATATTTTATAAATGGCCAGAATGTAAAGAAGTAAATTTTTTTTAAAAATTTAATTTAAATTTTAATTTAATTTTAAATTTTAAAGAAAAAAGTTAAACGTTTTGCTACAAGTTTAACACTTTCTGCCTCTTCTAGAGTTGATTGGTTAAAAGGTTCTTCCCCTATAGATTCTACAACAGCAGAACAAGCATTAAATAAATTTAGATTATTACGTGATGAAATATGTGCTGATATACTTTTTAATGTAAATAAATAAATAAATTAATAAATTAATTAAATTATTAATTAATTAATTTAATTAATTAATTTTTTTAAATAAAATAATTATTTAAATTTATTTAATTAAATTTAAAAATTAATTTTTAAGTTATGTAATTCTTGTTCATCAATTAAAAATGCTTTAGGTATTCAAAATAATTCAAATATTAATATTCAATCATTTCTTACTGAAAATATATTATATGAATATACTAATTTACTTGGAAATATTATTGGTTAATTTAATTAAATTTAATTAATTAATTTAAATAGAATCTATATTAATTCCTCTTGCTCGTCCAAATTCTGATGAAAATAATATTATTGAATGGCGTGATTTTTGTCGTCAAATTGGTTATCAATATGCACAAATTAATTCATATTTAAATGCTGAACAATGGAAAATAATTCGTTTAAAATTAATTTTTGCATTAAATGGAACAACAAGAACACATTCAATACAAATAGATGATAGAATAAATCAAACATTATTAATTAATGGAAATTCTACAAATTATTTAATTAATAAAGAAGAAAATAATGAAGAACAAGAATATAAAAAAAGAAAAATGTTTGTAAATATTATTATTGAATAAACCCAATTGATCAACATAAATGTTGATCAATTGGGTTTAACATTAATTAATTAATTTATTTATTTGTTTTTTAGTTGGCATCAATTCTCTTCCCCTCCAGAAAATAAAAATAAATTATTATCAAAAACTACAACAACAACAACAACTCTTTCAAATAATTTACAACAAAAAGCATTAATTAGAACATTTAATTGTACTTTAAGGGAATTAAAGAATGGGGCATTATGTGCTTTTGTTGATTCTAGTCAAAAACAAATAATTTCAAGAAATGGATATATTGGAAAAAGAAGTAAATAAATAAATTAAAAAATAATAATATTAATTTAATATTTAATTTTTAATTTAATTTTTTTCTTTAAAAAAAAAGATTCTTCTTCACTTTCTCAACAACAATTTAATGGAGGATTAACACCTATTCATTTAATTAAACGTTTAAATTGGATTAATGGTCCCCCAGCTGGAGTAGTTGCTAGAGCTATATTTCCTAGGCCTTCTACTTCACAAGATTCATTTAATAGTTTAGTACAAGTAATTCCTGAAGAAAAACAATATTTTTTAATAAAAGAAAAAGAAAATTTAATTAATAAAGAAAGAATAATAAATAAAAAAAGATTATCATTAACAATTAGCCATAATTAATTTAAAAATAATAAATATTTATTTATATATAATTAAAATTAAATTAAAAAAATTTTTTAAATAAAAATGGAGGAATAAAAAATTATTTAATTAAATAATATTTAATTATTATTAAATAAATAAATAAATTAATTAATTAATTTAAAAGAAAAAGAAATAATTAAATATACAAACTATGAGGTTTGGTTATATTTTAAAAATTAAATATTTATCAAAATCTATTTAATTAATAAAAATAAATAAATAAATATATTTAAATAAAATTTTAAATAAATAATTAAAAAATTAAATATTTAAAATAATTTATTTATTTAAATAAATAAAGAAATAAATTAATTATTGTTTAAAAAAAAATATTTTTTTATTCAATAATATTATTTTTATTTAATTCTTCATCATTTGAAATATTTTTTTCTTCTTCAGAGGGAGATAAAGTAGAACAATTATTATTTTGATTTTCTTCATTATTAATTATTTCTTTTTCCTTTAAAATTAAATTATTTTAATTAATTAATTAATTTTACTTTAAATTCATTTATTAATGGATAATTATAATTAATTCCTTTATATTCATTTAATTTAATAATTTGTTTTTCTTCTTCTTCTTTAGGAATTTCTTCATTTTTTGATTTAATAATTGTTGCATATAAATTATTCTATAAATTTATTTATTTAAATAAATAAATAAATTATTTTACCTCATTTTCATCATTACATTTATCAAAAGAAGATAATTTTTTATGTTTAATATTATTATTAAATGAAGGAATATTTGAATTAATAAATAAAGTAGAAGTAGAAGAAGAAGTAGGTGGAGGAGGAGGTGGTGGTGGTGCTTCTCTTTTAGATTCTTTAATTGGTAAAAGTGATTGATTATTATTATTATTATATTTAAATTGTTTTTGTTGTTCTGATGACTAAAAGAAAATTTAAAATAATTAATTAATTAATTTTTTACTTTATTATTAATTTTATCAGAAATATTCATTCTTGGTTGATTAAGTTGTGTTTTTGGAGTTTGAGAAAATTTTAAATAACTAGTAGAAAGATATTGTTGTTGTTGACCTTCTTCTAATGTTGTTATTGACTAAAAATAATTAATTTTAAATATAAATAAGTACTACCAAATTATTAATATTTTCAATTTTTTCATCCTCATTTTTATTTTCTTCAATAAAACTAGTTTCTGTTGATTCTGAGAAAGATTTATTATTAGTAGATTTAGATGGTGGTGTTATTGTATTATTTAATTGAAATGTATTATTATTATTTAATTGTTCATTAGAAGATGTTTTTGTTATTGACCATATTTGTTGTTGACATTTTGGATGCTTTAAATAAAAATTAAATTAAAAATTAAATTAAAAATTAAATTAAAAATTAAATTAAAATTTAACCTCAAAATGTTCATCAATTATTTTAAAATTAGCTGCTTTAATATTACATTCTCTATCTGTATTAACAATAATATGTGGAGGTTTAAGATTAAATGAAGTAAAACAATTATTATAAATAATCCAACAAATAAAAATAATAATTAATAAAAATGTTATAATAAATATTAAATATGTCGAAAATGATGAACTAAAATTAAAATTAAAATAAATTTGAAAATAATTGAATTTATAATATTAAATATTAAAGAAATGTTAAATCAAGAAAGAAAAAAAAATATTAAAATATATAAACTAATATATTAATTATTTTTAATTAATTAATTATTCCAATATATTCCCATGGTATTATATTTTTAAATATATTTTTTTGGATAGAAAAATCATGCAAAAATTATACACAATGTAAAATATTCGGAGTGGAATTATATTAGATAGTAGGATTATTAGGAATTATTATATTAAATTAAATTATTTAATTAAAATTATTTAAAATTTAATTATAATTATTTTTAATTAATTAATATTAAAAACTAACAATTTTTTTGAACGAGAAGGAATAATATTAGTATTAGTATTATTATTAATAATAATAGTAGTAGTAGTAGTAGTTGTTGTTGTTGTTGTATTATTATTAATTGTTGTTGTTGTATTTATTGTTTGATTAATATTATTATTATTTTCTAAAATATTATTATTATTATTTATTGTTGTTGTTATCATCATTAAATTATTATTAATTTCAACTTTATTAATTGTTACATTTTCTTTTAAATTAATTTCTGTTGTATTTTCAAGTTTTAATTTTAAAAAAGTTTGATTTTCTTCTTTTCCCTCTTTTTCCTTTTTTTCTCTCTTTTTCTCTTCTCTAATACTTCTATTTTCTAAAGGAATTAAATTATTTAATTTATTATTATTATGTAAATAATTAATTGTTGTTATTGTTATTTCTTTTTTAGTAATTTCTTGTGAATAATCTTTAAATAAATTATTTGTTAATAAATATTTATTTAAAGGATTATATTGTTGTAAAATAAATCCTTTTTCAGCCAAAATATTAATTAAACTATTTTCCCCAATTAAATGACCTTAAATTTAAAATTAAATAATTTAATTAATTAATTAATTAACCTGCATCGACAATAATTAATAATTTCTTTTCTGGATTATTTTCCATATTTTTAATAATTTTATTAGCAATTCGTTCACGATGTAAATAAAGATCTTTGTTTAATAAATTAGTTGTCTAAAAATAAATAAATAAATAAATTAATTAATTAATTTAATTAATTAACCTTTCTAAAATTATCTAAATCTACTTGATCAAAATATTCTTTCAAAAAATCTTCTTGTCCAATTAAATCATCTGTTGACTGAAAATTTCCACATTTATATTTTCTAATAGCTCTTTGCCAAGAACCAAAAGTTTTTTGTTTATTAATTAATTCATCAATTTCATTTAATAATTTATCCAAAGAAAAATTCATCTTTTTTTTTTTAAATTAATTAAAATTAAAATTAATTTAATTACCAAATTTGTATTATTTGCTAATAATGGAAAATAATTACATAAATCTTCTGTTAAATTATTTAAATAAATTATTTTCTTTAAATTTTTAATTCCTTTTTGTTCAATTTCCTCTGTAAGTAATTTACTAGATTCATTAATATTTGTTATTCTTTTCTCCTAAAAATTAATTAAATTAATTAATTAATTAATTTCTACAAATAATTAATTTCCCTCCTTATAAAAATAAAATAAAAACCAATTCTGCTCTTAAATCAATAAGTCCTTGAAATATCCATTGTGCCGGTAGTTCTTTCCAATTAAAATATTTTAAAAGTCCAGAAAGTTTATAATTATTATTATAATCTAATTAATTAAATTAATTAAATTAAATATATTTATATTAATAATACATTTTTGTAATCTTTCTTCAATATTCTTTTTAATAGGAAATTGTTTTTCTTTTAAATTATTAAAACAATTAATCCAATCTTTTTTCTTAATATTATAATTAGCTTCTAATAAAATATTATCTGAATTATTTAATTCTTTCCATAATTCTTTAGGTAATGAATTATTAATTTCATCAATTGTTAATAATTTTAATAAACCAAAAATAAATGAAATATTTTTATTTCTTCCATTTTTACTTAATGTCCAAAAATAATTATAAACCTAAAAAATTAATTAAATTTAATTAAAATTTAATTAATTTTCTTAATAAAAATATAATTTTTAAAATTTAATAAACAAACTCCATTATTATTATTATTACTGCATTCATCATTTATTTGTTTATTTTCCAATTTTTCATTAAAAGAGGCAGAAGTTAACTCAACGCCAGAAGCATAAAATAAAATTAGAATAAAAATTAATTTTAAAATAAAAAATAATAAATTAATCATTTATTTTATTTAAATAAAACTGAAAAACTAAAAATTGTCTAAATTTATTAAAATAAATTAAATTAAATAATTTTTTAAAAATAAAACATAAAATTAATTAAAAATTTAAAAAGAAAATTAGTAATTTAATTAATTAAATTAATTTTATTTATTTATTTTTGCGGGAATAATAAATTAATATTAATAAATAATATAGTAAGTACTTTTTTTTTTTTTTTATTTTGCTTCTGTTTAAATCAAAAATATATATATATAGTTTATTATGTTCTGAGAAAATAAATTTTGACTGATAAAATTATAAATAAATAAATATTTATTAAAAATAAATGTAAAATAAATTGCGGAATATATAAAAAAAAAAAGAATTAAAAGAGTTTTTGGCATATAAATAAGAAAGAAAAAAAAAATCTAATTGTTAGTAAAAAAAAAAAGTAATGATAATAATTAATTGGAATAAATAATCAAAAGAAAATTAACCGACAAATAAATTATTTTTTATAAATTAAATTTTAAATAAAAATTAATAATTAATTAATTATTAAATAATATATATAAAAAAAAAATATTTGTTAAATTAAAATAAATAATTAAATTTTAAATAATTTAATAATAAAAAAAATAATTAATTAAATAAATATAGTATGTACAAAAAATTAATCTTTTTTTTTTGTTTTTTATTTTAATTTAAAAAATAAATTTCTTTTATAAAATAAAAAAGTTTAAAAACTTAAATAAATAAATATTTATTATATTTAATCCTTTCATTTTTATTAACCACAGCTGCAATAAAGTTATTTTATTAGTTGATCTTTGACACGCCCTTATTTTTTATAAAAACTTTGGCCAAAGCGCAGAAATATTTATTTAATAAATAAATAAACAATTAATTTATATATTTTTATAAGCTTAATGTTTTTTTTTAATTTTTATTTTTTTTCACGATCTTTTCCCTTTATTTTTTTTTTTTAATAGTGATTGAATCAGTGTGGACGGTCTATTTTAGTGTTAGCCTGTCCAATTTTTGTCGGAAAAAAACATTGTGGAAAACAAAAAAAATGAAAGAAAATAGTGAAAACTATTAAAAAAAGAATTTTAAAAATAGATTATTTTCTCTTTAAACTAGGTAAAAAAAATGTAAAAATTATTTTAAAATATAAATATTCTAATCAAATTGAATAATCGGTAAAAAAAGAGAATTTTTACAAATCATTTATTTTTGTGTTGTTTTAATGCTAATTAATAAAATAAAGGTATAAAAAAAAAGGAGAAAACTTTAAAACACATATAAAATATTTTTACTAGAAAAACATTTTACAGCCAATCATTTAACTAAATAGGAAAGAAAAAATAAAGAGGAAACTAAATAAAAAAAAAAAGTTTAAATTAAATTTAAAAAAAAATAATTTATTTTTTTAAATATTTGTTAACAATAAAAACAAAATATATATATTGTATATATTTGTATGTGTGGTATATATTTGTGATTAAATATTAATAATTAATTTAAATAAATATTAGAATATATATATATATTTATATATAAATTCTTTAATTTTTTTAAAAAATTCATGGAAATAGAAATATTACTATATTTAAAGTTTTTAGTAATTTTTTAAGAAAAAAATATTTTTATTTCAGAAAAAATTTATTTATTTTTTAATAACATATTTAGGGCATAAAAATATAACAATTTTAAAATAATATATAAATTTATTTTTTAATTATTAAATTGTGCAAAATTCTTCAAGAATATTCCTTGCCATTAAACGATTACCACTTGATTCATAAATAAGTGAAAGATTATAAGCTGTTTGACGTTTTAAATCATATCTTTTTATTATTATTATTAATTTATAATTAAATTTACTTAATAGCTAATTCTGGTTTTCTTTCTCCTTTTGAACTTTCTGTCCAAATCATTGGAGTTGGGCATTCATAAAGTACTCTTTCATAACAATAAATTGCATTAGATAAAATACCCATTTGATGAAATAATCTTCCCATATTATATTCAACTTCTTGTGAAAGAAATGGAGAACGAAGATTTGAGTATTTGCTCATAAAGGAAAATGCCTAAAAATGTTTTTTAAAAAATATAATTTTAATTTATTATTTTTTTAAATATTAATAATTTAAAATTATTAAAATATTCAAAATAATAAAATAATTTTTAAAAATTTACTCTAAGTCCAACAACATGTCTAGAAGAAATATCTTTTTTACAAGAAATATGCGCAAAAGTTAGTGCAATCAAAAAAGCCAATAAAGGATTATTTTGATGTCTTAACCAAACCATAAAATATTCACCTTTAAATAAATATTTAAAATAAAACAAAAATAAATATAAACCAAGAGCATGTCTATAAGATCCTGTAACCATTGAATTATTTCCAGAAATTATATGTAAAGAATCACAATCTGGTAATTTAACTAATTGTCTCATAATAAAACGGTGATAATTGACACCTAAAATTAAACAAATAAAAAAAAGGTTTCTCTAAGAATTCAAACTTTGATGTTGACAAAGAATAAAATTCATTGCTGCATAAACATAATCTAAATTTTCTGTAGGAATTGAAGATTGTGAAAGTAATGATTGTGAAGAAATTGATTCAGTTAATTCACGACCTTTTGTAATTTTTGGCTAAATAAAAATTTAAACAATTTCAAATTAATCTTTTTCATTTTTACCAAAGTAAATGTCATATAAAAACGTAAAAAATCAAATGCAAGACCAAATTCTTTTGCTTTTATACTTGCAAAAAATAATAGAGAAGTAAATATTTTTGAACTAAAAAAAAAATTTAAAAAAAACATTTATTTAAATACTTTAAACTAGCAATTTTTGGTTGAACAAAAGCATAACAAACAACACAAAGCATTTCTTCATATTCTCCAACTAAATATAAAGTTTCTGCTAATTTAAGAGCATAATCATGTAACTAAAAACAAAAACTAAAAAAATGAAATAAATTTTCTTTACTTCATTAGCCCCTAAATTATCCATTGGTCTATGATTTGTAACAGCAATTGCACCTAATCTTTTAACCATTCGCTCCAAAGGACTGCCTCTAACTGTATCCATTGCACATCTAGTTAAACTCATATGCAATATTTTAACTAAACTTTATTTAACAAAATTAAATTTTTAAAAATTTAGCAACTTTTTCTTTTCCCTTTACGTATTAATTCATCACCAGATAAATGTACATCATAAAAATGTGGAACAAGTAAAAGCCTAAGAGTAGTAATATATTGAAGTGTTTTCTTTTGTTCTAAAAGAACTTCTGCTTGTTTAACTAATAAACGTTCTTCCTAAAAAATAATAATTTTAAAAATTAATAAAATAAAAATACAGGAAGTTGCGAACAAGAATCCAAATTTAAATCTTTTAATGTTTCCAAAGCCAAATCACTTTGTCCCATTTGTTGGAGAATTGTTGATAAATTAATACAAGCATCAATATGTCCAGGTTGAAGACTAATAACATTCTCATAAGCATTTTTTGCATCTTCACAATTATCAAGTAACTAGATTTTAATTATTTAAAAATATAAAGTTAATAAAAAAAACCTGTTGAAAATATCCAAAAAGAAACCAAGCGTCAGCATTCTCTTTAAATTCAGGTTTTTTATTCCAAAGTTTATCAATAAATCCAATCGCCATCCCAACTTGGTCAACAGAATGTAATGACCTTGCAATTTCCAAATAAACGTTATCTTCATTCTGGCCAATTGGCCGTTCCAAAAGTAAATCAATCAAATCAGAATTAAAATTGAAAAGATTTAAGTGAATAAAACAAATAATTAAATGAGCAATAAATATATTTGATAATGCAGGATCGATACGCCAACGAATATTTCCAACAGGCGGAAATGGATCAAGCATATAACCAGCATTTGTTATTTTTATCTAAAAAATTCTAATATTAAATAATTGTTAGATTTTAAATCTATTTAAGAACTAATATAAGGAATAATAAATTAAACTAAAGCTAAGAATCAAGCCATAGGTTTATTATTCAAATGTTTATTATTTACTTCTATTGCAGGTGAATTGTCTTCACCAATAGCTTGAATTAAATTCTGATGAAGTGCAAGGATAGACTTAGCAGAATCTTCAAAACGTTGGTTACTCATCCACATTCTAAATATTTAAATATAAAAAATAAACTAATTAAAAACAACCCTAATAAAGCCAGATGTTCAAAATCAATAGAACGACCAAATTCACGACTTCTGAGAATAAAAGTTTCCAAAGCTTCTGTTGCTTTTTCCTCGTCTTTCAAGGTACAAAAATAGTCTGCGGCCTGACAATTAAAAATAAATTATAAAAATATTCTTTTAACTGTTTTAATAATATTATCAATCCAGGCAAAATTAATTTGAGAACTTTGACAGTTAATTGATTGTGCTGCTTGTAATCTTGTTTTCATTGCTAGTTCAATATCACCAATTGAATCAAGAATTTGAATCCTTTTGTCATAATAAATCCAATTCCCTGGATCCTTTCTAATCGCTAAAAAATGCAGAGAAATTTCCGTTGAGGTTCAATAATACTTCTAATTATGTGATAATTCAAACCTTTTGCTAGACAAGCCACAGCTAATTCAAGTCTATTAAATGAGCGAGATAATTCTGCAATATCATCCCATTCTACGGCTGTTGTTTTATCCGTCAGTAAAGCTGCTAAAAGTTTAAATTCAAAACTTTTTTCTGGCTGATTTTGTTCTGCAAAGATATCTGAAATTTCCTTGTAAGTTTGAACATGATAAGGAGCAAGACGTATTGCCTAATTTATCAATAAAATTAAATAGATATTAAAATTAACCTCAAAAAGATAGGTCATTGCTTGTCTTGTTCGACCACGACAATGTTCAAGATTAGCCTGACCCAACAGACTTTCCAATGTTCTAAACATTTAAAAAAATATTTAATCAAAAAGGCTAAAAACTACGCATTAACGCCGACTTGTTTTCGACTATTTGGACGTCCTCGTTTAAATGATTTTTGTAATGATGAGGATCCTTCTTGATCTTCAAAATCTAAAGCGTTAAAAGAAGTAGAAGCTGGAGAAGAAAAGTTAGTAGATTGTGTCTAAATACAAGGAATTTATAATAAAAATAAAATTATAAATATACCTTATTTAAAGCAGTAAATTCCCCAGATTCAACATCAATATTAATCCTGTCACGAACAACATCCCAAACTGCTTCTTCCTCATCAAGATCCATTTATAATATTAGTTTTCTGAATAAATTTGAAAATAAGAAAATTCGTAATAATTCCCTCACAAATATCTCTATATGAAATGGATCATTAAGCTAAAGAATACAGAGAAAAGAAAATATAATGAAATAGAGAAATAAATTTCGCTCTTTCAAATAATAAGAGAAAAATTAAAAAAGAAATAGTATTATATTTTTATTTCATTCTCTTTAAGTAACATCACGTCGAAAAATCGTATTGAGTATTTATTGTTTAATAGCCACAGCACTTCACGGTTAGCCTTGCGCTCGGGCAGTACAGCGTCCTATGAGGCTTAGCCGAGGAGCTGTTATTGCTGATTGAAAACTTATACCAATTGCCCGCCTTGACCTGCGAAAGCAGTGTCTTGTGCAATTTTTGGAAGCCTGAAAAAGGCAAAAAATTTCGGCATCATTGTGTACACTCATGTGTGGTAGTTTCCAGAAACGGTCAGATTTTGTGTGAACTGCCTGTTTTTTTCTGTCTCTCGTTCAACATCACCCAAACACATTACTGATGAAAAAACACTATGTTTCCTTTATTAACATTTCACTTTAAACAGAGGATCAATGACAATAAAATTTAAAAAATAACAAAACGGATGAGTATGAAATACTACTTTTCTTGTTGCCTTCCTCATTTAACGTTTCTTGTAAAGACATGGATCCAAATGAAGACCAAGAGGCCTTTTATTAACAAATTTACCAATCTTCTGTAGTGTTAAAGCAGTAAAGTAACCACCATCAAGTTCTTTCTGAAAATATTTTTAATATTATTTAAAATTTCTGAAAATTACCTTTCTCTTTAGTTGGAAGCCCATTTTTCCAAGTGCTTCAATAAAGTTTTTGATATTTCTAAAACGACTACTAACCTCTACAATTTTAATCTTTCCACTAAAATGACATTTAATAATTAAAGTATTCTAATTAAATTTTCTTACTTCATTTTTAAAACTCTGTGTGCCTCACGAAAGAAATGAGCTAAATTTGTGCCCATTAATGAAAGACAATAAACGCAGACATCGACTGATTCTTTCAGTAAAGGTAATTTAGCCATATCAGCAACAATCACTCTTTCATTCATTGAGACAAGATCAAAAGAATGAACCTTGTAATTGGAGCCTAAACTCTTTGCTAATTCAGCTTCACCACATCCCAAATCAGCAATAACACTGCCATGAGGAAGTGAGGAAAGATCAAGAAGTATTGTATTTAAAGGATTAGAAGGCCATTTCTTTAACTAAATTTTCAAAACTTAAATTAAAAATTTAAAATTCAATACTTGCTGCCTATAGCCTCGATGGTAAGCTTCGAATGCCTTAGGATCTTTAAAAAGTTGAACAGCACTAGTTGAGGGATGTGTGTAAAGTTGTTCATTAATATATCTAAATCGAGCAGCATCTAGTTTAGCATCTGCCCTTTTTAGGTCATTTTCTTCCTTATTTTGTTCATCATTATTTTTATCATTAAATTTAACTAGAATTTTGTTTTTATCTTTGATACGCTTTTTACGGCTTCTTTTTTTCTTCTTTACTAATGGGTTCTTTTCTGATTGAGAATTCTCCTCATAATCTAAGAAATAAAACGTAAATCTACAAAAAAAATCAAACCTTCTTGCTCCAATTTGTCACATGTAGAATCTGGAATTTCTTTAATTAAACGTTCTCGTTTCGCTCTATGGCGAATTACTTGTCTCCAAGGCCTTTTTCGTTTTTTGTTTGCCGATATGTCAGAAGAATTTTCTTTATTTGAAGGCTTTAATGCTTCATCAGTACCATTCAATAATTTTTCTGATAAAACATTGGAGGAATTCTTCAAAAACTTTTTTTGTAATTTATTTTGGTTTTTTGTCGTTGAATCCTTTGCCTTACTGGTAGAATGCTTTAACTTCATCTTCTAAAAATAATTAGGTAATAAATGAAATAAAAATAAAATAGGTTAGAACAACATAAATATTTAAATTAAAATTTTAATAAAATTTTATTTAACAGATCAAGAAATAAAAATGTGTCATTAACAATATAACAAACAAATTAGCGTCTATCTGTTTTCCCAGTACTTCTTTTCCCACTAAACAAATGCTTCGGTTTAAGATCATAAACATGTCGGTCTGCTTCTCCTTTCCTTGCTGCTCTACCAAGTTTACGAAGTCCACCTCTTGCCAATTTCTTTGCTTTAATTCGGATCTTAAAAATATTATATCTTAGCTAAAATCTAAAAAATTCAAACCTTTGTATCAGGAATTCCTTTAACATCTCTTGGGATTCGTTCAGGTACAGGAACTGATGGAGATCGACCAACACGTATTTTCATACCACCAACGTGTTCTCTTTGTTGTTCATTCTCCAAATTGCGCATTCGTTTTGCATCAACATGAACACCCAAATCACCCAATTCTTTTTCCAATCTAGACATACTTCGTTCACGTTTTCGCCCAGCTTTTCGTGGAATTTTTGGTTGATTTGTACCTTTATTGAATTGGGACTCCATTCTACAAAGTTTTTCTTTTTCTGTAATTTGTTCAGCCAAAGAAAGTAAACGTTTAGTTTCATCATCATCTTCATTCATATCTGCATCATAATATCCGGCTTGTTCACGCCGTTTTTCTTCTTCCAACAATTTTTTAAGCTTCTAGAAAAATAAAGTAAAAATTAGGGAACATTTGTAAACCCGAAATTAGTAATTTAGCTAACTTTGAAAGTATCGTTAATTTTATAAGCCTCTTAAATTAAATTAAACCTCAACAATTTGTGGATCAATGAAATCAGCAATGTTATGTCCTTCCCAAATTTCAGGAATTTTATCATATTTTTCTTCTTCATTTTTTAAAAGATAATGTTTTTTCAGATCCAATTTGTAGTCTCTTCCTTGCTCTAACTCCAATTCACGTTCTAACTTTCGTTTTGGTTGTTCTTCTTTAATTACATCATCAGTTAAATCCATTGCTGCTCGCTTTTTCAGTACTCCTTCTGGAATAAAAGGTGCACGAATTTTGTCATCACGAGGTTCAGGATAGGCAACAAATAAACGACTAAGTACATGTCCACTATCCCCAATAATTTCTTTCCCTTTGGATTGGAGTTTTCTTTCAATTCGTTGAGCTAATAACGCATCGCAAGCCTAAAAGTCATAAACATTTGAATTTAGTTTTCTAAATAAAACAAACTTTATCTCGCAATTCAATAACACCTTCTTCAGTTAATGTACTCAATTCAATAACTGGAATGTTGTCATTCTCAAACTTCTTCAAAAGTGATTCTGTTTCAATAGGTAAATCTTTTCGGCGCAGAACATCAATTTTATTAAGACCAATGAAAACAGGTTTATTAGCGAATAATGGCTGAATATTTTCGAATAGTTTAATTTGCTGTTCAATTGAATGATCACAAAGTTCACTAATATCCATAATATAGAGAATTGAAGCTTTTAGATGACCAAGAGCTGTCACTGCTTGCATTTCAATTGTATTCCTCTGCTCTAATGGATGGTCCAAAATTCCGGGTGTATCAATCACCTAAGGTTCATGAAACAAATACAAATTATTGGAAAGAAATGCCAACATACCTGCCAACGTAAATAACGATAATCCATATGACCAACATATAACGACTTAGTTGTGAATGCATATGGTTGAACCTCAACATCAGCACGAGTGACTTTGTTAATAAATGAAGATTTGCCAACATTTGGAAAGCCACAAAGAATTAAAGTTCTGAAAAAGAATAAAAAACTTATTATAAAAATGATTGTTTTAGTCTATTCAACACTTTCAAAGAATTGAATATAGGGGAAAAATTTTTTTGAATATTTTACAAATTATTATTTAAATTAAAAACCGTGTATTAGGATCAATGCTTGGCAATCGACTTAAATGTTGACGAACTTGTTCCAAATATTCAAAACTGGACTTTTGTCTTCGTAAAATCTTAACCATACGTCCAAGTGCAGCTCTTTTAAGAGTTTTACATCGATAAAGTGAATCAGAATATTTCAATAATCTAACATATTCACGAGCAACTCCATCAATTAAATGCCTTGCTGTGTTCATTTGACCCAACGCAATTTTGTAATGATCTCGATCATAAAGAATATTCATCAAATCGGCATAAAATGGATGAACATCTTCCATTTTAGGGAATTCAGTCAAAATTGTTGTTAATTTGTCATGAAGTGTTTGTTGAAGAAATTTAACCTTTCTTGAATAAAAAGCTCGGATTCTACTGATTTGCCAATGACGACGAACAACGGTTGGAGTCTTCCTTTGAGTTTTTGAAAGAACAACATCTTTTAAGTTCTAAATATATAAATGTAGAATAAACAAGTTATGATGAATATAAAACAAACCACAGATGTTGGAACGACTGTAATATTTTTAAAATTGTAAAGTGAAGTTGACATTATTTAATCTAAAATATAGAAAAAATCTCTAAGAAATCAAGATTATATATATTTAAAAAGAAGTAAAATTAAAATGAATAAATCAATCAAATTAAATAATTCTAAGATTAAAACATAATTTATTCCTTATAACAAAAATTTTAAAACATTCTTAACTATAATATATTCTATTATTAACTTTGTCTACTTTTTGACCGTTCATCTGTTGTATTTATTTTCTTCTGTTCATTATTTTCATTCCCAATAACAAATATTGAAGGATCTGAATTAATTGCTATCCATTCCAATTTCTTCATTTCACAACTTAATTTATGTAATTTTTGACGATTTTTTTCAAATTGTTTAGCCATTTCTAATTTTTGTAAGTCTTCCTTATAAGGATTTGGATCACTAAGCATTTCAATTAAATAACTATCCGAAGGTCTAGAAGTTTTTAATGTTTGGCCAGAATTTAATTCATTAAATAATTGTAGGTCAATTCTTAAACGAATCTGAAAATATTAAAATAAGTATATAAAGAAAAGCTTTTAAGTTTGGAGAATTAAACCATAAATAAATTATCGATGCAAAATATCAAAGAACTAAAAAATCTTCTAATTTAAATATAAATTCCATTAATTATTTAAATAAATCATAACCTCGGTTAAAGCCATAAATATAAGGCGAGAATATTCCAATTGGAAACGAATATTATCAACATTAGCTACACTATGAATTGATGTTTTTGTTCCTGGTTTATTTTCTCCTTTTATATTTAATTTTAATGTATTGACCTTTAAAAATAATAAATAAAAGTTTTTAAAATAATAATAATTACAATGCTAAACATTCTGGTCATTAATTCAAGAACTAATTCTTTTCCTAAAGTACAAAGAGTTTCAATAGAATGCTGTTCATAATTGCTGATCATTTTTGGAGGTAAACCATTTGGATTGATTCTTTTTTCAAGTGGAATATAAGATTTATCTGCTTAAAAAAAAATAAATTATCTAATTCGATTCAAAATTTTTATTTAAATAAAATACATTGTTGTGAAGAAGTCGATTGTTTATATTGAATTTGTTGAGGAAATGATGAGGAAGTAGACTAAAAAATTAAAATTCAAGTGCTTTATTTAAAAACCTGAAATTGTTGTTGATTTTCCATTGAAAAATTTAAAAAATAAAGTTCAAAATATTTTACTAAAATTGAAAAGCTGAAGAGACAATTATATGTAAGTAACAAATAAAAAAAATATACATAGATTGATAGATACTCAAATGGGAAGAAAATTTATGGTCCGTTTCCACTTTCCATAATAAATAATTATTTTATTTTAATTTCTTCTTCATATTAATTTAATTTATTTTTTTTTTCTAATAATTATTACTATAAGAACACATGATAAACATCTTACTTCACTTCATTTTTTCTACATATTCGGACTTCGTTTCGTCCAACTATCTGTTTATCGCTAATAATCAGTGGATGCAATTTTGCTATGGTACATAATTTGGATCTTCAATTATTAATTATCTTTATTATTTTGATCTTCTTCTGCATTGTCTGCTGCCTTGTATTGTGTGAATTATATTACAAAAGGCGGAGAATGAAATGTCGTGCAGCAGCAGTTTCCAGTTCTGAGGTGTTTGTAAACAATGAGCAGCAACAAAAGTCAAGGTATTTCCAAGATTAATTTTTATTTAATTTTCTTTAATTTTAGTAGAAGCACACGTCTTCTTACCATTCAAAACTCTGGAAGTTCTGCTTTAGATGGAGGCGTTACCTCGTCCTTAACTAAATTGGGTGTACGTTGGCCGAGGAAGAACAATTTGCCCGTCACTAATGGGAATGAAGAAAGCATAAACCGATTATAAAAAATTATTATTGTTGTTTTTTATGCATAATTAGTAAAACTTGTACTTTTTTTTATTTTAAATAATTTTTTGCTTATCTGAATTGTCAAATACTTTTTAACTAATTATTCCTAACAAGATAAAACTTTTAGTTATGTCTCAGTCACTTGCCGAGCTTGGTTGGCGAACTTTTAATTTTTTCACGTTAAGTCCTGCCCAAGATCCAAGTGATCCTTCTAAAAAAGCCACATTTCTACAAGTATTTTAAGCAATATTTGTATTTATTTTAAATTTAAGGGTATTGATATTCTCTGTTGGGCACCAGGGAATGGCTATGTTATAATTGGCGAGCCTAAAGGAGCTGTTTTTCAATTAGAAAAGAATTTAGATATTCGGTTTTTTAAAGTATTCAAACAAAGACTTATTCATTTTGCATTGGCGCAAAATCTGCTTGTTGCTCTTGGAGTTAGATTTTAGTTTTTTATTTACAAAATTAAATTCTTTAAAAGGATGATACAAATGACCTTACGTCTTCACCAACTTCAAGTTCGCAACGATCTCCTGTAATTAAGCTATGGGATCTTAGTCAGTGGAATGAAACAGTTGCCCCAAAATGTAAAAATTCTATTACTTTAAGTTTGGGCCGTAAAGTTGATGCATGCAAAGCTTCTGCAGTTGCTATTAGCCAAAATTTGTCCGTATTGGTTATCGGTAATTAAAAATGATTTTTGATAAATTTTTTAATTTTAAAAAGGTCTTTTGAATTCTTCTATTTTTTATGCTTTTGGTGATTGGTATAAAGAACGTCCAAAATTTCGCTCACTTCGCGATGGGACGAATATTCTTAAGAGTGGTCAATTAGTGGGAATTGCTGTTTTATCAATCAGAGATCGAACAATCATTACGTGTATAACAGAAAAATCTTTAACTTCTTATGTATTAAGTGTTGATGGAAATTTACTTCAAACAGTTATTTAAAATTTTCAAAATAAACTATTAAATTTTTTTGGGTAATTCATGATGCTGGAGGTTGTGAACGAAATTGTTGGTTTTTTTCACCTTCTAATAATCAATTGCTTCTTTCGAATAAAGATGTTTGTTTTAGAATACTTTAATTTTAAGAAATTTGAGAATCCTATATCTACTTCTATTCAACTATTTAGATGGTTTATTTTTATAATTTGGAGGATTGTTTGGAGATGGGTGCTGAAAATGGGAGATGTCATGCACTGAGTCGAGGGAAAGACAAGGTTCAACTTCTTCAACGTGATGGGCTAGTTGCATTGCTTACTGAACAAGATGCACATATTCAGTTTTTTAGAATCTAATTAAAAATCTTAAAGTTAATTTTAAGATCAACAAGCAGTAAAGAAAATCCTAAAATGAATTTATTAAATATTTATGATATTGAACAACGTTATATTGCCTTCTTTTGCTCAATGCCTTCTCCTTGTCATTTATTTTTATTAGATAATGATATATATTTGTTAAATTCTGAAGGAGTTCTTTGCAGATTAGTCGAAGAAAGTTTAAATAAAAAATTGGAAATTTTGTTACGTAAAAATTTATTTGATTTGGCAATAAGGTAATAATTTAAAAGAATTTTTCAATATTAAATAAATTAAGCATTGTAAAACAGAGCCGTTTTACTACTATTGATCAATGTAATAGTATTTATATGAAATATGGAGACTATTTATATACGTAGGTTTTTCTTTTAGTTTATTTTTTCATTAATTTTATTTAAGTAAAGGTGATTTTGATAATGCAATGAAGCAATATACAGAAACAATTGGTTATGTAGAGCCTTCTAAAATTATTAAAAAGGTTTTATTTCCTTTTATAAATAATTTTATTTGTTTTAAGTTTCTTGATGGGACAAGAATATCTCAACTTTGTTTTTATTTGGAGACTTTACATATCCGTTCTCTTGCTATTGGTGAACACACAACTCTTCTTATCAGTGCTTATGTTAAACTAAAGTCAATTCAAAAACTTAATCAATTTATTGACCAAAATGAGCATTATTTGACTATGGAAGGTTTTGATGCAGATGCAGCAATTAAGGTTAAATTAAGATTATATTTAAGAATTTAATTATTATTTTTGAAGCTTCTTCGTTCTGCCCAACTTCATAGAGTTGCTGCAAGATTAGCATTAAAATGTGGCAAACCTGACATTTTTATTGACATTCTCATTCAGGATACAAAAGAATTTTCCGAGGCACTAAACTTTATAGGAAAATTACCTCCAATTAGTGCTTGTACTTTTCTAGAATTATATGGCTCTTTGTTATTGGAAAATGCTGAAATTGAGACTATTAAAATAATTAAAACATTAATTGCTGCAAAAGGTTATTTTTATTTATTATTTATATATTTTGATATATTTTAGAAGCAAATCACAGTCAACTTGTTAAAATGTTAATGAGTAGACCTGCAAGAATGGAGGAATTGTTTACAGAATTAAGCATTACAGGTCAATTACAAGATGTGCATCTTCGAAATGCTTTGATAGAACAACGTTTAAAACGTCTTGAAAATGGAGAGGTTAAAAAATTATATTTGTAATTTGTCAAAAATTTTTATTTAAAAAATTTAATTTGTAGTCTATTTTTGATTTAACTTATTTTGACTTATTTATTTAAGAACTTTTTTTTATTTAAAGGATTCTTCAAAGGAAGCAGTAGATGAAATATTAAAATTAACAGGGCCCGACAATTTTGAACAAGCTTTGCTTTTAGAAAAGCGATATAAATGTCCTCCACTTGTCATGCACATTTTAAGACAACAAAATCGGTAAATAATTTTATTAATTTAAATAAATTCTGTTTTCTAAAGAAAAGATGATCTTTTACGTTATTTACTTAATGAAGGAAATATTATTGAAGTAATTGAAATTTGTGGAGAAAAAGCTTTGCGTGAAATGTGGATTGATCTAATTGGTCATGTTTGTAATGGTCCAAGTAAAACAAAAAAAGATGATTTGATTGCTTTATTAAAACGGTTAGAATTAAAAATAAATTTTACTAAAATTTATTATAGAATTTCGCAATCTGATTTGCTTCATCCTCTGGTTGTACTCGAAATGCTTTCAAAAGATAATTCACTCCAAGTAGGAGATATTCGTGATTATATTGTTGCTTGGCTTGAAAAACAAAATTCTTCAATAAAATCTTTGGAAGGTAAATTGCATGAACAGCAAAAACGTTTAGAAGGAATGAATACAGAGATTGATGACTTAGAGAATAAGTATAAATAATTAAAATTATTTTTAA
Source organism: Meloidogyne graminicola (assembly GCA_036172905.1). NCBI lineage: Eukaryota > Metazoa > Nematoda > Chromadorea > Rhabditida > Meloidogynidae > Meloidogyne > Meloidogyne graminicola. The sequence continues at coordinate 826,861 of JARPZY010000016.1, read as the reverse complement.
TTAATTCTTATTTTTTTTAGTGTTCAGGTCTTCCAAGTTAGTAAATGTGCTGTTTGTAATAATCCCCTTCAAGTACCTTCTATTCATTTTCTTTGCCGTCATTCTTACCATTCAAACTGTTTTGAGTCTTACAGTGGTAATTCACCTAATCAATGCCCTGTTTGTACTATCTCTGCTAGAAAAAGTACAAAAGATCAAGAAGAGTCCGTTGTCAAACAGCCAAAACAATTAATCTACCAACAGTTTAAAAATGAGGTTTTTATTCTAATTTAATTTTATTCGAAGATTAAAACTCTTTCGTACGTCACACATTTTTATTTAATTTTAGCTAGAAAATTGTCCAGATGCAATGGCATTAATCTCTGAATATATTGCTAGCGGTGCCTTTAATATTGCTGCTACCTCAAATTTGCCAATAGAATCAAATAATCCATTTGAAGACGATGACATTGATAATGACAATATTTAAATAGTTTTATTTTACTATTTATTTTTTGTGATAATTTAGTTTTTGTTTTTAACTACAAATTTTGAATAATTGTAAAAATTCAAAAAACATTGTTAACAACGAAAATAAAGCTCCTTTTATTTTTCCCTGCCCACTCAAATGTTTTTGAAGCAACGGTTCACTATTCGTTCCAAAAGTGCACTCAGCATAACTAAAAATAAATAAGCAAAATCTTTAAAAGAGAAAAATTTCAGACAAGAAAAACAAACGAGCAACGAAAAATTGTACCACGTTCGTCAGCAGAATGTGATTGACCTTTATGAACTTCAACACCCTTTGGTGAAGCAAAGAACTTTGGACAAATTCCGCAAGGAAATGTACGACTAACTCTACATGCGGAAAGATGACCGGCCATCTGAAATCAGCAATTTACTGAAAAGAATAAATAAAAAGGAACCTTTCTCCGCAAAATTTTCATTCCACAAATTTGACAAGGAATTCTGGACCGAGGATCATGAACATCCATTTTTAAAATCAAAGAAATCAAATGTCGAAAACAAAAGGTAAAAAATCAGATATGTACAAATAAGTGAGCTATCAAATAAAAAACAATTCAAAAATTTTATACTTAACAAATGCGCATAAATATTTTAATCAATTCGATTGATGACCGCTTGGATGTTCTCGACAGTAAAACGAACATAACGACCTCCATCATCATCGTAAATAACCAAGAAGTCCTCATTTGAAACCGCTAACATTGCTCCAAGAATCTGCTGGACGTAACTGGCAAGTTCGCATGCGATTCGACAACACTTAAAAGTGAAAAGGAATTAAAAATTTAAAACTACCTATTTGTAAATATTAATAAATTAACCCTCCTTAAAAAGTAAGAATAAATAAACAACCTGACGAACACCATCATTATCACGGCGTGTTCGATCAACACGTTCGAAATTTGCATTACAGGTCCGAAACGTTTCAGAAAAAACTGGCGAAACTCTCGCGAAGGAATAGGAAAGCGATTGCAAACCTTAAATTATCAGCATTAATTTAAAAATATAATCAAAATTTAATACCAGAATGACCCATATAAATTGTCTTAAATATGAAATCGAACTCCTCTCGTCTTTTAGAACCAAGCTGGCCTTTAAGTCTGTTAACATTATCTATACCCGCTTGAACTTGGGCGTTGAACTAAATTAAATTAATAGTAAAAATAAAACACGTTTGGATAAATTTAGTGCCTCAAAAACGATATTAGAATTCATAACTCACAGGTTGAATAATTTTTCCAAAATCAACGATCCATTGACGTTGATTTTTCAATACGAAAAAATCAAAAACTATTGAAACTCGGAGTTTAGCCCATTTAAAATCAAATGGTAGAAAAGTAACAGACTCAGCTAGCAATTCAAGAGGAAGCAGATTTTCATTTTTCAGCTTTGTAGATCGAATGGAATGAATTGGCACAAAAAAGAAGAAGCCCATCCATAAAATGTCCAAAAATTGTGGCCGAAGTATTCGAGTATGTAGCAGAACTACATATAAAATAACCACTCAATTTTTAATCGCATCACCTTTGTCCGCGGCGATAAAAAAAGCACAGACAGTTTGTCGCAAAATTAAGTCAACATCCCTACAAAATTTCCTTTTCTTATTAACTACATAAAAGAAAAGGTAGTATTTAATTATCTTAATATTGGGTGTTAAAACTCCGAGTTACCTTAACCAAAACTATATTCAGGCACTAAATCAAAGTAAGTACATAAAAATAAACCTGTTGTTTGTTCATCGAAAAAAGAATTAAATAAGTTTTCTTAAATTAAAAATTAAATTAATTAAAAGAAATAGGTGAGCTTGGCTTAAAACAAGAGTAATGGAGATTTGTCGGACCACTTTAGGAATCTGATAGATACCAAAAAAATTCATGTTAGAATATCAGAAATCTAGAATATTACACAATCACCAACAAATCGTTTAAGGCAGGAAAAAGAGTTTTTGTGAATAAGTATTTCGAAAAGTATAAAGTGCTAAAGACAATAAATAAGTTAAAATGTTGAGCGATGAAAATAGGTAAAAATGGAAGAAATAGAGTTCAGACAAAGTGGGTTTGCATAATGACGTAGATCCAAGAAGAGGAAACAATGCCGCGAGACATCCTTTAAGCAATTTAAGATAAACAATTTTTGAACATTATAGCAATATTAATGAACATATGATAATTCTTAAGAACAAATTTTGCGGGTAGGAACTAAAAAACTATATGGTTCCATAAAAATTCAAGCAAAAGGTAATTAAACACGGAAAATAAATGACACTAAAAGATTGAGAATAACAACCTGGTAATTCTAAAGACAAAGATCACTCTCTATTGTGAAAAAGATCTGAACATTTCGATGATAAATAATCGAACAAGAAGTGAAAGGTTATTATAAATAAAACCTTAAGACGATTCAAAATAGAAAAAGAAATTGCCAAATTTCAGAGTGCCGTGTTGCTAAACGTATGCAGATCAAATGCCTAGCTTCACAATAGCCTATAAACAGTCTATAGCTGAGATTCAATTAATCATCGGATATCTTCAGGACAAAAAAGAGCTTCAGCAATAAATACTCACAAACCATATAAAGGATTTCAATCATTTAAGATCCATCTAGCCAACAGACTAAAGATTAAGTGAACCAAACTAAGAATTCTAAAGACAATTATCAACTGAAATACCAAACATTATTCATGTAAATCATCAGAAGAAGGTGAAATATTAACATAAATGAAACCTGAAAACTCAAGCAAAGTAGAAAAAACAAAGAAATTCGGACGTTGTAAACAGCACGACTCATAGGCTAGATTCCTTTATATCAGATTTCTATAGTTTTGTCCAACAAACCTTTGTTAAAGACTAGTAAATGGAAAAAAAATAAATGCCAAGTAGGGCCGAAAAAGTAAAATCTAAACAATGGTCATAGCCATAAAAAAATTCAAAAATCAATAAAGATAAAAGCGAAAACAAAAGAGGTCAATATAAAAACGATTGTTTAAAGCTGAGCAAGAAAATATCTAATTAATTAATTTATAGACTGATTAAAGATTAGCACTGACCAATTCGAAATTAGAGAATTAAAATTAAAAAAGAAATGAAAACTAAAATAAAACAAGGTTGAAGATGCGTGAATGATAAAAGGAATGCTAAATACATAAAAAAAAAAAAAAAAAAAAAAAAAAAAAAAAAAAAAAAAAAACTAAACTTAAAAAATAATAACCAAAAAAAGAAGTTATTTAAAAGAAACAAAAATCGCAGAATAATGAAAAAGAAAAAGAGAGTTCAACCACTTAGTCGCGTAGCCATTTATTCGCGAAAATTATGCTTCTATTCTCTTTATTATTGCTTTTCATTTTACAGATATTTTTTACATTAATCCATAGCTATTTTTTATATTCTAAGAAGTGATTGCACAAAAAGAAAAAAATTGTTCATATTGCATTGGGATTTTAAAAATTTTTATTTTTTGGCATAATGTTAAAATATTTTTAAGAAAGGACGGTAGAAGAATAAAAGAAATAAGTCATTTTGTCGCCGAAATTTTTTATTCGACAATTTAATTATTCCAATTATTTCTAAATTTATTGATATTAAAATCAAGAATGCTGAATATTTAATCTTTCTTAATAAAGCAATACCACAATTGAATTATTCATATTAATAAAGATTTTTCATTTTATGCCTTTTTAAATTGAAGTTTTAATCCTTTAAAGACTATTTTTTCTTTATTTTAGTAAATTTTTAAAAAATATCGCAAAAACCAGAATCCGGTCCGGAATCCGGAGAAATTCAGCCGGAATCCGGAAATAAAAATCTCCGGATTCATTCCGGACCGGATTATAGCCCCCGGATCCGGTCCGGCTCTATCAAAAATTTCAAATCCGGTCCGGCAATCCGGAAAAATCGATTTTGCCGAACACTACTAATTTTATTTAATTAAATAATTTTTAAGTTGAATAGTCGAATAACAAAACTATTTTCATTTAATATTAATTAACTTTAAGGAATTATATTTGGATGGGTTTTGATTCTCTTTGTAGACTTTTGTAATTTGTTTTAATTTAATCCTAATTTTTAAACTTTTTTTAAAGTTCCCCAATCTCAAAATCATCAACTCCAATTTATAGAACAAAATCATCATCAAGGCTTTCCAAGGAAGATATTGACAAAATTTTAGAAAGGTTTTCTTTTTAATATATATTAAATTTTTTGAATAATTTTTTAGTAATCTTGAAACAAATTATACTTATTCTGACACTTATTCATATAAATCAACTATTGGTTCTCATAAATATACATCCAAAGCTTTTTAGAAAATTTCAATCCTCTCCAACAGTTAATAAATGTGGTCAATCAACTAAAATAAAAAATTTCACAATTTTGACGATTATAATTATTTTGGCCATCATTCCTTCTCTGATTTATTTATTTACTAGAGAATTCGACCAAAATGAATTAAAAGAACATATAAATTTTAATAAACCCGACAAAATATACCGTAATTAATTTTCATTATTAAATATTTAATTTTGTCATTTTTTAGCAATCGCAATTCGAAAACCAAATTTAGTTATCAATCCAATTTGTATTAATGAAATATTTCAAGTCTGTACTATAAGAGAAAATATTTCTGTTGAACAAACATCTCAATTAATTACAAAAATTAATTTACTTGTTTCATCTGAAAATATTTTAAATACTACAAAATTAACTATCTACAATGAAACTATTCACGATATTGGTAAGTCCATAAATATTTAAAAGAGATTATCTGAAGTATATTAGGGAACTTCTTTGTTTTTTTTTCTTTCTATTTATACACCCATTAATCGAATAATCCAATTAATTTAATACGTTTGACTAAATTAACGTTGATAAATTGGGTTGGCTCGATATATATTTAATTTCTTTAAAAATTAAATTATTTTTTTAAGTTTTATTACAAAATACTTTTACATCAAATATTCATGTCAAAATTACATTTCGTTTTTGTAAAATAAGAATTGATTTAAATCTTCATAAACGTTTATTATTCAATAATTTTGATGATGAAAAATGTTTAAAATATTCATTTAAATTTTTTCCTAAATATTTTTATTGGAGGAGTTTATGCTTTTTTGGGAAAAATTAATTTAAAAAAAAAAAGACTAATCAAAATTTACTTCCTATTGTAAAAATTACTACACTTTTTATTACTTCATTTGTTCTGAGATTGTTTTTTTTTATCATTTAAAAAAGAATTTTTTAATTTTTATAGATTTATAAAGTTTTTTCAATGAAAAAATGTATTTATTTTTTAACAAATTTTTTGTCCATTAATAGTATAAATTAATTCTATTGAATGTAGTAAAACTTTTGCTTCACCAAATTGTTCATATTTATCATGAATTGCCACTAAAGAGAAATGTTTAATTTCTGAATCCAATTGAATAATTAAATGTTCAATTTTGCTGCTATTAACCTTATAAATTAAATTAATTTTAAAATAATTAATTAATTAATAACTCTTGGACCAAGTAAAGGTTCACAATGTCCCAATTCTTTAAGTATATCATCCTCTAACATTCCTCCAATTGCTTCAACATTTGCTAATAAAACCCTCCTTTGTTGTTGTTGATCATTTGGACAAATATATAAACGAGAACCAAAAGTTGTTAAACTTGCTAATAAATGCATTTCAATTTGAGAATGTGAAGAAATTCGAAAATTAGGAGAACGAATAACGGCACGACGCATTCCAGAGGTAAAATTGGCTGAGATACCTATTTAGTAAATAAATAATTAAATTTTAATTTAATTAGCTAAATATTAAAAATAAAAATATTTTGACAAATTTAAAAAATAAAATATTTAACTTTAAATATTTATTTACCTTCTCCATTTTTATGTTCAAATGGAAGATCCCCAACAGCAAGAAACATTGTTTTATAATGACAAAAACCATCTTTATGAAATAAACATTTAAGTTGTGAACAAGATAATTCCTCTGGGGATTTTAAACGACAAAAACCTCCTTCATCTTTTACTTCTAAAAAATATTTTTAATATTAAAATTTCTTTCTAAACCAATTCTTTTAATAAGAACAAAAGGTTCATAAAATCCATTTAAATTAATAGGAAATGAATGATTACGTTCTGCAACTATTCTAATTCTAAAAGGGCGAGCAGAATTGAGGGAAACTGACCTTTAAAAATTATAAAATTAATTAATTAATTAATTTTTTTACATTTCTGAAGAATATTGTCCATCTCTTGTATATCCAAAACGTTTTCTTTTTGGATAAACACATTGTTCATTAGCACAAACACTTAATTGAGCACCAGGTGAAACAAAATAATTTATCTTTAAAATTAAATTTATTTTAAATTTAAAAAATAAATTATTACCAAAATTCTTCCCCTGTCAGCACAATCAATTGGTCGAGAAGTTAAAATAGCAAATTGTTCTTCTTGGGCACGTAAATCAAATAATGCAACAGCACTATGAGTACCACGAAATCTTGCGTTTATTGGGAAAGGTAAGGGTAGAAGTTTTCGGGGAATAATTCCAATATGAAAACTTTGTTGACTTAAAGGAATATTATAATATAAAATAAATAAATATAAATTACTTATTTACTTCATCTGATTCATCCATAAAATAGTTAGTAATAGAATCACTTGAACTACTGTGCATCCAATGAGGGCAAAGATCCCCTTTTTCAAAGTTACATTCCCTTAAAAAATTAATTTTTAATTAATTAAAATTCTTTACAATGATGGAGGAAAGGCTAAGGAAGCATCAACAGAATTAGCATTAGGTAAAGGTTTTAATTGTAAAAGAGAATATAATGATGGTATTAATGATGGAGTAGTAGTTGGTATTTGTTCATGACATAGCCAACCTTTAAATAAAATTGATTAAAAAATATAATTTAGGGTCAATAAAATATTAATTTAGTACTATGTACATATAATAATTTAGTTTTGTTTTATATCTAAGTTGTACATTTGTTTTTAATTTATTTAATTTTTAATTTATTATAATTTATTTACAAAACTTTGATTATATTTTGATGGTTATTAACAACTTAACATTAAAATTTTAGATAAAGTGATATTAGTTGGGGGTTTAGTTAAATAATTAAATGAATAAAAGAGGCTTAAACATTTTAATGTTTAATTCTTTTATTAAACATATTTACTATAAAAGACCAAACATTCTTTTCTCAAATATAAATATATTCAGTATTATCAACAAAGAATAATGTTTGATCAATTAATAATTCAAGGATCAACTCTTCTATTGATGGAATGGATTCAAATAATTCTACCATTCATTTTTTGCTTCTCTGTTTGTATCATCATATGTTGCGGCAAAAGTACAAAGAAACAACATAGCAAAACACAAGAAAATTTGCCTGCTTCACCGAATAAACCGGATCCTTCTACTTCGCGTTAGTTTTTCTTTTTAAAAAATAAAATAAAAATAATAATTTTTTAAGCAAAGCAAAGTCCAAAGGGATCAACATCTCCAGCAACACAAACAGCAACGAATACCCATCGTCGTCTCGGAGGAGGGCCTGGCTCAACGATAGTGCCATTTTCAAAAGAAAAAATGTTATGGTCTTCAATGATGGTAGATAAAGCTGGAGACAAGAAAAAATAGATTGATAAATATAAAATAAATAGATGATGTATAGATATATATATAACAATCAATTATTGTTTAATTAAAAAATAATTATTATTAATTATATTTCTCTTATTTTGTTAAAGAATATTTTCTTGTTGATTTATATATTTTGGTTTTAAATAAATTTAATTTAAAAAAATACCTGAATATTTAATTTCATCTAAAACAATTACTGATCCTCCGCCAGTAGCTTCTTTATCAACACGAAGAACAATAAAAGCAAACTTAAAAAATTAAATAAATATTAATTAATTAATTACTCTAAATGGTTGATTATCTGCTGTATCTACTTCAACTGTTAAAGGTCCAGGAACTAAAATTAAAAAATATTTTCCAATTCTTTTACTATTAAATACCATCTTCTTCATTAAGATAAACACAAGATAAGGGCATATTATCTATCGATAATGTACATATTTGTGCTTGCACTCCAGGACTTGTCCAAAATCTAAAAATTAAATTTAAAATTTAAAATAAAAAAAAACTTAAAGCTAAGTGAAGATGAACTTTGAGTACAGGGAACTAAAACTGAACGTAATTGGGGAAAGGGCAATTCAGCTATTGGATCAATATATTGAAAATAAAATTGGCCATTAGGTTTAGATTTTGTTTTAACAAATTGTTCCCATAAATATGTCCCTTCTCCAATTGACCAATGAGAGGTACTATGAATATTTTCAATACTTGAATTTGTTGTAAAATCAAACCAAAGACATTCCTTTTATAAAAAATAATAAAAATATATAATTAAATATATTTATATATTTAATATTTTTAATTAATTAAATAATATAACATATTTAATTTTATTTAATTTCTTTTTATTTACCTTAAATTGTTCTTTATTTCCGTCTTCATTTCCACAATTTAAATCAGAAGTTGTCATTATTGGTCTTCTTTGATGTATCCATCTAGTTGTTTGTATAGCATCAAATATTGGTGGTTTATCTATAAAAATAAATTAATTCTCTCTTTTTATTATTTAATTAAAATAAAAGGAAAAACTTAACATAAAATCCACACAAAGCAGCTTCATATTTAATTTTATTTAATAAAATAAAAGAAAAAATTATTGGATCATTTAATTTAATTGCTCTTAATGCAAGTCTAAATGGTTGAGATTGTTGCCTAATTTCTACTTGACATATACCATTTGGCTTAAAAAAATGGCAATCAATTAATGGTCGTTCAATTACTGTTAAATGACCATGACTTTAAATTTAAAAAATTAAATTAATAAATATAATTTAATTCTTTTTAAATAAAATAAATATTAATTTAATTTATTTAAAAAATTATTTTACGTAGGATTTACTCTAAGAATAATAACTTCAATTCTTGCATTATTATATAGCCAATATCTTTAAATAAATAAATAATTTTTAAATTAAAAAAAAAAAGTTTTTTTTCTTAACTCAAAAGAAAGAATTCCTGTTGTAATTTGACAAGAAATTGGAGCACTTATTAATGTTGCATAATTTGGTTCTTTTGTTGAATTACCAGCAAAAGCAAAATAAGTACCTATTTTAGGATGAGAATTTCCTGGTCCAACTTGTAAAGGAAATGATTGATCATTAATTTTTTTAAAAAGATAAAAATCGCTGTTGTCAAGTAATCCATCAGAGGGAGCATTTTCCCATAAACAATTTGTAGAAAAATCACAATTTAATTGAGAGGAAATATCAATATATTTATCCATTAATTGTTCTTTATTTTATTTTAATTATTTAAATAATAATTTCCATACTTTTAACACAAAATTCTCCATTTTCATTTGCTGGTTTTATACCTAAATAATATTCTAAATAATTTAATTCTTTTTGAAAATATTGTTGTTGTGTAAATTGAAAATTAATTAAAATTAAATAAAAAAAGAAATTTTTCATAATAAATTAATTGATCTTTAAATAAAATTTAAAAAACTTTAAAGGTAAAATAAAATTTAAATTTTAATTAAATTATTGATGTAAGAGAATATTAATTACTTATATAATAAAAATATATATTAAATATTTAAAATAATTATAATCAAAATTATCGAGAAAAAATATTTTTAATATAAGCTAAATATTTTTATTTATTTATTTATATTGTTAACTATATTTAAGCGGGAATTAAAAACAGGAATAATCTAAATTGTTTATTTTTACTTATAATATAAATTAATAATTAAAACAATTAAAATATAATTTCCTTTTTTTATTAATTAATTATTTAAATAAATTAATTATGAGGAATTTATATTACCATCTACTCTTTGTTGATGACAAAAAATGTAAAAAAATGACTGAGATGACCTACATATTTTGATAATTAATTAATTACATATTAAAAATTATAAAAACATTTGTAAATACAATAATTTAATTATATATTTAATTACAACAAACAAAATAAAACATTAAAATAAAATAATTAAACATTTATATATATATATATATTATAACAACAACAATACATAATTATTTATTTATTTATATTTATTTATTTATTTATTTTCTATTTTACTTCTATATTTCTTTACACCATTTTATAGTTGTCACTTAGATTAGATGAAGATTTTAATTTACCTAAAAATATATTTAATTAAAATTTAATTAATTAATAAAAACAAACTTGAAGAATCAGAACTTGCTGGAGTTGCCATATAATTAACTTGAAGTTCAATTACTTCATTCCTTTCCCGTTTCATCTGTTTGTACTTCTTGACATGGAAGACAATAGTAACAACGACACTAAACAAAAAAGAAAGGCCACAACAACAAATGAACACCAACACAATTGTAAGTGCACCAACAGCAGCTGCAGCTTCACCATCAGCACTTAAATCTTCTGCAACGTCCATGTTGTTAAAAATTGTTGTTTATAAAATGAACAATATTTGAATAATTTAAACTAAATTATTCGTCTTTTTATAGTATAAATTTATTCAATAAAGAATTATTATTTAAAGAAATAATAATAAAACAATGTAAATATTTAATTTTATTTACAAATATTTATTTTTTTAACTTTACTTATTTTCTAGTTTTTTTTTACTTATTTCTTTTAATTGTTAATTTAATATTTAATTGTAAATTATTCTATAAGCATAATTTTTAAATAATATTTTAATTAAAATTATTTAAAATTTAAATTTAAAAAAAACTTTTATTTTATTTTTATTTTTTTTTTTCTGTTTTTATTTTATTTATTTATATTATTAAAAAATCCATACTATGACAGTTTTGTTTTTCTTTATTTTTATTTTCTTATTTCCTTTGCCATATGGGAAATTTTTGCACTTTTTAAATAAATATAATTTCTTTTAAATATATTGGCAAAGTAGAGAACAACAAAGAAATGAATAAACTTTAAAAAAAAAAAGAAGCTATATAAAATATTTAACCTTATCCAAAATTAGAAAATATTAATTATATGTATATATATTAATTCATTAAATTATTTTTTTATTATATATAATTTCATTTTTTTTAAAAATTAATTTTCTATTAAAATATTTATATATATATATAAGTAAATAGTTAAATATAAAAATATATCCTTTAAATATATATTCCTTATGGCCAAAATGAAAAGATGGGCATAAAAAAAGCTTTTTTTTTCTTTCTTTTATTCTTTGCCAACAATTTGTCCCATCCTTTTTTCTCGTCTATTTCCTTTTTGTGACAAATTTATCAATAAATAAATAAATATTTTTATTTTTTTTTTTTTAAATTATTTCTAAATAAATAAATAAATATTTATATATAATTAATTAATTTCTAAATTTAATTTAATTTAATTCAAAAAGAAAAGGGGATCTAATGGTAATATTCTTTAATTAATTAAATATTATTGTTATTATTTATTACCAATAAAAAATATAATAATATAATACATGTTTAGTAATTTTATTTATTTTAAAAGAATTATTAAATTTATTTAAATTAAATAATTAAATAAAATAAAATATTTTATTGGTAATTAAATAATTTAATGTTTATTTATTAATCTATTTAAATATATATTTAAAAGGTATTTTTAATTATTTGTTTTTCTTTTAAAACCTTTTATTTATTAGAAAATTATTTTTTTTAATATAAAATTAATTTATTTAGTTTTTTTTAGAAGTTATTTAAAAAAAAAATAATTATTATTTATTATTTAATAATTTAATCATTATTAATTAATTATTTTATTTTTTTTTCTTTTAAATAATTTTTTTATTAAATAATCTCAATTTTTTAATTTTTCTGTCCTTATGTATTTTTTTTTCTCCATATTTTTCAGGATAAAAAAAAGTTTTGTTTTATATTAAAAGATGGAACGGCTTTTTCTGCAAATTTTTTAATTAATAATTTTTTGTTCTTCTTTTTTCTTTTAAAAATAATATTTTGTTTGGGAATTAATTTAAAATCTCTTTTAATATTCCAAAAATATAAATTAAACAATATGTTTGTTTAAATATTCAAAATTAATCTTTAAATAATTAATTGTTTCAAAATAAATATTATTTTAAAATAAAAAAGAAAAATTGTCCACTAAAAGATTTTGTAAAAAAAGTTAAGTTAATGCCGAACTTTTTAACACTTTCTTTTTTATTTATTATATTCTGTTATCATTTATTCTTCTTATTTTTCTTTTTATTTCCTTCCCCTTTTATAAAACTATTTTCTTCTTTTTCATACCATTTTTACTCAAAAAGAACTAAAAAAAAAAGATTCACGTAGTTTTTTTTTAAAGCTTTTCCTTCTAAATATTTATTTTTTAAAGTTTTTATATTTTCCGATTATTTTTTTGTTAATAAATATTTATCATTTTTTGTAAAAATAAAATTTTAAATTATATTTTTAATTATTTTTTGTTATTCTAAGAAAAATTAAAATTTTTTTAAATTAATTTAAAATTTTTGATTTTTCATAAAAAAAAAATATTTAATTTTATTTTTATAAACAATTTTTTTTTATTTAAAAATAATTGCCCAGTGTCTTTTTGTTGCCCCCAGCAATTAATTTAACAAAAAAAAAAGAAAAAGCTGCTTGAAAATGTTTACTTTTTATATGTCGAAGTAGTACATATGTACATATTTAATGAATAAATAAATAAATAAAAGAAGTGTAGAGAATATTATTTTTATTTTTGGCAAATATATAAAAGCATTAAATGAAAACAAAAAAAATTTTTAAGTGTCACCAAAAAGTCAACAAAAACAATATATTATTTACTTTAAAAGAAAATAATTTAAATTTAGGAATATGTACATAGTATATATATAGCCATTATTTATTTAATATACTTTTGAAAAATAAGAAGAGTTTTTATTTAAATAAATAAAACTCTTTTAAATAGATTAAATACTTTAAAAAAAAAAAAGAAAATTAATTAGGAAAATATTTTTTGATATTTTTTTTTCTTAATTTTGTTCTTTTTTTTTTACTAGATTTAATAAAAATAATTAAATTTAAGTTAATTTTGAAACAATTTTAAAATTATTAATTTAATTATTTTGTCAAAAAAATATATAAATTAATTACCTTAGAAATTCACTTCTTTCCTAATTAATTAGATAAAATGGCTAATATCTTCTCTTTATGAAATTTTCAATTTAATGAATATTTAAACCTAAACAACCCAATTCATCGACATTAATTTGATCAAATAAATATTTTTTAGAATTTTGATTTAATTTATATGTATTAATATAAATTGTATTTTTTTTTCAAAAGATTACCATTAGATCCAAGTATTTTTTTAAAATTTTTAAAAAATTTAAATCTCTTCTTCATTTCCTTCTCTTCTTCTTCTTCTTTTCTTCTCTCATAAAATTTATTAATTAAAAATGCATGTTAAATACTTACAGCATAGCAGTCACGGTACTGTCCAATTATTATTAATGCCATTAAGTGCTGGATTAATTAATTCCGAGAATAAAACAAAGTAAATTACTTATTTTTAATATATTTTTCGAAAACATTCTTAAAATTTATAAATAATTTACTTTTCTAATTAAAATGTATTTTTTTTTTTAATAATAGCAATCCTGAAGATGAATTTGAATCTGAGCCAATTCCATTACCTATTCAATCTTTTTTATGGCGTCAAACAAAGTAAATTAAAAATATTTATGTATATAAAATAATATATTTTAATTATAGTCCATTTCTTGGATCAAGAATTAATAAACTTCAAGATGCTTCATGTGTTGTAACTATAAATAATTGTAAATAAATTAAAAAATATTTTAGACATTTGAACGTGTAATTGTTCAAAATATATTACATGGATTAAGTCCAAGCCTCTCAGAAGCAATTGCTTCAATTTCCCGATGGAATCTTGTACGGACATCATTTCCACATATTATTCAATGTTCAGCTACTTTAATGACAGAAAGGGCAGAAGAAGATGAAAGTTTAGCAATAAGTACTTCGTTAATTAAAATGCTTTATATTCTTCATTGGCTTTTAATTGACGCTAGCATTGAATGGTTAGTCTATTTTGTCATGACATTTTGTCTTTCTATGATTGTAGAAAAACAAAGTTATAATATACTAGAGAATTAAAGAAATCGAGGCAATAGAAGTGAGAGAAAAAAATTAGAAAAAGAGAATGAATGCTCACTTGCAATCTATTTCTTTTTTACATTGCATCAAGAAATATTTGAAATAATTTCTGAAAGTGCTTTTCTTTTCGTGCCCATTTAGCCTTGCGCTCGGGCAGTACAGCGTCCTATGAGGCTTAGCCGAGGAGCTGTTATTGCTGATTGAAAACTTTTACCAATTGCCCGCCTTGACCTGCGAAAGCAGTGTCTTGTGCAATTTTTGGACGCCTGAAAAAGGCAAAAAATTTCCTTGTGCATAGAGTTGTGAATTTTTAGTTGTGAAAAAAATTATTTTCTAAAGTAAATTTTATCTCGTTATATGTAGTTTAAACAATGAACTTACATCTTCTTCATTTAATTGTAATGGTTGTTTAAATGTTCGTCAACTTACATATCCAATTTCTTCTATCCAATTATTTGTTTATTTGCTTGCTCCTCTATTTCATGTTATACATGAGGAGGAAATTGAAGGTCATATTCGGTTGGAAAGTGGTTTACAACTTTGGAATGCTCTCTGGCAACAACGACTTCCTGAACTTCTTTGTTTCTCTGCACCTGTAAAGCAACGACGTAATCAGTTACCTCTTCTAGATACTACAACATTGCCTTCATGGACAAGACGGACGCAAAGGTAAATAAAAATTTAAAAATTTTATAAAATTATTATTTAAAAATCAACCAACCTTCTTTATTTTTAATACGACTAAAATCCTTTATTAAAGTACTGCTGTTGATCAAGGCATTTATATTGGTGAAAAGTCAACACTTGCATCTTCTGCATTTGCCCCATTTGTTAGTGTTAGAAGACCTTCACAGATCCCTCCATCTTCATCAATTTATAGCGGAACTGTTATGAAAGATGTTCAGTCAAAACAGCAAACTTTTGAAGAATTATCTTCTTTACCTACAATACCACCTCCAAAACCACCACGGACTGATTTAAATGTATTGCAGGAGTTAGAAATACAAAAGAAGAACAAATTAGACATTGAACAACCAACAACCACCTATTCTCAAAGTATAGACTTATTTTAAAAATTATCAGTAATTTTAATTAATTTAAATGTTTACATACGTATTTAATACTCTAATAATTTAGCTTTTGGGATTGTTCGAAGTGTAAGTGACTACAAATCTGCTGCTGCAGAACAACAAAATCAACTAGAAAACATTTTTAAAAAATCAAGAACAACTTCAAATGCCTTCAATTCAACTGCAAGTGTTGAAAACTCCCCAGATTCTCTACCTGAAGATATTAGTTCTATCGGAATTCAAAAAATGGATGACCTTTTTCATTATTCCGAGGATGGAGGTTTTAGTACATTTAATTTGTCATTGAGTGGTGGAGTTATTGCACCAATTGTTAAAATGAATGAAATATATTCTGGTGCTTCAATCGATAGTGAATCAGTAGATGGAATTAATTCAGAAAAACAAAAAGGAATTGACAAACATAAAGATACCGCGGCGAAATTAAGTTCTACTATAGCACAAACTATAACAAAATCTTCACTTCGAACATTGGTTTATTTTAAAATTTAGATTATTTTAATAAAATTTTTATTTATTTATTAACATTTGTATTTTTTAAAGGTTTGCAATTTATCTGGAGATGATAGCACATCTCAATCTAGTCAACAGACAGTTATTTCTCGTCCAGTTATACAAACTCAACAAATAATTAAACAACAAAAATATTCTTCCGTTACTCCAAAATTGTCAAAAATAATTACAAAACGCTCAGATTCAGAGATGAGTACTGGGGTTGGTGAAAAATCAGCAGGGGATTCCCCGTTTCCTTCATCAACAACTTCATTAGCAGCAGATCCTCATGATGCTAATTATTTGGATATTGCAGTTCTTCGTTGTTTATTAATTAAAAATTGGTCAGAGAGAGGAATATTTTGGGCTGTACGTTATTTATTAAATCGATTGATATCAATGCGTCAATATAGATGTTTACATGAAGGAAAATTTCGATCAAGGTTAGAATATAATTGCCCCTTTTGGAAATATATTTTTAGACATATTTTTATGTGAATTATTTTACTCCTTTTTTTTTAACTATTGTAAGATTATTTAATTAGTTATTCCTTTATTTAGATGCAACTCAGACACTGCTGCAAACAGAAAATCTTCTAAGAATGAAAACGCAACCATCGAATCTGTAAATTATTTTATTATGGAGTAAATTAACCCCCCACTAGTATTGAGTTCCGTTCTTTTTAATAATTTATTTTTAAATTAGGTTTATGAAAAATAAATTACTTTTTTTTTACCTTTTAATATTATTTTTTTCCCCACATTAAGCAATACTTAACATGGGCTGATTTACAACAGGAAAATACTTCAAAAACTTATGAAACACCAGACATTTCTACTCAACAATTACAAGAACAACAACAACAATCACCAATTATGCCGAAAATTGAACGTCGAAAATCATTATTAGGAATAAAACGTACTACTGTTGCTGAACAAAAACAAACCTCAGATATTTCTAAACAAAAAGAAGAACAACAAAGTTATTTAATACCAAAATTAGATAATGAAAATCGTAGGCGAAGAATTTCTGCAAATACTTTACCTATTAAATCAACAAAAAAGGTTATTGAGTTTAATTTATAGAAGAAAAAAAATTATTTTAAATTATTTTTTAATTTTTAGAAATTTGAATTTCTTTTTTTTCTTTTTAGGTTTCCCGAACAGAAATGTCTTCTGGCTGTTTATCTATATTTAATAGAAGCCGTAGCGAACCAACGCTATTTTCACGTTCCTTCGATATAATTAGAAAAAGCTTTATATTTCCCTCTCAAACTACTCAAGACAAATTTTCTCCACCATCAAACATTCATCGAAAATATTCACAATTCTTTCCTGAAGCAATTGGGAGTGGTCCTTTTATTGAAAGAAATGGTCATTTATCTATTATAGCTTTACTTAAAACACTTGAAGCATTAATGGAACGTTGTTCAGCTGTTCGAGTATCTGAGGTTTTTTTTCTTTTTCTTTTTTTTTTTTTAACTTTTTTTAGGTTGTATTAAATATCTGTGATATTTTACTAAATATACCAAATATGGAGAGTATTAACCTTTTCTTCAAAAATATTTTAAATATTTTACATCGTGTTTGTCTTCAATTAGGTTGTCCAAATGGTTGTAATGAAGGAAGCATTAAATGCCCACAAGCAGATTTTTTAAGAATTAAATTGAGAAATTTAATTGTCCAAATGCATAAAATTAAGTATAAATTAATAAATTAAAGTCCTAATTAATTTTAAATTTAGTTCTAAACTCCTATCTGAACTTCTCTGTCAATTAGTTAAATGTACACCTATAACTCAAATGGTTGACACCCTACATGCATTAACTATTTTTTGTCGGACTTGTCCATCATTTAATCGGTTAAATAGGCGTACCATTAATGAAAAAAGTAATAAATAAATAATTTGGTTATTTTAAATTATTTTTATAGTTCAACCTTTCACTAAAACAAATACTTCACAAATTCCTCCAACATATAAAAATAATTTTAATGAATCATCTGGAGGTATTGAAAGTTTTTTAATGAATGCTATTTTTGGGCCTTTACTTTCAAAATTAACTGCTTGTTCTACAGAATTATGGCAACCTGAAAATATGAGTTTTGCACAAGATGTTAGAATGTTAATAGCTTATACTTTTGAAAAACATGGAAATCCATTGAGACGATATGCTTTAGTAATTTTTATTTAAATATTAATAAGAAAAAATATTTCTATATTAAAAATTATTTTCTAAAATATAAAAACATTTCTTAGAGTGCAATGTCTGCAAAAACTTTAAATCGTATTGGTTCAGCTCGTTCTCCATGGAATGAACCACAAATACCTCCTAAAACTTCTACAACAACAATAACATTAACTACAACAAATAAAAATAATAATAATAAAACAATAAATAATACACAAGTATTATCACTTGCCCCAGCAAGAGAATATGCAGCATCATTAAGACGTGGTCTTTTTAGAAAACGTGAATGGATGCAAACAACTTTAACTAAAGATGAATTAACTGGTTCTTGTGGGGCTGATAGTGATGGAGGTGGAACAATTCATGGTGGATTTGATTCAACACATTCTACACCACCCTTAAAAATTCATCCTTCTACATCTATGGATGATTCTTCTATTGGAAGTCCTCAACCTCAATTAGTTTCTTTAGCACCAAAAAAAAGAGGAGGAAAATGTTCGTCAACAAATAAAAGTAATGGTGCAACTGGAAGATTATTTGGCCTTCTTAAAGGGGTAAATAATTGCTTAAATTAAAAAATACTCAAAATAAAGCAATTATAATTCTAAATTAATTTTCTAGGCTCGACATGGCACTACAAGTTCTGAACAAACTGTTATTAATTTGGGTGATGATGAAGGTTCATTAAATGCAATATCTGATGAACAACAACATCAACAGCAGACTACAACCTTCGTGGTAGAAGATGACAGAGAAAGTTCATTAGGTGGTGGAGGTTCTTTAGATGCTGGTAGTTTGGGAAAAGGAAAATCTTCTAATGTTGGTTTTCTTAATCTATCAACACCTCCAAATAGATTAGCAGCTCCAAAAGCTCATTTTGGAATGGAAAATGATGAAAATAAAAATTATGATCAAACAAATGTTCGACAAAATATACCTAATTTTTTACCTCAAAGGAAATTTGTTCAGGTTTTTAATTTGATTAAGCATTAATTATTTTTCTTTAACTAGATTAAGGAAATTAGATCGGGAGCAGCACGTTTTGCATTTATTTTAGAAAACAGTAGACCCGGGACTTTTCCTGATTCTCCCTTAATCGCTGCACTTCCTGAATTGAAGTCTACAGTACTTTCAAGGTTACAATATTTTTTAATTTATTAATGGTTATTTTTACGGAAATAGTTTCTAGTAGTATTCGGATTTTAATATTTATCTAAAATAAATAAATTTATTTTGTAGAGCTGTTTTATTGCTTGAATGTATTCATTTTGTTCATCGTTGCAATCACGGTGGATGGCCAGATTGGATTAGAAAGTTTTTAAATTAAGATATTTTGTATTATTTATTTTTTAGTGGAATGTCTACGCCTGGTCGATTATTTACTTCATCAGCAACAGGAAGTGGGGTTGGTGCTGTTCCTCA
Source organism: Meloidogyne graminicola (assembly GCA_036172905.1). Classification (NCBI taxonomy): domain Eukaryota; kingdom Metazoa; phylum Nematoda; class Chromadorea; order Rhabditida; family Meloidogynidae; genus Meloidogyne; species Meloidogyne graminicola. Next base: position 806,962 of record JARPZY010000016.1, on the reverse strand, counting down.
AACACCACTTCAACCACAAAGTTCAATTCGTATAGGAGGTGGAGTTGGAGCTTCTCGAAAGACTGCTTTAATGCAACGAGCTCTTGGAAGAACTTTCTATTCTTGGGCTTTTCAATTGGGTATTCGCCTTCAACGACAATTAGATTTAGAAATTGATGTAAAAAGTAGTGCTGAAATTAAGCGTTTAAAATTAATGGATGAATTAGAGGATTTTTTAGATGATGGAACAGTAAATGACAATAATGGAGATAAGGACGGTAAATATTTTTATTAGCAAGTTATTTTAATTTTTTCCCCACTTTAATAGAAAAATTAATGGGGACTGCATTTCCTATAGCTTTACAATTAATGGTTTGTATGCTTTTACAACAAATAACTTCATTTCTTCGTGAAACTTTTCAATTATTACCACGTAATAGACAACTCTCTCAAAAAGCTAATAATGTTGCTTCTAGTGGATGGGAGCGTTTACAGGTTAATTATTAAAATATAAATAATTCCCTTATTAATTTAGTCCAATCGTCGTTTGTCTATTTTATCAAATACGTTTAATCCATTACAACAACAACATTTAGATGTTACTAGTGGTTCAGTTCATTCAATTAATGAATTACATCCTGAACGTCGTATTAGTTACTCAACAGCAGATGATGAAAACTCCCCTAGAGGATCACATGATTTAATAGGTGAAGAACAAAATCAACAACTTATTCAACAACAACAATTTTTGGACAAAACAGGGAAAGGTAAATTATTATAGTTTATTTGATGTATTGCTTTTTTGCAATATTTTTTTAAAGCTTAATGCTGATTTGCTTAATTTAAATATATTTTTCAATAATTTTGATAATTATTTATTTACATTTAAATTAAATCGAAACACAGAAAAATTGTTAAATTCACAAATTCATTCTTCTCCTTTTTCAACTCAAATAACCTATCCTTCATCCTTTTCATCTACTTTTCTTCGATTTGCCTCTCGTTCAAGACTTTTCGGAAAGACTGAATATTCCCCATTAAATCAACATGAAATAAATTTAAAAACAACATTATTATTACCTTCTAAAAATGAAAAAATAGAACAAAATAATATGGGTAATCTTCAACGAAGGAATTGTTTAAGTGAAGAAAGAAAATATCCTTTTTTAATTGAAAAGTCAAGAAATGAAAAAAGTAGGAGAAGTGCAGGAGGAGGTTCTGGAAGCAGTCAAAGCAGGTCTAGATCAGGTTTTGAAACAACAAAAAATTAAACAACACTTTGCTTTCTTCTATTTTGTCCTTTAAATCTGTCTCTTTTTATTATTTTTTTTAAATATTTATTTTTTTCTTAATTTCCTTTTTATTTTCTTTTTCCTTTCTTTTTTCCTTTCCTTTATTCTTTATTTGTTTTAATTTAATTTTTAGTTCGCAGATTAGCCCAAGGCAGACAACGTCTTCTCAAAAAAAGTTCTCCTTCTTCTGGTGTGATTGCTCAACAACAAACACCTCCCCCTAGTGCTTCTTCTGTTATAGATTCAACTTCTTCTACTTTTGCTCATTCCAATACAAATAGATCATTTAGAGAATCTTTTAGGTTTAAATATCTAAATATTTATTTAAGTTGGATAATTTTAGAATAAGGAAATCTTCAAAAAGTGCTCATCCTTCTACAACAACAACAGTAGAGGCTTCTGATTTACCAGAAGCAATAAATTCTGAATCAGGTTATTTAAATTTACAATTAATTATTTTCTGTTGTTCGCAAATATGAAAGGAAAAATGGGGGGTAAAATAGGATATTTATTTGGGACTTTTTGCTTTCGATATTCGCTTAAATTTTTATATTTTTTGCTTGCTTAAAAATTGATTTCAGTTTATTTTAATTTTTTTATGGAAAAATTTAAATTTTTGACGATTATTTTTATTGCTTTTTTAATCTAACTATTTTTTGCTTTTTCTTCTCTAGCCTCATTAGTACGACGTGCTACAGCTGATGATGATCCTTTAATAGTAGATAAAGTAAGGCAACAACGTATGGTTTCATTTGCACATCGTCGTCGTAGAACAACTTCATTTAGAAGTAGAGTAACTCGTTCTTTAATCCCCCGCCATTCAATGCGTATAGGGCGTGAACCAACACAAAAAGAAGACTACTTGGAAGAGGATGAAAATATTATTTTATCAAATTCTGAAGACATTCCTTCTACCTCTGACCAGAAGACATCTCCTTCTACAACCAATCAAGGTCCTTCCCGTTCTCCTATTTTTATGCTTAGTATGGCCCAAAAAGGTGTTTGTTGTTTTGCTTTCTGTTTGTCTTTTTTTATTGTTTTCTAGAATATTTTGAGTTTATTTTTAAGGGTCTCATCTTAAACCTTCATTAGATGGACAACAATCACAACAAAATAATCAACCTCCTCCTCATTCACCAGAATGTTTATCGTCTGGAACTGCTACTAATTCAAATTTACAGAAGGAACAAGCAGATGAAGATGACGAAGAGGAAATGATTAGAAATATGCCTTGGTTAAAGGTTTTTTTGAATAAATTATTTAATTTAGTTATTTTCAGACTCTTTTGGCATTTTGTCAACGTTTTGGATTTTCGTGTGCTCATGAGAATTTTTGTTCTAAATGGTGTTTTGAAAGGATATATAGGTTAGAAATTATTTTCTAATAATTTAATTAAAAAATTGTTTTTAAAGGCAATGTTCTCGTCTTATAGAAGCTTTATCAATTATTTATGGACAGCAATCAGTTGAAAATCGTATTGATAGACGTCAACAATATATTGAAAAATGGCAAAATATTCAACATAATGCTCAGGTTAATTTGTCTTTTATTCAATATAAATTAAATATATAAACATGTATATTGAAATAAAATTATCAAATTATTATTCTTTTTATTTTTGAATTTTATTTACAGAAAAGACATTCCTCTAACCCTCCCCGAAGAGAGAGTGCCAATGTACGTCAAAGTGGCGTCGATCGAATGCCATTGGCTTTAAGAGGCTTAATTATCGAAAAATTAATGGAAATTGAGGAGATTAAATCTAAAAAGTCAGATGTAAATTTAATGTTTTTAATAATTTTTTAAATAATTTTCAAAGGAAATGGAAGCAATAGCTGAACCTAAAGAACTTAGACAACAAAAAACTTCACCTATTTTTGAAATGTTAAGAATACAATTATTGGGACTTGTTCATTCACCTCTTTCTTCGGTTCTTAAAAGTATTGTTTTATTAAAAGGAGAACAACTTGCACCTGTTGTTCCTATTGCATGGACATTACTTACTAGAATAGAAGATGCTAATTTGATAGCAACAGCAGGTTTTTTTTATTAATGGAATATATTATTTTTGTTTAATCGTTTTAGCAGCCTTTTTTATTTGTTGTGCAATTAAATGCCCTCAAGAATGTAATGCATTAATGTCTTCTGATCTTTCTTCTTCTGACCCATCGATTCGTACATTGGCTATAAAACGTTTTTATGTTTTATGGCGTCAACGATTTCATGTTTGGTTAAATTTGGAAGAGGGAGCACAACTTTTGTTTAAAGTAAATACAAGAGGCTCTTTTTAGGTAATAATACAATTAAAATAGGTTCCTCCACCAAGTATTGATTTTACACTTCCTTCACCCTCAATCGGCCAAAGTCAAGTACCTGTAATTGATCCACCATGGATGCCTCCATTGAAAACAAAAATTGAAGAATTATCTTTAAAAGAAGAAGAACAATCAACTACTCAAACAATTATGACAATGACTAGAACGAGAAGAAAACAAAAGCAGGAAATGGTTAGAAAAGCTTTACGTAGAGCTGAGGAAAAGCAAAGAGAATTACGAGAACAATTTCCTCTTAGAGCAACGGCTGTTGTTCTACAAGTAAAAAGAAAATTTTATCTAAATTTTATTTGTTTATTAAAGGTTGATTTTATTAAAAATATTTTTTTTATTTTCTAGGCAGCTTATGAACCAGCTCTTTTCCAACATCAACAATTAATAATCCAAGCAGATTCTGCTACTTCTAGTGGAACAATTGTTGGTGATGAATCTACTATTGCAGATGCATCACTTACCCTTCCTACACGTCAAATAGCAATACCAGTTGCGCAACCTTTATTTCCTTCTTCAATACTAGCAGTTGTGCCAACAATTGTGGAATTATTAGATGACCCTCAAGTTGATAATGGAGGAGTTTCAGGTTATTTTTTATTTCAAATTTTTACATTATATTTTCATATCTTTTTATTTTCCTCCCTAATTTCCTTCTATTTTTAGCAAAATATTTTAAAAATATTTAATATTAAAATAACAGTTGGAGAAACTTGCCGTAATATTATTTGGAATTGTCTAGTTGAAGATACTTCTCTGTTTCTTCGTCACTTTTTTGAAAAATTTACAAATCGTGACAAACAAGTTTATTTACTCGTATATTTAAATGAATTACTATTTTTTAAGAAACAAATGCTTGCTCTTCTTCGTCGTCTTGTCCTTCGTTTTCGCCCTTTACCTCCACAGACTGCTCATACTATTTTAAATGCTTTATTAGGTCTTGTAATGTTTTATGTAAGAACACCTGGAGGAAATGTTGGGGGAAATGAAGGAAGTGAAATTGAGGGAAATGGCCGTTCTTTGGCATTAGCATTAAGTGTTTGTTGGTTAATTGTCCCTTATGTCCATGGACTTTATTTCAAAGACTTGAAGCAAACGCTGAAAAAAGAACAATGTGATCAAGCTATTATGATTACTGCTAATTTACCTAGTGCTAAAAAGGTAAAGGATATATTAAATATTGTTTAAAATACTTTAATTATGTTGATAAATTTAGGTATTAGTTCATGGTCTTCCTTCTAATCAATTACAAGGTGTTGGATATAGTGGAATTCCTGCACAATTTCCTATACTTGAAGAAACACAATTTCAACATTTAATTACTGAATCTTTAAACTTTTTTGGTATTGAAGAAAATAACAAACAACAACAACAGTATTATCTTTATGATCCAAAAACTTTTGTTTTGCATAATCCAAATTCTTATGTTCGGTTAGTTTTTATTTTTTAAATGAATTTTTAAAATTTATTTAAGTGATTTTTATTTCTTTCATCGTTCATTTTATCCTCAATTACAACTTTTACGTCTTAACAGTCAAAATGCTGAACAACGTATTAGAGAACACGCATTTTATCAAAAACTTATTGAAACAGGCAAAGTACTTCTTACACATAGTAAATACTTTCTTTATATTTAATTATTTAATTTTAATAAGATGCTCTTCGTCATTCACCTGAATCAGTTGTCCCTCAAAGAATATTTTTTCTTCATGATGAATTTACCCATTTACCATCATTTCCTCGTAAAGCTGTTGAATCTTGTTTTGGAATGTATCAAGGTCTTTGGGGTGATGAATTACAAACAATGGATGCTTTACATAAATTCTCTTGGGCAAATGTAAAAAATTTAATTAAATAATTTTAAAAAATATTGTTTTTTAAATAGTTAATGTCAAATATGTTTGAAAAAATGGAAAATGTTTTTATGTTTGGTGATCTTCATTTATTTATTAATGTAATTAATGGTGTTATGGTAATTTAATTATAATTTTTTATATTTATTTATTTAGATAATTCATTGTGAAGATGTTTTAATCCTTCGTCGATGTATGGCAGCGTATTTAACAATGAGTATTCATTTTCAATCTCTTTTTGCTATTCAAGGCTTTTTTCTAATTATGCCAACAATATTACGTTGTTATTGGTAATTGAATTTAAAAATTATATAAAAATATTAATTTTTTAAAGTCAACGTCAACCAAATCGTCTTTTTACTCAAGTAGTAGAATTTGTTTGTAAACAATTTTATATTCTACATAGAAAACCTTTTTTACTACAAATGTAATATTTTTTAAATATTAATTTGATTTATAAAATTTAAAAAAAAAAGGTTTGGTTCAGTAGCAGATATTTTGGATCAAAATGATAATGATTTAGAAGCTAATCCAATGAAAATTAAATCAAAATATTTATTTACACTTTTACTTGCCATGGAAAAAATGCTTGAACCAATGGATCAATTACAAATTTTAAGGTAATTTTTAAATAAAAAATAATAAATTAATTAAATTTAAAAGTATTCTTCCTTATTCAACACCTTTACAAGCATTAGATTTGTGTTATAAAGATGAACCAAATACTTTTAATATTCTTACTGATGCAATGGCTAGTTGTGTGTAAGTTTTTAATTAAAATTTAATTAAAATAAATTTAAAGAACAATTTGTGCTTTTGCACCAGAAACTCGTCGTAGTTATCAAATGTTACTTTGTATGCAATCAATACTTCCACATCTTTTATTATATATGGAAGAAGAAAGTAATAATTCAACAACTTCTAATTTAACTAAAAATGGAGGTATTGGAGGAAATAATCGTCCAAATAGTGGAGGAATAATAAATAATTCTTATTCTGTTATTAAACATGAATTAGCTGCTTTTGCAACACTTGGTGTTGAAATGCGCGCATTAGCAAATAGTTGTGATGTATTAGCTAGAGGGCCAACAAGATCTCTTGATTTTTTGGCAACAAGTAGTAATGGTGGTATTACTTCTAATGGTAAATAATTAATTATTAATAAATATTTTTAATTAAATTAATTAATTTAAGCATTTTCTTCAAATGTCCGTGAATGTAAAAGCCGTTCATTTTTAGCATCAAATGAACGTGCTGATTCTCCTCAATTTTTTGATCCTCCAACAATTATAGATGATGAAACAAGTAAACAACAACAACCACCAAATACTGGTCAAAGTCATTCATCTGGAGGTGGTGGTGGAATAATAAATAATAATAATAATAATATTGGAAAATCTAAATTAACAATAGCTGGTTGGGCAGATTCTGGAATAACAACAGACATAGAAATTCATAAAGAACAATTTAGAGGACCTAGAGATGCGTTAGTTTTTTGATAAAATTTAATTTATTTTTAATATATATATTTTTTTTTATTAATTTTTTTTTAATTTTAAGGTTATTAACTCTTTGTGCAATGTTTATCCATCGTGGAACAATTCGTCTAAAAGAACTTTCAAAACTTTTAGCCTTAAATACTGGTCAATCATCTTCTGAACATTCTTTACGAATACCTGAATTACTTGATCATCGTTGTCATTCAAAAATTAGTGAAGTAGCTGTTGCTTTACTTAAATTAGCACCTTATGATGCCCAAACACTTACATGTAATGGATTACGTGATTATTTTAGTTATGTTCTTCCAATTGTTGATTGGTCTGTAGAAACTAATAGGTATTATTATTATTTATTTATTTTAATTAATTTAGATCATCAATTAATGTTATTCTTCGACGATTAGATAAAACTATTGTTAAAATTGCTAAAAGACAATCTATGAGACGTATTGCTGCTAATTGGGAAGCTGTTAGTTGTTGGTTAACTGGACTACATAAAACTTTATTATATTCTCCACATATTGCTCATTTACATTCTTTGAAGGTTAAATAAATGTTTTTTTTTTCTTATTTAAATATTTTTTAGACAATAACTTTACTTTGTCTTCGTTTAACACTTGGAGATACATTAGGCCCTATTGAAGAATCATTTACAGGTCCTCAACAGCCTCATATTTCTACACCTGTTTATTCGCATACTGTTTTAAATGCTCATATTCCTCCATCGAATTTTCGTTCTGTTGCATTGAAACTTTTTACTATTTGGGCAGAAAGTCAACGATTGGGACATTTTGGAGCAGTTATTCTGATTAACATTAAAAATAAAAAATTTTTTTTTAGCAAGCATTTTCATTGGAATTAATTTCTACACCCGAGGCAATAGGTCCATTGGCTGAACGTCCAGAAGCATTGTTCTGCCAATTTTTAATCCCAATGTTTTTGCGTGCAGCAATACCTGGAAAAGGTTTTTAGAAATACTTGGGAAAAATTAAAGGATATTTTATTAGTTAAAAATAATTAAAAATCTCTCTTTTTTTGTTTATTTTAACTTAAAATTTTTTTCAGAATCGCCTAAATTTCAATCCAAAGATTTACATTTTTGTCTAAATTTGCTTCAACTAGCTATTTGCCCTCCTCTTGTGTCTAAACAAAGCGTTGTTCCAATGGCAGTAAGTGGAAGTAGTTTAGCTACCTCTTTAATGCGTGAAAGTACTGGAGGTGGAAGGGAAGGAGGTATTTGTGTAAATGCAGTTAGTGGAGGTGGGGGTTATAGACAAGGTTCTGTTTCTGTAACAGAAAAGGGAGGATTTTCTGCAACCGTTTCAACAGCTAGAATTGTTAGAGATTCTGTTGCTTTGGCTGTTATTTTAGGTATATAAATTACTATTTATTTTAATTATTTTATTTTTAGCTATTAAAGCAATTGTTATAAGTTTTCAAAAACAGTTAACTGTTACTCATTGGCTTAGAATTTCTCGAATTGGTTAATATTTAAAATAATATTTTATTTTCATAAAGTCAGAGAAATGATTGCTAAAAAATGTGGTGGATCTATCCTTATTAATTTCATTGAATTTATAATTTGTTCTAATTTACCTATTTCTGAAATGCTTCAACCTTTAATGCAAATTCGGTTAAGTCAAAGACCAGCAAATGATTTAGATGCTTCTTGGCAATCAGAAATGCGTGAACGTTTATTTACTTTTAAACAATTAAAAGGAGAAGAATTTTCATTTAATTTAACACAAAATATGAATAAACAATTCTCTACGTCCTTTAATATTTTTAATCAATTACAAATACTTCGTAAAGAATTAATTTTATTACGAGAAGATTTTGCTAATAGAAGTTTAGGTAAATATTTAATAAAAATTAATTTGCATTTAAACAGAAATTCCTCGTTCACATACTCCAACAATTGGTGGGGAAATTCATTCTGATTCTGGAAGTTCAGGAACTGGTACCCGAGAATCTCGTCGGTTAAGTTCTTCTGCTGCATTAGGAAAACTCCGTTGGATTCAGCCAAGTCGAACTACTGGAGGAGATGAAAAAAATATAAAAAAGTGTCTTTCTAATCAACAACAGGAAAATAATACAACAATTGTTGAAATGGAAGAAACAATTGGAGATGAAGGAATTGATAATACTACTATCCCAACTACTTCAAGTGAAATTAAATTAAAAAAGTCATTTTTTTTTACTTTTCTAGTTCAACATAAAGTGAGCAAAAGTCCTTCACTACCATTTAGTGTTAGAAGTTCAATGCTTCGTGTCAGTGGTATTCGGCGAAAAGCACCACCAACGCGTCATCCAAGTGCTGATTCATCTACAACAACATCCACAGGTTTAGCGAAAATCACAAGCAAAGTTGAAATGAGGGAAGTTAGCCATGAATTAGGAAGACGGACAAAATCATTAAGAAGGTAATTTAATTGTAATAATTTATTTACTTATATATTTTTAAGCCCGGGAGGGAGATTTGCTGTTTCAATTGGAGAAGAATCTTCTTCACCTGTAACAGGCAGGAATGATCTAACAGAATTCTCAACACCTTCACAAAGTTCTATGGCTCATGAGAATGAACGACCAAGAGGTTTTTGAAAAATTAAAAATAATTAGACAATTTGTTTTTTATTTAGTTGTCTCGTTTTCGACACCTAGACGTAGCAGTGTATCAGAAACAATCAGTGAAGCAGATTCAGAAACAGAATTTTATATAACTTCTACTAAACACTTAATTTAATATTTTAAATAATTTTATTAATAGAAAATTGCTCCAGAATGTTGTGTTTACTAGAAAATAAGATGTTTAGGTTAATAAAATTATTCTAAAAAATTAAAAAAGGGCTGGGAATCTAAAAAAAGTGCTCGAAGATAATTTCTTTTTGATTTATTCGTGAGGCCAAATCACCCAATTGTCGAAGAGCTTCCATTCATTTTGGATGATTTATTGGTGCCCATTCACTATCAATAAGAGACAAAACTGAATGCTATCTCCTTATCTAACACTTGATTTGTCTCATAAAGAAAATAGCAACGCTAAATATTATTATTTAAAATTCCAATAATAAATAAACTACCCAATAGAATCAGAAAAGTCAAGATTTGAAGTATGCTCAAATTCAAATGTAAAGTCCTTTAAAATAATAAAAACGAATAAATAAAAAATGTTCAAATAACCTCTTGTTTGTTTGGTAAAATTATCTCAACAAATCCAACAGGAAAACTTCCTTTCTCTCCTGCTGCTTTGGATTCACCACTCATCCATTCATTATTTATTTTTTTGTTAATATAAATTAATTCATTTGCAGAAAAATTTAATTCTCCAGGATATTCACTTCTAAAATTATTTAAATTATTAAAGTTAAAGAAGTAACCTGAAATCATAAAGAGCTTTACAATAAAGTCTGTCCTTACTCATTCATAAAAAATAGAAATTTACTTTGAAACTGTAATGCAATTTTGAAAGAATTCAAACAAGGATTATTATTTTTTAAATTTTCGCATCCAATCGTCTTTTCAAATTTTTCGTTCTCAAACAAATAAAAATTTGTCTGCTTCTTTTTTATATTCTATTTCTCTGTTTTGAAAAGTTTTGAGTTGATGCACAGCGGGTTAACTATATGGGCAGACAGGACATAGCCAAAGAAACCCATTTATTCGCAGAACGACCTGTTTATTCGCGAAACTGTCTAAATAAGCGCAAATAATAATCGCGATAAATTGCAAAAGGTCAAAAGCAGAAGGGTCAGTAAAGGGAGATCTCTCTCTTTTGTGAGAGAAAATATTAGGGACATGAAATCCGAGAAATCCTCGGTCAAATTTTTTTTAATTTTGCGGAGTAGTAGTCCCATATCTAAAGTATATTTTTGCAAATTTTAAGCAAGTAATAGTTTAAACTGGCTGAGTTATGCCTTCTCAAATATTGACCAAACCTGTTCTATTTTTGGCCATAACTTTCTTCAAATTTGTCCAATTACTTTAATTTTGGTTTTATTCGACTCAGCGTGAAAAGTTCAACAATTTTATGGAAATTTTTTACACATATTATGATGAACGGACATTTAGTATGATGGACGGATATTTGTACCATTAAAAAAGGTTTCCCCTATCCAAATTTTTTCAAACTTTGCAAGAGAGTAGCTCTATACCTATAATACAATCCTGCAAAATTTGAAGAAAAAATAAAAAATTTTTTAGGAGTTATGGGTGTTTAAAAATGGACCAAAATTTAGCTATTTTTGGTCATAACCTTCTTCAAAGTAGTCTGATCTCTTTTATTTTGGTCTTAATCGATTCAAAAATCAAGAATCTACTTAGAACGATGTAACTCCATTTCTTCCAGTAAAACAACTCTCTAATTGCTCGAGGGTAGCGCATTTATGTAGTTTGCTATAGAAAAAATTTCCAAATTATAGACAAATTTTTTGATTTTTTTCCAGAACAATCTTAAGACTATAATCTATGAAATGTATTTACAAAATTAAAATCGTATTACGCAAACTCGAGATATTAAATTTTAAAGTTGGTAACCTCATTTTTTGGAAAAATTGAAACGAGAGTAGTGCTTAAAACAAGAGAGTCATTTATAGAAAGAGAGAAAAGCTAGAGAAGTGGCTATGTCCGCGTTAACCCGCTGTGTTGATGTTAGTATTTTTAAGATTTTTTCTTTGAAATTTTATTTACCTATTTCTTTTCCAATTTTCAAACGTAAATACGTCTCTAGATAGTCACCTTTTAGTCTCAGAACAATTTATTTTATATTAACTTGATTTTTTAGCTAAAGATTATTTTCTGGTTTTTTAATTGTTTATTTAATGGCCAATTCTTTGACAGATCGTGTTTCGAATGAGGTTATTTTTAATAATTCGTTTTAAATTAAAATTTTAAAATTATAGTTTATCACAGTTAGAGGATTAAATGGAGAACAAAAACTCCCTCTTTTACGTGATGGGACTTTACTATTGTCATTTCTTGAATCTGCCTTTCCAGGGGCTTGTGGTTTGCGGTACAGAGATTCTTCTGGTATGACTACTGTTGTTCCGTAAGATACTGGGAATTAATGAATACTTTTATTTTCAATAGATTTTTTGGCATTGAAAATTCTTTTGGATGTCCATACGATGGCTGGAATAATAAGGAATTGGAAGTAATCTATAAAGGTTATTTTTTACAATTTATTAATTTAGATTAAAATTTTGACTTTATTTCATAGCTAAAGTCTATTAAAATCTAATTTCCAGATCACAGAGCAAGTCCGTTTGCCATGGTAGAAGGTAATTTTATTATCTGACAAATTTAAAGCTTAATAGAAATTTAAATGTTTAACAATAAAAGAAAATTCAAACAAATAGCTAATCTTTTAATTTTGAGGTAATCTTCCGACGTCCGAGGAAACGGACAAATTTTGTTTCTATATACCAGAAGAAACTGGAGTTAAATCATGTGTAACAGCAGTAACAACAAATCTTCTGGCAACGTTCAGACATGGGCCGCATGAGAGTTTAAGGCTTAATGATACAGTCAAGGTTATTTCAAATGTCAATTCAACCTCCTTCAATACAATTGTTCGGTCAATCAGTGAAGATGTGGATTGTGTTATTTTAAAATGTGAAGACAAAGTTGTCGATAGAGGACCTCGAATTTCTACATTGGTACGACGTGGTCAGCCTTTAATACTCATTGGACGAGGAAATAATGATGGCAGAGTTGGAAATATAAAGGGAAATGTTTACGAGGATTTTGGTCAATTTATAAGTTATTTTAATTTTAATATTTGTTAATTAAGTAAAATATTTAGCTTTTGGTGAGAAATGTTGTGGTCCGTTTCTAATTGGAACAATTCACTCAACGCATGGGGATTCTGGTGCTGGAGTTTTTAGTCCTGAGGGATTAGTCGGAATCAATATAGGCTATATGCTTTTTCCTCCACATGATCACACTACTGCTATAGATGGTGCTGCGCACTTCCAGTCTCGTAATATAATGATACATGGATCTCACTTGTTTTCTTTTGTTGAGGTTTGCTTATTTTACAGTCGTGATTTAGTCTTATTTATAAATTTTTAGAAGATTGAGGCTGAAGACAAACATAAAGTTTTTCCTGGTGGAGCCTTTGGTTGAACCATTTGACGAACAATTTTATTTATGACTTTATACTTTGATCTTTTGTTTTTTTGTTATAGTTGATCTCGTGCCTTTAAAGTAAAAAATATATTAAAATATAATTTTTATTGAGAATAAATTTGATTTGTTTTAAATTATTTGATGAATAGTTTTCATTACTTAAAAATTTTTCAAAAAAGTGCTAGTTCACAATAATTTCTTTTATTTTTCGCAAATCTGAAGAGCAATTCTTTAACAATTAAAAATGGAAGAAGAATTTGTTGATAATGTTTCTGATTCTCAAGCCCCTTTGCTTGAAATTGCGGATCAACCAACTAGAGAATTTCTTGAATTATTTACTAAATTAGATCCAACAATAAATGGAGAAATAATTGAAAAGGCATGGAAACAATATGATACAATTGGTCAACAAATTATTCTTGAGGTTTTTTTTTAATTTTTTGATTAATGAACGTTCTTAGGGAAATCCTTCTGTTTGGATGAGTTGTGCTTTTTTTACTTCTGTTTGGAAATCTACTCCAATTGGACATCAAGAATTAATTTGTCACTATTCTTTGTTAAAACTGATTGAATTATCTCAAGTTAGTGTTTTGGATTTCTTTGATAAATTAAATAAATGGACTGACATGATTTTGGCTTCACGCCGTCTAATTGATTATTCTAACAAAGTTCAATCAAATTTAGCAGTTTCTTCTGTAATTTTCAAAAAACTTTTTCCAATCTTTCGTTGTGTTTTTGCACCTCCAAAATATATAACTTCAGAAAAACATTTAACTAGTGCAGAATTATTTGAATTTATTTGGCTTTTCTTTATTGCCATGAGAAGTTATCTTTAATGAATTTAATTTTAATATTTATTTTTTCAGAACAATTACCTTTTAATAATGAAGATTTGATGAATTCATTTAATTTACTTCTTTGTATTGTTGACTATGTTTATCATGCAATTTCTATTTCACGATTTAAAAATAATTTAAATTCAGATTTTGGTATTTAATTTTAATTTTTATAATTATTTTTTTAGTTCGTTCTCATACTAATAGTGAAAAAAACTCCTCTTGAAAGTCTTTGTGAATTGTTTGAAGGAGCTTCCCTTGATGCAAAACATTTAAGTATTCACTGGTTAACTCCTAAATTATTAAAACTTGTTATTGAAGACTTAATTCCTTTTGATATTATTGAAGATAAATTTAATAATTTTACAGCAATTAGGTAAATATTTAATTAATTTTTTTATTTACTTAAATAATAGAAAATCTTTTGAACAACTTTATGAACGAAAAATGTTAGCACGTGCTGAAGTTGATGAAAGAATTTTTTTAAGACCATTATTGGGTGATAGCGATATTGCCTTCTCTGATGAATTTGAAGGTATCTAATTTTTGATTTTATTAAAATAAGGTCTTAATTGTTTTTTTAATTCTTATTTTAATCAAAACTCTTTTTATTTTTAAATTAAGTTAAGATTTATTTATATTTTTAGCTAAAGCAACTTCTGTATTGTTTGGAGACAATAAACATTTAGTTGATACTGATTTTCTAATTAAATTTAGTTCACAAAATTGTTTAGCTAAATTATCTGGATTAAAAAAGGTTCAACCTCCTGCTGAAGGAAAGTCTTATATGATTACACCTGATGTATTTAATAATTTTTAATTTACTTAAATTATTATTTTTTAGACTGTTTGCCAAAATAGTGCATTCCATTCTGAAATGAAACAATCTGAAAGAATGCAAAAAATATTAACTTTATTTAAATCTGAAGGAAAAATTTTTAATTTTGATTTTATTGATTGTCAAGGAAATCCACGAGAATATATTTCTGAACAAGGTTATTTTAATTATTTTTAAACATTTTTATTTAATTTTTTTAAATTTAGTTTATTTATTTGGCCAAAAATTTGCTGCAAAGTTTAGGAATGAAGAGAATGAAAGAAACTGTTTAGTCAATACTGAAATAACTTCAAAAATTGAAACATACATTTCTGATGTTTTTAATTAAATTTAATTAAATATTTTTAAATAATTCTTTAGATTGAAACTTTATTTTATTTTCTTCTCCAGAAAATTCTAATTTATGACCAGGAAAGAGCTTTAGCAATGGGAGTAGAAATGAATATTGATTTAATGGTATAATATATATTTATAATTTAATTTAATTTTTAGGCAATATTACAAAGTTCTGTACTTATTTCAATATTTATTTGTTCAACAGATTTAATTCTTTGGGTCAATGATGATATACGAACATTTAAATGGGTAGCAGAATTATTTGTTGATAATGTTGCTCCTATTGAATTTTATTTAATTTTTGAATTAGTTGTTAGATCTGATACTTCTTTGAGTAGAGAAATGATTAAACATTTAAATCAGGTTTATTATTATTTAAAATTATTATTATTAAATATTTTAATTAAATTTTAGGTAGAAGAATGTGTATTAGAAGAACTTGCTTGGTTATCAGATTCACCAATTTGGATAGCTTTAAAGAATTGTCGTTCTGTTGACCAATTTGGTGAAAGTTCAGCAGTTCCAAGCTCACAAATTCTTTCAAAATTTTCTGGCAATTTACAGCGAAATAAATCTGATTTACCTTCACAAATTATTGATTTCTTTAAAAAGGTTAATTAAAAAATTAATTTTTTGAATCTTTTTAGGTTTATCATTTATCTTCTATTCGTTTAACTGATTTATTTGAACGTTTAAGAATTGTTGATGATATTACACGTAGAAAAATTTGGACCATTTTTGAGGTAAAAATATTTATTTAAATAATAATTTTTTATTTTTTTAGCATGTTTTTCGTACAAATATTTCCTTATTAAAAGATAGACATTTGGATCAAATATTAATGTGTTGTATTTATATTATTACAAAAGTATGTTCTCTTAAAACAACATTTCAGGATATTATGTAAATTAATAATTAATTTTTATTGATTAATTTATTTTTATTTAGTTTTCATTATCGTCATCAACCACAAGCATCTAATCGTATTTTTAGAGATGTTCTTATGCAAAATAATCCTGAAGGGAAAAGTGGAGATATTGATGTTGAACAGATTGAACGTGATGATTTAATAAGGTTTAATAATTTTTGTAGTTAATATAAAAGTTTTATTGCTAAAATTTTTAATAATTTATTATATTATATTTAGTTTTTATAACAAAATATTTGTACCACTTGTTGAAGAATTTGTAAAAAAATTATATCCATCCGGAACAGAAAGCAAAGAAGTAAAAAATAATATTAAAATTATATTAAAATTAATTAATTTTTTAGAATTTAGTTCCATTAACTCCAATGCCAAAAACTTCAATAAATCCTTTATCACCCAGAAAAATTATTGGTGATAGAATTAACATTATTCCTTTATCTCAATATTCTCAAACAATTGCTAGACATCGTTCAACAAGAAGATATGATTTCTTTAAATCTCCTTCAAAGGTTTTGAATAATTTCTTTTTTTTTTTTAATATTTTATTAATTTTATAGGAAATAAGAAATATTAATGCAATGATTAATAGAGGAGGAAATAATATATCAGGAAATGGTGGACAAACATCTTCTTATTTTAGTTACCAATAAATTATGGAGAAGGAATCTTATTTTCTTTTTTAATTTTGTACTATTTTTTTTCCTCATACTTTAGCCAAATATTTTTTTTTTAAACTTTAATTTTTATATAATATTTTTTATAAAAACAATTTTAACAATAACCACAAGATCTTTCACAAAATAATTTCATAAATCTAGATCCTCCATCACATTCTCCATTTTTTGCCCAATAACCACAAAAATGATTTTTATCATTACATTTAATTTTTTGAATATCTATTAAATTATTTAAAAATTAATTTAAAAATTATTTAAAAAATTAATTACCAATTTCTGAACGTTCTTCTCTATCACAAAATCCACATGATTTTCTACAATAATGATTCATATATTTTGCAGAATGTATACAATGCCCTAATTTCTCCCACATTTCACAATGAGCATTTAAATCAATACATTCATTATTTTCTTCTTCAATTATTTTACTCATTCCTTTATTTTTCTTTCCAAAAGCTAAAAAAATAATTTTTTTTTTTAATAAAAATTAAATTTAAAAAATTTTTTATTACATTTTTTATTTTCTCCATCTGTTCTTCCGTGTGTTGACCAAATTGAAAGAGTAATAAATTTTCTTGATATACCACCACTCCTATTAGATAATAATTCTTTTGATGTTTTTTGTTGTCTTTCTTTTGCTCCTATTCTAATTTTTTGTTTTTTATTATTATTTATTGTTGTTGTACTACTTTCTTCTTTTTCTTCTTCTTCTTCTTTTCCTTCAATTGTTGTTGTTTCTTCTTCAATTATTTCTTCAGTTGTTGTTTCTTCATTAATTGAAGTAGTTGTTGTTGTTGTTGCTGTAGATGTTAAATAATTTTCTGAAGTTATTTCTTCTGAACAAAAAATAAGTTAAATTTATTAATTAAAATAAAAAATTATAAAATTTATTAAAAATAATTATTTTTTATTTAAAAATAATTTAAAATTATTAATTAATTTTTTTAAATATTTGAATTATAATCTTTACCATTTTCATCTGTTGATTTTTCTTCTTCTTCTTCTTCCTCTTCTTGTTTTGTTGTTTCTATTATTGTTGTTGTTGTAGTATCTGTTGTTGTTGTTATTATTTTATTTGTTGTTGATTCAATAATATCAGAACAACGATAAAGTTTGTTAATCATAAATAAGAATATTTAATAATATTTTATTTATTTTTAAACTAACCTTTTGTGAATCAATTTCACTCAATTTATATCTAAAAATATAAAATAAATATATTTTAAAAATTATTTAAACCTTTGACCAATTTCAGCATCTTTTTTCTTCTAAATTAATTAATTAAATTATATTTTATTTACTTACTGGTACAATAGTTGCTCTCCCATTACGAGAAAATGCCAATTTATGGTAATGCATAACAGAATCATAATCATATGGCATATTTAATGGATCTATAATTTTTCGGGGATATTTCTCAAAATTACGCATCATTCCTGGACGAATATTTTCTTCTTCAATTTCAACAAAATCATCACGGTCAGTACGTGAATGTTCGTGAAAGAATCCAAGGGCATGCATTAACTAAATAAATTAAATTTTTAAATTTAATTAATTAATTTATAATTAATTAAATTAATTTATTTATTTATAGTTATTTTTAAATTAAATTAAAAATAAATAAAAAAATATTATTTAAATTTATTTCCTTTCTTTTCAATTAATTTTTAATAAATTAATTAATTTAATTTTAAAAATTAAATTAAAACTTCATGTGCAATTATTCCTTTAGAAAAACATTTATCAACTTCTAAAGAAACTGTTTGATTACCACCTGCACGTCCAACATATGAAGAACAACTAAAGAATTAATTTAAATTTAAATTAAATTAATTATTTAAAATACCCAAATGCATTATTTCTTTTTATATAAATAAAATCTTGATCATTTTCTTGTTTAGGTACAAATCTTATACAAGTTTTTCCTTTATATTCATCAAAAGCACTAGCAATTGAAGCTCTTTGACTATAATTAATTAAATAATATTTATAAAAGTTTAAAAATTAATTTTTTTTTTAAATTTGTCAATTAATTTTTAATAAAAAATATTTATATTTAAATATATTGTTTTATTTAAATAATATTATTTATTTTATTTAAATAATTCTTAAATATTAAAATTAATTAATTAATTTAATTATTTAATACTTTGTATTCATTCCTTGTTCTAATACATAAGGAACTTTACCATTTAACCATAATTTGTCTGAATATGTTTGTGTATTTAAAGCACTGTAATACTATTTAAAATAAATAAATTAATTAATTAAAATTTAAATTTAACTAACAGGTTTTCCAAATAAAAAAGAATCTTCTCCTTCATTTTTTTGATCAAATAATAATTCTTCATTAAGTAAATCACCATTATTTGGATTTATTCCCAAAATATCCCCTTTTTTTAAATATTTTTTTAAAATTATTTTTTAATTATTTTAAACCTTCAAAAAGTTCATTATTTAAAATTTCATTTAATTCATTTTCATTTGGTTTTTTAACTAAAATTAATTAATTAATTTAAAAATATTTTTATTTATTAAATAATTTTAATTAATTAAATTAATTTTTTTTTAAATTTAATTAAAATAATATTTTATTTAAATAATTTACTAGGTATTCTAAATGCTAATTCAAAATCTTCAGGTAATAAATAATGTTCAGCAAAACCTTTAATTTTAATTAATTAATTAATTATATTTAATTAATTAATTTAACTGTCATATTCTTTTCTTTCAATATTGTAAAGCCTTAATTCTGAAATTGATATTGACAAAATATTTGTTAAAATTGAAGAAAAAATAAATAAAATAATAATTAATTTATAATTAATTAAATTAATAAAAACCCGATTAAAATAAATAAACATTTAAATAATAATTATTTTTTACCTTTTAAATTAAAATTAAAATTAATTAATTAATTATTTATAATAAAAATAATTTATAAAATAGAAAGTCTTTTTTTTAATTTTAAAAATATTATTTACTTTCATTTTTTAAGCTTTTTTAAATTAACAAAAGAATTATTATATATATCTCTTTACTAGTTTTTAATTTCTTTTATTTTCTTTTCAAGTATTGAGTAAAATATAAGTGAGGAAAGAGGTAAAAGGGAAGAATAAATAAAATATGTATTTGTTGGATTGGTGGTCATTTTGCGCAAAACAAAAATAGATTCTTGGAAGAAAAAAAAAAGAGAAATTTGTCCTTTGATTTAAAAAAAAAATTTTTTTTCTTTAAAAATATATTGGACAATAGAATAAAAATAATTAAATAATTAAATTAATTATTTTAAATATTATTTTTATTAAATTTAAAATAAAAAAATATTTAAATTAATTAAATATAAATAAATAATTAATTAATTAATTTAATTTTTTCCAACATCCAATTAAATATAAATATTCTTCATTTTCTAATTTTTCTCTATTTGGTGCATAAATATTTCTAAAATTATTAGAAAATATTTTAATCCAGAAAGGAGCCTTAAATAAATTAAAATAATTTAATTAATTAAATAAAAACTTTTTTAAGTAATAATTCATATCTTGCAGAAGTTTTTTCTATTCCATTAAGGACTTGTTTATTTATTTTTGTTAAAGGTGAAATAAGTTTTAATTTTGATTGTTTAGCATATTCTAATGTTAATTTTAACTAAATTAATTTAATTTAAATTTAAATTTAAATTAACTCCTTTAGTTGTTCTAATATCTGCCCAACATAAATAACCTCCTTTTTTAAGTACTCTTTTAATTAAAAATTAAATTAAATAAAAATTAAATTTAATAATTAATTAAATAAATAAATAAAATATTTAAATTATTTATTTCAAAATAAATTAAATTTTCTTTTAATTAATTTAATTAAATTAATTATAATTACCTATTAACTTCATAAAAGAATTTCTTTTCTCCTTTTTCTCCATAACAATGACTACTTTCAATATTTAATATTAAATCAAAATAACAATTATTAAATGGTAAATATTCTGCTTTACCATAAATAACATTAATTCCTTTAATTAAATTATTAATTGGTGGGGGATGTTTATCTAATCCATATAATAAATTAATTTCTGGATGAGAACTTTAAATTAAATTAAAATAAATAATTAATTTATTTATTTACTTTTTTATCCAATTTAATCCACCTCCAGGTCCACAACCAACTTCCAATAATTTTAAATTATTTAATGAATTATATAAAGGACATTTTGATAAAGTAATTTCATAAAGAAGGCAATGAGCACGTAAAGCATTTCCTTCTATATTTTTAGGAAAATATTCAATAGAATTAATTAATTTTAAAGAAAAATTGTTTTGTCTAAAAATTTAAATTTTAAAAATTAAATTTCAAATTTTTTTACAATTTATTTTCTTCTTCTTCATCGTCTGAATAACCAAAATTAAAAAAATAAATATTAAAAATATTTTTTTTTTGTAAAATTCCAAGTAAAGGATAAAGTAATAAATTATTAAATAATTGAATCCATAAATAATTAATTAATTTAAATAATTTTTTTAAAATAATTAAAAAACTCATTTTATTTAAAATAATTTTCTTTTTTTAAATTAAGAGAAAAAAAATAAAATTATTAAAATAAAATGCGCATTATTTTCGGACATCTTTATTTATTAAATAATTTTTTCTTTGATAAAATTTATTGATATAAATAAAAAGTAAATTAATTAATTAAATTAATTGTGTAATAAATATGAACAAAAAAAAGAAAAAGAAAATTTTTTTTTAATTAATTAATTAATTTGTTTTAATTAAATTAAAAAAGGTAATTTTAATTTTAATTTAAATAATTAAATATTTTTTTTTAAATATTGATTAATTTATTTTTTTTTTAACCTTTTTTTTTTTTATTTAAAAATATTTTTTTTATTGTTTCCTTGACAACAAATAAATCCTTAAAAAATAAATATTTTCTTTAAATATTTATTTATTTAAAATTAACAATTATTATGTTTTTCCTGTTCTTTTATTATTTTTTAATTTTATTCACGCAATATTTTATTTAAAAAAAAATATTTAAATAATTAATATTCTAATAATTTTTTAATAAAAAAATTAAAATAATTTTATAATGGAAGAAAAAATTTTAAAGAAAAATAATTTAATTAATCAAAATTTATCAAATAAACAATTAAATAATTCAAAACAAATAATTTATCAAAGAAGAAATAATTCAAAACAAAAATATAAACAACAAGTATTAAAATCTAATATTTTTACAAAAACTCAATTAAATAATGGACGTTGGCCAAATAAATTATTAAATGATGGAAGAAATACTTCATGTATTAGGTTATTAAATAATTAAATTAATTAATTATTTATTTATTTATTTAATTAAATAATTAATTTAATTTAAATTAAAAAAGATTATTTGATTCAAATTCAACACCTAAACAATTGGAATGGCAAAAACAAAGACGTGTTCAAACACGTCAAACAGCTATGAATTCTAATGGAGTTTTGGGTGGACCAAAAATTGTACAAAAACATGCAGAAATGAGAGCATATTTATTACATTGTCAAAGGGTTTAATTAATTTAAATTTAATTAATTTAATTTAATTTAAAGGTATTAACAGCACGTTCTAGGTATTTTTTTTTTTAATTTAAATTTAAAAAAAATAAAAGATTGGATACTGGACTTAATAATTGTAAAAAATCAACAAATGGACATTCATTAACTTCTTCTTCAATTAGGTCATCTCCTTCAATTGATGGTAGTTGGCCACAAACAATTGAAGAATTAACAAATAAAATAAAAACAATTAGAGCAAATTCAGTACCTGCTAATGGAAGGAAAAAAATTATAACGGTTAAAGAATTAAATTAAAAAATAAAGGAGAGAGAGGGAAGAGGAAATTTTATTTAAATAAATAATTAATTTAAATTAATTTTAAAATAAATCTTTTAATTTATTTATAAAAATTAATTTCCTCTTTTCTCTTTTTTTTTTTTTTTTTTTTTATTAAAAAATAATTATTTAAATATAAATTAATTAAAATAATTTAAAGGAATCTGAAAAACAATTAAAAGAAGAAAATAAAAAATTATTAGAACGTATTGTTCAAATAAGTACACGTTCCTCTTCAGCTTACCAAAACAATACGAAAAGAAAATTAAATTAATTAATTAATTTAATTTTTTTAATTTAATGTTTAAATTTAATAAAATTTTAATTTTTATGTTTAATTTTAAATAATAATATTAATTAATTATAAATTTATTTATTTTAATTTAATTAAAAATTATATTTAATCAAAAACAATTTAAAAATATTTATTCTATACTACACAGAAATTAAAGAAAAAAAAAGAATATTTAAATAAAATAATAAATTGTTTTAATTTTTATATTTTTTTAATAATTTATATAAATATTTATAAAACATATGTAATATATAAATTAATTAATTTAAATAAAAAATGTGTATAAAAACATTTTTTATTTTGTTTTATTTAAAAGAAATGTTTGGAATGTTTTGTTTATGTTTTTAATTTGATTTAAATTTAATTTTTAAAAAATTAATTAATTATATTTTGTTGTTGTTGTTGTTTGCATTTTATTCTCTTAACTTTTTTAATTCTTCAACATGTTTACTACCTTAATATATTAAATAATTTTATTTATTTATTTATTTATTTATTTAAATTATTTAAATACTTTTAACATTATTCCCAAACTTTTTAATTAATTTTTCTTTTTCTTGTTGAGTTAATTTTTTCATCATATACTCTGAATTTGCAACTTTAAAAATTCCCTGATATTGTAAAGGATGATGATATAATATTTCTGTTTTAGGTTTTGGAGGATTATTAATTCCTAATTGAAGGTATTTACCCATTTCTTTTAATTCATTCTCCCTATTATTTCCTAAAAATTAATTAAAATAATTTAAATATTTTTTAATAAAAAATAATAATAATTTTAAAATTACCGCAGTTAATAATTTGAAGGATAATAAAAATTAAAAAAATATAAAAATATATTTTACATTCCATTTTTTTATACTTTATAAAAATTATTAAAATATTTAAATATATTTATATATACCTATATTATTTATTATTTTTTAGGAAAAAAATTTTTTACTGTTTGTTATATATTTAATCACAACAAATTAATCAAAGTAAATAATATAATAATTTTTTTAGATTAATTAATTTAAATTAAATAATTTTAAAAAAAAATTTTATTTAATAAAAATTCCTTTATTTTACCATCTCTTCTATTAAATTATTGTTCTTTTTTATTCCACTTTTTTTTTTAATTGCTAAAATCAAATAAAAAAAGAATTGAATAGTGATGACATTATGTCGCCAATTTTCTTCAATTTTGTAAAAAAAATAAAATATATTACTAATATAAAATATTTATTTACTACAACAATAATTATTAAATTAAATATTTATTTATTTATTCTATTAATTAATTCAATAAAAATAAGATAAAAAAATTAATTTTTTAATTGGTGAATCATTTAATATATAAATTTAAATGAAAGAGATGAGCAGATGTTTAAAATATTTATTTTTTATTTTTTCCCATTTTTATCCTTTTCCTTCTTCTACATATATATATTCATCCTTTTATTTTTTCATTATTCATATAGAGAATATATATAACCACAACAACAACATTTATATATTTTTTTATTTAGAATTATTTCTTTTTATTTAAATTCTTTTCTTCTTTCTTTCTATTTATTTATTATTTAATTGATGACAATCTATCCATCAGTCACTTTTTTGTTCACACTTTTTATTTTTTCAAGTGATTTTTGAAGAAGATAAATTTTTTTAATTATTAAAAATTATGCTAATAATAAATATATATTTAAATAATTATTTATATTAATTTTTTAAATAATTAAAAAATATATTTATTTATTTTTTTATTTATTTTTTACAACTTTTAAAACCCTTTTTTAAAAATTCTTTGTCCACTAAACAATATTTTTAATTTTAAAACATTTACATTTTTCCTTAACTTTTTTTTTTTATTTCAACAACCAAAAAATGGATTAGCACTAAAAAATAAAATTCAAAAATATAAAAAGTAATTCTTTAGTAAACCGTTGACTCTCCAATGGACATAAAAAATAGGGGAAAGGAGAGAAGACATTAAATGGGTAAAAAGTATATACATATATGTACATATATTTAAACTAAAAATTTTTTTTCATTTTTTCTTTTGCTCTTTATTTTAATTAAAGATTTTAAAATTAAAAATCCTTTTTTTAAAAATATTTATTTATTAAATGTTGATTTATAGATATTGTAGATTGTTGATTTATTTAATTAATTATATTATTTAATTAAATTAATTATAAATTCTTTTATTCATTTAAAATATTTTTATTTATTCATTTTTATTGTTTTATAAAACAATTTGACTAAACAATTCTTATCCTTTCCCTATTTTATTATTTTCTGCCAAATTTTTTTTTTCTCATTTTTATAAACAAAAAGCTTTATTTTTAAAAGAAAATAAAATTATTTAAAATATATTTTAAGTCTAAATGCAAATATAAATTGGGGGAAAATATTTTAAAAAAGAAAAAGTATTATATTATTATTCTACATATATTTTAATTATTTATTTATTTTTAAATAAATTAAAAATTCTTTTATTATTTAAATTTTAATATTAAATAATAATTTATGTAATATTAAAATAAATAATAAATATATTAATTAATTAATTAAATATTTTTATAAATATTTTTTGTCAAAAAAATATACCTAAATAAATGTTTAAAAAGTTAATTTAATAATTAAAAATTAAAAATAAAAAATTAAATAAATTTAAAAATAAAATAAGCACCTGTCTATAAAAGAATTATAAAAAATTATTTATTTATCTGACCAATAAATATGTACTAACTGACCAACAATAACTACTTCAATAATATTTCCTTCTTTCAAACAAAATTATTTATTTTTTTTTCTTCCTCAATTTTACCAACTTTTCTTTTTTTCTTCTTCTTTTTTAGACCACCCCTTCCCTTCAAATGTCAGTCATCTTTTTATTTTATTTACTCTAAACAAATACATATATAAAATATATTTATAGTCAATATATATTTTATTTTAAAAAATTTATTTATTTATTGTTAATTATTTTAATTTAAGTTTTATTTTAATATTAAGAATGTTTAATAAATTAAAAGCTTTTAATTAATTTAAAATAATTAAATTGTTTGTGTATTTTGATTTAATTTTATTTATCTTTGATTTTTGATTAATTACTTACTTAACATATGTTTAGATCAATGACCTTCATTCATTTATTTTATGTAGATAGTAATAAAAATAGAAAAAAATATAATAAAAAAATATGTAAACCAAAAAATTAAAAAAAATGTCCTTCTGCGTTTTAATGGAAAAAGCTACTTTTTAAAAGTATTTTGTGCTTTATTACTTTTTAATTATATAAGTAAATATAAATAATTTATTTGTAAAAATATTAATCTAAACATTTTTAAATAAAATGTTAAATTTAAATTAATTTTTAATTAAATTTATTTTAGGAATTATTTATTTTTTAATTATTTTTCAAACAATCAATATTTAGTACATATAAATAAATAAATTAATACATCTACATATGTAACAACAAAATTAGAATATTAAATAAATACTAATCTAGCTTTAACTAAATTAAATTAATTAATTAAAATGCCCAATATTCGAATAAAACAACAAAAAATAGAAAATAATAATTTAATCGATAATTCTTTACAACAAAATTCTGCTCAAATATCTGAAGAAAATATATCAATAGATGGATATTCAAATAGTATATTTGTAGCACTTTATGATTTTCAAGGTATTGGAGAAGAAAAATTGTCTTTAAAAAAAGGAGATCAGGTTTTTATTTAATTTATTATTAAATAAAAGAAAAAAATGGAAATTAATTGTTTAAAATTAATTAAAAAATTAAAATATTTTTTAAAGGTTAAACTACTTGGTTATAATAAAACAAAAGAATGGTGTGAAGTTAAATTAATTAATAGACAACAATTACATAATTTTGCAAAATTAACAAGTCCAAGTATTTCAAGTAGTCTTGGTGGTGTTGTTGGAGGAACAGGTTGTTGTAGTTCTTCTTGTTCTTCTATCGGATCAACAAATTCGGCATGTTATGGACAAATTGGTTGGGTACCTAGTCTTTATATTGCACCTGCTAATTCTATGGATAAACACAGGTTTAATTATAATAAATTTAAAATATATTTTTATGTAATTTAAATTACAATTCACTCGATTTCTAAGATTTGACATTCATCTTTCTTAAATAAAATTGTGAAAATTATTATTTAAAAATTCAATAAATTTTAAATTTAATATTAGTTGGTATCATGGAAATATAACAAGAATTGCTGCTGAACAACTTCTCAGTTCTGGTATTAATGGCTCTTTTTTAGTCAGAGAATCAGAGACTAATCCTGGACAATTTTCAATTTCACTTCGACATGAGGGAACAGTTTATCATTACAGAATTAATTGTGATGAAAATTTAAAGGTTTTTAAAATTAATTTAATTATAAAAATATATTTTAGTTATTTATTACTGATAATGCAAAGTTTAAAACACTTGGCGAATTAATTCATCATCATTCTGTTTCTGCTTCTGGATTAATTTGTAAGAAAATTATTTAATTACTTTCTGATTTGATAAAAAAAAAAGAGTCATACCCAATAGATCAACATATATTCAAATTATCTTTTTTTTGTTAATTTCTTATCTCAAACGATTTTTGATTAATATGGAGTTAATGAACTCTGTTAACAATTTTAAATATAATTTTAATTCTAATGAATAGTTTTGTATTTAAATTTTAACTATTATATTAAATATTAATTAATTTTCAGGTTCTCTTTTATATCCTGTTAATAAACGACAACCGGGAGAAGCTTATCCAGGCAGTCTTTTTTCCTTATCACCCACACAACCTGATGAATGGGAAGTCGATAGAGAACAGATTGTAATGAAGAAAAAACTTGGAATGGGCCAATATGGAGATGTTTATGAAGCCTTGTGGTTACCCTTTAATCGAACAGTTGCCGTTAAATCACTTAAAGTTTATTGTTTTTATTTAAATTAATTTAAAAACCTAGGAAGATCAAATGGCTTTACCAGATTTTCTTGCAGAAGCTGCCATATTAAAGGAACTACACCATGAAAATTTAGTTGAATTACTTGGAGTTTGTACGAGAGAGGCCCCTTACTTTATTATTTGTGATTTTATGTCACTTGGAAATCTTTTGGATTTTCTTCGTCGAAGTGAAAAAGAAGATCTTCCTTGTGAAAAACTTTTACATATTTCAACACAAGTAGCTGCCGGAATGTCTTATCTTGAATCAAGAAATTTTATTCATCGGTTCTTTATTTAAATATAATTATTTTTTAATTATATTCTTTTCTAAATTTTAAGCGATTTAGCTGCTCGGAATTGTCTAATAAACGATGATTTTATTGTCAAAGTTGCCGACTTTGGTCTTGCTAGGTTTATGACTGACGATACTTATACAGCACATGCTGGTGCAAAATTCCCAATAAAATGTATTGATTTTCTTTAAATTTATTTTCCTAAATCAAAAAATTTCAGGGACGGCGCCAGAAGGATTGGCTTATAATACTTTTAGTACAAAATCTGATGTTTGGGCATTTGGAGTACTTCTTTGGGAAATTTTTAGCTATGGATTGGCTCCATACCCTGGAGTTGAACTCAGTAGTGTTTTTGGTCTTCTTGAGAAAAGTTAATTTTTTTTTATTAAAAAATATTTTGTTTAAAAGATTTTCGATTGGAATGTCCTTCCGATTGTCCAGATTCTGTTCATCGTTTAATGCTTCAATGTTGGCAATGGTCACCTTCTGATCGACCTCGTTTTCATCATCTACATAAAAGCCTTTATTCACTTTTACAATCTGAAAAGGGGGAAACTACACCTATAGCTGAATCTTCTAATTTTGTTTTCTCACCAGGAAGGCCTGGAGAACAAACCTCTTCTTCCTCGTCTTTTTGTCCTTCCACTACTACCTGTTCAATACAGGAAGCAAATCAACAGCTTGCATTTGTAGCTGCTTCCGTTGCTAAAAAACGGGAAGCAAAACAACAAATGAGTGGAGGAATAGCAGAAGAACAGTCAAAGTTTGAATTTAAAATATATTATAAATATTTAATTATTTTCAGATTTTCTGATCCAATTGCTTGTAATATATCTCCTCGTTTACCAAATTCTTCAATTTCTTCTAGTAGTAGTGCTGCATCTCATGCACACCATCTTTTAAAGGATAGGACAGTTTCTATGGGTTGTCGTGCTTTACAACCTAGACAAGCACGTTCCTCTTCACCTGAACCTCCTCCCCCACCTCCACGACCTGACAGAAGAAAAAGACCTTCAATGGGAGCACTAACTGAACAAACAAGTTTCTCCACTTTTAGGCCAACAGAACCTGCACAATTAGTATTTATTTTATATAAATCAAAAATTAAATATTAATTTCTAGGTTGGTGGTCCTTCACCAGCAATATTTCATCATTCCTTTTCTCCTTCTCAAAATATTATTGGAGTAAAAGAAATTTGTCCAAATAATGAAATTGCCCAATCTTCTTCTTCCAAACCATTTTTTAATAATTTAAAGATTCCTACTTCATTAAATAAAAATCAAAAAATATTTGCTAGACTTCCAACTGTTCAATTTCTTCAAAAAGAAGAAGGAATTAAATCAAATAAAAATATATCTAAATTACCTACAGGAACTTTACCAAGAGGTTTTTCATTAGATATAAATGTTAAAAGAAGTGGATCTGAATTAAATTTTCCTGAGCCTTTCATAACTGATAAAAATGAAGAAAAGTGTAGTGAAGTTAAAATTGAAGGAAAAGAAAAATTAAAAAAAGAAGAAAAAGAAAAACAAGAAGAAAATAATAATAATAAATTATCAAAACTTCCTCTTCAACATTTAAAAATGAGATTAAAAAAGACAACATCAGAGAGCAGTGCTGTTCCTTCAAAACAAAATAAAGATGAAGATAATAATAGTCCATCACGTTTAGCTCGTCCAGAACCTAAACCTAGACGTTCTATTGATTCAAATGTTGAATATTGTTTAAAAAATAATCAAAAAACTGGTAATTTAAGGAAATTAAATTTTGAAAGTAATTTATTTATTTTAAAGATATTCCTTGTTCTTCAACACAACTTTTGGATTTTGAAACTGAAAAAAAAGAAAATGAACTTCATACTAAAATTAAACAATTACGCCGAGTACAGAAAATAACAATGGAAGAAGATGATAGCCAAGAAGTATTAGATAATTCTGAACAAATTGAGGAAAATGATTTGGATAAAAAAATGGCTAAAATAAATATTGGAAATAATGAAAGGTTTGTAAAATAAATATTTAAATAAAATAAAAATAAAATTTTATTTTACAATAATTTATTTATTTTCTGGTTTATTTCAAATAAAATAAATTTTTATTAATTTAAAATTTATTTTTATAGTATTGATATTCCAAAAGATCACCAAAAACAACATAAAAATATTCTTTCCAATAATGATCAACAACCTCCAAAAATGCGTCATTTAATAACACAGAAGGTTGCTCCACTTCAACATCATCGTCCATTTTCAATGCAAGCAGTATCTGAAGGAATTAATCAAGAATTTAATAAAGAAGAAGAATCAATTAATGTTGGTGGTGTTTATTTAACTTCTTCTGTTATATTTAATAAACAAAAGAATGAATTAAATAATTCAAATAATGGAAATATAAATGAAAATAAAATTGAAACAAATAAAGTTGAAAAAAATTATTCAATTTCTTCTCCCGTTAAATTTCGTCCATTTTCAACTCTTCAAAGAACTGAAAAATCAAAAGAAGGCAAAATATCCCCCCAAAATATTAAGCCAAAATGTATTGCTTTTGCCCAACCAAAATATTTGTCAAATGAAACAGAACAGCCAATTAATAAACAACAACTACCATCTATTAGAAATTCAGATCCTTTAAAATCTTGTGAAGATAATAACGAATCCCAAATATTATCTGATCGTCATTCTGCTAATTCAATAACAATTAAAAGACTTTCAAATATATTTTTAAATGAAAACTCTTCAAATTCTACAAAAGAACCTTTAGAAGAACATCATCAAACACCAATACTTGAAGATATTAATCAACAACAACAACAACAAATACCTCCAGTTAGTAAAGAATATCTTAATGAATTACATCGACAATTAAATGGTTTATTTTTTTTTTAAATTAATTTTTATAATATAATTAATTAATACACAAATTTATATTTTTTAAATAATTTTAACAGTTTGCATTCAAGAAATTAATCGAAAACCAACAGCTGGAACAGTTGCATTTCTTATTAGAACTATAGGACAACAACAAACAAAAGAAAATGTTAATAATGGTGAAGCTGATTATTTAATTCGTATTAGTGATTTATTACAACAATTTCATAATACATGCACAATTTATGCTGAAAATATTTCTCCTCATTCTAAATTTAAATTTAGGTAAAAAAATAATTAATTTATTTATTTATTTAAAGGGAATTATTAATTAAAATTGAATTGGGTATTAAACAACTTAGAACATTTATTTCAACTTTTTCTTCTTCTTCTTCGTCTTCTTTATCTAATAAATCTAATAATATTATAAATCGTTTAACAACTCCTTCTTCTACTAAAATATCAACTTCCTCCCCTAATGATCGTCAAATACTTGCTGATATGGAAATGATTATTAGACAATTAATGCAATTAGTTAATAGATAAATAAATTTTAAATATTTTTTGCCCTTTTCATATTTATTTTCTACAATTAAAATTAATTTTTTAATTTAAGGATTAAATACAAATATATTTATAATTAAATGTTTTTTAATAATTTATTAATAAAATTAATTTTAAATTAAATAATATTATTTAATCCTTTTTAATATTTAAATTTAAATTGTAGTTTTAATTTATAATTTTTTAAAATTATGTTGCAATACATTTATTTTATCAAAGTTTTTAATTGTAAAAAATAAGGGATTTTAAAGTGGAAAAAGTTTATTTTTTTTAATGAAATTTAAAAATAGTTTTATTATTATTTTCTTTTTAAATTTGAATAAATTTCCTTTTTATTTTCCCTTATTTTTTCATTTATAATTATTGTATGATTCGAAGAATTTTATTTTTTTCATTTTACATTATATTATTTATAATAAATTTTACAAAAAATAAAATTTTAAAATTTTAATTCTATTTGAAATCTAGATAAATATAACCCTTTTAGCTTAAATAATTGATAGTCTTTTAACTTTTAATTTTTCTTAATTTACTATATTTTTTATTAGATCTTTAAATTAATATGACTTCTGCTTCAAGTCCTCCACCTTCCAAAACAACTATAGGACTTATTTCTACTCTTAATTTTAACTGTATATTTTAATATTAAATATATTTCAATTATTTTTATAGATTTTTCTGATAATACTTCTGAAGGTATGGCAATAAATTTTTCAAAAAATAAAAAAGCTCAAATGGCTGCAAGAGTTTTATTTGAATTAATTCATAATTATGGTGACAATTTAAGAGAGGTTTATTTATTAAATATTTAATTTGGGTAGTAATTTTAATTAATTAAAAATATTTATTTTAAATAATATTTTTAGGGTTGGAAAAATGTTTTGGATTGTCTTTTATATTTATTACGTGCTAATTTACTTCCTTCAAAATTATTACAATTAGAAGATTTTGTTGATTCAAGAGGAATTATTTCAATTAAAGAAAAGTTTAAGCGTCCACCAATTTTACCAAAGAAGGAAGAAAGTGGATTATTTAGTTGGTTAGGTCTGAGTGTTTCTTCAATTTCAAGTGAAACAGATACAAATAAACATCAAACATCTGAAGAGGAACAAGAACTTTGCAAGGTTTATTTAAACTTTTATTATTAGAATTTATTCTTCTTATTTTAATTAACTTTTTATAGTCTGCTATATCTTTAATTGCTGAATGTCATCCAGAACAGCTAATAACTGATAGTCGTTATTTAACTACTTCAGCATTTACTGAGCTTATTAATAATATTATACATTGTTCTTTTTCTCTAGCACCAATTCAACAAAAGTCTCATTTAATTGATTCACATATTGATCAATGTAATAACCAACAAAATTATGAAAGTCAAAGAAGTCAGAGTCAAGGTATATTTTATTTAAATAGTTTAATAACAATAAATTTTAAAATTTAGATGATGATTCTATTGTTGATTTAACTTCTGCTGCTTCAGCTCTTTTATCTGAAAAACAACAAATTAAAGAAGATATTCGAGGAGATGCAAAAAATAAACATGAAGAACATTTGCAACAATATCAATTTATTTTTGAAGAGGAGGAGGATTTAGTTTTCTTATTGGAATTATTGGTTAGGGTTTTTAGATTAAATTTTTAAATTTAAAAAAAAATTCTATTTGCTATATAGGTTCGTATACTCCTGCAAAACTGTGATCGTTTAGATCAAGTTTGGCCGAAAATTATTGATTATCTACGATGGTTATTTAACGATTATTTTTCTCAAAGTAATCTAATAGCTGAACGGACAATTGTTTCAATTACTCGAATTGCCATTAGTATTGAAACAAAAACTACAACAGAATTATGGTCAAAATATTGGAAACCTTTAATACAAGCAATAGCTAGAATGTGTTGTGATTGTCGTAGATTAATAAGAAAACAAGCATTAGAAGCTTTAGGGGTAATAAAAAAATGAAAACTTTTTTTCTTTGTTTTTATTTAATTATTTTATTTAATTTTTGACTTCATTTCGTATACCTGTGTTAAATGAATTAATGCTTCCATCTGATTGGGAGGATTGTTTTGCTGAAGTTCTTTTCCCTTTATTAAGTAGATTACTTATTGGGTAAAATAATTTATTTTTTATATTTTTAATTAAATTATTAGTCCACCAATTTCTCCTATGGATCCAATTGGAATGGAAGAAGCAAGAATTAGAGCAATTCAATTAACTTGTAAAATTATTTTATGAAATCTTACACAAATTACTTGGTTTTTAATTTAATTTAAAATTAATAATTTAATTTATTTAAAAGTTTAAACTCCTTTGCTGATTTATTTTCTCACCTTTTTACATTAATGAAAAAATTTTTGGAAGAAAATACGTGTAGTGAATTACTTAAAGAAGTTATACAGGAATCATTAAAAAATTGTATTTAAAATTTTTAAAATTAATTTTTAAAAAATTTTTAATATTTAAGGTTTACTTGTTTGTGACAATTTTGGTGTTTTTGAAGGAAAATATGTTAAATTAAAAGAAGAAATTAATAATATATTTGTTATTTTATAAAATTTAATTAATTATATAAATAAAATATTTATTTAAATTATTTAATTAGGGTAAATAAAATATATTTATTTATTTAATCTTAGATAATGTTTTTTTTTAAATTTATTTTTTTTTTATTAAAAATTAAAAGATTTATTTAAGTTTATTATTAATTCAATTTAATTACCTTAAATAATTTAAAACAATTATGTAGTTGTAAATACAGGATTAATTTTTTTTTTTAAATTTTTTAAATAATTAACTTAATTTTTATTTATTTAAATATATTTTATATTTATAGGTAATTTACTTTAAAAGTGCACTTAATTTATTAATTATATTTATTTACAAAAATACTTTAATTATTTTAAAATATACTTAATATATTAAATATATTTATTTATTTCCTTTTTTTAATAATTATTATTCGTATAAATAAAAAATCAAATAATTAATAGAAAGAATATATACATATTTTTTATTAAATTATTTATTTTTAATGTCAATAATTATTATTATTTAGTCTTTTATTTATTTATTTATTTATTCACACAATTCGCGTAAATCCTCTTAACATATAAATAAATAAATAAATATTCTAAATATTTATTTAAAATAGCCTTGTCCTCAATTTTCTTTTTTAAAACATCAAAACAACTTTAAATTATATTTTTTCTCTTAAAATCTCGTTCAAGTGTAAAAAAAAAGTTTTTTAATTTAATTGTTTTGATTATTAAAAGAAAAAGGAATTTATAAAATTTATTTTTGTAAAAAAAAATAATAATTTCATTAATTCATTTTTCTTTTCTTTTATTTTTTTTTTTCAATTTAATTTTTAATAAAAAAATTCTTTTATTTTCTTTTCTACTAATAGGCTTTTATTAACAACAAAATAACTGCTGCGCGCGTTAATTCCATGCAATTTTTTTATTTTCTTTTTATATATTTTTTGTATAAAAATAATTTTAAAAATTAATTTTCTTTTTATTTTTAATTCTTTTATTTTTACTAAATAAAGAAAAACATTTATTTAAAATCAATTTTGTCCTTTTCCCATACAAAATTATTTATTTATTTTTTTATGTACATAAAATTGACAAAAAAAACATTTCCCAAAATTTTTTTTATTTTACTGCGCAAAACACAAAAATATTAATAAAAAATATAATTTTTTTTAATTCTTTTTTTTCCCAATTTTTTTTTATCAAAAGAAAATGATAAAAAAAAATAATTTTGATATTTAATTTACTTTTTATTATTTTACTAATCTTAATTTTATCATTAAAATAATTATTTCTATCTATAATAAATTCTTTTTCTCTTTTATAAATTAAAAAAAAAATAATAATTTTTTTAATATTTTAAATAATTTTGAATTCTTAATTTAAGTAAGTAATTTTCTAAGTTAAAAAAAAAATTATTTTTAGTTGACATAAATAAAATATTTTTATTAAATATTTATTTATTATTAGATATTTCATTTATTTCTTTTCATTATTTACCTTTCATTAGGGAGATTTCACACAATTAACAAATAAATAAATAAATATATTAATATTTATTTTATATTAATTATTTATTTATTAGTTTTTAAATGTAAATAAATATTAGTTAAAGGTTATTTAAAGAAGGGATAGTCTTTTCCAAAGATTATTTATTAGTGGACATAACAAAAATTTTTTTAAATTATTATTTATTTAAAGTTTATATATATTAATATTAATTTAAATAAAGTAAAAAGTAAAATCATACATAAATATTTTGTTTTATTTAAATAGTTTGTTAGTGCCAGGCTTTTAATGTTAGCGCAGATTTATTTATAATAAAATATTTATTTTTCTTTTTCCTTTTTTAGCTTCCCTTTTTCATCAATTTATGTACATTTTTGTGACCATCTCCACTTTTTATATTTTACCTTATTCGTAATAAAAAAAATCTATTGATTTTGGGGGGTTTAGTATTGTCAGCATTATTTATTATTTAATGGTTTTTTTATTTTACAAAAATGACAGTACAAACAAAAAATGTTAAATTATTTAAATTTATATAAAAATACTCTAACCTTTAAAATAATTAATTTAAAAATTAATTGGTCCGGAGAATTGAAAAAATATTTTAATTAAATAATTATTTTATATTAATTAATTTATATATTTAATTTTTATTTTAATTTTTTAAATTATTAAAAGAAGAAATTAATTATTTTGAATTTATATATTTAATTTTTATTTTAATTTTTTAAATTATTAAAAGAAGAAATTAATTATTTTGAATTTATATATTTAATTTTTATTTTAATTTTTTAAATTATTAAAAGAAGAAATTAATTATTTTGAATTTATATATTTAATTTTTATTTTAATTTTTTAAATTATTAAAAGAAGAAATTAATTATTTTGAATTTATATATTTAATTTTTATTTTAATTTTTTAAATTATTAAAAGAAGAAATTAATTATTTTGAATTTATATATTTAATTTTTATTTTAATTTTTTAAATTATTAAAAGAAGAAATTAATTATTTTGAATTTATATATTTAATTTTTATTTTAATTTTTTAAATTATTAAAAGAAGAAATTAATTATTTTGAATTTATATATTTAATTTTTATTTTAATTTTTTAAATTATTAAAAGAAGAAATTAATTATTTTGAATTTATATATTTAATTTTTATTTTAATTTTTTAAATTATTAAAAGAAGAAATTAATTATTTTGAATTTATATATTTAATTTTTATTTTAATTTTTTAAATTATTAAAAGAAGAAATTAATTATTTTGAATTTATATATTTAATTTTTATTTTAATTTTTTAAATAATTTTTTCATGAATTTCTATGTTTTTCTTTTAATTCTTTTTATTTTAATTTTATTTAAATAATTATAGAGAAGGAATGTCAGCAGAATTTCCTTCTCCCCTTTCTACTAATTTACCATCAAAACAACAACAACAACACTACTCTTTATTTAATTTATCTTCTTCTTCTACTTTAAAAACTAATGAAAATACTCAACCAAATTCCCCTTCTGATTCAGCAATTGGAACAGCATCAGATTCAACTATTCAAAATTCTCCACCTCCAAATAAACAAAAACAACAACCTATTCCACTTCCAAGAATTATTTCTCCCTCTTTATTTTCTTTTTCCTCTTCTAATAATAATAATAAAGGTATTATAATTATTTAAATTATTTATTATTTTTTTATTAAATAAAAATAAATTTAAAATTATTTTCTTTATTTAATTTTATTTTATAAATTAATTATTATTTTAATTAAGAATATAATCAAGTACCACCTAGACCACCTAAAAAATCAACAATTACAAAAAATATTTCAAATAAAAGAATAAATGGACTTTCAATTCCAATTTTAGACAAAATTATTTGTGAAAAAGATTTTGAAAAAATTATTAAAGAAACAGAAATATTCTCTTCTAAACCTGAAATTAGTCAAAAAGAAATAATTGAAAATTCTAAATTAAGTAGAGAATATATTCAAAAAGAAGAAAATGAAGAGGATAAAGAAATATTATTAAATAATGGTGGAATTATTGAAAATAAACGGTAATTAATTATTTAAAAATAAATTAAAATTTAATTATTTATTTATTTTTGTTTTAATTAAATAAAAATATTTATAAAACATTTAATTAATTTATTTATTTAGTTATTATTTATTTGATTCAATTCGACATGAATATCGTCTTTATTATTCTAAAGAAGTTTTTCTTCGAAGTGAAACAAATTTAACTAAAATAGGATTAGATGAAAATAAAAATGAAGAAGAAATAATTAAAAAAGAAAATAAAATATTTGAAAATAAATATAAAGAATTATTACCTAAAAGAAGACATAGTGTTGGTACTAGTGCACGAATTAGAAGACCTATTCCCCCACCATATAAAATACAGACATCTATTAATGGTTTTTTTTTTTAATAATTTAAATTAAAAAATATATTTTTTAAAATAATTTTATTTATTTATTTTTTTGGGGTTATTTTTTAAAAATTATTTTATTTATATTTTTAAAAAAAATATTTATTTTTAAAGAATTAATTAATCAACAAAAAATTGAAGGAGAACAAAAAAAAGAAGAAATATTATTACAACCTTTAATATCTCCAAAATTGGGTTCATTTGAAAGGAATACTAATTTGAGAAAAGCAAGTATTGAAATTAATTTAAATTTAAAAAAAATAAAAGAATATTTAATTAATTAATTAATTTTTTATTTTTTAGTCAGACAAAATATCTGGTGGAGGTTCTAAAAGATCAGCTGCAGCAGTTGTATTAAAACAACAAAGATTAAAAAATAATAATAAAGAAAATAATAAACAAAAAATAGAAAATTGTTATTGTTCTTCTTCTTCTTCTTCTCCATCTCTTCTTTTAAATAATCAAATAATTAAAGATTTACTTAAACCATTAAATGTATAATTAATTAAATATATATATAAAGAAATAATTTTATTTATTTAATTTATAGTCTTCACAAATTGAAACTGAAATTGAATTTAAAATTAATAATGAACATTCAATTTATTTAGATGATAAAAATAATGAAAAACATTTAACTTTTGAAAATTTTGAAAAAATTAAAGAAGAAAATTTTGAGGTAATTTTAAAGTAGGAAAAGTATTTTTTTGCTTTTAAAATTTTAATAATTCTTAAATAGCAAATACTTAAATTTTTAAATTAAACATTTAATTAATTTTATTTAAATTTATATATTTATAGCAATCACATCAAAGTTTTTTGTCTTCTCAAAAATCTTCTAAAGCACAAACTAATAATTTTTCAAGAAATAGAAGAAAAATATCAGAAAGAAATAATTCAAAAAACTGGACAAGATTTCAATGTTTTCTGGGTTTCTTACTTGTTTTTTTGCTTTCTATTTCATCTGTCATAGCTATTTTAATTATTATTTTCATTTATAATATATAATTATTTAAAACATATTTTAATTATTAACTATAAGGACAAAAAAAAAAGTTTAAAGAAATTTTCTCAATTATTCTTTACTAAAAGTATGGAAATAAAATCATAAAAAAGGCTAGACCGCTGAGAATTTAAGTAAAAGAATCTCTAATTTTATCATAATTCTATTTAAAAATTATTTTTTATTTGCACAAT
The DNA here is from genome assembly GCA_036172905.1 of Meloidogyne graminicola. NCBI lineage: Eukaryota > Metazoa > Nematoda > Chromadorea > Rhabditida > Meloidogynidae > Meloidogyne > Meloidogyne graminicola. The sequence continues at coordinate 767,757 of JARPZY010000016.1, read as the reverse complement.
CACAACAAAATACATACAAAGAATAAAGGAAACAACCAACTACCTATACGTATATATATCACACAATAATGATTTCTTTTATTTTCATTATTCGTATCGCGAGGGAGGAACACTAACTCCAAGACGAATATCGGGCAACTTTTCAATCTTTATGTGATAAGCGTCCGCAATGCTTTCCTCTCCTTCGCCATTATTCAACTCACAGCCATGGTCACCTTTAGTAATTTTTATGGTATTCTCATCGCCAAACTTCACGAAGATCATCTTTTCACAACTGCGTTTGCCGTTTTTGTCTTTGATAGACTTAGCGCAACTAAAATTAATTTAAAGAATATTAATCATCAAAACATACTTATAATACTCCTTATCGATTTTATGTTTTGATTGAGATCGAATCCAACGTGGCTCACCAGACTTTTTAGTAAGAATGTCGTCACGTTTAATCTGAAGATTCTTTCTGTCGCCTCGGTAAAGAACGGAACAATCAACAGACGAATTGGATCTAGCAAGAGCGGCCATAAGAATAAATTTCTAAAAAAAAATTAAAACAAATAATAGATAAAAGATCAAATGCTTACAATTAGAGTAAAAAGAAGGAAAAGCCAAAATAATTTTATGAGAAAGTGGAGAAGGGATAGATGAAATGATTGGCTTTTATATATTTTTTATTTAATAACTACTTGTAAAAAAATAATTACATTTTTCACTTAGAACCTCCACCAGATATTTTGTCTGACTAAAAAATAAAAAATTAATTAATTAATTAAATATTCTTTTATTTTTTTTAAATTTAAATTAATTTCAATACTTGCTTTTCTCAAATTAGTATTCCTTTCAAATGAACCCAATTTTGGAGATATTAAAGGTTGTAATAATATTTCTTCTTTTTTTTGTTCTCCTTCAATTTTTTGTTGATTAATTAATTCTTTAAAAATAAATATTTTTTTTAAAAATATAAATAAAATAATTTTTAAAAAATAACCCCAAAAAAATAAATAAATAAAATTATTTTAAAAAATATATTTTTTAATTTAAATTATTAAAAAAAAAAACCATTAATAGATGTCTGTATTTTATATGGTGGGGGAATAGGTCTTCTAATTCGTGCACTAGTACCAACACTATGTCTTCTTTTAGGTAATAATTCTTTATATTTATTTTCAAATATTTTATTTTCTTTTTTAATTATTTCTTCTTCATTTTTATTTTCATCTAATCCTATTTTAGTTAAATTTGTTTCACTTCGAAGAAAAACTTCTTTAGAATAATAAAGACGATATTCATGTCGAATTGAATCAAATAAATAATAACTAAATAAATAAATTAATTAAATGTTTTATAAATATTTTTATTTAATTAAAACAAAAATAAATAAATAATTAAATTTTAATTTATTTTTAAATAATTAATTACCGTTTATTTTCAATAATTCCACCATTATTTAATAATATTTCTTTATCCTCTTCATTTTCTTCTTTTTGAATATATTCTCTACTTAATTTAGAATTTTCAATTATTTCTTTTTGACTAATTTCAGGTTTAGAAGAGAATATTTCTGTTTCTTTAATAATTTTTTCAAAATCTTTTTCACAAATAATTTTGTCTAAAATTGGAATTGAAAGTCCATTTATTCTTTTATTTGAAATATTTTTTGTAATTGTTGATTTTTTAGGTGGTCTAGGTGGTACTTGATTATATTCTTAATTAAAATAATAATTAATTTATAAAATAAAATTAAATAAAGAAAATAATTTTAAATTTATTTTTATTTAATAAAAAAATAATAAATAATTTAAATAATTATAATACCTTTATTATTATTATTAGAAGAGGAAAAAGAAAATAAAGAGGGAGAAATAATTCTTGGAAGTGGAATAGGTTGTTGTTTTTGTTTATTTGGAGGTGGAGAATTTTGAATAGTTGAATCTGATGCTGTTCCAATTGCTGAATCAGAAGGGGAATTTGGTTGAGTATTTTCATTAGTTTTTAAAGTAGAAGAAGAAGATAAATTAAATAAAGAGTAGTGTTGTTGTTGTTGTTTTGATGGTAAATTAGTAGAAAGGGGAGAAGGAAATTCTGCTGACATTCCTTCTCTATAATTATTTAAATAAAATTAAAATAAAAAGAATTAAAAGAAAAACATAGAAATTCATGAAAAAATTATTTAAAAAATTAAAATAAAAATTAAATATATAAATTCAAAATAATTAATTTCTTCTTTTAATAATTTAAAAAATTAAAATAAAAATTAAATATATAAATTCAAAATAATTAATTTCTTCTTTTAATAATTTAAAAAATTAAAATAAAAATTAAATATATAAATTCAAAATAATTAATTTCTTCTTTTAATAATTTAAAAAATTAAAATAAAAATTAAATATATAAATTCAAAATAATTAATTTCTTCTTTTAATAATTTAAAAAATTAAAATAAAAATTAAATATATAAATTCAAAATAATTAATTTCTTCTTTTAATAATTTAAAAAATTAAAATAAAAATTAAATATATAAATTAATTAATATAAAATAATTATTTAATTAAAATATTTTTTCAATTCTCCGGACCAATTAATTTTTAAATTAATTATTTTAAAGGTTAGAGTATTTTTATATAAATTTAAATAATTTAACATTTTTTGTTTGTACTGTCATTTTTGTAAAATAAAAAAACCATTAAATAATAAATAATGCTGACAATACTAAACCCCCCAAAATCAATAGATTTTTTTTATTACGAATAAGGTAAAATATAAAAAGTGGAGATGGTCACAAAAATGTACATAAATTGATGAAAAAGGGAAGCTAAAAAAGGAAAAAGAAAAATAAATATTTTATTATAAATAAATCTGCGCTAACATTAAAAGCCTGGCACTAACAAACTATTTAAATAAAACAAAATATTTATGTATGATTTTACTTTTTACTTTATTTAAATTAATATTAATATATATAAACTTTAAATAAATAATAATTTAAAAAAATTTTTGTTATGTCCACTAATAAATAATCTTTGGAAAAGACTATCCCTTCTTTAAATAACCTTTAACTAATATTTATTTACATTTAAAAACTAATAAATAAATAATTAATATAAAATAAATATTAATATATTTATTTATTTATTTGTTAATTGTGTGAAATCTCCCTAATGAAAGGTAAATAATGAAAAGAAATAAATGAAATATCTAAAAATATTTATATCAACCAAAAATAATTTTTTTTGGTAAATAACCAGTTGGCGGTCCACCTGTCCGCAAATAGAATTCGCTCTTTTCATTTTTCTTTTTGCATTTTTTGCGTTAAGCTTGCGATTATTTTTCCTTCTCCGCTACAGTATCTTTTGGCACTTGGAAAAGTTAGAGGAAATGAATTAAATTAATTAATTAAGTGAAAATATATTTATTTTTAAATAAATGATCAAAGATTATAAATTTGGGACATGGCGTCCTTTTATAAGTATAAATATGTAAATAATGGAATTTTTTAAACATTTTTATTAACTTCCAATATGTCCCTTTCCTGCCCTACAAATAATACCTCTGATGAAAAATTCTGGATCCCCTTTATTTACCTATAAATATAAAATATATTTAAATAAATAAATAAAAAATAAGTTAATTATTTAAAAAATTAAAAAAAAAATTAATTCAGTATTTACTACATACTACTCTAATTGTTTTAAATTATTTTAGGTAATTAAATTGAATTAATAATAAACTTAAATAAATCTTTTAATTTTTAATAAAAAAAAAATAAATTTAAAAAAAAACATTATCTAAGATTAAATAAATAAATATATTTTATTTACCCTAATTAAATAATTTAAATAAATATTTTATTTATATAATTAATTAAATTTTACAAAATCACAAATATATTACTAATTTCTTCTTTTAATTTAACATATTTTCCTTCAAAAACACCAAAATTGTCACAAACAAGTAAACCTTAAATATTAAAAATTTTTTAAAAATTAATTTTAAATTAATTTTAAATACAATTTTTTAATGATTCCTGTATAACTTCTTTAAGTAATTCACTACACGTATTTTCTTCCAAAAATTTTTTCATTAATTTAAAAAGATGAGAAAATAAATCAGCAAAGGAGTTTAAACTTTTAAATAAATTAAATTATTAATTTTAATTAAATTAAAAACCAAGTAATTTGTGTAAGATTTCATAAAATAATTTTACAAATTCTTAAAAATTAAAATAAAAATTAAATATATAAATTCAAAATAATTAATTCTTCTTGTATAATCTTTAAAAAATTAGAGGTGATCAGGAATATAAAATAGATAAATAGTAATAGAAAGTGAGACCCAGTGTTCACTGATAGGAACGTCAAGTTTACAAATTGGACAATAACCGCCCGTTCAAAACTAAACCTAAACAAAATTAAATATAAATTATTTATATTTTTTACAATTTATTCAAAGAATAATTTATATATAAATAAAAGTGAATGTTTTTAATAAATATTGGCAATAATTATTTGGTTTGTTGAAATTAATTTTAAATAATAAAATGGCCTTTAAATAGTTAAATTTTCATAAACATATTGAGCCAAAAGTAAACGATTAACATCTAAAGCTAAATGAGAAGTTTTCTCTGCTCTAGTTTTTATTCCATTTGGACAAATTTCTAATAAAATTATTAAATTAAATAATAATTAAATAAATAATTAACCTTTTTTTAATTTATCAATAAACGGTGAAAGTATTTCTTTTTGTAAATATCCAATAAGATTTTCTTTACTTAATAAAATATGTTTTGATGATAAAAGACAATTTGAATTCCAAATTAAATTAAACCAATGTTCATAACAAAGTTGTTGAAGTAAATTGCTTAATTAAAATATAATAAAATAAATTAAAATATCTAATAAAACTTTGGAATTTTAAGTTGATCATTCAAATTATTCTTTAAAATTTCCTCTATAGAAAATAAGTCATTAACAATTTCACCATTTTCAATAAATTCATTCCAATGTAATTTAACATAATTTTCAATGAATTTCTTTTCTTCTGAATATTCATCTTCTTTTTTAATTAAAATATTAACATCAGGTAAACTAACAGAAGGAGAATGACTTAAATCGAGGACCTGAAAAATAATATTTCATTTTATATAATTAAAATTTATTAAAAATAATACCCACCATACCAAGTTGACTTGCATTTGGTAAATCTTCAAGAAGTTCTACAGGTCCCAAAGATTGTCGTAAAATTAAAGCTTCATCATTTGAAATTGATTCACGAGAAGAAATATTTTGAGGAAATTTTGTTAAATAACGTTCTGTGGGTGAACGTGGTGTTGTTCTTAATATTAACAAAAATAATTAAATATTATAGAATTATAAATAAACCTTGGTGGACTTTTTTGACATGGAGGACTTTTTGTTGAAATAGTAGGAACATTATTCATTATACGTAATTTAAGTAAAGCTTCACTTGCAGAACTACGACGACGGCTTAAACTATCACGACCGGTTGAACTATTTGGTAAAGAAGAAAGAATGGAACGAAGTGACTTTTCAGAAGGTTTGAAAGAAGAAATAAGACCTTCAGAAACATCCTCTAATGTTGAATTGAGTGATTCGTTAATCTAAAATTATTTAAAATTAATTAATTAATTTTATTAACTTGATTAATATTTCGAGATGAGTATTTATCTATCATACCAAGACAATGATCAAATTGATGACATTCCATTAATTTCAATTCTTGTTTTGCTTTAAAACAAGCAATTAATTTACGTGTTTCTTCTTGTTGTTTAAACATTTGAATATAATGATTAATAAGAGTAGACTAAAATATAAAATTAAATTATGTATTTCCTAGTTAAAAACATTAAAAAAAAACCTTGTCAAAACAATTCAACAACTCCATTTTGATTTGTTTCTTTTCTGCGTCAAAATCACTCATTAATTGTTTAAACTTGTTTGAAAAATAATCTTTATCATCAACAGCATTTCTTTGTTCTTCACGAATTAAGTAAAGTTGAATTCTTGTAAATTCTTTAAGAGTATCAATCCGATGACGAAGAAGGTATTTTCGATCAAGCATTAAGTCAACTATATTTGGATAGCCAAAAATAATAATTACTGAATTCGAACAACTTTTGATTCTATAATTGAAAGTAAAAAATAAATAGTTCATACATTAATATTAAAAGAAAAAGAACGGGTGATATCAAAAGATGAGGGAATTATTAAATAAAATGGATCCCGCTAAATCGTAAAGCCATTTCGTAGCAAAACTTATTTTTCGAATTATATCGATTTTATTAATCCGCAATCACTACCTACATATATTCAGAAATTACATATAAGTTTGCGACAGAGTGGTCATTTCCCATAAACGGTTATTATAGAATTTATTATTTTTATTTATAGATTGTTTACATAATTTAAGATCTAATTACATAATTTAAAATTATTTTTAATTATTAAAAATATGTCAAGACTAAATCAACAAATTCCTTCACAAAACAAGAACTCTCTAGAACGCAAATTTCAAAAGACAATGGAAAATTTAAAAAGTATTTTTCTTTATTTTGAGTAATTTCTAGGATTATTTGCACATATTTTTTGATAAGCATTTCTAATATAAATATAATGTGTCAAACAACTAATAGTGGTCATGAATATTTTTTATATCTTTTATGTCCATACTTAATATTCTGAGGATAAGGTAATATTCCTTTAATTTAATATATTTAGCATGTGATCGCCTACTTCCTCGTTCGTATTTGGACAAGAATTCAAACCTTATTCCAAACCATCTTGCTACAAAAACATTTAAACAAGGACGCACTCTTCATAGCGTTCTTTGTGGAGAAGAAACGAGTCAAAAAGTTTTATCTTCAACATCTGGGAAAAAAGATCGAATTCCATTTTATCGTGATGTCAATCGCAGTATGAATAGTACTATTTCTTCCATAAGTTCGTCTGGAACACAAATGACTTCTCAAACAGGACCACGAAGAAGAATTGAATTTTCCAAAGGTTTATGTTTTTATCATTAATCAATTTTGTAAGTTAATGATTTCTATTTTCTTTTAGTTTTTAAGCTTTTTGATCTTAATTAAAATTTTTTAAACAATAAGATAATTGTTAATAATCTGGACATAGCCCTTTATTTTTTTGATGCCATAATTTAGCCATCGGTTCTCCTGCTTCAAATCCTCGTTTTGATGAAAATGGTTATGCTATTCCAAGTACTACTAATTCACCTCCAAAAATTAAAATAACAAAAGATATAGGAAGTCCACAAGTTTTAATTGATGATGAAAATTTTGAAAGTGCTTTTGAAGAATCTTTTGACACTGAAGAACGTGAAAGACGTGAGAAAATTAATAAGAAAAATAACAATAGTGAGGAAAAATCTATGGACCATTTAGATAAATTAAATAATACAAATATTAATGGAGATGAGGGTTCGCCTATTAATCTTCCAAACATTCAAAACGAAGGTCATATATTCATGGCTGACCTAGATAAACATGTCAGAGAAATTAAAGAAGGACTGAATTTTGTTTCAGTAAAATTGGATTCAGTCGTTGATCATATGGATAAAACTCTCGGAGAAGATCCAAATATTTCCGATGATAACTTAATGGCAAACAATAAATTTGGATGTTTATATACATCTTTTAAATCGACTCAAACACCTGTTTCTTGGTTGAACAAAGAAGATAATGTGGTTGAGAAACAAAATAAAGGTTTTGACTTTTTAAATTTAATTTGTATTATACATCTCTATCTGATTAACATTTTTTATTAAACCAACAATAAGTGTCAACTTTTAATATTAGAATTTTTTAAACTTATTCTTTTAGTATATTTGCTATTAGAGCTTTTCGATCGATTTCGAAGATAATCGTACCGCTTATTAACATTATTATTTAAAACTTCTTTGCCTTTTATCATATTTTTCTATTTATTATCTATTTTCTCAATACAAAATTTTATTTTTAGTTCAACATAAGGCTTCTCAGGATGAAAAAAGGAAACGGTTTTTTTCTTAATAAACATAATAATTTTTTATTTTATTTAGTGACTTAATGCTTGATCGAAAATACCTTCTTCGTCATCGGATTGATACTCTTAAAGAATTTACAAGAATTCAACTTTACTTAATTCGTGAAGAACAAAGAAATGCTGTTGATGATAAAGATTATTTTTCAAACAAGTTTAAACAATTAATGAGTGATTTTGACGCAGAAAAGAAAAAAATCAAAATGGAGTTGTTGAATTGTTTTGACAAGGTTTTTTTTTAATGTTTTTAACTAGGAAATACATAATTTAATTTTATATTTTAGTCTACTCTTATTAATCATTATATTCAAATGTTTAAACAACAAGAAGAAACACGTAAATTAATTGCTTGTTTTAAAGCAAAACAAGAATTGAAATTAATGGAATGTCATCATTATAAATATTATCCTAATACTCGGTAATTTCAATTTTTAGGGTTTTTACTTCTTTTTATTTTTTGACAAAACTAGGAACTGAATCTCTTTTTATATTCTAATTGTCTTTAACTTTACTTACTTTTTTCTTTATTTTATTACAATAATTTATTATTCTTTAGAATACCTTCTAATACAATTGAAAATGAACAGCATCAATCCATTCAAGAAGTAAATCTTCCTGACGAGAATATTGTTGAACCTTCCGAACACTCAGAGTCTTCAGATGATGATCTTGATTCAACACTTGATGTTTTTGATGCTGTGCATTCTTCTAAGAATTTTGATAATTCAGGTATAAATTATTACTTTAATTGAAATAATCTTTGTTTTATAGATGCTTCTACACCAAAGAAATTAACCCCAAATGTCCCTCTTCTAGATTTTACTTTACTTTCTATTAATGAGGATATTAAACGGAAAAATCCGAATCAACAACAGATAATTGATGTTTTGGATACTTCTGCAGCTATTAATCAGACTTCTTCACTTAATGCTAATATTGCTCAATGCCCTTTGGAGTTTTTAGCAGATATGGCTATAACAAGTAAAGAGAGTGAATTGAATAAGAATACTACGAAAAAGGTTCCTTCTATTTAATTTAATTTTAGTTTATTGTTTAAGGATAATTCTCTTCCTTATCAAATGGATTTTATCGAATTAGAACATTCATCCCAGCAAGGTTAGATCTTAATTTGAATTTAACATAAGATTTGTTTAATAGATCAACAAGAAGGAGAACAAAACAGTGATTCACTTATTTCCTCACAATCTGTGGACGAAGACAGTACAAATGATAACACCAGCGAGGATATTACCTCTTTGCCATTTGTTAGTGAAAATGTAGGAAATGTAGCGAAATTATCAAATAACGATGAAGATCAGGTTTAATTTCTTCGTTGACAAAACAATTTACTAAATATTTTTTTTATAAGGAACTGAAGCAATCACATTCTGCAATAATTCAATCACCTCGAATTAAAAATTTCGAGAATATTGTTATTGCTCAAGAACAGTTAATTGAGCAAATCTCTAATGGATTTGTCAATTCAGAAGTTGTTAATAATATTTCTATATTAAGTGAAGCAATTGTTAAAGTAGTTGAAGTAAACGAAGACAATGAAGGTTTTTACGTTCAAATAATAAAATTATTGTAATTTTTAGTAGAAAATGAACCTTTACCTTTTAATTCGTCCAGAAGTGATTCAGATTCAATACTTGAAGAAATTCCAAGTCCACGTGCCACTGTACAAAATAATGAATTAATTAGTAGAGAAACAGAATTTGTTAAAAATGAAAGTGAAAATTTGAACAGTTCTGAACGTGAGAGAACTTCTGCAGAAATTGAATCGATTCCGGAAGAGGTTGTTTATTTAAAATATGTGTAACTATAAGCACATATTGAATATATTTCGTTTTATTTATTTTTAATTTTGGTGTTACAATTAAATTTTAATATTTGTTTAATTTATTTCTATTTTTTTAGATTATTTATATACGAAATAGAGAAAATGTTAGCTCATTATCATCTTCAAGTACACCTTCCAAAGCTGAACAAAATCAACCACGGGAATTAAGTAATGATTTAGACAGTCATGTTACTTCTCGAAATATTAATCAAGTTAATAAAATTAATTAATTAATTTTAAATAATTTTAGATTAACGAATCACTCAATTCAACATTAGAGGATGTTTCTGAAGGTCTTATTTCTTCTTTCAAACCTTCTGAAAAGTCACTTCGTTCCATTCTTTCTTCTTTACCAAATAGTTCAACCGGTCGTGATAGTTTAAGCCGTCGTCGTAGTTCTGCAAGTGAAGCTTTACTTAAATTACGTATAATGAATAATGTTCCTACTATTTCAACAAAAAGTCCTCCATGTCAAAAAAGTCCACCAAGGTTTATTTATAATTCTATAATATTTAATTATTTTTGTTAATATTAAGAACAACACCACGTTCACCCACAGAACGTTATTTAACAAAATTTCCTCAAAATATTTCTTCTCGTGAATCAATTTCAAATGATGAAGCTTTAATTTTACGACAATCTTTGGGACCTGTAGAACTTCTTGAAGATTTACCAAATGCAAGTCAACTTGGTATGGTGGGTATTATTTTTAATAAATTTTAATTATATAAAATGAAATATTATTTTTCAGGTCCTCGATTTAAGTCATTCTCCTTCTGTTAGTTTACCTGATGTTAATATTTTAATTAAAAAAGAAGATGAATATTCAGAAGAAAAGAAATTCATTGAAAATTATGTTAAATTACATTGGAATGAATTTATTGAAAATGGTGAAATTGTTAATGACTTATTTTCTATAGAGGAAATTTTAAAGAATAATTTGAATGATCAACTTAAAATTCCAAAGTTTTATTAGATATTTTAATTTATTTTATTATATTTTAATTAAGCAATTTACTTCAACAACTTTGTTATGAACATTGGTTTAATTTAATTTGGAATTCAAATTGTCTTTTATCATCAAAACATATTTTATTAAGTAAAGAAAATCTTATTGGATATTTACAAAAAGAAATACTTTCACCGTTTATTGATAAATTAAAAAAAGGTTAATTATTTATTTAATTATTATTTAATTTAATAATTTTATTAGAAATTTGTCCAAATGGAATAAAAACTAGAGCAGAGAAAACTTCTCATTTAGCTTTAGATGTTAATCGTTTACTTTTGGCTCAATATGTTTATGAAAATTTAACTATTTAAAGGCCATTTTATTATTTAAAATTAATTTCAACAAACCAAATAATTATTGCCAATATTTATTAAAAACATTCACTTTTATTTATATATAAATTATTCTTTGAATAAATTGTAAAAAATATAAATAATTTATTATTTAATTTTGTTTATTTCAAATATTTTTATTTAAATTTTTTTTTTAATTTTATTTATAATTTAGTTTAGATGAGCGCTAATTGTCCAATTTGTAACCTTGACGTTCCTAGTAGTCTGGCTATTATGAAATGTTGCAATTATGTTGCTCATGCAAAATGTATTAAAAAATTTATAAATGATTATGGTCATTGCCGTAACTGTTCACAATCTGCTACCGAAGTTGACATTCTTTCTATCATTTGTGATCCACCACGACAACAGAATAATAACACCCAAAATGTAGTTTAATACTTTATATTTATTTAAAAATAATTTTAGGGTAATACTACTTCTCGCGTCCAAGAAGTTTTAACTGCTTTAATGGATCGTTTTAGGGATTTTCGTACTGATAGTCCCCAGGAAAATGCTCAGATTGCTCAAATTGGAGAGGCTTTTGAGGTAATTTTTTTTAAAGAAGATTTTTTCTTTATTAAAATATTTAGTCAATTCTTGGTGAAAATACACAAAACAATGGAAATACAAATCCAGGAGGACCTTCTACTTCGTCCACAGATGATGACCAAATAAAGGAGAGTGGATGGGATATGCTTTTACGTATAATAAAATCTAAGGAAGTTCGTTATATTGGATTGGCGATTATATTAGGTTAATTTGTTTTTATTTATTTCAGATAATTTTCACAAATTTTTCTGCTTAATTTTATTATTTTCTTAATTTTTATAATTAGATTCTAAATTTAGATTTCCTCTAAAATTTATTTTTTAGCTCTTTTATGTATTTTCTTCTGGGAAGTAATTTTTCCTGCTGGTGGATTTGCTCAGATTGCTGAATTAATTTCTGGAATATTGGCTGGATTACGTGCATATGCTCCACAAACGGCTTTAGCATTTCTTGGAGCTGTCAAGGCTTTCTTTTCTTTTAAGAAATGAATTTAAATTTATAAGAATATTTTAAAAGATTAAATGTAAATTTAAACAAAAAAACATAACAAACTAATTGTAACTATCTTTATTTTTGCAAATTATTTAAAAGTAAATTTTACATATTTTTTTTAAATGATAAAATTGAAGGTATTTAATCTTAAGAATGAATGAAAAACTAACTGAAAAATTTTATAAAAATATAAATAAAATATTTTTATATTCTTTTATTATAAAATAAACTTTAAATTCCCAAAAACAAGTTTAATAGTTTTGTGATTAAAATTAATTTATAAAAGCTGTTTGAAGGCTATTAATCCATCATCGATTATTTTTGTTCTTTTTTTTATTCATCTTTTAGTGAATACCCGTCAAGGATATATCCTCATATTAATTTTTCTTTAGCAAATTTCTTCTTTTATTCAATAAATTTCATCTTTTTCTTTAATTCCTTCAATAATAAAATTTTATTAAATATTTGATCCTTAGGCAATTTTTATTTTAAATTTCTTTTATTTTAAGTTACAAAATTTTTTTGAAAATTTATTGAAATATTTAAAATATTTTTTAGAATAAAAAAAAAAGTGGATTATTTTAAAAAGTTTTTTTAAATTAAATAAAATTATTTTAATAGTATTACGTCATTCAATTTATTGGGGGATATTTAGAAAATAATTAATAAATTACTATTTTTCTCTCCGATAATTATTTAATTAATTTAATGAATTTATTAAAATTAAAATAAATAAATAAATTATTTTATTTAATTTTAAAATAAAATGAGACAATGGTTATTTTCACAAAAATATCAACATCAAAAAAAATGCAAACATTGCCGTTTAAAAAATTTTTGTACTCGACATGGAAATATTCGTTTAGTTAACAGAGATGCTTTAGAACCTTGCATGTGGTAAATAAAAACAAAAATAATTTTAATAATTAAAATTAAATATAATTTAAAGGATTAATAGACATATTGAAAAACATTATAAACCTTTAGAATTACCTTGGATTTTATGTTTAAAAAGGTATATATTTAATTAATTAATTAAATAAATTAATTAATTAATTTAATTTTAAAGTATTTTCCATTGGAATAATGAAACATTAAATGTTTGGAGTCATTTGACAGGTTTTTTAATTCTCTCTTATCTGCAATATTGGACATTGTTTGAGGCATTACCTAATGTTCAAGCTCCTTTAATTGATTATTTAGTTATGACTATGTCAATGCTTTGTTGTCAAGTAAATATATTTATTTTTATTTAATTTAAATTATTTAAAAATAATTTTAAATTAAATTAAACAAATTAATTAATTAAATTAATCAAATTATTAATTAATTAATTAATTAAATTATTAAGCTTTGTATGTTACTTTCTTCTGCTTACCATATTTTTGGATGTCATTCACCTTCTAGGCGAAAACAATGGTTTTTAATTATTTTTTAAATAATTTATTTATATTAAATAATATTTTATTTTTTTAAATTACTATTTAAAGGCTTAAAGCTGATCTTTTTGGTGTTTCTGCTGCTCTTGTAGGTCTTTATATGTCTGGTTTATATACTTCATTTTATAATTTTCCTGTAATTTATTTTTCTTTATTTTTTTAAAACTCTTTTTTAAGGAAATTCGTAGATTTTATGGAACTTTAATTGGTGCATTAGCTTTTTCTACTTCTTTATTCTCAACATTTAGATTTTCTATTAAAGAAGGAGAAAATGTACATAAAAGAATTGGTTTATTAGAATTATTATATTTATTAATGGCTTTAATTGCTATGGCACCAACTTTACATTGGATACAAGTAAATATATTAGTTTTTTAAAAGAAATTATTATTTTTTAGCTTCATGGAGGGATTTATAATCCTCATGTTCAACGTTGGCTTCCAAATCTTTGTATTTTATTTATTTTATTAGGTGGAGCATTTATTTTTTATACAACACTTTTTCCTGAACGTTTTTATCCAGGTAATTAATTAATTTTTATTTAAGTAAAAAAAGAAAATAAAGGAAAATTTGATTTAATTGGTTGTTCACATCAATGGTGGCATTTATTTGTACTTGTTGCAATGGCATTTTGGCATTGGTCAGGGATTCAACTTTTAACACATTACCATTCAATTAAATCTTCTATTTAAATTATATTATTTAATTTATATATAATTAATTGCCATTTAATATAATAATTTAATGTTAATTTTTGTATTTATATTTATTTCAAATGAAAATAAAAATTAATTTATTTTTAATAAATTAGTCATTTATATTTATGTATTTAACAGATATTTAATATTATTTAATTACTCTATAACTTTATTCCTTTTTAATATTAAAACCTTAAAATAATCTTTAATAAAAATTAAAGGTGATCTTCAGGGTCGATTTATTTAATAATTTATTCAGTTAAAACCCTTCTTTAGTACCTCATTACCCAGAATTCTAACCAAATATAATTTATTTATAATTAATTAAAAATTTTATTCCCTTTGTTTTAAAATTAAATAACGTCCAATTAAACAAAATATTATTGCAACTATAATAACAATTAACATTCCTAATAAAACACTAAAGAAAAATAATTAAATAAATTAAATATTTAAATATATGTACATTGCCCAAGTTTGAAGATTAAAACAACATTCAAAAGGATAATTATCACAACATGTCCAATAATGAATAAAAGAACCTTCTCCACAACTAAAAATAATTAATTAAATTAAATTAATTAATTTAATTTATTTTACACTTCTCCTATTCCTCCAGTTGTTCCATAATCAGGAAAAACACCAGGAATACCAGAAATACTTGTTGGATTTAATGGACAAGAAAATATCTTTTATATTTAAATATTTAATTTAATTTTTTTAAAAATTACTGATTGTGTTGCCTCATTTTGAGATAAAATAATTTTAAAAATAAATATTATTTTTATTAATTTTAAATAATTAATTAAATAAATCATTTCTTTTTTTAAAAAAATAATAATTAAATTAATTTTTTAAAATTTGAATCTTAAATATTTAATAAATATATATATAGTGTATGTACTATAAATTTATTAAATAATTTTTTAATCGTAAAAATTATTTTTATTGTTTTATATTAATGGTCATATAATAAATAAATATATTTAAATTAATAATAAATAAATAAATATTTATTTATATTATTTATAATGTTCATCTTTTAAATCTTTCTTTCCAAATCCTCTTTTTCCCCTTACAATTAAATTCATCATGGCCTTTTTTAAACAATTTATTGAATAATAAATATTTTCAAAATTGTTATTAATAAACAATTATTTTATTTATTTTTACGTAAAATAAATAAAACTGGATATATTTATTTATTTATTTGATGGACAATTGGGACAAAATTATTATTTTTTTTAATAAAATTGAAAAATAAAATATTAAATAAAATTAAAAGAATTAATTTATTAAATAAATTAATTAAATAAATAAATTATTTTAAAAAACTTTATTTTATATAATATTGTATAAACAAAATTTTAAAAAAATTGCAAATAGGGAATTTTTAAAAATTAATTTTAATTACTAATAAATTTTAAATAAATTAAAAAATATTTAAATCTAAAAATTAATACGATTGAAATTATTAAACAAATTTTTGGTGATTTATCTAATTTTTAAATAAAATATATATTTAATTAATTGTGTACATTATATAATAAATATATTTATTTATTGTTAGAGATCAAATAAAGCTTAAATATTAAAATTATTATTTTTTTAGTTAAAAATAGGTAATCCATATAATATTTTTACTTAACAAAAAGATTATTATTATTTAAAAAATAAATAAATATTTATTTATTAAAAAATATTTATTTATTAAATTAATTAATTAAATATTTATTTATGTTAATATTATTTAATTATATATTAATAATTAAATTAATTATTTTATTATTTTGTCATTATATAAATACACAAATATTATTTTTAAATACAACAAATAATCCAAAAATTTGGATTGACCCTCCAGATTTAAAAGAATTTAGAATTGGTGATATAAAGTATTAAATTAATTAATTTTAATTTAATAATTAAAAATAAAAGGACAATATGGTTAATTATTTATACAAATGAAACTTATTGGAATGATCAATTAATTATTAATTGTGATAAACCAATAATTAATTGTCCTTTAAATAAATATCCTTTAAATTATTTAATTAAATTAGAAAAAAATAATAAATTCTCAAATTGGTTAAATATTACTCTTTATGGTAATTTTATTGGTTTAAATAAATTAATAATTAAAGCAGGAAAAACGTTTGAATAATTTTATTTAAATTAAATTTTAATTTAATTTATTTTTTAGAGAATTCTTTTATCGAATAAGAATATTAAAAAATAAAATATATTTAAAATTAACAAATATTTTAATTATTTATTTGGGTATTTCTATTGGTTTTGGTAATTTATTAATAGGATTACAATTAAAAATTAAAAAAGAATTAATTAAACAATCATTATTAATATTAATTATTTGTATTATTTTATTTATATTTAAACCTTTGGTTATTTAATTAATTTAATTTAAATATATTTTATATAGATTGGTTATTTAATAACTAAATATTTATTAATTAATCATCTTTATGTTATACGATTATCATTATTTATTATTTATTGTTTACCTGTTGGTACTTCACAAAATGGATTTTGGTAAAAAATAAATTAATTAAATTAAATTAAATTTATCTAAAATTAAATTTAATTAATTAAATATTTATTTATTTAAATAATTAATTTTATAAAATATATTAATTAATTAATTAATTATTTAAAAAAAGGACAATTTTATTAAATGGAGATAAAACATTAATTAATATAATTATATTAATACAAAGAATTGGAACTTTAAGTAATTTAAATTAAATTTAATTAAATTAATTTAAATTAAAAGTTTTTTCACCTTTATGGATTTATTTTATTGGTAAAAATTCATTTTTTGTTGAAAGAGTAAATATTAAATTAAATTCAATAATTTATGGTTTTACTTTATTTTTTATTCCTTTTATTATTGGAATTTTAATTAAAAAATTAAATTGTCAACATTTATTATTTAAAAAATATTTAAAAGTATATTTAAATTTAAAATTTAATTCTAATTTTTAAAAAAAGATTATTTCTTTATTTGGAACAATTATTTTTATTTTAATTATTTTAATTACTTTTTGGCAAAATTTTTTTCTTTTAAGTTTAGATTTAATATTTTATATTGGTTTAGTATTACCTTTAATTAATTTTATTTTTATTTATTTTATTTGTAAAATATTTTGTATTAAAATGGAAAAAATAAAAACATTAATTATTGAATGTGGAATTCAAGTAAATTTTAAATTTAAATTAAATTAATTAATTTATTAAATTAATATTATTTTAATTAATATATATTAATTAATTTATATTTCATTTATATTATTTATTAATTATTTAAATTAATTAATTATTTTAATTAAAAAAAGAATTCAAGTATTTCTTTATTTATTTTATTATTATCACTTAATGAACCAGAAAGGGATGTAGCAATTATAATTCCAATAATTACAGCTTTATTAACTGATAAACTTTTATTATTTTTTTGTTTTATTAAAATTATTTTTCGAATATTTTTAGCATTAACAAAAAATGGAAATAAGGTAATTATTTAATAAAATAAATAATTAATTTTATTTTATTTTAAAGATTATTTCAACTGAATTAGTTACAATTAATTAATTTATATTTATTTTAATATTTATTTTACTCAAATAAATAAATAAAAATAATATATTTTATACTAAAATAGTAAAAATTTTAATTTAATAATTTTTTAATAAATAAATAAATAAATATATTTAAAGATATCTATTTAATGTATTTAAAAATAATTCTAAAAAATAAATATTTTGTTTAATTAAATAATAGTTGTGTATTTAAATAATTTACTTTGTTTCTATTCCCCTTTAGAATAGTTGGTGTTGCGACAATTAAGGATCGGCACAGATATTTGAGAAAGCGAACGACAATTGCGGACAATTGAGGATTGCCAATTCGGTGCGACATTTGCGGCGTCTTTAAAAATATCAGAATTTTGATGTTTGGAGAGCAGAACTCCTATTTTAACTAAATAAATCCCAGTTAAAGCACCGAGATTATGATTTGTTCGGACCTTTGATCAGAATTCTGATTTCTGAATATCTGAATTAGGATATTTATAACCATGCCGCAATGTTGTGCCGAATTACTAATCCTCATTTTTTGCGTCCTCAATTGTCGTCCACAATTATCTCATCCGCAAGTGCCAATCCTCAATTGCTGTACCGCCTTTTAAATACTACTTTAGTTTAGAGAAGGGTTGCAAAATAATTCTCTATTAGGAAATACAGTAATTTAAAAAGGTGCTTATAATAAAATTATAAAAAAAGGAATTTTTAAAAATGTTTTTAATTTTAACTTTCAGTTAAATTAATTCATAAATTTTATTTAAAAAAACTTGAACTGAATTAATTGAATTAATTTGATTTGTTAATTCATTCATACGCTCATTTCCACTAAAAGTAATTATTTAATTAAATAAAATAATCACAAAAATACCTAATACCACCAACAATTTTATCATATAAATCCTCAAAATTATTTTCTTTACTAACAACTATAGCAACTCCACGGTGTTCTAAGGCCTCAGAAATATAAAATTGATCAAACATAAATGGAATACAAATTAATGATTTTCCATATTTAATAGCTTCTAATGTACTATTCATTCCACAATGAGAAATAAAAAGTATTGTATTTGGATTAGCTTTAATAAATTTAATTAAATTAAATATTAATTAAATTAAATACGAAGTATTGCATTTTGATTAATCCAATTAATTAGACGTATATTATTATTATTATTATTATTTAAAATTATTTGATGATATTCTTGTTCAACTTTCCAAATAAATAAATAATCTTCAAATAAATTAAAAGTAGCAGCAATATTTTCAATTTGTTCATTTGTTAAATAATTATCCTTAACAGTTCCAAAACTAACAAGAATTATTTGTTTATTATTTTGATATGCTTCATTAAAATAATTTAATTCCTAATTAAATTTATATTTAAATTAATATTTAAATTAAATTAACTTGTTCATTTAATAATTGTTCATTACTAAGAGGAAATGTTATTCCACCAATATTAATAACCTTTTCAGGTTTATTTATTTCAAAATCAATAAAAGGTTGATTATTAACAAAAATATATTTAATTACATTTTTAATTAAATATTCAAATTTTTTTGGTTTATTATTAAAGCCAATTTCTTTACTAATATTTTTATAAATTTTGTCCTTTAAATAAATAAAATTTAAACAAAAAATAATAAAAATTATATTTACTATTAAATTAATATTATGTTCCATATCATCTTTTCCTAAATTATGATAAAATGCAAATCCTTGGCTACGTTGTTCGTTTATTGATATATTCATTACTGCTAAAAAAAAGAATATTTAATTAAATTAAATTACCAGGTATATTTCCATTTTCAATAATTTGTGGAAGAACACCTAAATATTCATAATAAATTGATTGTAAAGGTGTATATGAAGTAGCAATAATATTTTGACAACGAATAAATTGAAGAAATGGAATAATTGGGTAATCATATAATTCAGCCATTCCAATAAAATAATTTTGTTGACAAAGCGCATTAATTAATTCAATATTTTTTGCCATATCTTTTTAATTTAATTTGAGAATTTATTATAAAATTATTATTAATATATTAATTAGTTTATATCCTAACTAGTTATAAAGCTGACAACCG
This sequence comes from Meloidogyne graminicola, assembly GCA_036172905.1. Taxonomy (NCBI): domain Eukaryota; kingdom Metazoa; phylum Nematoda; class Chromadorea; order Rhabditida; family Meloidogynidae; genus Meloidogyne; species Meloidogyne graminicola. The sequence goes on along the minus strand of JARPZY010000016.1, from coordinate 747,657 downwards.
TTGAAAATCAAGAGTTGGCCAAAGCTAGTAGCGATATACTCTTTAACTAACTAAAAAGACTCTTTTCTCTTTAAATTAATAAATACAATTAATAAAATAGGTACATAATTTATCCAATTATTTAATGTATTTTAAATTGTTTGTGTTATATTATAATTCCTATACCGAATTTATATATTACCAAAAATTAAATTTGAGTGGAACAATAAATTATTAATTAATTATATAATTAAAACTTTAATTATATTTTAAAACTCACTAAAAAATATTTGAGCATCCAAAAGAAAATATCTTTCATAATTTTTGTTTTCAGAATTATTAAAACAATTTCGCAAATAATCACAAAATTTGCGTCTTTGTTGTTGTTGTCTTCGAATATTAGGTGATTGCCCTCCTTGATTTGTTTGTAAAAATGTATTAATATTTAATATTTGTTCTTCTCTATTATATGTTGGATAATTAAGTATTGATAATTTATTTATATTATTTAAAGAATTATCTCTATTATTAGGATTATCTTCAACAACAAGCATTGTCTTTAATTAAATTAATTAAATTAATTTAATTAATTTAAATAAACACTTACAACATTAGTTACCCATTGTTGATTAATTAAACTAAAAGCAATACTTTTATGAAAATTAAAATGACTTTTATATTTATTTGGAGCAATAATTAAAATATTTACAGCAATTTTAGGTTTAAATTGAATTAAAAAAATAATTAAAAATAAATAAATTATTAATGAACGAATCATAATTTAATTAACTTAAATTAAATTAAATTTAATTAATTTAAATTTAATTAATAAATTCTTTTCTTTTATTCATACCAATCGGAAATTAAAATTCCATTTAAAAAAATTTGCAATGGTTGCCACACATTAACGTCAATAATTATAAGTAAATCCAATTAATTCTTTTACCGGAAATTAAATATTGAATTTTTATTTAATTTTATTAATTAATTTAAATTAATTTTTATATTACTTAATTTTAAATAAATTAATATATATTTTTAATTAATTAAAATTTATTTAAATTATTTCCAAAATATAAATTTTATTTAAATATTTTAATTAAAAGTTTTATAAAATATTTTTTTTATTCAATAAATATCCATTGAAATATTAATTAATATTAGACAAATATTTTTAACCATAAATAACTTACAACTGATAAAATTAATTTATCAAATATAATAATTGATAATAAATATTTCCAATTATTTGTTTTTAGTTATTATTAAAATATATTAATTAATAAATTAATAAATTAATTAATTATTTAATTTAAATTAATTCAATTTAAAATAATTAATAAATGTCCATTACTAATTCATTACTTGATTCTCATATATTTTTGTCTTTTCTTCGTTTAAAATTTGGACATAATGAATTACCAGAAGGTGCAGCAGAGAAATGGGCATTAAGTGAAAGATTAGCTAAATGGTTAGATTATAAAGATAATTTAAAAGATTTTAAAGAAGAATTTTATATACCAAAATTAGATAAATTACCTAATGGTTAGTTATTATTAATTAATTTTTTAAAATATATTTAATTTAAATTTAAAAAGTTAATCCTTCATTTATTGAAATTAATGGAAAAGAAAGTAATTGTATTTATTTATGTTCAAATTCTGTTGGTTTACAACCAAAATGTACAAAAAAATATATAAATAAAGAATTAAAACAATGGGAAGAAATGTTTAAATTAATTAATTAATTTAATTAAATTAATTAATTAAAGGGGAGTTAATGGACATTTTTATGGGGAAGAACCTTGGATTTATTGTGATGAACGTTTACTTAAAGGAATTGCTAATTTAGTAGGGGCTAAATTAATTGAAGAAGTTGGTTTAATGAATTCAACAACAATTAATATACATTTAGTATTTTAAATTAAATTATTAAATTTAAATTAATTAAAGTTATTTTCTGCTTTTTATTGTCCATCATCAATTAAATATAAAATATTATTAGAATCTCCAGTATTTCCTTCTGATTATTATGCAATAGAATCACAATTAAAATTAAAAGGAATAAATCCATTAGAAGCAATTATTTGTTTAAAACCAAGAAAGGTTAGTAATTTTAATTTAAATTTAAAATTAAAAATTAAAAAAGGGTAAAGAATATATTTTAATTGAAGATATAATTAAAATAATTGAAGAAGAAGGTAATTCTATTGCATTAATATTTTTTAATGGAATAAATTATTATACTGGACAATTATTTAATATTCAATTAATTACTGAAAAAGCTCAACAAAAAGTAAATTAATATTTAAATATTTAATTAAATTTAATTAATTTTTAAAGAAATGTTTAGTTGGTTGGGATTTATCTCATGCTGTAGCTAATGTACCTCTTTATTTAAATAAATGGAATGTTGATTTTGCTTGTTGGTGTAATTATAAATATGCTTGTTCAGGTCCTGGTGGTGTTGCTGGAATGGTTTATATTTTTAATTAATTTAATTAAATAATTAATTTAATTAAATAATTAATTTAATTAAATAATTAATTTAATTAAATAATTAATTTAATTAAATAATTAATTTAATTAAATAATTAATTTAATTAAATAATTAATTTAATTAAATAATTAATTTAATTAAATAATTAATTTAATTAAATAATTAATTTAATTAAATAATTAATTTAATTAAATAATTAATTTAATTAAATAATTAATTTAATTAAATAATTAATTTAATTAAATAATTAATTTAATTAAATAATTAATTTAATTAAATAATTAATTTAATTAAATAATTAATTTAATTAAATAATTAATTTAATTAAATAATTAATTTAATTAAATAATTAATTTAATTAAATAATTAATTTAATTAAATAATTAATTTAATTAAATAATTAATTTAATTAAATAATTAATTTAATTAAATAATTAATTTAATTAAATAATTAATTTAATTAAATAATTAATTTAAGTTTATTCATGAACGTTATAAAAATGAAGGGATTTCAAGACAAAGACTTTCTGGTTGGTGGGGACATAAATTAACTAGTCGATTTAATATGGATAATAAAATGGAACCAGAAGAAGGTGTAAGTGGTTATCGATTGAGTACACCTTCAGCTATTTTAATGGCTGGTGTTAGAGGATTTCTTGATGTAATAAAATTTAATTTAATTGTTTTAACTTTTATCTTTTTAATTAATTAAATTTTAATTAATTTAAAGATATTCTCCAAAACTTCAATGACTGAATTACGTCAAAAATCCTTATTATTAACTTCATATCTTGAATTTTTACTTGAAAATAATCAATTATTTAAACAAAATAATTATTTTACTCAAATAACCCCTACTGATCAAAATCAAAGAGGATGTCAATTATCTTTAAAATTTAATTGCCAAATTGACAAAATTTATAAAATGTTATCAGAACGTGGAATTGTGGTAAAATTAAATTAAAAATTATTTTTAATTTATTTCTTAATTTTATGTTGATAAAAGAAATCCAAATGTAATACGTATATCTCCTGTACCTTTATATAATACATTTATGGATATTTGGTTATTTGTACAAATATTTGAAGAAATTATTAATTTAATAAAAAATGAATTAATTTTAGATAAATAACACATTTTTAAAAATAATTTTAACATTTTATATAATTTTTAAATATATTAAATAAAATATTTATTTAAATTATTTAAGGTAAATAAATTATATTTTACAATATATGTAATTAATTTTGTGGCTTTATTATCTATGTAATGTTTTTTTCAAATTTCTTTTCAAAACAGCTTTTACCAATTTTTCTTTAAGAGGCTGGACTTAAATATTAAAATTCAAACAAAAAATATTTTTACAAGATTTTTTAAACACAAATTATATTTTCAATACATCAACTAAACGTATACACCACAGAAGTAATAATACAAAATAATATTTAAAATAATTATTAAGGGGGAATAATCACTTAGAAAAGCTATAAATCTAAATGAAAACTATTTACTCAATTAAATCTTCCTTATATATTAATCAAACAAAACACAAAAAATACATTAATTTTTATTAACATAAATATACAAGTGTGAGTTAAAAAAGTCAAATGTACAATAGTGAATATTTAGAGACTATTACAAGAGAAAAAGGGACATATAGTATATAGGGAGTTAATGGATATATATACATACTCAATATAATCAACCAGGTCCTCTCCTTTCTTCTTTCTTTTCGTCCTTCTTGATGTCATCCTTCTTTTCGTCCTTCTTGATGTCATCCTTCTTTTCGTCCTTCTTGATGTCATCCTTCTTTTCGTCCTTCTTGATGACATCCTTCTTTTCGTCCTTCTTGATGTCATCCTTCTTTTCGTCCTTCTTGATGTCATCCTTCTTTTCGTCCTTCTTGATGACATCCTTCTTTTCGTCCTTCTTGATGTCATCCTTCTTTTCGTCCTTCTTGATGTCATCCTTCTTTTCGTCCTTCTTGATGTCATCCTTCTTTTCGTCCTTCTTGTTGTCTTCCTTCTTCTCGTCCTTCTTGATGTCATCCTTCTTTTCGTCCTTCTTGTTGTCTTCCTTCTTCTCGTCCTTCTTGTTGTCTTCCTTCTTCTCGTCCTTGCCGGCACTTCCTGACGTTGTTGGAGCAGAACTGGGTTGAGAAGGCGCTGGACCTGGAGTCGTTGCTGGAGCAGGCTTTTGTGCCGATGCCATCCCAGCAGATGGTTGACTGGCCACAGAAAAGGACGGCGTTGCCTGTTGGGACTTAAAAAACAGATTTTTAATTAAGAAATATATAAACTGACATTGGTGCCTGCAGCCAAGGCAAATCCTGGCGGCTTCAACTGTCGAGGGGCAGCCGCTGGTGCTTGGTCCTTTGCTCCACTTGTTGTTGATTGATTCGGAGCGGAATTTGCTGGCGTCGCGATTGCTGATGTAGTAGAGCCAGATGTTTTTGGCGCTGATGCTTGGTCCTTCGCTCCACTTGTTGTTGATTGATTCGGAGCGGAATTTGCTGGCGTCGCGATTGCTGATGTAGTAGAGCCAGATGTTTTTGGCGCTGATGCTTGGTCCTTCGCTCCACTTGTTGTTGATTGATTCGGAGCAGATGTACTTGGCCTTGGTCCAATATGGACTGTTCGAGCCGTTTGAAGTGGTGAAGCCTCCATCGGAGTGACACGCCGCACAATGTTTGGGTTGTTATCCTAAAAACGGGAAAGTAAAACAATTATTGGATAAGAAACTGACCGTATTAGTGACACGGTTGTGATTGTGCGGGTGATTCCTTGCGCTGGCAACAATCACAAACCGGTCTCCGAATCCGAACGTGATCCGGACACGGCTTGGGCAAGTGAAGAAACGGCCAACTGCAAACTGAAGAAGCTTGGATCATTAGACTATCACAAAAATAATTTACCGCGCATCGCCAGTACTCGACCGTGCCATGACGACTTGGATGTCGCGAATTGATCCGCCAGTTGTTCACTTCACCAGTATCCCACCAGGCACTATATTCACGACGATTGCGGAAACGCCTGACCTCTCTGTAGTCGCCACGTAACGAGTTCCGTCGACGAGCACCGAACATCTTTGCTAAAAAAAACAAAAATTATTGATTAGTTTTAGATAAATAAAAGAATAAAAAATAGTACCTTTGGGTGCCTAAGTAGTCGACGATAGGTGATGAGTTGATGGAGTAGTTGTTGCAGTAGTCGTTTTGGTTGGTTAATTCAAGACCTTTTTATAGTATTTTGACACCTCCTATTTACCGCTTAAATTTTCTACTATAAAAGATCCTTAAAATAAACTTGATTTCAACATTCTTCAACAACAAAACAACAAAAAAATCAAAACAAATCTTCTCTACCGACGACGATGAGTGCACCACCACCTGCTCCGCCAAAGAAGGACGATGCTCCGCCGCCGCCAGCTTCCGGTGCTGCTCCAGCTCAACCGCCACCTGCCGCTGCTGCCACTCCAGCTCCACCGCCACCATCAGATCCAGCTCCTCCGCCCTCTCGTGCTTCGAGTGATGTGTCTTCCAAAAAGAAGGGGAAAGGTAAATCTGCTGCCTCTGCTACCGGAGGAGGAGGGGCACCATCAACTTCTCCAAGTGGTGCAAGTAGCATTGTTGGTCTTCGACAAGTTGAGGTTCAAAACTTCAATGACATCCGCCCAGCACTGCAGAAATGGCTTAGTGGACAGGACAAGCTGTTTGGAGCTGCTGAGAAGAGTTCGGGACTTGAACGGGAAAAGGTTCGGCATTATAGAACGAAGTTTTTTTAATTAATTTTTGTTTTACAGATCTTCTATGGCATTTGTGGTGTTCTTTCTCTTTGGCTGATTGCTGGTCCTGGTGGTGGATTCATTTGCAACTTGATTGGTGTTGCTTATCCAGTCTTTGCGTCAATTCTGGCTTTGCGTTCGGGAGCTAAAGGTCTTTTTCTTTTAAAAATACAAAAAATAAAATTTAAATTTTAGAGGATGACACTCAGTGGCTTGTTTATTGGACCACTTATGGGACATTCTCTTTGGTTGATTCTTTTGCCGATCGTATTTGTGCCTACTTTCCTCTGTATTGGCTTCTCAAAGCAATCTTCCTTCTCTACCTGGAATTGCCTCAAACGCTCGGAGCTCATAACATCTACGTAAAATACTTGGATCCGGCTTTCGACAAGTTGGCAAAGTAAAAAATTTTAATTAATATTTAATCTAAAACAATTTTTTTAATTTTTAGGCGTTTCACGGCCTTGTAGAAGAGTTCTATTGAAATAATTGAAGGAGGGAGAAGATAATAAATAAATAAATAAAAAATAAATAAATATATATATTTTGTAGGTGATATTTCCCCTTAGTAATTATTCTAAATATTATATTGTATTGTTCCCTCTATTTAAAATATTGTCTATTTGTATATTATGTAATTTGTGTGTAAAAAATCTTGTAAAAATATTTTTTGTGTGAATTTTAATCCTTGAGTTAGGTTAAGCCTAGTAAAGAAAAATTTTCCAGAAGTTAGAAACTTCTTTTTTGTGTTGATCTTAAAACGTTGATCTTCAGGGTTGTCCCTTTTGTGTTAATGAAGGACTAATCCTCTTTGTTTGTATGTTTCGGTGCAGATTTCTATTATTCTATCCTCTTAAAGAATCGCAAATCGAGAATGAAAATTCTGAATCTTCTCGTCCCAATCATTTTAAATATAGAAGGATAAACGGAGTATTTTTTAATTAATCAAAAAAACATTAACAAAATAATTTAATTTTTTTAAAAATTAAATTTTGGTAATCATAGTGAAAATATATTTATATATCTAATTAAGTATATTATTTTTTATTATGTGCAAAAATTCTAAAAATTAAAACACATTGCAAGCAAAAAAAATTTATTTAATGATTTTTAACTGTAAATTTTATAAATTATTTTGATAAAATTCAGATTTCTATCAGAATTTTGACTTTTTTAATTTATGAGCACAGCAACAAAACTTGTTTTTTTTCTTATAAGATTAAGAAAATTTTAAACGCAATTCGCTCATTTCTGATGAGAATTAAATTATTAAGAGGATAAAAGGGAGAGAAAATGTTAAAATAATCTTCCTCTTTAGCAACAAAAAAAAAGGCAACAATTTTTAGATAAAAAAAAGAGAAAAGAATAAATATATGTACATATATACATATACAATATATATATATATATACTATATTGTATATATACTATATTGTATATATATATATATGTAAAATATATTTAATAAATTATTAGAGGGGATATCTATAATATATATATATTTTTTATTTATTTCCCTCTAAGGGAAAAGGAGAAAAAAAAGAATGAAATAATTCCTTCACTAACCTTGTAAATACGAGAGGGGATGTCTGACAATAATAATAAAAAAAAAAGTATAAATATTAAAATATATGTATGTACATACTTATATATTATTTTATATATTAATTTTTTTTATAAATTAATTTTATTTAATAAGAAAGCAATAAATAAAAGAATATGTAAATATTATAATAATAAACAATAAATAAAAAAAATTTAACTAAAATATAAAGTTATTGCAAACAAATTAAGCAATTTTATTATTTTTTTGTTCTTAATATTAAATAATTAATTTATAAAATACCTAATTAAATTTTTAATTATTTATTTAGACAGAATTGTTAAAATTAAAAAATTAATTTAAAATTTTTTAAATATTTTTTCCTTTTTTTTTACATTAATTCAACTAACCAACTAATTATATATATATATGTATATAATAATTGGTATTAAAAGAAGTTAAAAAAGTACATAAATTCTTTAAATATAAAAAAATTTTTTTTTATTAAAAAATAAAGTAGAAATTAATCAATAAATATATTAAGCATATCTTAAAGTAAAAAAAATGTGAAAGTAAAAAAGCGTTCGAGCATGCCATTTTAATCCTTTGTTTCCATTTTTTTTTAAATTTATTATTTTTATTAATAATTATTTTAATTATTAATTTATTTAAATAATTAAAGGTATTTATTTTTAATATCATTTAATTATTTATTTGTTAATATTTACTTTAAAAATCAAATAATTTAAATCTAAATTTAAAAAATAAAATATTTATTTTATTTAATATAAAAATAATTAATTTATTTTATTTTTTTAATTTAAAATTATTATTTTATTTTTAAAGCTATTATTTTACACAATACATATGCTCTTTCAATTTCTTTACTTTTTTTTTTAATATTCACGCGCTAAAATTATTTCCTCACACAAATTAATATTTTATATCTATATTTTTAATAATACTACACAATTTATTTAAGTATTTTTAAATATTATATTAATTAATTTAATTCTTTTTTTATTTAATAAATTAATTCTAATAATTTAAATTAAATATTTGAATTATGACGTTTTTAGTGATAAATAATAATTAATTAAATATAATCTAATTCTAAATTTTACAAGTTTTTTTTAAAATTACACGCAATTATTTTTTAATTTAATTTAAAAAAAAAATTTTTAATAATTTTTTTTTCAAATTTATTTATATTTATTAAATAATTTTTATTAATAATAAAAAAATATTTTTTTTGTATACTTTATTTATTTAAAATTATTTTTATATATTTTTTTTTTTGTAAATAAATAATTAATTTATTTATTTAAATAATAATTATTTATTATTCTTGAAATGTCAAGTTTTAATATTTTTTAATTTATTTAATATATTATCAATTATTTAATACAGTATTTTTAATTTAAAAAAAAAAAAATATTTTTTTTTTAACATTTTATATTTTTAATTAATATTTAAATTTAAGAATTTTTAAATATTAAAAATGTATTTAAAATATTATTTAATATTAATTATTAATTTATTAATTTATTTATTTTTATTATTTATTAATTATTCCTTTTCTTCATCTTTTAATTTTACTAAAAATTGTTTAATAACAAAATTAAATAAAACAACAAATAATTTAATTAAATTAGAATGTAATTCTTTAAATGAATTAATTAATTATAATAATAATATATCTATTGATTTATTTAAATTAAATTGTTTTTATTTAAAAGAATATAATCAAACATTTATTAATAAAATTATTAAAAAAATACAAAACAGAAAAGAAATTAGGTAATTTAAATTTAAATATTTAATTTAAATTAATTTAATTTAAAGTTATTTATCAATTAATAATAAATGTCCAAATAATTTAATATTTAATTTATCAACACTTCCAAAACTTGAAAAACTTAATTTAAGTGGAAATAATTTAAATTATTTTAATTGGCAACAAATAAATTCAACAAAGCTTTCCTTAATTGATTTACGTAATAATCCATTAAATTGTGAAAATTGTAAAAATGCTTGGATTAAAAAAACAAAAAATAAAAAAATAATTAATGGATGGCATTTTAAGTTTAATTTTAAATAAATAAATAAATTAATTAATTTAAATTTTAATTTTAATTTTAATTTATTAGAATATTATTTCCAACAATTCCACAATTTATTTATTCTCCTCTTTCACTACAAAAATGTTCATTTTCTAATTGTTTAAATGAAACAGCAAAATTTGAAGAAAAAAATAATTTAAAAATTAATTTAGGAGATCAATTAGAATTAAAATGTTTTTTTAAAAGTAATAATCAAAATAATATATCTTCTTTAATTAATTTAAATAAAATATTTATATGGCCATTTAATGGAAAAGAAATTGAAAAAGAAAATAATTTAGTAATAAATATAATTTAATTAATTTTTTTAAATTTTTTTTTTTAGAAAACAAAAACAATTTATTTACAAAAAGAAAATTCAGTTATATTAAAAATTAATTCATTAAATATTTTTCATCTTGGTCCAGTTATTTGTCGTTGTTTACATTGTTTAATACCTGGAATTTTTGATTTTAAAGAATTAAGATTCCCTGTACCTTTAAATATTTATATTTATGAAAATGAAATAAAAGGAGAAAAAAAAATAATTTTAAGAGGTTATCCAATTGGTCCATTAATTTATTTAAAAATAATTCGTAAAGAAGATAATAAAACTAATTTAATTGAATTTAATGAAAATATTAAAGATAATGAAAGGTTTTAATTTATTTAATTAATTAATTTAATTTAAATTTAATTTTAGTAATAATATTTATTTATTATTTAATAATTCATTAATTATTAAACAAGAAAATGATCATTCTTCTTATTTTATTCGTTATTTTACAATTTCAATTCATGAATGTACAGAATGTAAACATTCACAAAAAGGAGGAATTTATGATTTAAATTTTTGTATTTTAAATAATAATAATAATTGTAAATTAATTAATAATTTAAATATTATACCACCAAAACATTTAATATCTAATAATAATAATAATATAAAGGTTATATTATTTAATTTAATTTAATTTAATAATTTTTAGAATAATTTTAAACAAAATACTTCTTTATCTATTTTAAATATATTTCTTTCTATACCACCTATTTTAATTATTATATCAATTTTATCAATTTGTGGACGTATTATTTGGAAATTTAAACAAAGAATTAAAATTAGAGAAAAATTAAAAAGAAGAACAAGAAGAGGAAGTAGAAATACACAAAGAACTGAAGAAACGTTAAAATTAATTATTAAATAATTTAAATAATTAATTTAATTTAATTTTAAGTAGTATTCCATTAGATACAATGTCACGTACTCTTTCACTTTCAAATTATATTCAAAATCAATTAAATTTACCTTTAATTCCTGAAGAAGAATTACAATTAAATGAATGTATTGGAAAGGTTAATAAATATATATATAAATAATTATATATAAATTATATTTATATATATTTAAATATTTAATTAAAATATATAAAGATTTTAAATAAGAAATTCATTTTTAAAAAAAAGAAAACAAATATTTAATTAATTTTATTTAAAATTAAATATTTATTATTTTTAAATAAAAGGGAGCATTTGCTGAAGTTTATATTGGAATTTGGAAAAAATTAAAAGAAAATGTAGAAGAAAATCAACAAAAAATAAATGAAAATAAAGTTGCAATAAAAATGTTAATAAATATAAAAATAGATGAAGAAATGGAAAGAGAAGCAGCTTTATTAGCTAATTTAGAACATCCAAATGTTTTAAAAATGTTTGGTGTTTCACAATGGAGAGGACAAGTTGCTTTAATTTTAGAATTAATGAATTTAGGAGATTTACGGTTATTTTTTAAATTTAAATTTAAATTAAATTAATTTAGTAATTATTTATATAATAGAAAACCTTGTTTTACTAGTTATACACAATTCCCTCCACCTTTATTACATAATGAATTAATTAATATTTGTATACAGGTTATTATTAAATAAATATAATATATTAATTTATATATATATTAATTTATTTATTTTTAAAAATATATTTTCTTTTTTAATAAAATTAATAATTAAAAAATATTATTAAATTAAAAATATATTTACTATTTTTAATTATTAATTAAAATTATTTAAATTATTTATTTATTAATTAATTAAAAAATATTTTTTTATAGATAGTAGAAGGTCTTTATTATCTTTTTATTCAACAAATTGTTCATAGAGATCTTGCAGCACGTAATTGTTTAGTTTCTGGTGAATCAGATATGCGTTGTAGTTCAGCATCTTTTAGACCTTCAATTAATGTTAAAATTGGTGATTTTGGTATGTCAAGAAGATTATATACTTCTTCTGATTATTATAAAATGCAAGATAAAAGAAATGCTTTACCTGTTCGGTTATTAATTAATTAATTTATTTATTTAAATAAATAATTTTAAAGTTGGATGGCACCAGAATGTCTTTCTAATGGTAAATTTACTTCACAATCAGATATTTGGTCTTTAGGAATTCTTTTATTTGAAGTTATTTCCAATTTATTTAATTTAAAATTAATTTAATTTTATCTTTTTTAAAGATATTTTCTTTTGGTTCAAAGCCATTTACTCCTTTAGAAGATAATGAAGTTATAATTGCTGTTTTAAGTGGAATGAGGCCTAAAGTACCTGATAAATGTAAACCAGAATTGGCTGATTTAATGAAGGAATGTTGGCATAGAAATCCACAAAAACGTATTTCTGTATTAGAAATACTCCAACAATTAAAAAATTTTCAAAATGAAGAAACAGAAAATAAAAAAGAAAATAATGGAATATTAATTAATTAATTTAATTATAATTAATTAATTGGATTAATTTAATTAATTAATTAATTGGGTAATGTATATATTTTATTATTAAATTTATTTTTAATATATTTTATTTTTTTAAATCTCATATCTTTATTTTGGCCAATTTATATGTGATTTTGTATATTTATGTACGGTTTATATATTTTTTTAAAATTTATTAATTTTTCTTTTACATATCAATTTTTAAATTAAATATTATTATTTTTTATATTTTTCAATTTGTTTTATTAAATAAATATAAAATATTAATAATGAAATTATTTAAAGATATTAATTTATTTAAAAAAATATTTTGTCTTTATTTTTAAATATTTAAAAATTTTTTGTTTCAATTTTTAAATAAATTTTGTTTTAAATTTTAAAAAATTTATATAATTAATTAATTTAAATTAAAACAATTCTAAACATATTGAATGAACATAAAAAATACAAGAATTTACTGGAAATGCTCTTAAAGCAAGTAAAGTACCTCCACGGTAAAAAGCAGTTAATCCATAAAATAAATTTCCACCACCTTTTATTTTTCCTTCATAAAAAATTTTTAGCATTATTTCACGCCAATTTTGTTTATTTTGAATAAGAGGAGAATAATTTTGGAAAGATTGAAGTCGATTTTTTAATAATTCAAAAGGACAAATTAACCACCAAGAAAGTGAACCAGCTAACCCACCAGATAATAACTTAAATAATAATAATAATGGTAAAGACTATAATATAAATTAAATAAAATATTTTACAAGAAAGGTTAAATTAATATTTTTAAATACATACCAAATTAAAATTATTATTATTAAATATTTTTGTTGAATTTTCTTTTATTTGTAATTTTTTAAGGTTTTTCAAAATATATTCATAAACAGGAATATAAAATAAATAACCAATAAAATCACGCCAAAACATTATTGTCCCTCCCTAATATAATTTATTTTTTAATTAAAATATTTTTATTTAAATTTACTTTATAAAGTCCAATTAAACCTTCTTTTTGAATAATTAATAAAGCACAATTTAAAGGCCCTTTAGTATTATTATTATTTAATTTTATTGACTAAAAATATTTTAATTATTAAATAATATTTTAATATTTTGCCTGTAATCTAGTTTTGATTAGTTCAATAGGAATTGCTGGAATTATTTGTAAAAATGTTCCAACAGTTGAGGCAAAAATAATCTAATAAAATGTAAAATAAATTTTTAAAATTTTATTAATATATTTCAATAAATCTAAAATTTATAGTGATTTTAAATATAAAATTTTTGTTTGAAAAATTTTAAAAGATTATATAAAACAATAATTTATTTTTTATTCCACTTTTAAAAGACTCAATTCGCCTTTTATTTTAGCGTTTTTATCACGCACATCCCAGTATTTTATTTTTAATTTTTTAATAAAAATAAAATAAAATTTTAATTAAATAATTCTTTAGTTAATATGTAAAAATGAATGAAAGGAGAGATAACTCAGATGGGAATAATATTCAAGGTTGTTCAAAAGATACAGATTTATTAATTTTATCTTCAGATGAATCTTGTAATGGTTAATTTAATAAAAATAAAATTAAATAAATTTATTATTATATTTAGAAGAGGATCTTCCAATTGAGAAAACTGCTTTAAAAAGATTAGCAATAATTGATACTCTTAATTTAATTCATCATTGTGCTTTACTCAGTCCATTCGCAAAAATACATAATCAGTTTGTTTTAATTTTTTGAATTACTATTCGTGACTAGTTTCTCTATTTCAAAAAGTTTATTGAAATTAGCTTTTAAAATCCCCATTAGATCAAATATTGAATTTTTTTTAAATTATTAATTTCATTTTAGAAAATGTGATGCTATCGCTGTTTTATTATTAGCACGAAATTTATTGAAAGAAATGTTTGATTTGAGGCTTTACATTCCAGATTCTTATATGACGGGAATAAATCGTGAAAAAGTTGCTAATCATTTTATTCTTGAGGTTTAATTAAATTATTTAATTTTTAAAATATATTTAAAAGGAAATGCAAAAGCTTGGCTATTTGGGAACTATAACAGACCATTCACATGATGATTTAATTTTATTGGAATATGCAAAATGTACTGGAGGTTTTATAATTTCAAATGATAAATATAGAGATCATGATCTTCTATATTCTACAAAAACTAAAGACAAAGCATCTTTAGATGTTATGAGACAAAGAATTGTTAGATATAAATTTAAGCATTGTAGTGTTGATAAATTAAAAGGAGGAAAATATGGGCTATGTTCAGCTAAAAATGGAAATGGATATTTGGGGTTAGATTGTGTTTTACAGCCTCCATCTTTGAGTAAATTTTAAAATCTAATTCCATTAAATAATTTTTATTAGAAGCAATGTTTTCTTGGGATAGAGAGTCTGATCCTACTTTTGGAGTTGTTTTCCGTGAGCGTGCTTATCGAAGTCAAAGAAAAACTGAAAAGGCTCTTGAAGTACTTGATATTATGTGTGAATATTTTAGGGTTTGTTTTTATTTTTAATTTTTATTAGGGGGTATTTTATTTATATTTTAAATATTTTCCGAATTTTAGTTGGATTTTTGTTATATTCACACATTAAAACCAGAACCTTTGCCTTGGTTTGATCCTGAAGTTAATCAACTTTTATCTTTTAATCGATTCTGGCTTCGATATATTAATTATGTTGAAGAGGAAGAACAGAAAAAGAAAAAAATTAAACAAAAAAAGGAAGAAAATGAGTGGTAAAATACTTTTTATGAAATTATAATGTGGACAATTAAATTTTTTCTTCAGTTTTCTTTAATGAATTTTGAAGAAAAAATATTTTAAATTAAAATAAATTTAATTGTCTACATGGATAAATTATTATACAATTATAAAAATAACACAATATTTTATTTTAGAAAGAGCTTTTTATGTTTTTAATCATTCTCATATTTAAATTATATTCATATAAAAGATTGAAAGAATAATTTTTAGTTTAATTCAATATAAAGTAAATTTAATTCAAAACTAACCTCATTTGCTTTAAATTCTCCTTGTCTTTTGTTATATGTTTTATTATTTTGTAATTCTTTTAATGTTAATGTATATCCAGAGAAGAGTAATGAATTAATTAATCCAGCAGTTAAAAAGGGAGCTGACATTCCCCTATAGAAAGTAGAAACCTTAAAAATAGTTTTATTATAAGGTTAATTAATTAACTTACCCCCTCTTTTTGAAAAATTCCTTTTGCAACTTTGAAATAACTAATGGAAGAATTATTGCTTAATTGAATACGAGTTTTTAATGTATCCAAAGGATAGCCAAATAAAATACCAGAGCTACCTAAAGAAGAATTCAATTTGAAAGAAATCATTTTTTTACCTGCAACATATCCAGCCAACAAATCCTTGTACATTATAATAAAAAATAAATAGGTTAATCAATAATTTATTACATAACAAGGCCCAATAGGCCTCTTACTATAATATCCTTATCAGATATCAAAAATTATTGTAATTTTTAAATGTGTAGGTATTTTGGTCAAAGAATGTTCTAATTTAGCAAAGAAATAAAAAATTTTTAAACAATAGCAGAAATGGCTTTATCTAGCAATACAAATAAACAATCATTTAAATATTAAATATAAAAAAAAATTCTAAATGATACCTTCAAATTCATCAGAGAAGACAATATTGCTATCATTCAATAATGGTCTCAAAAAAATTCTTTCATCAACTTCAGCACGTGCTAACATTTTTCGTTCATAAAGTTGTTCAAAAGATTTTCTATTATTTAACTAAATAAAAACCTTAATTAAATATTTACCTAATTGCTGTAAAATTATTAAATTTATCTTCAATAATATCAAAAGGAATTAAGTCTTCAATAACAAGTTTTAATAATTTAGGAGTTAACCAGTGAATACTTAAATGTTTTGCATCAAGGGAAGCTCCTTCAAACAATTCACAAAGACTTTCAAGAGGAGTTTTTTCACTATTAGTATGAGAACGAACTAAAAAAATAATTATAAAAATTAAAATTAAATACCAAAATCTGAATTTAAATTATTTTTAAATCGTGAAATAGAAATTGCATGATAAACATAGTCAACAATACAAAGAAGTAAATTAAATGAATTCATCAAATCTTCATTATTAAAAGGTAATTGTTCTGAAAAAATAAATATTAAAATTAAATTCATTAAAGATAACTTCTCATGGCAATAAAGAAAAGCCAAATAAATTCAAATAATTCTGCACTAGTTAAATGTTTTTCTGAAGTTATATATTTTGGAGGTGCAAAAACACAACGAAAGATTGGAAAAAGTTTTTTGAAAATTACAGAAGAAACTGCTAAATTTGATTGAACTTTGTTAGAATAATCAATTAGACGGCGTGAAGCCAAAATCATGTCAGTCCATTTATTTAATTTATCAAAGAAATCCAAAACACTAACTTGAGATAATTCAATCAGTTTTAACAAAGAATAGTGACAAATTAATTCTTGATGTCCAATTGGAGTAGATTTCCAAACAGAAGTAAAAAAAGCACAACTCATCCAAACAGAAGGATTTCCCTAAGAACGTTCATTAATCAAAAAATTAAAAAAAAACCTCAAGAATAATTTGTTGACCAATTGTATCATATTGTTTCCATGCCTTTTCAATTATTTCTCCATTTATTGTTGGATCTAATTTAGTAAATAATTCAAGAAATTCTCTAGTTGGTTGATCCGCAATTTCAAGCAAAGGGGCTTGAGAATCAGAAACATTATCAACAAATTCTTCTTCCATTTTTAATTGTTAAAGAATTGCTCTTCAGATTTGCGAAAAATAAAAGAAATTATTGTGAACTAGCACTTTTTTGAAAAATTTTTAAGTAATGAAAACTATTCATCAAATAATTTAAAACAAATCAAATTTATTCTCAATAAAAATTATATTTTAATATATTTTTTACTTTAAAGGCACGAGATCAACTATAACAAAAAAACAAAAGATCAAAGTATAAAGTCATAAATAAAATTGTTCGTCAAATGGTTCAACCAAAGGCTCCACCAGGAAAAACTTTATGTTTGTCTTCAGCCTCAATCTTCTAAAAATTTATAAATAAGACTAAATCACGACTGTAAAATAAGCAAACCTCAACAAAAGAAAACAAGTGAGATCCATGTATCATTATATTACGAGACTGGAAGTGCGCAGCACCATCTATAGCAGTAGTGTGATCATGTGGAGGAAAAAGCATATAGCCTATATTGATTCCGACTAATCCCTCAGGACTAAAAACTCCAGCACCAGAATCCCCATGCGTTGAGTGAATTGTTCCAATTAGAAACGGACCACAACATTTCTCACCAAAAGCTAAATATTTTACTTAATTAACAAATATTAAAATTAAAATAACTTATAAATTGACCAAAATCCTCGTAAACATTTCCCTTTATATTTCCAACTCTGCCATCATTATTTCCTCGTCCAATGAGTATTAAAGGCTGACCACGTCGTACCAATGTAGAAATTCGAGGTCCTCTATCGACAACTTTGTCTTCACATTTTAAAATAACACAATCCACATCTTCACTGATTGACCGAACAATTGTATTGAAGGAGGTTGAATTGACATTTGAAATAACCTTGACTGTATCATTAAGCCTTAAACTCTCATGCGGCCCATGTCTGAACGTTGCCAGAAGATTTGTTGTTACTGCTGTTACACATGATTTAACTCCAGTTTCTTCTGGTATATAGAAACAAAATTTGTCCGTTTCCTCGGACGTCGGAAGATTACCTCAAAATTAAAAGATTAGCTATTTGTTTGAATTTTCTTTTATTGTTAAACATTTAAATTTCTATTAAGCTTTAAATTTGTCAGATAATAAAATTACCTTCTACCATGGCAAACGGACTTGCTCTGTGATCTGGAAATTAGATTTTAATAGACTTTAGCTATGAAATAAAGTCAAAATTTTAATCTAAATTAATAAATTGTAAAAAATAACCTTTATAGATTACTTCCAATTCCTTATTATTCCAGCCATCGTATGGACATCCAAAAGAATTTTCAATGCCAAAAAATCTATTGAAAATAAAAGTATTCATTAATTCCCAGTATCTTACGGAACAACAGTAGTCATACCAGAAGAATCTCTGTACCGCAAACCACAAGCCCCTGGAAAGGCAGATTCAAGAAATGACAATAGTAAAGTCCCATCACGTAAAAGAGGGAGTTTTTGTTCTCCATTTAATCCTCTAACTGTGATAAACTATAATTTTAAAATTTTAATTTAAAACGAATTATTAAAAATAACCTCATTCGAAACACGATCTGTCAAAGAATTGGCCATTAAATAAACAATTAAAAAACCAGAAAATAATCTTTAGCTAAAAAATCAAGTTAATATAAAATAAATTGTTCTGAGACTAAAAGGTGACTATCTAGAGACGTATTTACGTTTGAAAATTGGAAAAGAAATAGGTAAATAAAATTTCAAAGAAAAAATCTTAAAAATACTAACATCAACACAGCGGGTTAACGCGGACATAGCCACTTCTCTAGCTTTTCTCTCTTTCTATAAATGACTCTCTTGTTTTAAGCACTACTCTCGTTTCAATTTTTCCAAAAAATGAGGTTACCAACTTTAAAATTTAATATCTCGAGTTTGCGTAATACGATTTTAATTTTGTAAATACATTTCATAGATTATAGTCTTAAGATTGTTCTGGAAAAAAATCAAAAAATTTGTCTATAATTTGGAAATTTTTTCTATAGCAAACTACATAAATGCGCTACCCTCGAGCAATTAGAGAGTTGTTTTACTGGAAGAAATGGAGTTACATCGTTCTAAGTAGATTCTTGATTTTTGAATCGATTAAGACCAAAATAAAAGAGATCAGACTACTTTGAAGAAGGTTATGACCAAAAATAGCTAAATTTTGGTCCATTTTTAAACACCCATAACTCCTAAAAAATTTTTTATTTTTTCTTCAAATTTTGCAGGATTGTATTATAGGTATAGAGCTACTCTCTTGCAAAGTTTGAAAAAATTTGGATAGGGGAAACCTTTTTTAATGGTACAAATATCCGTCCATCATACTAAATGTCCGTTCATCATAATATGTGTAAAAAATTTCCATAAAATTGTTGAACTTTTCACGCTGAGTCGAATAAAACCAAAATTAAAGTAATTGGACAAATTTGAAGAAAGTTATGGCCAAAAATAGAACAGGTTTGGTCAATATTTGAGAAGGCATAACTCAGCCAGTTTAAACTATTACTTGCTTAAAATTTGCAAAAATATACTTTAGATATGGGACTACTACTCCGCAAAATTAAAAAAAATTTGACCGAGGATTTCTCGGATTTCATGTCCCTAATATTTTCTCTCACAAAAGAGAGAGATCTCCCTTTACTGACCCTTCTGCTTTTGACCTTTTGCAATTTATCGCGATTATTATTTGCGCTTATTTAGACAGTTTCGCGAATAAACAGGTCGTTCTGCGAATAAATGGGTTTCTTTGGCTATGTCCTGTCTGCCCATATAGTTAACCCGCTGTGCATCAACTCAAAACTTTTCAAAACAGAGAAATAGAATATAAAAAAGAAGCAGACAAATTTTTATTTGTTTGAGAACGAAAAATTTGAAAAGACGATTGGATGCGAAAATTTAAAAAATAATAATCCTTGTTTGAATTCTTTCAAAATTGCATTACAGTTTCAAAGTAAATTTCTATTTTTTATGAATGAGTAAGGACAGACTTTATTGTAAAGCTCTTTATGATTTCAGGTTACTTCTTTAACTTTAATAATTTAAATAATTTTAGAAGTGAATATCCTGGAGAATTAAATTTTTCTGCAAATGAATTAATTTATATTAACAAAAAAATAAATAATGAATGGATGAGTGGTGAATCCAAAGCAACAGGAGAGAAAGGAAGTTTTCCTGTTGGATTTGTTGAGATAATTTTACCAAACAAACAAGAGGTTATTTGAACATTTTTTATTTATTCGTTTTTATTATTTTAAAGGACTTTACATTTGAATTTGAGCATACTTCAAATCTTGACTTTTCTGATTCTATTGGGTAGTTTATTTATTATTGGAATTTTAAATAATAATATTTAGCGTTGCTACTGTTCTCTATGATTTTGAAGGCAGATTTCAAGACGAATTAAGTGTTAAATCTGGAGATAGTATTAAAGTTTTATCTCTTATTGATAGTGAATGGGCAAATTGTCGGTTTGTTTTATATTTAATCATTTATTAATGTTCCAGAAATCCAATGAATGGTCGTTTTGGAATTGTTCCTCAATCTTTTTTACATATTTTTCTTGATTCTATAGAAACTCAGGATGAAACAAGTACTTCTATAATAAATGAGGGAAATTCTTCTATTTTTTCGACATATGATGAGCCTCCATCAATTTCTTCTTCATCAAGTTCTTTTATGCCAAGTTTTACCCCCTTAAGTGATTGGCCAAATCCATCAGAATCTTTGGATCAAAATGTGAATAACGACTTTAATGCCTTTAACACAGTTTTTAGTTTACCACCACCTAGACCACCTCCACCTAAATCTCCAATACTTAAGTAATTAATATTTTAAAATTTCCATAACTTTCTTTAGACAACCTTCACTTACTGAAACAACAAATGAATTAGTAAATCGAGATTCAAACTTGGTCCAAAATGATAAAGAAAGGAGAAAATCTTTAACTTTTACAAATGATGATGGCAAACAATATCAAAGTTTAATAAATCCAGCAACTAATTTATTTACGAATCCACTTATTCCTCATTTAGAGACAACCAATGGAGTTGATACTAAATCTAAAATTATTTTGGATTTTCTTAATACTGAACAGATTTATCTTTTTGACCTACAAACATGGCAAAAGGTTTATAACTTTTATTTAATTAAAATATATTTTCTGTTAAATTTTTAGTGTGTAAACGAATCTGATACTTTAACAAAAACTGAGAAAGAAGCTTTAACAAAAGGATATCCAGCACTTGAACAACTTTGTCAATCAATTATTAATAATTTGTTAACACAGAAAGGTTATTTTATTTTTAAAAAATATTAATTTTTATTAATTTATTTTTGGTTATTTAATAATTATTTTTAAGATTTGCCTTCCGATGTTCAATCTTTAGGAGCAAAATTTATGGAATTAAAGAGCCAATTTTATTCAACTTTTTCGAAACATTTCCGCAGTGTCGAAAATATTAATTCAATGATTGAAAATGAAAATAATAATAATTTCAATAAAGGACTTCATTCATGTGTTCAACAAATGCGTTTAAGTGGTTCTAATATATTTGATGTATCTACTGCTGTATCTAGACCTATTCAACGATGTCTTAAATATCCTCTTTATATTGGAGAATTACTAAAAAATACTCCAATAAATCATCCTGATCATCCAAAATTAATGGAAGCTCTTCGACAATTGGGTGATTTGGCCTCACGAATGAATGAATCAAAAAGAAGAAAAGAATTAGGTATTATTTTTTACTTGTTTTAATTCCCCATTTCTTTTTTTACAAATAATTATTTTATTTATTTTCTAGTACGTAAATACAACACTCAAGAACAACTTTCTATTTCTGAACGTCTTGCACGTATAAATATGCATTCTTTATTAAAGAAAAGTAATCGATTAAAATATCGAATTAATCGAACAATGGGATTTGGAACAATTAGAGATAGTGAATTTGATTATTTGGTTAGATTATTAGAAGATGCAGAACGTCGTCTTTGTAAATTTCTTTATTGTGCTCAACTTTATCGAAAACATATTGCTTTGGCTGCACGTAAACATGAAGATAGTTATAAAGGTTAAATAATAAATAATTTTTAATTAAATAAATTTTAATTATAAAGGTTTTTGTCAAGTTCAGGATGAAAAAGCTGTAAAAGATTTTGCACAAATGATTCGTAGAGTTGATGAAATTTGTGGAAAATATTTACGAGATTTTGACCAAAAGTTTATTAAATTTAATATATAATTTAATTAAAATAATTTTAGAATTTTGGTTGAAGGAAAAAAACTTGTAAAAACTGAATTAACTAAATTAATACATAAACGATTCGATAAATTGGCTGATTTTGAAGTTGTTAAAACAAACAATAAAAATGTTAATTTTTTTATTTAAATTAAATTATTTTAATTTTTAGCAAGATGAAGTTGAAAAATGTAGAAATGAATTTGAGGCATTAAATAATCAAATAAAAGGACAACTTCCAAGTGTTATAAGTTCTATAAATACTCAAGTACTTCAATTAGTTCAAAAAGTAAATGAAATTCATCAACAATTTTTAAAACAAATGGAAGAATGGTTTTTTAATGAAAGACCTGAAGTAATTAAATTTTAAATTAATTTAAATATTTTTTTAGAAAGTTCGTCAATATGCACATAATGTCCCTCCATTTATTTCTAATTTATCTATTTCTGTTAAAAATGTTTTGTTAGAAATGGATAAAATTGCAGCATATTTATATCAACGTCAATCAGAGAATACTCCTTTTTTAGCTAGAAGTTTTTATTTTAATTATTTATTTAATTTTTAAAATAATATTTAAGGAAAATCTTTACGTCTTTCATTTAAAACAAAATCTGTTAATCAAAAAAAGTCTACACAACAACAAATTTCTTCTTTCCTTAGACAACAAAATGAAAAAGAAAGAGATGCTCTTTTTAAAATTTGTCATACTCAAAATCAGGCAGGAAAGTTGCGAAATGTTTCTCGTAATTGGCAAAATTCAGAAATGATTTTAAAAGAAGGGGATTTGGTTTTAGTTAAAGAACATCGACAAAATGGATTTTGGTATTAATTTTTATATTAATTAATTAATTATTTAATTAATTAATTTTAAGTTTATGTGACAATGCAGTTTCTACTAGTTTAGTACCTGTTGATGTTCTTATACCTTTAAATATATCTAATGAATCTACAAACTTAGCTTTAATTGAAGACGAACAAAATAATATTATTAAAAATAATTTACTTAATAGTTAATTAATTAATTAATTTATTTATTTTAAATTTAATTTTTAGCCAAACAAATTCAACAAAATCAACATTCCTGGATTGATCAACTTAAAACTGAATTTTCACCTTCTTCTGATTCTATTAATAATTCAACTGATTTAAATAAAATACAAAAGTCTAATTTTGGGGGAGAAAATAATTTAATTGGTTAATTTAATTTATATTATTATTTTTTAAAAATATTTTTAGATCTTGAAGATAATTTAATTGACTTTAATTCACCTATTAAAATAAATAATTTAAATGAAGAAATAATTGTAGATCTTTCTGATCAAACAATAACTAATACTAAACCTATTAATCAACCAATTAATGACCAATTTTGTCAAAATAATTTAAGTCAACTTTTTGATTTTCTTTCATTTGAACCTTCTTTAAAGTATTTAATTTTAAATTATATTTAAATTATTTTTTATTTTTTTTTAGTTCTGAAATTAATAATAAAACTACAAAATTTGATTCTTTAATTAATCAAATTCCTGTTACTTTTCTTGACAATAATTCTTCTTTACCAAATGTTAAATCTGAATTAATTCAACCAAATCGTATTGCACCACCACCCCCAACATTAAAAAAAGTATTTAATTAATTAATTAACTAAATAAATATTTATTTATTTTTAGAGAAGTACTAGATTACCTAATAATAATAATTCTACACAATATTATTCTATTCCTCCTATTTTAAATGAACCAAAACAAAATAATTTTGCAATTTGTATTTTTGACTTTAATCCTTCTGTTGGAAATGAAAGTCGTCAAATTTCTATTAAAAAAGGGGAATTAGTTAATTAAATTTTAATAAAATAAATTAATTTAATTAATTTAAAGGTTGAAATAATTCAACGTAATGACTTTGCTGGAAATACTCAATGGTGGTTAGTTAAACGATTAAATGATTCTTCTAAAGGTTTTGTACCAGCAAATTATTTAAATATGGAATAATTATTAAAATTATTTAATTAATTATATGTTTTTAATGTGATTATTTAAAATATATTTTATTATTTTTTTTAAATATTTTAATTTAATTTAATTTTTATTGTTTTATCATATTACTAATTACATAGCTCAATAAATTTTATAAGGGGTTTATTATAATTGTTGAATTTACTAGAATTAACGAAAATTTATTTTTAATTTAATTTTAAAAAATTAATTTATTTTATTTTAATATTTTTATATAAATATATTTTTATTAAAAAATAAAAGAATTAAAGCAATTAAGGGGAGAAGAACTAAAATTTTATTTTTAGAAAGTTGATTGACTTAACAACAAAAAAGCGGAGAAATTCTGCTATTAAAACGATTCTTTTGTATTTTTACTCCGTTCGTTTTTTTTCAACCGTTCCGCTCTATCGCACCTTTTTTTTAATGTAATGGTCAAAAATAAATAAAAATAATAATTTTATTTTTTATTTTTAACAAAAAATATTTGTTAAATAGAGAAAATTTAAAAAGAAAAAAAAGTTTAATAAAAAAAAAAGTTTAAAAAAATTAATTTTTATTAGAAAAAATAAAATTTAATGGATTAATTTTAGAAAAATAAAAATTTATAGCGTGGTAATTAATTTTTAAATAATTGGGCGAATAAAAAGAAAGTTTTTAAGGTTTGTTTTAAGAGGAAAGAATGTTTTTATTTGTTTTTTATATGTCAATAGGCTCTTTAGATTTTATAAGAATTTTCTTTATTTTTAAATCTCCTTTTCTAATTTTTTGATCGTCCAACGTCTCCTGCGATTATTTGATTCTTAATCGACTTTTTATTTTTTTTTAACAACGCCTGCAACTTTAGCAAAGTTTTATTTATTTTTCTTTTAGTTATAAGGCAAAGGATTATATTTTCTTGTTTTTTTTAAAATTATAACTTTAAAAATTTTAAACTAAAAATTCTGAAATTTTAAAAATAATTATTTGACATAATTTATGATTTATTAAAAATTTAAAATTAATATAAACTGATGGCATATCTCGTTTAGACCTCACCAAGGAACAAGAAAAGTCTTTTCATCATTTGATCCCGGTCTTGAGTTAATTCGATTTCCATCTATCCATCGGCCAATCTCGGTCCATAAATCATAACCTCGAATTATTCTCATATAAACTTTTGAAGAAAATTTCACGTCCTTATAAATTTTACGCCGAAATGTACTTTCCTCACTTTTCCTTTTCTCTTTTTCCTTTTCTTTGTTTTGTATTATTTGTTTGAAATAAAAACCAGCCAACTTTGACCAGTTGGCGCCAAAAAACGTTAGTTGTTGTTATGTATATATATATATATATATTTATTTGCAAATAATTTAATCTCCCCGCAATAACTAAATAGATGACCATGAATTAAAAATAAAAAGAATTGCTGTCTGTCCCCCTTCTCCTCATCCTCCTATTTTTTTTTCTCCCTTCATTTTCGGCCTTCCAACAAAAAATTCTAAAAACAAAATCTTCTCTAAATTTGCGCGTGGATGAATTAGAGAAAGAAGAAAAAGAATTATTTTCCCTGCTGGGATCAAAAAAAAAAAAAAAGTTTCACTTTCACGCCTTCTCTTTTATTTTTTTATTTTGACAATAATTTCAATAAAAATAACCGGTGAAATTAAAATATTTATTTATTTATATTTTTGCTTGAATAAATTAGAGAAAAATTATTTAAAAATTAACAAAAATTATTTTTAAAATTAAATCTTATTTTTATTTAAATTATTTCAAGAAAATTCCAGATAAATTTTAAAAAATAATTATTTAATTAAAAGTTTGTGTAATTTTTTGTTTTAATATTAAAAAATATTTTTTTTTATTTTTAAATAATTTTAAAGAAAAAAATAATAAATAAATTAATGAATTTTTCCATAAAAAAAATTAAATTATAAATTTAAATATTTTATTTAAATATAATAAAATAATTATTTTATTTATTTTTTTAAGAAAATATTTTATTATATTTTTTTATTATTTTTAATTAATTTTTTTAATATTTAATTTAAATTATTTTGTTAATATATTTATTTTAATTTTTCAACCTAGTATGTATGTATTGTCAATTTATTAGTAATAACAAAATATTTTTTTTTTGGTAACTTTTTCGGCCTATATTAGAATAAATATTTAAATTCAATTATTATTTAATATAATTGTCCATTAAATAAATAAATATATTCTTTTAAGTGGATATACTCTAGTACTGTCCGATTTATTTATTTATTTAAACATTCTTTATATATCCATTCTTTTTAAATGTTCATCAAAATTTATGTCATTAAAAACTTTTTAAATATTTTTTTTTTTAATTGATTTATTTATTTTATTTTATTTTGTTAATCCTGATATTTATTTAAATAATTTAATGAATAATTATATCCTTTACTTGCCAAGGATATTTATTTACAAATTTTATCAATTCAAACAAAAATTTCCTTCTTTTGGATAAAATATCTTTTTCTCCTTTTTTCTTTCCTTCTCTTGCGTAAACCTGGAAAGATAAAAAAAGA
The DNA here is from genome assembly GCA_036172905.1 of Meloidogyne graminicola. NCBI lineage: Eukaryota > Metazoa > Nematoda > Chromadorea > Rhabditida > Meloidogynidae > Meloidogyne > Meloidogyne graminicola. Next base: position 720,463 of record JARPZY010000016.1, on the reverse strand, counting down.
AGAAGAATAAAAGATTTATTTTTTTAATTTTTTTTATTTAATAAAATAACTGGTTTATTTAATCGAACAATTTTATTATTAGCTTTAAAAATAAGCTAATATTTATCTTTTATCCCCCCTTTTTAAGGTGGTTATTGTAGTTATTACGCGATTAATGGCGTTCTTAACAGAATTTTTTTTTTTTTGATGGATAAAAACCAAAAAAATAAATAAAAAGTCTTAATACGCAATTAACATTTTTATTCATTGATCATAAAATGATTTATTTATTTATATTTTTTTGTATTAGATAATGATGAGTAATTAAAAGAAATAATTAAATATTATTTATTTTTTTTTTTAATTAATTAATTTTAATTAATTAATTAATTAACTTAATATTTTACAAAATAATTAAAAATATTAATATATTTATTTTTTTTTTATTTAGAAAAATGCCATTATTAATAATAATAAAATTTTATTTAATTAATAAAAATTATTTTTATTTTTATTTGGCTTAATACCAATGAAGCAACAATGTCTTTTATTTTTTATTTTATTTTTAAATTTAATATTTATAAATGTATTTTATTTTAATAATAATTAATTTAAAAATAATTAATTTATTTAAGGCAATTCATCGTGAAATGAGTATTTCAGAATTACAACAAACATTTGGTGTAAATAAATATGAAAGTGTACCTGAATATCATTTAATTAATTCATTTAAAAGAATTAATAATAATAAAACAAAACAATTAAAACATTTACATTTTAAAGCATTTAATTCTACTTATTTAATTGAATTAAAACCAAATAAATTAATTAGTCCTTATATGGTTATTTATTAAATTAATTAATTAATTTAATTTTAAATAGATTACTGTATTTGATAAAAAAGAACAATATGGTTTTCCTTCAAATATAAAAACTAATTGTCATTTTCATGGAATTGTTTTATCTCATGGAAATATAAAAGCAGCTATTTCTGATTGTAATAGATTAATGGGAATTATTATACATGAACAAAACTTTCTTGTAATACAAACATTGCCTGAAAGAATTAAAAAAAGAAATGAAAAAGAAGTAATAAAATAAATAAATAAAATAAATTAAATATTATAACTATTTTAATAATATTTTAAGGGAAAACCTCATTATTTAGTTTTTAAAAGAGATCCAGCATTAATTAATTCAGTTGAACATTGGCCAACATTTTCGGTTAAAGAAAAAATTTTTGAAAATGTTTGGAAAAGAAAAACAAAATATAAACGAAGTTTGGTTAGTTTTAAAGAAATTAAATTAAATTAAATTAAATTAAATTAAATTAAATTAAATTAAATTAAATTAAATTAAATTAAATTAAATTAAATTAAATTAAATTAAATTAAATTAAATTAAATTAAATTAAATTAAATTAAATTAAATTAAATTAAATTAAATTAAATTAAATTAAATTAAATTAAATTAAATTAAATTAAATTAAATTAAATTAAATTAAATTAAATTAAATTAAATTAAATTAAATTAAATTAAATTAAATTAAATTAAATTAAATTAAATTAAATTAAATTAAATTAAATTAAATTAAATTAAATTAAATTAAATTAAATTAAATTAAATTAAATTAAATTAAATTAAATTAAATTAAATTAAATTAAATTAAATTAAATTAAATTAAATTAAATTAAATTAAATTAAATTAAATTAAATTAAATTAAATTAAATTAAATTAAATTAAATTAAATTAAATTAAATTAAATTAAATTAAATTAAATTAAATTAAATTAAATTAAATTAAATTAAATTAAATTAAATTAAATTAAATTAAATTAAATTAAATTAAATTAAATTAAATTAAATTAAATTAAATTAAATTAAATTAAATTAAATTAAATTAAATTAAATTAAATTAAATTAAATTAAATTAAATTAAATTAAATTAAATTAAATTAAATTAAATTAAATTAAATTAAATTAAATTAAATTAAATTAAATTAAATTAAATTAAATTAAATTAAATTAAATTAAATTAAATTAAATTAAATTAAATTAAATTAAATTAAATTAAATTAAATTAAATTAAATTAAATTAAATTAAATTAAATTAAATTAAATTAAATTAAATTAAATTAAATTAAATTAAATTAAATTAAATTAAATTAAATTAAATTAAATTAATTATTTTTTAGAATGAACCTGAAATAGAAGAAAATGAACAAGAAATAAATTCTTTAAATAAATTAAAAAATAAAGAAGAAGAAAAAGAAATGGAAGAAGAATCATTTTGTGATGTAGATATTAATAAAGGTATTAATAATAATCAATTAATTAATTCTTTTGATGACCACCACAACCACAAATATCCTTCTTCTTTATTTACTGACAGCTTTGCTTTAAATTCTAAAACATCTAATAATAAAAATCTTCAAATAATTTCTGAAAATAATTTTTTGTCTCCTTTTTCTGAAATTAATGGTAATTAAAAATTTAAATTAAATAAATTACCTTCCTTTTTTAAATTAATTAATTTTTGAAAATGTTTAAAATAAAAAATTATATTTTTTAATTAATTAATAAAAAATAATATTTTATTATTTATTTATTTTGCTTTGCTTTATTGCTTTATTTATTTATTTAATAATTATTTAATTATTTAAGTTAAATCAACTACAAATAATTATACATTACCTTTATTTGCAAAACTTGATTCTCTTTTTATTTTTCCTCAACTTGATCCTATAACATTAGTTTGTTTTTATTAATTAATTAATTTTATAAATTTTTAAGGAAATTGCTCTTTTTTTGGATTCAATGCTTTATGAACATTTTAAAAGAGAATTTACTGCTGAACCTGAACAACATTTAACTGATTTTTCTTTAGCATTAATTAATAATGTATTTAATTAATTAATTAATTAAATTTAATTTTATTTAAAAGGTTCATGTTCTTTATCAACAACCAAGTCTTTCTCCTAATTTAAATATTGTTATTGTTCGATTTGAAATGTGGAAAACACAACCGGTTAATTTTTAATTTAATTTTTAAATTCTTTTAATATTATTTAGAAAACATTATCAACAGAACTTCACAAAAATGGACAGGCACAAACTTTGGTTAATAATTATTATTTTTTAAATTTATTTGTTTTTTCCCTTTTATTTAATTAAACTTTTTAGTTGGATTCTTTTTGTCGACACCAAGCAAGAATTAATCCAGGAACAGATTTAACTCATCCAGAACATTGGTTTTTTTAATATTTATTTGTTTGATAATTAATATTTATTAAGGGACCATGCTGTTCTACTTACTGGATATGATATTTATCATACAACATCAAGTGTTGCAGGTGTAGCACCTGTTGGGAGAATGTGTGATGAATTATTTGGTAAATTATTATAAAAATAAATTTAAAATTAATAATAAATTATAATCAGCTTGTTCATTGGTGGAAGGTTTACATTTGGGACGATCTTTTGTTTTAGCACATGAAATGGGACATAAGTTAGTTTTTAAATAATATTTAGAATTAATAATTACTTTAAATATATGTAGTATGGGTATGGTACATGATGGAGTTCAAAATCAATGTGGACGTAGCTGTTGTTTAATGTCTGCTGTAAATGGAGCAGGAAAAACAACATGGAGCAGGTAAATAAATTAAAAATAAACTAATTTTGCCAAAAATTTAGTTGTTCAGTTCGTGAATTTAATGCCTTTTTATTGCAATTAGAGTATGATGATTTATTTTTAAATAATTCAAAATACAAATTAAGTGAAAGCGGTAGAGGGAATTGCCTTAGAGATCCAGCTGAATCAATTTCAAGTAATATTTTAATATCACATATTTGGTAATACAAACCATTCAATTCTAACTAGAATCCAAGATTTTTTACTCGTCTTGCACCCGCTCAGAGAGCGTTACCCCCACTGCCGACCACTAAGGGCCAGCTGACGGTCTTCAACGTCAGGGCATCCAAAAATTTAGCACCACCCCAACAAGCTTCACGCTCAAGGGGCAACGCCTATCCTCGTCATCGAGGGTGCTTGGTGAAGCAATTTGCGTCTCCGCGAGAGAGTACATACTACAGAAATGATCCTGAGAAGTACAGTCCCAAAGATTGGGTTAAAGAAAAACATTAACAGGAATAAAATATAAATGCTTTTAGACAAGTAGCAAGAACTGATAGAGTGTATAAAGAAATACATTGAAATAACAGTTCTTTCTTGTCTCTCTTAGTAATATCTAATCCTTTTGTCTTTCTTTTTCATTAAAAAAGTTATCTATTCAAAACGTAAAATGACAAATTGCTAATTAGACAAATGTCAGCTTATAGTCATTGAGGCTTAAAATCACATACCTATAAACTATTCTTTAAGAATATTCATTAAATTAGAGTGGATTCCTATTTTTGAATTAAAATCTAGTACCACATATATACTAATTATTATTTTATTTTAATAAAGGTCATGACCACCTCCTTGATGGCCGTCTCCCTGGACAACGTTTTACAGCTGACCAGCAATGTTCTTATTTTTGGGGACGTGATTTCCAAGTTGAAATTCCTAATGGACGATCGTTTGAAGTATGCATCTTTACAAGAATATTTTAATTTTGTATTTTTGTTATAAAGGATATTTGCCGTATTCTTTGGTGTGGAAATAGTGGTTCTACAATTTCTACTGCTCATCCTGCGCTTGAAGGCAGTTGGTGCGGCGATGAAAAAGTTTGAAAACAGATTTTTTAGATATGCAAATAAATTTTTTATTTAAGTGGTGCCATGCTGGTCATTGTGGAGAATGGAATTCAGACATGGGAGCATATCCAGTTATTATTGATGGAAATTGGTCCGAATGGACTTCTGCGGAAAAGCAATGTCCAATTACCCAATGTCAGATCACTGGAAGTATTGCAATAATTAGTCAAATGAGAACATGTACAGCACCTGCGTATGTATTCTAATTTATTTAGAATTTTTCAGTAAATTTTCTGTTCGAAACAATTGGGGAGATTATATTATGTTTTAAATAATTATTTACTAATATAGACCAAATAATGGAGGAAAGGCGTGTACAGGCTCTAATGTAAGAGGTATTGTTTGTGGAGGAATTGCCAAATCGACGATTTGTGAGGGATTTAATCGACAAGAATATGGTGATCGACTTTGTACAGCAATAGCTCATGACAGATTAAGAGCTGATAGACAACTAAGTGGAATAAGTTTTTTACGTATGTTTCCTTTTCTTTTTAAAACCAAAACAAATTGCCGTTCATTAAAAAATAAATAATTGCAATTTTCCCAAAATATTGTTTTTTTTATTTTCCCTTAAGATGCAACACAACCTTGTAAAGTTTGGTGTCATGTTCGAGATTCAGAATTAATACGAAATAAAGGTCAATTCCCTAATGGCTCCCCTTGTGGGCCTGATCAATATTGTGTTGGTGGTGTGTGCCTTCAAGTATATTTTAAATTGATTATATTCTTTTTTAAAAATAGTTAAATTGCGATGGTCACGCGCTTGTTCAAAGCACAGATGATTGTTCAACTGACGAATCTCTTCTTCAATTAGCGTCAATTGGACACACTAAATCGATTGAACGTAAACGTGAATCAGTTAAATGGGAACAATGGACCCATTGGTCTTCATGTTCGATGACTTGCAGATCTTCTGAAAACATGAATGGTGTTCAAGAACGTATTAGAAAATGCCGATCTCCAACACAAACTGTACGTCCTAGCTTATTTTTAAAAAATCTTTTAAGGAATGTACTGGAAAAGGTCGTGAAGTTCGCTCATGTAATCCATCACCACCAATTTGTGAACCACAACCATCTTATTCAGAATGGACAGGTAGGTAATTCTAAACTAAAACTCATTGTTGGACCACATTTTATATATAAATATTCCTTTTAAAAGAAATAGAAAAAATTTCAATATAAAATATTTATTATATAAACAATACTATGTAGTACTTATGTACATGAATTACAAAAAATATATAGCTGTTGAGTTAAATAAGAGTTGATCAAATAATTTATAATTAGTTTTTATTCTTTCCACCAGAGTTCATGTTATCACTTTTTCTTTTTCTTATTGTTTCATCTTACGATCCTTCATTGTTTTCTCGTGTTTTAACAGTTGCTACTTTAGAATTTGCAGTCGAGGCAACGGTTTCATTAGAAGTTGCTACGCTGGGCGTTCCAGTTGATGTCACGGTTTCGTTAGAAGTTGCTACGTTAGACGTTCCATTTGAGGCCACCGTTTCATTAGAAGTCGTCATATTAGAGGTTGTAGCTGAAGCCACCGTTTCGTTAGAAGTTGCCGCGTTAGAGTTTTCCTCTTCAACATTATTCGTTGAAGTTGTTTGATCTTCTTGTCTAGATCTACTCACGGCTCTTACTGAAAATGAAAAATAAAATTGACATAATTTATACTTTACTTACTCATAGCACGTAGCATTTCTCCAAATAACATCACAGCCAATACATCAGATATGACATTCTCATTTGGGCTAACACTTCCCTGAATCTCGATTTGTTGGCGATGCCCCGGTGTTCCTTCATTCTGTTGTGAGGCTTCTTGTTCCCGCCCTCCATTCCCTCCCTGCTGCTGCCCATCATTTGGTCCCAGTTCAATTATTCGCATTCCCAATCTGATGTTGAATCTATTACTAGTTCCATTCATTTGCCGTTGTCCATTCAGTTCTGTTGAATTATCGCCTTGAATTCTTGGCACCTGATGGATTAGATGTAGAACATCTTGATCTCTGAGTACGACGCCCTGAACTGTTTGACTGTCATCGTTCAACAGCCTCCCACGAAGAATGAGTCTTTGTTCACCGCTGGGGACACCCATACGTTCCTGAATGGCGTTACGCAGCACTGCAACAGTTTGCTTTAATAATAATACTATAAAAAAAAGTAAGATAAGATAACTTGCCTGATCATCTACGGCGATCATCACGTCTTGTTGATTGTCCATCCGTCTGACCTTTATATTGACGATGACCATCCTATGGACAAATGTTCTGACAAACGTGCGAAGATGTTAGTCGATTGGGGGATTATGATAAAGCGATTGAATATTTGTTTCTTTTATAGTATTTTTTAACTATTCTATTATGAGAGATAGTAGTATTTACATAAATAAAATTTTTTAAATGAGTTCTGCTTTTTCTATTTTTTTTAACTTTTTTGAATAAAATATTCTTTCAAATAAAAATTATTCTAGGATGGACTGAATGCTCAGCTACTGAATGTGGACAAAAAGGAATCCGTCGGCGAACACGTGAATGTAAAACTGGTTATTGTACAGATCCTCTAATTGATGAAGAGAATTGTAAACAGATTGAATGTGCTCATTGGGAAGAATGGGGACCCTGGGAAGAATGTAAAATTAAATGTGGTGAACAAGGACAGAGAATAAGGCACAGAAATTGTTCTAATCAAGGTTTGTTTGCTTTAGATAATTATAATAAGAATTAAACTATTTTTATTTGAAGATATAAAAGTGAATTCCTCTTTTGGTTGTATTGGTGAAAATTTTGAAAATGAAACCTGTATTGGCGAGCTGACAAAAGGATGCCCAATTAAAGGAGGAGAATCTTCAGTAGATGGACACTGGGGAAAAGTTAATGCTCGAAAGTAATTAATGTTTTAACATTTTATTTTTCAGTGGCATCCGTGTTCAGTTAGTTGTGGTATTGGATTTCAATTTAGAGAGCGTATCTGTGGTGATAAGCCCTGTCCTGGTGGAGGAAAGCATGCTAGAACATGCCATGCTCAGGTATTTATTTTAATTTTGAAGAAATATTGCAATAACTTCAAACAAAAACAGGACTGTTCTCGTGTTTTGGATGCCCCTGTTTGGAGTGAATGGTCACTTTGGTCTGCCTGTTCTCATTCTTGTGGACAAGGATTACAACAACGATATCGTCGTTGTTTAAACGGGATTTGCCCTAGAAAAGAGCCTTTGACTGAAAGCAAACGTTGTGTTCTTGGGCCATGTCCTCAGGCAAGGCAATTTTATTTGTTTTTTAATTTTAAGTTTAGTGGACAAATTGGTCCTCTTGGACATTTTGTTCAACTTGTAGTGTTTTTGAGACTCGACGAAGGCAAAGAAAATGTGTTGTTCAAGTAGCCAAAACAGAAGAAGGTGGAGATTTTGGTGAAAGAGAGTTAGGAAGTGAAGCATGTAAGGGTATGTACTATTTATTTATTTATTATTTGATTTAATTTTTAAAAGGTGCCCCAATAGAAATTGATACTTGTGAACGTTCTTGTACTCGTGAAGGTGGATTAATTAATGGTACATTAGATGATGATTTAAAGTCTGAAGGAAGGTTTTCTCAAACAAGTAAAACATTATTATGTTTTTTGTTTTCTTTACTAATGAGTATAAATAAACTTAAAAAATAAACTTTTAAAGATTCTTCCCTTGAAAATCGGCATTGGACAGATTGGGGAGAATGGAGTGACTGTTCAGTTAGTTGTGGGCCTAATGGACGTCAAAGTCGAACAAGAAATTGTAAATACAATTTAGTATTTCTTTGTGATGAAGCTATTTCTCGTGAGGAAAGAGATTGTGAACCAATGCCTCCAAAATGTAAAGAAGAAGATTCTCTATTAGAAAAAGGACAAATTCTCTATCCAAGCTGGTCAGAATGGAGTGATTGGTCTGCTTGTTCTTGCTTTTCATTAACACGTTATAGACGTAGATTCTGTTTAATTCATGATCCTCAACTTAAGGTTAATATATTTTAATATAGGTTTAAATACTGATTTATATGTATTTTCCTTTTATTTTTATTTAATAATTTTAATTTCACTATTTTAGGGTTTCTGTCCAGGTTCGATAATTGAACAGAGTCCATGTACTCTACCAAATATTGATGACCCTATGCAGTGTGCTGCTGTAGTTGGTGGGTGGACTTCTTGGTCTGAATGGTCACAATGCTCTCAAGATTGTTCACAAAAAGGTCATCGGGTTAGAAATAGAATGTGTGCTAATCCTTTGCCTTCAAACAGGTTTAAATATTTTATTAAATTTATTTTTTTAATCCTTAGAGGTGCATATTGTGTTGGTTTTTCTTTTGATCAAACCCCCTGCGATCCTCACAGAAATAAATGTCAAGGTACTCCAATTGATGGAAGTTGGACTAAATGGAGTGAATGGTCACAATGTTCAAATCCTTGTATCAATGGACAACGATCTAGAGCTAGGTAAGGAAAGGAAAAATATGTGAATAAATTTGGCTTTTATTTATTCTTAGGTTTTGTCATCCTAAACCCAAAAACGGTGGCAAACCATGTTCAGGCAGTGATTTTGAATTAAGATCATGTTCTGAGCCTTCAATTTGCGGCTTATGTAAGTAAAAATCATTTGAGGATTTATAATTTTCTTAATTTTTTGCACAATTTTTGCACTTTGTATTTTCACAGCACTCAATAATACCTCACTGTTTAACAACACAAATATAAACTTACCACAATGGTCGACTTGGACATCTTGGTCAAATTGTAGTTCAGCAAATTGTGGTTTTGCGCTTCGTAGAAGAAATAGGCATTGTTTGATTTTGGAAGATAAAAAGTCTTCGTTTTGTGAAGGTGCTGCTCATCAAAGTATGGAATGTGGAAATGGACGACCATGTGAAAGTTGGAAAATATTAACAAATTTTTAAAAATTATTTTTAAGTTTATTACAAAAAATTAAAGGCAGATGTATAGGTTTAAGATGGATATTTTAAGCAAATAGTTTTCCGTTAATATTTAAAAATTATACATTTTCATTAAAATTATATATAAAGTAGAATCATTAAATGGCCGTTGGTCTGAATGGAGTGATTGGTCATCCAATTGTGCATGGACTGGATGTATAGGATTTGACCAAAAAAATGAAGATTTGAGCGGAGAAGATAAAAATGATTCTATTAGACAATTCTTTGAAGGGTCTGGAGAAGCTGAATGGGGAGAAGATAAATTTGGCTTATTTGATGAAGAAATTTTATCGGAAAATAATATAACTTTAACCAATGCGTTAGCACAAGCACAATTGGCACGATCACTTAATATTCGCACAAGGTGTCAAAATATTCAAAATTTTTATTTATGAGTTCCAACTGATAGGTTAACGATGAGGGGAATAATTAAGACATATTGGGAGACTAAGGCCCGATAAACTATTTTAATACTGTTTTTCAAGGACGAGGACATGTTTTGTTCCGACGACTGGAGGAATTCCTTGTTTTGGAATTACTTCACAAAAATCTCTTTGTCCAATTGAAGCAAAACCTGAGAAATGTCTTTACTCTAGTATTTCACAATTATTGGCACATATTTGGAATTCAGAGTTTTATATTCTTCAATTGATTTTAAAGTTGTGAATTACTTGACAGGCTTTCTACATACCTAAAAATTAAAAAAGAATCTCATATTGCAATTAATGCTTTCAATTTTTTATTGTTTGTTTTTGGGTAAACCCAGCAATTTGGAATTTAAAAAACCCCTAAAATTTTTATTAAAATGTTTTTTTAAATTTATATTTCATTTTGCCGGGTTACTAATTATTTTTGTACAGATTTTTATAAATTAGAGATTTAACTCGTTAAGTTATTAAAAATTATTGTTAAATCTATTTAGTTAGATTTACAATTTTTAAATAATTCTTGGATAAATTTTTAATAAAAATCTTTTTTTATAAAATTGTTTCGGCATTGAAGCTTTAAAATATTTTTAGATTAATATTATTCCTTACTTTATTTTTATATTCAAAGTCCTTGGGAAATTATTAAGTTGTTTTTTAAAATGGATAAAAATTTATTGAGTGTAGCAGGCGAATCTTCTAAATGCAAGGATAGCAAGGTTTAATAGTTTTATTGTTCTTTGTATTCTTTCAAGTATTGAACTTTAAGACGAGCATTATTAAAACTGGCAATGGAAAATTAAAGGTGCCATTAAAACCAGGAAGAGGATTGTTAGATTGGATCAGGTTTATTTAATTAATAATTGAATATAATTTTCTAGACTTTCGAATGCTGGTCGAATGACGCCATACCCCCCAGCAAGATCAGTTGATCACAATGAACTTTCTAGACATGATTCTGAACACGATTGCTGGATTTTACTGTTTGATACGGTATTCAGGTCACATTCATTTTAGGCTGAACTTTTTAATGAACTATCCACTAAAAATTTTAAATTTTTGATCAACATAACTACCTATCTTAGGTATATGATGTAACTCGCTATATGGAATTTCATCCTGGTGGAATCCCTCAATTGATGAGAGCGGCTGGAACTGATGCAACAGAAATATTCAACGAAATTCATAGATGGGTCAACTACAAAAATATGCTTAAGAATTGTGTAATTGGACCATTTAATGGACAAAGGGAAAAATGTATAGCTTTTGTCAATTTAATTTTATATTTTTAAGTAAAACCACCAAGAATCCTGATGGATGATGAACAATAAGAACTTCACCTAAAGCTAAAACAAAAATTGATTTTATTTTAATTAAAATATAATTCAGTATTGTTTAAAATTGAAGTTATACATACATAGAATACTTAAAAAATCAACTTTATTCATTTAAAAACAAAAAATAAAAAATACATAAACACATACCAATAGATTGTATGTAAAAATAAAATTAATCAATAACCTCCTTTTTTAGAAAACATTCAAAATTGTCTTCTATGATAAAGATCTGGATCATAATAACTGGTCACCTAAATTTGTAAAAAAAAAACTTATTTTGGAATAAACGTACAACAACGCGGCTAGAGAATTTTCGACCAGTTAAAGCCGCCTGTGCTTTTTGGCATTCCTCTTTTGTTTGAAATTCCACAAAAACCTATTAAAATTTAAATAAAACGTTACTACATCTTAAGTTAACTTTTCCAATTCCGCGTTCTTCATAACCTGGTCGAGGTATTTCAAGACTAACAACATTTCCATACTTGTTGCATTCATTACGAATATCTTCCAAAATATCTAAATTATATATAAATATAATCTATTAATTATTATATATAAACCTTCGTATTCATCATCTTTTTGTAATTCCTCCTCAACGACCATATTCATCAAACATAAAACTTCAGTTGGAGGGCCAGCACCTTTTGAAAGGTCAATCCCAGCCAAAGCTACTGGATTGCTTGGTACTCCAGTAGTAACAATAGTTTTAGATCCAGTAGATGCAAGTTGGACTAGAAGACGGTTATCACCTAATTGCATTCCGTTTAAACCAACAATTGCCTTAAATTAAAAATTTTTCAAAAAATATTTAAGGAATAAACTTGATCCGTGAGCGAACTGTCCAGATATTCACAAAAAGCATAACCTTTAGAAAGTCCTGTAGCTGTATCCATAACCAAATTAAATGCTTTTAATTGTCCAAAAGCACTTAATAATTCTTTTACTTGGTCAGAAGTTAAGTGATTAGGAAGTCCTCCAATAAACAACTTAAACGGGCTGTCAACAACAACCGTTGATACTAAACATGAAAATAATTGAAAATATTAAAAAAAACCTGGCAGAGAGCTTAACATTTCATAATTGTTCGCTGGTGCTACATAATCGCGTGGTCTTCGAATTTTAAGTTGTTGTCCCATAAAGTTGACTCCATCAAATGCCATTCCAGCGGTTGTTTCATCAATAGAACGGAATTCAATAAATGCAAAATTTTTGTCTAGATTGATTTGACATGCGATTACAGGGTTTCCTGGGGCTTGGGCCAAACCACACAAATGCATCTGAATAAAAAAATGAAATTATGAAACAATACTAATTTACTTACTTGTTGGTTGAAAAAGTCTAGCATTGTATCTTCATTTGAACCAAAAGGTATATTACCTACGTATAAACGTCTAGCTTGGCATGTTACTGAAGGACCAACAACAGGCACAGCTGATTGTACGGTTGCACGGGGAATAACCCCTGAAGCTAAAAAACAAAAACTAAATCGCCTAGAAAAACGAATAGTCCTAATACAAAGACCTGATTGGAACCAAAGAATCTACCCCCTCACCTAATTAACAAAATACTTGAATTTAATAATACCTTGAAGTTCCTTATACTCCTTCGGCGTCATATGTTCATAACCAGAAGGCGGTACATCCCAATATTTGTACTTAAGAGGTTGGCGTCTCTCTCGTTTAGAATGATATTCCTCACGTTTTTTAGGAGAACGTGGAGAACGGGAACGAGTCCTTTTTCGATCTTTTCTGAATAAAAATAAATCCCGATTTTTTCATAAAAACAGGACTCACTTTCTAGATGATGGCATAACGAATTAACTGTCCTTGTTGAAGATAAGATTCGTAAACTAAAAAACATTATATGTATTTATATATAAAATAAGTCTGACTTTCTTTTTAAAAGTGTGAAGTGAATGAAAATGAGGGCTTCTAAAATCGGTAAAGTCGCATTTGTAGGGTCCTGTTAAGGGCTGGAAATTTTTTTTTCAACAGGGCAGGATTGAATGGGACTAGCCCTGTAAATCAAAAAAAGTAACTGTTTTCGTGCAGGGCACTGTAAAACCTTTCAGGGTCCTTTACTGCGCTAATTTCTAGTTATTAAGTCTAACAATAAGAATTTAGTCTGACATTGGCTTATTTGAGTCTGGGATGGAAGAAGTGACTGTATCTTGTCTCTCCTAATTTTCATTCTTTTTCCCCGACATAATGGAAAATCATAAAATGCCAAAGTAATTTTCTTTCAATAATTTTAAATAGTAAGTAAAAAATGAATGGGGTTGACCCGGCTAAAACAAAATAAAAATAACATTTTATAAAAGGCGTAAAAATAATGATCAATACGTAACAGGAACACAAAATTAGAACAATTTTCAAAAAAATCCTCTCAAAATATACATAATTATGGTTATATATAATATGCTTAAGAGCAAATATTATTACATGATTTCCTTTTAGTCATGCTCATCTCCTTTGATAACGCTCTTCTTTATGAATATATTTTTATCCAAATTACCAAGCGTTTGATATTCATCGCCACCACCAATCCCCTGTTGATTATTTCTCTCATCCTTCACTTTAGGCGAACCAAGAGTTGGTTTTTTATCATCTCTTTGAACGAAGATGTTTTTATCCAAATTGCCAAGAGTCTGATAATCATCACCATCACCAACTCCAGCATTGTGTACTTCCTCTTTCATCTTAGGCGGCGGGCCTGTTTTGCCTTTAGGACTGACACCTTAAATTAAAGATTTAAAAATAATTTATTTATTTTAGATTTTTACCTATATTTCCTCCTTTAACAAATATATTCTTATCCAGAATATCAAGTGTTTGGTAGTCATCACCTCCACCTATTCCTTCTTGGTTTTTTCGCTCATCCTTCAGTTTAGGTCCAGGGTCTACTTTTTTTGTCTTTTTCGACTTTGTTTTTGAATTCTTGCTACTCTTTGTTTTCTCCCTACTAGGCGTTAATTTATCCTTATTAGACTTTTGCGGTGGTTTTTTGCCTGCTTTAGTCTTTTGTTTAACTTCATCTTTTGGTTCTTCAGCTAAATATAAAAAATAAGTGAAATAATCTAATATCAATTTTAATTACCTTGAATTCCTTGAATCTCAATTTCCTCTTCAACTTCAATTACTTGTTGAATTGGTATCTTCTAGAAATAAAAAATTAATTAATTTATAAAAACAATAATTACCTTTCGCTTCCTTCTACAACAACAACAGCAGTCAAGAACAGACTGAACAGAGAGCAAAGAGAGAATAATGACAAAGACAATCAAGTTAACATAGCCAAATGACCAAATAAACAAATTATTTGATAGCAATAACATTTCAAAATACAGACGCTGAGACACTTGTGAGATTGTTGAATTTAAAAATTAAGGTTTTATGCTGTTTTTATACTCATTTTTTTTTTTAATTAAACAATAATTTTAATTTATAAATTTGATTAAATTTAAATTAAATATAAAATTAAAAATTACATTTTAAAAATTATTAAATAAATAAATTTATATTTTCTTTCAATAAAAATTTTAAATTTCCATAATGTAAGATGTTAATAAAAATACAAATAATAATATTTGAATTTTTCTTTTTTTAATTTTGTGTTTTTTTTTTAATTAATTTTTCTAAAAAAGTTTTTATAATATAATAATTTCTCAAATTAAAAATAAATTCAATTTATTAAAAATTTATTAAAATAAATTATATAAAAAATTTACATTACAATAATTATAAAACACAAGAAAATAGTATTAGAAAAATTAAAATATATATTTTTTATTTATTTTCATCATTAATTTCAATTGGAATACTAAATTGTTCTCCAACTTTATTTAAAGAATTAAAGGAATTGGTTGGTTTTGTATCCAAATAATCCTTAAAAAAATAATTTAAATAAATTAATTTATATTACCTCAACAGCATGAATAACAATTTTTTCATGCTTAGTAGGAACAGAATTTTTACGAAATATATAAATAAATTTAGTAGATTGTGGTGTAATAAAAGTAAATACTGGCTTTGCAAAAAATATATCTTTGTTTGTTGACTTTACTTTTAGTGACTAAAAAAATATTTTTTTTAATAGAAAAAATGTTAAAATAACACAAACAATTCTTTTATCTCCCAAATTAGTAATTTCAATTATTCGAAATCCCCCATTTGTATTATATTCTAATTTCTGAGGATATAAATGAAGTTTAATTGGTCTATTAAAAATTGTTGATAAAAATTGATTCGAATTATTAGAACTTTTTCTACTAAAAATAAAATTAATTTTATTATATAAAAACCACCCCCCTTTAATAAATAAACAAAACCTAATAAAAGAATTACTACTGATAATTTGTGAATTAAGTTCCTCTGCAAATAATCGAGTTGAACAATATTCACAAACTTTGCATGTACATTTTGTTCCATTTTGGATTGAGGAAGAATTTTTATTTTTTGTAGGTAAACCATAACCATAACAAAGCCAAGATATTATTTTACCAAAACCAAAATCTATATACATTTTCAACAAATAATTGAAGATTAATTATTAAAAGTTAAATAATTAAAATAAAAGTATAATTCTTAAGATATTATTAAACTCAAATTAAAAATAAATATATGTATGTACATATATATGTATGTATAAATGTAATTAAATTATTTATTTTAACACAAAATATTATTTACATATACATAAATCATATATTCTGAGCAATTTTACTATACAATTTAAAGTGATACAGGAAAATAAAGTATTTAGGTAAGTGAATATATTATTTGGAATATATATATATAAATACATACTAACAGAATATAGGAGAATGAGTTGGAAAATAAGGATGAGTTTTATTATACAAACATTAGATTAGATAAGTTAGATACAAGTTATCGTTCTAGATTTCAGAAGATTGTTTCACATGTCTTCATCTTTCTGTTGTTTTCTTCTATAGTTTACGCGATGCTGGAGCTCCTTGGCTTGATGAGCGGTGTCCAGAAGAGCTGCGGCTGTGTTTCTTGCCATGGGATCGAGCGCCTTTCCTTGATGCAGTTGCTCCCTTCTTTGATTCGGTTCCTGCTTCAGATCCTGCCTTCGAATCAGCTCCTTTCTTCTTGTCTCGCCTTCCCTTGGAGGAAGCACCTTTGGAACGATTAGAACCAGCTCGTTTTCCCTTGGGTTTGCTGCTACTCTCGCCTTGAACAATGCCTCCACGATTGAACTCGATCCCGTAGTTTTCGCGCAGATAGGTATTGGCATACTAAAAATAAAAAATATATCTCTACCAAAAACAAATAAGTTTTAATCAAATATACTTACAAAGCCAGAGACGAACATTATGATCGCAGCTAACAAGTAAAGCCACGCTGACATTTTGACGAAGTGTTGTCGTTGACGATTATACTTGTGAATGCGCAAACTGATGTGAAGAGAACGAAGACAAACTGTCTGTTGCTAGAAGTGGTTAAAAATAGATATAAAATTGTTAGTTTTTATAGTACGTTAAATCATTTTTAAATTTAAATATAAAAACATTTATGTATTATTAAATTAATTAATTTTCTCTTACTCTTCATTCTCAATTAAAAAACATGTTTTTCCAAACTTTTGCAAATGGATGGCTAGTTTGGTCAGTTTATATCGTGAACTTTCTCGTTTTTGGTATTCTTTTCTCTTTGCTCTCAATTCAAACTGTTCTTGATTGTTGTTGTTGTAGAAAGAAACGTAAGGTAAAATAATTTTTTTTTTTCGAAAAAAAAGTTTTGAAATGATTTAATTAATTTAGAAACGTTATCGTGTAGAAAATGAAGTTGAGGAACCAGGTTAATATAAATATTTTGCTGTAATTTAAATTTTTTATTTTGTAACAGAGGAAACAAAAGCTGAAAAGGCAAAACATAAACAAAAGGGAACAAAAAAGTCTCCACCAAAGGATAGCAAAGAAACAAAAACGCCTTCAAAGGATCAACCAGATAAATTAAAAAAAGATGAAAATAAGCCTGAAATGAAGGATGAACGACAAAAAAATCAGAAAGGAATGGGTGAAGGTGTTGATTATCAAACACTTAACAATTTAGACAAAAATATTTTTGTTAAAGAAAGTAAAGGAGGTACATAAATTATTAAAAAAAAATTCTAATAATTATTACATACTTAAAGGTGGTAAAAATCTAAAAACTCCAACAACTAGAATGCCTAAGTTGCAGGAGGACAAACATGATACAGGAGTTGGAGGAGGTGCTGATTATCAAACACTTGGTGTTATAGATAAAAATATATTTGTGAAAAATGAGAAAAAAAGAAAGCCTTTGCGAAAGCCTAAGGCAAAAAATGAACGTAAAAATCAACAAGGGTTGGGTGAAACTGATGATTATCAAACGTTGAAAAATCTTGACAAAAATATTTTTGTTAAAAGTGAAGATCAAGGAGAAGATACCGAAGAAGATATTAAAGTAAAGAAAAAGACTATGAAGAAGATTGTAAAAAAAGATGATGAAATGGGGAATAAAAAGAAAATGAAGAAAAATATAAAGAAGAAGACTGCAGATGAAGAAAATGATGAAGGGAAAAGTGAAGAAGAAGATGTAAGGGTGAAGAAAAAAGTGAAAAAACGGAATGATGAAGATGAGGAGAATGATGGGGGAAGAAGTCAAGCTAATGTAAAAACGAAAAAAAAGTTGAAAAAGAAGAATGATGAAGATGAGGGAGATGGTGGTGGAAGAAGCCAAGCGAATGTAAAACCGAAGAAAAAGACAAAAAAGAAAATTGAAGATGAAGAAGACGACGAAGAGAATAGTGAATATGAAAAGAAAGTGAAGAAAAAAGGTATGAAGAAGAGTGAAAAGGACGAGAAAGGGAAGAATAAGACTATTAAAGAATCTAAAAAGTTAGCAAAGAAGAAGTCAAAATCTGAAACGAATTTAACAAGGTAATAAGAATTAATCCAGAAGATCACCTTTAATAATATTATTAACTATAAATAAAATATTTATTTATTTTTTAGGTCAGATGTTAGTTCGGATATAAATAACGAAGAGACAAGAAATAATGAAGAGACAAGTATTGAATTCAAAAAGCATAATAATACCTATTCTATAACCAAAATTGGCGATTTAGTAATTAACAATAAGGAAGATTCTGAATGGAAAAATGATGAGGAGTGAATTATTGTGAATAATAAATAAATAAATAAATATTTAATTAATTTATATAAATAAATTTATTTGGTTTGTTAATACCAAAATATATTATTGAAAAAATTGTTTTTGTTATTATTGTCAATTAATTTTTTGTTTCCTATTTAATTGCTTTAATAATTAATATATACATACATATAATATAAATAAATAAATATTTTTATTATTTTTAAATTTAATTTTTAAAAAATATTCTTTATATATATATAATTAAATAATTTGTTCACAAACAAAAGGTTTTTGATCTTCACAAGAACGTATTTTCCATTTACCTTTTAATCCAATTATAGCACAACCATTAATTTTTTCATTTTCATCAAAATTATTAAAATGTGAATTTGTATTACTTGTTAATTCTGATTTAGTTTTTAATCCAATCCAAACTTCTACATTATTTGAATTATTTCCAAAATTATTTTCAATCATATCTTAAATTTTAATAATTTTTATTTTAATAAATTTACTTCGAACAAAAGCATTCTTATAATCAGAATCAATTATTGCTAATCTTGCATTATATTTAATACAAATATTCTTAAATTAATTAAATTAAATTAATTTTAAATTAAATACATTAGCTTCTTCCCAATTTTTTGAATCATTAAATATTTTATAAATATTTCCATATTCAGTAATATTCCATTCATTCATTAAAACCTTATTACCCAACTTTATTTTAAAAAAATAAAATTATTATTATTTTAAAATAAAATATTAAATAAAATAAATTTAATTTTAAATAAATAATTAAATTATTTTATTTAAATTAAAAAAAAACTTCTCTTTCTAATGCTTCAATTCTTGTTAAAATTGTTTGTATTTTATCTTCATAAAATAATAATTTATTTTCAATATAGCAAGGAATACAATAAATATTTGGACAATTATTATTATTATTATTATATGTCTACATATATAAATATATTTAAATAAATTAATTAATTAAATAAACTTACAAAATATGCTGTTGTTAAATATAACAAAAATAATTGTAAAATAAATAAATAATTAATTTTAATTAATTTCATTTTAATTAATTTCAAAAAAAATTATAAAAAAAGGATATTTTTATTAAATTGTTAAATTTCAATTAAATAATTTAAAAAATTATTTTCTATTAAAATTATAAAAGAATTTAATTAGTAAATTATTTAAAAAATTAAATTAATTAATTAATTCGCTAAATTCAAACAGAGAAATTAATTAATTAATTATTTTATTTTTAAATTTTAATTTTAATCATTTAATAAATAAATAAATTTAAAAAGAAAATAATTGTTTTTTTAATTAAATTTAATTTTAAAAAAAAAATATATATAATTAAATTAAAAATATATTTTTAATTATTTAAAAAACCAGTTTTTATTTTTATTGTCAATTAAATAAATAAATTATTATTTTATTTTGTTAAAAAATCGATTTAATTAAATTTATTATTATTTTTTTCTCAAAATTTGGTGCATTTTCACTAATTTTTCCATTTCTTTTTATTTCAAAATAAGGTTGTTCTTTTAATTTTTTAACATTTTCTAATAAACAACCAATATCTTCATTTATACCAATTATTCCACAAATAAAAGGTAAATAATAAGTTACATTTGTATAAACTTCTGAATTTGCATATTCTCTTACTTTAAAAAATAAAAGTATATATCAGGGATGGATATTTCCCGTTCCCGTTTTTCCCGTACTCCCGAGTTTTTTTGTTCCCGTATTTTTCGCCTTCCCCCTTTTCCCGCATTTCCCGTTCCCGTATTTTTTCCGAGTGCCCCCATCCTTGGTATATATGTAGTTAAAATGTTTTTAATTCTTCTTTCTATTTTTTTTTAAATTTATAATAATTATTTCGAATATTTCATTCAATTTATTATTTAATTTTAATTAAATTTCCCTCTATTTAATAAACAAACAATTATTTGGTATTTTTTGTTGATCATCTTGATATATTTTATCACAATTAGTATTACGAGAAGCAATACCTTTTAGAGAAAAAAATAAATGAATCTTAATTAAAATAAAAGTAATTACCAAAAATATTTCCATTAAAATCAGTTATTGCAGCACCACTATCACCCTTTTTAATTTAAATAATTAAATTATTTATTTATTTATTTATTTATATTTACTTCACAAACATTTTGATCAAAAATAACTTCATCAGCACAAATTAAATCATTATTATAATTAATATTTTCAAATGTTTTTGGACATTTATTTAATATTTTAACTTTAGCTGTTTTAAGTTCATCTATATCTATTAATGGTTGTCTTTCTGGATCATAACCATAACCAGAAACAAATAATATATTATTTAAAGGTAATTTAGTTGTTTTATTTGCTAATATTGTTTTTCTTTTTTTAAATTGTTCAGTTAATTCAATTAAAGCTATATCACCAGAAACACAATGTGATTCAATAAATAAATTTGGAATAAATAACTATTTAATTTAAATATTATTAATTAAATATTAAATTAAAATTAAATTACTTACTCTTTTAACACCAATTTCTCTTGTCTTTTCTAATTCATGACATGTACAATTTTTATTTTTACATCTTAATTAATTTTAATTTAATTTATTTATTTTACATTTCATTAAAAAGGCAAAAACCATCTAATTCAATTATTGTTTTTTCCAAATTAAAATTATTATTTTTTTTATTATTTAAATTTTTAGCTAAACTTTCATTTAAAAAACCTCTAAAATAAATTTAAATATTATTTTTTAAATTAATTTAAATTAACTCATATTCTGGTTTACAAACTTTTTCTTTATTAAAAAAACAATTAGCAGCAGTTAATACATAACGATTACCTAATAAAGTACCTCCACAATTTTGATCTTATTTAAATATAATATTTTAATTTAAATTAATTAATTATATAAAATATTTCCTTACATTTTCTATTTTGATTATAAACACGGCCAAAAACACGTAAATTAACTTCTATTATTTTTTCATTATTATATGCCTTTATTTCAACTAAAATTAAATAAAAAACATTAATTTTTTAAATAATTAATATATTTAATTTATAATTTTATTTTTTAAACAATTGAAATAGGGAAACAAAAAATTTATTTAATAATTATCTTAAAAATTAATTAATTTAATTTTTTTCTCGATATTATTTTTAACAAGAAAATTAAATTTAATTTTATTTAAATTAAAAAAAAAAATTACCAAATAAATAAATAAAAAATAAATTAAATAATAAATTAAACATTTATTATTTTTTAAAATTATAAAAATATTTTTTACTTTAAATGTATTTATTTAAATAGTTAATATACATATATTTAATTTACTTTTAGTATTTATTTTTGTTTTGATAGAATAATTTTTTTTTTTAAATAAATTCTTTTTATATAAAAATAATTAATTCAATAAAAAAAACTAATTAACATTTCAAAGGATTTTTAAAATTTTTACGATTGATTTAATAAGTTTTTTTTTATATTTTGAATTATAAATAAAAATTTATTAAAAATAAAAAAATAAAAAAAATAATTTTAAAATAATAGATTAAATTTTTTATTTTTGATCAAAATTACAAACAAAAAATTCTCAGATTTTCTTATTTATAATTTAATTTATTAAAATATATTTAATGTAAAACTTAATATAAAAACAAACTTGAATTTCCCATTTCTCTCTCCAACTTTTCTTCACTTCAATAAACAAAAATAAATAAAACATAAATATCAAAACATCAAAATGGATACTCCACCACCACCGCCAACTGCTCCACCACCGTCTACTGCTCGTGCACCTTCTATTTCACCTAAAAAAGGTGCCAGAGCTGCTCCAAGTTCAAGTTCAGGTTCTCGTCTTGGTATTCGTGAAACTGAAGTCAAAAGCCTTACCGACGTTCGCCCAGCATTGGTTAAGTGGCTTCTGAGTCAAGATCATATCTTCAATGAAATTGAGAAGATTTCTGGAATTGATCGAGAGAAGGTTATTATTATATAATAAATTGTTTTTATTTTTAATTTTAAGCTCTTCTATGTTTTCTGTGGTTTCTTTTCTGTCTATATGATTGCTGGACCTGGTTGTGGTGTTGTTTGCAATCTTATAGGGTTTGGATATCCAGCATATTGTTCGGTTAAGGCTATTCGAACTGATTCCAAAGGTATTAAATAATTATTTAATATAAAAACTTTTTTTCTTTTAAATCTTTAGATGATGACACTCAATGGCTTATCTATTGGACAACATTCGCTGCCTTCTCCATTGTGGACTTCTTTGCTGAAAGTATCTACAAATTCTTCCCTCTCTATTGGCTTGCAAAAATCATCTTTCTGTTGTATTTAGCTTTGCCACAGACTCAAGGGGCGCATAATTTGTATGTTCAATATGTGGATCCATTATTCGATAAAATGAATATGTAAATAAATAAATAAATATATATATTTTTAATTAAATTATTATATTTTTTAGGATAGCTAGAGAACAGCTGAAAGGATAGATGTAAAAGAAAAAGAAATTCTAGGTGAGATAAATCTAAAAAGAAATAATTATAGATAAATAAATAAATATTGTATATGTATGTAATTGTTTTTTAATTAAATATAATATTATTTTAATAATGTTAAAAATTGTATTTATTTTGTATTTGTTTAAAAAAAATTAATTCAATTATTTTAATTTTTTTTTGAGAAAATTTTTTAATAAAATACCTAATTTCCTTTAATTTAGTCATGAGAATTTAAATAATTTATTTGATTTTGCATTTTTATTTAGAAAATATATTTAAATTAATAATATGTATATTTATATTTAATAATTAATTTATAATTCATTACTATTACTTCTTTCATTATTATCATCATCATATTCAAAAATAACTTCTTCTGCTTCGAAATTTGGTGCATTTTTACTAATTTTTCCATTTCTTTTTATTTCAAAATAAGGTTGTTCTTTTGATTTTTTAACATTTTCTAATAAACAACCAATATCTTCATTTATACCAATTATTCCACAAATAAAAGGTAAATAATAAGTTACATTTGTATAAACTTCTGAATTTGCATATTCTCTTACTTTTTTTTTAAAATAAATTTAATTAATGTTTAAGGTTTTTGATTAAATTATTTTTATAAATCTTTTGTAAATTTTTCTTAATTAATAATATTATAAAGTTTTAATTTTAAAAATGAACTCGTCCCTTTTAAAAATGATCTCGTCCCTTTAATTCCAATAAAAATTTTTTTGTCAGTTCTTTTATTCTGTTTTATTGACGATTTGTCAATTGGCAAAGTGTTAAACATTTAAAATTTAAAAGAATATTTGGCACCCGTACAAAAGGTCGAACGCTAAAATGTCGATCGGCCAAAATGTCGAATAAGCCAAAATCGGCCAAAATGTCGACTGCCAAATTGTCGATCACTAAAACGTCGAACGCTAAAATGTCGATCGGCCAAAAGGTCGAATAAGCCAAAATCGGCCATAATGTCGATTTCTAAACTAGGCAAGAAATTTAAAAAATTATTCTTAGCACCTAAAAAACAATTCCTAAAGCTTTTGACAATAAAAAACTAATTTTATTATAATAAAATAGTTATTAAAAATAATAAAATAAAAATCCATTAATAAACGAAAAAAAATCACCGAATCTATTAAAAACAAAACAAAAAATTTCAATAAAACTAGAAGTAAAAAAGATCACCGAATCTATCATAATAAAACAAAAAATTTCAATAAACAAAACTAGAAGTGCTGGGCTGTTCATGGCTAGTATATTGGCTTTCAGTAGTATCAACACCATATTCAGAATCACGTCCTTCCGGCTGATTTCGTGTAATACGCAATCCTTCAACATAACCATTCATTTGGAGACCAAGAAGAGTTAGTGTGTTCAAAAGCTGAACATCATCATCGTATTCCGCTTCGTTCAAAGTCGTCATTATTTGAGCTTCTTTGATAACGTATTTCCGTTTTCGAATGTGCTGGAAGTTTATTGCAGAGCGTGCAATATCCACCTGTTTAGTTACATCCTTCAAGAATTTTAATATAAAATCGCTCATCGATGGGTGGTGGTTCAATTTTTTCTTAAAATTGTAGGTTAAAAAATTTTTAAAATAAACCATGAAATGGTAATGTGTTGACTCCAACGCATTATTAGTTTTTGCAAGTGCTCGTAACGCTCGCTCATTTATGTTCCAAAATTCAATTGGATATACCGGCCTTCTAACAATTGGTAACTCCCATCGCTGTATTGTTGCTGCACTAAAATTAGGTGTTGATGGTTGGGGTGAAGGACAGCCGAATTGGATTGGAGTTGAACTCATAATTGGATGAAATGTGTGATCGGCCAAGGCTAAAATAGAAAAAATTAAAATGTAATAAGATTAGGTCAAAATAAACCTGAAAAACCAGAGCTAATACTTTCTTGTAAAGAATGAATACTAACGACTCGTTGAAAAGCTTCAGACCCAAATTGCAATTCCATTTCTGTAAGACCAACATAAGTTGAACCAAAATATGCAAGAAAGCTTGAGATTATTGCTGGAGAGGAATTGATTATCAGGCCAAAACCACGTCTTACATGCTCTGAAGGGATTAGTGCCAATGCAAGAATCCTTCTAAAATGTATCATAATTAAAAATAAATGAGATAAGAAAACCTGAAACTTGTCCTTGAACTCTCTCCTTCATCGGTTCCTTCACCGAACAATCTGTTTAACCCCAAGTCTCTCCATTTACGGAACAAAGATTGACCAAAGTGAAAAAGACAGGCTGATAATTGAACTGCTGGAAATGTTTTTTGAAGTGCCAAAATTTCAGCCTTTTCAAAATCGATGATTA
This sequence comes from Meloidogyne graminicola, assembly GCA_036172905.1. Lineage (NCBI taxonomy): Eukaryota > Metazoa > Nematoda > Chromadorea > Rhabditida > Meloidogynidae > Meloidogyne > Meloidogyne graminicola. The sequence goes on along the minus strand of JARPZY010000016.1, from coordinate 694,999 downwards.
CGTAAAACAAAAAATAAAAAAGATATAAAAAATAAACCTTTTTTTGGTTCATTTGGGCTAATCTTTTGCCTCAACACCTTCAATGTCTCTTCATAATGACACGCTCTCTTACTTGGAAGAAGAGCTTGTACACATACAACAATGCGCCGATTAACAAATGCACCTACACAAAAACACTGTACAAACGGTTTTGGCGCTACAGCAAAAGTACCGTCGATAGCCCAGTGTTTATTTGCGGCAAGTATATTTAGAAGCTAAATTAAATTATTTTTAAACTAACTTTTGGATGACTAAAAATTAAGACAACATCATCAGTACCACGAACATTACGACTATCGTAGATTAATGTAGATGACCCGTCTATTTGCACAAATGATTCTGGGATAGTCATTTTTGTCATGTCGGTTAGATTTATATTTCCATATAATTTATTCTTCTGCCTAAAGATTTGAGCTTAGTATCAAAAGTAAAAAAATATACCGTCTAACTAGTTTCTGTAAAGCATCATCAGTTCCCAGTGAAACAAAAACTTCATCAGGTACATTGGCACGAATCTCTGCAAGAACAACATTGTTGGTTGTCTTAATTTTGCTTCTAACTTCTTCACAAATTTTTTTTTGTATTATTGCTGGATGATTGTGTTCTTTTTTTGTCAAAATGCCTTTATAACCTCCAGCTTCTTCCTTTGCTTTTGCTCTGGCTGGACAGTCTCGGGTTGAACACCGCCAGTAATCTTCTTTTTCTTTTGTGTATCGATACCCTCAAAATTTAATTTAAGACATATTAACTAAAATAAAACCTGCATTCCACAAAACGACTTTTCCCTTATTTGTAACTCCATGTTCAAATTTAACAAAATTTGTTTCAACATTTTCCTCATCATCGCAACTGTCGTTGTCAATATTGTTGTCTGGTTGTTGGATATTTGTTAACACAGAAGAAGAATCATTATTTGGCAACCAACGTTTTCGAGACTTCATTAACTCAGCAATTTTGGTTTTTACATACATTTTAGATATATATATTTATTTAAAACAAAATTAAAAGGTTGAATTGAAAAATAAAAATAAAAACCGAGAAAAAATTAATATATAGGAAAATTAAAAAATAAAATTCGACATATTGGCCGATTTTAGCTTATTCAACATTTTGGCCGATCGACAATTTGGCGTTCGACATTTTGTCCTTTTTTAGGTGAGTCGACATTTTGGCCGATTTTAGGTGGGTCGACATTTTGGCCGATTTTAGTTGAGTCGACATTTTGGCGTTCGACGATTTATCCGGACACGGAATATTTAATAAACAAACATTCATTTGGCAATCCTCTTTGGTCATCATTAAACATTTTATCACATTGAGTACCATAAGATACAAGGCCTTAATTAATTAATAAATATTATTTTAATTAATTACATACCAAAAATATTTCCATTAAAATCAGTTATTGCAGCACCACTATCACCCTTTTTAATTTAAATAATTAAATTATTTATTTATTTATATTTACTTCACAAACATTTTGATCAAAAATAACTTCATCAGCACAAATTAAATCATTATTATAATTAATATTTTCAAATGTTTTTGGACATTTATTTAATATTTTAACTTTAGCTGTTTTAAGTTCATCTATATCTATTAATGGTTGTCTTTCTGGATCATAACCATAACCAGAAACAAATAATATATTATTTAAAGGTAATTTAGTTGTTTTATTTGCTAATATTGTTTTTCTTTTTTTAAATTGTTCAGTTAATTCAATTAAAGCTATATCACCAGAAACACAATGTGATTCAATAAATAAATTTGGAATAAATAACTATTTAATTTAAATATTATTAATTAAATATTAAATTAAAATTAAATTACTTACTCTTTTAACACCAACTTTCCTTGTTTTGTATGGTGTTTTACAAACACATTTTTCAATCATACAACTAAAATTTTTATTAAATAAATTTATGGAGAATACCCAATTCATCATCGTAAAACAATCAATTAAATTCGATGAATTGGGTACTATCCAAATTTATAAATAATTTAATTTTTTAAATTTATTTTGTACATTTTTCCTTCTCTTTTTTAAACTCTAAATTAATCACCAATCTAATAAAAAATTAAATTAATTAATAATTTACAATTCATTTTTAAGACATGTTCCATCTAATTCAATTATTGTTTTTTCCAAATTAAAATTATTATTACCTCGATCAAGCGTATTTTTAGCCAAACTTTCATTTAAAAAACCTCTAAAATAATTAAATTTAAATTAATTTATATTTCTTAAATTAACTCATATTCTGGTTTACAAACAATTCTATTAGCAAAAAAGCAATGTGCAGCAGTTAATACATAACGATCACCTAATAAAGTACCTCCACAATTTTGATCTTATTTAAATAATTTTTTTTTAAATTTAAATTTAATATTTTAATTAATTGTAAATCAAAAAGAATTAATTTTAATTATGCATATTTTTAATTTAATCTGAAAAGTTTCTATTCAAAAAATTCTTTGTCTGTCTATTTGTCTCTCATTTTTTCATTATATTTTTTAAAGTATAATTTTTATTTATTTAAATTTAATTACATTTTCTCTTTTGTACATAAACATTTCCAAAAACACGTAAATTAACTTCAATCACTTTTTGACCACTAAAACTTTCAATTTTTACTAAAAAATAAAATTTAAATTTTTAAATTAATTTTTGAAAAAATTACCAATATTAAGAAAAATTAAAAAAATATAAAAAAAATTAAAATTATTAACCATAATTTAAATACAAAAAATAAAAAATAAAAAAAAAAAGAGAAGAAACTAAATCATAAAAATAAAACTTTTATTAAAAAAGAATATTCTATTAAACTTTTTTTTTTGAATTAAATTCTTATTTGATGCATTAGACATTAAAATATAATTTTTAAAATTATTTTTATTTTATATAAAAATATTTAAATATTTTTTTTTAAATTTTAATATTTGGAGATTTTTGTCTTTTTTATTAAATATCTTTACTAAGTTAATAATTTAAAATTTTAATTAAAAAATATTTTAAAGAGATTAAGCACCTTTTATTTTTTGTTTTGAATTAAAATTTTTTGCGTTTAAAAATATTTTTAAAAATATTTAAACAAAAATAATTAAAATAATTTTTATCAAATGAAAAAAAATGTTTTGAAATAATTCGAAAAATAGAGAAAGTTTTGAATATTTAAATTTTTTAAAAAAAGTTTTTTTTTTTTTGTTCAACTTTTGTTTAATATATTTCCATTTTCTTATTGGTGTAAATTACTCAGCAGATTTATTCTTTTTCTTTTTATTAAAAATATATTTTTAATTAAAATATTATTATTTAAAAATTAAAATATTTTTGTTATATTCTTAATAATAATAATTTTTTTAATATTACCTTATTTGTAACATTATCAAAATCATCTAATTCAAGATTTAATGATCTAGATCTTTTATATGATTTATTTGTTGATTGACCTTCTTCTTTTTTTTCTTCCTTTTCTTTATTTTTAATTCTATTTGCTCTTTGTTCAAAAAATCTTCTCCACGAATTTCTAACATTTTCCGAAATTCTTCCTGGTTGATTACCAACAATTGCCGTATTTGATGATGAAGGTATTGAAGTCTCTACTGGAATTATTGTTTTATTATGTTCTTCATCTTTTCCTTAAATAAAATAAAATAAATAATTATTAATTGTTAATAAAATTACCTCCAATAACAATTTCAAACATTAAAAACATAATAACAAAAATAAGACAATTCATTTGTTTTAAATTTTTTAAATCTATTAAATTCCTAAAAAAGGATCATTTTATTTATTTTAAATAAAAGGAAAAGTAAAAAAAAATATTTAAAGAAAAAATAAATTTATTAATTAAAATTAAATAATAATTATTATTAATAAAACATTAAATTTTAAAGAAAATTTAAGAAGATGGATGAATAGAATAATTAACAATTTAATATTTATATTAAAGTAAAATAAATGTGGGAGGATGTGGGGGATAAGAAAAAAGGAAGTAAATGGAATAAAAAGGTTAATTAAACAATAGAATTATTGGTTTAATTTAAATAAAGAAAAGAGAAGGAATAATGGGGGGAGATTTAATTTTAATATAATAATGGAAAGAATTAAATATATTAATTAATTGATTAATTAAATTAATTACTTCCAAATATTTTTTTTATTTAAAATTTAACTTCCATAAATTATTTAAATTTATTAATAAAAAAATTAAATTATTAAATTATTTATTTTATTATTTTCTTTTTTACAATAAATATTATGTACAACATTTCTTCTTTATTAATTTACAAATTCTAATTTTTTTAAATAATTTTTTATTTAAATTTTGTTGTTTTAAATTTCTTTTAAATAATTTTTTACAATATTTATTAATAATATTATTTTCTTCTTCTTCATTAAAACATTCTTTAATATATTCATTATTATTATTTTCTTCTTCTTCTTCTCCCCAAAATTCTTCATTTTTATTATTCCATTCTTTTTCATATATTTCTTCATTTTTCTCCTTTATTTCTTCTTTTTTAATTTCTTCATTATAATATTCTTCTTCTTCTTCATTTTCTTCTTCTTCTTCTTGTTCTATATTTATTTGTTTTCTTAACATTTGTGGATAATGAAATGGAGGTGCTGGAGTATTTTTCCACCACCAATTATTATTAATTAAAGGAAGTATTATTGGTAATTGTGGAGTAGGCCAACGACCTTCTAAATTATTATTATTATATTCTTGTTCTTCTTTTTCTATAATTTGTGGAATTAAAGGTAAAGGAAGTAATGTAGATGATGGTAATTGTGTTGGATATGTTAATGGTTGTAATGTCCCTTTAATTTTAATTAATTTAAATTAATTAATTAATTAATTTTTACATGTTGGAATTCTTTTAGTTGTTGTTGTTTTTGGTCTTTTAGTTATTATTTTCTTTGTTGTTATTGTTGTTGTTGTACTACTTAATTGTTGTATTAAAGGTAATGTTGCAGGGGAAGGACTTCCTGTAGGTAAAGTTACTGGCCAAGGACCAAGTGTAAGAACTCTTTGACCTATTTCTGGTTTGTTTTGTCCAGAAATGAAAGGACGTCCCATACATGTTTGACATGAATAAATATTACAAATTTTAAGGTAATCACTTGGTGCAGCATCTTTTACTTTTCCAATTATATCCTTTTAATTAATTTAATTAATTAATTAAAATATATACTTGATATTGTTTATTTAATGTTTCCATTGTTATTCTTCCTGGAGTTGAAGCAAAAGCATCTTTTGCATAATGCATAACAGATTGATAATCATATCTATTATTATTTAATTTAAATTAATTAATTTAAATTTACTTAACACCATAGGTTGTACTATCAGTTTCTGGTACTTTTTCAAATTGTGTAAGATAAGCTGAAATAAATAATTAAATTATAAAAAATAATATTAAATATATATAACCATGTCCTATATTTTCCCAATGAACTTTAATATAATCATCTCTATCATAACGCATTTGTTCATGCCAAAGTCCAATTGTGTGCATTAATTCATGAATAACTATTTCATATTCCAAACATGTTGCTATAAAATTTAATTAAATTTAATTAATTAAATTAAAATTAATTTTTACCAATTTCATTAGTTTCTAACATTACAACATTCCTTCCTGGTGATCTTCCAACCATTGTATAACAACTTGGAAATTATTAGAATTTTTAATATATTTATTTTTTAACATTTTTTCGTGCTTTTAAATTAATTTTAATTTTAAAATATTAAAAAAGGAAATAAAATAATTTAATTAAAATAATTTAATTAATTTTTTACCCTTCTCCTCTTTCATTTTTTAAATCAACATAATCAGCTTCTCCTCCTCTTCTTTCAAATTTAACACAAGTATTCTAATAATTAATTAATTTATTTTATTTAATTAATTTTTAACAACCTCAGCAATTGATAACATTGCTCTAGCAATTATTCCATATTCTTGATTATCTTTTTTAATTAAATTTAATTTAATTATTTAATTAATTTTTACCAAATTTTCCACTAATAATATATGGAATAATATATTGATTTCTATCATTTTGGTATCTAATCCATTTACTTGAAGAATTAGCTTTTATTGCATTTCGAATATTTGTACCATGAAAACTTTAAATTTTAATTAAAATTAAATTAAAATTACCTTCCAATAAAACTTCCAATCCAAAGATTAGCTATATCACCAGGCCCACGACGTAACGTTGCTGATTGTTCATAAAGATTAATAACAGAACCCTTTTAAATTTAAAAAATAAATAATTATTTATTAATAATTAATTAATTTTAAATAAAATAATTAATTAATTAATTAATTAATTTAATTTAATTTAATTTAAAAAATTATTTTTATTAATAAAATTTGAAAATTCAGAAAATGTTTTTAATTTTTTAATTAATTAATTTAATTAATAAAAAATATACTTTAGAATTTACTTGAACAAATTTAATAAAAATAATAAAAAATAAATTAATTAACATTTATTTTATTAAATTAATTAATTAATAAAAAAGAAAATATGTTTTTATTTATTTAAATGTTTTGAAACAAAAAGTGCAAACAACAATGAACAAAAAAAAAATTGAAAAATAAATATTTATGATCAAATTTCATCTTAAAAAAAAAAAAAAAAAAAAAAAGAAAAAGAAAAGCAGACATTGTGACCACTGACCTTAATTAATTTAAATAAAAAATAAACTTTAATTGATTTAATTATTTAAATATTAAATAAAAAGAATTAATTAATTAATTATTTTTATTATTTTATTATAATTTAAATTAATTATTAAAAAATTAATTTTTTATAAAATTTATTTCATAGATCATTCTTTAATTTAAAAAATTTTTAAATAAATAAAATAATATTTTTTAAATAATATTTTTATTTAATTCCATCCTTTAATCCTTTAATTGACTATAAAAACTTTAATAAATAAAAATTAAATCCTTTTTTTAATTTTTAATAACAATTTAATGTTGATTGGTTTATTTACTATATTTTAAACATTTAAGCTTTAATTAAAAGGTAAAGTAAATAAATAAATATGTACTTTAATTAAATGAGTAGGAGGGGAAAAATTATTTTTAAAAAATATTTTTAAAATATTTATTCATTTTTATTAAAATAATTTTTTAAAATATTTTTTTACTAATTTAAATAAAATTAATTAATTAATTGCCAAAATATAATTTAATATAATGTTGTTTAAACAAATGCCACATATTTTAATTATTTTATTATTATTATTATTCTTATCCTTTTGTAAAACAAATATAGTAATTAAAGTAGCACATTTACAACCAAATAATCCAAATATTATACATGAACCACAAGTCTTAGAAATGTATATTTTATTTTAATTTTAAATTTAATTATTTAAATTTAAATTAAATTAGGTGTTATAATGATATGAAAGAAAGAGTTATTTTACCACCTGAAATTAAATTACAATTCTTTACGTAATTATTTATTTATTTAATTTTTAATTTTAATTTAATTAAAGAATGGAATCTTGTAATCGATTTAGTGGTGTAGAACATGCTGCTTATCTACATTATATGAAAAATGTATAAATAAATTAATTTAAATTATAATTAATTTAGACAAGTATTTATTTTGGACCAGGATGTAATAATGGTTAGAATTAAATATATTTAAATAAATAAATAATTAATTAATTAAAGTAATTATTAAACCAATAATCTTTCTTTCATTTCCTTTTTAATATTTAATAATTTATTTCTCCTATAGAAATGCTTATTATTGGCCGTCTTGTCTCTCGTTGGAATGTACCAATTATTGCCCATTTATCTGGAGATGATGCTCTATCTGATAGATCAATTTTTGATACTCTTGGTTCTGTAGCCCTTACATCAGCCACAGAAATGGCTAGGGCTACATTAACATTTATACAATTATATGGATGGAAACAAGTAAATAATTAAATAAATAAATGTAAATAATTTAATAAATAAATTTAACCAAAAAAGGTTGGTCTAGTTCGTCCAAGTATGCATTTTGAACGTCTTTCTCTTCATTCTCTTAGAAATTATTTAAAAGATGCAAATATTGAAATAAATATAGAAATTGAATTAGACCCTTATATGACACCTGACGAAATTATTGCAACTGGAAGACTTAAACATTTAAAAAATAAAGCAAGAAGTAAATTAATTTAAAATTATTTTAATTAAATTAAAAGAAAAGAATTTAAAAAATAATTAATATTTTAATCTTTTTTTTAATATTTATTTTAAATATTTTTAAAGAAGAAATTTTATAAAAATTTAAATAAAATAATTTTAATTTAAATTTGAAAAGTTATAATTGTTGAAATGGGAATGGATTTACATTCAGCTAAATCTTTTATGATTGCTGCTTTACGTTCACATTTAAAAACATCAGAATATGTTTATATAATTCCTTGGTTAGCTCATTTACATGATCATTATCCTTGGGAAGCTACAAATATTGAAAAATCTGTTAATTTAAATTAAAATTATAATTAATTAAATAATTAATTTAAAAGGAAACACGTATTGCTTTTGATGATGCAATTATAATAACTGCTCATGGTTATGATAAAAAATTTATTGAAGATTTTGAATTAAGATTAAATAAAGTAACTGGTGTAATTAGTACTTATGTAAATATATTTAAATTATTAATTTAAATTATTTAAAAAAGTATGCAACATTAGCCTATATGTCTTTATATGATGCTTTATTTCTTTATGGTTTATCTGTTAGAGATGCTTATGAAGAAACAAAAAATCAAAGTGTTTTTTTAGATGGTTTATTTATTTGGAAGAAAATGACTGCAAGACAATTTATTGGAGTAACTGGACAAGTACTTATAAATAATAAAGCTATTAGAGTACCTAGTTATGCTACTTATCATACTAAAAATGGTTAAATTAATTTAAATTATTTAAATTAAATAATTCCCTTAACAACATTTTTAATAAATTTTCTAATAGAAACATTCTTTTTAATAAAAAAATAAATAAATAAAACGCCAATACAGTAGTTATTTATTTTAAAATTTAAAAAAATAATGAAAAATAATAATAAATAATTTTAAATTAATTTAATAAATAAATTAATTAAAGGAACAATGAAAATAGTTGTTGAATTAACTGCTCGCCTAGGAGATAAATTAAGATGTTCAATGAGTGAAAATGATTGTTCTGAACATGTAGCACATGAAACAATGTCACATTATTATTCAACAATAGATGGGATTATGCCCTCAGATATGCCAAAATGTGGATTTGATGGTGGTTTATGTGATTATACATTCTTTTATATACTTTTTGGAATAATAATATTTTTGGGTATAACAATACCTATTGGTTATTATTTACATTTAAAAGAAAAAGAAAGAATGCTTTATGATATGACATGGTTAATTAATTAAATTATATTATATTAATTATATTTATTTATTTTAGGCGTATACCTCGTGAACAAGTTAGATTATTAGAAGTTCGTAGTGGAAAGGTAATAATAACTAATATTTAAATTATTTTTATTTTATTTAAAAAAAATAACAATTAAAAAAATATTTTTAAAAGAAATTTTTTCCTAAAATAATAATTATTTTTTTTACATTTTAGAGTAAATCAACTTCAATGGTAATAAATATATTTAAATAAATTAATTTAAAAATTATTTTTAAGGGAAAATCTTTTTCAATGCAAAGTAGATCTGCTGAAAGTCATTCTTATGATGGTAAATTAAATTTAAATATTTAATTATTTTTTAATTTTAATTTTATTTAAAACAAAAAATTATTTAAAAAAAATAATTAATTAATTAATTAAATTATTTACCTTTAAATTCTTTTAAATTAATTTAATATTTTAAGAAAGTATTGGTTCAAAAGCAAATAGTCGTTTACAAGCAAAACAAGCAATAGCAAATGGTGTTAAATGTGCATATAAACGTTATCAACAAACAAGAAATATTTCTTTTACTAAAAATGAATTAAGTCGTTTAAAAGAATTAAAAATAATGGAAAATGAGAATTTAAATAAATTTTATGGAATTTGTTTTAATCAACAAAATGAATTTATTATTTTATGGATTTTATGTCAAAGGGGAAGTTTAGATGATGTTTTATTTAATATAGATCTTAAAATTGGAAAAAATTTTCAAGCTTCATTTGCTAAAGATGTTGTTAAAGGACTTTATTTTTTACATAATTCTTTATTAAGAATGCATGGTTCTCTTTGTTTACAAGTAAAATAAATTAAATTTAATTAAATTTTAATTAAAATTTAGAATTGTTTAGTTGATTCTAATTGGAATGTTAAATTAACTAATTTTGGTTATTAATTAATTAATTAAATATTAAATATATTCTTTATAGTAACTGATGAAATCTGTGGTGATAAACTTCGTCATAATGAATTAAAATATATGATGGATTGTGAAATTGAAAGAGAAAAACAGAGAAAAAGACATGAAAAAGAAGAAAAGAAAAGAGAAAAACTTAAAGAAAGAGAAGTAAAAAATTAAATTAAATTAAATTAAAAATTAATTTAATTTTAAGCGTGAAGGAAAAGAAAAACGTGATTTTAGTTCATCAGAATCATTAGAAGATCAAAAACTTGAAGAAGTTAATTTTAAATTTTAATTTTAAATTAATTTATAAATTCTAAGGCAATTGTTAATGATAAAGTTAAAGACCAAACAAATATGAAAAGTATAATTATTTTAATTAAATATTTTAATTAATTAAATTAAATTAATTAGAATATATTCAATATGCTCCCGAAATTATTCGTGAATTTTTAAGTTCAAAACATTTACCTATTGGAACACAAGCTTCTGACATGTAAAAAAAATTAAAAATAATTTTAAATAATTTTAAAAAAATTATTTTTTAAAGTTATGCTTGTGGAATGGTTTTATATCAAATTTTATTTAAAATAGAACCTTTTGCTGAAAAAAATATTCCACCAAATAGTTTGTGTTTAAACAATAAAAATTAATTATTTTTTTATAGAACTTTTAAATAGAATTGCTTTAGCTAATGATAATGATCAAATTATTAGGCCAATATTTCCTAATCAGATACAAACAAATACTAATCCTAATGAAGAAGCTTATAATTTACAGTTACTTTCGGTTATAAATTAATTTAAATTAAATAAATAATTAATTAATTGATGGGAGAAACTTTTAAATAGACAATTTAATATAAGAGAGTTGATCTTTTGGGTTGACCTATTTAATTCATTAAATTAATTAAAATATAATTTTATTTTTTAATTTAAATAAAAACTTTATAAAATGTCCATATATTTTCTAATTTTTATTTATAAATAAAATAAAGGCATTAGAAGCTTGTTGGTTAGAAATTCCAGAAATGAGGCCAAATATTAAAAGATTAAAAGCAATAATTAATGCAAATTTAAAATCAACGGGAAGTGGTTCTTTAGTTGATCAAATGATGAAAATGATGGAAGATTATACATCTAATTTAGAATTATTAGTTAAAGAAAGAACACAATTATTAGAAGAAGCACAACAACAAGCTGATCGTTTACTTAAAAATATGTTGCCAGCGTAAGAATTATTTAAAATTAATTTAACTTTAATTAATTAATTTAAAATTAAATTCCAAAAAAAAATTTTAAATAATTTTTTTAAAATTTTTTTATTTAATTATGAGAATTTAATACTTAAAAATTTAATTATTTTTTAATTTAAAATATTTTAATTATTAATTAATTATTTGGTACTTGGACCCTTATTCCGCCCCCCTTCCTTTTCTCCGCCGCGCCCTTTTTTTACTGCGCCGAAAAAACTCTAGACTGCCATGATTGATATTGCCTCAAGAAACCTTTGATGTGTAATATGAATTTATAAATTAAATAAAGAAGATAATACAACAAAAATTAAAAATACGGCATAAAATTTTTAATCACTCTTACAATGCCAAACGTAAGATCCTCGGTAAATTCTCATTCCGGTCCCAAATTTTTCACAGTTACGCTCCTGATGCAAAATCCGATCGCTGAAAAAATCTAGCTGCCTAATTCTTGATCACCATTTCCAATTTCAATAATATGACGAATTAATTGATCATAGTTCATTTTATAATGTTTTTATTTTTTTTTACAAATCATGGCAAAATACAAAGCAACGCTATCATTTCAAATTCAAATGTAACACACCCTTACACATAAAAGGTTTCTTGAGGCAATATCAATCATGGCACTCTAGAGTTTTTTTCGGCGCAGTAAAAAAAGGGCGCGGCGGAGAAAAGGAAGGGGGGCGGAATAAGGGTCCAAGTACCAATTATTTTTAGTTTAATTGCTGAAGATTTAAAGGCTGGAAGGCCTGTCCCCCCACAATTATATTCTAATTCAACAGTTCTTTTTTCTGATATTCGAGGATTTTCCCGAATGGCAGCTAATTCAACCCCTTACCAAGTTGTTGCTTTTTTGAATGATATGTTTAGTGGATTTGATGCTATTATTGCTAAACATGATGCTTATAAAGTTGAAACGGTAAAATAAATTAATTATTTAATTATTTTAGGGGAATATTTAAATCTTTTTTCTAAATTTTAATAATAATTAAAATAAATTTAATATATTTTTTAAAACATTTAATAATTAATTTAAACATTTTTATATAATATTTACAGTATATACTTTCTAAATTCTTTTTTTTTCTTAAGATTTTTTAGTTTTAAATTAATTTTTTTTCAAATTTAATTTATTTTAAAGATTGGACATACTTATATGATTGTTTCTGGTGTTCCACGTGAAAATGGTAATTCACATGTTCAACATATTGCAGATATTTCACTTAAAATGCGTACAGTATGTTTAATATATAAATAATTAATTAATTATTTAATTAATTTAGTTTGTTTCAAACTTTAAAGTTGGACATCGACCAGAAGAAATAATTATGGTAAATAAATATATTTTTGTTAATATATTTAATTAATAATTAACAAATTATTTAAATAAATTTAAACTTTTATTTATTATTTATTTTCTTTAAAAAAAAAGGTTCGTATTGGCTTTCATAGTGGACCTGTAGCTGCTGGTGTTGTTGGACTTGCAGCTCCTCGTTATTGTCTTTTTGGTGATACAGTTAATATGGCATCTAGAATGGTTTTTAATTAAATAAAATAAATTAATTTATTAAATTAAAAGGAATCTACTGGTTTAGCTAATAAAATTCAAATAAGTGAATCTTCATTTAATCTTTTAAAATGTTTTTTTCAACAATTTATTGCTGTTGAACGAGGAAAAGTTGAAATAAAGGTTATTTATTTAAATCTAAATTTTAATTAAATTATTTAAAGGGAAAAGGTGAATGTACAACATATTTTTTGGATGGAAAAGATCAATATTTAACACAAACAAATAATTTAATGCAACAAAATAGAAAAAAATAAATCTTAAATGATTAGAAGAGGTATGTAGGGAAAGTATAGGTTGAAATAAACAAAATGTTAAGCATTTAATTAATTTTTATATTTAAATTAATTTTTATTCTTTATCGTTAACTATTTTTTATAAATATGTATCAGAGATGTAGCTCGCCCCGAAAAGTACGAGACTCGAGAATCTCGAGTTATGAGATTTTCCATAAATTTAAAAAACGAGGAAATCACGAGAAACTCGAGACAAGCTTCATCTTTGATATATACATAGTATATGTTGTAAATAAACATTAAATATTTGTTTTATCTTTAAGGATTATTCCAACGTATAAAAATTAACATTTGATTACGTAATTTTCTAAATAAAATAATTTTTATTTAAATTATTTTTAAAAATAACCTGCTCATACATAAATAAAGTACAGGATTTAATCCACAAATACAAGTAAATGTTAACATCCATAAAGGCTATAAATTTTAAATATATTTTATATTAATTAAATTACTTTAAATATTTTATAGTCAGAGCTTTCTTCAATCCAAGATTTTAAAAACCAAGTTATTAATGTTATATTAAAAGTAATGAACATAAAAATTGATTGAATTAATAATCTATATTCTTCTGGTTTTAATAAACTTACACATAAAACAGAATTTTTATTATTTTGAATTCTCTATAATTAATTATTAATTTAAGATTAATTATTAATTAAACCATTTTTATAAGTAAAGTAAAAACAGTACAATAAATAGTTAATGTTGTTAAAGGTAAAGGTATCATTATAAGAACCCCTTGTAAATCAAATCTTGTCATTAATTTTCTTTCTTTAATATTTTTATATTCATTAAATGCTAAAGATTCTGGATCATATAATAAACCAGAATTACCATTTGTTGCAATTAGAACATAAATAAATGCTAATGTCCAAGAAATAATTATTATTGACTTTAATATATATATTATTTAATAATTTAATTTAATATTTATTATAAAAATATTTTAGGAATTTATTATAAAGAAAATCCAAAAAAAAAATATTTTTCCTTTTAATTTTTATTATTAAAAATTATTATTATTTTAATTATTATTTCTAATAATATTTTAAAATTATTTATTTTTTTCTTACATTAAATAAAATTTTTTCAATTTTTGTTTCAGTATATTCAACATTTGAAAGTCGATATGTTTTAATTACTACAATTAATCGATTTACTGCTAAACAAGTTTGTTGAAATATTAATAACATAAAAGATACAGAATATATATTTCCACAAATCTTTAAAATTAAATTAATTTAAATTTAAATTTAAATACCCTTTCAAATATTAATGGATATTTAAAATTAAAACATGTAGAAAAACTAAATAAAATATCCATTAAAAGAATTAAACTTTCAAATATTCCAATTGAAAACATTTGTCTATAACAAATCATATTTTTATATTCTTTATAAATTATAAATAACTTAAATATTAAATTTTAAATTAAATATTAAAAAAAAATAAACAGGTAATGTAGTAATTTGAAGTCCAAGTAAAAATGTTGAACAAAAAAGTAGAACACGTGCAATATAGTAAGAAAACATTATTAGGTATTATTTAAAATATTAAATAAATAAATAAATATTTTTAATTAATTAAATAAAATAAATTAAGTAAAATGTTAAAATTATTTTATTTTTTATTTATAATAAAAAAAAAAAACAATTTTTTTTTTAATTAAAAGAAAATTTTTTGTAAAAAATTAAAAACAATAGATCTAAAAATGGTAATTAAATATTGCATGTATTTTATTTAAAAAGAATTTATTACTATAAAGAAATGTTAAAAAATGGAATTTATTTAAATTAGAAAAAAAAAAATATAAATTAATTATTTGTTTCATATATTAAATTTAATTAAATTAAATAAGAAAATAAATATTAATTAAATTTTTTGTTTAATTTTATTTATTATTTTTCCATAAAAAATACTCAATTCATTGAATTACCTCAATATATCTAAACTAAATTTAATCGTTTCTAGGCCACAGAAAACGAAAAAAAAAATAATAGAATGGCTATTAATTAAAAAATTAAATTTAATATTTTTTTCATAGAATAAATTTAAAACTAAGAAAAAAAAATTAAAAAATAGAATTTCAATAAATTTATTTTTTAAAAATTTAATTAATCAAAGCTTTTTATTAAATAATTAAATAAAAGTATAAATTAATATAGTTTACCCCTAAATACATACAACAACTAATTTTATATTAAATTATTTTTATTAAATTAAATATATTTCAATTTATTTAATTAAATATTAAAATTTTAATAAATTTAAATAAAATAATTAATAAATATAATAAAATATATTCTTTAATTATTAAACTATATTTTATCTAAATTTGCAAATTTCTCACGAAAATAGAAATTATTTAATTAAAAAAAAATATATAATACATTAAAATGCTAAAAATTCTAAATAAATAAATAATTATTTAAAATAATATATTTATTTAATAAATATTTATTTTTTATTACTTTTATACTTCATTTAAATTAATTAAAAACAATATTATTTATATTTATTTTAATTAATTTTATATTATTTAATTATTTAAAAAAAAAAAAAGAATTAAAGTTAATTTTATTTATTAAAAAAATTATTTTATTAAAGTTCTTGGCATTCATAAAATATTCTTGTTGGTAATGAATAAAACATACAACGACCTTCTTTACATCTACATTTACCTAAATAAATAATTAAATAATTAATTAGATTTAAATTTTACCTTTTCCACTTTTATTATTAAATAATCCTCCATTAATTTCTAATCTTTTCACTATAAATTTAAAATTAAATTAAATTAATTAAATATTTACTAATTCCATAAAATAAAGGCCTTCCATCTTCAAATACAGGTTCTGTAGACCAACATTCATAAGCAGAATTACAAGTTTTTGCACCAATATTCTATTAAAAAATAAAAAATTAATTAATTAATTAATTAATATTTTTAAATTTAAAAGAAAAAAAAAAGTTTGGATTATTTTAGAATAATCCTTAAAATAATTATTATAAATTCAACTTCTATTAGTAATTTAATTTAAGATAGAAATTGAATGTTATTGTTTCAAAAATATAATATTTTTTAAATTATTTAATTTAAAATGGGCATAAAATTATATTTAATTATTTTAAACAATACTATGATATTTTCTGCATTATTATCTTCAATGTTCTGATTTTCATTTAATTCTGATGTTGTTGTTAACGAGAAATAAATAAAAATAATTAATATTAATAACATTAATTTATATAAAGTTCAGACTCTAATGTACTCTAAAATTAAATTAAATAATTTTTAAGTAAGTAAATGATGTGATTTAATTTAAAATTAGAAATAAATATCTTTAAAAAAATATTTATTTAAATATATAAACGTAAAAATAAATTTTGGGTGATTTTGAAGAAAGATAAGAGGATTAGAAATTTACTAAAAAAAAAAATGCTGAAAAGGCAATTTTAATTTTTTATTTCTCAAGGGAATTTTATTGGATAAATTTTAAAATTAATTTTAAAATCCATCTTTTCTTTAACAAAGTCTTTTAATAAAACAAAAAAATATATTAAAATGTTAAAAATTTTAAGGAAATTTTTTCTTCGTTAAAAAACAGCTTTGGAAAATATTAATTTATATAACTAATTTATTATTTTAACAATTAAAAAATTAGAAAATATTTAAAATTTTATTTTAAAAAATATGCTCTTTTTATTAAAATAATTAGCATAATTTATAGAATTGACGAAAGACTAAATGTGTACCTAAAAATGCAAATTAAATGTTGACGTACTATTATTTTTATTTATTCAAGAAAAAAAAATGATGAATGAAGGAAATTAAAGTATGTACTATAATATGTCATTTTATTTTAATAAGTATTATTTTCTACAATTAATCAAATATAAATAAAGACTTTTTATTTACAAATTTTGTTATCACAAATTTTCTCCAATCTGACTAATAAACATCGTAATGATGGCCAAAATACAGTACTTTCATAGTATTAAATAATTACAATAATATTTTACATTATGATATTCGAAGTTTTCAAAGGGAGCGAGCCAACTCAACGCGAGAATTTTGCCGCGGCAACTTTACCGCGAACCACTTTGCCGCGAAACCATTCTGCCGCAAGACCATTTTACCGCAAGCATAGAAACTGTTTTTTTTTAAATATTTTACATCTGTATTTTAAAAATTAAGCATTTTTAATATAAAATAACATATTTACTATCTAAATTTTAAATTAAAAAAAGATAATTTTGCAATATTTACGCAGAATCTTACACAAACTAGATAGTTCCACAAGAAACTTATAAATTTAAGGAATACTAAAAGTAATTAGGCAATTTTCTTCGTTGAATCTTCAAAATCATGAAAATTTTGTTGCAAAATGAAAAATGAATTAAAAAGATTTAAAAAATAATAAAAATGATTGGCATTGAGAATTCTTTTATAAGGGGAAAAATTGTTAAGTAAGTGGTCTTGCGGCAAAGTGGTTTCGCGGCAAAGTGGTTCGCGGTAAAATTGCCGCGACAGAATTTGCTCGCGGTAAAAAGGACGTGTTCCGTTTTCAAAAAAAAAGGCGCGAAAATTAATGGTTCAAAAAGTTTCGAATTTATTTATTTGGCTTAACTTTTAATTTTTAACATTTTTAAGATTGAAATTAAAATATGATTAACAATGATTATGAAAAAGCAAAAGAACAGATTGAGGATTTTCTTCGAACCTTCTACAATGAAAACGATGATGGATTGAAAACATTTAAATATCTTGACCAAATTGGTCAACTTGCTAAACGTCAACAAATTGCTCTTTATATTGAACAAGATGATGTCTATGTTCATAATCCTGAACTCTTTACTTCTATAAATGGAAATACTATTCGTTTTCGATTACTTTTTAGCGAAGTTGTTCAAAAGCTTGTGGAGGAAGCACTTGGTGATAGCCAGGTATTTATATTTAGTTTTTAAAATTTTTTTTTTATTTAATTAATGATTTTTTTTTACTTTTTTATGATGAGAAAATTAAAAAATTTAGAATTATTATTTAAAATTTTAGCCAGCAGTAATTGACGCTTTAGATGCTTTTTTATTTCAACGATTATATATGGATAAAAAAATACGAATTGACAAGGGAGATTTGTCACATGATGATGATCCCCGTAAAAATTATCCACCTGAATTACTTCGTCGATTGTATAATTTTAATAATTACTAACTTATAATTTAATAATTTTTTAGTGAAGTTTATTTTAAAGTTCGTGATGAAATTAAACCTTTTGCTGTTAGAGAACTTCGTGCTCAATTTGTTGGAAAACTTGTTTCACTAAAAGGTATTGTAATTCGTGCAACAGAAGTAAAACCATTTGCGAATGTTGTTACTTATATTTGTGACACTTGTGGAGCTGAAGCATTCCAACCGGTAATAAAAAATTTATGTATGCTTTTTTGATACTTTGCATTATCCTTACAGACTGGCTTTTTGCAGACAGTGTATTAAAAATTAATCCATATTTCCTCAGGAATATCCTAAACTGTTTTATCACTTTACGATTTTAACGGGTTTTCTTTGAATTTAATTTATCTGTTAATGGTTGGTTCGGATTAAAAAAAAAAAATACATTCGTCCGCAAAAAATGTCTTCATACTTTTCATTTATTCAATATTAATTAAAGGTAAATGGACTTACTTACATGCCTGTATTTAATTGTCCAAGCAATGAGTGTATCCAAAGTAAAGCGAATGGACGTTTACAAATGCAAATACGTGGTTCGAAATTTGTTAAATTTCAAGAAATTCGTGTTCAAGAAACTGTATAAACATTTTAATTAATCTAACATAATTCATTTTCATAGACTGAACAAGTTTCTGTTGGAGGGATCCCACGCTCTCTAACAGTTTATTTAACCGGAGAAAATACACGTAAAGCCATTCCTGGTGATACAGTGCAGATTTGTGGTGTTCTTATACCTCAACTTCGAACAGGTTTTCGTCAAATGGTTGGAGGTCTTGTTACAGAAGTCTTTTTAGAGGCACATGTATTTTCTAAATTTATTTATTTAATAGTAAAGTTTTTATTTTTTAGCATATTCAAAACAATCGGGATGAAAATGAAGAATTTTTGGATGATGAATTAACTGATGAAGAAATTCAATTAGTCAGTCATGACAATTTTTATGATCATTTAGGTTAGTTTTTTCAACGTCTTCTCATTAATTTATTATTTTTTAGCATATAGTATTGCACCAGAAATTTATGGATTAACTGATGTAAAAAAATCACTTTTACTCTCACTTGTTGGAGGTGTCAACAAAAATGCTAGTGGAATGCGAATTAGAGGAGCTTTAAATATTTTGTTAATGGGAGATCCTGGAGTAGCAAAATCTCAATTACTAACTTATGTTGACAGACTTGCGTTACGCTCACAATATACTACTGGACGTGGATCTTCTGGTGTTGGATTAACTGCTGCTGTAATTAAGGATTCACTTACTGGTAATTTTTTTAATTAAATCATTAAATAATTTTTCAAAAAATTGGGAAATTTCTCTTTTTTATTTTATTAATTTTGACCTATTTTAAGGTGAGGTATCGTTAGAAGGTGGTTCTTTAGTATTAGCTGATCGAGGAATTTGTTGTATCGATGAATTTGATAAAATGGTAGAAGGAGATCGAACTGCTATTCACGAAGTTTATTTTAAAATAAAAACTTTTATACTTTTAATTGGAAGGTAATGGAACAACAAACAATTTCAATTGCAAAAGCGGGTATTATGACCTCATTAAATGCTCGTGTTGCGATAATTGCTGCTGCTAACCCAGCATATGGACGTTATAATCCTAATCGGTCAATTGAAGAAAATATACGTTTGCCTGCTGCTCTTTTGTCACGTTTTGATATTCTTTGGCTTATACAGGACACTCCTGATAAAGATTCTGATCGAAAATTGGCAGAGCATATTACTTATGTTCATCGAAAAGGTGAACAACCAGAAGCGGCTTTTAAACCAGTGGATATGAAATTGTTTAGGTTTGTTTGTTTTTTAATACTTTTTTGGAATAGAATTCGGTATTTAAGTATTATCTCTTGGACTTTTGTAACAAAACTTATTTTGTTAATTTTTTTAGTATCAGATTGTATGTTCTCTAAAGAACATTTGAATGCAAAAAATTGTCCGCAAAAAGTCCTTGAAATAATACACAGAAACAATGTTTTTTAAACTTCGAAATAATAAATTTGTTTAAATATTTAAGAAAATATATTGCTGTCTGTAAACGAAAGGACCCTGTTTTACCAGATGAATTAAAAGAACTTTTGGTTGAAAAATATGTTGAGCTTCGTCGGGAATCAAAAAATAGTGCAGACTCAACTTTTACTTCACCGAGAATACTTTTGGTTAATTTTTAATTTTTATTGTTAAGAAATATATAATATTTTTAGGCTGCTATCCGTGCATGTACCGCATTAGCTCGCCTTCGACTTTCAAATACAGTTGAGGCTGCTGATGTGAAGGAAGCATTGAGACTGCTGGATTCAGCAAGAGAATCATTACGTGCTCACAAACAAACAATTTCTGACAGGTTTATTAATTTTTTTTTTAATCCGAAAAAATATTCTTTTGTAGAAGTTCCGATCCCATCAACCGAGCATTTGATATTCTTCGGGAGATGTTACGTGAAAGTGACGGCCAAGGAGTAGAGCTTGAAAAACTGTACGCTCGTTGTGCGCAACGTGGCATCGTCCACGGGGTTGTAGATGAATGTATTTATGGTCGTTGGACTCATGCATTATTTGTTGATAATACAAACAATACAGTTCAAATTGTTTAGTATTATTAAGTGGCATATATTTTTGGATTCGTCAAAAGACTTATTTAATTATATGCCAAAAATTAATTCTTTTATTAAATGCCAGAAATTGCAATTTTCATTTTAATATTAACATTGATTTTTGTATTTATTTTGGTAAATTTTGACAATTTGGCTTTAACATTAATAATAGGAAAATTTTAGGTAAAGGAAGAAATCATTTAATTAAATAATTAGATTATTAATTAACAAAAATTAGCACGGTATATTTGAAATAATGATTAAAAATATAATTAAAATGGGTGGGCAACTTCAAATATAATTCCTTAGTCAAATAATACTAAATCTTTATTAATAAAAACGAACCTTTGAAATTGCCCCTAATTTATTGGGTCTAATAATTTTTAAAAAAGGGGGAAAATAAGTGTTGAAGTTCTACAAATATAATCACATGATGTTAGAGACGAATCGATAAACAAATTTTGGCGGACGTTCATCAGAAAGTATTTCATCATTTTTTATCTTACTACTGCCAATTTTTTGATAAAAATTTTGTGGTGAAAATCCTTTGCCTAATCCATTTTCTAATATTGGATTTAATATTGAATTTTGCCGAATGTTTTGTTTATTACTATGTTCTTCTAAAAGTTCAGCAACTGTTCTTTCAACAGTTAATGCTTTGAAAGGATGTGTCATTATCAGATTTGTATAAAAATAAGAATCCTCCTGATTTTTACGTAAAATAAGAACATATTCTTCATTATTTGTACTATCTTGTAAATCTTGTAAATTGCTTTTAAAATCCCTTGCAAGATAGTCAATATCACGTCGAGGATTCATCCATAAATTAATTTCTTCTCTTTCACTTTCAACTGGCATTAACTCTACCCGATACTTTAAAGTAGATAAAATTAATTAATAAAAGGTAAAAAATTATTTAATAAACCTTATCTCGATTTTTCCATTTAGCCTCTAATTCTGCCCTTTTAAATAAATATTCAATCAAAAATTCAACTAAAAATTTAAAATAATTAATCAAAAAATATTATATAAACCAGTAGTTGTTGAGGGTACATATAAATAACGAGGTTTAAGTAAGCACTGAGGAAAATTTTTAATCCTATAATTTGTCCCATCTGGCCATAGAACTAATGCCTTTATATTTAAAATAAAATATAAAAATAAATAATTATAGTATTACCACCATATCGTGCAGATCTCTTCTAATAGGAATTCTGGGTTTTTCTAGTTCATTAATTGATTTTGAAGCAGGCAATAAATAAGGAGAAATCTATAAAATTGCAAAAAAATGTTTAAAAAAATCATAGATAAATAAGAGTAAATAAATAACCTTTGTTTTTATGTTATTGGTTTGCGGTGATTTTTTGTTAAAAAAGGAGCTAGTAGAAGGACAATTATTAAAAGATGAAATTGGAGTAAGTTGACTATTAGTAAAATTTGTTGATGAACAGGATTTTAAAAATTTTGGGGAAGATTCAATTTCCGGTTGAGAACAAATTCCATTTAATGGTAAATCAAAACCATCATTTTTTAATACATCAACAAGCCTTCGTTTAACAGTGTGCCGACTTTGCTGCTTTATCTAAGAAAAAATTTAATAAAAATAAAGTAATTAATTCAATGACAAAAAGCCTTCAAACATAAAATTCATCCAAAAATAATTTTTGGAATATAATTCAGAACATTTATTTTTTAGGATTTCATAACTAACTGGCAAAAGTATAGTTTAAGGTATTAGTTAGCCATAAAACAGCCCATTTTATCCTATCTGTATTTTTTGAAGTCTTGACATGTTTTGTCTTACCAATTTAGGACAATTCTAAAAGGTACTAATTTCCTAACATCTAAGAAAAATTATTTAAAATTAAAATTTGACAATTATATAAAAGTCAGAACATATTGCTAAAATAAAAATTCGAAGAAAATCGGTCGGGATTCAACTAACGTGAATTATGATTTTTTAAATAAAGAAAGACTTTTAATTTAGTCGATTAAGTATATAGGATAAGAATGAACAGTTTATAAAAAAGAAAGGATGGAAAAAACTTTTGCCCACAAATTGATAATAAAATACTAATTGAAAACAAACCCTTGAAATTATACTAGAAAAATTGGTGTCCAATTCAAATTTTGTTGCTGTTCCACATTTTGGACAATTTGTATAATTAACTATGCAAGAACAACAAAATCTGTGAAGACATATCTTAAAATAAAAATATTTTTAGTAATAGTTTAAAGAAACAGAAGCAATATGGGGTCGTTCACCAAGTTCTCCTCCACATTGCTCACACATTAATTGAAATAAAAGATTATTTGGTTGGTCGAATTTAACATCATGTTTCATATCAAAAACATTGAGATTTAGCCTTTTTTCTAAGATAGAAAAAATTTTAGAAATTTAATTGTGGCAAAAAATTTTAAAAAACAAATAGGAGGAAATCCAATCCATGGCTAAGAAATTATGAAAACTTTAATTGTCTTAATTTCTTGCATTTTTTCTTTCTTTCTCTCGTTCTCTTAATTTCCACACTCTTTTATAAAAGTGATTTTGCCCTTTCATCACAGAATTTTTAAAAAATATTTATAAGTAAATAAATATAAATTCCAATGAATGATTTGAAATGATAAGACCTTCGTAAAAAAAACTTTTACGCATCTTGTGAGTATGAAACTTTTTTTTCAAATTTGTAACATATCATTTAATTTACATAAATATTTTAGAAATAATGAATTCCCTCAATCTTTTATTGAAGCGTTCATTTTGTGTTTCTTCGCGTGTCTTTCAGCAAGAGAAAGTAATTCGACCACCTGTTCAAGTTTCTGGCATTGAAGGTAAATATGCTTCAGCTCTTTATTCTTCTGGAGTTAAAGAAAAAAGTCTTGACAAAATTGAGAAGGATTTAAATCAAATGAAAGATCTTTATGATACAAACAAGGATTTCAAAGTTTATTCTTTATTTTTTGTTTATATTTTCTATTCCTTTAGTTATTTGTTGAAAATCCAATATTAAACAAACAAAAGAAAGCAGATGCATTGAAAGCTGTTCTTAAAAGTCAGGGAGTGTCACAATTGACTCAAAACTTTTTAGGTTTGTTTTGGGGAAATCTAATAGTATCTTACCTATGAATAGCTTGTTTGAAAATAACCTGGCCCAGAATATTTATTCGGAATAAACTTATTGAAAATTTTAAATTTAGTTCTCCTGGCTGAAAGTGGTCGACTTATTAAGCTTTCATCAATTATCAGTTCGTTTGAAATGATAATGCGTGCACATCGAAATGAAGTTCAGGTGGAGGTTTCTAGTGCAGAAGTAAGTATATTAAAAAATAATAATAGGAAGAATAATAGTTCAGAAAAACTTTAAACGGGTCATTTTTATTCGTTTTTTCTAATAAGCAATTATGTTTCAATTTATTAAATTTATAAGAAATGGTATCTATAATAATTTTACTTTAGCCTTTGAATAAAAAGCAAGAACAATCACTGAGAAATGCGCTCACAGGTTTTGCCACTGCTGGAAAAGAATTAAATATTTCATTTGGGGTGAAGCCTAGTCTTATTGGTGGAATGGTGATTACAATTGATGATAAATATCTTGACCTGTCAATGGCTTCTAAAATTAAGAAGATGGAAACTGTTCTAGAGAAAGCAATATGAAATTTTAAATAAAGCATAGGTTATCATTGTTTAGTAAATAATATAAATAAAGATGTGTTACTTTTTTTTCTCAATTGATTTTAAATTCTATTTAAATAAATAATATTGTTTTAACAAATTGTCCTGCTTTATAAGTGACTTAAAAATTGATGTATATCAATGGTTATAATTTGTGTATATTTTTTAATTTTCGTCTCAAAATGTCTCTTTTCCAAATGTCCTTTTTAAAAAATTTCATATTTGGTAAGTTCTGATTTTTACTTGTCAGAATTCTGTTTTTTTTTGTTCAAAGTTAATAAGAGTTCGAGTGGCCTACATATTTATTTAAATCATTTTAAACAAATAAAAATATAAATCCATTTTTTTTAGCAATTTGCTTTCTTACTTTCAAAATGGATTACCCTCCAATTAAAATTCCTTGCCAAATTTGTGGCATGAAAATTTTATACGGCAGAGTTGGTTTTTATTTTTTTTACATTAATTTACCCTTTTTAGATGCCAAAGCATCTCATTGAATGTAAGGCGAGTCGTACATTTCCTTGTGGGATTTGTCCAATGTTTTTTGCTTCAAAACAAGGTGTATCTAATCATCAAGCTCAATCGCATTCTGCAGAGGAACGTGGGACAATCTATCGATGCAGGTTAGTTTTTTTAAATAAAATTTTTTTGTTATTTTAAATATTTTTTGTTAATTTTAGTCATATTGATTGTGACTTCGGAACAAATACGCACCGTAATTTACAAAGACATTTGAATATGCATATAACTGGCTTCCAGCGTTCAAGGTCTCGTTCGCGCTCTCGTTCGCGCTCTCGCTCTCGTTCAATCCAACCTGGAGTTAATAATTATTTTGAGCCACAACCTAATCAACTACAATTAAATGAAGAACAGATTCAACAAGAGGAAGAACTTGAACAGATTCGACATGAACAAGAACATGTAGAACAAGAAGAAGGTCTGGAAAAGGCAAAAGAAGACGAACCGCAATTGACTCAACAAGAAGTAGATATGGAACAGGTTCAACAAGAGAATGAAGTAAATAAATTATTTTTTGTAATTTATAAATTAATATTTAAAAGGATGAAACTATGTCTACTCCTATGGACTCTAATATTGAAAGTTCTTTTGAGAAATCTAAGGAAGTAGAAGATCAACAGGATATTCAAAATGTTGTTGACGGTGTAAGTTTTAAATTATTTTTAAATATCCAAAAATAATATTTATGATTTTATTCTATTTAAAACCTTTTATATATTAAGACACCATCTACTTCTGCATATGTTGACGATGAGCCTCTTAGCGGTTTTTGCCGTCTTCGTCTTGTTGATCCTGTTAAGGCACGGTTAATTATGGCTGCTGAAAATGAGGCGCTTGATGATCTTGTCCGAGTAAGTTTATTTTTAATTTTAATTAATTTTAAATTAAGGATTTACGTGAAAACAACAAACAACTACATAAATTTTGTAAAGATCGAGGTTTTAATTTTGGAACAGAAAATATTGCAAAAATGATTGAAGGTTTTAATTTACTTAATTTTTAATTGTATTTTGATTTAAGATTATATGCTTAACTTTTCTGTTCATGAAGAGTATGACATTGACGAAGACTAGACATTTTGGTTTTAAATAGAATACATGGTAATTTTTTGTGCTCAGTTGATATCTCACTTATGATTCGTTTTTTTAAATTTTAAGTACAGGTTTTTGAATTTCTTTTACATGTTTTCAAAAATTTAGATACTCTATATACTCAATCTTTTAAATTGCCAATGTTTTGATTTTTAATTGTTTTAAGTTTAAGACCCCTCTCCTAAATATTATTATCATTTCTTGTTCTCTTTTAATTACCTTTATTTCACATTTCCTTAATTAGACCTTAAAATACATGTCACACATGCTATGCTTCATGACAAATTTATTGTAATTGTTTGATCTCCTATTTTAAAGTTTTTTCACATTTGATAAAATTTTTTTTAATAATTAATCTTTTGTTGGAAATTACAATTTTAAATTATATTTAACAAATAAATTAGAATTAGTATTCCAAAAACTTTTCCTTTTTGCGGACACGAATCCGCAAATTTAATCAACAATTAACAGTATGTTTCTTTTAAAGATTTTCTAAATAAAAATGAATTAGAGAAAAGACAAGTCTAAATGGTCTGTCGATCTTTTATCCAAAATAAAGAAAATAACCAAGCTTGATATAATCTTTTTTTGTATTTACATAAATAATCTATTACGATAAAATGTTGTGCGTAAAAAAGCAGAAATACCTAAAATTTTCTTTTCGAATTTAAAACTTATTGACAATTAAATTTAAGAAAAATGTTCTGAAATAAAAACTTGATTCTTTTTTTTTATTAATAAAATCCGCTTCATTTTTCTTTTTATTGGTTATTTATTGCTTTAATGATTGATTAGTATTAAATTATTACTAATTACTTTTTTTTCTCACATATATTAGTGCAGTTGGTTTTATTTGATATAAATAAATAAATAAAAAAGAAAAGAGAATTAATTTACTGCTTTGCTTTATTTTTTTTTTATTTAAAAAAATATTCATTCATTTTTTTTTTATTAAATTATATATAATGTCAATAACAAATCTTATTACTTTTGTTCCTTTAATTCAATCACCTGAACAAAATTTAATTCGAATAGAAAGGTTAAAAGAATTTATTTAATTAAAAAGAATTATATCTAATTTTAGAACTCATGAAATCCCAACAAATGTTTGTCTTGTTGCAAGTGGTCCATTTGAAGGAATTATTATTAATAAATTGGTTGAAAATTATGAAGGTTAGTAAAAAAAAAAAATTTTTTAATTTAATGTTTCAGAATTGCCAACACAATTTCCTTGTTCATTTTCTGTATGGATAAGCAGTGATGGTGGTAAAACTTTAAGACAGGTAAACAAAAAATAATTAAATTTAAAACTTTAATATTTCAATAATTATTTTTAAGGAAATTCGTTCATTTCGTTTTTGTTTCTTCAATAATGTACAGCTAGCATTACGTGCCGAAACATCTCAACGATTTATTAAAAATATTTTCGAAAGAAATTTTCCTAAAGGTTATTTAATTATAAAATTATTTTAAAAATATTATTTATTATTTAAAGATTATGTTAGTTTCTTTAAATTACTTCTTCGACTTATGAAAGATGATTATTCAGAGTTACGTGCCATAGATGTAGAAATGAAATTTGCTGCTGGGAAGGAAAAAATGCCTATGCCCAATGCAAAACAATTTAGTTAGTTCTTTTTTTATAAAATAATTTTTTAATTAATTTAATTTAGTTAATGATGGTGAATTAGAAAATTTAACTAGTAGCCATGTAAAAGAAGCCCTTGAACATGCCTATCCAAATAGTGTAACAGAAGAAGATTTAGCTGAATCATTGCGTTGTTCTTTAGAAGAGATTCGTCATTTTCTTTCAATTTTGGAAAAAGAAGGTCATATAGAGCAATTACCTAATCAAATTGGGGAATGGATTAGAAAGGCTTATAGTAATTGATTTTTTATTATTATTTTTTAATTTAATATTTAAAGTTCCTGAACCTCAACATAATATTCAAGATAAACATCCACAGACTATAGCAATTATTACTTGCCTTTTTCCAGAAAAGCAAAGTGTTGATACTATTATAGAAAATAGAACAACTAAACATAGGTTTAATTTTTATTTTTTTTTTAATTTAAAAATTTTAGTTATTCAAAAACGGGTGATTCCAATGTTTACACAATTGGAAAGATTGCCGGACACAATGTTGTCGCAACAAAAGTATTATTTGTTTTTAATTAAATCAATTTTAAATTCTTTTTTAGCTTTCAATGATTGGTGGTGATAGAATGGCTGCAACTTCTGCTGGTTCAATTACTACTCGTTTGTTGGGTGCATTTCAACATGTTGAACATGTTATTATTGTTGGAATAGGTGGTGGAATACCTCACTATACAGACCCAGAAATGGTTTGAATATATTTATTAAAATAAATAAATATTTAATTTTTAAGCATATTAGACTTGGGGATGTTGTTATAAGCTATTCAGTAGAAGATGAAACTAATAAACATCAAATAGGTTCTTATGTATATGCACACAATATAAATTGTAATTGGAAGACGGGAGAAATTGAAGGACTGATAGTTCGTGATTGGGTACCAAAAGATAATTTATTGGCTCAAACTGTTAAGAATGGGTTATTTAATTATTAATGGTAATTAAATTGTTTTTTAGATTAAAGGAAGATTTGTTAAAAGATTGGTATTCAAATTCTAAAGAACTTATTAGTCGTTTAAATGAAGAACATAAAGATCAACAACTCGATTTTTCTCGTCCTCATCAAGGCTCTGATGTTTTGACAATGTTAACTGCTGAAGGAAATATTGTAGTATTTCCTCATCCAAATGCAAGTAGAAATGAACCTCTATTTCATTTAGGACCTATTGGATCAATGGTTTTAAATTAAAATTATGTTAAAATTTTTAAATTTAATTTTAAGTTTACTTTGTCGCAAAAGTCCCCAAAAACAGAAAATGAAATTTCTTCTTCAGCACAAGGCTCACCTTTAAAACCTTCAAAACGTAATTCTTCTATACTGAAGGAAACAAAAAATGGTCAAAATGGTGAAAAAGAAAATGTTGGGGAAATTAATAATCAATTAGATACAAGTAATAATAATGAAGATTCTTCAGGATTGGTTAATGCCCAAATTAACCAGCAATTACGTGAAAGGTTAATAAATTATTAAGAAATAAATTATATTTTAATTAAAACCCCCACCTTTTTATAGATTTATTTCTGAATATCATATTCGTGCTTATGATGCTGGGTTTGACTCTGTAATTGCCGCAATTGTTGGTTCAAGAGTAGATTCTTGGGTACTTATTCGTGGAATTGCTGATTACCAACAGGGAGCTACAAAACTTGGGAAACTTTGGCAGGTATTTAAAATTATTTTTTAACGAAAACTATTTATTTTATTTTAAGCATTATGCTTCAGCAAATGCCGCTGCAATGGTCAAAACAATTCTTGGTCGTATCCCACCTGGCAGATAAGAAGGGAAATAAATAACTTTATTTAATTACAAGGGATATAATTTTATAGCCTGTGCCATTTTAAACCTTAAAAAAATTTTTCTTTCTCTGCAAATTAATTTCCTGCCTTTAAAATGGTGCAAAATTATTTAATCTAATTTTTTCATTCTTCTGGGAATTATTCTATATATTTATGTGTGCAACATTTTTGACTTTATTCAATTTTTGTCTAAATATTTGAGCTTTAAACAATAAATTTTTTTATTGATTTTATTTGAAAATAATGACTGAATAAATTTTAGTAAGTAAATATTAGAATAAATACATATATTATTAGTCAGAAATATTATTTTTAAATAAAACAAGTCTTTCCATTCCTTTAGGACTTGGTTGAATAAATTTAATTTTTTGATGAATTCTTGTGCCTTAATTTAAGTTTTTTAATTGAATTATTTAAATAAAAAACAAACTTGAGAATGGAGAGGATTTCCGAAGAGAAAACACATCTTTTGTAATAATTTTACAACAACCTAATTTTTCCAACATTTCAACAAGTTGAAACATTAAAACAGGCTGTAATACATAAACAAAACGTGCGGATAAATCATCAAGTAAAATAGAAGGGTTTGCATAAATATGCCAAAAAACACCTTCCAACATCCATCTATTAAATTGGAAATAAAAATAAAAACTGTTTTAAAATAAACCTTAGAATCCTCCAATTTATTTCTCCTGATGGAAGTAACCAAGGTTTAGCTACAAATCCAAATCCTTCTTTATTTTTTAAAAGCCAAGCAGAACCATTCCTTGTACTTACATAAGCACATTTATCAGTACCACAAGGGAAAATTAAAGATTCATTTATTAGAGGATTTATTAGAGCATTAAATTCATCCAAATTATGACAATTAATTGTTAACTAAACTTTAATTTAAATAATTTAAATTAATTAAATATAACCATTAGATCCTTTTGATAAATTCCTAAAGGACCTGATTGATCAATTAATTCAAAAATCTTTAATATTTCTTTAGAAAATTTTCCAATTATTTGGTCAGAATTATTATTTGTTGAATCTTCTAATAAATTCATCTTTTCAGGCGGTATAAATTTTTCAAAAGGCAATAAACTTTCAAATTTAGGCATTCCCCGAATTGTATGTAAAAGTGAATTACTCAAAGTTGTTGGACGAATTTTAAGTCTTTCAATACATAATTCACTGTCTTCAAGATAACGAAGTTGTTTAGTAGCATTTATTTTTAACTTTAAAAAAAGAAAATTAAAATTCTATTTTTTAAGAAAAGAATTCCATTTTATTAATTAATTAATAGTTCCCAATAATAATACCTGAGAAGTTTCTTCCTTTACTTCAGTGGTAACTTTACTTTCATTTAATTTAAATAATTCATCAAATGTTCTTGGAATTGTCATATCAATATTTAACTAAAAATAAAAATTGTATAATTTTTTAAAAATTATTTTTAATATCAAACCGGTCTAGAATTAGAAGATAAATTAGCCAAAATAATAAATTCTCCAGGATTTTCAAATTCACCAAAATCTTTTTTCTTGAAGGATTTATCTCCAATAAATTTTGTTGCTGTATCCAATACATTCTTTTTTAAATTAGAATGGAAAGATGATTCAAAATAGTGATGATAACTTAAAATAATAATAAAAATAAATAAATAAATGAAATGGAAGAATAAAATTGGGAATGAAAGAAATATACGAACAAAAAGGGAATGGTAGCTCAATAACTCAGTACTGCAGGATCAAGAGTTCAAATTTGTTAAATGTGTATTTCTTTTTTAAAATAATTAAATCAGAAAGGTTTCCAGGGAATTTACCATAAATTTATAATTAATTTATTACTGTTGCGTTAGCCGTACAGTCTTCTTTGGAATGTGTGATGAACTACTCTCAAGAGATTTTTGAGGTGATTGATCAACTATGCTTTCTTCTCCATCATTATTAAATTTATCTTTTGTTTGTGCATCAATTTGTTGTTCTTCTGTCCCGGTTGATCGGACAAATAATCGATGCTTTGTGATTAAACCATCAGTTCGTATATTCTCTATTGTTTCAGATAATATCTAAAAATAAATTCAGTAGAAGTTAAAGAAAAAACAATTAAAAAAAAAGAAACCGGAGCTTTAATTTGTTCAAGAAGAAAATTTGTAAATTCAATTCCTCCAGTTGATAATTGTAATGCAGAATCACTTATAGAGGTCTCTGGCTGATTTTTTGATAAATCCGTTGCTTTTTCATTAATATTTTCGGTTAACAAAGCTGCCTAAAAATTAAGGATTATTAAAAATAATAATATGATTACCATAACAGCATTAAAAGCTATACTTTCTTGAATATCTTCAATATTTTTAGGTGCAAGAGAACGTTTTGGAACGAATGAAGTTTTATCATCTGGTGCTACTTGAACGAAGTTAAGTTTATTATTTAACAAATGATTTTGAAATTCTTGGTCACTAGCATAGATAGATGGACAATCATCAGATTCTCTATAAAAATAAAGAAAATATTAAATAATAATAATTTAAAAACTTACTTAAATAATAATTTATATGCAGTTCGAAAAGCATCAATAAAAAATAAATCTTTCGGTTTTAAATCACCTCCTTCTTTATTTATTTGCATTTGAGCTAAATTCATAACAGCCAAACGGTTCCTCAAATCCAACAATTCTGTAAAACTAGCCAATGTTTTAACTACATATTGGTGTTGATCTTGACGATCTTTGAGTTCTCTAACACCTGCAGCCATTAGAGAATATGTAGTTTTTGTACGAGATTCCTTAATAAAAATATTAAAATATTTTTTGTAAATAAATTACCGGCACAAATTCATGCATAAGATTACGCATCACCTTTGGATGAGGCCAAAATCTTGCAATAGGATTTAAGAAAAAACTGGTAGCACGAATAAGAAGTAACTATCAAATTTAAAATAATTTAATATAATAATTATTTTAATAAACTCTACCATATCACGCTCTCTTTGAGAAAATCGACTACGCAAATAAGCTTTATGTTGAAGACTAACTTTGTCTACATTGTCCATTAAACGAGCATTTTGAGAGTAAGGCCTTTTATTATTATCATTTGTTTTAATTTGTTTTGTTGGAGAACTACTATCATCAACTGAAGTACTTCCCGTTTCTTCAATTTCTTTTGGGATGTCAATTTTAACAGTTTTCTTTGTTCTTTTGTGTACAAGTTTACCTTTAAATTAATTAATTTCAAAAAATAAAAAAATAAATATACCAATTCTTTTTAATTTAACAGATTCAACTAATGTATGTATTGTCCTTTGTGAAAGAATCGAATATGGATTAGCACCTTTCCTTCCATATTTACTTCAATTTAAAAATTTTTTTAAATTTAAAATAAAAAGTTTAACTTGTATAATTGAAGTCTTTCAACTGTAGAAAAAGTTTTATGTAATAAAGAATCAGTAGGTTGAGTTGATATTTGTTCTTCTGGTTCCTTCTCTTCCACCATAGAAACATCTTGACTCTGAAAATTAAAATTTACATTAGAGATAGGAATTTCTAAGTCTGATCATGGAATCTTTGTTTGGATTTAATAATTAAAAAATATTAACTGAATGTTAATCCTGGGAAAAACTAATATTTAAAAAAATAAAAATTATTAATATACTTCTCAAAAAAGTTTTCAATCTCTAATAGTAATAATATAACCATACTTGTTCTTGTTTAAGTGGACTGTCTTCTTCAGCTTGTGGTGCTGATTTTGACACAACAGGGCGCTCTTTCTTTAAAAGATGTCCAGAAGGAAAGCTTTTATTTTGTTCCTTAAATTCCTTCATTGTTTTTTCCAAAACCTCAGAAACACGTTCATCACCAACTGAAGTAATTTCTGGGACAGTAATTACATCAGTCTATAAAAAAAATTAGAATAAAATAATTTAAAAGAAACAGTTTGAGCAATGCCATTTTCAAGTACTTCCAATTTTAAAATATTTAAAAATCGTTTCTGAAGAAGAGTTAAAAGTAATTTCTTAATAGACCTTCTGTCAATCTAAATAAACAAATAAAAATTAAATTTATTTGAAAAAACCGTAAAATTATATCCTTCTTTTTGTTCAAGAGAAGTAATGTACGTTTGAATCCGAATATTGGTTAATACAACCTTAAATTCTTTAAGAAGTTCAAGTATTTGAATTAGTCTCTTCAAAGTGATGTCAGTAATTCGAAGAGTATCTAAAAATTAAAATTGTTAGATGACAATAATTTTATTAATTTGTTTTTTATAAAAATTTAAAAAACTGATAGAGAATTGTTCAAAAAATATAATTAAATTTTTAAAATCATTTCAATTAATTAAAAAAATACTTAGATTATGTCCTGGAAATTTTAACAGATCACCAAATCGAAAAGGACAATCTACACCAGCTAGTTCTTTAAAACGTTTGCTATACTTAACATATAATTCACCTCCTGCTTCATTTTGTGAGTATTTAAAAAAATATCTAAAATTAATTCAAAAATAAAAATTAATTAAAAAAAAATAAAACTTTTTGACTCTAAAACGTCCTTCCGTTTTTTGAAATTCACCAAAATATTTTGACCGATTTTTCACGGTGTTATGAATTGAAGAAGAAACAATTCTATTACCAGGCTTTGTATCAGCATTTATACCCAAACGAGAAGAAATTTCATAACGATCGATTCCCTCCATTCCTGATTGTACAATCCATGAGGCAACTACATCATTTTGAGGACGATAAAAATAAGAAAACGAAAATGTATCTGGATTGTAAGGAAGATAAACGCCTTCTGAAAAATCAATTATTAATTATTTAAAAAATGAGACAACTTTCTTGTTCCCGATTTTGTTCAGTTTCATTTAAAGTGTTATCAAAAATCAATGGAAGATCAACATCATCAGTAACAGATGCATTTATTAAATTCATATTTAACTAGAGAAAATACTGAAGAAATGATTATAAAAAAATAATCCAAATATAATATTTAGGTAATTGTAACAGAATTTATGGATAATGAAAATTTAACAGATTTAAAAAAGTAACCGGTAGGAAAATTAAAACCGGAATACTCAAGAAATTAAATAAATAAATGAAGTAAGAAAATAAATTTAAAGAAAACCCAGAGGTATTTTATAATCTAAACAATTTCTTGAGATTCTTAAAAATGTATTCATGTGTAGAGCTGAAAACTGCACATTATAAATAAATTAAAAATTCATTTGACTGATCAATAAAAAACATTTTCCACATCAGAAACAGAAAACTTTTGCATATAATCTGTAAAAAAAATATTTATTTAATAAACTAAAACTATATTTATGAAGTAGATTTTGAATGAAAATAATAAAAAAAATAAAAACCTTTAATCGTTTCTCCAATTTCGTCGTGCCCAAGGAGCATCCCATTGTCCATACAAAATTTTCGTAATTGATTATTGTTAACAAGTAAATTCTTAAAGTAAAAAATGTTAAAAATTAAAAAAAAAACTTACGCGCATAATGTCATCTAATTCTTTATTTTCTGCAGCCATAATTGCTCGTGCCTTAACTGGGTCAACAAGACGAAGATTGTAAGACCCTGGAGGTACGTCAGCAACATTTGCAGAACTTGTCGGAGCCTAAAAATAATAATTGAATGCCTCCCAATTTAATCGATAAATACATAAAAATTTTTCAAATTAGAACATTTCATTAACGTACATCATTAGCAGTATTCTGAACATTCAGTTGATCTTCTGGATTCCGAGATTTCTCGATGGATATTTCAATATTAGAATCCATAGAAATAGCTCTTGTTCCAAACTTTAAATATTAATTTTAAAAAATCGTTTCGATAGGCACATTTCACCTCTTTTTCGTGTTGAAGCTGTTCTACCTCCTCGTCACGTTTAACTTGTTCGATTTCTTTCTCTTGTTGAACATGTTCTCGCAGGTGTAATTGATTCGGTGGGTCATTCTCAGTATGCAATATATTTCCAGGTGGTTGACGCGAACGAGAACGTGAACGAGAGCGTGAACGAGATAACGAACGTCGAAAACCAGTTACATGCCCACTCAAATGTTTTTGAAGCGATTGTTCACTGTTCGTTCCAAAAGTGCACTCAGCATGACTAAAGATAAAAAAAATGCAAAACCTTTAAAAGAGAAAAATTTCAAACAGGAAATAAAAACAAACGAGCAACGAAAAATTGTACCACGTTCGTCAGCAGAATGTGATTGACCTTTATGAACTTCAACACCCTTTGGTGAAGCAAAGAACTTTGGACAAATTCCGCAAGGAAATGTACGACTAACTTTACATGCGGAAAGATGACCGACAAACTGAAATTAACAATTTAATGGAAAGAATAAATAAAAAATAACCTTTCTCCGCAAAATTTTCATTCCACAAATTTGACAAGGAATTCTGGACCGAGGATCATGAACATCCATTTTTAAAATCAAAGAAATCAAATGTCAAAAACAAAAGGTAAAAAATCAGATATGTACAAATAAGTGAGCTATCAAATAAAAAACAATTCACCAATTTTATACTTAACAAATGCGCATAAATATTTTAATCAATTCGATTGATGACGGCTTGGATTTCCTCGACAGTAAAACGAAGACGTCGACCTCCATCATCATCGTAAATAACCAAGAAGTCCTCATTTGAAACCGCTAACATTGCTTCCAGAATCTGCTGGACGTAACTGGCAAGTTCGCATGCGATTCGACAACGCTTAAAAGTGAAAAGGAATTAAAAATTTAAAACGACCTATTCGTAAATATTAATAAATTAACCCTCCTTAAAAAGTAAGAATAAATAAACAACCTGACGAACACCATCATTATCACGGCGTGTTCGATCAACACGTTCGAAATTTGCATTACAGGTCCGAAACGTTTCAGAAAAAACTGGCGAAACTCTCGCGAAGGAATAGGAAAGCGATTGCAAACCTTAAATTATCAGCATTAATTTAAAAATATAATCAAAATTTAATACCAGAATGACCCATATAAATTGTCTTAAATATGAAATCGAACTCCTCTCGTCTTTTAGAACCAAGCTGGCCTTTAAGTCTGTTAACATTATCTATACCCGCTTGAACTTGGGCGTTGAACTAAATTAAATTAATAGTAAAAATAAAACACGTTTGGATAAATTTAGTGCCTCAAAAACGATATTAGAATTCATAACTCACAGGTTGAATAATTTTTCCAAAATCAACGATCCATTGACGTTGATTTTTCAATACGAAAAAATCAAAAACTATTGAAACTCGGAGTTTAGCCCATTTAAAATCAAATGGTAGAAAAGTAACAGACTCAGCTAGCAATTCAAGAGGAAGCAGATTTTCATTTTTCAGCTTTGTAGATCGAATGGAATGAATTGGCACAAAAAAGAAGAAGCCCATCCATAAAATGTCCAAAAATTGTGGCCGAAGTATTCGAGTATGTAGCAGAACTACATATAAAATAACCACTCAATTTTTAATCGCATCACCTTTGTCCGCGGCGATAAAAAAAGCACAGACAGTTTGTCGCAAAATTAAGTCAACATCCCTACAAAATTTCCTTTTCTTATTAACTACATAAAAGAAAAGGTAGTATTTAATTATCTTAATATTGGGTGTTAAAACTCCGAGTTACCTTAACCAAAACTATATTCAGGCACTAAATCAAAGTAAGTACATAAAAATAAACCTGTTGTTTGTTCATCGAAAAAAGAATTAAATAAGTTTTCTTAAATTAAAAATTAAATTAATTAAAAGAAATAGGTGAGCTTGGCTTAAAACAAGAGTAATGGAGATTTGTCGGACCACTTTAGGAATCTGATAGATACCAAAAAAATTCATGTTAGAATATCAGAAATCTAGAATATTACACAATCACCAACAAATCGTTTAAGGCAGGAAAAAGAGTTTTTGTGAATAAGTATTTCGAAAAGTATAAAGTGCTAAAGACAATAAATAAGTTAAAATGTTGAGCGATGAAAATAGGTAAAAATGGAAGAAATAGAGTTCAGACAAAGTGGGTTTGCATAATGACGTAGATCCAAGAAGAGGAAACAATGCCGCGAGACATCCTTTAAGCAATTTAAGATAAACAATTTTTGAACATTATAGCAATATTAATGAACATATGATAATTCTTAAGAACAAATTTTGCGGGTAGGAACTAAAAAACTATATGGTTCCATAAAAATTCAAGCAAAAGGTAATTAAACACGGAAAATAAATGACACTAAAAGATTGAGAATAACAACCTGGTAATTCTAAAGACAAAGATCACTCTCTATTGTGAAAAAGATCTGAACATTTCGATGATAAATAATCGAACAAGAAGTGAAAGGTTATTATAAATAAAACCTTAAGACGATTCAAAATAGAAAAAGAAATTGCCAAATTTCAGAGTGCCGTGTTGCTAAACGTATGCAGATCAAATGCCTAGCTTCACAATAGCCTATAAACAGTCTATAGCTGAGATTCAATTAATCATCGGATATCTTCAGGACAAAAAAGAGCTTCAGCAATAAATACTCACAAACCATATAAAGGATTTCAATCATTTAAGATCCATCTAGCCAACAGACTAAAGATTAAGTGAACCAAACTAAGAATTCTAAAGACAATTATCAACTGAAATACCAAACATTATTCATGTAAATCATCAGAAGAAGGTGAAATATTAACATAAATGAAACCTGAAAACTCAAGCAAAGTAGAAAAAACAAAGAAATTCGGACGTTGTAAACAGCACGACTCATAAGCTAGATTCCTTTATATCAGATTTCTATAGTTTTGTCCAACAAACCTTTGTTAAAGACTAGTAAATGGAAAAAAAATAAATGCCAAGTAAGGCCGAAAAAGTAAAATCTAAACAATGGTCATAGCCATAAGAAAAAAAAATTCAATAATAAATATTCCATAATATAAAATATTAAATTAAAATTAGAACATAAGTCAAAAATTAATAAAGATAAAAGCGAAAACAAAAGAGGCCAATATAAAAACGATTGTTTAAATCTGAGCAAGAATTAATTAATTTATAGAATGATTAAAGATGAGCACTGACCAATTCGAAATTAGAAAATTAAAACTGGAAATGAAAACCGAAATAAAACAAGGTTGAAGATGCGTGAATGATAAAAGGAATGCTAAATACATAAATAAAATATGAAAAAACTAAACTTAAAAAATAATAACCAAAAAAAGAAGTTATTTAAAAGAAACGAAAATCGCAGAATAATGAAAAAGAAAAAGAGAGTTCAACCACAGTCGCGTCTATTTGATGTGTAGGTCATTTATTCGCGAAATATTATTCATTAGTGCCCGGAACCGGGCCGGCCCGGCATTGTTAAAAAAAGATCAGCCCGGAAACGGGCCCGGCTTTTTCAACGGCTCAAAAGTACATTACATGTCAATGGTATAGTTGAGTCTCTGAGAGCTGGGAGCCGTTGAAGTTTTTGGGGGTGCATTGTCAATGCTTTTTGATTGGAATTGAATAGCCTATTGTATACAGCGTGATTTGTGAGGTTGAAAAATATATAACATGTTGGGGGTCCACTCGAGTCTGTTGAAGTAATAGGTCGGGGAATGTTTTGGATATACAGGTTTTTTGAGTCCAACATCTGATTTTGAAATTATATTTAGAGTTTGATACCCTGCGTTGTAGAACGTTATTTGGGGAGATGAAAAATATATAAATGTTTAGGGTCCACCTGAGTCTCAGTGAGTTAGAGTCCAAAAACTGTTTGAGACTCTAACGGTTTTTGGACTGTAATTTTGCTTAAAATTTTTTAAAAAATTTTCTGACTTCGGATTCGTATTTAGCATATAATATTACCCTATAAAACACGTTTTTTCTGTTGGAAAATTATTTAAAAATTTTTCAAAAATTTTCCATAGGGGTACCCCTTTAGAAAATGTTTTCCAAAATTGTAAATGACTGTAACTTAGCGAGTACTATATGGAGTCGGATCAAATAAAGGTGATTAAATACAGCTAAAATTAGAGATTTTTTGAGCTGAGTTAAAGTTGCTGAAGATTATGGATGCAGTAGTTGTGACCAGATTTATGAAAATTTGGATTTTTTCGGTTTTTAGGCAAAATTACTGTATTTTCGATTATGAATAGTAATGAATGTATTTTTATAAAATTTTGCATAATTTCTAAAGCATAATAGCATTTTAAACTTTTTAAAAATGTTCATATTTAAAAAAGATATAATTTTTTTAAAATTTTTGACAAAATTTTTGGCGAAATTTTGAGTGCCAAAATGTCCCACCACAAAACTAAAATAAATAGAGCAAATGTTATATTAAATTGAAGCTAATAACGTTCAGAGTCTGAAAATATTTTTAGAAAAATTTTGGAACCAATTGGCACCAAGTTAAGAAAGAGTGAATTTTCCAGCACTTGATATCGATTTACTGTACAATTCCTCCTCTTCGTTTGGTCGACAGTATCTCAACTTCTTTGGAAACATCAATTACAGGGACAAACAAATCTGATGATGCAGCTGCTAGTCAAATACAACCAGGCCTTCGTTTTCCCAATGGATCTCATTCCTATAAGGTATTCTTTTTTTAATCAAATTTTATTAATACAATTTTAAGTTCACAAAAATGGAAGCTATACAAGATAATAAACCTGCTGATGATGTTTTTGATCCATTCAAACATGTCGCTGTTCAGTTGCTTTTCTTCTCACTGTTCGGTTTTCTGCAAATTATAATTCAGATCTGTCGTTGTCTATTCAGCGATTTTGATGGGCATTATTCGGTATTATTCATATATTAATTATTATTTATTATATAGGCATGTGAGCTGATCGTTTTGCTTTTCTCATTTGTCA
Source organism: Meloidogyne graminicola (assembly GCA_036172905.1). Lineage (NCBI taxonomy): Eukaryota > Metazoa > Nematoda > Chromadorea > Rhabditida > Meloidogynidae > Meloidogyne > Meloidogyne graminicola. Next base: position 654,077 of record JARPZY010000016.1, on the reverse strand, counting down.
TCTGGTGCGTTGTTTCGTCAAAAGCTTCCATTACAAGTATGAATTGGGACTCAATTTGGATGTGTACTAACTTCCGCCCGGAAAAACCTCAAGTCTTCCTTGTCACTGCGGTTTGTAATTTTCTCGGTAATGTAATTTAATTTTTTAATTTTATAGATATGTTCTTCTGTGCTGGTTGTGCTCTTCCTATTCGAGGTTCTGTATGCATGTGATATGATGTTCGACGAGGCTACTGAAAAGGCTAAGAGAGAAGTGAAGTCTAAAGCTCCCAATCCTTCGGAAAACAACGCCATTGTAGCTTCACCAGCTACTACTTCAATTCTTCTGCCATTCACTGCTCAGAACCTTGGAGGAAACATCCAGCAAGCTAAGCTGATTCGAGAAGACTTGTGCATGGTCACGGTCAAAGAAAACTAAATCAAAGTGATAGATTGAATAAATATTAGGTGTAATATATTATGTAATTGTGTGATATAATATTCCCTTCTATATATGTACTTATGTTTTTCTAATAATATTTGTATATTTCCTAAATATTTTGTATCGAATTAAAATAATGTTATTTAAAATAATATTATTTAACTTGATTTGAATTTTATTTTAAAGATAATAGAAAAATAAAATATACGTTACAATTATTTTAATCCAGCACCGAATTAGTCTTATTTAATTTTTTTATTCAGTCGACAAAAGAGGAAAATTAAATTTATACAACTTTTTATACATAAATAAACTTTATATCCATAAAAAGGAATTAAATGCTTCTTTTAATAGTTCTTTCTTTCGAATATTTTTTTCACAAAATACAAGCCATTGTATCCATTTCTTCAATTAAAATATTATTTTATTTTCAATTAATTATTTAACCCAGAAGATCATTTCCAAATGATCAACTTATAGTTTAATTAAATATATTTCTTACTTGAATACATTCTTTTCTTAAAACATATAATCCTCTAGCATATTTACAAGTTTGCATTTCTTCTTCACTTAAATTTAAATTTTCTCCATAAATTCTTTTATTTTGATTATAATTCAATAAATCTTCTTCATATGTTTCTATTTGTAGAGATAACCCTATCTTTAATAATAAAATTATTTTTATATATTAAAATGTTTTATACAAATAAAAGAGATGATGTTTGTTGTGTTCCGAAATATGAAAAAACTGGACCACCTGAATCACCCTTAAAAAAAAAAAAATTAAAATTTTAATAAAAATTATATTTAAAGGATTTCTCTTTATTAGAAAATTCTAAATATATATATATATATATAAAGGAGAATCTTTGATTTATCACAATTATTACTAACAACTAATTAAACCTGATAATAAGATAAAAATATATAATTTGAATTTTTGATTTATTTTTGGGGAAAAAACTTTTTCTAATTTGATTTTTTTAAATATTATTAATCTACCAAACAAGATTTTGCTGTTCCAGAAAAGTTAAATTCAATCGTACATTCTGAAGAATTTTTAGTTAATTTTATGGAAACTTTGTGAGGTTCTTCAGGTATTTGCTGGTCTAAAAAAAGCTTTATGTTTTATGTTCTAATAATTATTTTAATTTAATTTAAATTTAAAATTAAATAATTTAAATAAACAAACATTCAGTAATTCCATAACCAAATGCAAATGTTTCAGTATTTTTATTAATTTCAATATTTGAATATATTATTGTTGGAAACATAAAAGGTATAAAATAATAATTATTATAATTATTAAATATAATTATTGCCATATCAAAATAATTATTATTATTATATTCATATTCTGATAATTTATCCTTTTTAAACAAATAAAAAATTAAAATAAAATTTAATAAAAAAAAATTTTACAAAAAAATTATTTTTAACTACATATTCTGTTGTATAGAAATATTTATTTCCTAATTTAAGGCTGATTAAATTTGCAAAACTAAAAAAAATTAATTTTTAATTTTTTATTTAATTAAATTTTCTTAAATTAAAGTATTAAAATATTTTTAAGGAATTATTATTAAAAAAAAAATAATTTTAAAAATTAATTTTATTTTTTAAAATAATTCTTTAATTTAAATTTAATTCTTTCCTTTTTTTAAATTATTTTTTTTTTTTTAAATTTCTTTAAATTACCCAATATCTTCTCTATATAAACAATGTGCTGCTGTTAATACTAATCTATTTGTTATTAATGTACCACTACAAAATTGAATAGTTTTACTAAAAAAAATTAAATTTAAAAATTATTTTTATTTTTTTCTTTTTTATTAAATATTTAACTTAAAAAAAGATTCAATTTGAACAATAAATTTAGCTTCTTGTATTGTTACGGGAGGATTTGAAGAATATAAAGAAGAAAATATTTTATTAATAAAATAATAAAAAATAAATAATTTAATTATTATTATTTTTAAAATTTTCATATTTTTAAGGAGAAAAAAAATAAATAAAAATTAAATATTTTTAAAAAATGAATCAGAAAAGAAAAATTAAATAAAAATGACATTCAATAAATATACATATATTTACTAGCGTTAAGAAGCATTTTTAAATAATTTTATAGTAAAAGACTAATAATATTATTTAAATAAATAAATATAATTATTGTTAAAGTAAATTAAATTATTTATTTAATTAATTTAATTATATAATTACACTTGAACTTTTTTTTGTTGGTTTTTATTTTATTAAAATTTTAAAAATTATTTAAAGAATAAAAAAAAAAATTAATTTAAATTTTTATTTTACAAAAATGTCATTTATATCAACAATACATAATTTAAAAATCTTTTAATTTTCTGTACATAATGGAATGATAAATAATTTAAAAAAACTCTATTAAAATCTTAAGTCAATCAAAAATAGTTATTATAATTTTAGCTACCGATGTTACTATAAATTTTGTTAATTTAAAAAAAATATTAAAATAAAATTCATTTGTTGTTGTTATATTTTTATTATTATTTTCTTCTTCTTCTTTACAGTCTTGATTATTATTTAAACAATTTTCTGTTGTTACGTTGTTTAAATAAAGTGAGAAAATAAAATAAATTCCAGCAAAAATAATTCCATAATAACAAAATGAATAAATTAATCGAATAATTAATTTTGTTGGTCTAAAAATTAATTAAAAAATAAAAAATAATTCTTTATTACTAACTTGTAAATTCCATAATAAATCCCATAAAAGAAAATAACAAAAGAAGAAATTCCAGCAATTAAATAAGTAAAGAACATTAAAATAAAAGAAAACATTATAATATAAAATGAATTAATTAAAATAAATTTAAAAATTAAATTAAAAATATAAATTTTACGTAAAAAATAAATTAAAAATAATTTTTAAAAAAATAATTTAGTACTAAATAAAATATAAAAATTAAATAAATAAATTAAAAAATTCAATTTTATAATTAATAATTTAAAAAATAAATAAATATCAATAATTTATTTATTTATTATATCCACATTCAATTTCATAAACTTCTTTTGCATTTTTTGTAAAAAGTAATTCACAAGCAAGAATTCCAATACCTCCACTTTCCTCAATTTTATCAGAATGAGTAAAGAATTGTTTAAGTAAATAATAACCAAATTCCCATAATTTAAAGTTTGGATGTTGACTTTTATTTTCTTTATAAATTGAATTTTTAATATCTTTATCAATTTCTTTTAAAATATTAAAAAGTGTTGCCTATAAAATTAAAAAATAATTAATTGATTTATTTACTAAATATAAATGTGCAGGGGATTTTAAATCAAAAGCAATTCTATGAAAAAATTTAAGTATTGCCATGTTAACTTCTTTTGGGTTAGTACGAAAATTTTTTAATGCAAAAATGTACCTAAAATTAAAATAAAATTTTATTTAATAAATAAATAAGGTAATAGGGAAAAGTTTTCTTATCCTTCCACCAAACCTTTAGTGTTATAGGCTTTAAATGTATTAATTAATTTATAAATAATTAAACTTTTATTTAAATAATTTATTTACCAATTAATTACTGTTGGTTTAGCCATTGATAAAACAAATTGAGGAAAGTCCAATTCTGTATCTTCCATTGTTTTCTTTTTCTTCTTTTTCTTATTTTTATCTTTACATTCTTCATCACTTGAAGTCAAATCAAATTCAATAAAATCTTTTTCTTCATTTTCTCTTTCATTTTCATTATTATTATCATTATTTCCATAAGCTTTTTTAATTGTTTCTTCATATATTTCTGCTATTAATTGCATATCATTTTCAAAAATTGTTTTTAATAAAATAATTTCATTCTCAGCAGAGTCTAAATCATTCCCAAAAGTTCCTGTTTCTGGCCAAAGAATTCTAGAATTTCTAAATAATCCAACAGCATCTTGAATACGTTTAGTACGTAAAGCAACATGAATTTGAAGAAGTGCAAATTCTCTAAAATATTTTTTTTTAAAAACAAAATTCTCAAATAAAAAAAAATACTTAAATTGTTCATCATCTACTTTAAGTAACATATTTACAGGGCTAATCTCTGAATTTGGGTTAATTTCACCAGAAAGTGTATCAGAAAGTTCTTTTGATATTTCTTCCCAAATATTTTCAATTTCTTTCATTTGAACAGCTTTTTCAATTATTTTTTCTTTAAAAAAAAATAAATTCTTTTAAACCCCTTTTAAAAAAAACAAACAAACTTTCATTATTATCTTTTTTCTGCAATTCTTTTTTTTGTTTTCTTTGTCTTTTCTTTTTCTGTATTCGAATAAGTGCCCCTTCTCGTATATTCTTTTCCAATAAATAAAAAAAGTAATGATTAGCAATAATTAAATCTTCAAGCATTTTTCTTGTTGTACCAATAGGTGAAAGATGTCCAAGAATTCCAGCAGCTAATTCTCTATATTCTTCAACCTGGAAAAGTTGTTGACAAAATTGTGAACAAAATTCTTTTTCTTCAGGTAAAATAGGAATATAAGAACTTAACCTAAAAAAGAGAATTAATTAAAATTATTTATTTATTTTTACATTGCAACAATTTCTTTATAAACACTAACTGCATATTGTGAAGAAATTACATATTTACGTATATTATCTTTATCTGTTTTCATTATTTCTAAAGAATCTGTTAAAAATGAAGTAATTTGATGAAAAAATTCAACAGAAAATGTTGAACTAAAAAGTTGGCAAGATATTCGAGAATATCTACAAAAGGATAGCATAAATGTAATAAAAGTAAAATAATGAATATCTGTTGATTTAAGTGAAATTCTGTGACGACAAAAAATCTTTAAAAAAAAAATTCATTTAAAATTTAAAAAATAAAACCAAGTCTTTGTTTGCTCTAACTAAACGATTATATTTTCCTTCAAGAAGTATATTTAAACAAAATTTTTTAATACAAAGCATTAGAGAAGGACTAAGTTCTTGTAAACCTTGAGTAAAATTTTCTGAAGTATATGAATCATCAATTCGACGATTTCTTGGTGGAACATGAGGTTTTTTACGTCTAGAAATAATTGCGATAGGAGGTAGTTTATTTTGGGAAAGAAGTGAACTTAAAAAAATTAAAAAAATAATTTAAAAAAAAACCTGGTCATAACAAAATCCCGTTTTGAATTTAATGCATTCATTCCTTTAACAACAACAGATCCAGACAGAAAACTACGACGATTAGCTTTACTATAAAATTATTATTATAAATATTTAAAATAATTAAATAAAACAAACAGTCGCTTTTCTTCTTCCTCTGCTTTAATTGCTTGAATAACACTTGATTGTTCCTTTTCAAATTCTTCTTTACTTTTTTGTTGTAAATCAGAATCACCTTCATAAGCAATTGCCTTTGGATCCTAAAATAATAATTAAAAAATTAATTAAAAAATAAAACCAAATTTTTAAAAATTAATGCTAAAATAGCAAGAATATAACTATTAAATTCATTTTCGAGTGAATCACCACAAAGTTTTGCAAAAATTTTTTCAATTCCTGAAGTAAAAAAACCAGCAATTATTCTTGATTTAATTGAATTATCTGAAGACTATAAAATTAAATATTATTTTAAATTTTTTGAAAAGAAAGTAGTAAAAAATAAAAATAATTATTTTTCCCAATTTTTTCATAAAAAATAATGAATTAACTCCATATAAAGAATTATTATTTAAATAAATATATATACCAAAGAATCAATATTAGTAACATTTTCAACTCCAATAGAAAATATACATCGCAATAAAACAAAAATTCTTTCAACAAGTAGACGTTCCTTCTCTGTTCTTTCCTCCCATTCCTTTAGAATAAATAAAATTTAATTAAAAAATAATAAAAACCTTGTCAAAATATTTATTCATTTTTAAAGCTAATTTAACAAATATTTGTGCATCTGTAAAAGCAACAAGTGTTTTATTTAAATAACCCTCAAGTTCATAATAAATTGTCCATTCTGATGCATCCTCTAAAAGATTATTTTCAAATAAAGAAAGAGTTGGCTGACAAAGATTTACAGCAAGCCTATAAATTTAATTAATAGAAAAGATTTTAACTTTTAAAATAAATAAATTAATAAAATAAATATTGACTATTCAAAGACAATATATCAATTAAAAACTAACCTAAGTGAAGCATCGAACAATTCATCATTTGTATTATCAGATTTCATAATAGGAACAAGATCACTCTTCACAATATTGTGACTGTTACATAACTTTCTGACATTAAAAGATCTGTCATCCCTTCTCAAATGCCTAATTAAATCGCGAACATTTTCTTTAAAAAAAATTATTATATTAAAAAAAAAAAAGAAATTACGAAAACAATCAGGCTCTTGATAGTAAACTCCCTTTTCCAAAAAGCCAAGAGTATTAATCAAAGATTGAACTTCTTTTTCAATTTGATTATTCATTTGTTACGAAAATTTTAAAATAAAAAATAAATAAAAATTAAATAAATTAATAAATATTATTAATAAAATAAATAAAATAATATCCTCCAAAAAATATATTTATCTATTCAAAAAATTTAAAAACAAACAAAAGAAAATGAATATATTAAAATAAAATTTAAATAATTAAACCTTTATTTTTCCTTTAGTCACCTGTAGTTTTAACAAATACTTTCGAGATTCTTATCATTCTTATTCCATTTTTTCATTTAAATCGGAATGGTGGCAAATTGTAATTAGGTCGGGGAGGAGTTTTTGGACGAGGACGAACTCGTTTGTGTGGCGGTGGAAGATGACATTCATTCTGTGAATTTTCTTGACGTTGTTGAATTGTAGATAATGATTCAATACTTTTTTCCTTCAATACTTTTTGTAATTCGTTTTTAAGTCCATCACTAAGTTGTTGATTATAAACAATAGAATTTGCAGCAAGATCAGCACAAAAATGTGCAGGTGTGATTTTTTCAAGGCAAAAAGTCCTCAAGTTAAAAAGGTTATAACGTTCAGCTAAAGCCAGTTTTCGAATTAGAGAGAAATGTTCAATGTTGTTGTTATTTGAGTTATTATTATCAGAATGATAGTTATGTGTATTGTAATTATTATTATTATTATGTCCAACATTTCCATTACTAGAATTAGTAGAATTACAAACATAATGGCATATATTACAAACTCTAAAAATAAAAAATATTTTAATTAATTTTAGCCAAAAAGTTTTTTTTTATAAAGGTAAGGTAATTATTAAGTTATAATATTTTCTAATGAAAATAAATCATACTCTTTTGCATTAATTGGAGGGGACGTACCAACATATCCATCACCAATACCAAATTCACAAATCAACAATTTTTCACATCTTTCAGTAACAATCGGTAAATCATACTTGTCAGCTAACTGAAGAACATCAGCAATTTTTGAAGCTAAAAATAATTACATACGTAAAAATAGGTAAAAAAATAAACCTGTCGGTTCAGGATAATTCTCTATTGGATAAGACATCGCAAGCATTTGTTCGAAAGCTTCAGTATCATCTCCAGAAGAAGTAAGATCATGTTCCTCAACATCATCCTGTGCCCAGGTTGAAAAAAATAAAGTCCGAAAATATGATGAATACATAGCCAAATGCTTTAAAAAATTAAATTATTTTATAAAATAATTATTCCTACATGTTTATTGAATGGAATAATTTTGTCTTTAATACGAAATCGAGAATTCATTTGAAAAAGCGTACTAAAAATATATGTAAAAGAAAAATAACAAAAGCTGAAAAATACCCATATCCAATTTGCTCCAAAAGATGGACTTTAGCAGAAATTTTGAGCCAATCATTGTCACTATAAAGCTGAAATTCATTAATTAACTTATCCCATGGAAGTTCAATTCCAATAGTTCCATTAGTTAAAGTTAATACACACTCATCACGAGAAGCCGTAGTGCTACAAGTCGAAGCTAAAGGAAAACGAACATTTTCAAAGTAAAAGTGCTGAGTTTTTCTTTCAGATTCCACAACAATCTGGACAGAAAGTATTAAGACAAAATTTATTGAAAAGATTATGGCTAAATTTTGAATATTAATAAAGAAAATTAACCCTTATTCGAGAAGTGCAAGTCCATCCATCAAATCTCTTTCCACGTTCACTGCAATATGCATAGATCAATAAAGTTGGCTTTGGTGTGTTTTCCTCATTCAAAATATTATGCTTAAAAGCACCCAGAACCCTAAAATCGATTTTTAATTTGTAAATTTCAATGAAGGTACCAGTGAAATCGTGAAATAATTCCATTACTTTTGAATGGTTGATCAGTTTCCATAGATAAAACATGTTCGAGTTGCATATCCAAATGTCCATCAGCAAGATCCTCAGTAACAGACATTGCAATTTAATTTAAAAAATTGGACAAAAGTAACAACTGAAAAAATAAAAAAAAAATAAACGAAACCGAAAGCGTAAAGAGAGAAGAAAAATAAAAAAAAATAGCAAAAAAATTTTGGCGCGTAACATTTTGTTATCAATTATAAAATTTACCAAATGTCGCAACCTAAATGTCGATAACGGACATTAGAGTCCTATTATTTACCGAGAACATTCTTTTTTAAAATTCTTTTTAACGAGTTCATTTTTTTGATCATTTTTTCTTAAGATTTATTTAAATGGACTCCTCAACAATTAAAATGGATTTTATTAATACAATTGTAGTATTAGCAAAAAAACAACGCGATATTTGTGATGAAATTATTAAGCAAGCTGTGGCTTTCAAAGAAATGAAACCCAAGCAATTTCAAGAAGCAATTCAACAGTTTTATTCACCGGAATCTCCTACTTCTGGTCATGCGGAGACACATAAAGAACCTTTGAATATTCCTCTAGATGTTTATTTTTTCGATTCTTTTTTTATCTTGATTTATCATTTTAGATGGAACCTCCTTCACCAGAACTCCTACCAAAGCCAAACCCAATTCCAGTTTTTATGTCATCTTCTCCTTTGTCGATCAACAACAATCATCACATTAATAGTGCTGTTGAAGCTCCTCTTTCAGATGATAATGATGTGACATTGGAAGTTACTGAAGAAGTTGAACGTGAGCTAGGTATAATAGAAGAATTAATTTTTACTCTTTAAATTTTAGACCGAGTTGTTAATGAACATATTGAAAATGGTATTAAAGTGGCAAATTCTGACGTTAATGTTCCAGGTTTAAATTTATTTATGATGGCAAACTATTAAAACGTTCAAAATATAATTTTTTCAAAGTTTAAAGGGGATTAAGGTTTATTATTAGTTACACATTTCATTACTGTTTTTTTCTTTTTTTTCAGATCTTATTATATCTATTTTTTAGTTCCACTTGAAGAGTCTTCTTCTCCTTTCATGATGCAGCTTGTATTCTGTGCTAAGGGCGCCTCTGGTAAACTTTATTCAGCTGAACAAACGATAAACAACTTTAAATGGGTCATGAAGATTAATTTTAAGAAGGCATTTGAAAAGGGGAATAAAAAGATTCCTTTTCTTTTGGGACTTTTTCTTCAATGTAAGGGGCCTGCAGATGAAAATTACAAAGGATCTATGTTATCTAATCCGAGGGAACTTAGCTTCAGAATTCACAATCAACTTCCAGGCATTCCTGGATTAACGAAGACGAAAATTTGTAGAGTTCCATTTGAGCCACCATATACACAAACACAAGGAGTTTATTACGAATTGGAGGGAAGACAGGTTAATTTTATTTTAAAGACTATAGAGATTATTTATGCTTTTAGTTACGTCTTTAGGAATTTTTAATTATTTTTCAAATATCATAAGAATTAGGTGTTAATGTTAAGGCAAAATAATTTTGTTGCTCAATAATTTAAAAATTTTTTTATTTTAGAAAATGATCGAGGAAGGTTTAATTATGGAAAATGATCTGAAAATCCGTGTGTCTGTTGTTCTCATTTTTCGAACAAATTCGACTGGGAGCCTTGTAGATGATGATTAGCTTATTAAATAATTGAATACACATAAAATAAATTTGTTTTTGATTTTTATTTATTATTCTTTCGAAAATTTGACAGATTTCTTTGTTACGAAATAATATTATATTGGTAATTTTGTTAGTTTTCTTTATTAAAAATTAATTATTATTTTCTCAATATTTATTTTAATTTATTAACAGAATAATTCATTAATTTTTAATACTTAAACAAATCTTGATGTTAAAGGTTTTATTTTACAAAGGCACTATGCTTGTTTGCATTTTATGATTGTTCACCCCTATAGAGCTTTCAACCAAAACAAATTGTTTTCTTAATTAAAAAATTATTGAAAGATATTTGCCTTTATCATACACTCAAATGAATTAATTTTAAAAATTAAATTAAAATTTAAATATAAATTTAAATAAATATATTTTATTTTTTATTTAAAAATTTAAATATTTTAAAATAAAAACAATAAATAAAAAATAAATATTAAATAAATTAATTATTTTTTTAATATTTCCATTATTTAATTTTCTTTTATTTTCTAATTGTTTTGAATAAATTGTTTGACTGTATTTTTCTTCAGAAATGCTTAGATTAAATAATAAACGTAACTAAAAAATAAATAAATAATTTATTTAATTAAATTAAATACTTTATTAGGTCCAAGTTCATTACATTTATCATAATCTGAACAACAACAAAAATAAGTAAAAACTATTTTAGAAGGGTCTAGCCTTTCTGAACGTAATTTCCTTTCAAAAGTTTTTGCAACCATTTTGTCTAGTTGAGTTAAATTAATACAAGATTTATATTCAGGCCAAATACCTCGATCAGTGCAATGACCTTTTTAATAAATTAATTTTAAAAAAGAACAGAAAATAAAAATTAATTGATCATTCAAAAAAAATACATACATAAATATTAAAATAATTTATTATTTTTTAATATATAAAATATTTTGTTTTTAATCTTTAATTTTAACACAAAACTTTTTTAACTACGTAAAAATATTTATTTATTTATTTTTTAATTAAATTAAAAATTTTTATTATTTTTTTTTTGGCTGTTACGAAATTTAATTTTTTTAAAATTATTTAAATTAAATTAAAATATTTATTAAAATAATTTTTATAAATTATTTAATTAATTAAAAATAAAATTTTACGTTTATTAACACAAAAACGATCAAAATAATGAACTAGTTCCTTTAAATTTTGTTCAGTTTTTAATGAATAATATTCTACATAACAAACTTCTTCTTCTTTACATTTTGTTACTTTAATAGGTATTGGTGATTGTGAATCAAAACAATTTAAACAAAAAATAAAATTAATTAATAATTGAATAATTAATAAATGATAATTAAATAAAATTAAATAAAACATTTTTTTAAAATAAAATTAAATTAATTAATTATTTAATTAAAATTAAATAAAATTAAATAAATAAATAAATTAATTAATTATTTAATTAAAATTAAATAAAATTAAATAAATAAATAAATTAATTAATTATTTAATTAAAAAATATTTTACCTAATTTTTTTTAATAATTTTACAATTTTTAATTAATTATTTGGAAATTAATGATTAAAAAATTAAATAAAAAACAATTTAATTTTTGATAATATTTTTACATTAATTATATTATTTTAATTAATTTTATTAATTAAAATAATTGTTTAAACATTAACTAAAAAATAATAAAATAAATATTCAAAAAAAAAAAAATAAATTTATAAAATTGTTTGCGCTTCAATAAATATACAAAATAAATAAATAATAGAATATATTTATTTATTTATTTATTTAATTTTTTTTTTTAAGCTTTAAAAATAATTGATGTCTCCATGTAAACGAAATAATATTTAAAAATAAAAAAAATATTAGTAAAATTAATTAAATTTGATTTAAAAGAAAATATTTAATTTAAAAAATAATTTAATTTTATTTTTTAAATTAAATATTAGTATACTAAAAATGGCAAAATAAAATAATTAAATTAATTTTTGTTTTTTATTTAAATAAAAGGTAAAATAAAATAATTTTTAAAAAATTAGACAATACTATAGGGAATTTAAAAAAGGGATTATTTAAATAATGAAACAAAAAAAAAATAATTTTTTAAAAATAATATCAGGAAAGAATTAAAATAAAATTTATAAAAAATATTTTTTTAAATTTAAATTTTAATAAAATTATTTTAAATAATTAATTTATTATTTTTGAAAAAAAAAATAAAAAAAAAGGTATCCATTCTTTAAAAATTAATTTTAGACCTAGTCTTAAATAAAGGGGGGTTCTTATATATATTAATTAATTTAAAGGGTTGTTAATTAATTAAAGAACCCTTTGATGTTAAATTAATTAAAGAACTATATTTAAGAAAAGGGGTTAATTAATTAATTAATTAATAATATTTTTATTTTTTAAAGATAATTAATTTAAATTCTATCAATTAATTCTTTTTTTTTTATATAAAATTAAATTTAAATAATTATTTAAATATTTTTATATTTAATTGATTTTTTAATTAAAATATTATTTTACAAAATAATTTCAAACATTTTACTTAATTAATAAATTTTTAATTTTTTTTTAACATAAAAAGAAAAAACCGAAAATAAAAATAATTAAATTGGAGAAAAAGGGAGAAAATATACAACATTTAATTAATTAAAAATAATAAATCTAAATTATTGTAAATTTATTTTACTTTTTTTATTTTAAAATTAAAATATTAATTTATTATATTTATCTAAATTAAAATAAATAATTTTTTATTTTATTAAACAAAATTTATAAATAATTTAAATAATTAAATAAATACAAATAATTTAAATAAATTAATTAAAAAAAAATTTAATTATTTTAATATATGCTTAATTAATATTATTTTAGTTTTTAAATTTAAAATTAATTAATTAATTAATTTTATTTATCAAAAAAGAAATATTTTATAAAACTTTAATTTTAAAAATTATTTTTCAATTAATAATAAATTAATAAAAAATTATTTTTTTTTTTAACAAATATTTAAATAATAATTTTAATTTAATATTTACTATGTTTATATTTAAAAAAATTAATAAATTAAATTATTTAAATTTATTTATTTATTTATATTTTTTAAATTTTCTTTATAAAAAATATTTAATAAATTTAATATTTAAAATATTAAATAAATTAATTTACAATTTTTAACATTTAAAAGAGTATCTCCCTATTAGGTAGTTAAAAATTCTTTTAAAATTAATTAAATGACCCATAAATTATATATTTTATGTAAAAATTTTGCAGTTAACTAAATTAAATATTTTAGGGAATAAATATTTAATTTAGTTATATGTACGTAGTAATTAAAAGAATTAATGATTAAATTAAATTAATAAATGTTAGGTGGTAAGTTAATTAAATTATTTGTTTATTAAAATATTTTAAATATTTTAAATATTTTTATTAGTTAATTATTAAATAAATTTAGAATTAAATAACAAATTAATTTATATTAAAATTAAATTTAAATTAATTATTATCCAAATACTTTTGTTTGAAAAAAATAATTTCTATTGCAGAAGATTTTCAAATTTTATCTATACAACAATTAATGTAATACCGAAAATTACTCCAGTAGCTATTGTGCCAATAAAAATAATAAATAATAATTAAATTAATTAAAAGAACATTAATATATAAATTTAAAAATAATTTAATTTATATACTATGCCAACACAAAAAATATTTTAATTAAAATAATATTTATTTATTTTAATTAACAAAAAGGTATTTCCCAAAGAATTTAATTATATGTATATATTAACCTTTATTTTTAAATAAATAAATAATCTTTTTTTTTACGTAAAAAAGTTTTGTTTAATTCTTTACGTCCTTCCGTTCCCGGTTTTAAAAATTATTAATTACTCCTTTTTTCTTTTAAGTTTTTTTTTGCATCTGTCCGATAATAAATTATTTATTTATTTAATAAAGATTGTGTGTATTAATTTCTTTTTATTATTGTTTACATTTATTTTTTTATCTTTTTTTTTTTATGTTTTGAACATTTATTTAAAACATTTTTTATTCTATGATTTTAAAAATTCGTTGAAGTGTACAACTTTTTTTGATCGAAGATATTTGGGCGCAAAGATGTTAAAATAAATGCTTAATGTTTGTTGTTTTAATAAATTCTAATTATAAATACTTTTCTTTTACAACCTGTTCTCTTAGGTTTTCAATAATAATATAACAATGCTTTATTACAATAAAAATACAATAGAAATAAACGAGAGACTGTAGTAATAGACTAACTGACTGAATAGACGCAAACCTCGAATACTTAAATGTTTTGTATTTTATACTTTTACAATACTTTTCTACATTTAATTAGTTTTTCAATTTTACATAAATTTAAAAATTTAAATTTCAAATTTAAAAATGAAAGAAAACAAAAATATGTTTTAAAATAATTTTTTGATTTTATTAATTTTTTTATCATTTTGTATTATTAAATAAAATAAATAATTTAATTTTATTATTAAATAAATATTTGAATTATTTTTTTAAATTGAGTGAACATAAATGGACTTTTTCTGAAAATTTATTAAGTCCATAATTTCTCAGTTATTTAAAATATATTTTTAAATAATTATAATTCATCAAGGTTTTGTAAAATTTATTATTTTCTGCGCCAAAACGTCCTTACCTTTTTTGGCGGAAACATAGTTTTTGATTACTTTTTTCCCTTTAATGTTTCGTTGATTTAAAAGACTCATAAATTATGTTAATTAAAATTTTACTGATCACTTTTCTTTATAGATCTTTTATGGGGGAGTATTTAATAAGCTATGTCTCAACTAAATATTTTCATTTTAAAATTTATTTAAAAATAAATTTTTATAACAATATTTTTATTTAATTTAAATTAATTTTTTTTTTTTTATTGTAAACAATTATTTATTTTTAATTATTAAAAAATAGTTTATTATTTTCCTCCTATATTTTGATTTTTTAGACTCAAAAAAATTATTCAATTTATTTAAACTCTAATATCTATTAAATTAATTGTTTCTCTTTTAAAGTTTAAATATTTTAACAATGAAAAATTTTTCTCTCTTCTATACATTTTAAAATTAATTTAAAAAAATATTTAAAAATTTTTTAAATAAATATCAGATATTTAATTACTTAAAAAATGTTATTAATTCTCCTTATATTTGCATTATTTTTATTTTTGACAGCATTAAAAAGAAATAATTATTGGAAAAATAGGGGAATACCTGGTCCAGAACCTTTACCTTTTAAAGGAAATATTGACCTAATTTTTGGTAAAAATCCTTTAGCTTTACAATTACAACGTTGGAGTAAAATATATGGAAATATTTATGGAATAAAATATGGAAATCGTAATGTTTTAGTTATTAGCGAACCAGTAATGGTTAAAGAATTACTTTTTGATAAATTCGAGAATATGTATGGACATTTGGTAAGCTTAAAAAAATTAGTAAAAATGGAAAAATAATTTATTTAAATTATTAAAAAATATTTTGAATTTAATTAGAATTAAAAATTATTTTTATTTAAAATATATTTAATTTAAAAAAGGTTAATCCAATGATTGGAAATGTAAATACAACAAATATGGTACATTTATTTGCATCAAAAGGTAGAAGATGGAAACGTCTTCGTTATATAGCTAATCCAGCATTTTCTACATTTAATTTAAAAAGAGTAAATAAAATTTAAATTTAAAAATATTCTCTTTATTTAGGTTTTACCAATTATTGATGATACAATACAATACAATATTAAACAACTTAAAAATAATTATAAACCTGGAGAATTTATTAATTTACTTGAGTAAACATTAAATAATTAATTAATTTTTATTTATTTTAAGATATTTTACTAATTTAACATTTAATGTTATTTATCGAATTACAATGGGTAAAAAAGATTCTAAAGAATTTTGTCAATTATCTGTTGATACACTTAAACGTTTTAATAATAATATATTTGATTATATTTCATATATTTTTCCTTGGATTGGAAAAAATGTTTTTAGCCATTTTATTAATTATACAGGAAAAATAAGAAGGGATCCACCACATATTTTAATAGAAAAAATTTATGAGGCTGTTAATCAACGAAAAAAAGAAAAAATTGAAAAAAATAGAAGAGAAGAAGAAGAAGAAGAAGAAAATGATGAAAATTTAAATAAAAAATGGAAGGACTTTATTGACCTTTTTTTAGAATCAGAAGCAGAAAACAATACTATTGAATTAAAAAACTATACTGGAACATTTAATAGAGCAGAAAAAGTTGAAAAGGTTAAATAAATAAATTAATTATAAGAATTTTTGATTGAAAGAAATAATTAATAAAAATTAAATGAGAAAAAGGGGGTTAATTTATTTTTAAATAAAATTAAATATTAAGTACTAAAGATTAAAGTTCTTTTAGTAAGAAAAATAAAACTTCAAAAAATTAGTTTATTTGATTTTTAAGAATTAAAAATGTTTTAATTAATTTTGTAATTTAATTAAAATAATATTAAATTAACTGTATTTATTACAAAAATATTTTTTGTAGAATTAGACAATTTACAGATTATTGTACAAAAAAGCAAAAAAATATTTTATTTAAAAACTTGATTATTATTGTATAGATTAATTTTAATAATTTTTAACAGAATGAACGTAAAAATACTTTAGATGAAATTGTTGTTAATATATTCCTTTTTTTATTAACTGGTTTTGATACAACAGCAAATACATTAAGTTTAATATCACATAATTTGGTAATGTATCCAAATGTTCAAAAAAAGTTATATGAAGAAATTGAAGAAATATGTGGATTAGAAGAAGGGGAAATGCCTACTTATGAACAATTAAATAAATTAAAATATTTAGATGCTATTTTTAATGAAACACAAAGATTATGTCCTATAGCTGCTGCGTTAGTTTAATTATTATTAATTAAATAAATTATTTTAAATAAATTTAAGTGTAGTTAATCGTGTTTGTGAAGAAACAACAACACTTGGGAATATAACTATAGAAAAGGGTACAGCTATTAGTGTTGATTTATTTACTTTACATAGAAATAAAAATATTTGGGGAGAAGATTCTGAACAATTTAAACCTGAAAGATGGTTAAATGAAGAAGGAAATAAAATTAAAAATTTAGCATTTTATCCATTTGGAGGAGGACCTAGAATTTGTATTGGAATGCGTTTAGGTATTATGGAAGCAAAAATGATACTTGTACAATTATTGAGAACATTTGAATTGAAGAGATGTTCAGAAACAGAGGTATTTTTTTTTATAAATTCAGAAAAATTATTTAAAGATGATGGGTAAATAATAATAAAATTTTTTGGAAAATAAATAGTGCAAAAATGCGCTTGATTTATAGTTTTAAAAATAAATGAATTACAAGATTTTTTTCAGAAATCCATTAGAAAAAAAGTATACAAAAATAAACTTTTTTCACAAAAATAAACTTTTTTACAAAGATACTTTTTTACAAAAATAAACTTTTTTACAAAAATAAACTTTTTTACAAAGATACTTTTTTACAAAAATAAACTTTTTTACAAAAATACTTTTTTACAAAAATACTTTTTTACAAAAATACTTTTTCACAAAAATAAACTTTTTTACAAAAATAAACTTTTTTACAAAAATACTTTTTTACAAAAATAAACTTTTTTACAAAAATACTTTTTTACAAAAATACTTTTTTACAAAAATACTTTTTCACAAAAATAAACTTTTTTACAAAAATAAACTTTTTTACAAAAATACTTTTTTACAAAAATAAACTTTTTTACAAAAATACTTTTTTACAAAAATACTTTTTTACAAAAATACTTTTTTACAAAAATACTTTTTTACAAAAATACTTTTTTACAAAAATACTTTTTCACAAAAATAAACTTTTTTACAAAGATACTTTTTTACAAAAATACTTTTTTACAAAAATACTTTTTTACAAAGATACTTTTTTACAAAAATACTTTTTTACAAAAATAAACTTTTTTACAAAAATACTTTTTTACAAAAATACTTTTTTACAAAAATACTTTTTTACAAAAATACTTTTTTACAAAAATACTTTTTTACAAAAATACTTTTTTACAAAAATACTTTTTTACAAAAATACTTTTTTACAAAAATACTTTTTTACAAAAATACTTTTTTACAAAAATACTTTTTTACAAAGATACTTTTTCACAAAAATAAACTTTTTTACAAAGATACTTTTTTACAAAAATACTTTTTCACAAAAATAAACTTTTTTACAAAGATACTTTTTTACAAAAATACCTTTTTTCAAAAAGAAACTTTTTTACAAAAAACTTTTTTACAAAAATAAACTTTTTTACAAAGATACTTTTTTACAAAAATACTTTTTTACAAAAATAAACTTTTTTACAAAAATACTTTTTTACAAAAATAAACTTTTTTACAAAAATACTTTTTTACAAAAATAAACTTTTTACAAAAATACTTTTTTACAAAAATACTTTTTTACAAAAATACTTTTTTACAAAAATACTTTTTTACAAAAATACTTTTTTACAAAAATACTTTTTTACAAAGATACTTTTTCACAAAAATAAACTTTTTTACAAAGATACTTTTTTACAAAAATACTTTTTTACAAAAAGAAACTTTTTTACAAAAAACTTTTTTACAAAAATAAACTTTTTTACAAAGATACTTTTTTACAAAAATACTTTTTTACAAAAAGAAACTTTTTTACAAAAAACTTTTTTACAAAAATAAACTTTTTTACAAAGATACTTTTTACAAAAATACTTTTTTACAAAAATAAACTTTTTTACAAAAATACTTTTTTACAAAAATAAACTTTTTTACAAAAATACTTTTTTACAAAAATAAACTTTTTACAAAAATACTTTTTTACAAAAATACTTTTTTACAAAAATAAACTTTTTACAAAAATACTTTTTTACAAAAATACTTTTTTACAAAAATACTTTTTTACAAAAATACTTTTTTACAAAAATACTTTTTTACAAAAATACTTTTTTACAAAGATACTTTTTTACAAAAATACTTTTTCACAAAAATAAACTTTTTTACAAAGATACTTTTTTACAAAAATACTTTTTTACAAAAAGAAACTTTTTTACAAAAAACTTTTTTACAAAAATAAACTTTTTTACAAAGATACTTTTTTACAAAAATACTTTTTTACAAAAAGAAACTTTTTTACAAAAAACTTTTTTACAAAAATAAACTTTTTTACTAAATAAAATTCCTAATCGAAATAAAATAAATATTTAAAGGTTGATTTAAATTTCTCTGGGCAAGTTGTTCTGAATCCTGAAATAATCACAGTTGAATTAATCTCAAAGCAAGGATTGAAAAAAGATTAAATTTCGAATGTTTATTTTAATTTTATTAATGTTGTGTTGTTATTTATTTTTTCAAATTATTATATTTACAAATTTTTATTTTTTTTATTTGCAAAAAATTTCTCTTTATTTGATAAAAACCGAAATATTTAAAAATATAATCTGAATAACAAGTATAGTTATAAATCGTCAAATAAAAAAACAAATAAAAAGTTAAAGTAAATCCACAGATTTTTATGAAAAATTGAAGAAATATCCAGTTTTTTTATCCTAAATATTACCTATGAAATCTTAAATGTTTACAAGAGAAAAAACAAAAAAAAAATATTTGAATTAATATTTTAAATAATTTAAAATTATTTTTATAATAAAATTAAAATTTAATTAAATTTTATTAAAATACAAATTAATAATTAATTTTAAATTTTGGACAAAATAACTAATTGGTTATCCACTTGATAAATAATTATTCTCTATGCTTCTAAATTTTTTTAAAATTAATTTATATTTCATTTTACTTTACATAATTATTTAATCCAATTTTAATTAATAAACCATATAGAACTTCAATTGTTAAAAGTTTAAGAATATATCCACAATAATAAACATTATTTATTTAAAATAAAGTTGTAATATTTATTTTCTTAAAATTAATTCAACAGTAATTCTTCCTGAGTTTAATACAATCTGACCAGACAGATCTAATTCAATCTGAATATATAAAAATCGTATTTTTATATTAAATAGTTTTGTAAATAAATTTTTGTATTATTAATTTTATTTTTGTAAAAAATAAACTTTGTTTAAATAAAGCTTATTTTTGTAAAACCTGTGTTTATTTGTACAATAGTATTGTACAAAAAACAAAATTTATTTTCTCTTTATTCAAGTTTTAATAATTACCTTTGTTTCTGAACATCTCTTCAATTCAAATGTTCTCAATAATTGTACAAGTATCATTTTTGCTTCCATAATACCTAAACGCATTCCAATACAAATTCTAGGTCCTCCTCCAAATGGATAAAATGCTAAATTTTTAATTTTATTTCCTTCTTCATTTAACCATCTTTCAGGTTTAAATTGTTCAGAATCTTCTCCCCAAATATTTTTATTTCTATGTAAAGTAAATAAATCAACACTAATAGCTGTACCCTTTTCTATAGTTATATTCCCAAGTGTTGTTGTTTCTTCACAAACACGATTAACTACACTTAAATTTATTTAAAATAATTTATTTAATTAATAATAATTAAACTAACGCAGCAGCTATAGGACATAATCTTTGTGTTTCATTAAAAATAGCATCTAAATATTTTAATTTATTTAATTGTTCATAAGTAGGCATTTCCCCTTCTTCTAATCCACATATTTCTTCAATTTCTTCATATAACTTTTTTTGAACATTTGGATACATTACCAAATTATGTGATATTAAACTTAATGTATTTGCTGTTGTATCAAAACCTGCCAAAAGAAAAAGTGCACAATTGAAAACAATTTCTTCTATAATATTGCAACGTTCAAACTAAAAATAAAAATAAATAAAATTTGAAAATTATTATTTAAAAGGAAATGTTATTTATTAATAAAGTAAGAAGCATTTTAAACTTATTTTTGTACTATTTTTATGTTACCTAAATTTACTTTTGTATTATAATATTATTTTTATAATAAGTTTATTTTTATAAGTTTATTCTTGTATTAACTGTATTTTTGTAATATTAAGTGTCGTAATATTCTAAACTTATTTTGAGATTCTTACAAACCTTTTCAGTTTTTTTATATATTCCATTATCAGCCTTTAATTCAATATTATTATTTTCTGATTCCAAAAATAAATCTATAAAATCTGTCCATTGATTATTCTCTTCATTTTTCAATTTAATTTTTTCTTCTTTTCGTTGTTTAACAGCTTCCTCAATTTTTTTAATTAAAATTTCAAGTGGATCATTTCTTAATTTTCCCGTAGCAGTAACAAATGGTCCAATAATATTTCTTCCCAACCAAGGAAAAATAAAAGAAATATAATCAAATATATTATTATTAAAACGAATAAAGGCATCTTGGGATATTTGACAAAATTCTGATTTAAATTGTTTTGATTCTTTTTGACCCATTGCAATACGTGAAATTATATCAAAAGTTAATTCTGTAATATATCTAAATAAATAAATTATTAGAATATTCAATTAAAAGGTTAAATAAGTTGACTTATTTATATTTATCAATAAATATAAATTTATTCCCTAATTATATTTAAAATATTTAATTATAATTTACTTATTTAAATCAATATATTTTTCATTTATTTGTGCTTCTTTAAGTAATTGAATATTTATTTTAATAGAATCATTCATTATAGGCATTACCTTTAATTAAATAATAATTATATTAAATATATTTAATTACTCTTTTTAAATTAGAAATTGAAAATGCTGGATTAGCAATTGCACGTAATCTTTTCCAACGTTTTCCTTTAGCAAAAAATAAATGAATTAATTTTTTAGTTTCTACATCACCAAATAATGGAGATATCTTTTTAAGAATTATAATATTAAATTAAATATATTTTTATTAATTAAACTTACTGCTCTTCCATGAAAGTTATCAAATTTATCAACAAGTAATTCTTTAACCATTACTGGTTCACTAATAATTAATTGATTTATCCAACCATTTTTTATTCCATAAATATTTCCATATATTTTACTCCAACGTTGTAATTGTAAAGCAAAAGGATTTTTACCAAAAATTAGGTCAATATTTCCTTTAAAAGGTAAAGGTTCTGGACCAGGTATTCCCCTATTTTTCCAATAATTATTTCTTTTTAATGTTGTTAAAAATAAAAATAATGCAGAAATTAATAATATTAATAATATTAAAATTAACATTTTTTAATAAACAATAATTAAATATTTTTTTATTTTTTATAATAATTTATTGCTTATTTTTATTTATTTAATTAATTAAAAGGAACTAGTTTTGGAAAAAAATAAAAAACATGGGAAATAATTATGACCCAATATAAAAGAAAAAAGTTTATCAAGTCCACACTCTTTATCATTAAATATTTCTATTTTGATTAAATAAAATAATTAATTACGAAAAAATAAAAATAAAAGATTGTGTAAATAAATAAATATTTATAATATAATATATAAATATGTTTGTCTTTTTATAGTAAACTTATTTGTGAGAAGAGAAAATAGAAGCTTTTATATTAAATTTTGCAGCTTGAAAATAAACTTTAATTTAAAAGTTGATTTAAATTTTATGTTTAAATTAATTTAAAAAGTAATTAATTAATTATATTAAATATTTTAAAAATAATTTTTTTTTAATTAATAAATTAAAAAATATTTATATATGTAAAATTATTTGAAAAATATTTTTTCTTTATATATTTTCAGTAAAGTCAATATATACATAAAATTAATAATTAATTAATTAATTAATTAAAATAATTATTTAAGATTTTTTAAAAAATTAAATTCAATAATTGCCCTTTTAAAATTTAAAAAACCTAAATTAGATTCATTTTTATTGAATAAATAAATAAATAATTGACTTTTTTTTATCAAATGATTTTTCTTTTTCTCTAATTTCTTTTATCCGTGAAGGCAAAAAAAAAATTTTTTTTTAAATTGATTTTGAAAATGTGGATTGAGGAGAGAGTGACTGATAAATTAATTTAAAAAAAGAGAGAGAAGAAAAGGGGAAAAAATTTAAAAATAAATTTATTTAAAAAAATATATATTTGCGGATTTTAAAAAAATAAAATTTGGGAATTTATTTAAAAAAAACTTTTTTAGTTAAAAAATATTTTAAATCAAACAGAAAATAATTATAATAAATTTTAAAAACAAATAAAAATAAATTTTTATTTGCTAAATTTTTTTTTATTATATTTAAAATATATATTTTTAAATTAATTAATTAAATATTAATTATTCCTTTAAAAAAAAGTTTTCTTTAAAATTATTTCAAAAAAAATCTCCGCAAAAAAATTTTTCAATCCGCAAATTTTAATTTTTAAAGTAAACGTGTCATTTTCTACATCCTAACTAAAATCTTCCTTTCCCTTCCCCCTTCTCCTTCCCTCTTCCCTTATCACTCTTTTTTGTCCTTTCTCAATATATAAATATTCAATCAGCTATGTCAATTTGCCAATTTCTTCTCTTTTTTAATTTACCTTTACTTTTTTTTTATTTATTTAAATTAAGAAATTAAATTAAAAAATATTTTTGTTATGAAATTTTAAAATTAAATATTTAATTAAATTTAATTTATTTTTTCATATATTTTTTAAATGCTTGGAAAAAGAATTATTTTATTTCTTTTTCCTTTATTAATTATTTTTATTAAA
Source organism: Meloidogyne graminicola (assembly GCA_036172905.1). Classification (NCBI taxonomy): domain Eukaryota; kingdom Metazoa; phylum Nematoda; class Chromadorea; order Rhabditida; family Meloidogynidae; genus Meloidogyne; species Meloidogyne graminicola. The sequence goes on along the minus strand of JARPZY010000016.1, from coordinate 629,973 downwards.
TTTTGTTTTACAAATGAAATTAAACAATTAACAAAAAACAATTCTTTAATTACTGGTATTTAATTTATTTAAATTAATAAATTAAATTTAAATTAAATTTAGATGAAGAAATTAAAGAAGATATTAAAGTTGTTGATTTAGCTATTCAAGCACCTTGGGTAGAACAAAATCCTTTAGGTATTCAAAGAATGGAAACTAAAAGAGAATATTTTGGTCTTAGTGATGCACAAAAAGCTTTATTTAATAGACATTGGGAATTGGAAACTATACAAGTTAATTTAATTAATTTAATTAATTAATTAATTTAAAATAGTTGGAAAAGCCTAGTCCTCCAAAACAATTAAATTTGGAATTATTTTCTGCGGCTTTGAATATTGTTGTTGAAATGAAACATAAAGAAAAAGAAGTTTGGCTTAGAATGGATAAATTAAATAAATGGTTAAAAGAAGAAGAAGAAGAAGAAAAAGAAATAAAAAATAAAAGTAAAAAAGAAGAAGAATTAAATAAAGGAAATAATGATTATATTACTGTAAGTATTTAAAAAATAGTTTTTACCTTTTAATAAAAATTAAAAATAATTAATTTAATTAAAATATGTAAATATAATAATATTAGAAATTAGTTAAAATAATTATTTAAAAAAAATAAATATTTAATTAAAATTAATTTAATAATTAATTTATATTTTATATTTATAAAGGTAATACAGATAATAATATAAAAATATTTCAATAAACAAATGATTTCCCAACATGTTTAATATTTAATTAATTATTTTAAATATATAATAAAATTTTCTCCAGAAGTCGCTGAACTAAAAAAAAAAAATAAAAAAAATTACTATATCTTTTAAATATTCCCTAATTTTAGTTAACAAAATTATTCAAATTAGACACTAAAGAAAATAAAAAAGAAGAAGAAAAGGAAGGACAATGTTCAGAAAATGAAAAACAAAAATTTATTAAAACAAATATTATTGAACAACAACAACAACAACAACAAAATAATAATAGAACAGAAACAATTTATGAAAATATTAATGGAATATCTGGAAATTGGTGGCATTTAAAACAACCAATAGAAGAAAAAAAAATTGAAAAAAATAATGAAAAGAAGCCTTTAGTAATGATTATTGTAAATGAAGAAAATAATAAAAAAGAAAATGAAGAGAAAGAAGAGAAAGAAGAAAAAGGAGAAAAAGAAGTGGAAAAGGTAAAATAAATTTAAAGAAGGTTATAATACCCAATTGACCAACAAATAAAAAGGTCAAAGTTATATTTTTAATCAACAGACTCAACAATTTAGGGGTGTAAGTAAATTAATTAATTAGGAAAGAGTATCTATAGAATATGTATTATAAAAATAAAATATAAGGCTTAAATTATATTAATTAAATTTTAAAAATTAAAGGAAATAAAAGATATCAAAGAAGAACAAAATAATAATATTATACAAGAAGAATCAAATGAAACTGAAATTTTTGATCAAATACAAAAAAGAAAATATCCGTTTAGAGCAGAAAGACCATCAGAAATGGTACTTATTGATATGAATTCTAATGGAAAAGATTTTGGTTGGAATAGTGAAGAAAATGAAGAAATTGAAGAAGAAGAAATTGAAGAAGAAGAAGAAGAAGAAGAGGAAAAGGTTAAACCAATGGTTGAAGTTGTTGAGGTAATATATTTTAAATATAAATAATAATTTTATTAAAAAGGTTTTTTTTATAATTATTAAATTATTTAAATTAATTTATATTTATTAGATTATTGATATTAATAAAGAAAAAGAAAGAGAAGAAGAAGATGAAAGTATTATTATTAATAGTAGTAGTACTTCAGAAGAAGAAGAAGAAATTAAAAAAGAAATACAACCACAACCAAATGGAATATTAAATGTTTTATCTAATATATTATTTGGTGGTAATAATCGTTTTAAAAGAGAAGCAATTCCTTTACAAATAATTCAAAATTCAACTAAAATTGATAATAATAATAATATTAATGAATATATAACAATTAAAGGAAAAAATTTTGAATTTTCAGCGTCAAAAATGGAAATAATAAAAGATTTAAATAAAAAAGAAGAAAAAAGTGAAAATAAAAAAGATGATTTATTAGGTAATGAAAATTGGGAAAATAAAGGGAAAAGGGAAATATTTAAAAAGTTAATTAGAAGTTTAAAAATTAATTTAAATTATTTAGTAATTATTTAAAAATATAAAAATTTATTTATTTTTAAATTTTTTAAATAAATATTTTTATTAGATAATGTGAAAAATATTGAAAATTTAAAAAAAGAAGAAGAAATTTCTACAGATTTTGATAAAATTAATTTAAACAATAATAAAATAGAAGAAGAAAAACAAAAAATAAAAAAAGAAAAATATAAAATAGCAAAATATTTATCAGAATATTTATCAGAATATTTAAATAAAACATCTAAACAAATTCGAAAAAGAGATGAAAAAATTGCTTATGTTTGGTATTGTGAATTACAATATTGGTTAGCAAAACGAGTAGAAAAAGATTTTGGAAATAATGAAAAAGATAATGGAAAAAATGTTGCAAAAATACTTGATGAAATGGATAATATAATTAATGAATTAGAATATATACGTTTAGAATGGGGAAAAATTATTGGAAAAATTGCAGTTTTAACAAATTTTATTGGTAAAGAATTTAAACGAAAAAAGTAAAGAAAAGAGAAATTTTGAAGAGAAAAGGGAAAGAGAAGAGAAGAAAAAGAAAGAAACAATTTGTTTTTAAAATTAGAAATGTTTTTGAAATTTTTTTAGAATTTTTGTTTTTTTTTTTTAAATTTTAAAACATCTTTACTACATACATACAATGTATTTATTTATTTATTCTCCCCATCCAATATATTATTATTTATTATTCTCTTTCAATTTTCTAAACATTCAAAATCACAACTCCCTCCATTTGTACATACATTGTATATATAGTCTAAAGCTTTTTAAATATTATGGTCTTTATTAGAGATAGGCTTGGTCAGTTTTTTAATTTTTTCGGTTTTTAACCGAAAAAAACGGACCAGTCAGTTTGCTCAATCTTTAATTTATATTTTAGAAATTATTTAAAATTACAAACTGGACCATAAACAAATTTTTAGATTAATTAATTTATAGAAAACAAACAAACAAACAAACAAATATTTATTTATTTATTTATTTATTATTAAATAAAAAAACATTAAAAAAAAAAAGAATAATTATTTTAATTAAATATATATTTGTTTGTTTGTTTATTTTTAATTATTTTGAACTATAACGTATTTTAAACAATTTTTATTATTATTTTAAGTAAATTAGTATTATTATTATTTTTTAATTAAAAAAATATTTTACAATGTACATAAAAAAATTTATAAAAAATATTTAAGTATTAATTAATTAATTTTTTAAATAATTATTAATTTAATGATCAGGTGGTAATTGTGGTAATCCCATTCCACTCATATGTTGTTGTTGTTGTTGTTGAGCTTGCAGATCTGAAAAATAAAAAGTTATTTTAAAATATTTAATTAATTAATTTTAAACAATAATTAATATTTATTAAAAGAGATAATATATTTTTGGGGATTTTTAATATTAAAGTTTAATTTAAATAATTTAATATTAATAAAATATATATTAATTAATATCTTTCATTATATTAATTAAAATATTCTTTAATTATAATTAAATAAAAATTAAATTTCAAAATTAATAAAATGACAGAACAAATAAAAATAAAATAATAATTATTATTTTAATAATAAAACAAGGACAAAACACTAATTATTGTAATAATTACAAAACAAATAAAATTAAATAATACCTTATATACAATAAAAAATATTAATAACTCAATTCTCGAAAATCGGGGAATTAAACGTTTATGTTTTAGTAAAATCCAAACAACAAAAAATATAAACAATAAAAACATTAATTAATTATAAGAATATAATAAATTAAAAAATATTTTTAATTAAGAAAAAAAAAATTTTTATAAGTCCCAAGTTTGAATTAAAAAATTCTTAGTTCTCTAATTTTAAATTAGATTAAAAAGTTTTTTATTTTATATTAATTATTTAATAATTAATTAATATAAAATTAAATCCTTCTCTAATCCTCAAAAATACTCTCTCTTTCTCTCTTTTGATAATTTATAAATTAAAGAAAACTTTTTTATTTTCTTTTTTAACTTCACTTTGTTTTCTCTGCAACATTTGGTTAATATGTCTTTTAACATCCTTTGGTTGTTGTTGTTGTTGGGAATGTAATATTTGTTGTTGTTGTGTTCCACCAACCATTCCACTATTTAAACCGACCATTTGGTGTTGTTGTTGAGTAAATTGATTTGTTGTTCTTGATGTTTGTTGTTGTTGTTGTTGTGAAGAGGCAGGTGAATGATATCTTGGTGGTGGAGGTGGTTGTTGTTGTTGTTGATTAGATTGCATTCGATATTGTTGAGGAGGGGGTTGTTGTATAGATTGTTGTTGTTGTTGATTATTATACATCATATATGGAGGTGGTTGAGGTCCAGAACTAAATAAATATTTTTTAATAAAATTAAAAAAATTTAAACCAACGTTTGGCCAATATTCCCTTGGTTTGGAGGAGGTTGCATTTGTTGTCTTTGATGCATTTGTTGTTGCCATAATTGTTGTTGTTGCTGTTGTTGTGCCATAATTGCTGCATGATTATTCATACCCATTTGAGTAGGATGACCACCACTAATCCCTTGTGTAACCATTCCAGAGGAAGGTCCAGCCCCACATGTAGCAGAAAACATATCCATTCCCATATTATGTGAACCCATCATTTGATTTGCCATTTGCTGTTTAGCTTCTTTCTTTTTCTTTTGTCCCCTATAAAATAATTAATTAATTAAATAATTATTATTTAATTACCTTCCAACACCTGAAGGGCCAACTCCACTTTTACGTCGACCTCCTCGTCCACTTCCCGTTCGAGGAGAATCTGTCAGATTTGGAGTATTTGAACCAGAACTACGAACAACTCCTCCTCCTCCTCCTTGTGGTTGTTGTAGTAAATTTAAAATAGGTTGTTGTGGAGGGAATGGGTTTTGAATTCTGGAAGGGCCAGGATCACCCATGAATGCACCTGGTGGTATTGAACCAGCCATGGACATCATATGTTGGTGCTGAAATAAATTCTTTTGTTGCTGAATGAATTGGTTGTGTTGTGCTTGTGTAGGTTGTTGAATCATTCCTTAAATTAATTTTTATTGTTTAATTTAAAAAATATTTTAAAAATACCTGGATGCATTTGCTGCATATTTTGTTGTTGTTGTTGTTCCATTTTTATCTGTTGTTGATGTTGAGAATACATAGCACGCATTTGTTGTAATTGTTGTTGTTCAGATTCAATCTAAAAATAAAAAACAAGTTTATATTAAAAAAAAAAACTTTAAATTGTTGTTCAGGATTTGTTTGTTGTGTTGGAGGTATTCTTTGTTGTTGTTGTTGTTGAGCTGACAAAATGTTTTGTTGATAATGTTGTTGCTATAAAAGAATATTTAACAAAAATTTTTTCTTTTAAAAATTATTTACTTGTTTATTATCTTGTCTATCAATTTGTTGATCTTGTAAAATAAATACTTGTTCCATTTCTGGAGGTGCCAAAAATGGATCTCCTCCAACAATTCTGTCTTCCCCAACAATTCCAGGCCGAGGAATGAATGAAATTATCTGTTCCCCATTTGGTCGAATTTGTCGTTGCATCCAATGTTCATGTTTAAGCATTCGTAAAATCTTTAATTTAAAAAATTGTTGGAATTTATGTTTAGTTAGTAGAATAAGGATAAAAACTATGAATAAAAGGTTAATATTCAGGATATTTTTTTAATCAATTTTTTAATTAATAAAAAAAATTTTAATTAAATAGAGAAAACAAGAATTGACTCAAATATTTAAAAATTTATTGCACTATATTTATACCTGTTTATGAACAGAAACTTGTTGCTTATCAATTATAATTCCCTGTAATTGTGGTTTAGCCACAGGCAAATTCATTTGTTGTTGTTGTTGATTAGGTTGTGAAGTAGTACCTCCTGTATTAACTTTAGATGTTGTTGTTGTTGAACCAGTTCCTTGTTGTGTATTTCCAAGTTTATTAGGAGGAATAGAGTTCGAAAAACTGTCCCAAGCAGTTAACTCTGCTTGAGATTTTAAAACAGGTAAAAGTTGTTGTAAAGAATATAAATCATCGGGAATACGAAAATTCTAAAATAAAAATTGATTAAATTTTAATAAATTTAAAAAAAAACCTTAAATTTGCTAACAAAAGTACTGTAAGTCTTATGCGGATACATTCTATGTACAAGCATTAAAAGCATATCCAAACAAGTATCAAAATAAATAGTATCACGTTCATAACTTTAAAAATAATTAATTTAAAAAATAAATAAAAAATAATTAATTTACGTTAATATTTCAAAATAAATTAATTGAAAAAGTGCTGATGCCCAGGATTCGGCATTATTATTTGTTGTTAATGTATCAAATAAACCAACAATTAAATTTAATCGTAAAATTACACCATCTCTTTCGGTAAGGAAATAACTTTGATGTGGAATTATTGGATTCTAAAAATTAAAATAAATAGGAAAATTAATTAATATTAATTTTTATTAAAAAAATGCCGAAATATTTTATAAAAAATTTAAATTCTTAAAAAAAATAAAAAAGGTGGGGATTAAAAAAAATTTAAATAAAATATTGTTAACCTTTCTAATTCTAGCAATAATATCATCTAAATAATCAAGTAAAGTATCTACTAATTGTTTAACATCTTCTCCTTCAGTACATGCCATTATCTTTAAATTTTAAATTAAATTTTATTTATTTATTTACTAAATTAATAAAAGGTTGATATGCAAGTAATTGTTCATATTTTAATTGTTCATTATTTTCTAATTGTTCTAAATAAATAAATTATTTAAAATATAATTATTTATTTATACTAATATTATTATTATTTTTTGCATCTTTTTCAGGTAAAGTTTTTAAATTTTCAGCTACTACTTTAAGAAAATATGCTTTCATTGCCGAACCAATCCATGGACACCAGTGCGGATTTTGTGAGCTCATTCCTGTTGGTGGTGGAGGGCTAGGCATTGCAGTAACTAATGAAGCAATTTGCCAAAAGCAATTAATAGCAGAAGGACGAAAATTGTTTAAATTAATCTAAAATTAATTAAAACAAATTAATAAATAAATTATTAATTACCTCTTCTTCATTTTGATAATCTTTAATATTTAATTTAGAAAGAAAAAGTTGATGAATAGCAGTAGCTATATTATTAAACAAAAACATTGTCATTTGATAATGATTAGCTAATTGTTGATTTCCATTACCTAATTTAGACATTTGACTTTCAGGGAATGTCTTTAAAAATATTTAAAAATTAATTTAAAATAAACTAACTTCATTAATTATTAATTTAAAATCAAAATATGTAGCTCTCATATTCCATATAGAAAGTGCAGAAAGTAATTTTTCATAAATTGTTTTATCTGTACATTCCATTAATTCTTGTTTTATATTTCTTTCACTTTTTCTTCTAAGAACAATTCTGAGAAGTTGTTGTCCAACAGAATGGTTTTTAAGTCTTGTACAATTAATAAAATTATCCATATCATTATCATAAGAACAAATAACAAACATTCTTTCAATTACCCAATCTTGATCACAAATACTTAAAAGACAACAACGAGCAATTGAAAGTTGTTTAGAAAATTTTCTTAAATTTGTCTAAAACAATAATATTTTAATAGAAAAAAAATATTTATTTATTACAGCATCTTTTCTACTTGCTTCAACTTTTCTTTTTAATTCATCTACTAATTGCATTATAACAGAAAGTAAAGGAAATAAAACTAAATTAAGCTCAGAAATATGAGCAATTTTTAATGATAATAGATTACAATCTTTTCTAATAATAATTGATTCATTACGTTGTCCTAATTCATTACCTAAATAATTAATTAAATATAAATAAATAAAATAATTAAAAAATAACAAATAAAAGGTATATCATCTGCACAAATAATAACAGAACAAATATAAAGAGCCAAACAAAATCCATTATCTAAATCATCATTAATAAACCCTCCTTCTTCTCTTATTATTGAATAGAATACATTAGCAATAAGTCTACATATAAGAGAATGAGGAGAAAAAACATATTTTGATGCTAAAAGAAGAATAAATGTAGCTAGTGGATAGTGAGTAGAAAAATCATTTACCTAAAAAATTAAAAAAGATAAAGTTTTTTTTTGATTAATGGAAGAAAATAAAACAAAAAATATATTTAATTATTTTTATTTTGTACAATTAAAAGTCCGTAAGTTTAGTAAAATATACTTGGAATAAAATTTTTGTAAAAAAAAAAAATATTTGCGGACAAAACTTGCGGACTAATAAACACTTTATTTTAATTAAATATTTTTTCTTAAAAACAATTCCCTTAAAAATTAATTAAAAATAACAAACATTTATTTCAAAAAGCATTTCATTCCAATTACTATTATTTGAAATATTTGAACAACAAAGTTCTTGAATAGCACTACACCATTCATTTTCTAATCCAAGTTGAGTAGATATATGTGCACAAAAATTAGCTAATTCAACTAAACGTTCATAATCTTTACCACAAGAATTTGCAACACGAAAGGCATTAACAACAAAACTAAACAAAAAAATTAAAAAAAATTAACCTTAATTTCTTAAATAAATTAAAAATACCTATACTTTGAATGTTCATTTTGCATTCCATTTAAACGTGTTTTTAATTCTTGCAAAGACAAAAATCGACTTAAAAAAAATAATTTTTTAATAAAAATATATATTAAATTTACAAATTATTTAAAGAAGAATTATTAAGTAAATCAACCATTAATTGTTGATCATATTTTAAATTCTTTGATAAATAACCAGATCCAGAAGAGGGAAAGAATTGTACCAAATCATCATATTTACCAATTAAATTTATTTCTTTTCCTTCTTCATTCCAAATATTTATTAATTTATTTTTTGTATATAATAAAAATATAGCAATTATTCTTGACCAACAATTTATAGGAAATTGTTTATTAATTATTAATTCTATTTCAGTTTGAATTAATTTAAAAAGTTTATTATAAATTAAAGGAGCTTCAGATGAATAAAGAAAATAATAAAAATGTTCAGTTAAATGAACAACAATTACATAAGCAAGCTTTAAAAAAAATTAATAAATAAAATTAATTAATAAAATTACTTGAGAAGTAAGAGAATTAGGGATTGTATCAATTTTAATATTTTCATTTAATTTGGCAAATTCTTCTTCAATTTGAATAAGAAAATTTAAAATTTCTATTGATAAAGTAACCAAACTATGAGGATTTTTGCAAATCTAATAAAAAATTTTATTTAAATAAATTTATTAAATACAGATATCATTTCACAAAGAACATCTAAACATTCAAAAGTTGGAAATGGTGGCAAAACTACTTCTTGATTAATTAATTTATTTTTAAATTCAAGTAATGTTTCAACAAAATTTTCAATACACCAACCACAAATTACTAATTGATCATAAAAAGTTTGTAAACGAAAACGATCTAATTGTTCATTAATTTGTTCTGTTGTACATTTTCTTTTATATCTTAATTCACGAATTGAAGAATCAGTAGTAGATGTTTGAACAATTTCTACATTAATTAAACGTTTCTTTAAATAATTAATAATTAAAAATATATTAAATAATTTAAATAACCCATATTTTGCAAATTTCTTTAGCAATTTTTCTTAAATCTTGTATAAAATGGTCTTTTCGATCAGAAATACCATATAAGACAATAGATCTTTGATTACATACATCTCTATTTAAATCTATTTGTTCAACAGGTAAATGAAGAAGAAAACGTTCATGAAAACTAAAAAATTATTTATAAATTTTTTCTTTTAAATTTTGTAAATTTTTAACCTTTTTAAGGATTTAAAATAAAAAATTAAAAATAAATAATTAACCTAAATTTAGAATTAATATTTAAATAAGGATGAACATCAGATTCATATTCTTTTTGTAATTTAGCAAATTCATCAGATTTTTGTTGTGTTAAATTATTTAATGGATTATTATTTGAAGTAATTGTTGGAGTTGTTGGAATAAAAGAAATAATCATTTGATTTTCCTTAAAAAATAAATATTTTAACTAATTATTTAAAAAAAAAACCTGTCTAACAGGTGGTGTATCAACAGAAAGTCTTTTTGCAGTATTTTGTTGTTCAACACGTTCAGATTGATTAACAGTTGTTGATTTTGATAATTTTATTAATTTTTGATATAAAGGAGAATTCCCCAATGATCCATTCCTCATTAATGCACAGACATAACGGTCATGACTAAAAAGTCTTGCACGTTGTAATTCATAAAATAAAATCATTAAATTGCCAAATTCTACTCTAAAACGTTCAACATTTTCTTCTTCACTTTTTTCATTGAATGCCCAATCTTTATTTAGACAATCAACCAATAAATCATGAATTGATTTGGATGGACCAAATTTATTTTGAAATTTGGAAAGCATTAAAAGCAGTTTTGTGACAATAAGAGATCGATATGTCCCTGAACGTTCAGAAGTAACAGCCCATAGAACAAGCATTCTTACTCGAATACTTATACTAACAAATTGATTAGAATTCTATTGAAATAAAATTAAATAATTAAGTAAATGAATTTATTAAAAATTAAAGCTTAATTTTTTTAGAATTTTTAAATAAATTTATCAAATCTCAGAAAACAGAAAAAAATTAAAATAACCTCATCTTTTGGAAAAATGTTTTCATAAAGTATTTGAATAGCATTAGGTTCATATAAATTAATAGTGTCCAAATAAGAAATTATATTTAAACATTCCTCAATTATAAATTCTAAATTTTAATAATTTTATAAAATTAAACTAAAATAAAACCTATTCCAAATTGTGTATTTGAAGGATTAATAAAAGCCCAACGTTCTTCTACAGCTAAACTTCTCATCTTTATTTCCTTTAATTTTTTGTTCAATAAACCTAACATTTTCTTTCGAAATGAACCAGAAAATTGTTGACAAGTGACTTCTATTTTACAAGGAAGATAATCTAAAGGAGAACCACAAAGCTAAGAATTATATAATAATTTAAAATAATTTAATAATATATTTATTTATACCCAAGCAACACTTTGTAAAGCATTTTCTTTTTCAACAGCACGAGAAATTTTAGAACTTTTAATGCTTCCTTCTAAAAGTTCTTGAGGCTCAAAAGGTGTCCAAATTAAAGCAGAAGGGCAGTCTAGAATTATAGCATGAAGAAATCCAAAAATAACTAATAAAGTAGGTCTATGATGTTGACAATTAATTAAATCATCAAAACAAGTTTCAGGAGAAATTGGGGATAAATTTTGACTAAAAATTAATAAATTCAATAATTTAATTTTAAAAAGAAAATACTTTCTCATTTTTTCATAATCCTTTTTGTATTGCATAAGACGTGAACAGAGAATAAATGCTAAACGACGAGAAATAAATACATTTTGTGTAATAATATCAGTAAATTGAGTCATTAATATAATAAGTATACGAAATGTTTGTGGTTGTTCAATTGAAAAATTTGAAAATTCAGAAATTAATTCACACATTTCTAATACAAATTCATGTCGATCTAACATTCCATCCTTTAAAATAATTAATTAAATATTAAAAAAAGAATACTTCAAAGGAATGTTTTATTAACGCTGCATAATAAGGCCATCTTTGATAATAAACATTTTGTTCAAGCTGTCCAGGTATTGCTTTATCAAATTCTTTTAGTAAACAACGTAAATATTTAATAAAAAATTGACGTTGGTCTTAAATAATAAAATATTTAAAATAAAATTTAAATTAAATACCGCTGGAATAATCATCACTAGGTAAATTATTTCCACCCTTTTTTTGTTTGTTAGAAGCCATAAATGGAGTAGCAACTTGATTCTAAAAATAAATTTTAATAAGAAAAAAAAAACAATTTTTCTTTAAACCATTTTTAAAAACCAAATAGCTTTATTTATTGGCACTCCCTTTTCATATAATAAATTCATTGCATCAAATAAGGGAGCAGTTTTTAAAGAAGACAAAGAATTTAATTGGTCATATGAAGCTCTGCTAAAACGAGGAAAACATGCTGCTAACGAATGTCTTTTACTATCTTTTAATTGAATTCTTCTTCCAGAAACCAAAGATTCAAAGAAATCTTCACGAAAATCAGGAGAAATAAGACCACGAACATTGTTTTCTTTTATCCAATTTTTGTCTAACCAAATTACATTAAGTTCATTCTTTTTGTTCATTATTTGTTTAATCCAACGAGCAGCACGATACAATTGATCATCAGTAGCAAAAATTCGGCTATTCTAAAAATATTTAAAATAAGTAATAATTAGAAGAGTAAAAAATTAATTAAGAAATTCATAGGAATTAAATAAAAATATATTAATTAGTTAATATAATTAAATATTTTTATTAAATTTTGAATAATTAATATTATATTTAAACACCAAGGTATGTAGGCGGGGTGGACTCAATAAAATTAATTTAAAAATTAAATTTTATAAAAATCAAGCTAAATAAAAATTAAAAAAGCAAAACCTTCATAAGAGAATCATATTCATGCCTAACCAAAGCACTATGAATAACTTCAATTTGATAACCTCGAGTAAGCCTATCTTGCCCTAAATTGTCTTCTTCTTGTTTCTCTTGTTGTGGATAAACATCTGGGTGCATAATAGAAGCATTACCAGAACATTTTTCAGATCCTCCACTTTGCCTAAAAGAATCACTTCTTCTGTTGTGTCGTTTAAGTGGTCTAGCATCAGGGCTAAGTTGATTGCGATTTTGCATACGTTGAAAATATTGCTGCATTCTATAATATTATTAAAAAATGAATAAAAATGTAAAAGAAATGAAAAAATATTAAATTAAAACAATTAAATAAATTAAAAAAGAAATAAAATAAATCCAAAAGTCTTTATTATAATTACCAAATAATATACAAAAAAAACTAAACATAAATACAACAATAATTATTTTAATTCTTCTCCGAATTAATATTCTTAAGCACATGATTTGCAATATGAGGGGCATCGGTAAGAAAAGGAATTTTAAATTTACGAGAGAATAAAGCCTAAAATTATTAGATAAAATTATTTTAAAGAAAAACCATTTCATTTCTGTCATTAACTGTCCAAGCACAAACTTTAAGACCTCGAGAATTCATTAATTTTAAATAAAAACTAAAGAATAAAATTATTTTTTAAATAATCAAAAAATTAACTCTGAAATTTCCCGACGTTCAGTTAGAACCATATCAACACCTAGAAATTCAGGAATCCACAATTTAATGCTCAAAACCCATAAAACATCTAACGAGACAGCAAAATAATGAATTATTTTAGAAGAAAAACGAGGCACAGTAAATTCCATATTTTCATAAGAAATAAACCTAAATTGAAAAATTATTTAATAAAAATTAATATTTTTATTTATAGTAATTTACCAACGACGCCAAGTAATTCCTGTATAGAATATTGATTTTTAAAATTAAAAAAATAAAATAAATACCTACCAGTAAGGATATTTTGGTTTTCCCTTTTAATTCGGTAAATGACAGAAGGGAAAAATGAACAAACAATTGCTTTGTTAAAAAGATTATAGCTTTCAAATAGAAGTACAATTTGCTTCACTAACTGTTGGGAAAAAAATGAATTAAATAAATAATAATTTTTCAATTAATTTTAGAGATAAATAAAAAAGCATACAAAATTCTCCTAATTAATTAATATTAATAAATTTACAAACATTTGGTTCAGTATTTTTTACATCAAAAAGCATTTTAATATTGTTTTTAATAGCCCATTCAATTAAATTTTCTAATGTACAAATAAACTCTGGAACAAAAACAACTTCAGGAGAATTTAAAGATCTAAAAATAATTAAAAAATCTTTAAAAGAATTTTAAAAGTTTTAATAAAAATTCTTTAAGCTTCTAAAAAAACCTAAACTTAGCAGTACAATTACACTGTTCCAATTCTTTAAGTGTATATTTATTTAATTCTCCAGACATATTTGTTGTTCTATCAAGGGAAACATCATGCATTAAAACTGGGACAAAATCCTTGGTAAAACCAACATCAAATTCAATTAAATCAACTCCTTCATTTTTAGCTTGTTCAAATGAAGCAAGTGTATTTTCTGGAGCATTTAGAGGACTGCCTGATTAAAATAATTTTAAATTTTTAAATAAAAAGTTTTATAAAATAATTCAGGTAAATTTCAAATAAAAAAAATAATTAACACAAACCTCTATGACCGCCAAAACAGAAACTATCAAAAAACGCTGAAACCTAAAAATAAATTTTAATAAACTTTAAAAATATTTTCATAAATTTTTTTGTGTTGTCCTCAAATTGCGAAAGAACATAAACAAGCCAACAAAAAGCAGGAAAATGTGCAGGAAGATGGTCACAACTAAATATGAAATATTAAGAATATTAAATGGTAAAAAATAAAGCCAGTAGAAAATGAGGCATTAGTTTTTGATAGGTTTGTTAGCTTTCACGTAAAAAAAAATAAAATAAAAAAAATATTCTATTAAGTTTTGAATCTTTTATTTTCATTACATGTAAATAAATATACCTAATTTTATTGTGATATGTATTTGTACTGTTTATAATCATTTTTTAATGACTTAATAATATAAATATAATTTCAAACCTATATTTATTGATGAAAATGGCCAAAGATGGTAATAAATAGTGAATAAAAGGCAATAAATAAAGGTTGTTGGAAGCACTTCTGCCATACTTTGAAAACTTCTTTCTAAAAAGTACTTCAAATTAAAGTTATGTCTGGAAGCAAAAAAATCCTAAAGCCGAAATATTTTGGTTGTAATTCTAGGTTAAATGATAAGATAATTTCTATGAACTGCGTAATTTTTAGGGGGTCGGTACATTTAATAAATAAATAATTTAGCCAGAAAATATTAAATGAAGTTTGCCAAATATTTGCTTTAAAAATAAAAATTCTTTTTTCTTTTTCTCTAATCATAAAGATAACCCACTTAGTCGTGTCCCATCAATAAATTAATCGCATACCGAAATTGGAGGGGACACGTCCACTTTGTCGTAAAACCACTTAAGCTATAACTTAATTTAAAATTTTCGAATCACTCAGATTTTGGTACCGATTTAATGCGCATGCCGAGCTGCATCGATTGGTACCAAAATCTGAGTGATTCGAAAATTTTAAATTAAGTTATAGCTTAAGTGGTTTTACGACAAAGTGACACGTACCCTTAATTGAGCGATGCATTGAGGGATGCCAAAATTGGTATGGGAAGACACATTATGTATAGTTTTATGGCATAGTATGAGTGAGGCTAAGTTAATTAATTTTGTTAATGAACTTGGATAAAATCTCAACTTTGGAAAAATAAGCTCCAAAGAAAAGGTTTAATGGAATTTAAAAAAATTAATTATAAAAATAGTTTAATTTTTAATTAAATTTCCCATTTGTGAATACATAAATATGTATATATTTCTTCAATTATTGATTCAAATAAATTAAATTTTATTTGATTTAGTCATTTCATGATTTGTAGTAAATAATGAAATTTTAATCAAACTTTTTTTTTTGTAGGTTCAATTAAGAAAATTATCTTTTTTTTTTTTACCTATTTATTTACTAATTATAAGTATTTTATTTTATAAATATGAGAAAAGACTAAGTAAATTTATCATTTATTTAAAATAAAAAATTACAAACAATAAACTACATTATTTTTGTAGGGTAACAATATAAAATGATAAAAAAATACTACTCTTTTATTTTACTTCAACATTTTTAATTATTTACCCAAAAAAATATTTAATTGTTAAAATTATTTTTAATTAATCTAAAAATTATTGTTTGTTAAAAAATGTTAATTTTAATATTATTAATATTATTAATTTCTGCATTATTTTTATTTTTAACAACATTAAAAAGAAATAATTATTGGAAAAATAGGGGAATACCTGGTCCAGAACCTTTACCTTTTAAAGGAAATATTGACCTAATTTTTGGTAAAAATCCTTTTGCTTTACAATTACAACGTTGGAGTAAAATATATGGAAATATTTATGGAATAAAAAATGGTTGGATAAATCAATTAATTATTAGTGAACCAGTAATGGTTAAAGAATTACTTGTTGATAAATTTGATAAATTTTATGGAAGAGCAGTAAGTTTAATTAATTAAATTAAATATATTTAATTTTTTATTTAATTTTTAATAAAATATTATATTTAATAATATACATAATAATTTAATTATACATATTTAAAAATTTATTTTAATTTTTAAAAAGATGTCTCCATTAGTTGGTGATGTAGAAACTAAGAAATTAGTTCATTTATTTGCGGCAAAAGGAAAACGTTGGAAAAGATTACGTGCAATTGCTAATCCAGCATTTTCAATTTCTAATTTAAAAAGAGTAATTAAATATATTTAATATAATTATTATTTAATTAAAGGTAATGCCTATAATGAATGATTCTATTAAAATAAATATTCAATTACTTAAAGAAGCACAAATAAATGAAAAATATATTGATTTAAATAAGTAAATTATAATTAAATATTTTAATATAATTAAGTTAATTATTTAACCTTTTAAAATTGAATATTCTAATAATTTATTAATTTAGATATATTACAGAATTAACTTTTGATATAATTTCACGTATTGCAATGGGTCAAAAAGAATCAAAACAATTTAAATCAGAATTTTGTCAAATATCCCAAGATGCCTTTATTCGTTTTAATAATAATATATTTGATTATATTTCTTTTATTTTTCCTTGGTTGGGAAGAAATATTATTGGACCATTTGTTACTGCTACAGGAAAATTAAGAAATGATCCTATTGAAATTTTAATTAAAAACATTGAGGAAGCTGTTAAACAACGAAAAGAAGAAAAAATTAAATTGAAAAATGAAGAGAATAATCAATGGACAGATTTTATATATTTATTTTTGGAATCAGAAAATAATAATATTGAATTAAAGGCTGATAATGGAATATATAAAAAAACTGAAAAGGTTTGTAAGAATCTCAAAATAAGTTTAGAATATTACGAAACAAATATTACAAAAATACAGTTAATACAAGAATAAACTTTTGTAAAAATAAACTTATTATAAAAATAATATTATAATACAAAAGTAAATTTAGGTAACATAAAAATAGTACAAAAATAAGTTTAAAATGCTTCTTACTTTATTAATAAATAACATTTCCTTTTAAATAATAATTTTAAAAATTTATTTATTTTTATAACAGTTTGAACGTTGTAATATTATAGAAGAAATTGTTCTGAATTGTTTTCTTTTTCTTTTGGCAGGTTTTGATACAACAGCAAATACATTAAGTTTAATATCACATAATTTGGTAATGTATCCAAATGTTCAAAAAAAGTTATATGAAGAAATTGAAGAAATATGTGGATTAGAAGAAGGGGAAATACCTACTTATGAACAATTAAATAAATTAAAATATTTAGATGCTATTTTTAATGAAACACAAAGATTATGTCCTATAGCTGCTGCGTTAGTTTATTTATTTTTAATTAAATATAAATTATTTTAAATAAATTTAAGTGTAGTTAATCGTGTTTGTGAAGAAACAACAACACTTGGGAATATAACTATAGAAAAGGGTACAGCTATTAGTGTTGATTTATTTACTTTACATAGAAATAAAAATATTTGGGGAGAAGATTCTGAACAATTTAAACCTGAAAGATGGTTAAATGAAGAAGGAAATAAAATTAAAAATTTAGCATTTTATCCATTTGGAGGAGGACCTAGAATTTGTATTGGAATGCGTTTAGGTATTATGGAAGCAAAAATGATACTTGTACAATTATTGAGAACATTTGAATTGAAGAGATGTTCAGAAACAAAGGTAATTATTAAAACTTGAATAAAGAGAAAATAAATTTTGTTTTTTGTACAATACTATTGTACAAATAAACACAGGTTTTACAAAAATAAGCTTTATTTAAACAAAGTTTATTTTTTACAAAAAGAAAATTAATAATACAAAAATTTATTTACAAAACTATTTAATATAAAAATACGATTTTTATATATTCAGATTGAATTAGATCTGTCTGGGCAAGTTGTATTAAACCCAGGAAGAATTACTGTTGAATTAATTTTAAGAAAATAAATATTACAACTTTATTTTAAATAAATAATATTATTGTGGATATATTCTTAAACTTTTAACAATTGAAGTTCTATATGGTTTATTAATTAAAATACATATAATTGGATTAAATAAAGCTGTGAAATAAAATGAAATATAAATTAATAATCTAATAATATTTATTGTATAATCCCCATTATGTAAATTAATAATAAGAATTAAAAGTTCAGCCTGTTGTAAAAAAGGAATAAATGCCTAAATATATTTAATTATTAAAATAATTAATTATATTTATATGTTTGTTCCTTTTACCAAAATTATTAAAGTTTTTGTCAATTGTTTAAGTAATCTTTTCAAATTATCATTAAAACCAGTATTTGAATGAACATATTTAATCATTTTAAAAGCACAAACAATTATAATAAAATATTGAATTATATTGAGAATTACCAATGGCATTTGTGCCAAAAATGAAATCTAAAAATTTTATTAATTTAATTTAAATAATTTTTATAAATACCTCCTTATTTTTAAATTGAGTAAATGCCAATTCTTTGATAAAATTTCCTATAATAATTTGTTTACTGCCGTCATCCAAATATGGATAGATAAAATAAAGGTTATCCAACCAATAAAATAAAGTAATAATTAAAGCAATAGAAAACATATATAAATATTTACAGAAACTAATATTCTTATTTCTATATTAATTTTAAAATTTAAATAAATAAATATTAGATAAGTTAAATGCCCTTGCCCTTATATACTAAAATTAATATTTTTATTTTTTGGAAATAATATATAACTATTTAGAATATTATTTTAAAATTAACAAAAGATTTTTAAAAATAATTTTTTTTTTATCAAAATATTCTTTTTAATTTTTTACCTATTTAAAATTAAATATCTATAAACAAATTGAATACAAATTCCACCCAAATTTAAAATATAAATAAAAACTTCAATTAAATGAAAAATATAAAAAATAAAAGGATTAATGCTTCCTTTCATAAAATTAACCAAAATACCATTAGTAAAAATTACAGTTGAAATTCCATTAATATCGGTAATATAAAACTTAAAATAAAATTAATCAAATTATGAATAAATTATTTTTTTGTAATTATTAACAAAGATTTTTTTCATTAGGAATCAAGATTCTGTACCTTAAAATTCTGATTTATATTAAAACTTAAAATTCTGATTTTTATTAAACCTTAAGATTTTGATTTATATTAAACCTTAAGATTCTGATTTGTATTAAACCTTAAGATTCTGATTTATATTAAACCGTAAGATTCTGATTTAGATTAAAACTTAAAATTCTGATTTATATTAAAACTTAAAATTCTGATTTATATTAAAACTTAAAATTCTGATTTTTATTAAACCTTAAGATTCTGATTTATATTAAACCGTAAGATTATGATTTATATTAAAACTTAAAATTCTGATTTATATTAAAACTTAAAATTCTGATTTATATTAAAACTTAAAATTCTGATTTTTATTAAACCTTAAGATTTTGATTTATATTAAACCTTAAGATTCTGATTTATATTAAACCGTAAGATTATGATTTATATTAAAACTTAAAATTCTGATTTATATTAAAACTTAAAATTCTGATTTATATTAAAACTTAAAATTCTGATTTATATTAAAACTTAAAATTCTGATTTTTATTAAACCTTAAGATTCTGATTTATATTAAACCGTAAGATTATGATTTATATTAAAACTTAAAATTCTGATTTATATTAAAACTTAAAATTCTGATTTATATTAAAACTTAAAATTCTGATTTTTATTAAACCTTAAGATTTTGATTTATATTAAACCTTAAGATTCTGATTTGTATTAAACCTTAAGATTCTGATTTATATTAAACCGTAAGATTCTGATTTAGATTAAAACTTAAAATTCTGATTTATATTAAAACTTAAAATTCTGATTTATATTAAAACTTAAAATTCTGATTTTTATTAAACCTTAAGATTTTGATTTATATTAAACCTTAAGATTCTGATTTGTATTAAACCTTAAGATTCTGATTTGTATTAAACCTTAAGATTCTGATTTATATTAAACCGTAAGATTCTGATTTAGATTAAAACTTAAAATTCTGATTTATATTAAAACTTAAAATTCTGATTTATATTAAAACTTAAAATTCTGATTTTTATTAAACCTTAAGATTTTGATTTATATTAAACCTTAAGATTCTGATTTGTATTAAACCTTAAGATTCTGATTTATATTAAACCGTAAGATTCTGATTTAGATTAAAACTTAAAATTCTGATTTATATTAAAACTTAAAATTCTGATTTATATTAAAACTTAAAATTCTGATTTTTATTAAACCTTAAGATTTTGATTTATATTAAACCTTAAGATTCTGATTTGTATTAAACCTTAAGATTCTGATTTATATTAAACCGTAAGATTCTGATTTAGATTAAAACTTAAAATTCTGATTTATATTAAAACTTAAAATTCTGATTTATATTAAAACTTAAAATTCTGATTTTTATTAAACCTTAAGATTTTGATTTATATTAAACCTTAAGATTCTGATTTGTATTAAACCTTAAGATTC
The DNA here is from genome assembly GCA_036172905.1 of Meloidogyne graminicola. Taxonomy (NCBI): domain Eukaryota; kingdom Metazoa; phylum Nematoda; class Chromadorea; order Rhabditida; family Meloidogynidae; genus Meloidogyne; species Meloidogyne graminicola. Next base: position 609,095 of record JARPZY010000016.1, on the reverse strand, counting down.
TGATTTATATTAAACCGTAAGATTCTGATTTAGATTAAAACTTAAAATTCTGATTTATATTAAAACTTAAAATTCTGATTTATATTAAAACTTAAAATTCTGATTTTTATTAAACCTTAAGATTTTGATTTATATTAAACCTTAAGATTCTGATTTGTATTAAACCTTAAGATTCTGATTTATATTAAACCGTAAGATTCTGATTTAGATTAAAACTTAAAATTCTGATTTATATTAAAACTTAAAATTCTGATTTATATTAAAACTTAAAATTCTGATTTTTATTAAACCTTAAGATTTTGATTTATATTAAACCTTAAGATTCTGATTTGTATTAAACCTTAAGATTCTGATTTGTATTAAACCTTAAGATTCTGATTTATATTAAACCGTAAGATTCTGATTTAGATTAAAACTTAAAATTCTGATTTATATTAAAACTTAAAATTCTGATTTATATTAAAACTTAAATTTCTGATTTTTATTAAAACTTAAAATTCTGATTTATATTAAAACTTAAGATTCTGATTTTTATTAAACCTTAAGATTTTGATTTATATTAAACCGTAAGATTCTGATTTATATTAAAACTTAAAATTCTGATTTTTATTAAACCTTAAGATTTTGATTTATATTAAACCTTAAGATTCTGATTTGTATTAAACCTTAAGATTCTGATTTGTATTAAACCTTAAGATTCTGATTTATATTAAACCGTAAGATTCTGATTTAGATTAAAACTTAAAATTCTGATTTATATTAAAACTTAAAATTCTGATTTTTATTAAACCTTAAGATTTTGATTTATATTAAACCTTAAGATTCTGATTTGTATTAAACCTTAAGATTCTGATTTGTATTAAACCTTAAGATTCTGATTTATATTAAACCGTAAGATTCTGATTTAGATTAAAACTTAAAATTCTGATTTATATTAAAACTTAAAATTCTGATTTATATTAAAACTTAAAATTCTGATTTATATTAAAACTTAAGATTCTGATTTTTATTAAACCTTAAGATTTTGATTTATATTAAACCTTAAGATTCTGATTTGTATTAAACCTTAAGATTCTGATTTATATTAAACCGTAAGATTCTGATTTAGATTAAAACTTAAAATTCTGATTTATATTAAAACTTAAAATTCTGATTTATATTAAAACTTAAAATTCTGATTTTTATTAAACCTTAAGATTTTGATTTATATTAAACCTTAAGATTCTGATTTGTATTAAACCTTAAGATTCTGATTTATATTAAACCGTAAGATTATGATTTATATTAAAACTTAAAATTCTGATTTATATTAAAACTTAAAATTCTGATTTTTATTAAACCTTAAGATTTTGATTTATATTAAACCTTAAGATTCTGATTTATATTAAACCGTAAGATTATGATTTAGATTAAAACTTAAAATTCTGATTTATATTAAAACTTAAAATTCTGATTTATATTAAAACTTAAAATTCTGATTTTTATTAAACCTTAAGATTTTGATTTATATTAAACCTTAAGATTCTGATTTGTATTAAACCGTAAGATTCTGATTTAGATTAAAACTTAAAATTCTGATTTATATTAAAACTTAAAATTCTGATTTATATTAAAACTTAAGATTCTGATTTTTATTAAACCTTAAGATTTTGATTTATATTAAACCTTAAGATTCTGATTTGTATTAAACCTTAAGATTCTGATTTATATTAAACCGTAAGATTCTGATTTAGATTAAAACTTAAAATTCTGATTTATATTAAAACTTAAAATTCTGATTTTTATTAAACCTTAAGATTTTGATTTATATTAAACCTTAAGATTCTGATTTGTATTAAACCTTAAGATTCTGATTTATATTAAACCGTAAGATTCTGATTTAGATTAAAACTTATAATTCTGATTTATATTAAAACTTAAAATTCTGATTTATATTAAAACTTAAAATTCTGATTTATATTAAAACTTAAAATTCTGATTTTTATTAAACCTTAAGATTTTGATTTATATTAAACCTTAAGATTCTGATTTGTATTAAACCTTAAGATTCTGATTTGTATTAAACCTTAAGATTCTGATTTATATTAAACCGTAAGATTCTGATTTAGATTAAAACTTAAAATTCTGATTTATATTAAAACTTAAAATTCTGATTTATATTAAAACTTAAAATTCTGATTTATATTAAAACTTAAGATTCTGATTTTTATTAAACCTTAAGATTTTGATTTATATTAAACCTTAAGATTCTGATTTGTATTAAACCTTAAGATTCTGATTTATATTAAACCGTAAGATTCTGATTTAGATTAAAACTTAAAATTCTGATTTATATTAAAACTTAAAATTCTGATTTATATTAAAACTTAAAATTCTGATTTTTATTAAACCTTAAGATTTTGATTTATATTAAACCTTAAGATTCTGATTTGTATTAAACCTTAAGATTCTGATTTATATTAAACCGTAAGATTCTGATTTAGATTAAAACTTATAATTCTGATTTATATTAAAACTTAAAATTCTGATTTATATTAAAACTTAAAATTCTGATTTATATTAAAACTTAAAATTCTGATTTTTATTAAACCTTAAGATTTTGATTTATATTAAACCTTAAGATTCTGATTTGTATTAAACCTTAAGATTCTGATTTATATTAAACCGTAAGATTCTGATTTATATTAAACCGTAAGATTCTGATTTAGATTAAAACTTAAAATTCTGATTTATATTAAAACTTAAAATTCTGATTTATATTAAAACTTAAAATTCTGATTTATATTAAAACTTAAAATTCTGATTTTTATTAAACCTTAAGATTTTGATTTATATTAAACCTTAAGATTCTGATTTTTATTACACCTTAAGATTCTGATTTGTATTAAACCTTAAGATTCTGATTTATATTAAACCGTAAGATTCTGATTTAGATTAAAACTTAAAATTCTGATTTATATTAAAACTTAAAATTCTGATTTATATTAAAACTTAAAATTCTGATTTATATTAAAACTTAAGATTCTGATTTTTATTAAACCTTAAGATTTTGATTTATATTAAACCTTAAGATTCTGATTTGTATTAAACCTTAAGATTCTGATTTATATTAAACCGTAAGATTCTGATTTAGATTAAAACTTAAAATTCTGATTTATATTAAAACTTAAAATTCTGATTTATATTAAAACTTAAAATTCTGATTTTTATTAAACCTTAAGATTTTGATTTATATTAAACCTTAAGATTCTGATTTGTATTAAACCTTAAGATTCTGATTTGTATTAAACCTTAAGATTCTGATTTGTATTAAACCTTAAGATTCTGATTTATATTAAACCGTAAGATTCTGATTTAGATTAAAACTTAAAATTCTGATTTATATTAAAACTTAAAATTCTGATTTATATTAAAACTTAAAATTCTGATTTTTATTAAACCTTAAGATTTTGATTTATATTAAACCTTAAGATTCTGATTTGTATTAAACCTTAAGATTCTGATTTATATTAAACCGTAAGATTCTGATTTAGATTAAAACTTAAAATTCTGATTTATATTAAAACTTAAAATTCTGATTTATATTAAAACTTAAAATTCTGATTTATATTAAAACTTAAAATTCTGATTTTTATTAAACCTTAAGATTTTGATTTATATTAAACCTTAAGATTCTGATTTGTATTAAACCTTAAGATTCTGATTTATATTAAACCGTAAGATTCTGATTTAGATTAAAACTTATAATTCTGATTTATATTAAAACTTAAAATTCTGATTTATATTAAAACTTAAAATTCTGATTTATATTAAAACTTAAAATTCTGATTTTTATTAAACCTTAAGATTTTGATTTATATTAAACCTTAAGATTCTGATTTGTATTAAACCTTAAGATTCTGATTTGTATTAAACCTTAAGATTCTGATTTATATTAAACCGTAAGATTCTGATTTAGATTAAAACTTAAAATTCTGATTTATATTAAAACTTAAAATTCTGATTTATATTAAAACTTAAAATTCTGATTTATATTAAAACTTAAGATTCTGATTTTTATTAAACCTTAAGATTTTGATTTATATTAAACCTTAAGATTCTGATTTGTATTAAACCTTAAGATTCTGATTTATATTAAACCGTAAGATTCTGATTTAGATTAAAACTTAAAATTCTGATTTATATTAAAACTTAAAATTCTGATTTATATTAAAACTTAAAATTCTGATTTTTATTAAACCTTAAGATTTTGATTTATATTAAACCTTAAGATTCTGATTTGTATTAAACCTTAAGATTCTGATTTATATTAAACCGTAAGATTCTGATTTATATTAAACCGTAAGATTCTGATTTAGATTAAAACTTAAAATTCTGATTTATATTAAAACTTAAAATTCTGATTTATATTAAAACTTAAAATTCTGATTTATATTAAAACTTAAAATTCTGATTTTTATTAAACCTTAAGATTTTGATTTATATTAAACCTTAAGATTCTGATTTTTATTACACCTTAAGATTCTGATTTGTATTAAACCTTAAGATTCTGATTTATATTAAACCGTAAGATTCTGATTTAGATTAAAACTTAAAATTCTGATTTATATTAAAACTTAAAATTCTGATTTATATTAAAACTTAAAATTCTGATTTATATTAAAACTTAAGATTCTGATTTTTATTAAACCTTAAGATTTTGATTTATATTAAACCTTAAGATTCTGATTTGTATTAAACCTTAAGATTCTGATTTATATTAAACCGTAAGATTCTGATTTAGATTAAAACTTAAAATTCTGATTTATATTAAAACTTAAAATTCTGATTTATATTAAAACTTAAAATTCTGATTTTTATTAAACCTTAAGATTTTGATTTATATTAAACCTTAAGATTCTGATTTGTATTAAACCTTAAGATTCTGATTTGTATTAAACCTTAAGATTCTGATTTGTATTAAACCTTAAGATTCTGATTTATATTAAACCGTAAGATTCTGATTTAGATTAAAACTTAAAATTCTGATTTATATTAAAACTTAAAATTCTGATTTATATTAAAACTTAAAATTCTGATTTTTATTAAACCTTAAGATTTTGATTTATATTAAACCTTAAGATTCTGATTTGTATTAAACCTTAAGATTCTGATTTATATTAAACCGTAAGATTCTGATTTAGATTAAAACTTAAAATTCTGATTTATATTAAAACTTAAAATTCTGATTTATATTAAAACTTAAAATTCTGATTTATATTAAAACTTAAAATTCTGATTTTTATTAAACCTTAAGATTTTGATTTATATTAAACCTTAAGATTCTGATTTGTATTAAACCTTAAGATTCTGATTTATATTAAACCGTAAGATTCTGATTTAGATTAAAACTTATAATTCTGATTTATATTAAAACTTAAAATTCTGATTTATATTAAAACTTAAAATTCTGATTTATATTAAAACTTAAAATTCTGATTTTTATTAAACCTTAAGATTTTGATTTATATTAAACCTTAAGATTCTGATTTGTATTAAACCTTAAGATTCTGATTTGTATTAAACCTTAAGATTCTGATTTATATTAAACCGTAAGATTCTGATTTAGATTAAAACTTAAAATTCTGATTTATATTAAAACTTAAAATTCTGATTTATATTAAAACTTAAAATTCTGATTTATATTAAAACTTAAGATTCTGATTTTTATTAAACCTTAAGATTTTGATTTATATTAAACCTTAAGATTCTGATTTGTATTAAACCTTAAGATTCTGATTTATATTAAACCGTAAGATTCTGATTTAGATTAAAACTTAAAATTCTGATTTATATTAAAACTTAAAATTCTGATTTATATTAAAACTTAAAATTCTGATTTTTATTAAACCTTAAGATTTTGATTTATATTAAACCTTAAGATTCTGATTTGTATTAAACCTTAAGATTCTGATTTATATTAAACCGTAAGATTCTGATTTAGATTAAAACTTATAATTCTGATTTATATTAAAACTTAAAATTCTGATTTATATTAAAACTTAAAATTCTGATTTATATTAAAACTTAAAATTCTGATTTTTATTAAACCTTAAGATTTTGATTTATATTAAACCTTAAGATTCTGATTTGTATTAAACCTTAAGATTCTGATTTGTATTAAACCTTAAGATTCTGATTTATATTAAACCGTAAGATTCTGATTTAGATTAAAACTTAAAATTCTGATTTATATTAAAACTTAAAATTCTGATTTATATTAAAACTTAAAATTCTGATTTATATTAAAACTTAAGATTCTGATTTTTATTAAACCTTAAGATTTTGATTTATATTAAACCTTAAGATTCTGATTTGTATTAAACCTTAAGATTCTGATTTATATTAAACCGTAAGATTCTGATTTAGATTAAACCGTAAGATTCTGATTTAGATTAAAACTTAAAATTCTGATTTATATTAAAACTTAAAATTCTGATTTATATTAAAACTTAAAATTCTGATTTTTATTAAACCTTAAGATTTTGATTTATATTAAACCTTAAGATTCTGATTTGTATTAAACCTTAAGATTCTGATTTGTATTAAACCTTAAGATTCTGATTTGTATTAAACCTTAAGATTCTGATTTATATTAAACCGTAAGATTCTGATTTAGATTAAAACTTAAAATTCTGATTTATATTAAAACTTAAAATTCTGATTTATATTAAACCTTAAGATTCTGATTTGTATTAAACCTTAAGATTCTGATTTATATTAAACCGTAAGATTCTGATTTAGATTAAAACTTAAAATTCTGATTTATATTAAAACTTAAAATTCTGATTTATATTAAAACTTAAAATTCTGATTTTTATTAAACCTTAAGATTTTGATTTATATTAAACCTTAAGATTCTGATTTGTATTAAACCTTAAGATTCTGATTTGTATTAAACCTTAAGATTCTGATTTGTATTAAACCTTAAGATTCTGATTTATATTAAACCGTAAGATTCTGATTTAGATTAAAACTTAAAATTCTGATTTATATTAAAACTTAAAATTCTGATTTATATTAAAACTTAAAATTCTGATTTTTATTAAACCTTAAGATTTTGATTTATATTAAACCTTAAGATTCTGATTTGTATTAAACCTTAAGATTCTGATTTATATTAAACCGTAAGATTCTGATTTAGATTAAAACTTAAAATTCTGATTTATATTAAAACTTAAAATTCTGATTTATATTAAAACTTAAAATTCTGATTTATATTAAAACTTAAAATTCTGATTTTTATTAAACCTTAAGATTTTGATTTATATTAAACCTTAAGATTCTGATTTGTATTAAACCTTAAGATTCTGATTTATATTAAACCGTAAGATTCTGATTTAGATTAAAACTTATAATTCTGATTTATATTAAAACTTAAAATTCTGATTTATATTAAAACTTAAAATTCTGATTTATATTAAAACTTAAAATTCTGATTTTTATTAAACCTTAAGATTTTGATTTATATTAAACCTTAAGATTCTGATTTGTATTAAACCTTAAGATTCTGATTTGTATTAAACCTTAAGATTCTGATTTATATTAAACCGTAAGATTCTGATTTAGATTAAAACTTAAAATTCTGATTTATATTAAAACTTAAAATTCTGATTTATATTAAAACTTAAAATTCTGATTTATATTAAAACTTAAGATTCTGATTTTTATTAAACCTTAAGATTTTGATTTATATTAAACCTTAAGATTCTGATTTGTATTAAACCTTAAGATTCTGATTTATATTAAACCGTAAGATTCTGATTTAGATTAAAACTTAAAATTCTGATTTATATTAAAACTTAAAATTCTGATTTATATTAAAACTTAAAATTCTGATTTATATTAAAACTTAAAATTCTGATTTATATTAAAACTTAAAATTCTGATTTATATTAAAACTTAAAATTCTGATTTTTATTAAACCTTAAGATTTTGATTTATATTAAACCTTAAGATTCTGATTTGTATTAAACCTTAAGATTCTGATTTATATTAAACCGTAAGATTCTGATTTAGATTAAAACTTATAATTCTGATTTATATTAAAACTTAAAATTCTGATTTATATTAAAACTTAAAATTCTGATTTATATTAAAACTTAAAATTCTGATTTTTATTAAACCTTAAGATTTTGATTTATATTAAACCTTAAGATTCTGATTTGTATTAAACCTTAAGATTCTGATTTGTATTAAACCTTAAGATTCTGATTTATATTAAACCGTAAGATTCTGATTTAGATTAAAACTTAAAATTCTGATTTATATTAAAACTTAAAATTCTGATTTATATTAAAACTTAAAATTCTGATTTATATTAAAACTTAAGATTCTGATTTTTATTAAACCTTAAGATTTTGATTTATATTAAACCTTAAGATTCTGATTTGTATTAAACCTTAAGATTCTGATTTATATTAAACCGTAAGATTCTGATTTAGATTAAAACTTAAAATTCTGATTTATATTAAAACTTAAAATTCTGATTTATATTAAAACTTAAAATTCTGATTTTTATTAAACCTTAAGATTTTGATTTATATTAAACCTTAAGATTCTGATTTGTATTAAACCTTAAGATTCTGATTTATATTAAACCGTAAGATTCTGATTTAGATTAAAACTTATAATTCTGATTTATATTAAAACTTAAAATTCTGATTTATATTAAAACTTAAAATTCTGATTTATATTAAAACTTAAAATTCTGATTTTTATTAAACCTTAAGATTTTGATTTATATTAAACCTTAAGATTCTGATTTGTATTAAACCTTAAGATTCTGATTTGTATTAAACCTTAAGATTCTGATTTATATTAAACCGTAAGATTCTGATTTAGATTAAAACTTAAAATTCTGATTTATATTAAAACTTAAAATTCTGATTTATATTAAAACTTAAAATTCTGATTTATATTAAAACTTAAGATTCTGATTTTTATTAAACCTTAAGATTTTGATTTATATTAAACCTTAAGATTCTGATTTGTATTAAACCTTAAGATTCTGATTTATATTAAACCGTAAGATTCTGATTTAGATTAAACCGTAAGATTCTGATTTAGATTAAAACTTAAAATTCTGATTTATATTAAAACTTAAAATTCTGATTTATATTAAAACTTAAAATTCTGATTTTTATTAAACCTTAAGATTTTGATTTATATTAAACCTTAAGATTCTGATTTGTATTAAACCTTAAGATTCTGATTTGTATTAAACCTTAAGATTCTGATTTGTATTAAACCTTAAGATTCTGATTTATATTAAAACTTAAAATTCTGATTTATATTAAAACTTAAAATTCTGATTTTTATTAAACCTTAAGATTTTGATTTATATTAAACCTTAAGATTCTGATTTGTATTAAACCTTAAGATTCTGATTTATATTAAACCGTAAGATTCTGATTTAGATTAAAACTTAAAATTCTGATTTTATATTTAAAATTCTCCATTTGTAAAAAATTATTTACCGTTTGTACAAACATATGGATAATTAATAACAGAATATCTAGAATACAATTTTGTAATAAAATTTGACTGTGTATTTTCATTTCATTTGGTGTTTTAAATATAATTAAAAAAATTAATAAAATGTTTAAAGGAAAACCAATTAATAAACAAATCCAATAAGTTAAATTAAATAATAAATTTAAATCGAACATTTTTAAAGTAAATTACTTGTTTATAAATGAAAAATGGAGTTTTTAACAAAAAAAAATTTTTTAAATATTAATTACATATTTAAAATTTTTCATTAAATATGATAATTATTAAATATTTAGCAGGTGAAAATTTAATTTTTACATTATGTTAATATATAATTAAATTAACTAGCAATAAAATTTAAAAAAATATAAAATTTATTTAAAAAAATAATTTTTAAAATAATCAATTTAAGGGGAATGAGAAATTAAATATGTTTTTTTATTTTTTGGTCTGCATTGAAGAAGAATAAACATAATTAAAGCAAATGTTGCCGAAATTGAAATTAAAACAGAAATTAAAACAACAAAAATAAGGAATGTAAGAGACCAACGAGAATTAATTTCCATTGTTCTAAAAAATAAAAATAAAATTTAAAACTTAAATATGTTTAAATTATTTAATTATATATAAATTTTTACTCTAAATACTACAATTCTTGTATAAAGAAAAATATAAATTTGCAGTTCAAAAATAAACAGTAAAAATATAAATTACAAAACTACAGTTAATATAAAAATAAACCTACAATAGAATACATTGCAAAAATAAACTTATTACAATATAAAATAAACCTACTTTGATTTTTGTATTTCTTCATAAAGTTGTTTATCTTTAATAATATCGATATATGAAGGAGTTGTTGTAATAATTTGATTATTTAATGTTTCTTCTTTTCTTACAGACCAATTAATTGTATTTTGTGAAGGAAATATTTTTTTATTATTTTGGTGTCCAAAGGCTAATTTTGTATTTTTTGTATTAATATAATGATTTACTGTTAAATAATTCTGTGCTGTTTTTGTACTTCTTCTAGGTAATTTATTGTAATTTCTTTTATATTGTATTTTTGTAGAAGGAATATTTAAATTATTATTTAATATTGAATTACTAAATATATCAGGTAATGTAAAAGAAGGAGAATATTTTGTTGGACTAGTAGTAGTTGATAATAAAGGATGTGGAGTTGTTGAAGGTAATAAATATTTACCTTTAATTAATTAATTAATTTTTTAAATATTTTATTTATTTAGAAATATATATATTTTTAGTAAAAATACTAGAATATTTAATTTTAAGAGGAAAAAATTAAAATTAATTTTTAGTATTAAAATGTTTTAATTAAAGTATTTTTTATTATCTACATAACAAATAAAAGAGAATTTTACTTCCTTATTCAATTTTAATTTTTTATTTTAACTTTTTCATTTTTATGTCAAATGACATGAAAAAAAAATTATGTTTAGCTAAAAATGTATAAAAAAATTTGATATTAATAAAAGAAATAAAGTTTAATTTTTTTAAATTTAAATATAAATTAATTAAATTATTAACTAGTTTCTTTATAATTTAATTCAGATTTAAGTTGACATATATTATTATTATTTAATTCATTTTCTTCTTTAATTAAAATATTATTTTTATCATTATATAATATTCGAATAAATGAAACTTTTAAATCAGAATAATTTATTAATTCTTCTGGTAAAAAATATTTTTCAGAATTTTTAGAACGTAAATAAAAAAAATAATTTGATAATTCAACCTATAAAAATAAATTAATTTTAATTATTAAATAAAAAATAAATAATATTTATTTATTTATTTAATTAATTTCTTTTTAAAAATATTTTCTAACCTCAATTTCAATATTTTCTTTTAATTCATTATTAATTAAACAATTTTTCATATTTTCATAATTTATTATATTTTTATTTTCTTTAGTAATATTTAAAAGTGTATTATATGGAATTTTTTCATTTTTATTTTGACCAAATAATTGAATAGTTAATTGCCAATTTGTTGAAGTTTGTTTTTTTAAATTTTCAAAAATTGCCAAAATTCTAATTAAAATTAATTAAAATTAAATTAATTAATTATTACCTTATATTTGAATTAATTAACCAATCTTTTTCTATTTGTATTGTAAAATGTAAAAAACGAGGAGTTGAAATAGTTGATGAAATTGAATAGGAATAATTCTAAAAAATAATTTTATTTTTTAAAATGAAAGATAAAAATGAATTTTATTAAATTTAAATAATTAATTAATTTAAAAAAAAAATTTAAAAAATTAAAAATTACCAAAAATATTAAATAAATAAATATAAAATATTTAATTAATTTATTTGTAGAAAATAAATTAATTATATAATTATTATTAATTTTCATTATATTAAATATCTATTTAAAAAAATAATTAATTAATTAATTTAATCTAATTTTTAAAATTTAATTAATTTATTCTAAATTAAATATATTTAATTTAAAATAAAAAATGAAAAATTTTGTTTTATTTGAAAGAAACATTTTATTTTACAACAATATTTAAAATAATAAAAAAATGCAAATAAAAAGTAGATATTAATTTCAATTTAAAAAAAAAATTTATTAAATCATGTCTAACAACTAAAAAACAAAATAAATTATTTGTATGTATATTACCTTTTTCTTTTTAATTTTTTTTTTAATCAGCTGTGATTTTATTTTATTTTATAAATTTAAAAAATTATTTAAAAACAGTTGTTTATTTTTTTTTTAAATTTATTTTTAGAAAATTTTGGAGAAAAAAAAAAAAATAAATAAATAAATAAATTTTATTTATTTATTTATTTTAATTATTTAAAAATTAATTTAAAATAAATAGTTTTTAATAAATAATTATTTTAAAAATTGTTACAAATTTATTTTAAATAAAAATAAAAAAATTATTATTTTTTTTTTTAAATTATTTTTTTATAAGAAAAAAAAATTAAAAAATGAACGAGACATTTTTTTTGACTAAAAAATAAATAAATAAAAAAGTCAATTTATTTTTTATAGTTAATGTATTCATAAATAAAAAAAAGTTAAATGAAAAAAAGGACAACAAAAAAAAAATAAAAAGTCACAAAAATGCCAATATTTTCCCCTTTTCTCTTTTTTTTTTAATTTTAATCTCTCAAAATAATAAAAAATAAATTAAAAAATAAAAAGTCCAAAATATATTTTAAAATATTGTTTTATAAAATAATTAATTAATTTAAATATTATTTTTCAAATTAAATAATTTTTTTTTTTTAGTATTTTAATTTTAAATATAATTAAAATAATATTTACTTGTCCCCTTATTTTTAGTAAAAAATAGATTCAATTTAAAGGAAAAATATTTCTCAATTATGTTAAATTGAACAAAAAATATATAAATAAATAAATAAAAAAAATACAAATTAAATTGAGTGAAAAAAAAAATTGAAAAAAAAAAATAATTATTTATTTATTTTTATTTAAATAAATTAAATTAAATATTTATTTAATTTTTAAATTATTTTTAATTTATTTATTTTTTCAAAAAAATTAAAAAATGCATTAAAAATAACATTTTAAATATAAAACTTATTTATTTATTTTTTTTTGCTAAAAAAACTACTAAATAAATCCTTTTATTTATTTTAAAATATATTTATATAAGTAATCAATCTTAAATGGGGTAAAAAAATTAAAAACGGATATTTTTAAAAATTATTTAAAAAAAAATAAAATAAACAGTTGATTTATTTTATTTATTTTTAAACGTTCTTAAAAAATAAAAAAATTGCAGAATATAAATAAAATATTTTTTTTATTAAATTATTTAATTAAATATATATTTGAATTAAATAAAAATTAAATAAAAGGACATCCATTTTTAATTACTTTATGTAATTTTATAGTATTTTTATCTTCAATATTAATTGTTTTTCTATCAATTTGTAATTGTTGTATACAACCATAAAGTGAATTAATATCCCCAAATAATAAAGATTTTGATTCTTAATTAAATTAATTAAATAATTAATTAATTTTAATTTAATATATTAATTATATTTTAAATCAATTTAATTTAAAATAAATTAATTAATTATTAAATTTAATTAAAATTAATTAAATTTAATTAATTTCAAAATATTTATTACCATTAATTCCTCCAATATAAACAGATAATGAACGTAATTCATTAATTAAATATAATGGAATATATTTTTCTTCAAAATTAATTAAATTATTATTAAAAATTAATTTAATTCCATTAATTGAAATAATTAAATTTAAATTATGCCATTGACCAGGACAAATTGAAAAATTAATTTTTGAATTATTTGGTGTAAATGTATTATTAATATATTTTGAATTAATTAAAATATTAAACTATTAAAAATTAAAAATTAATTAAAATTTAAATTATTTACTTCATTATTATTAATTAATAATAATAATTTTGATTTAATTTCCCAATTATTTTCATTTGATAAAATACCAAAAATCATTCTTCTTCCTTTAATATTTTTATTTTCATGTAATAAACGAAATTTAATAAATAATTCAATTTTATTGTTTTGTTCATTATTAAATAAATTTTCTATAATTAAATTAAATTTAAATTAATTTAATTTGATTAATTGAAATTAATTAATTAATTTAAATTAATTAGATTAATTAATTAAATAAAATTAATTAAATTTAAATTAAATTAACTAACCATATAATATATAACCATTATTATGTATATAATTGATATTTGGTGTATTTATATATTTAATTATATCTTTATTATTTAAATTTAAATTAAATTCTTTTCCATTTAAATTAAAATATTTAATATATCCCTTAAATAAATAATTAATTTTAAATTAAATTATTATTTTTTACATTAAAACTAGGTGGTAATCTATTCCTTGGTAAATTAAATAATTTTCTATGTTTATTAATTACACCACCAATATACATTCTTTTACGCATAACTTTAGGTAATAAAGAATTTAAATAAAGTTTTTTAGTTAAAAATTCATCAACCTTAAATGAAATAAATTAATTAATTTAATTAAAATAAATTAACTTTAAAATTAATTTCTTTTTCATTTTTAATTAATTCTAATTTATGCCAATTTCCATCATCAAAACGTTTAATTAAATAATTTAATTTTTTAATTTTATTATAATTTTTAATAACTAATTTTAATATTCCTTTATCCATATGTAATATATAATAATTATTGTAATTTTTATAATTTGCCCATACCCATAATAAACCTTTTGGTTGGTTAGTTTTGAATTGAAAAGATATTGAAAAACTAAAAAAAATAAATATAAATAATTTTTTAATTTTTATTAATTAATTATATAATTTATTTAACAAAATTTTTCTTTTATAAAATTTAATTTAAATTACTTGTTAGAATTAGGAAAAGGTTTTTTAATAAAATTAATTTTTGAATGACTAGATTCTGATAATCCAAAACGATATTCTTTTTCTTCTTCTTTATTATTATCCTCAATATTAATTAATTCTTTATTACATTTATTTATTTCTTCTTTTTCTATTGAAATATTTTCTAAAAAATAAATTAATTAATTAATTAAATAATTAAATAGGGGAAAAAATTATATCTATTTTTTTTTAATTGTTAAATTAATAAAAAAAATTATTTAAAAATTAAAAATAAAAATAAAAGAAAATATTTAAAATAAAAGAATATTAGTATTTAGTAAAAATAAAAGTTAATTTAAAAAAAAAAATTAAATTAGTATAAAAATAATTTTAATTAATTAATTAATTTACCATTATTATTATTATTATTAAATAATCCCCCAATAGTTGTAGGTAATAATTGTTCAAATAATTGAACTGATTTTTTATTATATAATTGTTGTTGTTGTAATAAATAATAATCTTTTTCTTCTTCATCTTTTAAAGGTATATCTTTTGCTTTATTATTTTCTATTAAAAATTCTAAAAAGAAAAGAAAAAAAATTTTTTTGTTAAGGAAAGAATAAAATTTTTGGGAAAATTAAATTATTTTAAATAAAATTAAGGAAAAATAAATATTTATTTTAAAAAAAAAAGGTTAGTAAAAATTAATTTTAATTAGGGGAATATTAATTAATTTAAAAAAAAAAATATTAAATATTCTTTTACCATTTTCTAATAAACAAGAGCCTAAAATAGTTCCTTGATGTTCTTCAAAAATAATAGGTGATTGCCTTAATTTAATTAAAATTAATTTTAATTAAATTAATTAATTAACTCATAATCTAATTGAAAATCAGAAAGACAACCAATTAATGATTCTATAGTTCCTAATTCAGAATTTTTAATTAAATCTTCTAATCTAGAAGGTATTCCACCTAAAAACATATTCCATTGTTTTCCCCCAATTAAACGTTCATCATCTAATATTGTTGCTAATATTTCTCTATCATCTATACGAAGTTGAATTCTTAAAAATTAAATAAAAATTAATTAAATGCCCTTAGGGTATTTAATTAATTAAATAAAACAAAACTCTTTCCCCATTCGTGAAAGAAATATAGAATGAAGTAATCCATCAGAATATATTTGTGTTGAACTAATAACTGGTCTTTTAATACGTTCTTCCAAATCTGTACCTAAATGTACTGTTAAACGTCCATCAATTAAATAAAAAGCCAAAAATGACTAAAATTAATTTAAATATAAATATTATTATTTATTTAACCTGATCATTATTATTAGAATTAATTAATTCTCTTCTTTTTCCTTTAATAAATGTTCTTCTCCTCCTTTTTGCTTTATTTTGTTGTTCTAATTTTTGTAAATCAGCTGATTGATAAAGTAAAAGAGCATTTAAACTTTTTGTTCGAAAATTAAAAGAAAATGTAGAATCGGTGTCTAATAAAATTCCACGAGTTTTAACAAAACTTTTAGGTATTTCCTTTAAATAAATTTAATTAAAAATAATTTTTCTAAAATTTAATTTAACTAGCGGTGTTGGCCGGCCTTCGGCCGTCCCACCCCGCTAGCAACAACATAAAACATAAACACCTAAAACAAAATCAAAACAAAGCTAAAACTATCATACAAACTTAAAGTATCAAACTAAATATTCCATCAAAAACTCACTTATCACATCGCAGACTCAAATATACTATTCTCAAGAGTTTTAACTCAAATATCACCTTTTCATATGTCCAGACTCAAATATCCCCTCTAGAACAGATACAAATTTAATACTCAAATAACTCATAACAATGTTTTCTAATATAATTAACTGTACCCTCTAATATCACATAATCAACTATCTCAAACTTAAATACTAATGTCAATATGGCTAGACTCAAATATCCTATCTACACCATACTGTGTCTAAGACTCTAATAACTTATATCACCTTTTCCAGACTCAAATATCCCATTAAGTTCAAATAACACTTATCTCAGACTCAAACAACCCATATCAAATTTTCCAGACTCGAATATCCCATTACAATGCAAAATACACTTTATTCAACTATCTCAGACTCATACAACCCATATCAAATTTTCCAGACTCAAATATACGTATTCAAACGTCACGTACTTCAAAATACTTTTCATTTATCCAGACTCAAATATTCCTTTAAACATAACGTAATTCCTCCCACTCCAATGCCTTTTATAAAGACTCACGTGTCCTAGTCACTTGTATCAGATATAAGATCTTATTCAACTGCCCTGTGCTTATACAGAACTCACACTCTATCTTATCACACCTAACAACAGCGTTTTGTTATTGTTGACGGTCTACCATATGAAGACTGATTAAAATGCACTGCTTTTATACTATTCATACAGTTCAAGTTTGCAAACTTAAGTTTCTTATGCTTAATTTCACACACTCAAGTTTTTAAGCTTAAACTCATCTGCTTTTAGTTTTACTATAAAAAGCCCCATTTTCGCTTCCCTCAGATCACTTTACTATAAAAGACCTCATTTTCATTCACTTCAAATTCCTTACTATAAAAGGACAAACAGACAAACAAACTCTTCTCAATTATATATATAGATTTTTAAAGAATTAATTTAATTTAATTAAAATTAATTAATTAATTAAATTATATATTTTTTTTTTATTAATTAATTAAATTAATATTACTTGAAATCCAATAATTCTTTCAGATGTAACAAGTCTCTCCTCTTGATATTTACAACCTGGTTCTTTTCTTTGCGATCTTAAAGGATTATCCAAATCAAGTTCAGATAATTGGTTAGGTTTAACTAAATGAATACAACCAAAAAATCCTTCAAAATTTAAATCATGGTCATGCAGAAAATGTCCACGAGGAAAGTCAGGAGGTACTCCACCAACAAAATGGTCAGATTCAGTAAGGTTTAACAAAGCTTGACTATCTGTTAAAGCTATTGAAATGTGATCCCCTTCTGGATCTACCTTAAAGAAAAAAAATTTTAAATTTAAAATAAAAATAATTAAAAAGGAAGAATAATTAAATAATAATTATTTTTTAAATCTATAAATAATTATTTTTCCAAAAAATTTAAAAAAATTAAAAATTAATTAATTACAAAATTAGGAAAAATTTTCTTAATTAATTAAATTAATTAATTAATTAATTAACCTGTAAATGTATTTCACCATCTTTTCTAATAACCCTAACTTTATGTACTTTACCATCTGCATAATTTGTTTTATTTGATTGTATAGCAATTTTAGCTTCAGGTCCAAAATCTATTTTTAAAGCAATTACTCCTTCATCTAATTCTAATCCAATAAATTCTCCACTTTTTTCATTTCCTCTAAAATAAAGAAGACCATTAGGGGAATAAGCACTAAATTGTATAGCAAGCATTGAAGTAGTTCCTTCAATTATTTGTGAACGTATTTGTGCAAATCCATTTCTTTTAAAATTAAATTAAATTTATTTTTATTTAAAATGTTTACTTAAAGAAATGTCCAGTAGATGTTTTAATTGATGGACCAGTTGTTCCTTCACAAATACCTTCAGTTTTAGAAAATACCCAAAGGGGTACATTTATTTCATCAATATTTAATTCTCCTATTATTCCAAAAAATTTATTTGTAGAAAGGCCTAATTCTTTAGCAATTAAAGGATTATTTAAACCAAAAGATATTTTAGTTTGTCCAGGTATAACATTAAAAATCTTTTTTTTTAAATAATAAATATTTATTTAAATTTATTTTATTAACTTACAACATCAGAATTTACATTAGGTTTTCCAACAATTACTTTTGTTGGTTCATCAATATCCCTTGAACTATCACCTCCACTTGAATAACGTTGAACTACACTAACTTGTATTGTATTTGCTATTCTTTAAAAGATATAAATTAATTCAAAAATTAATTAATTTTTATTACCTTTTTATATCTATTTGGTACCAAGTATAACGAGCAGATGCAGGTATGTAAACAATATTTCTTTTAATTATTGCAGCCTAATTAAAAATAATTAATTTAATTTTATTAATTTAAAAAGCTTCAGATAATGCAGCCAGCAAATTTATTATCACTTTACAATCAACCGGTAATTCCAAGTAATCATCATTAGCTTTTTTAATAAAAGTTAAAACCTAAGGAGAGGGTCGAACCAAACCCAAACAATGGCGAAACTAAACACTACCCACTACACCACAAACAACATTCGTTTCTTTTCAATAATTATTTATTTCTTTACTTCTTTATTTCCATCTCCAATATCCCATTTTACGTGTATTTTCTTTTGTTTTAATTCAATAGCCAAATATTCTCTATTTTGCGTTCTTGTACCCTCTACTTGTGTAAATAATAATAATGAATCAGGAGAATCCATTAATGGGCGATATTTGAGGGAAATTGTGTTAGATGATGATGGACGCCTTTAAATAAAAATAAATTGAAATTTATTTAAATTATTTTATTTTAAATAAATTTTATAAATTAAATATTTTCTTTACTAAAAAATTAAAAATAAATTAAATTTTTAAAATTTTTAGATCAAAAAATATTTATAAATAAAACTTCTATAAAAATAATAATCTATTTATTTTCGTTACCTTTATAAATATATATTTTAATTAATTAAATTCCCCCTACCCTTTACTTACATTGGTGAAATAAATTCTCTATTACATTCACTATTTAAATCAGAACGTACACCAATACGTATTTTAGAAGCTTTTTCTTTTGCTTCATCAATTTTTTCTTTTAAAATACTCATATCTTTTTTTAAATTTTTAATTTGTTTTTTATGTTCATCAGTTCTCTCTTCTAATAATTCAAAATCTTTTTCAATTAATTCTGCTTCTTTTGTACTTGAATTTAAATTTTTAATATTTTCTTTAATATTTGAAGAAGTAAAATGTTTAATTGAATTTACTCGTTCATTAATTGTATTTACTTGATTATTAAAATTAATTATATTTTCTTCTATAGATTCTAAATTATTTTGGGAATCTTCTACTGTAGAGAATACTGTACTTATTCGACTAAAAAATTAAAAAAGATTTTAAATAATTTTATAAAATATTTAAATAATATTTTAATTAATTAAATTATCCTTAACTGAACCTTTAAGTATTTTTTTAAATTTTTTTAATCAAACCTAAAACATCTTATATAAAAATTTTAAAATTATTTTTATAATTTTTTAAATTTTATTTTAATAATTAAATAAATATTACTCATGATGATCTTCTAATAATTGTTGAACATCTATTAATTTTAAATTTAAATTTAATTAAATTAAAATTAAAAACCTTTAATCCAACTAATATTTAAATTAGCTAATTTAACATTATTACCAATATCATTTAAAATATTCCAAATTCTATTATTTTGTTCTTTAACACCTAAAGATTGTAATAATTCATCTATTTTTTTATTTAAATTTAATGATTTATTTAATGATATATTTGTAAGAGAAAATAATGAATTTTCTTCTTTTTTATCAATTAAATTAAATACTGTATCAAATATATATTTAGATGTAGTAGTTAATGTTGTTGAATTTTGTAATAAATTAATAATTAATTCATAAGCATTAGAAGCTGCTAAAGCATTTTTTGATAATAACTATAAATATTTATTTAAAATTTAATTTAATTAAAAGAAAAGAAAAATTGTTTAAAAAATATTTTAAAAAAAATAATTTTTAAAGAAAAAAAAAAATAAAAAATAATTTTAAAAGCCAAAAATAAATTTTAAATTTTAATTAAAAAAAAAAATATTTTAATTAAATAAATTAATATTTATTAATAATAATTTTTAATTAAATTAAATTACTTGTGTATCAAAAAATTGTCCTTTCAATTTTAATGATTGTTTTTCTAATTCTAATGAATGTTTTTCTGCTAAAGATATTTTAGTAAATTTATTTATTAAATCAAAATTTTCTTCAAATATTTTTAATTCTTCTTCTTTAAAATTTTTAATTATTGGAATTAATTTATTTAAAATTTCTTTTTTAATTTCTTTATTAATTAAATATTTTTCTTCAATTAATTTTATATTTAAATTTCCATTATTTAATTCTTCTTCAATTAAATTAATATTTTTTTCAATTTCTTTAATTATTTTTTGAATATTTTCTAATTCTAATTCAGCTATATTACTAATATTTTTTGCTTCTAAAGTTTTTGTTCTAGCTTCATCCCATAATTTATTACGAAAATCTTTTATTATATCTTGATATTCAAATGCTTTTTCTGTTAAATGTTTATATGATGTTGTATTTAATTTTCTTGCTATTATTTCCTTTAAAAAGAATTAAAATTTTAAAAGTTAAAAAATAAATATTTTTAAAAAAAATAAATAAATATTACCCCAAATTAATTAATTATTTTTAATTTTTACTTTTAAAAGTCGATTAGCTTCTTCAGCATTCTTTTTAGCATAATTATATTTTTTTTCAATTATTGCCATTCTCTCCCTTGAAGTATTTAATAATAATTGTGCTTGATCTATCCAATATTGTAATTGACTAGAAGAAGTTATTAATGATGATGATTGACTAGAACGATGGACAAATTGATTTAATTGATTTATAATATCTTTACAAAATAAATTTAAATTTTATTAAAAAAATTTTTATTCCAAATTAGATTTAATTAATTAAATAATTTATCAGTACAAAGACTGATATCCAAAAATACTAGAACTAAACTGTAACACAAAGGTATACATAAATAATATTTATTTATTTAAAATTTAAATAAAATATATTATATTAAGCAAAATTAAATTAATAATTTTACTTAATATAATATATTTTATTTAATTTTAAATAAATAAATAATTAAATGAAAAATTTATGATAAATGAATTGCTTGTTAATTTATTTTTGGATGTCAGTCAAATGACTGACAATTATTTTTTATTTAATCAAATAATTATTAGAAAAAGCTATTTAATCCAAAAAACTTTTAAAAAATTATACTACCAACCAATAGATCGTTGATTCTCTGCTTGTATTTTTCCTTTTATTTTAATTAAATTATTTTCTATATTATTAAATTTAATTAAAGATTCATTATTTCTTTCTTCAATTAAACGAAATTCTTCTGCCAAAATATGAGCATTATTAAAATAATTTATTGCAGTAGAAGTTGATGTAGTATCAATTCCTTTATTTGAAGGAATAATCCAACCAAAGTCAGGCTAAATTATTAAAAATTAAAAATAAAATTTAATTTTTTGTTATTAATAATTAAATAATATTAATAATTTAATTAATATTTAATTTTACCAATAAAGATTTAGGAGAACTTTCTTCACCAATATTATCTAATAATAAATAAAGTTCAGAAACTGAAGTATTAATTTTAATTAATCGTTTATTTGGAATTGGTTTAGATTTAGAAATAATTTCTTTTAAATTAATTAATTCTTTTTCCATATTATCTTCAATAAACATAAATTCACGATAACAACCTTGATCACAAGCTGAAAAAATAATTTTATTTTTAAATTAAAATAATTAAAGATATTCCCCCTAATTAATTAATTAATTAAATTATTTACATTTACAAATTCCATTTAAAAATGCATGTCTAGGACTACAAATTGAACAATCCCTTCCTTCAACACCTTGTCTACATTGACATTGACCTGTTATATTATTACAAGAAATACTTAAACTTCCATGTGGATGACAAGAACAGGGAATACAATGACCACCAGGAATTGTTGGATTTCCATAATAACCAGATTCACAACTAAAAATAAATTTAAAAATAAAATATTTTTGTTAAGAAATAAAATTAAAAAATGATAATAGGGACAAGTAGAGTATAATTTATTTATTTATTTATTAAGGTCAATTATTAATTTTAAATATTGTTTAAGAAATAAATTTTTAATAAAATAAAATAAAAAATTATTTAAGTTTTTGAAAATGTTAGTTTATAAATTTTCTATTAACAATAATTAATTAATTAATTAATTTTACCTTTCACAATACATTCCAACATGTCCAGGACTACAAGAATTACAAAAATATCCTCGACCAGTAGATTCACTTGCTATACAAGTTAAACTTTTTGAATTATTTTCTAAAGGACAAGAGCATTTAATACAAGAATCAGGTAATCCATTTAAAGCATTTCCATAATAACCATCTTTACAACGTTCACATTTTGTACCAAAAGTATTATGAAGACAATCCTTTTTTAATTAAAAAAAAATAATTAATTAATTCCTTTAAAATAAACTATGCATTCTCCACTTTTAGGATCACATAATTCAGAATGATTATGACAATTACATTGTTGAGATATACCAGAAAGGACAATTGGGTCAGGTTTATTTAAATAATCATTAATATATTTAATATAAAATCCAGAAGATGCTTCTTGACATGAACGTCCTTTATAACCTTTTTCACAATTAAAACATTGTTCTACACCTAAAGCTTGTTCTTTTCTTTCAACTATAATACCTTCTTCTAATTCTTTTTAAATTAAATTAAATTAAAATATTTAAATATTTATTTACCTTCACTAGCTATATCTAAAGAAATTTCTGAAATTGTAATAATATCTCCTCTATACATATCATTATATGTTGCACGAATAAATATATTTTGTATATTTAATAGAGCAATCTAATTTAAATTAAATAAAATTAAAATATAATTAATTTATTTACCATCATTTCTTTACGTGTAACAGGAATTTGAGGGCTTATTCTATTTCTCCATTGACTTTCATGAAGTCTTACCTAAAAATAAATTAAATTATTTAAATTTAATTATTTATTTATTTACTTTATAAATTCCATCATCAAAATTAATTGAATATGGGGGAATATATTCTAATTCTATTCGTGTACTTCCAATCAAAACAACTTGAGGGAATAAACGAAATATATGAATATTTGGTTGAAGAAAAGACCCTTTATAATTATGGTCTTCATTTCTAATTCGAAAACGTAAAAATCCATTATAAGAACTAGTACGATCATTTTTGAAAGTTTCAGGCATTGGCCAATAAAGTGGAGTATGATTAGTAGGATATGAATTGTAGTTAATAGGCCATTCTCTTTAAATTAATTAATTAATTTAAAAATAATTTAAATTAATTAATTTTATTTTATTATCCTAAATACTAAACTTTTCTATCTAATTCCTTAATAATATTTTCCAAATTATTTAAAAAATAAAAATTAAAAAATTTACTTTAAAACATATAAATTATGTTTTCTTTCAAACATTTCAAAAGGAGATTCAAAAACAACACGTCTATCAGGTGCATATTGTTGTTTCCAATAAAGATTAATTGCTTGTTTACATTCTTTAGATCGTTCAAAACAAAAACATTTAGTACATCCTAAAGGATTCCAAAATTCTAAACTAAAAGATCCTTCAATACATTGATCACATTTAAGTCCATAAACATGTTTTTTACATTTACATTGTCCTTCATTAGAAGAACATAAACAATTATTTCCTTTACATTCAGAAGGTTCAGTACCAGATAATGAACATTGACATAATTTACATTCAGGGAATGAATGATGTCCTGGTTCACATAAATCACATCTATGACCAACATAACCTGATTTACATTTACATTGACCACTAAAAGTTGGGGAAAAGAAAATAAATAAAATTAATTAATATTAAAATAAATAAATTCTCTCCCCCTTTTTATAAATAATTATTTTCTTTGAAAATAAAAAAAATGTATTTTTGGAGAATTTAAAAAAAATATTCTATTATATGTAAATATTAAATAATTTAAAAAAAAATTTTTTACGTTTGTGAATCACAAAATTGTGAATCTGCCCCAATTCCATCACATTGACAAAGTTGACATCCTCTATATTGATGATAATTCCAAGAATTATTAGTACAACGTTCACACATTTCCCCTTGTGTATTAGGTGGACATACACAATTTCCCGTTATAGAATCACATACTTGTCCAGGACTTGGACATTTACGACAACCTTTAATTTAAATAATTAATTAAATAATTAATTATTTAAAATTTACGTTTGCATCCATTAATATCAATTCCATAATAATTAGGTTCACATTTATCACATTTTAAACCAGTAACACCAGGTTTACAATTACATTGACCTGTTCGTTCATTACAAGTATTTCCAATTGAACTTAGCTGAGAACAATTACAAGGCTAAAATTTAATTTAAAAAACTTTTTTTTGTAAAAGTTTTATATAAAGAAAGTTAAAGAAAAAAAAATAATTCTAAATTTTTAACATAAATCAAAATTTTTTTTCATTTTTATAAAACAATTACCAAAAAAATATAATTATTTATTTAAATAAATCTAAAAAAACTTTAATAGCCTTAATAATTTCCCAATTTTTACCTGACATCCAATTCCTGCTGTCATATTAAAATATCCAGGTGCACAACTTTCACATTTTGATCCAATAACATTTGGAAGGCATTGACATTCTCCAGTAATATTATGACATTCTTTTCCTGCAATAGACCCTAATTCATTACAATGACAAAATTGACATCCTTCTGGGCCAAAATTGTAATATGAAGGAACACATAAATCACATCTTTATTTTTAATATTTAAATTTTTAAAATAATTTTTTTAACCTTTTTCCATATATTCCCCTTTTACAAACACATTGTCCACTAACTTCATCACATAAAGTACCAAATGATCCTGTAATGTTACAATTACATTCTGGACAACCATTAGATATATCTCCATGTCCAGGTAAACAACGATCACATTTATCACTTGCATAACCTTTTTTACATTGACATTGACCTGTTTTGTTTGAACATTGAGGTGATATAGAACCAATTAAATGACAACGACAAGGAAGGCAAGTATGGGCTAAAGCTGAGCCCCAATGATGGGGAAGACATTCTTCACATTTTGGGCCAGTTGTATATCCTAAATAATAAATTAATTAAAAATTAATTTAATAAAACTATTTAAATGTTCCTTTACCTTTACTTAGTAGGCTGAAAGGAACAAAAATATTTAAATTTGAAAGCAAAGGAAAAACATTCAGGAAAACGAATTAAACCCCCACAAAAAAGAAATTGATTAAAAAAAGGAATCAGATTCACAAACAAAGGTACCCCTTTCCCTGAAGAAGGAATATATAGTTTTAAACAAATATTCTTCCTCCTTTCATATTATTACAAAAATTTTTGTTTATAATTAAATTAATTTTTATATTTACCTATACAACGAAGACATTCTCCAGTTGTTCTATCACAATTTCCAATAGCAGCATTATCAATATTACCATTACATTCACAAGGACGACAAACCTTTTGAGGATCTTTAGAAAATGGATCACCAAAATAACCATCAGAACAACTAAATAATAACATAGATTATTTAATTTTTAATAAATTTTTCTTACATTTCACATTTATTTCCATCATAACCAATTTCACAAGCAGTACAAACATATTCATCTTGACCTATTGCAGCAGCCCCTTCAAGTATTAATTGACTTAAAGAACATTCTTTTGATTTTGGATTTTCTATTGTTGGACAACCACAAGGACGGCATTGTCCTAAAATTCCTCCAAGGGAAGGATTTCCATAAAAACCAGGAAGACAAAGTTCACAACGATTACCTGTTGTATTATGCTTTAAAAATAAATAAATAATTATTTAAATAATTAATTAACTTGACAATTAAGACATTTTCCATTAAAAGGATCACAATATTGTGAATGACCTTGACATTCACATTTTTTACAAATTCCATCAAAAAGTTGATTATTAATTCTTCTATAACCATTTTGGCAACGTTCACAACTATTTCCTTCAAAATATTTAG
This sequence comes from Meloidogyne graminicola, assembly GCA_036172905.1. Taxonomy (NCBI): domain Eukaryota; kingdom Metazoa; phylum Nematoda; class Chromadorea; order Rhabditida; family Meloidogynidae; genus Meloidogyne; species Meloidogyne graminicola. The sequence continues at coordinate 582,282 of JARPZY010000016.1, read as the reverse complement.
GGCAATTACAAACCTTAAATATTTTAATTAAATTAAATTAAATAATATATTTACTTCAACAGGTAAAACTTGTTTTCTTTTATTTTGACCAAAAGAAAATGGAATAATATTTGAATTAATTAATAAATTATTTTCATATGCAGTAATCATTCGAAAACTTAAAATTAATTAAAATTTAAATTAAATTAATTAATTAATTAAAATACCCATAAATACTAGATTGTATTTGTTCATGATGATAACTAGCACGTATTAAAAGTGAACTTATATCTGTTAAAACACGCATCTAAATTTAAATAAAATTAATTAATTAATTAATTAATTTTAATTATATTAACCATAATTGTTTTATCAATTGGTCTACGTGTTCTTCCATCTAACCAATTTTGTGTAGGTTTTAATGGAATACTTTAAGAGAGAATATTTTATTTTATTTATTTAAATTTTATCTTACGTTACACTAATATTCTCTCGAGGGAAAAAATTGATACGAGAATAATATTCCAATTTAATACCATTTCCCTTTAAAATTAAAAGTTTAAATTTAAAAAAAAAGTATAAAAGGAATAAAACATATTTAAATAGAAAAAAAAATAAAAACATTATCCCAACAAAACATTAAATTAAATAAATTTGTTTTGTTTATTTAATGATATACTGTATATATTAATAAATAATTAAATAAATAAACTTACTTCAATAATAATATCAGCAATAGGTGTTTGTTTACCTTTATCAAATTCTTTAGGTACATAATAAACAAAATAATGTAAATTTGAACCAAAACTATTTAAATGATTTCCAATAAATTGTTTAGGTGCACTCCAATAATAAAATAAAGGTAATTCTATTTGTAAACTTTTTACATCCTCAATATTAAATATTAATTGTTGATCAATTATTCCATTATTAAAAAAAGGTTGAGGCTGTGGAACAGATATTTGACCAAGTAGATCAGTTAAATTCCAGCCATTATTTTGTGAAATCTATTTTTAAATAAAAAAAAAATTAAATTAATTATTTTAAAATTATTTAATTAAATATTAATTAATTTTTTTCCATAATTCAAAAACATTTCCACCTAATAAATATTTAATCTAATAATCATTTAATATTTTCATAAAAATATTTAAAAATAAATAAAGTTTTACACAAATAGAATTTCTGGTTTTACTTTCCCTTTTTATTAATTTTTTGTTTATGCTTTTACTATTTTTTTTTTTCTAACCCAATTCGTCTCCGTTCCATATAACTTTTAATATATGAAAAATATTTGCGCAAAAATATTTTGTCATTGACTTTTTTAATTTATGGATAACAAAGGAATTAAAGTGAAGGGTCGATTGGTCGCAAATTAACTTTTGGCGTGAACTTATAAAAGTATTAATCAATTAATTTAATTAACTTAATTAAATTATCTTAATTAAATTAATTAATTAAAAGAATAATTATTTAAAAAAATAATGTATTAATATTTTAAGAAAAAGTTTTGCGTTAAATTTTGCCAAATTGAATAGTTTTAATATTTGCGACGAAATGTCCTCCCCTCAAACAATCACTCCTTTATATAATTCACCTTTATAAAAAACACAACTTTTTACTTAAAGTGTTTCACTATTTCCGATTTCATTGGGAAAAAAAAACTTTTTTTTAAACCTTTCTTGCGCCGCGCACTTTTTCTTTAACTTTTTTATGACAATGCTTAATATTACCTTTCTCCATATATTGCTTCTTCTCCGTGTCCGCTCTATTTTTTTATGACTAATAATAAATTAACGACCACCCATGAGAGGACAACAATAAATAATAAATACAAAGGTCCAAAAATATTTGGCAAAATGAAGCAAACAGAAAAACGAGTTTCTATGAAGAAATTTTTCACTTTTTCTTCCCCTCATCGTTTTCTCCTCCCAATTTTTTGTCCAAAAGTTTAAACCTTTATAAAGGCAATGGAAACAACCATTCAAACACAACCATTCTTCCCCTTGCAGAAAAATGGACTCCACTGAGTTTTCTGAAAAACAAAATCAACGACAAGAGGCAGAAACCCTTAGAGCTGTAGCTTTCTTTGGTGTTTGTCTTTCTACAGTAGCAACATTAATATGTGTAATTACTGTTCCTCTTGCTTACCAACATTTCCAACAAGTTGGCACACAAATGCAAAATGAAGTTGATTTTTGTAAACTCCGTTCTGGAAATATTTGGAGAGAAGTTACCCGAACTCAAGTACTTTCTGATGTCCATGGAGTAGGAATTATTCGAGAACCACGTGCTACAAAAACTGGCATGACTGGCACTAAAAAATCAGGAAAACGTTCAAGCAATAATAAAGCATTGGCAGCGAAACAAGTACGTCGTCAAGCATATGGTGGTGGTGGTGGTGGTGGTAGTGCTGGAGGAGCAGGAGGAGGTGCTGCTGCATATGGTGGTGGAGCAGGAGGAGGTGCTTCTGCTGCTGTTTCTAGCTTCAGTGGAACAAGTGGTGGTGGTGGAGGAGGAGGACAATGCTGCGGTTGTGGTACATCTCCACCTGGACCACCTGGACCGCCAGGACCTCCCGGACCTCCTGGAGGTAAACAATAAAGATAAACAAAAAACATTAGAGAATTTTAGGTGATGGACAGCCCGGAGGAGCTGGAAATCCTGGACCCGATGCTCCAGCACCACCATCACAAGAATCTTATGGCGGTGGATGTACTCCAGAATGTGAAGCTGCACAACCAGGAGGACAAGGACCACCCGGACCACCTGGACCCAATGGCCAGCCTGGACCCCCTGGACCATCTGCACCAGCAAGTCCTGGACCACCAGGACCTCCTGGTCCACCCGGACCCGATGGACAACCTGGAGGCCCCGGAAACGCAGGACCACCTGGTCCTCCCGGACAACTCACAGAAGGTCAGAAAACTTTAATTAAACTAAACTTAATTCCTTTTATTTATAGGACCAGCAAGTACTGGACCACCTGGACCTCCTGGACCCGATGGACAGCCTGGAGGCCCTGGAGAAGCTGGACAGCCTGGAGCTCCAGGCAATCCAGGAGGGCAAGGACCTCCCGGAGACCAAGGACCACCTGGAGGCCCTGGATCGCCAGGTTCACCTGGATCAGATGGAGAGAAGGGAGGAGATGGCGGACATGGAGCTTGCGACCATTGCCCACCTCCAAGAACTGCGCCAGGATATTAAGCAAAAGAATATCTTAGAAATACCCTGTTTTGCTCAATTAAAAGAAAAGAAAAAAGAATTTTTCAAAAATTGTATCTATATCATAATTTTAATTATATTTTCATTTAAAATGTGTCAAAAAGCTGTTGGATAATAAAAAATGAACTAAACTAAATTACTTTAGAATATTTTTAAATTAACAAAAAAAAAACTCCTTACCTGTCCAATATTCCAAAAATTTTCTCTACATTCAGTACTTTTACCAAAACAAAAACATGGTTGACATCCCAAAGGGTTTTCAATATCTAAATAAATTGTGCCTGGACGGCAACGATCACAACGTTCACCTTCCACATTTTGCTTACAAATACAATGTTCTTCTTCACATGTTTCAAAATTTAAAGAACCAGATTGATGACATTTCTTTATTAAAAATTTTTAATAAATTTTTAAATATTTCCCCTTCTTTTCTTTTTTTTAATTTCTTTTTTATTAAAATTATTCCAAAATATTCTATGTATTAATAATTTATTTAAACTTTTCCCAGAATTTTTAAAATATTTAAATATTTCACTTACGCAAGGTTCGCAAAGAGGATATTTTCGAAATCCAGGAGCACAACGTTCACAACGACGACCTCCAAATCCTGGTTTACAACGACAATCTCCGGGTTTCTAAAATTATTAATTTATAATTTTTACAATTATTTTAATACATTTCTTATTATTTATTAAAGAAAATTCCCTTTTAATAAAGTATATTTTTAAATAATAATAATTTAATTTTTGAAAAATCAGAAAAATTTAAAAAAAAAAAAGTAGGGGTTTATGTTTAGAACGAAAAGTTTTAAAAAGAATGAATTTAATACAGTAATAATAATTAAATGATTTAAAAAATATTTTTTAAAAATTCTTTCAAATTTTACCATTTCATTAAATGCCTCAGTTTCATCTCTTATACAAATATTATTTTCAGATCCTTTAAGGTCACAATCACAAGGTCTACAAGCATCATAACGATAATGAGATATATTTGCTGGTCGAAAATATACTTTTTTACATTTTTCACAATTAATTCCCTCAGTATTGTGCTTAAAAATAATTAAATTAAATATTTATACACATCAAGTACCTGACAATCTAAACATTTACCTCCACCTTCATAAATCCCTTCAGGAGTTACACTAAGCCTTTGACGTTCAATTTCTGCATCATAAACACATTGGGTTGCATGGTTAAAACATTGACAGGCTTATAAGAAATTAAATTAATATAAAGTAATTAGAAAATTAAATTTTTGAAAGAAAAAAACTAAAGAAATTTAATTTAAAAATTATTCCCAATATATTCCTCTTTAATACCTTGACATATATTTGGATGTTCATGTGTTCCAATTTGCCAAGGTAATTGATTAAAAAGAGGGCAACATTGAGAACAAGATTCACCACACGTATTATGACTACATTCACAACGAAATTGCTTTAAAAAAAGAAGAAATATTTAAATAATTAAATAATTCTTTTATAACCCCATGTACAACATCAGGTGTACATCTTTCTGCATGTCCATAACAAATACATTGACCTCCAATACTAATATCAGAAATTGTATAAAAATAACGACGAGTAACTGAATGATCTAATGTCTTATCTCTTTGGTTTATTACATAAAAATTAATTTTTTTATTTTTAAAAATTTCCAAAATAAATTACCATTAAATCTGCATGTAAAGTTTTTAGACCTAAAATCCTAAGTCTAACGAATCTTGTTTTTGTAAATTCATGAAGTGATTGACTTGAATTTTCAACTCCAGGACGTCCATTAACAAGTGAAATATGAATCTATTAAATTAATTTTAATTTAATTAAATTAATTTAATTAAATTAATTTAATTAAATTAATTTAATTAAATTAATTTAATTAAAAGGATAATTATTTTATTTATTTAATTAATTTTAATTAATTTAATTTTAATTAATTAATTAAAATTAATTATTTTATTTATTTTTTAACCTCTCCATGTTCCAAAGGATTTAATTTTGAAAAATAAGAAGTACAAATAACTTGATCATCTCTTTCAAATTTAGGTACCCCTGTAGAGGCAGCCATTCCATAATGTCTCATACAGTCAGCATCAGAAGCAGCAAAGTATTGCCAGGGTTGGAAATTTACTCCATCTTTTTTATTTAATTTAAATAATTAAATAAATAATTAATTTACCTAAAGATTTCTCTAATACCCAAGTTCCTGGACGAGGAGAAATTGCTGATTTTACAATGACATAAGCTACTTGATAAATCTTTAGAAATAAAGAAAAAATAAATAATTTAATTATAAATAAATGAAAGTAACAATGCCCTTTTAATTTAAAATAATTTTTAAAAAATCCCTTCTATTAAATTTTTTTTAAAATATTTATTGGGAATTTATTAGAAAAGAAAAATAAAAGTCTAATTATTTTATTTAATATTTTTTATTTTAATTTAATTAAATTACTTGTCTTAAATCCAATGTAATATTAACTTTCTCATAATTTAAACCATTAGACAATGTTGGGCTTTGCCACCATCTTTTAGTTCCATCTATTGCATAATCAATTGGATGATTTTTATGATGATTATTAGCATCACAAATATCACATTGAGGTTGTCTAAGGAATACATGTTCTACTAATTTACAATAATAATCTGGACCATTTTGACCACAGGTAGAACTTGCACGTATTTCAGCATGTGTTGCCAAATTAAAAATTGAAGGAAAAAGACCTTTTTCTAAAAAAATTATTTTTAAAATATTTAAAGGAAAATATAATTAATTAATATAATTTAATTAAAATATATTTTTTATTTAATTTTATATATTTTTTTAAAATTAATTCCAATATATAACCTTTTCCACTAGAAAATTCAGCAACATCAAAAAATTGAGGCAATTGCCAATTATCAGAATTTTGAGTAGGATTAATTTGAACAATTTCATTTGTTGTTAAAATAATTCGAAAAAAGTAAAAAAATATTGACAAATAAAATAATAATAAATTTTGCCTATTTGGCAATGCCATTTAGTTAATAAAAACTTTTCTTTTTTTTTATTTTAATTTTTCAACTATTAAATAAATTAATTAAATATTTTAATTAAAATTAAATTTCCCATTTTTTAATTAAAATAAACTATTAATTATATTTAAACACCATATTTAAATTATTTTCTCTTAAATATCTCAATTTTATTATCTTCACATAAATTCTCAATAAAATGTTAAAAATAAAGCTAAAAAAGGGAAATAAAAAGAAAAAAAATATTAAACTTAAAAATTATCTAAAAGAAAAAGTTTTTTATCTGTTTAATTATCTATTAAAATAAAATAATAAAAATATATTATTCTATGTTCTTTTTATTTATTTATAGAAAAATAAAATTTTAAAAATTAAATTTTAAATAATAAATTAAATTTAAAAAAAGAAATATATTTTTAAAATTATTAATTAATTTAAAAAAATAATAAAATTAATAAAAGAAAATAATTATATATATATTTATTATTATTTAAATATTCATCAACTAAATATTGAAAAGATGGAATTTATTATTTATTTAAAAATAACTTAAGAATGAGTTAAATAGTTTTCGCAAACAATTGAACAAATTTAAAGGAAGAAGAATGGACATAATATTTAGCTTTAAATAGTTAAGAAATAATTAAATAAGTAATTTGATACATAGTACATATATATATTTTATTATAATTTGATATAAAAGAAAATATAATTTTTAATTATTAAATTAAAATTCTTTTTAAGCTTTAATATAGCTAAGTTGAATTATTTTGAATTATCAACTTTAAAAAAAAGTTTATTTATTAACTGTAGGAAAATAAAGTTAAAAAAAAAAAAGCTTTTATATTATTATGTAAATTAATTAGTATAAAAAGAAAAGTTTCTTTTTATTTTCTTTTTTTATTTATTTATTTGTATTTTGGTTTAGTAAAAATATTAAAAGAAAATACAAATATTATGTATTTGTTGTTGACCGAAAATATATTTTTAAAAATATATTTTTTTTGTTTGTTTTAAACCTACTTAATATTATTATGCTCTTTTGGGGGATGAGCTAATAAAAGGTTGAAATTGGGAAATAAGGAGAGAATAAAGTTAAAATTAAATAATAAAAAAATACAAAAAATATTAAATAGGAATATAAAAAATAATTTTAAAAATATTAAAAAATTATTTAAAAAATCTTTTTCTTTAAGAATAAAAAAATATTAATTTATATTTTTAAAGCATTATTTTCTTTAAAAAAGCAACATTTAAGAAGGGCAAGAATGAATAATCAGGCATTAAAAAAAGGAAAGATTGATCAATTGCGGAAAACCTAATTTGTGTTTTAGTCATTTTTGTGCATTCTTTTGCTTCAATTTTTTGTTAAAAATAATTAAAATGATAATAAATAAATAATTGATTAAAAATATTAATTAAATATTTATTAATTACAAATAAATATTTTAAAAATAAATTATTTATCATATAAAAATAATTTAAAATTATTAAAATTGTTAAAAAAATTTATTTAATTTATTCTAATTTTACTTAAGAATTTTATCCTAAAATTACTCTAAAATAGTTTTAATTAAACAAGGATTTTATATTTTTTATTTTAAAAGGAATTAATATGTACATAAAATAAAAAAATTAATTTTTATTTTCTCTTCTTTCTCAAGAAATAATATAAATAAATAAATAAATATATTATATATAATTATTATATAAAAATATTTATTTAATTTTTACAACTTTTGGTTTTTGAATATATTTACCACTATTATTATACCAAAAAAGGTTTTTTCTATCGAAGAATGTTTGAGAAGAAGGGGGAAAATATATCAGACTGACGGAAAAGGTCAACAACTAAAAAGAAGGGCTTCTTTTATATATTTTCTTCATTACCGGCAGCAATGATTTGTGTCCTTCTCTCTACCCCCCTTTGGCATTATTTTTTGCTTCTCCTTTTAAATAATTTACACAAATCAGCGATAATCATTCATCCATTTATTTCTGTTCCCTCCATTTCTTCTATCCTTTGATTCCCCCCTCACAACATTTTCTTCTTCCATCTATTTTAACAGAATTTTCCTTTTTCAAATTATTATATAATAAAATATATAATTATTATTATTCAAAATTATAGGTATAAATAAAATTGACCACAAAGCAATAAATATTATTAATAAAGAAAAGAAATAAAAAATAAAATAATTACTTTAAAAATTATTTTTATATTTTGAGCATTTTCAAAAAAACAAAACAAAAGAGATATGTTATGTAATTAATTATTTTGATATTCTTTGACTAGTTTAAAATTATTTTAAAAAAAATTAAAGTCATTTCCCAATACAAAATTGACTAAAAATACTATCCAAAACTTGTTCTGGTACAATAAATCCAGTAATTTCTCCAATAGATTCAAAACATTTATCAATAAAAAAAGCAGCCATTGCTGGATCATTCCATTTACTTAAAGCATTTCTAGCTCCCTTAAATTAAATTAATAAAATCTTTTTTTTTCCCATTACCTCTAAATTTTCTAGTGCTATTTCAAGGCATTGAATGTGACGTTCACGTGACAGAAAAGGTTCATTACCTTCATTACTGCTACCTCCTAATTTAATTAAAATTGAAGAAATTTCTTCTAAAAGAGAATCCAATCCATTTTCTTGAATACAACTTGTCCAAACTAGAGATAATTTTCCATTAGAATTTAAACCTTAATTTAAAAAAAATTGTTTTAAGAAAGAGAACTCAAAATATTTTTATTCTTCCTTAAAAATATTTTTTATTTTTATATGTACTTACATTGTTCCAAATAATTTTTCTTTTTCTCATCATCTAGTAAATCTGATTTATTTAAACAAACAATTAAAAGTTGTTCTTCAGACTTATAAGAAAATTCGTCAAGTAATGAAACCATTTCTTTGTGAATATTTCCATTTCCATTAATTCCCCCAATATCCAATACCAAAATAACTAAATGGGCTTCTGCTGCTCTTCTTAATGTTCGTCGAATTCCTTCAATTTCTAGAGGGTCATTTGAATCTGTCCGAATACCAGCAGTGTCCACAACAGTTACCAATTGTTTACCAATGTGAAGTCGAGCCTCAAGACAATCACGAGTTGTTCCACTAATATTTGAGGTAATAGCGATGTCCCTTTCTGCTAAAATTGAAAAATTTTTTAATAGAGAATTGAAAGAAAAGTTGTTTATAAAACCTAATCTGTTCATCAAACTGCTTTTCCCAACATTTGGCCTTCCTATTAATGCTACATTCATTCCTGAACGAATTAATTGCCCTCTATTAGCTGATCGAAGAAATTGTCGAAGTTCACTAGAAAGAATATCCAAATCCTCACTAAATTCTTCCTCCAATGTGTGTTCAATATCACCCAAATCCTCAGCAAAGTCAATTCTTTTTAAATAAAATTAAAAAAATGTCACCGTTAAAAATACCTTGCCTCCATTTTTGCACGAAATTTAATTAATCTTTCTCTTAATGGTTGCAAATATTCACCAACTTTGGACTGTGCATGACAAAGCCTCAACTAAATTTAAATTTAAAAAAATATTAATAATTAAGATACCTGTGCTTCTGTTTCTGCATTAATTAAATCGCCTAAAGCCTCAACCTCTGCCGCATTCATTTTTCCATTATAAAAGGCTCTAAAAATTCAATTGTAAAAATTTTGAATATTAAAAAAAACCTTCGAGTAAATTCTCCAGCTCTTGCTGGTTCAAGACCGTCAAAGTCTGCTAATGTTGCACAAACAGCATCAACAACAGCTCGGCTTCCATGAACAAAAATTTCGGCACTGTCCTCTCCAGTAAAAGTTTTCGGTCCTTAAAGAAATTTATCACTAAATTATATTAATTTTAAATTAACTAATTGTAAGTAAAATAAAACCTTTCAAAAACAACCTTTCATGAAGCAAGCCATCGCTCTATCAAGAAGACGCCCTTCTCCATCAAAAATTGGCGTGTAGAATAAACGAAAAGGTTTAAACGTCTCAGAATTTTTTCTGGTAAGTTTTCGCAAAGCAGATTCGCTTTTAGTTCCTTTAATTAATAAATTTCTTAATTATTTTGTAAAAAACCAGAAATTCTAAGCACAGCAATAGCTGATGGAGGTGAACCAGAACTAAGGGCAAAAATTGTACTGGCCATTCGCCTAAGAGAAAAGGTTGAATTCGGGCAATGAGAATAAAGACCAAAGAAAAGATAATTAGAAAACATCTGATTTTTTATATTTAGTCAAAAAAAATTTTAAAATAAAAAATTATCGATAAAACCAATTTAAAGAAAAATACTAATTAATAAAATATTTTATTTCACCGAATATTAAAAAATAAGAAAAAAATATTTAAAATTTCAAGAGCAAAAGGTACTAATTTGATTTGTCAATTTATTATTAATTATAATATTTACCTTTTGCGGTAAAATTAAAATTTTTAAGAAAAACAAATAAAATAATCAGATGACATTAAATATTGCTTCAACTTCATTGGCAAAGGCAAATAATTTATTTGTGAAGTATCCTTTATTAGCTTCCTTAAATTATTATTAGATTTTGTTAAAAATTTTATAAAATAAACCTAATAGAGAAACGACAAGCTCCTTTAAGTGAAGGGACAAAATGATCTCTACGCAAAGGATATCTTAACAAAAAATTAATAAAATAAAAAATAAAAAAAAACCGGATATCAACTTGTTGGGAGACTGGATTTGTGTGTAAAGGAGGATGCATTAAAACTCTTAATGGCCTAGTATTTAATTCATTTTCATCGCTTCCAAACTCAGAAATTGAAGGAAATTCAGAAGAACTGTCTTTTATGGAAGGGGAGCAATTTGCTATTATATCAGCAATAAATTGAGGCAAAGATTCTGTTCCAATTAAAGAACGAGGACCTCCAAGGCAAAAACGTCCATTAAAACAATTTATTCTTGTGTGATAAATTCCGTTAATTGTTGTATAGGTTAAAGAGAAAATTGAATTGTCAGAACGAGAATCTCTCACAAGAAATGTACCAGGCAATCGGCCTGCAAGTAACTTTGAGGCTTTAGATGGCGAAATTGATCCCCAGTACCATTGACACTAGAAAATGGAAATTAGTTGAAAGCATTAAATTTAAAGCTTACTTCTTTCAATTCATTCAACATTTTAGTAAAACTTTTTATAGAATTCTTTGAAGCATTTTTGTCATCTATTGAATGTAAAGCTACCAATGCCATTAAAAATATGTAAGCTAAAAGGATAAAATTAAGAAAAATATTAAAAACAAAGAAGTAATTCTCCAAATTTAGAGCTAGAAACTAACTGACAATGAGCATTTTTTTTAATTAAAAAATTCATATCTCCGTTTTTTTAATTATTTAAATAGAATATAAATCAATAGAAGAAAAAGTAACACATCTCGGTAATTTCCTGTTACGGACTTTTTTTGCGGACAAAATTTGAATGGTTTCTATTCGCTGTTTATTTATAATGAAAATTTGGGATTAACCAACAACAGAAAAAAATGCCATCAATTTTTTAAGAATCATGGTCTTCTGCACAAAAAAAGTGTCGAAAGTTTAGAAAATGAAATTATATTACAGAAACATCCAGTTTGGGAATTAATAAATGCCGTTTGGTATATTTTCTCATTTAAAAAATAAGTTTAGTTCTCAAAAAGGCCGAGGGATAACAGGAAAGAACCCACATCTCTATTTACTAACATAACAATTAAACCTATGCTTTATATAAAATTTCAGATTGCATTCCTTAGAACAGCTTCCATCTCTTTAATTTTAGAAGCCATCGACAAGTCAAGATATTTATCATCAATTGTAATAACCATTCTACCAATAAGACTGGGCTTCACTCCAAATGAAATATTTAATTCATTTCCAGCACTGGCAAAACCTGTGAGCGCATCTCTCAGTGATCGTTCTTGTTCTTCATTCAAAGGCTAAAGTAAAATTATTATAGACACATACATTAACGATGAAATTAAACCATAAAAAATAATGAATACTAAAAACCCGCTGGAGTTCTATTTTTTAAGGTTTTTGCTAAACCATTGTTCTTTCTATTACTATTTCAAATATGTTTACCTCTGCAGTAATAATCTCCACATGAACTTTTCCTGCGGTAGCTGCCGCAAAATTAGTTGACGAGGAATGAAGTGATCTAATACTGACATGATTCCGAGCTAAAAAAATATTAATTAAAAGCGATTAGTATTCCAAAAACCTGTAATAAATGTAGGACAAGAAGTGATATAACGAAGCTTGCTAGCAATCCTTGCAAAAGTCCACAAAGACATTTATAATACTGAATAAAAATAAAACTAAAAATTTAATATATATAAGAAAAGCTAAAACATAACAAAGAATAACTAAAGAATTATCAAAAAATTAATTACTCAATAAAACATAAAAGTTAACAGCAGGTTAACGCGGACTTTTATTAACTATATGAAACTTATAAAATTCAAATTAATTTTTATTTTTATAATTTCGGCGTTCATTTGGCCGTCAATTAGTCACTCAATGATCCGTTCAAGTTAGTTAAAATTGATTTAAAAATCAGAGAACGAACTTTTTGAGATTCCGGGACGAGTTACCTTTCTTCTCAGGGTTACCCCGGGCCAGATGTTCCGAATAAAACTGAAAAGCCCGGAAAAGGTTGTATTTTTCAGAATTTCCGATTTTAAATGAAAAAACGAAAAGGATGTGTTTTCAAGGACCTAACTGACAATTAACATTTTTATTAAAAAAATTCATATCTCCGTTTTTTTAAATTTATTTAAATAGAATTTAAAATCAATAGAGAAAAAAGTAACACATCTCTATTTATATTATTTACTAAAAATGATAACCTATGCTTTATCTAAAACTTCAGATTGCTTTCTCTAGAACAGTTTCCATCTTCTTAATTTTAGAAGCCATTGACAGGTCAAGATATTTATCATCAATTGTAATAACCATTCCACCAATAAGACTGGGCTTCACCCCAAATGAAATATTTAATTCTTTTCCAGCACTGGCAAAACCTATAAGCGCATTTCTCAGTGATTGTTCTTGCTTTTTATTCAAAGGCTAAAGTAAAATTATTATAGATACCATTTCTTGAAATTAAATAAATTGAAACATAATTGTTTAACAGAAAACGAATAAAAAGGACCCGTTTAAAGTTTTTCTGAACTATTATTCTTCCTATTATTATTTTTTAATATAATTACTTACTTCTGCACTAGTAACCTCCACCTGAACTTCATTTCGATGTGCACGCATTATCATCTCAAACGAACTGATAATTGATGAAAGCTTAATGAGTCGACCACTTTCAGCCAGGAGAACTAAATTTAAAATTTTTAATGTTTATCCTGAAGTTTGAAGGATTCCGGGCTAGTTTATTTTCAAACAAGCTATTCATAGGTAATATGTATATTATTAGATTTTCCCCAAAACAAACCTAAAAAGTTTTGAGTCAATTGTGACACTCCCTGACTCTTAAGAACAGCTTTCAATGCATCTGCTTTCTTTTGTTTATTAAATATCGGATTTTCAACAAATAACTAAAGGAATAGAAAATATAAACAAAAAATAAAGAATAAACTTTGAAATCCTTGTTTGTATCATAAAGATCTTTCATTTGATTTAAATCCTTCTCAATTTTATCAAGACTTTTTTCTTTAACTCCAGAAGAATAAAGAGCTGAAGCATATTTACCTTCAATGCCAGAAACTTGAACAGGCGGTCGAATTACTTTCTCTTGCTGAAAGACACGCGAAGAAACACAAAATGAACGCTTCAATAAAAGATTGAGGGAATTCATTATTTCTAAAATATTTATGTAAATTAAATGATATGTATGCTAAAAATTTAGGGAAAATCAAATTTTCCCAGATCAATAGTTTCTTAAAGTAAAGGACTTAACATTTTCAAATTTATGGGTTCATTAATTCATCATTAATAAATTGCTGAAATAAAGAGTATATTTACAAAATCCTGTAAGGTAATTTAAATTGAGTCGAATATAATTCCTTTTTATGGATATAGTTTTTTTTTATAAATGTAAAAAAAATTAAATAAGACTAATTCGGTGCTAGATTAAAATAATTGTAACGTATATTTTATTTTTCTACTATCTTTAAAATAAAATTCAAATCAAGTAAATAATATTATTTTAAATAACATTATTTTAATTCGATACAAAATATTTAGGACATATACAATATATTATTAGAAAAACATAAGTACATATATAGAAGGGAATATTATATCACACAATTACATAATATATTACACCTAATATTTATTCAATCTATCACTTTGATTTAGTTTTCTTTGACCGTGACCATGCACAAGTCTTCTCGAATCAGCTTAGCTTGCTGGATGTTTCCTCCAAGGTTCTGAGCAGTGAATGGCAGAAGAATTGAAGTAGTAGCTGGTGAAGCTACAATGGCGTTGTTTTCCGAAGGATTGGGAGCTTTAGACTTCACTTCTCTCTTAGCCTTTTCAGTAGCCTCGTCGAACATCATATCACATGCATACAGAGCCTCGAATAGGAAGAGCACAACCAGCACAGAAGAACATATCTATAAAATTAAAAAATTAAATTACATTACCGAGAAAATTACAAACCGCAGTGACAAGGAAGACTTGAGGTTTTTCCGGGCGGAAGTTAGTACACATCCAAATTGAGTCCCAATTCATACTTGTAATGAAAGCTTTTGACAAAACAACGCACCAGATGACAAATGAGAAAAGCAAAACGATCAGCTCACATGCCTATATAATAAATAATAATTAATATATGAATAATACCGAATAATGCCCATCAAAATCGCTGAATAGACAACGACAGATCTGAATTATAATTTGCAGAAAACCGAACAGTGAGAAGAAAAGCAACTGAATAGCGACATGTTTGAATGGATCAAAAACATCATCCGGAGGTTTATTATCTCGGATAGCTTCCATTTTTGTGAACTTAAAATTTTATTAATAAAATTTGATTAAAAAAAGAATACCTTATAGGAATGAGATCCATTGGGAAAACGAAGGCCTGGCTGTATTTGACTAGCAGCTGCATCATCAGATTTGTTTGTCCCTGCAATTGATGTTTCCAAAGAAGTTGAGATACTGTCCGCCAAACGAAGAGGAGGAATTGTAGAGATATTTGTGTTGTCCGTTGAAGTTGTGTTCGTTAGAGTCATATTCATTGAAGTAACATTAGAAGACTCATGAAGAATACTTTCCGTAAGATTATCAGCCTCCTCTGGCATTTGTGACATGTCTAACTGGCTATGACCTTAAAGGAGAAAAGAAAATATTTTAAACAATCAGTCTAACCGGTTTTCCACTCAAAAAGAAGAGATACACGCATCCTTAACTCTCCGGTGGTTGAATTTCCTTCATCGGCGGTAACCTTCATGCTGCGCTCTAGAACTGTGAGAATACGGCCAGAACTTGGTTCCTTGCTGCCTTCGCTCTTTAGTGTAGCATAACCGCTGTTGTGGAAGCGTTCATTCCATTTATCCTTTGGCGATTGGTCGACCTTATAGATAATGAACTGTTCACACGGGTATCCATCAGGTTTCAAGATCATGTTCGTCTAAAAGAATTATTAAAATTTAAATTAAAAAATAATTTACATGATCGTTGTAGTAGAAGCTTCCGCGTAGTTCTGTAGTGCTGACTGTGGAGCAAACCACAACAAGTAATAGCACAAATTCGGTCATATTCATCAGGAAGAAAAGCATGGAATTGTGTTTGTTCGCTGGAGTTTTCACTTTGTTAGGAGCCATTATTGGCGTTTGTTGCTGTTGCATTGTTGTGTAGGTAAAGTTCACTTTTGTTATTGAGGGTTGATAAATGTTAGGAAGTTTATGGATAAATTACCTTTAAATAGTAATTTTTTTGATGAAGCAAAGTTGCTTGAAAAACATTTTTAAATAAGCATGTTTAATCATTTTAGAAACCCTCAAAATATAAATTTAAAAAATAAGAATTAAAATACAGAAATTTCACTCGCAATAAGTTTCCTTTTTGTGCAATCACTCCTTATATAATATAGAAAATTTGCTATGGTTCAATGTAAAAAAATATCTGTAAAATGAAAAGCTAATAAAGAGAATAGAAGCACAATTTTCGCGAATAAATGGCTACATCGCGAATAAGCGGATTAACTCTCTTTTTCTTTTTCATTATTCTGCGATTTTTGTTTATTTCAAACGTTTTCTGTTTTTAATTATTATTTTTTGTCAAGTTTATTCTTTTCTTTAACCTATTCTGTCCCATTTTTCTGTTTTTAAGAAATATAATTTTTTTATCGATTCTGATTTGAGTTCTAATTGTTTTCGCAGATTTCTTATGTTTATTAAAGGTTATTGGACAAACTCGGAGGCTCTTGAATGTTAAAGAAGTTTAGGCTTGCGAGTTAAGGTTTTTTAAAAATCTATGTCGAAACGTGAGCGGATTCTACACAAATCTTTGGCATACCCTTTGGAATAAAGACATTAATATCTAGATATGCTGTTCCTGAAGACTTAGAAGCTTTTCTTCCTTTCGGCGTCATGTATTTTGTTCGTTTTTTACTTTGCTTTGATTCTCAGGTTTAATTATGATTACACTTTGCCTCTTTTGATGGGTTGAGGGGAGAAATTTCGGTATTTTTACTCTATTTTAGTTGACTTTTGCCTTTATTTTTTTGGTTATGGTTCTCTTTATTTTTAAGTATATTAGTTTATTCGCTCCGAATGGCTTCTGCAAATCTGCATAAATTTGTGAAAGAAATACAATTTTGCTTATAAAAATTCTCAGGATATGTGATGTTCAGAACTTAGGCTTTGTTAATACTCGCTATTATATCAAAAATTTTCCTTGCTTAAAAAGATTGAGTGATATGCTTCAATCGCATACTTCAGTTTCTTCCCTATTTACAAGTTTTCGTTTTTTAACTGGCTGTTACAAAGCCAAATTTTGTCCTATTCTACCCGCACCTTATTGTGGATTATCTTCACTCAAGTTTTGCCTTATCGATGATTATTCATCATATTAGCCGCATCGTTCTAATTTGTTATTTCCAACGTAAAACAATTATTTTTTACTCCCTACTATTCAGATCTATATTTTTGATACATTTTTTTATTTATCCATATTACCCGAGTTTGTCCAATAACACCGATGTATTTCCTCTATTTTAATTAATGCGTATATTTTTATTTGAATTAATTTTAAATTTTAGAAGATTTAAATAAAAACTATGGCTTACGCAGAGGTATTCATTATTTTTATTTTCTAAGACTAGTGCCTTAATATTTAGTTTTTTTTTATGAATTCGGAGATGTTAAATTTTTAAATTCCGCTTAACCGTTATTAAACTGAGTCATTAAATTTTAAGAAAGAACGTTTCTCCTTTTAATTTTATAGTTCTGCACCAAAACGACCAAAATTGTAATTTTTTATTTTCAAGCTTTCGTCAATCCTTAAAATCTTTATGATTTTTGGATGGCTTCATTCTTTTTTGTGTTGATCCATTTCGTTCGACCAAAAAAGCATGAAAAAGCAAAACTTAAATTTCCAAATGAATTGTTGGCTGAAATTATTTCCTTTTTTCCTTTAACTTCAAAATTTGTTGATCTGCACGTTTCCCTTGGTTTTGATCTTTTTTTATTTAAAAAATTGGGTCACTATATTGTTTATTTTAAGAAAAGAGTATATCCTGTACGTTTTACATATTAAGGCACTTAAATCTAATTTTTTCTTGAATTTTTATTAAATATTTTTTGTATTTTAGTTCCGCACCTTGTTATCTGATCTCAAACAATGTTTTAACAATTTTCAATTCTCAATTGGTGAGAAGTCTAAGGCTGACTTAGAAACATTGAATCAGAAATTATTTGAATTTTGGCCGAGTATAGTGTTCTTCTTTAAACTTTATTTTTTAATTTAAGAGCTTGAAAATCTTTCTGGGCGAATTGTTAATGATGAATTTAAGAATACTAAATGGTTACAATTTTATTGGACTTTTATTAATATTGCCTTTGGACCTACTAAACAGCAGGTTAGTTTTTTTGGTATTGTTTTAATTTGACGAATATTTTAACTTATTTTCAATTTTAAGAGAGAATATTTTTAAACAATGATTCTATTGATAATCATTATTTAAACTTTTCTAAATTTTAATTATTTCATATTTTCAGCTGCGAATTAGTACTAGTGATATGTTCAACCTTTACCAGAAGGTAATTGATGCTATCTTACTGGTTCCTGAGAACGAAATCAATATGGGTCATCAAGTCTTGTTGCTTACTCACAGAATGTTTCAAGATTCGTTACAAAAGTTGAACAATTAAATTTATTGAGTTTTGTTATAAAATTTGTTTATTTGTTATAGCCTTTTGTTGTTGTCAGGCTTTGTTGTTAAGTATAAAATTTGTTGATTTAATATTTTAAACCTATATAATTTAACCTTATTTGTAGCGGTATTTCTCAATTGTAAAAATTTCTAAAAAGAATTTCTTTTTTAAGAAGGATGGCTAATGATCCATTTAAAGGGGAAGAGGCTCATACTGATGGTTTTCTTTTTAATTTATATTTGATTCTATATTTTTAAGATATTTGTATTCAATCAGCACTTTAAGAAGATGAACATCGGTTGATGGAGTATGCAATTAGGCGAATTATTTCTGAAGAAGAAAAAAAGGCTTAGAAGAAATGAAGGTAGCCCAACAAGAATATCTTGGAATGGTTTATTTTAAATTCTATCTTTTTTTGGTCTTTTGATTTTGTTTCTGAACAAAATTTTCTCTATTAGATATTATTTTTTTTATAGATGAGGCATGTGTTTATCGGCATTCTCTCCAAAGATGTTGAACCTAGCGATTAAGAGTTGTTAGAGAATGTTTTTTAAATTTTGTAAATAAATTCTTTGAACTCAATCCTCATTCTGCTGTATGTATTTAAGAAAATTAATTTTAAATTTTGTATTTTAATAGATGGGTCTATTACTTGGACGTGATAAAAATGCGGAATGTTCTTGTGGATTTTCAAGTTAATTTTTCAATAAAAAATTAATTTAAATGTTTGAAGGTGGTACTCAAAAATCAAATGAGTCGTTAATTCACTCACCGAAGCTTCCTGTGGTGGAACAGAATTTTCTTTGTATTCAATGCTTGAACGTGCACTTGCTCATTTTAGGTATTTTACATATTTTAATCACCCAAAATGTCTGCAATTTTTGTCCGCAAATAATAACATGTTTTTGCACAATCCGCTCTGAGGACTTATTGCCTTTAGATATCTACTTTCGATAATTCTGTAGATTAAAACGAGTAAAGTTTATGCATTATATTACTTGCGGACATTTTGTGCATCATAATTAAGAAGTGAATTTTTTCTTTTTTTTTAAAGGAATGTGCCTGCTCATACAAGCAAGGAATGTATATTTATTGTTTCAAGTTTAAGTACAACTGATGCTGTTAGTTTAAAACTTATTTATGAGGTTTTCTTTAATTTTATAAATTTACTTTATTTTTAAGCAACTTAAAATGCAATCTGTTCGTTGTTCAATAATTTCTTTTTTAGCAGAAGTTTATGCTTTTAAAAAGCTTTGTGTTACTACACAAGGTTTTATTTTTTCTTTATTAATAAACTATTTTAAGGAAAATATGGAGTAGCTTTAGATAAGGAGCATTTTGATCTTTTACTTAACACCTTCAACCACCTCCTCTTTTATCTAAACAAGGACATCAAGATAGTATTGTAAAAATGGGATTTCCTTTAAAGAACGCGAAAACTATCCCTTCTTTTTGTGCTTGCTATAATTTATTTGACCATTTTTTTTGGCGATTTTTTCAGTTGTGCAAAGAAGGCCAAGATGTGCTGCTTTTCATCGGCAACATCTTTCGATTTACTCAAGCGGGTTCAGAAGTATCTGCTTTGCTTGGACTTATCCCTTCTGCTGTTGGTTACCAACCTACATTAGCAATTGATATGGGAAGTATGCAGGAGAGAATTACAACAACAAAAAAGGGCTCTATAACATCTGTGTAGGCTATTTATGTTCCTGTTGATGGCTTGACTGATCCAGCACCAGCAACGACCTTTGCACATTTGGATGCGACAACTGTGCTTTCAGGAGCTATTGACGATGTCCACAAAAAGGCAGAAGAATTGGCAAAACAATAGGAGAATATAGAATCCTTATAAAATCTTGAAAGGTGATAGGATCTCTAGACCATAGATTTAATTTTAAAAAATTTTTATGTTTTGTTATAAATTGTTTTTTAAAATGTTTTTCTTTTTTGCGAGCAAAATCTTAATGAGAAAAAATTTTTACCTTCAAAGATTTCCAATAATTTATTTATTTTTGAGCTTTTGACTTGCTTTCTATTTTTTCTTTGATTATAAGAATGGATGTTCATGATCCTCAGTCAAGAATTCCTTGTCAAATCTGTGGAAGGCAAATTTTACGAAGAAAGGTTATTTTTTATTTATTCTTTCCATTAAATTGTTTATTTCAGTTTGTTGGTCATCTTTCCGCATGTAGAGTTAGTCGTACATTTCCTTGTGGAATTTGTCCAAAGTTTTTTGCTTCACCAAGGGGTGTTGAAGTTCATAAAGGTCAATCACATTCTGCTGACGAACGTGGTACAACTTTTCGTTGCTCGTTTGTTTTTATTTCCTATTTGAAATTTTTCTCTTTTAAAGATTTTGCATTTTTATTTATCTTTAGTCATGCTGAGTGCACTTTTGGAACGAACAGTGAACAATCGCTTCAAAAACATTTGAGTGGGCATGTAACTGGTTTTCGACGTTCGTTATCTCGTTCACGCTCTCGTTCACGTTCTCGTTCGCGTCAACCACCTGGAAATATATTGCATACTGAGAATGAGCCACCGAATCAATTACAACTGCGAGAACATGTTCAACAAGAGAAAGAAATTGAACATGTTCAACGTGACGAGGAGGTAGAACAGCTTCAACACGAGAATGAGGTGGAGTATGCCTATTGAAATGATTTTTTAAAATTAATATTTAAAGTTTGGAACAAGAGCTACTTCTATGGATTCTAATATTGAAATATCCATCGAGAAATCTCGGAACCCAGAAGATCAACTGAATGTTCAGAATACTGCTAATGATGTACGTTAATGAAATTTTCTAATTCGAAAAATTGTTATGTATTTATTGAGTAAATTGGGAGGCATTCAATTATTATTTTTAGGCTCCGACAACTTCTGCAAGTGTTGATGACGGTCAAGTGTCTTACAATCTTCGTCTTGTTGACCCAGTTAAGGCACGAGCAATTATGGCTGCAGAAAATAAAGAATTAGATGACATTATGCGCGTAGGTTTTTTTAATTTTTAACATTTTTACTTTAAGAATTTACTTGTTAACAATAATCAATTGCGAAAATTTTGTATGGATAATGGGATGCTCCTCGGTCACGACGAAATTGGAGAAACGATTAAAGGTTATTATTTTTTTTATTATTTTCATGAAAAATTTTTATTTTATAAATATTCAGTTTTAGTTTGTTAAGTAAATATTTTTTTTTACAGATTATATGCGCAAGTTTTCTGTTTTTGATGTGTAAAATGTCTTATTGATCAGTCAAATGAATTTTTAATTTATTTATAATGTGCAGTTTTCAGCTCTACACATGAATACATTTTTAAGAATCTCAAGAAATTGTTTAGATTATAAAATACCTCTGGGTTTTCTTTAAATTTATTTTCTCGCTTCATTTATTTATTTATTTTATTTCGTGAGTATTCCGGTTTTAATTTGCCTACCAGTTACTTTTTTAAATCTGTTAAATTTTTATTATCCATAAATTATGGTTTACCTAAATATTTATTATATTTGGATTATTTTTGTATAATCATTTCTTCAGTATTTTTTGTAGTTAAATATGAATTTAATACATGCATCTGTTACTGATGATGTTGATCTTCCATTGATTTTTGATAACACTTTGAATGAAACTGAACAAAGTCGGGAACAAGAAAGTTGTCTCATTTTTTAAAATAATTAATAATTGCTTTTCAGAAGGCGTTTATCTTCCTCACAATCCAGATACATTTTCGTTTTCTTATTTTTATCGTCCTCAAAATGATGTAGTTGCCTCATGGATTGTACAATCAGGAATGGAGGGAATCGATCGTTATGAAATTTCTTCTTGTTTGGGTATAAATGCTGATACAAAGCCTGGTAATAGAATTGTTTCTTCTTCAATTCATAACACCGTGAAAAATCGGTCAAAATATTTTGGTGAATTTCAAAAAACGGAAGGGCGTTTTAGAGTCAAAAAGTTTTATTTTTTTTAATTAATTTTTATTTTCGAATTAATTTTAGATATTTTTTTAAATACTCCCAAAATGAAGCAGGAGGTGAATTATATATTAAGTATAGCAAACGTTTTAAAGAACTGACTGGGTAGATTGTCCTTTTCGATTTGGTGATCTGTTAAAATTTCCAGGACATAATCTCAGTATTTTTTTTTTAATTAATTGAAATGATTTTAAAAATTTAATTATATTTTTTGAAAAATTCTCTATCAGTTTTTTAAATTTTTATAAAAAACAAATTAATAAAATTATATTGTCATCTAACAATTTTAATTTTTAGATACTCTTCGAATTACTGACATCAATTTGAAGAGACTAATTCAAATACTTGAACTTCTTAAAGAATTTAAGGTTGTATTAACCAATATTCGGATTCAAACGTACATTACTTCTCTTGAACAAAAAGAAGGATATAATTTTACGGTTTTTCAAGTAAATTTAATTTTTATTTGTCTATTTAGATTGACAGAAGATCTATTAAGAAATTACTTTTAACTCTTCTTCAGAAACGATTTTTAAATATTTTAAAATTGGAAGTACTTGAAAATGGCATTGCTCAAACTGTTTCTTTTAAATTATTTATTTTATTTTAATGTTTTATAGATTGATGTAATTACTGTCCCAGAAATTACTTCAGTTGGTGATGAACGTGTTTCTGAGGTTTTGGAAAAAACAATGAAGGAATTTAAGGAACAAAATAAAAGCTTTCCTTCTGGACATCTTTTAAAGAAAGAACGCCCTGTTGTTTCAAAATCAACACCACAAGCTGAAGAAGACAGTCCACTTAAACAAGAACAAGTATGGTTATATTATTACTATTAGAGATTGAAAACTTTTTTGAGAAGTATATTAATAATTTTTATTTTTTTAAATATTAGTTTTTCCCAGGATTAACATTCAGTTAATATTTTTTAATTATTAAATCCAAACAAAGATTCCATGATCAGACTTAGAAATTCCTATCTCTAATGTAAATTTTAATTTTCAGAGTCAAGATGTTTCTATGGTGGAAGAGAAGGAACCAGAAGAACAAATATCAACTCAACCTACTGATTCTTTATTACATAAAACTTTTTCTACAGTTGAAAGACTTCAATTATACAAGTTAAACTTTTTATTTTAAATTTAAAAAGAAATTTAAAATTTAAGTAAATATGGAAGGAAAGGTGCTAATCCTTATTCAATTCTTTCACAAAGGACAATACATACATTAGTTGAATCTGTTAAATTAAAAAGAATTGGTATATTTATTTTTTTATTTTTTGAAATTAATTAATTTAAAGGTAAACTTGTACACAAAAGAACAAAGAAAACTGTTAAAATTGACATCCCAAAGGAAATTGAAGAAACGGGAAGTACTTCAGTTGATGATAGTAGTTCTCCAACAAAACAAATTAAAACAAATGATAATACTAAAAGGCCTTACTCTCAAAATGCTCGTTTAATGGACAATGTAGACAAAGTTAGTTTTCAACATAAAGCTTATTTGCGTAGTCGATTTTCTCAAAGAGAGCGTGATATGGTTAGAGTTTATTAAAATAATTATTAAATTATTTTAAATTTAATAGTTACTTCTTATTCGTGCTACCAGTTTTTTCTTAAATCCTATTGCAAGATTTTGGCCTCATCCAAAGGTGATGCGTAATCTTATGCATGAATTTGTGCCGGTAATTTATTTACAAAAAATATATTTAATATTTTTATTAAGGTTCACTAAGTCTTTACAAGTTTATTCTTCATGTGGTTGAATAAAATTTTTTTTTATTTAAATTTTATTTTTTAATTAATTTTAAATTTCAAAAATATTTTTCTTTTAAAAAATTTTAGCATAAAAAAATTTTATTTTTTCCTCTTTGTCGCATGATTATTTAGACAAAAAAAAAATATTTTTACCACGCCCTTTTTTAATTACATAAAAATAAATTAAAATATTTATTATTTAAAGGTCTACAATTAAAAGCTCAAAAGAAAATTCAAATTTAAATTATAAAAAAATTTTGGTAAGCAGCTAATTTTAAATTAAAATTACCTAGAAAATTTAAAAATTTTATTAATAAGAAAAAAAATATTTATTGGCAGTAAAAAATAATTAAAAAATAATATTAAAGCATTTAAATAATTAAATTAAATATAAAATAATATTTAATCTTTTATTAATTAATTAATTCATTTTTATTTTCTTTTAAACTTTTCTTCCCCAATAAAATACCTCAAAGCTATAATTGTTGTTAATAAAAATGCCAATATTGTCCATGATTTATAAATTTGTTTATTTACTCCAGAAACACAACCATCTTCTTGACATCCACTTGTACAAACCTTTAAATAAATAATTAAAATAATTAATTTATTTAATTTAATTAATTAAATTTATTTATTTAATTTATTTACCTCAACAACAATAGGTCCAGTTTCTCTACGTCTATTACTTATAAGTGATTGTCCTATATTAATATCTGTTCCCGTACCTCCAAAAAAATGACGTTTTGCCCTTCGAAGGGATTTATAGAGTGTACATCCACTAATCTCTTCTACAGTACCACACCTTCTTTCCGTTACAGTAATCACTTAACAGTAATTTTTAAATATTTATTTAAAGGAAAATACCTCCAGATTGTTTATAATAACTGTAAATACAATGAGTATGTGAAGTATTTAAACATTTTGTTGGGGGAATAAGTCCTCTTTGACAACGGGAAATATGCCTTTCATTTTCCTCAGGTGAATACCAAAGTATTTGCCTATCACATTGAATACATTCCAAAGATAAAGCTTTAAAAATAAAAATATTAAGAAATGTTCTTCAAGTAATTAAAGAAGGTAGAAAATTCTTTAAAAAAATTTTTAAAAGGAAAAAAAAGTCTTCAATCAAATTATAATTATAATTAATTTTTTAAATACTAACCATTTTCTGGGATTTCTGCCAAAAATAAAATAAATAAGAATAAAATATATTTTTGTAAATATTTTTGAATTATTAAATAAATTGGTTGTTTTATGTTGTTCATTTCCTTAAAGGAATTATTATTCATTGGAATTAATAAAAATAAATTCCTTCTTTTCTTTAATTCCTTCTCTTGTCCAATGTTGGGAAAAAGCCTTTGGGGGCTTTATAAAAGTTCTGGCAATTTAAATATACATATTAGAATTAAAAAAGGATTAGCGGTAAGGAAATTGATAATCCACAGAAATTCGCGCCTCTGGCGAAATTGAAGGAAAAGGGGGGTTAAAAAGAAAGACAGTTAATTTATGGAATGGGAAAGAAATTGGAGGAAGATGAGGTGCGGGAATAAAAAAATGTAAAGGAAATTTGGGGGTTATAAAGGGGAAATTGTGTAAGGAGGACAGAAGGAGGGGAACTTGGGGGATGTTACGGCGCAAACAATTTTATGGCGTGTAAAAGTAAATGGACACATTGCCAAAAACTTGCTTCTTTAAAATTTTGGCTTTATAATCTTTATAGAATTACCAAAATTTTTTAAAAATTTTAGAATTTTAGGCCATTTATTTTTAATTTTATGGCCTCCCAAAAATTGACTTTTTGACATTTTTTATTTTAATTTCTTAAATATTAAAAAAAAAAATTCTGAATTTTTAGAAAGGATATTTTAAGAGAATATTTTATATTAAATAACTAATAATTTGCATATTTTTATAATTAGTTTTTTTTATCTGTCTAAAGGGTTTTTGCGCCCAAAAGTGTCAATCCACAAAATAATAAAAAGAAAATGAAGAAAAAAAAAGAAATTGGAGCACCAAAAATAGGCTTAGAGTAACTAAAAATGGTAAAAAAAAAAAAAGAGGTAGATGAATACAAACAAAATGAGAAAATTAAAAAAGAAATTACATATCTTAAAGGTGCAAATAATAAAAAAAATAAAAAATAAATAAAGAGCAATTCAATTTACTACTAAATAGAAAAGAAAGTTGTTCTTTTGTAAAAATTAAAAATAAATTAATTAAAAAGTTTTTTTTTTAAAAATTATTAAAAGAATTTTAAAAAGAATTAATTTTAATAATTATTAAATAAATTAATTAATATATTTAATTAAAAGAATAATTATTAAATTATAAAGTAAAATAAAAATTTAAAAAATAAAAAATCAGAATTTTACATAAAAATTAGATAAAATAATTTTTACAATATTTTTAATTTAAAATAAAATTACTTAAAAAAAATTTATTCAAAAATGACATTTTGTCCAATATAAATATTTTATAATTTAATTATTTTTTAATTTTTAAGGTAAATAAAAATTAAATAATTATTTCTTTATTTTATTTATGGTCAGAAGAACAATTTCTTAAAAGTTTAATTCCTTGTAATTAAAAATATTGCTACTTTACCATTATGCCAATAATGTCCGCAACTTTTTATCCGCAAGATTATAATATTTATTTTCTCAAAAGCTTTGCGGATAAAAATTTGCGGACATTGTCAGTTATAAGGGAAAGTATCAAAATATTATATTCAAATGGTTGCAATTATTTTACAAAAGTTATTATTATTAAATAATAAATCAACAAAAAATAAATATAAATTAATTAATTATTTAAATTAATAAATAAATTAATAAATAAATATAATTAAAAATGGGAGAAAGTAAAATTCTTAAAAATTTAATTAAAATATATTGTAAAGTGAGAAGTATTATTTATTTTTAATTATTTTATTTATTTAAATATTATATAAAAGTTTGCCAATTTTATAAAAAAATAAAATTTTTTCCTTTTTAAATATTGTTTTTAAAAATTTGTTGCGCATAAATTGCCAAAGAGGAAAGTAGAAGAAGAAGAAAAAAATGGGTAAAGAGGGAGGGGATATATCCAAATAAATAAAGAATAATAAAGAGAGAGAGAAGTAAAGGAGGGAAAATGGTTTTGTTATTAAAAAGAAGAAAATTTATTCCCTTTATAAAATTTTTTTTTCTGCCAACCGATTTTATTCTTTTTTTACTTAAATAAAAATAGAAAAGAATATATATATAGAATATATAGAATATATTCAACAATTGTTTTGAGAAAAGAAAAGATTTGCGCAGGCAGAAATGGATTTTTGGGTATATTTTGAGAATTTATTTTTAAAATAAAGTTTAAGAATTAAAAGGTATTTAAAATAAAAAATAATTAATTTAAAAAATAAATTATTTTTCAAAATACTTAAAATAAAAAATAAATTTAAATAAACTAACAACTTTACTGTAAAATAAAATTAGCTAAAAAAAAATTTTTTTTTAATAATTTTTCTATTTTTGAGGATTTTGATTTAATTAATTAACTAAATTTATTAAAATAATAATATTTAAAATTAAAATTTTTAGCAATTCTCTAAAAAAAAAAATATATATATATAAGTTACAGAAGTATTGTTGTATATATATATATATATATATATATATATATATATAAGGGAAAGGTTAACAATAATTATTTAAATATTCAAAAAATCCAAAAAATATTATAAGGGGAAGGTAGTTGACTTTTATATATTTTTTCTGAATTAAATAGTTTTGTATAGCTGGGAAATGCACAAAAAAGCAAAAAAAAAAAATAATCTAAATTTCCTTAAACTAAACAATAAAAAAAAAAACAAATTTAGGCAAAATATATTTATTTATTTAAAAAATAAAAAATCCAAAAATAGGTAAATTCTCTGAATAATTAAAAAATAATAAAATAAATGGCAACAATTTATAAATATTTTTTTTTTCTTTGCTTAATAAGAATAAATTTTTTAGGTTAAAAAAAGAATTAAAATAAAAGAATAAATTTATTTTAATTTATTTAAAAATAAAAAAAGAAATATAAAATTTCCGGAATTACATCTCTTCCGGAAAAGTCACAAAATAGTAGAAGAATAAAAGAGAGTAGGAAAAGAAAAAAAGAATATTTATTTATTTAAATAAATACCTTTTTATTTAAATACCCTTTTTATATTTTCTTTAAAATATTAAATCGGGCGTATCGCTTAAGAAGCAAATGATCCTTGAAGGTGTTTAGGGCTTTAAAAAGAATAAAAAAAAAAGAAGTTTTGAGTGAAATAAATGAAATAAAATAAACAAAAATAAATTTTAAAATTATTAATTAAAATATTTATTTAATAAAATATTAATTAAAATTTAATTTTACAATAATTAAACTTGAAACTTAAAACATTTAAAAAAAATTAAAACTTTAATTCTATTACAACAATTAAATATATTATTTTCTTTATATTTTGGTTAATTAATAATTATTATTGTTATAATTATTTTAATAGAAATATAATTATAATTAAAGTAAAAATATTTAATTATTTTAATTAATTAATAATTAATTAATTTATTTATTTATTATTTTAATTTTTGTCCAAAAATTTTAAAAAATATTTAAAATTAAAAGTTGTACCAAAAATAGAATTATTTAGAAGGAATGTCCTTTTTAGGATAAAATTCCCACGTTTAGTTAGTAAAAATAAATA
The DNA here is from genome assembly GCA_036172905.1 of Meloidogyne graminicola. Classification (NCBI taxonomy): domain Eukaryota; kingdom Metazoa; phylum Nematoda; class Chromadorea; order Rhabditida; family Meloidogynidae; genus Meloidogyne; species Meloidogyne graminicola. The sequence goes on along the minus strand of JARPZY010000016.1, from coordinate 553,263 downwards.
AATTAATGGAATAAAGAAGTAAAAAAGAAAAGTTTTGAAGAATATATACATATTTATTTATTTTTAAATAATTATTTCTTATTCTTCTCTCTATATATTCATTTTAGGTTATTGAAATTCTTATGGCCTTTTAAAGTGTTTTCTCTAAAGGATAAGAACTTTAAAAAAATTTTTTAAATAAAAAAAAAATTTTTACAAAAATTAATATATATAAATAAAGGTAATAATAATAATAATAATATTTATTTAACAAATCTTTTTTTTTGGTAATTAAAAATATATTTATTTATTTAAAAAAAAATGTAAATATTGTTTAGAAAAGTGTTTTAAATATTTTTGGAAATATAAAGTATTTAATTAATTAAATTTACTAATTTAATAATTTATTTTTAAAAAAATAACCTTGGAATAGGGGGGTACAGGAGGGAAAGAAGAATTGATTGAGGGAAAGAGGGAAATGTTTTTTGTTTTTGTTTATTTGTTTTGTTTGTTTTGTAAGATTAAAAAAGGAAAGGAAAAAAGAGTTTTGTGAAAAAAAAGAAGAAGAATAAAAATGTTTTTATTCGGACGAACGAATTTGATGGCCAATTAGCCCATTAATGTATAAATAAATATTTATTTATTTATTAAAATATTAAATTAAGGTAAAATAAAAGAAAAAATAATTTTGAGGGGAGAATGGAATTTAGAAAAAAGTAGGGGGGAGAGAATTTAGAAAACAGTAGAGGAAATAAAGCTTTGCTTATTTTGGGGGGATAAAGGGAAGGAGGGAGAAAATATTTAAAGAACAATGAAAAAAGGGAGAAGAAAAGGTTATAATATGTATGTATATATATTAAAGTTTATTGTAAAAAATATTTTTAAAAATAAATTCGCTGTAGGAAATAAATTATTATTATTAAATTTAAAAAATATAAAGGAAATATTTGGTTATATAATGATTTAAAAGGGGAAAATAAAGAAAATATTAAAAAGGGATTTACAACAAAAAATAAATAATAATTAATTTTTAGCTATATATTTTTAAAAAAAAAATATATATATATATATATAAATAGAATAATAATTTTATTAAAATAAAAATATTTTTTGTAATTAAATAAATAAAAGTTTTATATTTTTTAAAAATAAATATTTTAAATAATTTAAAAATAAATAAATAAAAAATAATTGTGTCAATGAACAGGTGATGAAATATTATATATTTACTATATTAAATTGTACATGAACAAGTAAAATTTTAATGTTTAAAAAAAAAAAATAAGAAGAAGAAGAAAAAAACGAATTGGGTTTATATATGTAAAGAAAACCGGAAAGAAATAAGGAAAAGGTAAAAAATGTTGGGAAAGGGGGGAACAGCTGCCCTTTTTTTTTCATTCTAGATATACAATGTATATCCTAGAAGGGAACGGCATATAAATACAACATTTACTTACTTGTTTATTTATATATTTACTTTCCCTTTTCCCATTTTTTCTATTAAATTGAATAGCTCAATCTGCCGTAAAATTGGACAGTGCATGAACCCTTTTCTTTAAAATAAATAAATATATTTATTTATTTCAATGTATGTAGTTATGAATTTAATAGAAGAAAGGAGGGAGGAACACAGCAATTATTACATAATTATTTGGATTGAATATTAACCTAAAATTTGGGTTTTTATTGATTTAAAAATAACTTTTAAATATTATTTAAATGGATATATTATTTTAAATTATTTCCCTTTATTTTTAATTAATTAAAAAAAAAATTAAATTATTTAAAAAGAATAAAATATTAATTTAAATAATTTTAGTTAAAATCCCTTTTATTTAACATTATTTCCAAATATTTAAAATAAATAAAAAATAATTCTTTAATTAATTTTAAAACCCAATTGATCAACAATTTATTTAAACAATTAAAAAACTTAGAATAACACAACAAAATATAAAATGTTTAGAATATTTAAATTAATTAATTTATTTAATTTTATTTATTTTTAAATTATTTTATTTTTAATTTTTGAGTGTTTTCTAAAAATAAATAATTTTTAATTAATTCAAGAGAGATTTATTTTTATTTTCTCTTTATTTTTAATAAAAATAATATTGTGACCAAATGCGTGACCAATTGAAAATTAAAATAAAATAAAGAAAGGCTTTAACTAAGTACAAAATAATGCCAAAATAAAATAGAAGAAATTGCAAAATTAGAAAAATATTTTTAAATAAATAAATATAAATAATTATTATAAAATTAAATAAAGAATAAAAGAAATTAAAAAATTATTTTTAAAGAAAAAGCTTTAATTAATATTTTAAATTTATTTATTTAAATTAATTATTTTTATAATTAAACAAAAAAATAAAAGAAAATAAAAAATATTTTATTAATAATTAAAAGAACAGGTAAAGGGATATACATACATACATTTATTTATTTAATATAAAAAAGTGGGGAGAGGTCATGGTCATAATTCAAATAATAAATAAAATAATTAATTATTATTATTATTATTATATTCTTTTTTGGTATATTAACAAAAACAAAACCGGAAAACATACAAAAAACGGATATATAAAAAAGAAAAATTATTACAAGGACAAAAAAGAGAATATACCGCTAAATAAAAGGGGGGAATAATAGAGAGGTTATTTAATTATTTTAAATAAATAAATAAAAATATTTTTTATTTAAAAAAAGGATATTTTTTATTTAAATTAATAGAATAATTCTTTATTTAAAAAATTATTGTAAGGAAAAACAATGAAATAATTATTTTTTAATTTTTTTTAAATAAATAAAAGGATTTTAAAAAATAAAAATATATTTATAAAAGGGAATTTTTGTTTAAAAATGTGGAAAAAAATAAATAAAAAAAAATCCAAGGTTAGAAATGAGGGAAATAAACAAATAAATAACAGAAAATAAATATAAATATAATTGGATGGATTTATATTATTTTTGTAATAAAAATTAAAAGGTAATTAATTAATTAATTAATTAGAATAATTAATTCATTTATTTAAAATTAATTTTAAAAATATTTAATATCCATTAGATTTTCTCCTTAATTTAAAATTAAATTATATATTTCTATTACAAACTAATTCCCACAAAAAAAAAAACTACAAATTTCTTACCTTCAAAAATACTCCAACTAATTTTTATTTATAAAATTTTCCTTCTATTGATTTATCTGTCAACGGCAAACAACAAAAAACTATTTAAAAAAAAATTTATTTATTGGCTGTCTCTCACCAATTAAGCCAAAAATGGCTAAAAGAATACATACAAACATTAGATATATATATTTATTTATTTATTTATTTTTTATATTAAAAAAAGGGGGAAAAAGCCTTATATATATATATATATACAGATGTACTACATACAAACACCCATTTTAATACTAATTGGAATTTCCTCTTCTCTTATCCTTCAAATGTTTTGTTTCCCTCTTCTTTTAAGTTTTTCTTGAAAAAAAAAGATGGGCAATAAAAAAAAAAGAAAAGAAAGGGATTGTTTTATGTTTACAACTTGTTTTTATGTTTTTAATTAAAAAAACATTTTTTTTACAAAACAAGTTTTAAAAATCAGAAGATGTTGTTTGTTTAGATTTAATTCTGAAATTTATTAAAACATTTTTATTAATAAATTAAAAATAAATATTAATTTTATAAATAAAAATTAAATTATTTAATTATATTTTAAAAATATTTTTAATTAATATTTTTATTTATTTAAATATTTTTTTTTATAAATAAAAAGTAAATAAATAATTTATTTATTTTTAAAAAATTAAATACAATTTTATTGAAATTATTTAAAAATAAAAATAAATTTTCTTTTAAAGAATATAAATAAAAAAATTTTTCTAAAAAGGTAGGTTAATTGCATTGCAGTTTTTGCCATAAAAAGTGTTTTAAATTTATATAAATAAAGTAAAAAAGGGAGAGAGATACCGGAATGCGCATAGAAAATAAATAAATATATTTATTTATTTAAATATATATTTTTAATAAAAATAAAAATAAATTTATATTTTAATTAAAAATATTTTTTAAATAATTAAATTAAATTAATTATTTTATTAAATATTAAAATATATTTAAATTTATTTTCTTTAATTAATTCAAATTAATTAAATTATTTATTAATCAATAAATAATTTAAGTCATTTAATTATGTAAAAAAAATCAAAGAATTTATTTACTAATATTAATATTTATTTATATTAAATAAAACTATTAAAATAATAAATAAATTATTTTCTATTATTTAATTTAATTTTTTTTTTTTTAATTAATTATATTAAAAAATAATAATTTAATTATTAATGAAATAGATTTTCTTTTTTTTTAATATATAATAATTTAAAAAAAATGGCCGAGAATATAATAAATATATTTTTGGATAATTAAACTAATGGACTATATATTATTTTTTGGATTTAAATAAAAATAATAATAAAATAAAAATAAAATAATGATTAATGGAAAATGAGAAAAATAAAAAAAAAAAATATATTAATTTTTATTTAATTTGATTTTTTAAAATAAAAATAAATATATGTATATAACGGATAATTTAATTTTTGAGAAATTATATAAAATAAATAAAACTTTTTTTTTTTTTAATGAAAATAATTGGTTAAATAAATGTATTATTTCTGGAAAATATATAATTAAATTTTAATAAATAAAATCATTTTTTTAAAGAATTAAAAAAAATCTTCCCTAATTTTTTTTTTGATCAAACACCTATTTTAGAATTTAAATAAAATTAATTAATTAATTAAAAATAAATCTTAAAAATAATAAATTATTTAAACAAAAAGGACTAATAAATAATAAAAATATTGGGTCATTTTTCTTTGTTAAAAAAAACATTTTTGTTTAGTTTAAACCCTCCAGGGATATTTTTTAGCCTTTCATTTTTCTTTCTTTCTTTTTTTTTAGTAGATTAGTAAATATAAAAGGAGTAGAATTTAAAAAGGAAAAGTATTATTATTTACATATGTACATTATAAAAATAATTTTTAGTAAAAATGAAAGGATTAAGAAAAGAATTATTTTTTAAAGAAGTAAAGTAATCAAAGAAAAATAGAAAATAAATAAAGTTTAGAATAAGTAAAGTTTAAATTAGTTAAAAACAATGTTTTATTTGAATTAAAACAATGTTTGAATCAAAACAATGTTTGAATCAAAACAATGTTTGCATTAAAACAATGTTTTATTTGAATCAAAACAATGTTTTACTATTTGAATTAATTGAAAAACTAAAACTTATTCTCTTATTTATTTATTGAATAATTTAGTAATTTTTAAATAATTATAATAAAAATAATTAAATTAATTATTTATTTAATTTAAAAAAAAATTTAATTTAAATCTTGTGGGTATTTAATATTTAATTGTTTTCTAATTTCATCTAAAATTTCTGCTAATAATAAAGAATCATTTAAAGTCATTAATTCACTTTCTTTTAATTGTTTTCTAATACATTCACTAACATGATCAATTTCATAAAATAATCCAGCAGTTTTAGGATGAAAATAATTAAATGGATTAAATTTAGGTAAATAATTATTTAATATTTCTGTTTTTGGTTTAATAGCAAGTATGTGAGGAACAGTTTTAGGATCTGGGTAATTACGAATTATTGCCTCTTCTGGACACCAAAATAATTCTGGAAGCTGAAAAAAAAATTAATTTAATAAATATTAAATTTAATTAATAATTAATTAATTTATGTTAATTAATTTAATTTAAAGTAATTTACTCTAATAGATCCATTAGCACAATAAATATTTAAACTTCCATCTGTTCTATGCTGACCAGAATAGAATATTTTTGCCAATTTATTATTTGAATATTTAATTAAAATATCAGCCCAATAATCTAAACCATTTTCTTTTAATTTTCCATTAACAATAATTTCTAAAGGTTTTTCTCCATTAAAAACTAATTGTGCAAGCATTAGACCATAACAACCAGAACCTAATAAATAACCTTCTCCTCCATATTTTATTTCTTTTATAGAATCTACACGCTTTAAAATAATTAAATTAATTTATATAAAAAATTAATATTAAAAAATAATAATTACTTTAATAGGACATCCAAAATCACTAATAAAAAGTTGTACATTTCCTAATGTTTTTAAGTGTTTAGATATAATATCTTGCCATAAAGGAAAACAACGAGACCAATAACCCTTTTAAAAAATTAATTTATTTAAATTAAAACTTTTAAATTAACTTCCATAAGAAAAAGTCCTTTTTCTTTAGCTTTTTCAATCATTTCAACAACTTCTGATTTATTTACAGCTAAAGGTTTTTCACATAAAACATTTTTATTAGCTTCTAAAGCATCCAAAACAGTTTGTTTGTGTTGATGATTTAAGTTGGAAACATAAACAACATCTATATAAACATTAAAATATAAAACATTTATATTATTTACTAAAACAAACTTCTGATTAATGTTTATTTAAACTTTTATTTAAAGAAATAACAGAATGTTTTTATTTTTTTAATTTATTAGTTAACTTCTATCCTTAATAAATTCTTTTGCTACCCCCAATAATTAATTTTTCTGATTTTAATACTTTTTAATTATATTAAATATATTTATTAATTAATTAATTAATTAAATTTTAAATTAAACCTATAAATTCATTATTAAATAATTCTTTATAATTTCCATAACAATAAACTTCATTTTTATTTAATAAATTATTTTCACAAAATTTTTCTGCCCTTTCTAAAGAATCAGAACTTGCAACTCCTTTAATCTTAAATTATTATTTTTATTTTAATTAATTTTTATTCAATATACTTTATTTGGTGTTTGGCAAAGTTTAATAGCTTGAACAAAGTCACTTCCTATTCTTCCTGTACCTAAAAAATAATTTTTTATTTTTTAAATTTCTTTTAATTTAAAAAAAAATTAATTATTTATTTAAATTAAATTAAATATTTAATTTAAATTTACCTGCAATTCCCCAACGAATTTCTTTTAAAAAATTTTGTTGTTCAGTCATTTTTTAATTAATTAATTAATTAAAAAGAATATTATTTAATAATTAATTTATTTATTTTTAATAGATAAACTTGTTTCCTTTCTTTATAATTTTTTAATCTTTGACCTTTTTTTTTATCAGAAAATATTTTTAATTGAATAAACGTTATTTTTATATTTAAATGATTTATTACGGGTTTAATAAAAAAGAAAAGGAAAATAATTTAATTAAATTATTTATTTATATTTTAATATAATTGAAGAGGTTTTCTATGTAATAATAGAAATTGTTATGTCTTATAAAATTAAATACAAATAAGTTTAAGAATAATAACAAAATAATATAGGGTAATACATATTAGAATAAATAAAGAATATTTTTGTTGGGTTAAGGGGGTTGTTGTATTTATTATATAAATTATTGTATGGGAGGAGTAAAATAATTAAATATATGAAAAATAAAGATAAATAAATATTTGAAATAAGGCAAATAAATGAATAAAAGCAAGGTTTGATAAAGGGAAAGTAGGGAAGAGTGGAAGGTTAATAAATTAATAAAACTTATCAAAATATGAAAGAAAAAAAATTTAGAGGGAAAGAAAAGATAAATTTAAAATTTAAGAATATAACACAAAAATATTTTTTAATTTTCAATTTTTATTTCAATTCTTTTAAGATAATAAAAATTTCGGGGAGAAACAGAAAAACTCTAGAAAAAATTTTTTAAAGACAATCAGACCCTATTTAATATTAATAAAATTTTATTACGTTTATTATAAATCGAATCTAAAGTATTAACTGTTTCCCAAAACAATTAATAATAGCTAGATAATATTTTTTACCAAAATTTTTCTTTCTTTAATTTTTTTAAAATTATTAACATTCTAATTAAAAAAATAAAAACAATTTTTATAAATATTATTTATTAATTAATTATATTGGAATTATTGTAGAAGTTTTTTTAAATAAATTAAAAATAAAATTACGATATGGTTTATTAGTTAAAATACAAATAATTGGATTAAATAAAGGTGTAAAATGAAGTAAAGAATAACTAAATAATCTAATAATATTTAATAATTCAGTATTTGTTGTAGAATAAAATATTAATATAACAGAAAATGTTTGATTTAAAAAAGGTATAATTGCCTTAAAAATTAATTAATTAATTTATTTATTTAATTACTAAAATTATTAAAGTTTTTGTAAGAGATTTAACCATTATTTTTAAATTTGTATTAAATTCAGTATATTTATTAATATATTTAATTATTTTAATAGCACAAATTGTTATAATAAAATATGAAATTGTATCAAAAAAAGCAAATGGAGAAAATGATAAAATAACCTAAATATTTAATTAATTAATTAATTAAAAATTATTTTTAAATTTACATTATTCATTTTACATTTAATATATTGTGAGGTTAGTTCATTAAAAAATTGTTTAACACCGCCATCACAAGAAGGAAGAATAACAAAAAGAAAATCAAAAAGGTAAATTAAATCTATTATTAAAGCAACAGAAAACATGTATAAATAATGATGAAAGTAAATATTTATATTTCTGTTAAAAGAGATTTTTATGTATTGTTAATGTTTTTTCTGATTTTTAATGTTTTTCTGATTTTTAATGTTTTTCTGATTTTTAATGTTTTTCTGATTTTCAATGTTTCAAAATATTTTTTTTTTGTTTTAAATTATTCCATTTTTTCAAAACATTATTATGTTTAATTACCTGTTTAAAATTAAATATCTATAAACAAATTGGACACATAATCCAAGTAAATTTAAATTGCTTATAAAATGCCAAATAATCAAAAATATATAAAAAATTGGTGAATCAAAATTTTCTTTAAAAATAAATATTAATATACCATTTGTAAAAATAAATGTTGTATTTCCGTCAATATCAATTAAATAATACTAAAATACATATAAGTTGATTATTTGTATTTTAATTCTAATTCTAATGTTTTAAATAAATTCTGATTTCAATAATGTTTTAAACAAATTCTGATTTTTTAAAGTTTTGAATAAAATAATTACTTACATGTTGAGCAATCATTAGAACTGTTAATAATAAAAGATCTAAAATACAATTTTGTAATAAAATTTGACTATGTGTTTTCATTTCCTTTGGTGTTTTATAAATAATTAAAATAATTACTAACATATTTAAAGGAAAACCAATTAATAAACAAATCCAGTACTCCAATTTAAACAAAATTTCTAACAAAAACATTTTTTAATTTTTAAATAGTTATTATATTATATATAAAGTAAATAATAATTAAAACATTTATGATTAAAGAATTCTTAATTTATTAGTTTAATAATAAAAAAAAATTTAATATTTTAATGAAACATTTTCTTAACATTTTTTATAAATTATTTAAATAATTTTTAATATTAATAAATAGATATTGTTGCTATGTACATTCTTTTATTTAAAAATATTTACATAATTATTTTACTTAATAAGAAAACAACATGTCCATTTTATGTAAATAATTTTTATTACTTAACCACAATTATATTTATCCAAATAAATTAATTTAGGTAATTTACTAACCATAGGAAATAAATTTACTTTTATTTTCTATTGAAAAACATTATTTATTAAATAATTTTTATTAAATAATAAATAATACAATTAATTATTTACTTTATAATTTATTTATTTTTTTATTAAATTCCTTTCCTTATTATTTTAATTTTTATTTTTTTATAAAAAATTAATTAAATTTAATTATTTAATTTATTTTATGCTCTCATAAGTGGTATAGGTTCTCTAATAATTTCATCATCATCATCATCTTCTTCTTCTTTTAAAATTTTTCTTTTCTTTTTACCTTCTTCATTAATTCCATAATACATTAATTTATTAATTTCTTTTAATTTATTTCCATATTTATATAATCTTAATTCTTTTGTAATTTTACATAATATAGCAATTATTCCATCTCTTGCATTTAATTTACAATTAGCTCTTTCAATAAATATTAAATCACCAATTTTTTCTAAATAAGCTTTTGAATATAAACCAATAGAAGATGTAGATCTATCAAAAATTAATAAATTCCCATAATTATCAATACATAAAGATCCAGGTCTTTCACATATTCCAAGTATTCGAGTATTTACAACTGTTGAATTATATATTGAAATTAATTGAACATAATTACGATTAGTTTCAACAAGTAATAATTCTGTTATTGGACCTTTAAATAAATTAAAATTAAATTTTAATTAATTCTTTACCAATACTAGCAAAATAATTAACATCAGAAAATTGACTATTTTTTCTAGTTCCTTTACATTCTATCCATTTCCCATTTAAATAATTTAATTCAAAAAGAAATCCTTGATTAGGTGTATTTGCTACCAAATAAATAAATTTATTAAAAGGATTTAAACAAATTTTAAAATTCCAAATAATTCTTTCCCTTAACCATTTTGGTGTTTCTATTTTATTTAACATTGAAAATGTTGAAATTGAGAATTGACAAATAAAATGTTTAAATTCTGGTTTTTGTTGTTGATTTTCTTTTAATATTCCTCCTTTAATTTTTGTATTTTCTTCTTCTTTTTTATTTTCATTAATATTATATTCTAATAATACCTAAAAATTAAATATTATTTTTTTTTAATAAAAATAATAATTTAATTTAATTTAAAAAATTAATTTTATTATCTAAATAAATATTAATTTAATTTTATAAGAGGATTGCTAGCAAATCCTCAGCCCAAAAATTAACGAATCAAAGTATTCCTCTGTTCTGACTAATCTTTTATTTAAATAATAATTAATTTGAATTATTATATATTATGCAAATTAAATAATTTATTTACCTAACTTGTATTATTTTAATTTAATTGGTTTAGTAAGAAAAAAAAAGTTTCAATTAAATAAACAACAATCATTTCATGTTTTTTTAAACAAATTTTATGTTAAAGAAAATGTTTTTCTTACAAAAATTGTTTGTTCTTCTCCTTCATGTTTTCCTTCATTTCCCAAACAAACACATTCTGGATTTCTCCAAACATTCTGTTTTGGTTTTATTTGTTTTACAACTTGTTTAGTTTCCATTGAAATTAATAAAAACCCTTCATCAGAATCAACAATTAATAAAAGTTTATTTGGTAAAAGAAGGCAATCCATTGGAAAAGAAAGTAATGAAGAATTAACAGAAACACATTCAACATCAAAAATTGGACTTAAATATAATTATTTATTTTAATTTAATTTAATTATTATTTACTAACCCTCCTCCTATTTGAATTATTTTTTCAGATATTTTTTCTCCATTTTCATTATTTCCAGATAATTTATGAATTCCTTTAGTTAATGCATCTTTTAATTCATCTTTTGGAATTTTATTAAAATTATTATTATATTTATTTTCTTCTCGAACATTTTGTTTCTTTAAATAATTTAATTAATTAATTAATTAATTTTAAATAAAAATTCTTTTACTTTTTCATTTTCTTGTGCTTGTAATCCACATATTTTATCAACTAATTCTAATGCTTCTTTTGATCTTCTTCTCAATTTTTGTTCATATTCATCTAATTCATCTTTTTCTTTATTTTCTTCTTTAAATCTAACAACTCCTTTATTAGGTGGTAATTTAATTGTTTCTGTTAAGATTTTCTCTTCTTTATTTTCTATAGGAATTAAATAGTCAACACTTCCTGGTTTATTTAACTCTTCTTTTAATGAAGAAGAAATTGTAGGGATTATTTCAGTACTATTGGGGGGTACTTCAATAAATTTTATTTCATCAGTTTTCTCTTCTCCAGAATTTATATTTGCTTCTTTATGTTCTATTTCTAATACAGTAGATTCTCTAAAGAAGAATTTTTAATTAAGACAAAATGTCAATGTACAAATAAAAATTATTAATTTACCCTTTTTGACATTTTTCTTCAATCTCTAATTTTTCCCCTTCTAATAAATTTAAATTAAAATTATCTTCCTTTGTTGGATAAAAAATTGGTTGTATTTTAATTTCATTAATATTTGCTTCTATTTTATTTTCTTCATTAATTTCTTTTAAATTTTCTTCTTTTAACCCAAAACCAATTTCTTTTAATAATCTTTCAGCTTCTTTTTCTGCTGCTTTTTGTTTTTCATTTTTTTCATTGTTTATTAAATAATTATTTTCTTTTCCATTTTCTATTGGAAAAATAATTAATTTAACAGGTTGATCTTTTGGATCTTCTTTATTTTCTTCAAATATTTTAATTGGAATATTTTCTAAAATTCTCTCTTCTTTATTTTCCTCCTCTTCCTCCACTTCTTTATCCCCAACATTAGCAACTTTGTTTGCTGCAAAAGTTAATAATTCTTTTGTTGTTGGAATTGTTATTTCTTCTGATTGTTCGTCACTTTCAATTGCACTTATACTACTTAATTCATCCGGAAGTTTTTCTGATATTTCAGAATTTGTTGGAATTAGTGTTGTGTTTATTTGAACATTGTTTGTTATGTTATTTTGTTCTATTTCCTTAATGATGGAAGGATTAAATTAATTATAAAATTGAATTAATTTTTAATTAATAATTTTAAAAATAAATCAAGTACCCCAATTTAAGAATAAAATATATTCTCTAATAAACTTACTATTTTTTCATTATTTTTTTCTTCTTTTATTTCTTCAACATCTTCATCATCTGTTACTTCAATCCATTCAACATCTTCTTCTTCAAATGTATTATTATTAATCATTTAATTAATTTAAATATTAATTAAATAAATAATTTTTTATTGATTTTATTTTTTAGACTTTTTTAATAATGAAAAAACAAATTAAATGAATTTTATTGAGAAAAAAATTAAGGAAAAGCAGCTGTTAGTTGTTGTTGTTTTTTTCATTTAAAAAACACTTTAAATCTATTGGAAATTTGTTTTGTTTTATTTAATCAAAAATGTTTTCTTTCAAGTTTTAATAAATTTATTTATTTATTTAAAAAAAGTTTAATTTTTAAATATTAATTAAAAATAAAATAAATTAAAATAAATATTTATTAAAAATTAATTAAAATATTTTATATATTCTAAAATAATTTAATTATATTTTTTAAATATTTTTATGGATCAATTATAAATATTAAAAAATATATTTCATAAAAAATTTTAAAAATTAATAATAAAATTATTTATATTAATATAAAATTAAATAATACATAAAAGGTTCTTATTTAAAAAAATTAAATTAAATAATTTATAAAATTATTTATAAACATCAAAAATTATTTTAAATTTCTCTCAAAAAATAAAGGATCAAAATCCGTTATTTGAACGTTAATATAAAAATATATTTAAATATATATATAATGTGATCATTCAACCATTAAAATGAATAAAAAAAAGGGGGAGTTTTTAAAACAGAATTATTATTAAATTATTTGAATATTTTATTTGAATTAATTTATTAAATATTAATTTCTTTTAATTATTTTTTAAATAAATAATTTTATTTTTTATTTAAAAAATTTTATTTAAATTTAATAAAAATAAATTGACCCTAAAGATCACCTTCATGTTTAGCAATTATTTTTTATTTTCGAGATTCTATTAATATTTTATTTTTAATTAATCCTCAATAATGACCAAATTTAATTAAATTTAAACCCAGAAAAAAGTAAAAATTCTTTTTCTAAAAAATATTTGAAATTTACAAAAAATTAAATAAAAAATAAATAAATAATTTAAAATATTGTTTTTATTTATTTAATTAATTAATTAATTTTTTAAACCTCATAAACTTGTTTTTTTTATTAAATTTTAATTTTCCCGTATTTTTAAACTAAAAAAAAAATTTCGTATTTTCTTTTTGTCAGCAAAAATTTATTTATTTATGCGCAGGGTATTTTACATTTTCCTTTTTTCTCATATAAAACTTGTTTTATTTAATTTTTCAAATTATTTAACTGTTTTCCCTTTATTGTTTATTTTTATTATTCCTTAAAATTTTAAATTAATTTAAATTTTATTTTTTAATTTTTACTTAATTAATTAATATTTTTTTTAATTAAAATTAATTTAAAAAATAAAATATTTCCCTTTAACCTTTACTTTATTTTTTTTTAAATTTTTTATCCATTTTATGATCTCTAATAACGTCATTTCTTTTATAGAATTTTCTTTTTTTAATATAAATTATTTATTTATTTATTACCTTAACCATTTAATTTATTTTTTCAAAAATTATTTTTTAAATTTTAATTTTTAATTTTGAATTATATTTCCAAATATTTACATATTTATTGTTTATTATTAATTCAGAGAGAAAATTAATAGAGCATAAATTTATTATTTTTTTAAATAATAATATATATATTAAATATTATTTATTTGTTTATATAATTAAATTTTAAATTTTTAAATTATTTATTATTTAAAAAAAAAATTATTTTTCAATTTAATGCATTCAAAAATTAATTCAACACAATTTGGGTATTTTTTAATAAAAAATATTTTTTAATTAATTTTTTTAAGTGAACCATTAAGTAAAGAATCAATTAATTTAATTCAAAATGTTCGTCAAAAATTAACATATCCAATACATTCAAATGTTTTTATTTATTTATTTGAATAAATTTTAATTTAATTTTTTTTTTTAAAGTTTGATAATAATTTTAATATTTATCGTTTTGTTGCAAATGCAGAGAGAATATATAAAAGTAAAAATGATATTATTGAAAATGCAGCAAAAGCTCTTTCAATGCATTTACGGGTTAGAAAATGTTTTAATTTGGTATGTTTTTGTAAAAATTAATTTGTTTGGAAAACAAAGTTGGAATCTCTTTAAAAATTTAAATTCTGAAAAATCAGAATTTATGAAAAACATAATTTTGAAAAATCAGAATCTAAAAACAACAATTCTATATGAAAAACAGAACATGAAACAAACATAATAAACCTGCTTAAATATTTAAGAATATAATAGGAAATATTAATTTAAAAAAACAATGTTTATAATAACAGATTGTTAAATTTCTTGTCTAAAATTCAAAAATTTTAATTTTTAAAATTATTTTTAGGATGAATTGCCAGATATTCCTTTTGAACAAAATCCAATCTTTATTAAACGTCTAATGCCTTTAAGCCCAATTTTAGAAGAAGCAACAGATTCTTCTAATAGACTACTTTGGTTTGTAGAATATAAATCATTAAATGTTGAGGTTATTTAATTAAAAATTATTTAAAATATAAATAATTAGGCAATAGCAAATGGTATTAAAAGTTCAGAATCTATACGTTACCAATTTTGGCAATTTGAACATATGTTAAGAAGAGTTAATAAACAAGAAAAATTAACTGGTTGTTTAAGCTCAATTCGTCATGTTATTGATATGACTGGTTATGGTAATATTAAAAATATTTTGAATTAATCAGAAAGTTGAAAAGTCAGAATTCTGGAAAATCAGAACAAAAATCCTATAAAAAATGAACATTTTTAAAAATCAGAAATAAACCTTCTGAACAAGTTGGAAAACTAATCAGAATTCTTTTAAAACATTTAAACACAAAACATAAACAAATGTTTTAATTATTTTCAGAAATCAATCCGTTTACAATGCTTTTTGTAAGTTCTGGTACTCTTTCATATTATTCCCAACTTCTTCATTATGATAATTATCCTGATTTGGTTTATCCTATTGAATTGGTATTAAAATAAATTAAATAATTAATTAATTAATTTTTAGGTAAATATAGCCAAATGGATATTTATACCTTATCGTTTAATTAAAAATATGATGCCTGCTGGTTTTGTTGATCGTTTTAGATTACATGATTTTAATTATTTAGAAAGTTTATGTATGGAAATTAATTTAGAATATATTCCTTATTCACTTGGAGGACAAAATAAGGCAATAAATAAATAAATTAATTAATTAATTTTACTTAATTATTATTTTAAATCTTTTAGTCTTTTTGTATTCCAATGCAACAATCTACCAAAATTTGGCAACCTATTGAACCAAGAATACTTGAACATTTAGAACATTTATCTATTGGTCCTAGAAAATATAAATATTTTAAAATTCAAATAAATAAAGAAGATATTATTAAAAAACATATTCTCAGTTGGTATTTTCGAACTGATGGAATTATTCATTTTGGGATTTTCTTTGAACCATTTAAAAAGGAAAAGAAAGAGATTAGTGACCAAAATGGTTGTAATTAATTAATTAATTATTTAAATTATTTTTTCTAAAAATTAGGAAATTATATAAATGGTAATAAATATATTAATAATAATAATATAATTACAACAACAAATTCAAGACCATCTATTGAACATTTTGAAAATAATAAAGAATTGGCTTATATGTGGTTTAAATTAACTGCTAAAATACATCATGAAGTAAAATTTATAAAAATAAATATTTTTAATAATTTATTTAAGTGGGATTATATAGAATGTAATAAACCAGGAATTTATTGGATAATATTTTCAAATAATCATAGTTGGTTAAATAAACGTTCAATTGAAGTTTTAATAAATTTAAATATTGAACATAATCAGAAAAACATTATTAAAAGAATTTGGCATGACAAAGAACAAACAGGAATGGAAAATATTGATTTAATAGAACTTGTTCAAATGAAAAATAGGGAATAATATAATTAATTTTCATTTTCTTAAGAAAATAAATTAAATTATTGTATCATTGAATTTGATTTAGATTTTTAATTTAAACTTTTGATATTTTTTATTAATTAAATTTAAATAATTAGAAATAATTTCAATTTTTGGAAAAAGACTACACAGCAACTTTGTTTAACACTTTTAATGACTAATTTTGGAGGCATATTATTTGTGCTTGGTATAGTGAAAATGGGTTGGATATTGTAAAGAATGTTAAATTTAAAAAATATTTAAAAATTCTTTTAATTCAGGTAACAATTAAAAAGGAGGATACACAAGCGGGAAGGACCGATTTTTCCAGTTCAGTCAACGAAGGCAATCAAAATCAGATTATGGATTGGATAGTTACACTGTTGGGTGGCTATGTTGCGGGAGAATTGTTTAATCAGTGTACTTCCACAGGCTCCAGAAATGATATTGATGTTCTGACAGGCTGGGCTTTAGCACAAATTACTTTTATCAAGTCATTAAATAATAAACATTTTTTAATTAAGGTAAAGAATTTTGGGATGGAACAAGAATATGGACCAATCAATTTTGATCAATTTAAATCAACTGAGCGACCAAATATCTTCCAACTAGTACATAAGAAGATTAAAGAATGTAAATATATTGCTGAAAAATTACTTATGGAACATAAAGGAAAGCATAGACAAGTATCTTGATTTAATTAATATTGATTTATTTTTTAGTTGACTGAATTGATCTTTGAAAAGAAGGAGTTAGATCACGATGAAATTAAAACATATTAAATTTTTAAATAAATGGCTTAATCAAATAATATTAATTTTAGATTTTTTGATTAAGCCATTTATTTAAAAATTTAATATGTTTTAATTTCATCGTAATTTAATTCCTTCTTCCTGATAGATCAATTCATACAATTAAAAAATTAATTAAATCAATATTAATTAAATCAAGATACTTGTCTATGCTTTCCTTTATGTTCCATAAGTAATTTTTCAGCAATATATTTACATTCTTTAATCTTCTTATGTACTAGTTGGAAGATATTTGGTCGCTCAGTTGATTTAAATTGATCAAAATTGATTGGTCCATATTCTTGTTCCATCCCAAAATTCTTTACCTTAATTAAAAAATGTTTATTATTTAATGACTTGATAAAAGTAATTTGTGCTAAAGCCCAGCCTGTCAGAACATCAATATCATTTCTGGAGCCTGTGGAAGTACACTGATTAAACAATTCTCCCGCAACATAGCCACCCAACAGTGTAACTATCCAATCCATAATCTGATTTTGATTGCCTTCGTTGACTGAACTGGAAAAATCGGTCCTTCCCGCTTGTGTATCCTCCTTTTTAATTGTTACCTGAATTAAAAGAATTTTTAAATATTTTTTAAATTTAACATTCTTTACAATATCCAACCCATTTTCACTATACCAAGCACAAATAATATGCCTCCAAAATTAGTCATTAAAAGTGTTAAACAAAGTTGCTGTGTAATATTAAATAATTTTTTTCCTTTTAATTTCTATTACTTCATTTTCTATAATATTTATAATTTTTTCATCTATTCCTATATCATTGGCCTCAAAAATATATTCAAATGGAAGACATATTCTTGCACAAAACATATTTTTTCGTGTAGAAACTTTCCGATTAAAAATTAATTCCTATAAAATTTAATTTTATTAAAAAATATTTTTCAATAAATTATTTTAAAAAATACCTTTATTTCCAAATTTAAACATTCAGACTTTTTATAAATAATTCTTTTTGCCTCATTTTCATACCAACTTAAAGGAAGATCATCATTAGCTTTAACAAAGAAATGGCAATGAACCAAAATATTACAAAAATTATTTTCAAATAATTTTCTAAAATAGTTTAGATAAAATAATTTTAAAAAAAATAATTATTTACCTAATTTCCTCATATTTTGAAAGAAAACCACGAAAATAAATTAAATGATCAGCAGAATAACCAGGTAAATTCATTACAACATGGAATGTATGTTTCGTTGATTTATTTTCTTTTTCCCATTTTTTACAATGAAAAAATATTTTTTCTGGAATAATTAATTGAATAAATTCTGATCCATTTAAAATAAATTCTTCAATATGTTCGTCACAAATCTTTAAAAAAAATAAAATATAGAAAGGAACAAACATTAATTTAGAAACTGAATTATTCAGAAAACGTTTTTAAACTTTCCGGAAACAATTATTTCTGAAAAACACTTATTGAAACATTTCCGGAAAACTATTATAAACACTCAACAAATTTTAAAAATTATAAAAGGAAAATTTCAGAATAAAAATAAAATATTAAAAATCATTTAAATTAATTACTTTATTTAATTTAATGTTTTGTTTTAAATAATCAATTGCAGCAGGATTTAAATCATTTGCATAAGCCTTGACAACATTTTTAGTTTTTAAAGCAGGCAAAACAAATGGTCCAATACCAGAAAAGACATCAAAAACAACAGAATTTTTATCGAATTGTGCAACAGTTTTTGAATGAACTGAGTATAGTCGACTATTCCAAAATACCTTAAAATAGAAGGTAAAATAATTTAATTAAATTAATTATTTTATAAAATTAATTTTAAATAATTAAAAATAAAATTTTTAATTTAAAATAAAAAATTATTGAAAATTATACAATTGTTTCGATTATTCAAAAATTTAATTTAAATTATATATTTTTATAAAATTTAATTTAATTTTATATTTTGTTTACCTTAGAATAATCAAGTTTGTATCGAATTCCATGCTCTACAACTTCAGTTTTATAATCAGAATCACCAGCCAATAATTCAACATCCATTATACGATAATCATTTGTAAGAGTATCCAATTTATTTATTACTGTTCTAAAAATAATTAATTAAATATAGAAATAGCAAGTTCTTATTTTAAAATTAATATTCTAATAAAATAAAAGATCAGAGACATTGGAAAAGAACCGAATCTGAGTAGTTTAATCTTTTCTTATATAATTAAACCCTCCCAATATTTATAACCATTTTTACTTTTTCCAGTATTATTTTAAAAAATTTAAAAAAACCTTGTCCTTTGAATCTTTTCCAATAAAATCTGTCCAATTACATAACGGAAAGGTAGCAGTCTTTCTCTTAAATTTAAATGTATAATATGTCCACATTGTTCAAAACCACTGAATTCAGCATCTTCAGGTAAAATGGCCTTAAAACAACATTTTGCACTCCAATCTTCAAATTCCATTTGATAAACAAAATTTTCAAATTCAACTTTTGAGTCAATCTGCTTCTCAATTTGTTCAATTAATTCTTCTTTTTTCTTCTCATTAGCTTCGAAAAATTTATCAGGGTCAAATATCAGCCTTTTAAAATCATCATTTTCAGTGGCTATAAAAGTCTAAAACGAAATAAAGATATTTCTAGTTGTTGACAAAAAAGTCTGCAAGTTTTGTCCGCATCTAGATTTGTCTTTTTATTTCGAATCGGTATCAATCATTTATTCTTTTTCCATTGTCTTGCAAGGAACCTATTAATTGCGAACAAAAATTGCAAACTGTTGCCCAAACAATAAACAACTAATGTTGTCAAAAATTTAAAAAGAAACCTTCAGCCTAGGCAAACAATCAATTCTTAGTTCATTTACACAAGCAAGTCCAATAATCCGATTGACCAATCTTTTAGGAATTTTTACTGAAGGAAATTCAACTAATTTTCTTCAAAAAATAAATTTAGATGTTATTTAATTAGAGAGAACCTGAATTTTTCTTTTTCTAATTGTAACATTCCTTTAACTGCATTTGGAGGACTGAGAATTCTATTTATTGAAGAAGACATCTGAGAGTAGTAGTTGAACAAATAATTTATGAAATAATTCCTTTTAATTGAAAAAATCATAAATAATTATACCCTGTAAAAAAATATATTTAATAATATTTTGTTTTAGAAAAGAACAAAAAAGCAATGCACTGTTGAAAAAAAGACAAAAAAAAATATTCAAAAGGAATATTAAAATAATTCCACTATTTAAATAACTTATTAATAAATAAAATTAATTTAATTTTTAAATATCTTGATATTGAAATAGAATATTATATCTCAAAAATAAGAGTTAAATAAAAGCTAAAAACAAAATAAAACATCAAAAGTTTTGAATTCTTTCCTTAATTTATCTCAACTTCCAACAAAATGATCCTTTTGAGTCAAATCATCAAAAACTCTTTCCGTTGCAAGTGTTAACATTAAACGCTTTACTGAAGATGAATTTCCCGTTAAGTTCTCCTTAAAAAGTAAATTTTAAAATTATATTTATTATCATTAAATAAACAATCCCTATAGACATATAATATTCATTAATTCTTTTAACCCTATTCTTAATTAATATACCTTCTCGTATGGAGGTGTAATCATAACACAATTGCTACCACTACCGATTGTAATTGTTCCTTTTCTCTTCTTTGATTTTATTAAATCTTTTGACAGCCATTTTTCGCTTCCATTTTTGTTTTCTTTTAAATAACCTTTTTCCAGTTCTTCTTCTTCTTCTCCCTCTTCTTTGAAATTGAGTCCATTTTTTCTCAGTGCATCGACCAACCGCTTCTTTTTGCCCTGAATGAAGTCTTCGAATATTTTTATTTTCTCGGAGATATTCCTACAAAAGGAAATTAGGTTTTGAGGAGGAGGGGTTATATCAAGAGCGTAGCCAGAAAAGTTAAATGAATTGAAAATACACTTAATCCCCTTTGGCTAAGCCCTTGATTTTTAGATATTTTAGGTTTTGGAAGGAACCGCTTAATTTCCCGATTCCCCTCATCATTCATATCCAACTCGCCAATAGCCATTTGTTCCGAACAGTCATCAACAACAATTGAAGCAATTCCAGGTAGAAACAAATTATTTATTTTTGTTTTAAATTCTTCAGTATTTTCCTCTCTCATAAAATTTTTTGTTTCATTATTTGTTGTCAGATCACCATTTTGTTCGTCTCCAATTTCCAAAGCTTCCAAATTCTGAACAGAAGTACCAGGTATAAGAAAAATATCTGTTGGGTCGTTTTGATCTAAAAATAAATTTAAAAAATAAAAATACTTGGCCTTTTTAACAATTTTTTGGAAAAATAAAGTTCACCTAATAAACAGAAATCAATTTGATTATTTCCAAAAATATCCAATTTTCTAATATTAATAAAAGAAAACCTTTATTCTCAAATCTTGCAATAACCACAGAATAACTTTGAGGATCCCAAGTGTATAAATATCCAAAGATTGGAGAACATTTTGCTTCCTTAACAAAATCAACGCGTACCTGAACACCCAGCATATCAATTAATGTTTTACTATCAAACATATTGAGTACTAAATTTAAAAAATTAATTATTAAATAATAAAAGAAAATATTTTAAATAAATGTTTAAAACATTTAAAAAAGAACAGTCTTTTTAGATTTTTATTTAAAAAATTAAATAAATCAATTGAGGGATATAAAAAAATAAAAAAATATTCAACTAAAAAATTATAAATAATTTTTTAGAAAAATTTCAAAACATTCTCCATATTAGTTTATTTTTTTATCATTTTTTGCCTCCATTTCTTCCTGTAATCGTTTAATAAGTTGTAAATCTTCTGATGAAGGTTTATATATTCGTCCAATTACTACTCGATCTTTAAACATTTTTGCCAAAAGTAAATAATTTGCAAACATTAACAGAACTAAAGTGACAATTTGTTGCCAGTCACTTGTTAGTAATAAAAGCCAAAATTCAAAAGCTACCATTAACCCTTGAGATATGCATAAATATGTGACTAATTTAACTGGATCTTTTGCAATTTTCTTTAAAAAAAAATAGAATAAAATAAAAATCAAAATTACATAAAATCTCCTTTGTTCTTCATTATTTGGTTCAGCAGTAACCGTTCTAAAGTGTGGGTGACTTCTTGCAATGTAAAAATTCCCGTTGTGAACAATACGAGTACCATCCTCATAAGGTGGATTTTCTCTAAAATTATAAAAGAACACATCTAGTCAAACTTTAAATTAAAAAAAAACAAACGGATTAAAATCATCGAAAATATCTTGAAAATTAGTGAACACTTTAGGAGATCGTCCAAGGCATACAATAGTTGAAACATGCTTTTGTTGTTGAATTGGTGGTTGAATTTGTTCCCAAAAGCCCAAATGAACAACACAGCGATATAACAAGTCAAAATAGCTAATCGGAAATAGATATGTAACGTAAAGGGAAAATCCAGTAAATGAAATAATTGTAAACAATTGAAAAGTCCAAATGTCATCAATTAACATATATTGGGTAAAACCAGATGCTGTCTTCGTCTAAAAGAGAATATTTAAATTTTCAATAAATAAAAAAATAAAAAACCGGTAAAAGAGCTCTAGGCATAAATATAGCAAAATAAGCTGTTAGAACACCTGTATAAACACAATATTTACATCTATTCTCAAAATCTTTAAATAATAAAAATGCTTCCTCCCGAGTTCTTTCTAAATTAAAAAAATGGCCATTTATTTAAAAAAAAATGAAAAAAACCAGGGATATCAGTACATACATGGTTGGTTAATTCTAAATTTATTAGTAGTTGTGGTCCAGTCATTAACTTCTTTATAAAATCAGAACATTTCTCTAACATCTTCGAAAAATGCCCAGAAAATAATTTTACTAAAATTAAAATAAGTGTAGTAGTTAACTCATTTAAAGTCAGAGTGTAAAATAGTAAGAAATAAGCTAGTAAACTTTAATATAAAATATTAATTTTATAATTTAAATAGGCTTACGGCAGGAAAAAATAAATAGGCGCTTTGAGTCCAAATTCCAAAAAAATCTTTGTAAAACTAAACAAAAAACTAGTGCAAACAATTGTAGTTAATGGAGTCTTGACAATTGCATATTCAAATATTTTCCAATAAGTAAGTTGCCACCCGTCTTGACCATCACATATATAATCAACTCTTTCGCTTAACTAAATAAAGTGAAAAATGAACGAGAAGACGAAAAGTACAAACCGCATCCCAAAAGCATTTTGTAACTCTAACACCTAATAAAAGTCCAATGCAAGATAATAGATAAGGATTGATGAGATGATATTTCTGAAAATTAATTTTAATTATATTTATGTGAAAATATTCAATTATAGAAATTGATTTGGTACGTGGAAAAGGCTTATTGTTAGATCTATCCAGTACCCTAGGCTTCCTTACATTTTTTGATGCTGGAATGTAGAACAAAAAGCTGGTTTGTGTAAACTAAATACAGAGTCTAACAATAAGATCAGTTTTTTACAAGCGGTTCTTGCCCCCTTTATGAAGGACCCATAAAAGTTCTTACACGTATACATTCAAAGTAATGTATAAAAACGACTTTTTAAATTAGAATACAACCTAAAACTCTACACTCATTCTAATAGAAACGATTAAAAGTTACTAATGAATAATGCCAATAACTGTTTGGGAGCCACCATAAAGTTTTATAGAGATTCAAATATTGAAGAAATAAGGCAAGAACAGAATAAAGAAAAAGTGTACACTCAAAAAATAATCTGCTTTGATTTAATTGAAGGTCAGGCCATGGCTTATGAACTGATATAACATAACCACTTGAAAATTCAGTTTTTTCCTTAACATTCAATTGAAAAGAAGTTTGATTTATTAATCTAAATTTTAATTAATTAATACCTTAAATTAAATAAATATTAAATTTACTTGCTTTTTTTTGTTGGGACAATTGAGCAATTGAACTTTGCTTTGCTGTGTTTTAGACAATTTAACCTTCTGAGCAGCTTTTTTGCTTGACATGAATTCTTACATTTAAAAACAATAAATGAAAGTCTAACTGTCTGACAAAGAAAAAATTTATCGTGCTCTCTCTCTTTTTCTCTACCTCTCTCACTTTTTACTTTTTATTATTCAATATTTAATATCTCTATTTTAAAATTTAAATATTTAAAATCTGAGATTAGGTATAGGCAGAATTTTTTCTGAAACAAATTTTATTATTTAATATTTGCAGAATGATTATTTTAATACCTAATATGTCTTTTTACATACCGAAAAATTTCCAGATGTTTTATTAAAATATTTAAATTATTTATTAAATTTATTTGGCTAATGTTATTAATTTATGAACTAATTTTATAACTATCTCACGTTTAAAAAAATATTTTTGAAAAAATAATCATTAGGTAAATTAACTTTTAACAAAAAAAAAAGAAGTAAATTGTTGACATAAACAAATTCTGTATAATAATTGGCTTTAATATATAATTTAATAAAGTTTCTTTAATTTATTAAATAAAAAAACGATATGTATAATTTTTTTATTCTATAATACATACATATACTTGTTACATAAAAAATTTAAAAAATGTTTTATTTAATAGAAATTTTTTTTAAATTGGATTATTATCTTTGTTTAATATTTGGTTACCCTCTTAATATAATTTTAATTATTTTAATTATATTTAAAACACCAAAAGAAATGAAAATACATAGTTTAATTTTGTTACAAAATTGTTTTATTGATATTTTAATATTAAATGTTCAAATGTTCATACAATCTGTAAATCATATTTTTATTTAAAACATTGTAAAAAACAGAATTTATTTAAAACGTTGTAAAAAACAGAATTTATTTAAAACGTTGTAAAAAACAGAATTTATTTAAAACATTGTAAAAACCAGAATTTATTTAAAACATTGTAAAAAACAGAATTTATTTAAAACGTTGTAAAAAACAGAATTTATTTAAAACATTGTAAAAACCAGAATTTATTTAAAACATTGTAAAAAACAGAATTTATTTAAAACATTGTAAAAACCAGAATTTATTTAAAACATTGTAAAAAACAGAATTTATGTAAAACATTGTAAAACACCCTGAATTTATAAAAAATAATATTAAAACATTAATTTTATTTATTTTAGTTTTATACGATTGAAAATGATGGAAGCACAACAATTATTTTTCCAAATGGCATTTTGGTTGGTATTGTACATGAAAATATTAATCCATTATTATTTTATATTTTTTATATGATTTGGAATTTTATTTCCTTTTTAAGTTTTATTGGATTATGTGTTCAATTTATTTATAGATATTTAATTTTAAATAGGTATGTTGTATGTTATTAATTTAACACAAATAAAAATGATACATAATACATATATAAATACAAATAAATTAAAATAATAGAAAATAAATAATCAGAATTAATATATAAACTATTTTCAGAAATATAGATATTAATTTTTTTCGCTATTTATGCATGTTTTCAGTAGCTGTATTATTAAGTATACTTTTTATTTTGGATTTAATTTACATTACACCCTGTTTTGATGGAGGTATTAAACAATTTTTAAATGAAATAAACTTACCATATGTTAACATAAAAGTTGGGGTAAGTTATTTTTAATATAAATTTAAATCTAACCATTATTAAAAAATTAAATAAATTTAGATGCCATTGTTTACAATGATTTCATTATTTTTATTTAATATACTTCCGTATTTTATAATAATTTTTTGTTCTATTAAAATGGTTAAATATGTTAATGCACACACTGAGATTGATACAACTTTGAAGAAAATGGTTAAATCGCTTACTAAAACTTTAATAATTTTAGTAATTAAATAATTAAAAATAATATAATTAAATGTTTTAAGGCAATTATTCCATCTATAAATCAAGCTATATCTTTGGTATTGATATTTTTTTCAACTATAAATAGTGATTTTATAAATATTATTAGATTATTTATTTATTCCTTATATCATTTTACACCTGTTTTAAATCCAATTGTTTGTATTTTAACTAATAGACCATATCGTATTACTATTGTAAATTATTTAAAAAAAATTGTAGAATAAAAAATTTAAATAATAAAATTTAAATAATATTTGAAATTTTTTAAAATATTTAACAAATTTGAGGCCTAGTCCTGACATCTAAAGATTACGCAGTTTAAACGAACTTAATAGTTATATTACAATTCTAGAGCAATACAATTTGCGGTAACCCTATTTTTAAAAAAAACTGGTAAATTAAAAGAGCAAGTCCAGACATTTAGTGAGTGACATTTCGACAATAAACCAAAATAAATATTTTATACATTTAGGTAAAAACATTTCGGTCAGTATTTTTCTTAAAATTTTAGCCAAAGATTTGAATAAGAAATTAAATTTTGAAGGTAATTGGACGTAAAGAAAAGAAGCCGAGGACTTTCAAAACTAGGAAGTAATAAAACAGATTTTATTGATCTATTTTTTAAAAATAGGGTTGCTGCTGAATTTGTATTATTGTCGCTTACTTTGCAACAAATACATGTGAAGCCACTTAACTATCAAGCGATTTTAATTATTTTTTACATATTTTTGATTTTTTTTTTTTCTATTTTTGTTTTCAAGCCAAAAACGCTTACAGGCCTTGGATGATTTTCCTGCATTATTAAGCATAACTTTCCTACATATCCTAATATAAGCTAAGGAAATTTTTAATATACTTTTTAGTTTTATAATATACGTTAAATGAATAATCAATTAAATTATTTTTCACCTTCAAATTTTACAAGACCAAATACGGAAGGTTAATACTAAAATTTTTTAAACATTAATTAACAATTATTTAGTAAATTGGGCTCAACTTGCACAAAGATGGATTTACTCACATCAGATGCAACAACAGGCATTTATTCCTCCTCCACCTGGACCTTATCCACCACCTCCTCCACTTCTTCCACCATCTCATCCTCCTCCAGGTTTTATTTTTTAATTATAAGGCATTATTTTAATTTAGGTCCTGGTCCTCCTTTTCCATATCATCAACCAGAACGTCCTGTTCAATATCATCAGCAGACATTTCCTCATCCACCTCCTCCACTAAATCAATGGAGACAGCCATGGATTCCTCCACCTCCAAATATGAGCTTTCCCCCACCGCGTTACCCACTTTGTGCACTTACATCATCTTCACAGAATTATCCAACAAATTTAGAAAATCAATCAAATGATGATGAAGAGGTTTTTTCCTATTTAAATATAAGCAATGAAAATTCTCTTTAAGTATCAAGCCCATTACGATCCATCACTTGAACAGGATGACACTTCTGAAGTTTCACAGCGTCTAAATAATCAAGGAGACGCTGATCAGGGAAGCCTACCGGAAGGTGCTATGAGTCATTGGATGTCCGATCAGTCATGGGCTTCAGCCGCTTATCCTTCAAATTATATGCCTGTTATTGGTATATTTCTGATTACTTTATATTTTCGAAAATCAATTTAGATATGCAAATGCGTAAAAAACTTCCTCATTGGATTTTGGAAGGATTGGAAAAAGCTGAAAAAGAAAAGAAGAAAAAACTGGAGAAGGAAGAACTCGAAAAGCATAAAAAGGAGGAGGAAGAAGCGAAAAGAAAAAAGAGGGAGGAAAAAGGACTTGGCAAATTCGTATCTTTTAATCTTATTCTTTAAGTTAAATGATTTATTTTTTAGGATTCTGATAGCGAAGAGGAAGAGGACAATGAGGTTGTAAAAAATCAAAATGGTAATTCTTTCGTCAATGAAAAGCGACAATTTCGGGAATTTGTCCAAGATGAGGTAGAGGATACTCGAACTGATGAGGAATTGAAAGAAGAAGCGGTATAGTTTTATTTTTATTACGAATACTATCCCTCAGACTTTGCAATTGGGGACGAATTTTATTCATTTTTTCCTATTTTTTTGGGGATAATAAAACTAGTAATTTCTTATCCAAATTATTTTTATAAAATTTATCTGGAGGACGTTATCTGCAAAAATTCTAGTGGATAATACATAAGTGATGATATATAAGACTCTCAACTCTATTTAGATTTCATTGATGCGCAGCTTAATCACTAGCGTCCTTTTAAGTGTTACCAATCGAGAAATTGAACGAATATCAGATGAGCAATTTATAAAAGAAAAGAATAAAGGTAGAAAAATCATAATTGTTTGGATATTATTTTTAATTTATGGATCAAAATCCCTAAAAGATGTGATATTATTTTTATGATTAGGAAACATTTTCAAGTTCACATTTTGTTTAGCACAACCAAAATTACTTGCAAAAAGTTCGGCACTTGCAGCATTAAGGGATTATGATAGAGGAGGAAGGAAAGGAAATGAAAGGGACAGAGATAGAGACAAAAGACGATCAAGAAGTCGAAGTCCAAGAGAGAGGAGATATAGAAGTTCATATCGGGATCGAAGTTCATATCGGGATCGATCACCAAGACGTTGAAATTTTTGTTTATAAATTTTAGATTATTTTGTAAAGATAAAAAAAAAAATTTTTTTAGTTGATTATTAAGGGTATATTACATTCCTTTTGGATTTTCATATATTCCATACTTTCTTTTAAATAACCAGTAATAAATTAAAAATACATTCTTTAACTTTACAAACAATTTTATTTTTCTATTTATTTTTAAATTAAATTAATTTTCTCAAAAATATTAATATTAGGAAAGCCATTTTTTTTAAGAAGCTTTTTTTGTAAATTAAAAAATAGATATTCTATAATGTTGTAACTGGAGAAGTATCTTCTGCAGAAGTTAAAGTTTTTGTAGGAGAATGAATATTTACCTAAATATTTTCTTAAAGTAAATTTAATTAATTTTTTTCTTACTTTAGATTTGTATTTTATAAAAAGTGATACAATAATTTCTCCAACTAGAAGATCTCCACCATTTGTCTAAAAAAATATAATTTTCTAAAATTTTATAAGAATTTTATGTTTTATTTAATAATTTAAATTTTATTTATAATATTCTAATTTTGGGCATTTAAGCCATTCGAGAAAAATCCGATTTCCTAATTTTATAATTTACCTGAATCATTCTTAAAAGAAAAATTCCATCTGTACGTAAATAGTCTATAAAACTATTAACAATATGAATTTCAAAAGCATTGCTAATAGGCTCGATAGCACCCATACAACGTAAATATTTTGTTATAAAAGTTCTTTTGCATCCAGGTAAAATAGTAGCCGTTGACCAATAGAAAAGTCCTAATAATGAAAGAATTCCAACAAAAAGAAACCAAAACCAGAAAAAGACAAAAACTTTTTCGTTAAACCTGTATAAATTGAAGAGAATATTTGAGGTTTTTTTTTAAAAATTATTTCAAAAAAGATTCGGAAAAATTTTTTAAATCAAATTTTATAGAATATAGACTTAAATTTAAAATTAAATTAAAAGTAAAATTCAGAATGTTATATTTTATTGAAGGTATTAAATTAAACAAACATATTAATCATTAGAACACATTGTACAGTCCATCTGTGTATATTACCCAATACACGTACATTAAAGTCACACATTGTTACTCTAGGGAAATGTCCAGATTCACTCCATTCTCTTCCATTCCAAATATCTTGTAATATTCCAAATCCCCAATAAGTATATTGAGGGCCTAAAAAAGCATTTAAAATTAAAAATTGCAATAGAATATTGGCCACGTAGAGAAATTTGGTAAAAATATATAAAACTGTTAGATAAACTCCTGCACGCTTTCCAAGGCTTGAAAGTAACTGAAGAAAAAACAATTACATATTTTTAAAAAATGTTTAAAAAATTGGGTATTTTGAAAAGTTTACATTTTGAAAAAAAAATTTACATAATGCCAATACAGACTTTGGTCATTTTTATTAAAACTTAATTAATTTCAACTACTCACCGTTGCTGCTTTAAAATAAACGAAAAATTATTTAATTAATTTGTTTAATTTTCTTACAAGTTTTTAGCTCTCTTTGCATTTCTAAAGCTTCCAAAATATGTATAGCTGCTTTATGAACCTTTAATTAAATTAAATAAATATTAAAAATAAAAATAAACTTGAGCTTCTCTTGTATTTTTATCAAATTTTTTTTTAACTAAAGCAGCACTATTTAATACACTTTTAACATTAATTCCTGTATTAAAATTAAATGCTTTCCATAAAAATGAAGGTAAATAGAAGAGAAGTGCTTGTGCAGCCAAAACTAGTGGTACCTTTGAAAATTAAATTATTTTAAAATTATTCTTAATTTTAAAAGCCTTCCCTTTTAGAATTTATTTAAATAATTATTTCCTTAATTTTTTCCCCTTATTTTTATTACCCATTGATAATATCCAATAAATATATTTTCTCTAGCTGCATAAGAATCATCAATGTGTTGATCATCCATTGGAAGAAAATATGTTCCTTTTACAAAACAATAAGTTTCAGCATATCTGAAAAATACAAAATTCCTTTCCTCTTTAAAAAATAAATTAAAAACAAACTTTTCCCAAGCTCCAGTAAATTCTGGGGGTACCCAACATTGAATAGGTTTTCCAACATATTGAGTAGCTGCTAAAGTTATTGCTGCAAAAGAAAGCATAATTGCTGTATATTGATAATTTAAACGGTCAATTATATCATTTGATTGATAACTATTTAAATTATAAATTAAATTTTATAAGAAAAAAAAAAACCTTCTTCGAATTTTACTTAAATAAGGAGTTAATGCACCTATCATTTTTAAATAAAATTTTAAATTATTTGTTGAAGAAGAATAAAATTTAAAATTATTTAAAAATATTAAGAATTTCTAAAAAATAAATAAATACAATAATTAAATTATATATTAATTAAAACTCCTTTAATTTATAAAAATATTTCTCTAACCCTTATATATTTAAACATTTAACAGAGAATTTAAATAAATTGTCAACTTAAAAATAAAAATTAATTCTGACAAATAAAAATAAGAAAACAATTTTAATTAATTTTATTAAGCTATTTAAAGTTAAAAAAAAAATTTATTTTCAAATTTTGTTAAAAATTTATTTTTAATAAATAAATCAAATAAATATATATATATATGTACAATAATTTTATATATATATTAAATAGTATATATTTTCTCTATTAAAATATTCCACAACTCTCTACAACTAATATATATATATATAAACATTATTTTTATTCTCTCTCTACACATTAATTGTGTCCTTCAAAACTCTGCGCAACCAAAAATTATAAAAAAAAAAAAATAATTTTTTGGGGTAAATAATCAATATATAAAAGGCGATGTATAGAGACAGTCAGGCGTTAAAAATAATTTTATAAAAATGGAAAAAAAAGGATAAAGAAAAATGATATAAAAATATAAATAAATGTTGTAAAAATGAGGGAAATAATTTTTGTTGTTAAAATGATAGAATGAATAGGGGAAAGTAAAGGAGAAAATTTTAAAATTAATTTTTAAGAAGATATGTAAATAAATATAATTTTATGTTTAATTATTAAATATAAGGAAATATTAAACAATTAATTATCTTAAGATTTTATAAAGTAATGATTGTTAAATTTTAAAAGTTTGTTTAAATAATTCTCTACAAGGAAGCGCTGGGGAACGGGAAATTTTTGTAAAGGGAATTTTCGTTTTTGAAATTTCTTAAATTTTTTTTTTTTTGTCCTTATAAGCGGCGATATAAAAAAGAAAATTATAAATAAAAATCGAATGCTTAAATAAAAAAAAATATTTTTTCCCGATCGATTTTCTTTAAATATATTTAAAAAAACATTTATTTTAAACATTCTCAGTTTTGTAAGGAATATAAAGAAAATAATTCAAAAAATAGGAACTAATTTATTTTAAATTTTTAAAATAAAAATATTTATTTTTTTTTTAAATAAATTTATATATAAAATACATTAATGTTTTAATTAATAAAAAATAATAATTATTATTATAATTATTTTTTATATTTAAGGAAAATGAACTTCTAATTTTACCCTTAATTTTAAAGTTGAATTTTCTACTTTTCTTTATTTTTATATAAATTATTTAATTTTATTAAACTTAGATTTATATTAAAACAATTTCTGTTCAATTTAAAGTAATTTTCTAAAATGTTCTCAATTCTTTGCTTAATTTTATTAATTCCTATCTAAATTTAAATTATTTAATTTATTTTAATTTTATTAATTACTTTTTTTTTTTTAAATATTTTAAATTTATTAATAGATAATTCCTTCATTTTTTTTAAGAAAATCATATTATGTAATATTTATTTTAATTTTAATTTTTTATTCTTTAATTTAATTAAAAAGTGCAATGCCCTCTTAGGCATTTATTAAATTATTTTTTTTTATTTTCTCATATTCCCCCCATCTTTTTATTTTTTTTTTTGAACTTCTCGCGTGCGCTTCTGTGAGGCATAACATAAAAATACTCGTGTCTTTTTAAAAGAAAAATAAAGATTAAAATGACTAATCTATATCCGAAAAATACAAAAAACAAGCGAACAGCCTTTTGATTTTTTTAGAATGACCTTTCCCGTTAAACTTGTACTTTATCTTTTATTTTTTTTTTTAACTTTTTTTTTTAAATTAAAATAACAAGTCTCGATTTAAAAGCACTTTAAATTAAAACAACCTTTTAAAAAAATTTTATTTTTATTTAGTTCTTTCAACAATTTTAATTTCGCTATTTCAGTAAGGATGATCGGTGCGATAATTGAATTTAATAACTAATTTATTACAAACTTTTTAATAAAATCATTCATAACTATTAATATTCAGATTCCATTTATTTTTGGTTAGTTAATGAATGAATAAATTGAAATGTGAAATTATTAGTTCCTCAGTTATTCTGTTAGTCAAATTTAACCTTTTAAATTATTAACTCACCTATTCTTAACAATAATAAATAGAATATTGAAGCATTTAACATTAATTTACCGATAATTTTAAATATTTCCTTTTTGGCGTTTCGTTTATTTTTATTTATCTTTTTTTCTTTTACTATTATATTTTTTTTTATTTCGAAATAAATAATTCTTTTATTTTCTTTTTGTTTTTTTCCTTCTTCACTTTGCAGGAAAAGTAAGAGATAAAAATTAATGTTGTTTTTATCCATAGATTTTGTCTTTTTTTCCTAAACTATAGAATACATATCCAAGCTTGT
Source organism: Meloidogyne graminicola (assembly GCA_036172905.1). NCBI lineage: Eukaryota > Metazoa > Nematoda > Chromadorea > Rhabditida > Meloidogynidae > Meloidogyne > Meloidogyne graminicola. The sequence continues at coordinate 519,663 of JARPZY010000016.1, read as the reverse complement.
TTACTTTTTAAAAAGCTTAATTTTTGAACCTTTTCTCACTGCATTTTTTATTTTTTCGTTACTCTATTAGGTTGTATTTGTTGATGATTCATTCTCATCATTTTATGGTTTGTGGACTTTTCTTGTTTTTACGCATAGTCCATTCACCTTTTTTTTTTAGTCCACGTTTTACTTCCATCATTCGAGAATTTTTTTCCCTTCTTTTTGTTTACTTTATGCCGTTTTTCTTTATCATTTTACTCCGCAATATTTTCTTTATTAAATTCTTTTATAATTAATCATAAAATTTTTGCGTACTTTGCTTTACCTTAAACAATTTTTAGCTACAAACAAAATCTCATATGTCACATTCTTATTCTAATCATCAAAGAATGAATTCAAAACCTCCAAATACTTTATCTATTCGTAATTTTGACGGAAATACTTTGCCAAATGGTGGTGGATTTGTCAATGGGAATGGACTTCATTCATGGCAGACAGACCAGACTATTAATCTCGAGAATATTAATCTTGATGAATTTGATAATGAACACTTCAATTTGGTTGGTTTAAGTTTATTTTAATGTAGGGTTTTATGAAGTTGGTAAATGGGACATTCACATTGGTTAGATCTTACATTTATTGAGAGTTCTTTTTGGCATATGTGCTTTGCAAATAAGCTTTTAACCGACTTATTTAATAATTCTAACAATAAGACTGAATAAATTTTTCTAATTAAATATTTTTAGTTAAACTTTATTACTGATGGTTCATCACCTAATGATGAAGCAGGATCAAGGTTAGACGATGATGAGATTCAAAAACAAAAGGCAGAAGCGCTTTATGCTCAATATCAATATGATCAAATAATGTTCTCTAATCCGCACTTACAGCAAAGAAATGGTTCGGATCTTGATATTCCTGAACATTTAATTGATCTTTGTCTTTCTTCAGATTTTGGGCCTAATGATTTTGGAGGAGTTGTTTCTGTACCTTCTTCCTGTTTTGGAGAAGTTGATGTTGGCCCTTGTCGTGGTGAGGAAAAGGACGAATCTCTAATCTTAGAGACTCTTAACAATTCAACATTGGTTCCGAGCACTTCTAGCACTTCTATGCAAAAACTTCGTTTACCAATTGTAAAAGAGGAGCCTTACAAAGATGAACCACTGGAACAAGTATTTATTTTAAATTTTAATTAGTCTTCTGGTTCGGTTGGTGGCTCAATCTTGTTTAAGATTAACTAAAATTTTAGTTTTTGATTGACTTTTTTGGTTAAAAAATTTATTTGAGTTTTTTCTCTTAAACTTATAATTATTAAAAACAAATTAATCGAAAAAACATTTGTTTGTTGATCTTAACCACCTAATAGAGTTCTAATTTTTTAACAATTTTTAGGACGACGGAAATATTCAAATTTTTGGCTCGTCTTCTTCACGTGCATCAAGTGTTGCCAGTAGTGGAATTTATACTTCAGTACTTTCAACGTCGCATTCCTCTGCAACACCACGAAAATACAGAATTAAATCTGATAAAGAAAAGTCTAATCCAATGTACAGACTTAAACGTTTAAAGGTTTTCTTCTTAATTTATCTTTTTTTTTATTAAATTTGATTTTCTAGAACAACGATGCTGTACGTCGTAGTAGAGATAAGGCAAGACAACAACAAATGGCGAAGGAACATAGGCTTTTATTTCTTGAACATGAGGTTTGAATTTTTATAATTTTATTGGTACTTCCTTTACAAAACATGGAGAAGACTTTTTTTTAGTTCTTTATTTCCTTTTATTGTGGAGAAAAATTCTAGGTCTTTAGGTTTCCCGTAAGCATAGACATTTTTTAACATAATGGGATTTTCCTGGACCTGACAATGAGTATTTTAATGTAAACTTCAGAATTCTTGTTCTTAAGTTATAGATAATTACAGGCTTACAATCAACGATTGTTAAAGTCTATTTTTTATTTTATATGTGATTGTATTATATAAATATTAATTTTTTTTTCGTAATTTTAGACACGTGAACAAGCAGTTTTAATTGAGGAACTAAAAGCTAAAAATGCTGATCTTCAAGAGGGATTTCAAAAAATTAGGCAAAATTGCAGATGTGGTGCTGCTTCCAGTATTATTGAGCAAAGGCATTAGGATAAAACAATTAAAAAAGAGACAAAATATTCGAAAAATGTTAAATATTAGTCAATTAAAATTATTTTAATTTTTTCATTTTACTCCAATATATATTTTTTATTAAATATTTTTTTTTTAATATCATGACAAACTTCAATATATAAAATTTATAAATTTAATTGAATTAATATTATTTTTTGTCATGATATAAAAAATAGATTTAAATCTCTTATTCCTTTTGCATTAAAAATTAAATTTCCTTCATAAATATATATTTTTCTATTGAAAAATTTATTATATTTGTTTTTTGAGAAAAACCTTTCAGAAATTAAATTTCTTTCAATTTTAATAATTATTGTATGAGAATAACAAAAAATTAATAAATAAAAATAAATTAATATATATTTTTTTTTTAAATTTTTATAATATTTAAATAATTAACTAAAGTGGGGTTAAATAAATAAATAAAATCTTATTATATAAAAGAGAAGAGTTTGTTTGTTTGTTTGTCTGTCCTTTTATAGTAAGGTTTTTTGAAGTGAATGAAAATGAGGTCTTTTATAGTAAAGTGATCTGAGGGAAGCGAAAATGGGGGTTTTTATAGTAAAACTAAAAGAAGAAGAGTTTAAGCTTAGAAACTTAAGTGTGTGAAATTAAGTCTAACAAACTTAAGTTCGTACACTTGAAGTGTATCAATAGTATAAAAGCACTGTATTTTACCAGTCGTCATATGCTAGACCGTCAACAGTACAAAAACAAAACGCTATTGTTAGGTGTGATAAGATAGAGTGTGAGTGCTATTTGAGTACAGGGCAGTTGAGTAAGATCTTATGTCTGACACAAGTACTAGGACAATTGATCTTTATAAAAGTCATTTGAATGGAAGGAATTACGTTATTTTTGAAGGGGATATTTGAGTCTGAATAAATGAAAAAGATTTTTAAGTACGTGACGTTTGAATACGTATATTTGAGTCTGGAAAATTTGATATGGGTTGTTAGAGTCTGAGATACTTGAGTAAGGTGTATTTGAACTTGATGGGATATTTGAGTCTGGAAAAGGTGATATAAGTTATTAGAGTCTTAGACACAGTAGGGTGTAGATAGGATATTTGAGTCTAGCCATATGGACATTAGTATTTATGTTTGAGATAGTTGATTATGTGATATTAGAGGGTACAGTTAATTATATTAGAAAACATTGCTATGAGTTATTTGAGTATTAAATTTGTATCCGTTCTAGAGAGGATATTTGAGTATGGACATATGAAAAGGTGATATTTGAGTTAAAACTCTTGGGAATGGTATATTTGAGTCTGCGATGTGATAAGTGAGTTTTTGATGGAATATTTAGTTTGATACTTTAAGTTTGTATGATAGTTTTAGCTTTGTTTTGATTTTGTTTTAGGTGTTTATGTTGTTGCTAGCGGGGTGGCTAGTCTTTACAAAAAATTTAAGAATTAAATTAAACTAAAAATTAAAAAAAAATAAATATTATTTTATAAAAACAAATAAATTTAACAATTTAAATTTAATATAAAATATATTTATTTTTATATTTTAATTAAAATAATTTATTATTTTTACAGTGAGTAATGTTTTTTTTTTATTAAAATTTAATTTAAAAAATTCTTTTTCAAGTTTATTATTTATTTATTTAATATATCCATTTAGTTATTTAACCTCTCCTCTTAATCCTTATTTTCTTTTTTTTTTTTTACCAAAAATTAGGTCGACCACCCAAAATGTTAAAATTACATAACACACAACAGAGACTGCAAATGAGGGCCAATTTTGGGAAATAAAAGAGAAAAATTGGCATTTTCTTTTATTTAAAAAAAAAAAGGCCAATCAATGGTTGAGCAACGCCAAAAGGCGTTGCAAACTAAATAAAATAAAAATAAATAAATAAATAAAAATATATTTTAAAACAAATGCTCTTTTTTTTATAAAATAATATTTTTTTTTTATTGTCTCATTTTTCTTTATATTTTATTTTTTTAAGATAGATATATTTTTGTTGACAAATTTATTTAAAATAAAAATTTTGTTTTCCTTCTTATATTAATAAAAATTAATTATTTTATTTAAATTTTTTAAATATTTTTTTTTCTTTTAAATATATTTTTTATTTATTTATTTATTTTTTACCTTTTATAATTTGTTTTTAACTTCTTTATTTAATTTAATTTTTATTAAATTATTTTTTTTTAATTTACCTCTAAATTATATTTAATTAATTTATTTAATTTAAATTCACTAAATAATTTAAAAATTTTTTTAAAAATTTATTTTCTCTCAATAACCACACATTTTTCTCTTCTCTTAGAAAAAAAAAAGTTTCAAATTTCACAAAAAAAAAAATTTCCACAGATTTTCTAAAAAATAAAGAAATGAACCAAAACATTATTTTTAAACCATTCAACAAATAAAATGCCAAAAAAAACCTTTTTAATATTTTTTTCTATTTATTTATTTAATCCTTTAAAAAACCAGTCATTCGTACATTTTTTTTTAATTAAATTTCTGAAGGAAAATTAGAAAATAAAATAATAAAAAAAAATATTTTTTATTTTAGCGCACATTTGTTTTTAAATTTTTATTACTTAACGGTTACGAACACTTTTGTAATTTTTTTTTTAATTTAAATAATTAATTTTTTTATTTATTTAAATTAAACTTTAAAAAATAAAAAAAAAAAGTTTATTTAATCCAAAAGGTTATTTAAAATATTCTCCCTTTTTATATTAACTACTATTAAAAGAGAACTTCTTTTATTTTAATTTAAAAAATTAAATTTTGTTTTGAAGCAAATTCTTAATGTTTTTTCTTTATTTTTTACAATTTTATTTAAGAAAAATAAAATTTTATTTTTCTTATCAGAAATTCAGTTAACTTTAAATTCTAAAAAAAAAAAAAATTAATTTAAATTATGTATTTTATTAATTAATTCATATTAAATTTAATTTTTTTAATAATTATTTTTATTTAATAAAATTTAAAAACAAAATAATTAAGTATTTATGTGCTTTGACCTTACTTGAGAAAATAAAGAAAATGTTTTTACTTTCTTTTTAGTGATTAATCTTTTTTTTTTTTAGATTATTATAGGATAAAAAGAAATATTTTATATAAGAATTGAAAGGCTTGAAAATATATTAAAATGATTAATTAATTATATCTTTACTTTATTAATAATATATTAAAGCCTAAAAAGTTTAGTTAAAAAGAAAAAGAAAAGCTTAAAAAGTATTTAATTAATTAATTTATTTATTTAAAAAAATTCTTTCTTTAGAATTCTTTCTATTAAAATTAAGTTGGCACTGAAGTGACCTTTCCTTTAATTAAATAATTAATTATTTATTTTTCCACTCTTCCAAAAAATTATTTTTGGAATGTTTTAATTATAAAAACTTTCCACAGCTGTTCTGATTTTTCTTTATTTTATTCTAAACAAATACCCCCCTTCCCCTTTAAACAACTGCAATTTTTAATGCTTTTATATTAAAACTTTTTTCTTCTTGTAAAGTTTAAATAAACTACTTGTCTGTCTTTATTTAAAATAAAACAATTTATTTTTTAATTCAAATAACTTTAAATAAATTTTTAAAAATATTTTAAATTAAATTTATTTTTTTAATTTTTATTAAATTCTAAATAAAGATTTAATTGTTTCTAAAATAATTTTATATTTAACCTTTTAATATTGTCTAATAAAAATATTTTTAAATTTAATAATTTTTGGTTATCTATCAAGAAGGTTATGGTCAAAAAATATTACATTTATTTGATAAATAGATTAAAAAATTTTTTTCTTATATAAATAACTTTAAAAATAAATAACCGAAAAATTCTAAAATTTTTTATTTAAAACTTTGCTTTAAAAATTTATTTAAAATTCATTTATTTTAATTAATATATAATTTATTTTAAAAATTGTTTTTAACTAAAAGGACTTTTATTTATAAATATTTTTATTTTTTTTTTTTTTAACATTATACAATCTTTGTAAAAAAAAATACAAATCTCTAGAGATATTTCATTTTATATATAAAATAAATGTGTATTTATTATTTATAGCTTCTTCTGTTAAATTTAGGCGAATATATGTATTCTTTTTATTATTTTTTGTTGCGTTAAACTGACCAAAACAATATTAAATTAAAAACAATATTTCCGGATTACAAAAAACTGTAGGTTTTCAGGAAAGAAAAAAAAACACAACAACTCAACGTAGAAATAATAAAATCAGAATATTTCCTTTTCTTTTCTGATTTACTCTTTGGATATTTAATTTATTCTGAAACTTACCAATTGCTTTTGAACTTTAATTCAGAAGATATCTTATACAAAAATAATTTTATATTTTCATTATAAATTGACTATTGGCACCGAAGTGGAGGATTTGAAAAGGAAATTCATTAAATAATTAAAAATTAATTGCCTCATTTCCAATGACCTTATATATTTATTTTTTCGTTATTTTTTTGCCTATTTACTTTTTTTTTCTTCTTTACTTTTTATCTTTATTTTACCTTTCTTTACTTCTTTTCCCATCTTTATACACATATATTTGACCTTTTTATTCTTTCTCTCTATATATTCATTCATTCATCATTATTACAAACCATTTACTTTTAATTTTCTACTAAATTAAGATGAAACTTTATCCTAACTTTTAAGAGGTTTGATTAAAAAAAATAAATAATATACCTTTTATTCTTTATATTTTTTGAAATTTAAAATTAAATAAAAATACTTTTTTATGAATGATTTTAATTCTTTTATTTATTTTAAATTTATAAAAAAAAAATTATTTTTTTAATTTTATTAAAAATAATTATTTAAAAATTTCAAGCAAAAAGGCCATTTAAACGCCAGCATTAATCTTTATTATTAAACTTTTATTAAAAAAATTAAATATTTCTTAATATTCTTCTCCACAAATTTTACTTTTTTTTTCTTTAGCTAAAGAAAAGCCATTTATAACAAACTAAATAGCTCTGTTAGTTTTGTTGTATTTAGTAATATATGTACATATATTAGCCTCTTGACTTTCGTTTTCTTTCTTTACTATTTTTTACTTTTTTTTTTCCTTGGTTTGAGTTTTTTTTTTGCGGTGAGGTAGAGGTAAGGAGGTAGTCAATGAAAAGAGTTTTAGCTTATTTTTGTTAGAAAATATTATGTATATTCTATTTTTATTATTGGCAAATTGACAGCTTTAATAAATTAAGAAAACTTTTTTTTTTAATCTTGCGCATTTCAACTTTGATAATTAAATGGACGTTTTGGTGCTAAACTATTTCAATTATTTTATTAAATATTTTAATTATTTTTTTAAAATAAAATTGTTTATTTTTTAAATTTTTCATTTGCGCCGAGATAGCCTCCGTCTGTTTTTTTTTATTTCTTTAAAGAAATGAATACAGGCATTAATTATTTATTTAAATATTTTTAATGTTTAATACGTTCATTTGAGTAATATTAGTGGTAATAAAGCTTTTTAATATTATGTTTTATTTTTTAATTTATTTAAGGTAGAAGAATTAAATTGTTAAAAAATATTTTAAATAATAATATTATTTTTAAAGCATTTTTATCATAGTTTATTCAAAAATTTAATTATTTACAATTTTATTTAAAAATATCCAAATGAAAATAAATTTATATACATATTCTTTGGTCGCTTCCATGTTTTTATTAAATTTTATTTTTGCATTTTATTTTGAGAATATATTTATTTATTAATTTTATAATAAAATTTATAGAAAGAAATTAATAAAAATTTAAACTTTATTAGGTAGAGAAATGCTCTCTTTATTTTTATAACTATTTTCCCATTATCTTTAACCAATTATTTCTTTTATTTTAAATAAATTATTTTAGAGATGCCTTAAAAGAAAATTTAACAAAAAATAATTATTTAAAAAACGAGGCCTTTAAAGTGGTCAATAAAATTAATAAGAAAATGTCTTCTTTTATTTCAAATCCATTTTTTAATTATTCTACCAATAATATTTTATCAACTTCTTCAAATAATAGTAAACAAATTCCTCCTTTTCTTACTCCTCCAAATTTTCGACGTGCAGCTGTAACAGATGGAAATAAATTTAAAAAAGAAAATGAAGAAATAATTAAACAAGAAGAAGAGGAATCTGAACATTTTTTTGTTGAAAATCCGTTCACTCAAGAAGATTGTAATAATGGAGGAAATATTGAATTTTTTGATAGGTAAAAGAGTAATAAATTAATTATTAGTAAATATTAAATCTCATCATCTCCATTAAATTGTTCAGAATCCAGTAGACTAATTAGAAGTGAATAAATAGAAGATTATTATTTAGTGAAAGAGGTTAAAAAAACCTGGGAGGGTTTAATTGAAAACAAATAAATAAAATTTAGAAATTCGATTAAATTTATGTTTTTAAACAAGTTAAATAAGATTAAATTTTTGATTTTTTGGCATTGTGTTTTTAAATAACATTTGATCCAAGGCTTTCATTTTGTCAACTTATTTTTAAAAATTATTTTATTAATTAATTTTGTTTTTTTTTTGTTTAGTCTGATTTTAATTTTGTAGAATTTTATTAAAAATATGTTGACAAATATAAATATTAATAAAAATAAAGAAAGTAAATCTTCTTTGGAATTTTTTATTGACAAACCTTTAATAAATAAAAGTCCTTTATTGGGTGCTACAAGAAGACAATATTCTGCACCTTTACCCTCTGTTAAACACAATTTTATGTAAATTAATTAATTTTAATTAAGTTTTCTATTTTTAGTCGTATGAGCCAATCATCTTCAGCAGTGGTTGATTCAATATTTTCTGAAGGTTCAACAGTTGTTACAGGAATTTCTAATGTTAAAATGCTTCAAGATTCTGGATATCGTTCAACCATTTTAAATTCAAATTTGGAAGATGAAATAGCCTTTGCTGAGAAGGAGAAACATGAAGAACGAGAGCAAAGGAGGAAACAACGGAGAAAAGGGTTAATTTTATTTTTTGAAAGATTAAAGAGAAGCGAAATTAAAAGGGGGAATGTATTATTTTTTATGAGTTTTTAATAAATAAATTAAATATTTTGGAAACAAATAATTATAGCATTTAACAAACGAAAATGACCTTACAAATTTAGAACAAATCTATTAAAAAATTCTTACAAGAAAAATTGCTATTTTATTTTATAGAAAACATAAAGAATAATTGTTTTAATAAAGGCGTTCAGGCGCAATTACCGTTTGGCGTGAAAGCTATTGGGGGGATTTGTTTTTAGTTTTTTTACTTTTTAATTATTTTGATAATTTTAATAATTCAAAGTCTGTTGTTCTCCATGTTCTCCAAGTAGAATTTTTTTTAGAAAAATAAAATTGAAAAAAGATAAAGATCTTAAAATTTTGGGATGGGCAAACAAATTTGTTTTTTATAGCTTTTTATTTTATAAATTTTTTTATGGAATGTTTAGATCAATTTAGCTCTTTTTTACAAAATAATTTAGTAATTTAAAAGATTCGAATAATCTGAGAATTGTCTAAAAACAAAATTTTTACCCAAAAAGCTTTTGCGCCAATGTACTTACTGCGCCGAAATATCCTCTTTAATTTTTATTTCAGACATCATCAAAAAATTAAAAGAGAGGAAAGAATGACAGGACCAACAAATAATAATAATAAAAATAATAATTCTTCATCATCCGTTCCAGCATTTTTAAGAAGAACTTGTAGTAATGCAGCAAATGGAATATCTTCAATTAAACCTTCTGAATGGATTGAGGCTGCTTTAATGAAAGTTTCTACTTCAGATGATAATGGTTTTATTTTAAATTATTTTTTTAGGCCTAAATAAATAATTTTATGAATGACATTTTTTATAAAAGAATTTTTTTTTATTTTTTTCTTTAATTATTCTTTGGTCATCCCTTTTATTTTAAAAAATTTTTTTTTTATTAACTAAAACTATTTTATAATTTTTTATCTAAATATAAAGGTTATTTTAATTGATAAGAAATTAATATATTTTATTGTTTATGTCATTTACATAAATATTTATTTTTAATAATAGGGGAGAGTATTTAAATTTTATTTTTTTTTCTTAATTAAAAATTAAGTAAAAAGAGGAAAATCAATTCCAAGAAGGACTCAGAGTATTGGTAGTTCAATATTACCTTCAACATTACCTCCTTCCTTTCTTTATTCTACTGGTTGGATGGTTGAAGCTGACCTTTCAAGTGATGATTCTATTGATGATAAACATGAAAATAATAATGGAAATGAAGGTAAGATTTAACAAAATAATTAAATTTAAGGAGGGGTTTAGATATTTTTTAAGCCCATTTATCAGTAATTTTTTTAATTTTTAATCCCATTTTTCTAGATATTTGAATTTTTTTTTAAAATTTTACTGAACAATATTTATTTATTTATTTTTAATTTATTTAATGTTTCCCTGACTACTACATCTTGTTTTTACTTGTTTTCTATTCTCGCAACATTTTCTCTTTCCTTCAGTGTTTTTATTTTTGTCTCATTAAAAGAGAATTTTTTTTTTTAATTTCCACAAAATAATTTCTCTTCTTTTTTTCTGTTCTCTCTAACCTTTTTCATACTAAAAAAGGTTTTTTTCTGGTCAGTTTTTGTAAAAGAAATGGTTTGTTTGTACAGATTTGGACAGGGAAAATAAAAAGGTATAAAGGGTAATATAGCCAAGCCAAGCAAAAAATAAAATAAATATTTGGGCTATTCCTTTATATTTATTTATTTTTAATGCCCAGTCATTTTATTTTTTAAATAAAATGGGACAGATTTGCGCTATTCTACATTGCTTCTTTTATTTTATTAATTTTTTGCAAATTATCGTACAACTTATTTTAAGGAGACTACTATTTTTGGGTATAAATAAAAAGATAAATTATTTATTGATATTTGCGGATTAAATTTGCGGACATTATTTTTATTTTTAAGTTTATTTTTTAAGTTTTTAAGTTTATTTTTTTAGGTTTATTTATTTTCTAAGTTTATTTATTTTATTGTATTTGTTTCTAATTTTTTTCCAAAATTTGCATTAATTTTTCGTAGCAATTTTTGAAGCATAAATTGGAAGGGAATAATTATAATAACATGGAAGAAAGGTAATTTTTAATTATTTGATAGAGGGAATGGTGAATATATGTACATATATTCCATTATAAGAACAAAATTACCTACCTACTTATTATTTATAAAATTATTTTTTAATAATTCAATTATTTAATTTTCTAGTTTTTTTTTGTATGGAAAAGCATTAAGAAATATTTTTTTGAGTAGTTAATTTTGTCAATTTGTTTTTAATTTTATTAATTTATCAGAATTATTATTTTTGTCTTTTTTCTATTTTTATTTTTGTTTTAAACAAAACTTAAGTTTTTCCTTTTGTTTTTTTTTGTGTTTATTCCTTTTATTGTTTATTAATTTTGTTTTAAGTTTTAATAATTAATTTTTTTTTTAAGTTTATTTAATTTACCTTTTAATTTTTAATTTTTTTAATTAAATGTTTAACATAATTCAACCCTTAAAATATTCATTTTTTCTTTTTAATTTCTTATATATTCTTTCTTTATTTAATTCTTGAATATATATTATTCCATTTTTGAAACAACCTTCTCTACTTTTATTTTATTTTGTACCAACCACTCGAAAATACAAAAAATTTTAAAAAAATGATAAAAAGGGAAGAAAAGCCTGATCTTATATTTTTTTGTTTAAAAATATAAAAGAAAAGTGGACGGTTATATATATTATCGGAGAAGAAGATTTGTTCCCTCTTTCTCTTTTGGAAAATAGTTAGGTGCGAAGATGCTTGAAAATAAAAATAAGGGGGGAAAAGGAAGAATGGACACGGCCGGTTAAGAAGAATAAATAAATAAATATATATATATATATTAGTGAATTGTAAATACAAGATTATTATTATTTTGGTAAATGATTATTGAGAATAGAAAAATTACCTAAATAATATATTAATTTAATTAAATAGATATACATACATATATAATATATGTATTTTTGTATTTATTTATTTTTTGTATTTTCTTTCATTATTCGATTTAAGGTTGGATGTGTTTTTCTTAATTATAATTTTTTAATTTTCTTGTATTTTTTAAATTATTCAGGTTTATTATTGGAGGATTTATTTGTTTGTCCCATCTTTTAATTTTATTTTTCCCAATATTTTAAATTTTATATTTTTTCTTTTTTAAATTTTTTTACTAAAATTTAAAAAATTAAATATTTTTTTTTAAAATTTTCTAAAGGATTAATTAAATAATTTAAATATTTTTTTAAATTAATTATTAAAAGGTCATTTCTTTTTTTTCAAATAAATTTATTTTAAATGTTGCGTTTATTTTGTATTAAGGCATTGACCTGTAAAATATATTTTTAAATTTTTTTTTTGTAATGAAAAAGAAAAGTCAATTTTTTCAAAACAGGGGGGATTGTCTCCGTTTATTTTCTATTGTTATTTGTTTTTTAGAAAAAAAAAATATTGACCGCAAATAAAATTTCCTTTTTTTTCCCATTACTTTTTTGTAATTTTCTACGTTTATTTAATTAAAAAAAAGTTTGCTTTTGTCGGTTTTTTTTAATGATTTTTTTATTTAATTGTTTCTAGTTTAATATTTTATTTTTTCTATTTTCCCATATTGATAATTATCTAATAATTATTTTTTAATTTTTTAAATAAAGCATTTTGAAGTAATAAAATTTTGCAAAATTTTATTCTTTTTAATGTGTAATATAATTTTAAATAATTTTTTTTTAAAATAATTTTTTTACATTTTTATTCATATAAAGTTTTAAACAAAAATATCTATTTTTTAATTTTCATAATTTAAAAAAAAAATTTTCTTCTGTCATTATTTTGTTATTTTATTCTTTTAAATATCCTCAACCTTTCCCCCTCTTTTTTAGTTCTTGACCCAATCCTTTACTTAATATATTTTTTAAAAAAATATATATTTATTAAATATGTATATCTTTTTATTTTTATTAAATACAAAATAATTTTTTAATAAATTTAAATCATTTTTATTTTGCTCTAAAAATGCATTAATAAATAAAAATAATAAAACCGCGCTATTTACAAACCAAAAATAATTTCTTTTTTTTTTGGTTTGTTTGTTTTAAAGATTTTAGGAATTACTATTAAAAAATTCCCTTATTTGGCCCTATTGCTGACATTTTAATTTCTTAAATATTTGTTTTTGGTAGTCTCAGTCATCGTCTCGAGAATGCTTATTATTTATTTTTACCCTTTACACTTACAATTTCTAACATTCATTATTTTAAATGTTTTTAATACTCTTTTTATTCATATTTTTAAATAATTTTATTAAAAATTAGTTCAATTTATTATTTTTTGTATTTTTTAAAGATTATTTTTTAAATAATGGATTGCAATAATTCTGATTTTTTAAATCAACAATTTATTAATTCTGTTGGTGTATTACCCTCTAAACGCCTTTTAAAAGTTAGATGGCCTGAAAAAATTGATGATGGGGGTATAAATTTAAATATATTAAATAAACTTGGAGTATAATTATAATACACAAAATAAACTTGGAGTATAATTATAATACACAAAATAAACTTGGAGTATAATTATAATACACAAAATAAACTTGGAGTATAATTATAATACACAAAATAAACTTGGAGTATAATTATAATACACAAAATAAACTTGTTTTATAACAAACTTTATTATTATTATTTTTCAGATTGTATTATTGAACTTGATGGTCAGCGCAAGTTGGCAATACAACGGTTACATGAATTGTTACTTAGTCAATTCTGTTTTATTTCTGGTTTTATATTAAGTTTTGTATTTTAATAATTAAACTTTAAGGAATGAAAACTTGTAAAGGCCATCCACTCCTTACCTTTCCTGATTCAAGATGTTATTTAAGTTTTGAAAATTACCAACTTTTATTAGATTATTTATTTCAAATAAATCGTGAAGAATCAGACCTTTTAGAATTAGATAATAATAATAAAACAACAACAATAAAATCAGAATGGATTGTTTTAATTGATAGAAGACAAGATAGATGGTCTTCTGTTAAAACAATACTTTCCTTTTTAATGGTTAGTTTAATTAATTAAATTAAAATAATAAAATATTCTTTTTCTATTTATTAAATAAAAATTTAAATTAATGTTTTTTTTTAATTTTTAATGTTAACATTTTTTAGTTTGGGGAAAATATCTAAAATTAATTTATATATTTTTTAATTTCTCAAAAAATATCTTTTAAAATTTTTTTTTAAATTTTTATTCTTGCTCTTAGACTCATTCCTATCAAATAAAATAATTTTTTATAAAAATATTAAAAATTTTTTTTTATAAATTTTATTTGATCATTATTGTTTTCTCATCTCTCTTCTTTGAGTGAATCTGCTTTATATCCATTTGCATGACCGGACTAATCTTCTCTCTTTTTCCCTCGTTTTTTTTAAATCTTGGATTGTCCTCCCTCCAAATATTTTTTTTCTAACTTTCTCATTTTCTACGACCTGTGATCTATTTTTTTTTAAATTAAATATTTACGTGAACTAGTCTCCAACAGAGCGAAAAAAGAGGGGAGAAAATAAATAAATACTCGTTCACATAATCATTTGATTTATAAATAGAGGATTTTTTTGGAATATAATTTGTATATTTTATTTATATTTTTAATTGGAAAAAGAATAAGAAGATTTTTTTTATTTTTATTTTAATTCTTCTTCTTTTTCAATTTTTATTCAAACAAATATATTTGAAATTTATTTTTTAAGTTCATATTTTAAAAGATTTTCTTTAATTTCCTTTTTTAATATTTTAAGTTTGATTAATGATTCACAATTTAAATAAATAAATAAATAATTTAAAAATTGTTATATTCTCTTTTATTTTTTTCTTAATAAAATATATTTTAAAAAAATTAATTTTCTATTATTTTATTAAAAAAATAATTTTTTAAATTTTTTAAACTAATTTTAGAGATGAGAGATAATTTATAAATTAATTTATTTTTTAATTTAATTTTCTATTTATTAATTTATTTATTTTCTATATTTAATTATTTAAATATATTTATATTAAAAATTATTCCTAATTTATTTATTTTATAATAGAAATATTTTATTTTTTAAAAGAAAATATTTTTAAACAGCAGGAAAAAATAAGTGCCTTTTTTAAGCATAAAAATGTTTATAAAATAATTTTTTTGGCAACATTTTATTTTTAGTCTTTTGTTTAAAATATTTTAAAAAGAATTATATTATTTTTGACAAAAATAAACATTTTTCTTTTTCTTAAAAATTCTTTATTTAAATTATATATTTATTTTTTTATTTATAGAATTATTTTCCTGAACCAATATATTTAATTATTTTGCTCAAACCAGAAGGTGTTCTTCAACGTGCAATAGAATACGGGTACAAAAGTTTATTGGATGGATGTGAAAAGTTTAGGGTAATAAAAAGTTTATTTTTTAATTTTTTTTAAAATTATATTTTATTTAAAAAAAAAAAACAATATTTAAATACTTTAAATAAAATAAAAATGTTGATTTCCCTTCCCTATGGGAGGATTATTTTAAATAAAAACATTTTGTTCCATAGGGAATATATAAACTTTAATATACAAAACAAGTTTATTTTATTTAAGTTTTTGTGTTTTTATTTTTGTTGTTTTAAAAATAAACTTAAATTATATTTGTTTAGATTAATGTTTGTCGAGGTTGTACAACATTATATGAATTAATTGATCCCGAACTTTTAACAATGGATTTAGGTGGGTCTGTTCAGCATAATCATAAGGAATGGACAACATATCGAATTGTAAGTTTTTTTTAATTTAATTTTTTTCTCAATTAAAAAAAAAATTATTTTTAAAATTCTTCTTAAAATTTTAATTAAAAATAAATAAAATAATTTTTCCTTTTTTCTTTTTTATGAACATTTTCTATTTATTTATTAATAATATAAGGAAGTGTCCACTCTATTTAAATATTTTTAAGCTACTTTTAAATTTATTTTATTTATTCTCCCCCTTTATTCAAAAATTATTTTTTATTTAGTAAAATCCTCTCTTTTTTTTTTTTAAGAGCTTTTTTATAAAAAGACTTTTTGATATTTGTCAAAATATTTTATTCAAAATATTTATTTAAATAAATAAATGTATATACACTTGAAACACCTTTTAAAACACAATTTTTAATTAAATAAATTATTATTATTATTTTTTTGCAAATTTTCTTCCTTTAATTACTAATTTAATTTTAAAAAAAAATGTCCCAAAATTTATTTGGATTTTCTCGTTTTCCTTCAATTTCTTCTTCATCTTCATCAATTACTACTAGTACTACATTTACTTCTTTTCCTAATTATTCTTTTAATTATTTAAATAATAATTATTTATATAAAAAAAGAATAAAAGAAGGTGAAGGAGGAGGAGAAGATTTATTTAATTGGATATTACGACCTAAAATTATTTCTAATAATTTAGAAAATAAAAATAATTTAAATTTATATAGAATAAAAAGTAGAAGAAGAATAAAAATTGATTTTGAAATTGAAAATGTTTGAAGAATTATTATTTAATTAATTTAGATATTAAAAATATTATTAAGACTTGAAGAGACTAAAGCTAAAAAAAAAATACAAAAAAAAAAGTCTTAGTTCTAGACTTAATAAATAAATTAATTAATTCTTTTGACTTTAAAAAAGTCAGAGGAATTATTAAAGGAATTAAGGGATTTCTGAAATATTTGTTCTCTATTGAAAAATTTTTTTCTTTTCTTTCAATTTTTTCAATTTTTATAAACTTATCAAAAATTATTAAAAATTATTAAAATTTAAAATAAAAAGAATAAATTAATTAAAATATTTTCTTTTATAAAATATTTTAGGAAATTGAACGTATGAAAAGTTCAGCTCGTATAATAGCTGAATCTTTGGGTGACTTTGGTAAATGCCTTCGTGAAACAGAATTGCCTAATGATGTACAAACAACTGAAAAAGTATTGGAAGTACAACAACATGAAAGAGATGCAATAAAAGAAGATTTTAGAATTTCTATTCGAAAAGGATTACAATTACTTAGACAAGCAAAACAACAAATAATAACTAATGATGTTAATGATAATGAAAGGTAAGAATAATATATATTTTATTTATATTTTTTAATTATTTTTGAAAAAGTCCGCAAATAATATTTTTGCTTGCGGATAAAACTTGCGGATTTTTTAAAGAAAATTCTTTAAAATTAACAAGCTTAAGTATTTTTTATTTTTATTATTATTTCTATTTGATTAAGAGTTGAAAGAATTAAATTAAATATATTTCTAATTAATTTAAAGTATTGAAAAATATTCTCCTTCACCTTGTACTCTTCAAAATATTGCTGCAATTGAACGAATGATAGCACAATTACAAGATACTGAAAAAAGTTTTGATAATTTTTGGCAAAAACATCGTTTAAGATTAATTAATTGTTTGGAATTGAGAAGATTTGAAGATGAATTTAGAAAGGTTTTTAATTAATTTTTTATAAGAAAATGTTTTTTCTTTCAAAAAAGATTTATTTAACAAAATTGAAATTTAATATTTTTTTTAATTTTATAAAAAAAAAATTTTTTTTTTTTAAACATTTAAAAAATAATAATTTCCTACAAATTTTTTAAATTTAATTTTTTATTTATTTAATTTATTTTTTAATTATTAAAATAATTTTTTTAAAGTTACAAAATTGTTTTGCTAAACATTTATCTCTTCTTGAAGAAAATAAAGGAAATATTGGAAATAGTGAATCTAGTGCTATTCGTTTAATATTAGAAAATAAAGAATATAAATCTGATGCTATGGTTTTATTTATTTTTTAAATTTTAATTAATTGTTTAAGGCTGATGTTTTTGCAGCTAGAACACTTAAAGAAAGGGGATTAATTCTTGCTAAAAAAGAATTAACAGAATCTTTAAATACTCAAGGAAGTGACAGGTTTTTTGTTTTTTTTTTAATTTTTTGGTTATAATAATTTTGTTTTTAATTATTTTTTACTAAACTTATTAAATTAAATATATTTAATTTAATAATAAATTAAATTAATAATAAAATAAATATTATTTTTTCTTTTTTTTTATTTATTTTATAAATTTTTGTTTAATTTTTTTTATTTATTAGGCTTTATTTTAACCTCTAATAAAAAAAATATTTAAAAAAAAAAATTTTCAGTGTTGGCCCAAAATGTGAAGAATTAATAAGAATGGCTAATGCATTAGAACATGCTTTAGAAATTAGGAGTAAAGCACTTGAACTTAGTAGACAAATGCATTCACAAATTGGAAAGGTTTATTTAAAAAAGTTATTTAAATAAAAAAAACTTGCTTTTATTATTATTTTTTTTCTTTTTATTTTTCTTCCCTTTTTATCGCCCATCTAATATTTAGAAAAATAAAAACTATATAATAATTATATATAATTTTTTTTTCTCTATTCTAAAATCAAATAAATTCTAATATAACACTCATCAATCAACTAAATAATTTTTTTTTTATTTTTTTATTAATAATTAATTAATTTTAAACCTTTACTCATTTTATTTAAAAATATTTAAAAAATTATTTTTTTAATTTAATATTTTCTTAAACAACTATTTTCTTAATAAAAAAAAATATTTTTATTTTGTTTTCCATTCTCTTAAAAAACCCTTTTAAATCATTTAAAAAAAAAATTATTTTTAAAAAATCTTTCAAAAACAAATGAGCATAAAAACAATTAAACCTTTTCTTTTCTGGGTGGTATATATTTTATACTTGAATAATTTTATTAGACACTACCAGAGTTTTTAATTTTTTTAGGTTTTTTAAAAAGGAAAAAAATATGTTTTGAATTTCACAAAAAAATTTTTTTTTCCTATTTACTTGACACTATACATCTGCCAATTTTCTGTTAAAAATATTTAGATTCTTAATTTTTTTTTTTTTTAAATTTTATTTTTTAATATTTCCACTTTTATAAATCCTTTATAATAATTAAAAAGTTCTGTTCTCATGAATCAAAATTTCAGGAAATCTTTGCTCTATAAATTCTGACAAAAATTAATTTATATTTACTGGCCTCTTTAACTTCGCACCGAAACGTCCTTTCTTTATTTTAATTTTCTTTTTCTTAATAAATTTTTTAATATTTTTTGATAAAAATTATTTATTTATTTTTTCTATTTTAAGAAAAAGTATACCACCACCACAAGTCTTTTTATATTCATTTTTTCATCTGTTCAAAGCTTTTAGCCGCCGTCGGCGTTTTTTTTTCTTTTCATAAACATATTTCCTGTGTTTGCCTTTCATCCTCCCCTATATTTTTTTATCTTTCTACTCTTTCGTGTTTAAAAATGCTTTAAATAAAACCTTTTAAAAATCTTTTTTTTTTCTTTTTATTCAAAAATAAATTATTTATTTATTTATTTTTTTTTTTTTAATTATTAATTTTTTTATTTATTTAATTTTTTAATTAAGCATTAATTATTTTAAAAAATTTAACTGTTTTTTACAATTATTTTTTGTCTGTTTAAAAAATTATTCAATTAACATATTCATTTTTATTTATTTTTTTATTTTTACCTTGTACATATGTATATTAATACAAAATAAAATATTTTTATATTTTATATTAAATGCTAATTCTTTACAGAATTTTTTTGTTGCAAAAATAATAATTTTTTTAATAAAAAAAAATATTTTTTATTTATTAATATTTTAAATTTATATTCTCTATCAGTTGACATAGAGTGTTATTTTCTGGTTTTTATTTAAACATTAATCATATGTTTTTTTATTTAAAATTTATTTTATTTTTTCTTCATTTTAATTAATTAATTTATTTATTTGTCCTTATAATTAGAATATATTTTTAAAATTAATTTTTAATTTAGGCCAACGATTGGTGCCGTCGTGGTGTTGAATTATTATCTACTTCTCCTTTAGATTTATTTTCTTCTTCGTCTTCTTCTAATTCTTTTTCTGAAGAAGGTTTAAATAATTTAGAAAATTTTATTAAAGAAGGAGAAAATTTAAAAATGGATACTTTAATTAAATCACAACAACAAAAGTCTGAAAATAATGGAGAATTATTATTTTTAAATAATTCAGATACTTGTTCACTTATTGCACAGGTAAAAATAATTAAAAAGAATTAATTTTTAATTAAATTAATTTTATTAATTTATTTTACTTTTTTTAAATAATTTTTATTTCTAAAGGTCAACGAACGTATTGATGATATACGTAAATTATGTTATTCTCGTCGGGATTCTTTACGTAAAATTAATATTGATCGATTAAATGTTCAACAACAACAAAAACCTATACAAATAGTTTCTCCGGAAAAAAATAAAAAAGAACAACAACAAATTAATGGAAAAATACAAAAAGGAGGAATTAATGTAAGTTTTTTTTAAATAAAATTAATTTTGAGTATTTTTAATTAAGCTTTTTTTATAAAAATATATTTGTCGAAGTAAAGTTTTTATTTTATTTTTAATTATTCCCTTTTTATAGTATTTATTAATTTTTATATTAAACTTTTTTTTTTTAAGCACTTAAGTTTATTTATATTTTTTTAATTTTTAGTTTTAAATAATCTTCTTTAATTATTTTTTTTTTTTTTAAACTAAAAATCAATTTATTATATTTTAATTTTTTTTTATTTAATAAAAAGAAAAGGAAACTCTTTTAGAAAATTAATTAATTTTTCTTTTATGTTTATTACGTATTTATTATATAAAAAAGAAAAGTATTTTTTAAGTATTTTCTTGTATTTTACTTTTTATTATAAAACTACTTTTCTCCCCTTTAAAAACAAAAGAGGAAGAAATTGTTAGTATTTATTCTTTACTTTTCTTTTTTAAGCATTTATTTAAACATTTTTCTAGTTCAAGCATAAAGCCAATTAAAAGATTCTTATTTTTATTTTTTTTTTTTTTAACAAACGGATAATAAAGCAATAATATATTGTATAGTATATATATATATTTATATATATGCGCGAATATTGGGGATATATTTATTTATTTTTAATTAATCAGCTCATAAAAATGATAGAAAATTAAAAGAAAAAAATAGTACTAGTTTCTTTTCTAATTAATTAATTTATTTAATACAATTATTATTAGAATAGTTTTGTATTATTTAAATATTTTATGTTATTTTTATTTAATTAAAATTTAAAAAAAAAAATTTTTTTTTTTTAAACCTTTAAATTTTCTATTTAATTCTAGCAAAACAACTTAACATTTATTTTTATAAACATTTATTTTTTAATTTTTTTATCTCTAAATTATTTGTTACAGCAATTATTTAATTATTTATAAACTTTATTTTTACTAATAATATTTTTTTTATTTTACATTATTTAATTAATTTTAAAATCTTATTAATAATAAAAAAAAATAAATCTCTTTTAATTTTCTATATTATTTTTTTTTCTTTTTCTTTTAATTTTCCCATCAAAAAATGCCGACTTCTTTTATATTAAATTTATTTAGATATTCTCTCATTTTATCGACCATCATCCTTACTATAATCTTTTTATTTATTTTCTTCTACCAAACCAATAAATATACATTATATATTGTCATGCAAATCCTTTC
The DNA here is from genome assembly GCA_036172905.1 of Meloidogyne graminicola. Classification (NCBI taxonomy): domain Eukaryota; kingdom Metazoa; phylum Nematoda; class Chromadorea; order Rhabditida; family Meloidogynidae; genus Meloidogyne; species Meloidogyne graminicola. Next base: position 497,897 of record JARPZY010000016.1, on the reverse strand, counting down.
AATAAAAAAATTTATTTAAAAGTTGATCTATTTTTTCGTCCTTGGAGTAAAGAAAAAAAAAATAAATCTATGCTTCAACGCGTTTTTCCGGAATATATTTTTGTACAAAAAAAAAGTTTATTTTTGTATTTTATATAAATATATAAAATACATTAACTGTAATAAATAAAAGTGTTTTGCAACTTTTTTTCTTCTCTAAAAAAGGAAAGTTTTAATATTAAAAAGCAAAATAAAAATACATTTACTAATAAAGTTGATATAAAAATAAAAGAATATTTTATATCTCCTTAATATTTAAAAATAATATATAAATACTTAATAGATTTAAATTTAATAATTTTTAAAAATTAAAATTTTTTTTAAAATTATTATTGACTTTTTTTTTTTTTAAATTAAAAATTAATCTTTAATAAACTAAAATTGATTAAAAAAAAATTTTTTTTTTGTCTAATGCCACGCCACATTTTTTCTTCTTCTTTTTATTTATTTATTTACATATATATATATATATATATATACGTATTTATTTATTTATTTTAATTTTATTTTCTTCTTCTTTTTACCCCAACCCTCTTCTTACTTTTTTTTTTTTAAATTTTTTTAGTTTTTAACCCCTCTCCTAATTCTTGTTTTTTTTTAATATTATTATTACCACCAATTTTGCATTCTTTTAATTTCCGAAATTCTTTACTTTTTCTCTTTTAATTTAAATTATTGTTGTTCTTTTTCTTTTTTTTTTTTTTTAATAATTTAATAATCATTTTTAATTTATCAACTTTTTCCCCTTCTTTTAATTAATTGCGTTTCCAGTCTTTCTATTTTATTTTAAAAAAAAAGTTTTACTTAATTACTAATTCCTTAAGGAATTACAAATTATTCCCTTTTTTATTATTTTTTTTTCTTTAAGAAAACTTCGATTTATTTTTTTCTGATATAAAAATTTTTTTTTCAATTTCTAAGAAGAATTAATTAGTTTTAAAAAATTAAATTTTAATTATTTAATTAATTATTTAGTTTCACTTAATATATATATATATATTCTTTTTTTTCTTCTATATTTTCTTCAATTAATTATTTAAATTATTTTTTCCTTTAATTTTTTATTAATTACTTACTACAACAGCTTTAACATTTTTTACTTTTTAATTCATTTTCTTTCAATCTCTTAATAATATTAAAAAAAAAACAACTAACCCCCTACTCATCTACTACTACTACTACTACTACTACTAAATAGTATGAAACGACAATTACCAAAAATGTTATTTAGTTCATTTCGTTCAACAAAAAAACGGCAAAAAGCTCCATCATTGGAAATAGAAAAGGAAGAAAAACATTTTGAAATTGAAGACCAATTAAATTTATTTTCTTCTTCAAGTCAATTTTATACAGATATTATGGATTGGGAAGAAGAAAATAATGCTAATAATATTAGTAAAGATGATAATAATAATTTAAATATTAATGATAATTTTGAAAGGAATAGTTGGGTTAGAAATTTTATTTAATTTTTTTAAAAATAATTTATATTTATAAATTAGAAGATTTTGAATTTATTATTATTTTTTTTTGTAAAAATTATTTTTTAAATTTTATTTAAATTAATTTTCTGTTTTCTTATTTTAATGTGTCTATATTTTGTAAACTTTTTTTTTTTACTTCGACAAATTAAACTTTTTCTAAAGTTTATTATTTTTTAATTAATTATTATTTTTTAAAGCATCAAACTTCATTTCAACATCAACAACGTAAATTAACTAATAAAAAAGAAAAAAACAACAATTCTTCTATCGATAATCTCTCCTCTTCCATTTCATTGCCACGTGCCAATTTCCCTCAACAAAATTTATGTTCACCTTTATGCTCACCAATTGCTGGTCCAATGGAAAAATGTGGAGGTGGTGGAAAAGTTAATTTTGTTCTTGACGAATTGGTTAATTTTTTTTAAATTTAAATAAACTTAATATATCAGAATTTATATTTATTTTAATTCTGATTTATTTGTTAATAAACTTAAGTTTTTAAAAATACAAAATTCTGATTTCAAGTTTTTTTTTTTAATTTTTCTCTAATTCTCTATTATAATTTTATTATATTTTCGAAAATTATTTTTCTCTCACAATTGGCCTCATTTTACATTGTTTTCAATTTTCTTCTCAAATTATATTTATTCTTTTTCTAGTTGAACACAGAACGCTCTTATGTCCGTGAATTGGCTGAAATTATTCATTATTATATTCAACCTTTTGAGGCTCTTGAATTTAATGGAACTAATTCACATATTTTACCAATATCAGGGCAATCATCTGATGTTCTTTTTGGTAATATTCGAGAATTGGTAAAGGGGTTATTTCTAATTAAATTTTATTTTAAATTTTAAAGCACAATTTTCACAATTCAATTCTTTTGCCTGCTCTTCATCAAAATTCAAATTCTGTTCAGGGTGTTTCAACTGTTCTTTCTTCACAACGTCATAAACTTCTTACACTTTATCGAATTTATTGTAGAAATAAGCCTATTAGTGAAGAATTAAGAGCTGAGCATTCTCTTGACCAAAATAAATTTATTCTGGTAAAATCTTAACGTTTTTAAGTTTTATTATTGTTTTCTTTCCGGAAAGTTTAACTTGTTTTGTTTTTTCAATTAAGTTTAGTTTCTGGTTTCTTTTTCCGGAAAGTTTTTATTTTATATAAATTCTGGTTTTTATTTATCTTCTTTAAAATATATTTTATAGGAATGTCAAAGAAGAGCCGGTCATTTACTTCCTCTCTCTTCTTATTTATTAAAACCTATTCAACGAATAACTGTTTGTTTTTCCCAAACATTTAACAATTTTATATATTTTTTTCAGAAATATCAACTTTTATTAAAAGAATTAATAAAACATTGTCCAGACGCAGGAAATTCATTACAACATGTTCAATTAGCTTTAACTTCAATGTTAGATTTATTAGCACAAATAAATGCTGATATGGAACAATTACATATACTTGGATATCCTGTAAATAAAATAAAATAAATTAATTAATTAAAAAAAATTTTTTTTTCTTCTAAAGGGAGATCTTCGTCTTTTAGGTTCTCTTAAACTTAGAACAGAATGTGATGTTTCTGTATATAAAAGAGCAAAAAGTGCAAGTGCTGGGGGTTTAAATAGTGGTAGAAGGAATGGAATTAGAGGAAAACAACAGAGAAGACATTTGTAAATAATTTTAGAATTTTATTTTTTAATTTAATTTAAAAAAAGGTTACTCTTTGATGGCGGTGTTCTTTTTTGTAAAAAACGTATAACACAACAACAAACTTCTTCCCAAACAAGCTGTGAATATTTTGAATATAAATTCTATATTCCAATAAATTCTTTGGGGTTTGCTGAATGTTCTCGATTTTCTGAAGAAAAATTTGAAATTTGGGATATTAATGAAGGAGGAAATTCTGCTAGTTGTTTTGCTATATTTCCATTAGATGAAAAGGTTAGAGCTAAATGGATATATAAATTAGCTAAATTAACTGTTTTAAATCAACAACAACAACGTTTAATTGAAGCTGCTGCTTTAGGAATACCAAATTCATATTATTTAGAACAACAACAACAAAAAAGAGAAGAATATAATAATAAACAAAAACAAATTTTTTATCATAGGTAAAAAAAAGAATTATTATTTTTTAATAATCTTTATTATTAAATTAATTTAAATTAATTTTTATAGAACAAGACCACAATCATGGACAACTACAAGCTCTTCAGAAGATGGAATACTACCAACTGCTGGACAAATTTTTAATAAAAAAGAAACAAGTGCAGCAAATTCTAATCGTTCATCTACTTCATCTTCTTCTTCTGGTAAAATAAATTTTAAAAGAAAATTAAATATATATTTTTTTTTTCAGCAATAATCTTTGATAGTCCAACAACAACAAATTTAAATAATATTGAAGATTTAGGTGGTGATATAACAACATTTAGGCAATATTCTAATTCATCATCATCTACTAGTTCTGATATTAAAGATGAATTAATTTTAACAAGAAGTAAATCACAACCACCAACAACAACAAAAACTGAAAAAGAATATTTAAAAGAAGAAGAAGAAGGAGAAGAAAATTTAAATAATAAAAATAATGAAGGAGAAAAAATGCAACAAAGAATTGATAGATTATAAAATAAAATTATATTTTTTTTTTTAAATTTAATTTAAAAATGCACATACATATATACATAAGTATAACAAAAAAAAAATAAAAAATATTTTTAATTTTATTTAAAAAGAGCTATATGTACTATAGTAAATTTTGTTTAATAAAAATTTTTTTTTTTGAGTATTAAACATTTTTATATTAATTTCTTTCGTATTTTTAACATATTTTTGTTAGAATTTTTAATTTTTCTTAAAAAGCGAACCCAAATTTAGATTATTAATTTAATTTCTTGCTTTTGCCAAATAACTTTTTTTCTTAATATGTAGATCCACGGAGATAAAAGAATTAAATAGGAATCTCAGAAATATAGTAGCAAAATATTGAGAGATAAAAATAGACGAAAAAGAAAAATACAAAAAATGAAATAGTATTCAAATTTATTTTTTTTCGGACTCAAATAACTTTCTCTGATTGTCTTTCCTTCATTTTTTTTATCGTTCTATTTCTCATACTTTTTTTTATTTTTTATTTGTGTTGGAATTTTATTTTTAATTTTGTTTTTAGTCGATCTGTAAATTAATATGACTTCTGCTTCAAGTCCATTATCTCCACCTCCTAGGGCAACTAGTGCACCGATTTCTACTCTTAATTTTAACTGTATATTTTAATATTAAAATATATTTAAATTATTTTTATAGCTTTTTCTGATAATCAATACACTTCTCAAGATATGGCAGTAAATTTTTCAAAAAATAAAAAAGCTCAAATGGCTGCAAGAGCTTTATTTGAATTAGTTCATAATTATGGTGACAATCTAAGAGAGGTTTTTTTTTACATTTATACTTTAGGTGGATATTCTAATTACATTATGTTTTATTTAGTTTAATTAGAAAGTTTTAACTAATATTTTTAGGGTTGGAAAAATGTTTTGGATTGTCTTTTATATTTATTACGTGCTAATTTACTTCCTTTAAAATTATTACAATTAGAAGATTTTGTTGATTCAAGAGGAATTATTTCAATTAAAGAAAAGTTTAAGCGTCCACCAATTTTACCAAAGAAGGAAGAAAGTGGATTATTTAGTTGGTTAGGTTTGAGTGTTTCTTCAATTTCAAGTGAAACAGATACAAATAAACGTCAAACATCTGAAGAGGAACAAGAACTTTGCAAGGTTTATTTAATCTTTTATTATTAGAATTTATTCTTCTTATTTTAATTTTAACTTTTTATAGTCAGCTATATCTTTAATTGCTGAATGTCATCCAGAACAGCTAATAACTGATAGTCGTTATTTAACTACTTCAGCATTTACTGAACTTATTAATAATATTATACATTGTTCTTTTTCTATAGCTCCAATTCAACAAAAGTCTCATCTAATTGATTCACATATTGATCAATGTAATAACCAACAAAATTATGAAAGTCAAGGAAGTCAGAGTCAAGGTATATTTATTTAAATTGTTTAATCACAATAAATTTTAAAATTCAGACGATGATTCTATTGTTGATTTAACTTCTGCTGCTGCAGCTCTTTTACCTGAAAAACAACAAATTAAAGAAGATATTCAAGGAAATGAAAAATTATCTTCATCCCCAATAACTTCACCCCCAAAATCTCCACCTCCAATGCATAATCAACCTGAAGAAAATAAAATTGAAGAAGTACAACAACAACAAAATGTTGTTTATCAATTTTCGCCAATGAAATTAACTTTGGAGGAGGAAGAAGCTTTGATTTTTTTATTAGAATTAATGGTAATGTTTTTTAAATTAAGTACTTTTTATTAAATTATTTTATTTAGATTAGTATTGTTCTTGAAAATCGTGATCGTTTAGCGCAAGTTTGGCCTTTAGTTCGTGATCATCTTCAATGGTTGCTTAGTCCTGATTTTGCTCAAAACAAACAAATAACTGAAAGGGCAATTATTGCTTTAATTCGAATGGCCAATCGAAATCTTTTTCGTCTTGGTCATCCTCAACAACAAGTGAAGATTACTTCTCCTCCATCTACTCGAACAACATTGACTAAAAGTGTGGTTATTGTTGTAGAAGATGAACAATTACAACAAGAAGATTGTTAATTAACTTAATTCTTTTTTTTTTTAATTAATTTTTTTTTTAAAGCTTTTACTCAAACTATTCAACAACGCACAAATTGTTGTGTAAATGAAGTTCTTCATTTTATGGGAAGAAAAATTTTAGAGTTAAGATCATCAGATCTTCTTTTATTTTCTCAACAAATATCAAATGGTCTTCAACAATTATTACGTGCAAATGCAGCAAATATACATAGTAGTGAACATTGGAATATATTTTTTTCAATAATGGAAGCTGTTGGTGCTGCTGCATATCAAGAAGATGATTTTGATTTAGTTGATGTAATTATTAATATTTTTAAATAAAATTATTTAAAATTTTATTAGATTGTACATCCAATCTCTTCTTCTCCTCCTTCACCTCAACCATCATCTCTACAACAATCTTCAATTGAAGAAACAAAAAATATAAAAAGTTCTTCTCTTTTTAAACGTGGAACAATTATATTAGCCCCAAATTTATCACGTCATGATTCTTCAGCATTTTTAAAAGTTGTTGAAACTCTTGGATTTTTAGGTAGAGATGCTGCACATATTACACCAGAAAATTTTGAATTATTTATTCATTGTTTAAGAATTATGGTAGAAGCTAGTATGGATGGTGGAAGGTTTTTATTAATATTTAATTTATATTAAATTAAATAATTTATTTAGATATATAACACATTCATTAGATATTTCTTCACCAAATAAACAAAATCAATCAAATTCTTCCTCCCATTCAAAACAATTTCATGTTCCAAATGAAAATATACAAAAACAAAATAAAAAAACAAATGAAAATATTACTGAAATAAATGAATCAGAAGATAAAATAAGTGAACAAGAAAGACTTGCAACTTGTTATGTTGATGCTTCTTTACAAGTAAATATTTTAAATTAAATTCTATTTAACATTTATAGTTATTAAATATTTGCTCACAACTTCAATTACGTGCTGCTAATATATATCAGTAATTTATTTTATATTTTTTTTGTTAAAAAAAATTTTTTTTTTAGGGATTGGTCAGATACAAATGAAAATATAAAATCTAATATTGAAACAAAAACTACAACAGAATTATGGTTAAAATATTGGAAACCTTTAATACAAGCAATAGCTAGAATGTGTTGTGATTGTCGTAGATTAATAAGAAAACAAGCATTAGAAGCTTTAGGGGTAATAAAAAATAAAAGCTTTTTTTCTTTATTTTTATTTAATTATTTTATTTAATTTTTGACTTCATTTCGTGTACCTGTGTTAAATGAATTAATGCTTCCATCTGATTGGGAAGATTGTTTTGCTGAAGTTCTTTTCCCTTTATTAAGTAGATTACTTATTGGGTAAAATAATTTATTTTTTATATTTTTAATTAAATTATTAGTCCACCAATTTCTCCTATGGATCCAATTGGAATGGAAGAAGCAAGAATTAGAGCAATTCAATTAACTTGTAAAATTCTTTTAGGAAATCTTTCACAACTTACTTGGTTTTTAATTTAATTTAAAATTAATAGTTTAATTTTAAAACAGTTTAAACTCCTTTGCTGATTTATTTTCTCACCTTTTTACATTAATGAAAAAATTTTTAGAAGAAAATACGTGTAGTGAATTACTTACAGAAGTTATACAGGAATCATTAAAAAATTGTATTTAAAATTTTTAAACTTAATTTTTAAAAATTTTGAATTATTTAAGGTTTACTTGTTTGTGATAATTTTGGTGTTTTTCAAGGAAAATATGTTGGATTAAAAGAAGAAATTAATAATATTTGTGATTTTGTAAATTTTAATTAATTATATAAATAAAATATTTATTTAATTTAATTGGGTAAATATAAGTATATTTTACAATATATTTATTTAATTTTGTGGCTTTAGTATCGTTGTAATGTTTTTTTCAAATTTCTTGTCAAAACAGTTTTTATCAATTTTTCTTTAAGAGGCTGAACTTAAATATTAAAATTCAAACAGAAAATATTTTTACAAGATTTTTTAACACAAATTATATTTTCATTATATCAATTAAACATATACACCACATAGGGGATAATACAATATTTAAAATAATTATTAAGGGGGAATAATCACTTAGAAAAGCTATAAATCTAAATGAAAACTATTTACTCAATTAAATCTTCCCTATATATTAATCAAACAAAACGCAAAAAATACATTAATTTTATTAACATAAATATACAAGTGTGAGTTAAAAAAGTCAAATGTACAATATTGAATATTTAGAGACTATTACAAGAGAAAAAGGGACATATAGTATATGGGGGGTTAATGGATATATATACATACTCAATATAATCAACCAGGTCCTCTCCTTTCTTCTTTCTTTTCGTCCTTCTTGATGTCATCCTTCTTTTCGTCCTTCTTGATGTCATCCTTCTTTTCGTCCTTCTTGATGTCATCCTTCTTTTCGTCCTTCTTGATGTCATCCTTCTTTTCGTCCTTCTTGATGTCATCCTTCTTTTCGTCCTTCTTGATGTCATCCTTCTTTTCGTCCTTCTTGATGTCATCCTTCTTTTCGTCCTTCTTGATGTCATCCTTCTTTTCGTCCTTTTTGCTGTCCTCCTTCTTTTCGTCCTTCTTGATGTCATCCTTCTTTTCGTCCTTTTTGCTGTCCTCCTTTTCGTCCTTGCCGGCACTTCCTGACGTTGTTGGAGCAGAACTGGGTTGAGAAGGCGCTGGACCTGGAGTCGTTGCTGGAGCAGGCTTTTGTGCCGATGCCATCCCAGCAGATGGTTGACTGGCCACAGAAAAGGACGGCGTTGCCTGTTGGGACTTAAAAAACAGATTTTTAATTAAAAAATATATAAACTGACATTGGTGCCTGCAGCCAAGGCAAATCCTGGCGGCTTCAACTGTCGAGGGGCAGCCGCTGGTGCTTGGTCCTTTGCTCCACTTGTTGTTGATTGATTCGGAGCGGAATTTGCTGGCGTCGCGATTGCTGATGTAGTAGAGCCAGATGTTTTTGGCGCTGATGCTTGGTCCTTCGCTCCACTTGTTGTTGATTGATTCGGAGCGGAATTTGCTGGCGTCGCGATTGCTGATGCGGTAGAGCCAGATGTTTTTGGCGCTGATGCTTGGTCCTTCGCTCCACTTGTTGTTGATTGATTCGGAGCAGATGTACTTGGCCTTGGTCCAATATGGACTGTTCGAGCCGTTTGAAGTGGTGAAGCCTCCATCGGAGTGACACGCCGCACAATGTTTGGGTTGTTATCCTAAAAATGGGAAAGTAAAACAATAACTGGATAAGAAACTGACCGTATTAGTGACACGGTTGTGATTGTGCGGGTGATTCCTTGCGCTGGCAACAATCACAAACCGATCTCCGAATCCGAACGTGATCCGGACACGGCTCGGGCAAGTGAAGAAACGGCCAACTGCAAACTGAAAAAGCTTGGATCATTAGCCTATCACAAAAATAATTTACCGCGCATCGCCAGTACTCGACCGTGCCATGACGACTTGGATGTCGCGAATTGATCCGCCAGTTGTTCACTTCACCAGTATCCCACCAGGCACTATATTCACGACGACTGCGGAAACGCCTGACCTCTCTGTAGTCGCCACGTAACGAGTTCCGTCGACGAGCACCGAACATCTTTGCTAAAAAAAAAAACAAAAATTATTAGATTAGTATTAGATAAATAAAAGAATTAAAAAATAGTACCTTCGGGTGCCTAAGTAGTCGACGATAGGTGATGAGTTGATGGAGTAGTTGCTGCAGTAGTCGTTATGGTTGGGTAATTCAAGACCTTTTTATAGTATTTTGACACCTCCTATTTACCGCTTAAATTTTCTACTATAAAAGATCCTTAAAATAAACTTGATTTCAACATTCTTCAACAACAAAACAACAAAAAAATCAAAACAAATCTTCTCTACCGACGACGATGAGTGCACCACCGCCTGCTCCGCCAAAGAAGGACGATGCTCCGCCGCCGCCAGCTTCTGGTGCTGCTCCAGCTCAACCGCCACCTGCCGCTGCTGCTACTCCAGCTCCACCGCCACCATCAGATCCAGCTCCTCCGCCCTCTCGTGCTTCGAGTGATGTGTCTTCCAAAAAGAAGGGGAAAGGTAAATCTGCTGCTTCTGCTACCGGAGGAGGAGGGGCACCATCAACTTCTCCAAGTGGTGCAAGTAGCATTGTTGGTCTTCGACAAGTTGAGGTTCAAAACTTCAATGACATCCGTCCAGCACTGCAGAAATGGCTTAGTGGACAGGACAAGCTGTTTGGAGCTGCTGAGAAGAGTTCGGGACTTGAACGGGAAAAGGTTCGGCATTATAGAACAAAGTTTTTTTTAATTAATTTTTGTTTTACAGATTTTCTATGGCATTTGTGGTGTTCTTTCTCTTTGGCTGATTGCTGGTCCTGGTGGTGGGTTCATTTGCAACTTGATTGGTGTTGCTTATCCCGTCTTTGCGTCAATTTTGGCTTTGCGTTCGGGAGCTAAAGGTCTTGTTTTTCTTTTAAAAATACAAAAAATAAAATTTAAATTTTAGAGGATGACACTCAGTGGCTTGTTTATTGGACCACTTATGGGACATTCTCTTTGGTTGATTCTTTTGCCGATCGTATTTGTGCCTACTTTCCTCTGTATTGGCTTCTCAAAGCAATCTTCCTTCTCTACTTGGAATTGCCTCAAACGCTCGGAGCTCATAACATCTACGTAAAATACTTGGATCCGGCTTTCGACAAGTTGGCAAAGTAAAAAATTTTAATTAATATTTAATCTAAAACAATTTTTTTAATTTTTAGGCGTTTCACGGCCTTGTAGACGAATTCTATTGAAATAATTGAAGGAGGGAGGAGATAATAAATAAATAAAAAATAAATATATATATTTTGTAGGTGATATGTATTTCCCCTGAGTAATTATTCTAAATATTATATTGTATTGTTCCCTCTATTTAAAATATTGTCTATTTGTATATTATGTAATTTGTGTGTAAAAAATCTTGTAAAAATATTTTTTGTGTGAATTTTAATCCTTGAGTTAAGTTTAGCCTTCTAAAGAAAAACTGTCCCTAAATTAGATGAATTTCTGTGTTGACTTTGAAACGTTGATCTTAAGGGTTGATCTCCTTATTATGTTAAAATTAGAGATCGGACAAACTGGTCGGTCGGTTTTTTCGGTGAAAAAACCGAAAAAAACCAAAAAAAGCAAAAAATTGTCGGTCGGTTTTTTCGGTGAAAAAACCGAAAAAAACCGAAAAAGTCGGTTTTTTTTTTAATTTAGGCAAGAGAACAAGAAAAATGAAAATTTTTCTTTTTAATTTAAAAATAGATAGAACATCAGTTAGGTAATTAAGTGTGGGGAGATTTCTGTTTAAAAAAATTAACATCTCAGCCTTTCTTGGATTTAATCTTACGCGCCGATAAGTGTAAGTATCACGAGCTGTAGAAAAAATGGTGACACGGGCACAGTGAGTCAATTCCACTGAGCGACAACTGCACAGACGACAATAGCACAGTGGACAACTGCACCGTAAATCTGTGGTTAAGTGCAAATGTGTTAGTTTTTAGAAGGAATTAAGGCGCTATTTTGACATTAATGGATTTTTTGTTTATGAATCGATCTGGACAACTATGGTATCGTTCGAAAGCTCATGAAAACCTAAAATCAACTTAGATGAGATAATCCGCAGAATATGTCTAGGTGTAGGGTTACAGGTCCTCGAAAATTGTAAATTTAGGGTTGACTAAGGTCAATTAAATAAATTACCGAGATTTCTTCATTGTAAAATTTATGATTAGAGGTTTGAATAATCTTACACCAGCCATCAAATAAGCCTCGTTTACACAAATTGAATTGATTTTTGATTTTACGATTTTCGAGGATTTTTATCAACTTTAGACCATCCATCTTACTAAGTTGATTTTAGGTTTTCATAAGCTTTCGAACGATACCATAGTTGTCCAGATCGATTCATAAACAAAAAATCCATTAATGTCAAAATAGCCTTAATTCCTTCTAAAAACTAACACATTTGCACTTAACCACAGATTTACTGTGCAGTTGTCCATTGTGCTACTCTACTTGCCGGAACACAAAGAATTTGTTGAGCCTCTTTGGCCAACACTAAATTGAAATGGTTTGCCAAAATTACACTTTCAGAAGGCATTATCAAATAAAAATTTTAATATAACATATTTTTAATCAAAAAGATTAGCTTTAGGATAAGTCAGTAAGTAAAATAATATAAAGAATAGGAGTAATGAAGAAAGCTAGAGAAAAAATAATATAACACAAGACATTTTGAAGTCAAAAAGACCATTGCCCTCAATTTATTTAATTTAATGTTTTAAAATTTTGTCGGTCGGTTTTTTCGATATTTTAATTTTATCGGTCGGTTTTTTCGGTGAAAAAACCGAAAAAAACCGAAAACCGAAAAACACCGAAAAAACCAAAAAATTGTCGGTCGGTATTTTTCGGTTAAAAACCGAAAACCGTAAAAAACCGAAAAAAAACCGACCGAGCCGATCTCTAGTTAAAATATAAAAAACTCGACTGCTCTTATGAATTTCGTTTCAAAATTTTGAAGTTATCCATCATTTGTAATCTCTTAAACAAATTAAGAATTGAAAATTTTGAATTTCCCAAACATGTTAAATATTCTTTGTATAAGGACAAACGGAAGAAAAGGTCACATAGAAAGACTCAATCAATATTTATTTTCTCATCGTGGTCGACCCCCAAACAGCAACAAAATAAACAGAAAAAGGAGAGACACTTTTTTTACTTACATACATACATACATACATTGTACATAAATAAATGTTACTAAATCTGTCACTTTAAATTCTTTTTTGCTTTTTCAATTTACACACAAAATTAGTTCATTGTTTAAGCATTTTTAAGTAGAAAAAATCTATAGAAAAACACGCTATTTTACCACATTTTTTTTCATTTTCTTTCTGATTGAATGAAAATCGCGCAAAAACTTTCAAGCGTTTCTTATAAAGTTTGTCAACTATTTTTTAAAAATTATATTTTTAATTAACAGAATGCCCAACAAAGTTTAATTTTTTCTCCAGTTCAAGACCAGAATTTATTTTCTGGTCGTTTTGTTGCAAAAAAAATTTTTTGTTTGTTTCGCCAAGAATTACTTTTATTGCTAGAATAAGTCTCGTTTTTTCCTCTTTTAAACCGTTTTGTCGAAAGAATAGTTTTCACTTTTATTATATTTTTAAGAAGAAGAAAACAGGCATTCCAGCAATACATATATCTAAAACATTTCCTTTTCTTTTCCCCTCTTGTGCAACAAAAAGAAGATGAGAAAATAAAAACATTTTTGTGAAAGCCTTTCCCTTTTCATTTCTGTTCTTTTATTCAATTCAGTCAAAAGGACACAGGGACGGATATTTTTGTCTTACCCATAAGGGTAACTATGTAGTAAAAAGGAAAAGCTTTTTTTTATGAAAAGCTTTGAGATGATGAAAACAAATGATGGCACAGCTGGACAATCTCTTTTCCCCTTTCCTTTCCTTTCCTTTATTTATTTCTTTTTAGTTGGCCATATTTAATCGATTTATTTTCTATTTAAGAGAATTTTCTGTTCCGGCCAATATTTTTCTTCCAAAATTTGCTTGTCTACTAAAATAATATTGGAATTATTGTGTCCGGCTGGATATTTTTTGAGCAAAAGGAATGGGTAAGTTAAAAAAATTGAAAAATATTTAGACAAAATTGTTAAAAATTTATTCTAATTTTTATTCTCAAATGTCCTTTAGGTCGGTTCAGTATCAAAAAATATATTCTTTTTTTTAATTATAATTTTATTAAAACAATATTTTACAGGCAAAAAATGCCAAATTTGCAAGAAAAAGTGTTCTGGTGACATTGTTCGTGCTGATGGAGAAAAATATTTTCATATAATTTGTTTTGCTTGCAAAAGTTTATTTTTTATTGTTAAATAAATTCGAAATTCTCTTTCTAAGCCTGTGGACGTTCACTTTCAGAGGCTGGTTTTTATTTAAATCCAGATGGCTCTTATGTTTGTCCAGAACATGTCCAACAACTACAAAGGCCTGCATCTGGCGGAAGTGCCCAACAAACTCCGAAAAAAGCAAAAAAGGGATTGGGACTTTTTAAAAGAAGTTCTTCACGTGATTCAAAGGATTATTCTCGGCCATTGAGTGTTGATTCTAATGTTGCAACACTTTCAAGGAATTCAATGATTGCTCCATCACAAGGTTCTCCTATAGCTACAGCAAGTTTGTTTTTTTTTTAATTTATAATTAAATTTTGGTAGAACATTGTGGACTGGAGTAATTGATCCATTCTTGTACATGATTTTCTCTGTTCCTAGAGTTCAATCATGGGCATTTTCGATATCGTTTTTCAGATTCAGTGAATTGATTTCCAATTAAATTTGCTTTAAAAAGATGTTAACTTTTGAAGACTTTCTTTACCTCTTTCTATTTTTTAAATGTTTTTCCCGCCCTTTTCCCTATGGGAATTGTTAATGATTATTTTGTTAAATGTTCACTTTACAGCTTGTGCCGGATGTGGAGACCATCTTCAATCAGGCCAAATACTTTTGGCAATGGGACTAAATTGGCATGTTTGGTGTTTCAAATGTTCAGAATGTGCTGCTGTTCTCCAAGGGGAATATATGGCATATGGTGGAAAACCTTTATGTTTACGTGATTATGACAGAATTGCGTTTGTTTATTATTTTTTGTTTTATTTAAAAATAATAAGTATATATTTTTGGATGAAATGTATGAATTTAATTTCAAAATACTTTTATTTTCGAATTTGATCGAAAGATATTACTTTAATCGACAAAAATTTAATAAATTTGAAAATTTTTTTTTTTTTTTTTCAGAGGAGTAAAATGTTGTGAATGTGATAGATTTATTGCTGGAAAAGTTTTGGAGGTTTTTATTTAATTTTTTCAAAAAAAAATTTTTTTAGGCTGGTGGATATAAATTTCACCCAACCTGTGCTCGTTGTTCTCGTTGTCAACTTCCTTTTGAAGAAGGTTCAGAGATATATATGCAAGGAAATGAAATATGGCATCCAAATTGTGAACATTATTTAACTACTGAAAATATTGCTGTAATTTTATTTTTTTATTATTTTTTTTTGACCTGTTTTTTCCTCTAAATAATTTTATCTTATACCCTTTACCTAAAGATTAATTCTCTTGAATTGTTTACAAGTCATTAAACTTTTTGATTTTACCATTTTTATAATATTTCTTTTGAAAGAGGAAAAAACTTGGTGGAAATAATAATAAAATTTCAACTTTTTCTAATTTTTAGGTTACAAAATCACCATTAAAGGGCACTAAATTCCAACCTTTTTTTGGTCAACATTTGACTTATATGTAAGGTTTAATTATTAAATAAATAATTAGACAGTAAAAATAAGGAAAAATAGTTTTGCGGACAAAATTTGCGGACTTTATGCAAAATTAAATATTTAATTTCAATTAATTAATTAAATTAGGTATATGCTCCCAGAAGCTGAACAAACTTATTTAAAACATCCAATAGCTCCAAACCCTCCACAACCAGCACAATTTCATACCCCACAGGGGCCAATAATAAAAATAAGAAAATCTCGTTATTCAATGCTCAAAACTGGAATGCAAAAATTAAGTAAGGATTTAATGTTTTCTTTAAAATTATTACTTTTTTTTTTAAAGCTGAGGACCTAGAAAGGACACGTCCACGTTCTCGTTCCTCTTCTGTTGATAATGAAGAACCGATTGAATTGGCACATTATCCTGGAGCTAAAGTGCCTGATCCTGACCATATTCCGCCTATTGATGTATGGAGAGTGTTTCTAAAAGAAAACGAATTAAATTTAAATTAATTTAAAATAATTTATTTTTTAAGAGAGAAGATTTCCCAGCACCGCCTTACCCGTATGCAGTAGAAGAATTAAAAAGACGTTTATCTTCTTCTTCAATAGAAAATGATGAAGACGAAGAAGAAGAATTATTAAATTCTGAAGGAAAACATGAAGAAAAAGTTCAACAACATGTAAAGGTTTTAGACACAATAGACAAGGATTCATCAATTGCTTATGTTATAAAACAAAATTTAGTAGAACAAACAGAAAGAAAACAACAAAGAGGAAATTTAGAACAAAGATTACATTGGGATCCTAGAAATGCTAGTAGAACACCTTCAGCTAAAAAAATGCCTCATTTAAAATTTCGATATGATACGCCTATTAATGCTTGTAAATTAATTAATATTTTTTAAAAAATATTAGAATATTTTGGGAAAAAGAAAATTAGAAAATTTTAGCATATAAATCGGAATAATGAAAAATCAAAATTTCTGATTAATAAATCCTGTATAATTATTAAGTAATTCCCCTTCTTATCCTTTATTTATTTAATTTATTCTAATTATTTTTAAAGCCCCATCAAGACATTTAAATCGCCCAAAACCTTGGATTTTTTGGAAAAATGGTAGTGGAGAGGAACGTGCAGCAACTGCAGCGATTCCAAGTTTTCATTTACCACAAAGTCGTATTGGTACAATGAATGGAAGTGCTAGGGCTGTTACAATGCCTGATGGTTATTATGCACCTGGTGGAGCTGATACTACAATTAGCACTCATTATTCTGATCGTAAGAGAAAATAAGGGAATTTAAATTAAAAATGTATTCTGTATTGATTGGTTTTAAAACATTTTGCACCGAAATGTCTGAAAAATTTTTGGCACTGAAATAGCCTTAATATAATTTAATTTTTTAGATTCTCTCGATTTGTCAGCACATGGAGGTGTTGCCAGTCCTGCATATCTACGTACTTCATTACCAGATATGTCTAAGCCAGTAAAAATATATCCATTAGAACATTTACAAACAACAAATAAACAATTACCTGAAGATGTAAGGAAATAATTTTGGAAAATTTTTTTTATTCTTTACAATTTTTTTTAGGTTGATCGTCAACATTTGGAACGTCATTTGGGTAGGGATGAATTTGATAAATGTTTTGGAATGACACCAATAGAGTTTTACAAATTACCAGAATGGAAGCGTATAAATCTTAAAAGGAAACATAAACTTTTTTGAAAGGAAGAGAAAAGAAAAAGGTTTTTTTTTTGTTTTCATTGCATTTTCTGGTCTTTTTTCTTAAAGCCAAAAAGTTTAAAAAAACCAAAAGAAAATATAGGTAAAAGTATTGAGAATCTATATATCTTATACTTTACTGGGGAATTTTCTGAAAAAATTAAATAAATTTACTTTTTTTTTAAAGACCCCCCCCCTAAATTATTCCACCATATATTAAACTATTTTCTTTAAATTATCCCAACTAAGTAAATATAGATTCTATATACTAATATATATTATATAACAATTAATAATTAAATATTTAATATTTTGATATACCCGTTAATTTTTTTTTTAAATTTCAAAACGGGATCCCAACAACAATAAAAAAAAAACATACCGTCCACATTAATAAATTATAGCTTTGTTGCCCAAAAACAAAAGAATAAAGTGAAACTTTTGGTTTCTTTCTGAATTCCATAAATAATTATTTCCTGTAAATAATTTTCCCCAAAAGTTTTACTTTTTAACAAAAAATATTTGCTTGAGGGTTTTATATTTGCAATTTTTATTTTATTTTTTATTTGTTGCTTTTTTGCAGATAAAGAGATTGCGACAAAACTAATTTATTTGCTATTTTAAATGAAAATTTGATAAGATTAAAAAATTGGGGGCAGTAAATTACATATAAAATTATTTAAAACTTCTCAAAGACTTTAAAGTTTTAATTTAATCTTAAGATAAAAAATAGTATGTAAAATTGAGAGATTATTTTAATATTTGTCTCTCTCATTTCCATACTATTTCTCCTCTCTTCCTTTAATGTAAACTTGAAAAGAATTGAGAAGTCTTAAAGGATACAACTTTTAATTTAAAAAAATGCTATTTATCACAAACAAATATCTAAAAATATAATCACCTATTTTCTAATTAATTTCTTATATTTATATAGAATATAGCTAAAATATATGTCTAAAAATTTAACTAAAATCAAGCAGATTGGCAAGGGAAAAAGACTAATAATAAAATAACTAAAACCAGGAAAAAAATTTAAAAAATATAACTAAACTAGATTTAATTTTTTAATATTTTTTTTATTATGCCGTTGTCAATGAGGAAGTGAAAATAAAAGCATAACCGGCTGAAAAAAAAAAATTAAATTTAAATTAAAAATTAATTTTTACTTTATGGTCTCCAATACAATCATCTATAGCAAATGAACGATAATAATTGCTACAATTTAAAGACAAATCTTTATTTAAGTGAGTTAAAAGATTCCAAGCATTTTCGTTAAATAAAATTCTATCACACCAAGCTGGGGCTCTGAAATGAAAAATTTAAAACCTCGTGGGCGCATTAAAATGTCCGCAAGGATTTTCATTAATATTTTCTAACTAACCTAGTTTTCATAAAAGTATTATGACTGTCTGGTTCTTCACTCCATGGATATGTAGGTGGAAATTGTATAAACAATTCCTTGAGCGGAAATTCATTTAATTCACAATCATCCTATATTTAAAAAATTTAAAAAAATTAATAAATTAAATTTAAAAAAAACCTCTCTATAAGCTTTCCATTCTCTTAAAAGCCATTTTTCATCAAAATATTCAAAACGTTTTCTACCAACACGTAATACCCAACTTAAATAAAAAATTAGTTTTGAGAAGAAATTAATTATTTAAAAAAATTCTTTTAAAACTTACTTAACATTTCCTCCACTTTGACTATCAAAAGGACTTAAATAAGATCTCATAATAGGTTTGTAATATTCAATAATTGAATTTCTTCTCCTTGTAGATGTACTCAAAGCAAAATTTGTTGTAATCAATTCATCATCCAAATCATCACAAGATGTCCTCAATTCATCTGTTTCTGAACTACTTGCTGATGGATCTGTTGACAGGGAAGAACCAAAATGATTGTTTATTGTTGTTGATTGCTTTATATTTTGATCTTCTGAAAGTTCTTCTTCGTCTAAAGTTGAT
Organism: Meloidogyne graminicola; assembly: GCA_036172905.1. Classification (NCBI taxonomy): domain Eukaryota; kingdom Metazoa; phylum Nematoda; class Chromadorea; order Rhabditida; family Meloidogynidae; genus Meloidogyne; species Meloidogyne graminicola. Next base: position 478,655 of record JARPZY010000016.1, on the reverse strand, counting down.
AAATCTGAAGTTGAAGTTGTTGAACCTCTTGAATTTGTTTGTTCAATTGCTGGATAAAATAAAATCTGGCGATCGTTTGTTTGCCTTGTAAGCTTCTAAAAAATAAGAAAAAAAACTCTATAAAGAAAAAACCTTAACAAACGAAGCAAAGTTAAGACGAAAATTAAAATCTCCAAAAACAAATAAATTGCTAGAGCCTTCAATTGTACCTCCATTAAATTTTTCAAATTTTTGAAGAACGTAGTTGAAGGCATTTTTTCGATTATTACTGTAGAGTGTTGGATTCTTAAAAGAAAAAGTTTAAAAATTAATAATTTCTTTAAAAAACGAATACTTTATTTAATTAATTAATTAAAAACCTCCAAAAGATTCAAATTAGATTCGTCATGAAATAAATGAATATTTACCAAATCAAAAATCCTTAAATTAATTAATTAATTTAAATAAAAATAAAACCTTTCACCAAATCTCCATCTTGTATGTAAAAAACCTTTTCTTCCAAAACGAAAAGAAGGCCAAAAATCTCGTGAAAATTTTTCTTTTCTTAAAAATCCAGAACGGACTAATCCAGCAGTGAGAATTAAATGACTATATTTTTGTTCTATAATTGGAATAAATTTTCGTTGCTTAAAATTAAATTGTTGAACTAGTTTGACAGCTGATCGGTGAATAAAGAAAAGTGAAGAGAGAGCCTAAAAAATGAATAAAAATAATTGTATAATAAAAATTAGGTTAAAATAAATGGAATCCCTTTGACATTGAGTTTTTTAAAATCTTTGGATCTAATAATCCATCTGATACCTAAAATTCAAAATTTAGAATTTTTGGAAGAAATTTTTAGGAATAAACAGATTTATTTCTTCTCATTGAAAATCAATTTCATTTAAAGAATATTTAAAACTAACTGTAAATTCTTCAATAAGTTCATATTGAATGTCAAGAAAGCAACGAGAAAATAAATAACCTTCAGAAGACAAACATTTTTGTAATTCCTCTACAAGTACAGGCATTTCTTTAGCATTAATTTTGTAGTTCTTTCCACCACTTTCTTAAAATAAAAATCTTAAAATTATTTTTTTAATTTTATTTTACCTTGAAGATGTAATGCAACAAATGAGGGACGATTGTGGGAAATTTCCTTTGTAATTTGATTGAGCCAATATCTACGGCATCCTCCTTTCTATTTATATTTTTAATTTAAATAATAAAAATAATGGAAACTTACAATCTCAAAGAGTGAACCAATATTTGAAGTTAAAAATAAAACTTTATTTTGAAGCATTAAAAATCTAATTAAAATTTAGAAAGATTTTAGGAGGATGCTAAAAAAAAATGAATTTATCACGTGACTCTAAAAGTTAAATTTTAAAGAGACGACTCAGTACGGCCACTTTTTTGTTGAAAATTTTAATTCTTTTTGTTAAGTTTATTTAATAATTAATTTATGTCATCAACGTCATTTCTAGTTTATCGTTCTTCTTTTTACCGGTTAAATGCATTATCTATTTTACAAAGAAGTTTTAATACAGGAGAATATCCTTTTAAAATTCCTGCCCCAATAAAGGTAATATATTCATTTTTTATATTAATATGTTAAAATATTTAAGCGTTCTCCAACTGATCTTCTCCAAGCTTTAGCTGATACTGTTAATACAGATGAAACAGCTCCAAATTTTGCATATATAGATAATCCTTATACTATTCCCTCAACCCTCCGAAAAAGGAAGGAATATTTACTTGCAAAGGTAATTGTTTTTTAATTCTTTTATTTTTCTTTAAGGAATATGGTCGTCGTACAGCCCTTCGTTTAGTAGAGGAATGGCCAACATTATTTATGCTTGATAGAGATCAGCCAAGATTAGGAGTTTTTCGTCCGCAAAAACCTTTAAATCCAGAGCTTGTAGAACCTACAGAACAGAATTTATTGTATATGATTTCAACTAGGAAAGTTACAGATGCTCTAAAATTATATGAACGTATGGGGGAAGAAACTGAAAATCTTGAAATAAATACAAAGGTTTTTAAAATTTTTACGTTTTACGCACAAAATTTGCAGATTTTTTTCTTATAACCTTAAATTATGTTTTTTAATTTACAGATGGATCTATTTAAATTACTTTGTTATTACAATGAAGAAGGTGTACCTCTTGAAGAGTTTGAGTGGGATGCATCTCGAATTTATTTTTCTCAAACTGAAGAGCGTAAGAATACAGAATGGAAAGGATTAAAGGTTATAGTTTAAAATTATTTTTCTACAAAAATTTAAATTTTAAGGAAGATGGTCCCTGTTTAGCAGAACAACTTTTTGATATACTACCGAAAACAGATGAAACATATTCGTATTTAATTTGTGGCTTATGCAAGTTTCCCAGTGTTTATTCGATTTCAAAAGCAAAAGTCCTTTACAGGGTTTTTTTAAATTAAAATTTCTTTATGCATTTTTTGGTTATGATATTTTATTAGAGTCTAAAAATGTTTCTCAAATTGGCTTTTTTCATTTTTAAACATTTAATTCCAATAACCTGTTTTAAGCTAAATTTCATTAAATTTAGGAAATGGTCTCTTCTGGTTTTGCCCCTTTTGAAGAAGTTTTTAATTTAATGATTAAAAATGATATTTGCTTAGATGAAGATGTAAAATCTGATTTAAAATTAGACACAAAATTTGATTCAATTTTTTGGTTAAAAGAAATGTCTAAATTTGGCGTTCGTCCAAGTGTGACAACATTTAATTTTCTTTTTCAAAAATTGGCAAAGGTTTTTATTTTTTTTCAAATCAATTTTCTTTTAGAATTCAAACTCAAAAGATCCAAAAACACAAAATTTGGCTGAAAACAAGGATTTTATCATAAACAAAAAAAATTGTTGGAACTCTGCTGGAACGTTAATTAATGAAATGAATGCTTTGAATATTGAGTTAAGCCTAACAATATATTCAATTATGATGAAACTTTCACCTAATAATATTGTAAATAATTTTTTAGTTTAAATTTAAAATAATTTTTATTATAATATTTTCCATAGATTCAACGCCTTTTAACAAATAACATTTAAAAAAATAAAGTTAAGACTTGCGGACTTAAATTTGCGAACTTTTAGACAAATTATAGAAAATATATTAAATTTTTAGGAAAATTTAAAAAATTATAAATTGTATTTATACTTTAACTCAAATACATTTAAACCAATTTTTAATTTAAAATTAATTAATTTTTAGAAATTCCGTGTAGCTTTACTTAACGAAATATTTACAAATTTGGAAGAAAAATTGGTTAATTCAGAAATTAAAAATACAGACAAGGATGATCCTGAATTTTTTAAAAATTGTTTATTAATTGCTTCAGTTGCACAAAGTGAAAGTTTATTGGACAGAATGATGGAAATTTACAATCATAGAAATAATCGAGTAAAAATTGTTTCTCCTTCTGATGAAGCTAGGTTATTTTTTAATTTAAATATTCACTTTTTTATAATTATTTTCTCTTTTTTTCTTTCCTGTTTAAAAAATTGTTTTCGAAAAATACGTTAATGGAATATATTCAGTATTTATCCCATCTCTTTAAACTATTTAAAAACATTTTAAAATAAAGCAATATTTATTTTTATTTTCCTAAAGCCTTTAAAAATTTAAAGTATAATTTTTAATTTTCAGATTTTTTGAAAATTATTTATCATCAAAATTGTGTTGTCTTACACTAAACAATTTTTTGATTGTTTATAAAAAATTTGTTCCAAATTTGTTAGCTTTTTCTCCATTTCTTTTTGGTTTTATAACGAGAATAATGCACGATGTATTTTTTTTTTAAATTAATTTTCTTTAAAATATATTTTTTTAAAAGAGAAAACCAGATGAATTTTCTTGGCCAATGCTTAAAAGATTAACCGAAGATTTTGTTAATTCTCATTGTTTTTCTGTAACAAAATGTCAAACTGTTATTCTTAATCATTTACTTCAAGTTAAACCAAATGTTAGTTTATTTTAATTTTTTAGAAGGAAATTTCCTTAGTAAAAACGTTTTTTTTGTATTTTTAGATAGGGAAAATAATTTAACTAAAAATAGAAAATAAAAGCTTTCCTCGCCCCCGAATTCGAAAAAAAAATTTATGTTTCTTTACGACTAGTTTTTTCATACTTATTCAAAAATTCTGGTTTTTTGGTTTTTATAGCATCTTTCCAGCTCTATTCAACAAATTTTCTTCTCTAATTACCATAAAATATTTAAAATAATTTAATTGATATAATTGCTGGTGATCATTTGTACCTTAGGAAATTAAAGATTATTTTTTAATTTTTACAGAAACATTTATCAAGAACTGAGTCAGAGGAATATTTTACTTTATGTAATCGTTTAATAAAAAATATTGCCGACGACGAACAATTTCATGCAATGAAAGAAAAATATAAAAGAAATATTAAAATTAATAATAATAATAAACAAAATGATGAAAAAGAAATGACTATACAACAAAATGTTTTAAGTAATGAATTTTATGTTGAAAATTGAATTTAAAAAAATAAATAAATAAAAATATTAATTTAATTTCTTTTAAATAATTATTATTTAATTATTTTTATATTTAATTTAATTTTTATATTTTATCTTTGGTCTTTTATTTTTAATTGATTTTTATTAGTTGAATTCTTTTTCTTTTATTTATTTTTACAAAGAAATAATTAATAATTAAATAAATGGGATTTTGTAATCGTGCAGGTTCTCCAGTACTTAAATCTGTGAATAATCGTTTACAGGAAATGTGTACAGATAATGGAAAGGTTAGGTCTTTAATTTTAGATATTTGTTTAAATAATTATTAATACAATTTATTTAATTATTTAATTAAAATATTTAATACCTCTTACATTAATTTAATTAATTTACTTTTTATTCAGAATTTTCCTCTAAATTTTTCTTTTAATTTTTCTTTTTTAGATTCATCGAATAATACCTAAAAGTCAAGCAATTTGTTTACTTGCTCATATTGATTCTCCAAATTGTATTTGGTTTAAAATGATTAATAATATTACAGAACAAATGAAATTACTTAAAACAGTTTCTTATTTAGACCCTTTAGATATTAAAAATGATTTAAAACTTTATAATTATGTTATGGCACCAATTGAAGAAGGGGTATATTCTAGAGCTAGAATTTTATATATTCAACCAGTTAAAAATAATGAACAAAAGTTTTTCTTTGTTTTTTTACATTTTATTGATGAAGGATATGGAGCTTGGATGCTTGAGGTTGGTTAAGTTGGTTGTACTATAGTTATGCTGTTAGTTTTTCTTATTTATTTGGATTAGAAACAGAATTGTTTTTTTAAATTATTTTGTAAAATAAGAATTCTGATTTTTCAAAATTTAAAAAATCAGAATTATCTGATTACTTTTAAACTCAGAATTTTTCACTACTTTTTTTTTATTTATCTAACCATTTTTCTTTTAAGAGTTGTCTCGCAAAAATGGATGCTCAATTTCAATGGCATCCATGGCAAGCTTTTCCAGTATCATTATTCAAATTTAATTTACCAAAAAATCACAGGTATATTATAAAAAAAGTAAATAAATTTTAATTTATTTTAAAAAAGTTCTTTTGAACGTTTAAATTATTGGCCAGAAGAAATTAATGAAGAATTAATTAGAATAATGGGGGAATATGAATATTTTAAAATTGTTCCAATTCAAGGGAAATTAACAAATGATTATAGTGAATATACAAGAGTTTAATAATAAATTATTTTTAAATAATTATTTAAATAATTATTAAAGGCAGAAATTTATGGACTTGTTTCTGAAAAAGATAATGAAAGAGAAGGAGGGTTAGGAGAGTCAATAAATCATAGACTTGCTTCAGAATTCCAACCTTTAGAATTTCTTGATAGAAATATGTTTCATATAAATCAACAACAAATAAATAAAACAGAAGAAATTAAACCTCTTTCTGTTTGTTTTTTTAATTAATTAATTTATTTAAAAGTTTTGAATAATTTAAAGGGGAATAATATCCCTTTTTCAATTTTATTAACGAGATTGGGGCAATAAAATTTAAAAAAAAATTTTTTTCAAAGGTAAATGATGCAGTTTTAATTTTACAACAAATGCCAGAATGGAGAAAAAAATTTCCTTCTGATTTTTTGGTTAGAAAAGAAGAAAATGAAGACGAAGAAAATAATGGTGAAGGAGTAGAAGAGCCTCTTCCTCAACATTGGTTATTAATAGATGGACAATTACCTTTAGTTGAAAATTTTACTTTAAATTTATTAGAAGCTTACTATTCAACGACTGATGGAAAACAAGTTGTTTTTATAGATTGGAATTCTTTGGTAAATTAAAAAAGTTTTTTTTTAAATTAAAAACAAAGTTTATTTTTATATTTATAGTAAATTAAAAAGAGTACATTAGAGTCTGCATATACAATTTTTCTTTAGAAAAAATTTAAAAAAAAATTGAAAAACTTTTCAAAATTACCCTAAACTATTACTTTGTAATCTTAATACTTTAATTTATTTTTAGAAATCTCCATATGAGTTTTATGCTTATCCACTTAAACAACTAAAAAATGAAAATATTGAAAAAAATCCAATTCGTCGTTTCTACAATTTGCAAACAAATGTAGCCACAGAATTAAATAAATATTATGGAGATCCAATAAATAGAAGACAAATTGATCCAGAACTAGTTTTTAGAAATTTAGAAAAGGGAACATTTTTTGGAATTTTTGAAACAAATGATGAAAATAGAGGAAGAAATTTTAGAAGAATTCAAATACTTGCAATGAGAAATAAAAAAGGATCGGAATGGAGTACAGAATTTTGTAGAATACGTTATTTAGATATTGGAGGGTCTGAAATAGTTCCTATTTGTTGTATTTTGCGGATACACCCAAAGTGAGGATTTTTAAATAGGAATAGGACATTTGAGTCTTAAAAGAAAATAAATATATATTTATTTAAACTTTCATTATTCTATTTTTATTTAATTATTCTTTGACTTTTCTATATATACTTTTTTAATTTTTGTAGACATTGCACAATACCACCACTTTGTATTCAACTTTGTCTTCAAACTATACAACCAACAATAAATAATAATTGGAATTTGGTAAAAAATTTAATAAATTTATTACAAAAAAATTTTTTATTTTTCAAAGGATGAAATACGTTTTTTTAAAAGTCAGATTAGAGTGGATATTCCAGCAACTTGTAAATTACGTTTAATTAAGTAACATTTTTTTTAACTAATTTTTTTTCTTTTAAAATTTAATTTCACTTTTTTTAATGTTTTTTTTAATTTTCTATATATTAAATTAAAATTTTATTTTATTTTTTTTAGTTTACACAATTCTTTTACTGAATATAATTCTTTACCACAATCATGGCCAGGTGTTTATGGTATTTATCAATTTAATATAGGAAATATTAATATAGAGGAACAAATGATAAATAATGGGAAAGCTATTTATAATGAAACAATTAATGGATTTTAATTAAAAAAAAATATTTTTTTTTTTAAGAATTTTTTAATTTTTTTTTAAAAATTAATTACTTAATTTATTAAATCTTTTTAAATTTTAATTTATTAATAAATATTTTAATTACATTTTTATCATATCAAACATTTGTTCCAAATCTTCATTTAATGAAATTGAATAATTATGTTGTCTATTAATATTTAAATTAATTTGTTGTTGACTTATTAAACTTTAAATAAAATTTATTTTATTAAATATTATTTCAAATATTTTTATAATTTAAAAGGGAATCTATAAATATTGACAAAAAAAAATATATAAAAAAAGAATATCTCCCCTAATATATTAAAATCCAAAGCAGGGGCGAGCGCAAAAGCTTAATATTAAAAACGCAATACAACGCAAGGAATCTCGAAATTGTTTCCAAACACTATTTAAATGCTTACTTTTTAAATAAACTTTATTATATTATATTTATTTAAATATAAACACTTACTTGTTATTATTTTCTCTTTCTTCTTCAATTTCTTCCTCCTCCTCTTCTTCAATTGTTATTTCACTATTTTCTTCTTCATTTGAATAATTATGGACATTAGAGTCTAAACAATCCTCTCCATTTTCTTCCGTTGGGGGAATTAAAATTTGTGAAATTTGTTGAGTTATTCTATTTAAAGAACTTTGTTGTTCTTGTAAAATATAATTGTTTTCATCTTCATTAGTTGAAATATTAAGACAAAGCATTGGAAGGACTTTAGCTTTTGGAATTGACTTTTTATTTACATCTTTTTGGTTATTTAATATTTTCTCATTTTTTATATGTTGTAAAAATTGTTTAGAATTTTTGTTTTCTATAAATTTTTCAAAAAACTTTTTTTGTGTTTGTTCAAGTTGATCTATTTTTGTCTGCATTTTTTGTAGTTGTATAAGCAATTCTCTATTACACGAAGAGGAAAGGTCAGAAAAACAATACCGATCAGAATTTCTACGCCTAAAAATTATAAAAAGCTTTAAAAAAACCACAAATTCAAGGTTATGGCGAAAGAGGAAATATTTTGTTCCAAAAGGAATCGAACCCAAATACTACTTAATAGTAAACAGCGATCTAACCCACTAGACCATTCCGCTCCATTTCTTTTTTTTTATAAAAAATACCTTTCAATGCAATTTTCTTTTAGCCTAAATTTTCGTCTTGACAAGTCATCCATACAATCTTCCTCAAAGTCTTGTAAATCTCTTAGTTCATCTGTCCTAAGTTTCATCTCTTAAAACGTTAGTTAATATTCTTAAATATTCTTTCAATTAAAAATCTACTTCTAGACTCAATTGTACCTTTAATAAATAAAATTTACCATTAAAATTATTAGACAATTGTTGTTGTTCATAATGAAAAGGGCATAATATTCTTGACTAAATTAATTAATTAATTAAATTTTTTATTTTCTTTACTTTATAAATTCTTCTAAATAACATTAATAAATGAGCAATTGGAGTAAAGGGAGGAGGTAAAAGAGGTGTAGATTTATATTCCAATACTTGTCCATATCTTTGAAACATCCAAACTTGTTTAGACATTGCATTAGTTACATTAAATATATTACTTTTTAATTAATTAATTAATTTTAATTAATTAATTATACTTAAATATTGCAATAAGCATATTAATAAGTAATATATTAGCTATTAGAAGAAATACAGTCATTAAAATTGGTGGAATCCAATAACCAGGAACACAATTTGTACCTTTAAAAAGAAAGAATTAAGAAAGAGAGTTGCTTTGAATTGTTTAATTTATTTTTTAATAAATACTTACCTTCATCTCCACATGTATCAATTTCTCCTGCATAAACTTCTCCATAAAGCATAAAATAAGGCTTAACAAAATATTTAGTTAATTAATTAATTAACAACTTTGTAAAAAATATTTCTAACAAGTATCCAAGCCCATTTTTCATGTGGAAATGTTATTGACTGACGAGCTAAAAATAAAACGTTAGAATAATACAATCAGTTATTAATTAGGGGAATTAAAATAGTTGTAGACTCAAATGTAATACTTTCAGACTCAAAAGGGAAATACTCTTACCTACTCCAAAGGCCATTAGAGTAACCATTAATAAAGCAATAATATAAGACATTGCAAGAACCATTTTTCCAGCCATTGTAATATATGGGCCAATACGTGGATGTACAGACATAAAGTCAAAACTGTTTTTTAAATTCTAAGAAATTATTAAATTTTTTTTTTAACTGACTTTGCAAAAACAAATTAAATTGCAAGGTCAGTCAATTAATTTAATTAAAATAATAAACGTTTTCATATGCCAAAGAACTGAATTAACTGCAAGAATTACTCTACTATGACTGTGTACTCTAATTGGGTCAAAACGAAAAGCAAAACCAACAAAATAGGAAACAATAGCTACAGTAGTTAAAATATTCCAATATTTACTGTAGAATATACGTACTTTCTCTAATATTGAAGAAGATTCGAGAATTAAAAGCTAAAAAGAATATAAAATAAAAATTAATTTAATTAAAATTACTTTTCTAAAATGTTCCATTCCTAAAGCAAAAATATAAGCAAAAATAAACCATTCAATAATAGAAACTTTAATTGGGAATTCAATAAGAAGTACATAAATTAATAAAAACATAAATAAAAAAAAGGAAATTGCCCAAATCCAGAAAGAAGTAATTGGAGCTGAATAAAACATTCCAAACTTTGAAAAACATGAACAAAAATAATTTTGATTTTTCTTTAATTAAATAAAAAATATTAAATGGAAGAATAATATATTTTTGGTTTTTTTTAATTAATTCTAATAATTCTTAAAATATTAAAAAATACAATTCTTTGACTGATTAGATCAGAAAATAATTTAAACTAATAAATGTAAAGCATTCACAATTAATAAAATAATTAAAATAATATTTTTATTTTCAGACTCTAATGACCCTTAAATATTTACCTTATTAACAGAAGTATCAGTTCCCTCTCCTCTCAAATTGTCAACACTATCATTTCTTAAGAGGGGCCTCTCAGACTCTAATGCACTAATTGCTGTTGAATTTCTGTCATTATTTGAAGTACTGTGTAGAGGTATTTTAAAATCGAGAAGTAGAATAGTAGGTGGAAATAAAAGGCCAAGAATTACTTTTATATTTGATTGGCTTAAAAAATAAAAAATAGTTTTCTTTTTTTACCAATTGAGTCTTAAAATTCAAATAGTCTAAAGTTAAACATTTTCTAAATAATTAAGACTCAAATGGACACTTGGAGAAAAAAGTCTAAGAATTCTCCACCTTCTAAGTCGAAGACCTCCATGCCACAATTCAGCTAACAGAATTTGACAACAAGGGTGTGCAAGAAATCTTTTATTATTAGCAATAACTGCCAATGAAAGACAAGATTGTTGTCCCCAATTTGGTAATTCTGCACTTAATAATCTCATTGTCATTCGTTGATCTTGTCCATGGCAATGATTTAATAATTCAAGGGAATAATCACGAAATTCCTAAAAAAACAAGACAATTAAGTCTGGATTGACATTTGAGTCTTAAACAATTCAGCAAAGGTTTGTATCTAGACTCTAATGGTATAAACCTGTGCATATTCTCTCAACTGATTGCTAACTTCCATTTCAATATAATCATGGGCCACATCTCTACTCATACATTTATAAAGTCTAATAGCAGCCAATGCTTTAGCTAAAGGTTCCTCTCCATGTTGCCAAAATAATTTAGCCATTTCATGTCTTCTTGTTAGAACAGCCCAAAGCATTAATTCATTAAAGGGAAAAGAAAATTCTGGGTGTTGTTGTTGAGTAGAAGGGTCTATTTGAGTCTTAACTTCACCAACTACTTCCCATGGAGTTGTGAGACCACTTTTACGCTTAAAATTTATTTTTATTTAATATTGTCTATTTAAATACTCATAATTAGATATAACAAAAGTTTATTTACTTTCATTATTAACAAAGTCAGAAAATTCCATTTTAACTAACCGTTGGCTGTTTGAGTCCAGACTCTTCATAATCACCACTCCCAGACAAACATAATTGTAAAGAAGAAAGTTGTTTTGTATTACTTCTTTTAATCAATGTTTTTTGCCCATTTAATATTTTTGTATGTTCATATCGTAATTTAAATGCTCTAGTTGTATAGGCAGAACGAAAAGCATTACCCATTAATCGTTCTATAGCTGCTCCAATTTCTGGAAGAGAAAAGGCTGATCTTCCGCCTTGTATTGCTCCTCCTTTTGGTCGTCTATTAACATCAGACATTAAAGGAAATAAAGAAGAACCCTTAGAAATTAAATTTTTTAAAGGCCATTTGAGGGCGAGCTTTAACGCATTTAAGCGTTGAAAAGGTCTTGCACTCAAACACCCCCTTTTTACTTTTAAAAAATTGCTTACAGTATTATATAAATATTCAAGTCGTTGAAAAGTCAAAAAACGTCTAGGTGATAAGCCTTGTTCCAAAAATAGGCGAACAAATTCAACTTTGGAGGATAATAAAGCCTCCATCATTGGCTAGATTTTAATTAATTTTTATTCACTTAAAATTTTTTTAAAATATTTGTTAATAACTATTATTATTTTTTCTACATATTTTTATTTATTTAATATTTATTTACTTGTATTAGCCAATCAGGATCTGAAGGGTATAATTTTGTTTTATTAAATATTTCACTTTTAGCAATATCTTCACGTCCCCAAGCTAATGTTAGTAATAATTGATCTACTAAAGTTAAATCTTGTCCATGCAAAATTGCACCAAGTATTACTCTGTCCATTTTATTTTCATCAGGTTGGTAATGTTGAAGGAAATTATTCTCAGAGACGGTAAAAACTGTTAACTGTAAAAAATTAATTTAATTCTAATAAGCGTACAGTTGAGTCTTGACTTAAAAGTCAAAAACTCAATTGTCAATAAAATCAAAAAAGTAAGTGTAGACCCAATAATACGGTAATTTTAAAATAATTATTTTGACTCAACTGTCCATTTTTATAAATAGGACATTTGAGTATCAAATTATTTACCAAATTATTCCTTTTTTTCACACATTGAGATACACGGTAAAGAAAATCTTCCATTGAATTACATTGATTATTATTAACAATTTTTCTTGCCATAGATAATAAAATAGAATATAACTTTGGATTGTTTAATTTACTTCAATTTAAATATTTAAAAAATAAATATTTATTTATACCCATTTTCATCATAATGTTTAACTCCAAATGCTAAAAGATCAGAAACACATCCACTACCTTCACAAATAATTACCTTAAAAAAGAAAGGTCATTTAAAAAAATAAATAAAAAATTAACAGGAATAGGTATTTGTCCAGTTAAACATCTATAAATAGCATTTAATGTACATATTCCCCCTTCTAATGCTAAACATATTATAGGTATTCTTCTACCATTTTCATTACATTTTTTAACTAAAAATTCTTCAATTCTTCTTCTCAAAACAATTTCTGCTCCATAACGATTACATGTTCCATTATCAGCAAGTAAAAAATAAGAATGTCGATCATTTAAAGGTAATCCATTAAATGAGGATTTTTGTTCTCTTCGCTCATTTTCAGGTGAATTGTTTAAATAATTAGAAGGCAAATTTTGTTTGTCATAGGCAATATGAGTATCATAGCCAATTAATTGTTCTCTACGTTGTAGTACTCCCCAGGGTGCTATTCCTACGGTAACGATACGTGAACGCATTCTAAAGTTAAGGTTAAGGACGGTTCGGTGCAAAAATTACCTAGAAGAAATTCCAGCTTCATCCAATGCCCTAGCTACATGCTTAACAACACCAGAATCCAATCCAGAAGTTAACACCCACGCACCTGTTGTTTCAGCTGCTTTCAAAAGTCCTTCTCTAAAAACTCTCCCCAACTTCTCTGGAACGCTTTGAAAAAAAATAATTTGGAGGTTTTTAACGTTTATTTAAAAACCTAAAATCAGAAGTTCCTCCATGGACAGAAATTACTAATTTAGGCTTTTCTAAACCCCATAGCTTTTCCATAAGGTTGATAACATCAGCAGGGTCTGTATCAAAGGATAAACGCAAATACTTGGCTTTATGTACATGTGTTCCTCCCTTAAAGATTTTTTAATAAAATATTATTGGAGAATAAATTTATATTTTTTCAATTAAAAAAGAATTCCTTAAAGACACCAAAATGACCTCTTAAAAGTTGGCACCAAAACGACAAATTACCTGAAATTCTACAGTTCCATAAGCATCTGTAGGAGTACAGGCTGTACAAGTCCCTATTGTCCAATGTCCTGAAGAATGGCCAGAAGTTGACAAATGAAATTGGGCACCACGAGTAACGACAGAACTTGTAAAGCGCGAGAGAGCAAGTTGTGAATGTTCAGCACTTACTCTACCACAACAACAACTTTTTTTATTTTAAACGAAAATTAATTTAATTAATTAATTAATTTAATTACCGATCAGAATGATTATCAGCTGGTATAAATTTAATACATTCACGACGTTGAAAAGTCCTTTCTAGCCAAGATATATTAGCTTTTTTGTGATGATGGGAGTCTTGCTAGAATAAAAGAAAAATAATGAAATTCGAAATAATTAAAATTTTTAAAAATTAAACAAAACGCCAAAATTTAAATTTTTTTTTAAATAATTAATTTAATTACCCTTGACATTCGTCGATTTACTCCATTAATGGTTTCATCATTACAATGCCTTTAAAAATTTTAATTATTTTTTAATAAAGTAAAAAGTGACATTAGAGTCGTAAAAGTAAATGACACAAAATTCTCAATTTATAATAAACTACCTGTTAGACTGTTTTCGTCCACATTCTCCTCCAACTTCTAAACCTTCAGAATTCATAATAGCTAAAGAGGGAGAAGTAAACAAATAAAAATCGAGTGAAGGAATTGCCGTTAATCTATTCTGTTGATTTTGCCCAATAATAATATCATTAGAAGAAGATGCAGTAGAAAAAAGGCCAGAACATAAAGAACGACTTCGGGGCGGAGATGTTAAATTATTATTAATTAATTCATTTTCCATTCTAAAATTAAAAGGAAATAAATTTTTAATAACAAAAAATTATTTTATAATTAGAAAATTAATTTTAGATTAATTTAATTTAAATTATACAAAAATTTTAAATTAATTTTTTGTCAAAAAATATTATTTAAATAAATAAATAAATTTAAGAAATAATGATAAATTATAAATTGTTTTTAAAGAGTTTTACTTGGTTAACCCAAAAGATCAACAATATTTATTTTTTGTTAATTTTTTTATAAAAGAAATAATTCTGAAAAAAATGAAAAACAGAAGACTTACTTATTAATCTACTTTTATCAGTTAAATTAAATGTTAAAAAATATACCAGTAAATTACTGTTAAAATAGTTTATAATATTGTGAATAGTAGAATAAAAGGAAGCATATTCTTTAAAGATTAATCTGTTTCGGAAACAATTCAGACTGTTGGTAAAAGAATTTAGTATCCGGAATTCGCAAAAAAATTCCGGAAAAATTCTTAATAATAATTATCCCAAGGAAAGACCAAATATTATTTTAATTTATTAAAAATAATAAATTTAAAAACTAAAATTAACACACACATATTTCTCGCATAATCCTTTTTGCTCATTATTGTCCAAAAAATCGCAAATCAATCGATCTTTTAAACTAAAAATATTTTATCAATAAAATATTCTCCAATTCTTAGCCAAAAAAAAAAAAATAATTTTAAAATAGATAAAATAATTAATTATTTTATAAAAAGAGAGAATAAAATTAATGACGAAATTAGGTAAAAATAAAATTTAAAAAAAAAATATTAATTTTTAAATTATATATTAAAGTTAAAAATAAAGGGGTATTTAAATAATAAAAAAATAATTTTTTTATTGGAAAATAATTTATTAAAAAATAGTTAAAATATTTATGCAAAAAAGACCCTCCTTTTTAATTAATTTAAAATATTCTTAAAGTTTATTAGTGTCTCAGAAAATTATTTAAATATTTAAAAAAATTTTTATAATAAAAAAAATATTATTTAAAAAATTAAATGTCATATATTAAAAGAGAAAGACTTGAAAATAATTATAGAGACTAAAAAATTAAAATTTAATAAATCTAAAAATGAAAGAATATAAAGAAAAATAAACGTTTTTAGTTAGAAAAACGATAGGGAGATTATTTTATTTTTTGCGATTTAATTTAAAAAAAGTGAAATTTAAAGAACGAATCCAAAGGGGAGAATTTTTCATATTTTTAAAACAAAAATAAAGGATAAGTTCTTTTTGAATAATTCACCGATTAATCTTAAGAATAAGCACCAAAGCAAAATATAATTAAATAGATTAACTGAAGAAATAAATAAAATTTTGATTAAAAAATAGAAATTTTTTAATTATGTGCAAAGTCCGCAAGTAATAATTTAAAATAAATAATCCAAAAAATATATTTCTTTTCCAATTTATTCTTCAATTAATCTTTTATATATTAGAATTAAGCTATAAATTTAAAACTTATTTTGAGACCAAAAAACATTAAAAAAAGTTCATTTGCAATAAAATAAAAATTAAAGTCAATAAATAATTAAAATGCTTTAATAAAAATTGTGTCAATTTTAATTTATTTTTTTAATATTAAAGCATTTTTTCAATTATAAAAATTTCTCAAATTCCTTACTTTTAATTTTTTTTCTCAATTTCCCTCTTCATCCTCTTCAGTTTCTTCATGTATATTTTTATCAAATTCTTCAGAATAATTTTCTTCCTCTTCTTCTTCTTCATCTTCACTTTCATCAGCAATATTTTCTGAGTCTAAAGAACTGTCTTCACTTTCACTCTCCCCTGTACAGATACCAAAAAATGTACAATTAAGAGTAAAAAAAGTGTCAGAACCAGCTCTATGATTGACATATTTGGTAAAATTTAAAACGCCTGGTTCTCTTAAAAAAAAATTTAAAATAAAAATTAATAAAACAAATAGATTAAGAAAAGTTTTAAAATATTTTTTTAAGAAATTCAGATGGACATTTAACCTTTTTAGAAAAAAAAATATTTAATTTGTGTTTTAAATGTAAAGTCTACAAGGTTAGATGATAATAAAAAAGTATCGATAAAAAAAAGTTAAATTAAATTTTTTTCTTTAAATAATTAAAAATTAACAAAAAAAAAAAAGAACATCCTACTTTAAATTTAAAAAAAACCTAAAAACTATAGCAGCTGTATTAAATGAGGGAATAACCCGAATAATTTCATCTTCTTCTCCACATGCAAAATAACTAATAAAACCACCATTTTGTGCTGGCCATTCTTGTTTACGTCCTAAAAACAAAATTACATCAAGGCTAAATCCGTTATCCTCAGAGTGAGCAATTAATTGGTCATCAGCCATTGAATAACATCCTTGGTCAAAACGATTAATAAATGAAACAAGTTCAACATCTGAAAATATTAAAAAATAAAATAAATGTTATTTTTAGAAATAAATTATCTCAGCCCAAAAACTCCGAATTTAGGTCCTTATTCCAAAAAAATAGATCCGCCGATATCCCTCACTAGCCCAAAATTAAAATTTAAAAAAAAAATTTTTCAATAAAAAACCTCTATCAATTTCTTCTTTTTTACTTAATTTTGACTTTTTTAAAGGAGGTTCATTATCACTAGTAGTTGCCAAATCTTCTCCTCCGCTACTTTCCTTATGATTTCCTCTACTTATCTTCCTTATTTCGTGTAAATGTAAACCTGTCCATTGAGTTAATAAAAGTGTAATAGCTTCAGAGCGGAATAGACGAAGTAAACTACGTAAATGACTGTTTTCTGAAAGTTGAGATTCTGTAAGACGCCAAACATTTCTTTTATTCGGAGGTCCAATACAAGTAAAATGGGCAGTTTCTAATTCATCTAAAGCTGCAGTATATTTGTCTGACTAAAATACTTTTTAATAATTAAAAAATGAAATAAAATTTTAACGTTTAGAAAATGACGAAGAGAAAGTTGTGATTTGCGTGCAAATATTCTTTTAATATGTTTATGCTGTCCTGGGCCAACATAATTATTATTTAACCAGGAAGTTACTTCGGCAAGCTAAAAATAAATTCTTCTTTTAAAACTATGTTTAATGAAAATTAATTTTTTATAAAAATACTGTTGTATCCATTGAAGGTTTTGTTCTAGGAATAGGCTCTTCTGGAATTGGGGAATCACCAACAAATAGGACTTCCATATTCTCTGGGTAATGAAACCATCCATTAAGTGATAAACGCTCTTTGCCTTCAGAAAGAACTTCAGAGACAGAATGCCAAGAATTATTTTGTACTCGGAAAAGACTGAAACTATTCTCTATAGGCCTTATCCTTTTTACAATTTTTTCTGGTTGATTAGTAGAGGGGTTGCAATTATAAAGGCAAAGATCACCACCATCAGTTTCTGTCCAATCAACGTTAAGATACAAAACAAATGCGAAAGCACGTCCCTGAAAATAATTTAAATTAATTTTTATTACTTTCTGAAAATACCTCAAGTTTGTCATCATGAGTCAATAAACAATCACTACTTAAATAACGTGAACCTGTTAAAGCCAACTTTTCTCCTAGCTGAACACCAGTCATTGACATAAGCCATCTCCTTAGATCATTAAGTAAAAATTGATAAAAAGTGCTTAAATATAAACGATTAATTTAAAAGATGAATTAATTTACTATAAATAAGGATAATGTTCTTCTTGTAAATTGGCAATATCGACAGTTTGATTTAGCGAATATAAATCATTACATTTAGGTAACCAAGCAACGGAATGTAATTCATTACGGAGATCTTTAAATAAAATAAAAATTTTAATGAAATTAACCTTTAATTAGTTTTGAGTTTGTAATAAAATCGATGAGATGAAAATGAGGAAAGGGATAGGAACTTTCATGATTGCCTGAAATTATAAATTAAAAAAAAAAAAGCAAAAATAACCTTCAAGACATGTAATCATTTTATTTTTAAAGTCATCGTTTTTGTAAGCTTCATTAATAGTAAATTTTATAGATACTGAGTCAATACTTGATGCCATTCTAAATATTGCAATTTTCAAAAAAATTTAATAAAAATCCATTAAAGTTTCTTGAGAAAAAAATTTATTGACAATTTAACAAATACAAAATAACAAATTTCAAACTGTCAACTTAGGCAATACTGTCATCTCGTCTAACAATTTTTGAAAATTATGTTAATAACTTTTTTTTTATTAATCTTATGTAAGTATATTTTTTAACATTATTATATTTGCATTAATTTTTACAAACAATTGTGAACAAATAAAAATATAGGTAAAGGTATTAATTGCTGCAATTGTTTTGGTAAATTTCATCATTTTATTGCACATTCAAACTTTTTGTTTAAAAAAAAATCCTCTATAATCCTTCCCTTTTTTAACTCTAATTTTATATTATACTCAACTTCAATTATTTCAATAAAAATATTAATTGACAACTATTTAAATAAATAATTTAATTAAACAAAAAGGAATGTCTTTTTAATTATTTTAAATATTTTTTAAGATTTTAAACATAAAGTTTTATCAATTTTATCATTTTTAGGAATGTATTTATTTTAATTCTAAGTCAACACATATTTATTCTTTCAAAAATATTGCCTAATTATTATAATTTTCCTATATATTTTTAATTTTATTATGTCAGTAATTTTTCAATTTATTTTTTTAATTGCCTTCTTTCCATGTATATTATTTTGCATTAAAGAAAATGAAGAATTACTTCAAGTAGAAAAAGATAGGCACAGCAGTGGTTTTTTAACTGAAGAAAGTGCCAAACAACTTGTTTTAGAATTTCCTGAACAATTAAATCTTATAATTGGATCAAAAGAAATAATTCAATTTACTTACAGGTTTTTATAAAAAATATTTTTTTATTTAAAAATAATTTTAAAGAGGTAATCTTACATTTCCTTTGAAGCTTATTTTCGATTTTGATCACAATATTCTTAATTTAACACCAAATTATATTGTCCTCAATCCTGGAATTGATTCAACAGGCAATTTCTCAGTCATTGGACTTTCTTTGAGCAGTAGAACTTTTATTGATTTGAAAGAATGTTATTTTATTAATGGAAGCGTACGCGTTGGAAAATGCCCTTTTGAGTAAAAAATTTAATTTTTTAATCAATTAGACTAAAAAATCATTAATATTAAAATTATATAAATTATAACTCTTTTTACTCTACTATAATATTCTAAAATAATATAATTTATTTAAATTCTAAAATTTTCTCTATATTAAGAGATTAACATTTTTATTATTTTTTATTTTATTTTGCAGAAAGGATGACGTATTTGTTCGTTTAGTAGTTACTCGTAGTTCAATAATCTCTTTATTAGTTATTGTTACTGGTTGGATTTATTTCTTTGCTTGGAGTATTTCTTTTTATCCTCAAATTATTTTAAATTGGCAAAGGAAAAGGTTTTTTTAATTTTTGTTTAGTCGACAGGGTCCTATGCTTGTTAATTTATTTTTAAATTTAGTGTCATCGGCCTAAATTTTGACTTTTTACTTCTAAATATTATCGGATTTTTCTGTTACACAATCTACAATGTTTTACTTTATTTTGACCCAATAGTTCAGGACATTTACATTGCCAGACATGGAAATAGAAGTCTTATTCCTGTTTTGCTTAATGATGTTGTCTTTTCTGCCCAGGCTTTGTTTGCGTGTTTAATTACTGCTTTTCAATGCTTTATTTATGAGGTTTTTTTTATAACCTTTTTTTCTATTTAATTAAAAATAATTTTTAGAGAGGGACTCAACGTATTTCTTACACCTGTCGTTTATGGGCATCAATTTTACTTGGATTTTCATCACTCTCCCTTCTCCTAGCTTTGATTCATTTATTCAACTGGTTGGATTTTATAAATTATCTTTCATATGTAAAAATGGCCGTTACAATGAGTAAATACTTTCCACAAGCAATTCTCAATTTTCAACGAAAGAGCACGGTAAATATTTTAAAAAAATAGTTTTTAAAAATTTTTTGAACATAAAATAAATATTGATGTGATACGCACATTAATATTTAAAAAACAATTATTTTTTTATAATTTAAAAAAATTCATTCTTTGTTTATCTTAACACATTCTTTTACTAAATTTAAAAAAAAATATTTTTAATTTTTTTAGGTTGGTTGGAGTATTGGAAATGTTTTATTAGATGCTATTGGTGGTATAATGGACATTTTTCAGATGATTTTACAAGCCAAAAATACTGGTAATATATTTTTAAAATTTAAACTTTTTTAATTTTAAGATGATTGGAGTGCTTTTACTGGAAATCCTGTCAAATTTGGATTAGGATTTATTTCGGTTAGATTATTATTTTTTAAATTATATATTTTTAATTTAGATAATATTTGATGCATTGTTTATCCTTCAACATTATGTACTTTACCCCCATAAGGTTTTTATTTAAAATTTTATTTTCAATTAAATTAAATCCCTTTTTTCGGTCTATTAGAAAATCTGTTTTTTCTATTTCCAATAAACTTCCCCAGAATTAAATAAATATTAAGGATAATGACAATTACAATCAAGTTTCAAATCCTTCATTGCCAGTTCCTGCTACACTTTCAGTTGTTGGATTAGAAACTAATCGAGAAAGAGAAGAAGATAATGATCAGTTAGTTTTACCTGACTGATTATCCTTTTATAATTATTTTTACTTGTAATATATATTGAAAATACACTCACTTATAAAAGCACTATATATATATTTTTCCGGAATCTTTCCGGAAATTTTTAATAATTATAACCTTTAATAACTTTTTTTTTTAAAAAACATTTTCTGTATATTTAGACATTCAATTTCGGGCACTCTCTGCACATATTTAAGAAAAATCGAGTGATTTTTGGAATTTAGACCCGTTGCGCCTCTTTTCTTTTTCTATTTTCTATTAAGGGAATTTAACTTTAATTTCACAAAAACTTTAATTTCATATACTAACAAAAATTCTTTCTAATTAATCTAATCTTTTTTATGTAAATATTTTATTTTTTTTTCGTATATTTTGTTAATTTTAAAAAATAAATAGTTTAGAAGTTTAAATATTTTAATTTTTTCCTCCCGTTTCCATGACTACAATTTTTTTCGGTCATTAAAATAAATCATAAAATCTCCTAATATATTTATATGAATGTTAAGATGAATTAACTTAATTAAATTTATCTTTTAATAAAATTAGAAAATGGATCAACAAATTGATGATTTTGACAATCGTAAAGTTTTTATTGATGACCTCAATCATATTCGACTTGTTAATCCAGGTTAAAATTTGTAAAAAAATCTTTTGAATGTTTTGTCTATTTTCAGCACTTTTAGAATCATCTAGTAATCTTGCAAAGGAAGGAAGGAATTTTATTGGGCAATTTGATAATTTTATTAAAACTGTTCGAGAAGTTAGGGAGGCAATGGAAAAGGTTAAAAAATAAAAATATAGTTAAATAGTCTAAACATTCAAAGGTTTACTTAACTTAATTTTTGAGAAAATACTTTTTAAAAATCCTTAAAAGATTGGCCGTATCGTAGATGGAGAAAGGCTTCGTTTACTTACACTACAAAATCAATTAGATAAAACCGGGAATAAAAGTTCAACAGAGGAGACGTTGCAATTGCAGGTGAGAATATCTTTGAACATTAATTTTATTTAAAATAAGCTTTTGTTAAATGAAAAACAAAAGGAATTAGAAAGGTTATACATTGAATTACAAAGTCTTAAAGAAGTTGAAGCAAAACAAAATGAAAATTTAATGATTAGTAAAAAGATTTAAAAAGTTTTTGTACAAAATTTATTTAAATAATATAACTATAAATGACATAAATTTGTCTTAAATTATTTTAAATTAAAAAAACTAAATAATATTGCCACAAAAAATAAAAACATTAAAAAGGACCCCATTACTAGTAAAGTCAAGACAAAGCAAGTGTTGGGGGTATGTGTTGTTTTGATAGGTAAAACCCGTTGTATTATGCTTATATATGAGAGCTTCAGTGGAGTTAGAAAAGGAGTAGAATTA
This sequence comes from Meloidogyne graminicola, assembly GCA_036172905.1. NCBI lineage: Eukaryota > Metazoa > Nematoda > Chromadorea > Rhabditida > Meloidogynidae > Meloidogyne > Meloidogyne graminicola. The sequence continues at coordinate 456,109 of JARPZY010000016.1, read as the reverse complement.
AAACTTTCCGGAAGGAAAAGAATTTAAATTTCCGGAAGATTCTAATTTCACGGAAAAGAAACAGTGGCCGATTAGAGTTAGAACTTTCCGGAAGTGGTTAGAAAATAATTTACAGGAAAATAAAATAGAATTTTCTATATTGGTAAAACTTTCCGGAAAGAAAATAGTAAATAGAATTAATTTATAATTTGCTTCTACTCTTTGTACTATCTATGTTATTACTATGAATTTTACGATAAGGTCGAATAGATCCGTAATAACTAATTAAAAAGTTGCGTGTTTGTCGCCTGCTAAAATGTCCTCCAGAATGACATTTTGGACAAAGAAAAAGTGGAGGAAATTGATATTTGGGGAATTGAGGGTCCTAAAAATTATTATTTATTATTAAAAAAGATTTTTACAATACTTCAGTATTTGATCCATGTAGACGGGCATTTACGATATTATGTGCTCTCCATAAATACATAAGCATATCATTAAGACGAGACACTCTTTGTTCATTCATTGGAAATGTTTGTGTTGTCATTTTCATAAAATGTTGACGACAATGTTCACAACCAAAAAATGAAGTTACCCAGCCCTGAATTGCACGTAAAGGACCCATAGGATTTGGAGATGTTCCCACTAAAAATTAAAATAAAATAAAATTAAAAAGTTTTACTTACTATTTTTACTATGAGTAATTATTACATTAGCAGTTAGTGCATGAAATGTAGTCCACAGTCCACAAGTGTAACCACGAAATTCTATACTAGAACCGGCGCAATGTTGCCAAGTTGAGTTCTGAACGAATGGATAGCCATAGACTCGCTTAAAGTTTAAAATCAGAATAAATATTAAGAATAAAATCAGAATGTCTTAAATAATTCCCTTTTATATTAAAAACTTTCCGGAAAGAAACAACTTCCGGAAAATACTAATATTCTCTTTTTCTTTTACCTCAACACTTTCAAATTGATTTCTCCATTCTTCAACAGAAATATTAGCTGATATTTTGCTTTCAAGTAATTGGCGTAAATGAACAAAAACTTGTTTTGCTCTTTCACTATTACGCAAATTAATTGTTAATGTTGCGTCTATAACTGCACGTTTATTGCGAAACTTTTCAAGGCCTGCATTGAAGGTTTTTGTTGGAAAATACTTAAAAGGTTTTTTTAAATTATTTAAATTTATAATCTACCTCAGTTAACAAACTAATAAATGCATAGAGTTTTCTAAATCGATCACCTTCTATTGGTAATCCTGAAAAAGTAACTTCATCCAATATTGCCATCCTCACCTGAATAAATTCTTCATAAAAAAAATTTTCTTAAAAGACTTACTGTTTTTAACATATCAGTTTCTGATACAAAATAGAGTAGTTTACACCTGTATATATTAAAATATTTTAAGAAACAAAAATTATTTTAATTTTAATTTAAAAACCAACTTTTCAGGAGATTTTTCACAATCAATTAAATTTACAGGTCGTTTTGTAGTCTCAATACTTTGTTTTAGTTCACTATCTAATGAAAAGAACTGTCCAGGTTGTACTCTTTGCATTGCCTCATCAAGGGTTATAGGGCCTTTAAATTCTTCCATAAATATAGATTGTTGATTTCCACGTTTGAAAAGTGCAACATAAGGGAATTTTCCTATTCCTGAAAACAAAAAATTGAACAAATTTTAATAAATATTTAAAAAATACAAGTTGCTTTAAGAAAATTCTGAAATTTTTAACCTGAATTTCAGGATTAGTTAACATAAAATTCTGAAATTTTTAGTTCTGAAAGTTATCGCAAATGAGACGAAATATACAAAATTTCACATCTATATGTACTCAAATAACCATTTTATAAAGCTTTATTTTTATGTTCCCTACGCACTACAAAGTATGTTCCTTACCAAGCATAGAAACTAAAGGAGAAGTAGCAGATGCTCTTCGAACGCCAATTTGTTGTTTATTAGGCCATAAATCAAGGATTGATTGAATGACTGCAGGACTATCTATTTTCTCCTCAAAAATGATAAGCAAAAAGTTTGATGAAGGTTCAATTTTAGCCCATAAGTCTTCAAAGGTTGTTTGAGTATCAACTTGTAAAGAATTAAGATTTGGCCAGTCTTCATAATTCATCAATTTATACTCGTTTAAGACCTAAAAATATACATTATTGTTAATTAAGTGTAGTAATTTAATTTAATTACATATTAGAATAAATATAATTATGCACTTAACTAACCTTAGTTGTAAGAATATCTCTAAGACCACTTCCAGACCAAGCAGACTCAAATGTCTGTCCGTCAGAAAAATTTTGTGCCTTTCTCGGGAAATATTTTAACATTGGAAAATAAGCAACAGAATTTGAACGGCAAACTTGGCTATTAAATGAATCGGCACAGTTAACAGCTCCGATCGGAAATTAAACTTTTTTTTTTTAATTTTCAAAAATATTATAAACCTTGACTACATCTGACCATCTTTTTGTGAGAGACGCAAATTTTTTAAATGAAGGTGCAAATGCTCTGCAATGTCCACACCTTAATATTTAAATAATTAAAATCACCTCAAGAATAGCAAAATAGACTTGAGACTCTAATTGTCTTTGAAATTAATTTGCTAGACTCAAATGACATAAATATTTATTAAAAGAATTCAGCAGCTCTAATGACTAGTTTTAATCGATTTAGAAAAAATTCCATGATTACGTCACTTTAAGTAAGTTGATCTTTTGGTAAGCCTAACTCATCACCTACCAATCAGCATAAAACTCGACCACAAAAGAATTTCCTCTGTCAGACTCAAAAACAGTATCAGAAAAAGTTTCTTGATCCAAATGCCTAAAAACATCAAAAATAAAAAAAAAAAATAAACTAAACATACACAATAGAGTCAATTCCAGGTTGATATAAAAGAGGATTACTTCCTTGGGGAACGTAACTAATTGAAGCTTTTTTTGAATTTAAAGGAACAAAAAATAATAAAATTAAATAAATTGAAGCTGATAATTTTAAGCTACTTCTAATGCCCCCCACCATGGCATTTAATTTAAAAAAATATATATAAAATATATTCTTTTTTCTTCTAAAAAAAAAGGCATTTAATATTTAAAAATAAAAGGAAATTAAATTTTAAAATAATTGAGAATATTTTAAAAGAAAGTTTGAGAAAATGTTTTCTTAAATAAAATTTGCATAATTTAATTTTTAAAAAATCAAAAAAAATGTTTTATTTTAAAGAAAATTTCTGATATTAAAATTAATAAAATTAAATAAAAAAATTAATTAAACCAAAAGAATTAACATTTTTAAATAAAATTTTTTCTTACAATTATTAAAATAATCAATCTAAAGTTATGTAAATTTTAAAAGATAATAATTAAACAAAATTTCATTGTCCTATAAGTTTATTAGAATATTTTATCAAAGTTTTTCTGAACCAAAAAATTCAAAAAATAATTCGCACCAAAACGTCCAGGAATTTTATTTAAGGAAAGAATTTAAAAACAAATGTATTTATTGAGTAAAAAGGATTAAGTTTCACGCTTTTAAAAAACAAGAAAATTTGCTCTTTACATTGATTCCTAAATTAAAAAAAAAAAGTTTTAAAGAATGTAGGTTACTCAACAGTTGACCCCTTTTTTCAGAAATAAAAAGAAAATAAGAGAAAACGGGAAAAATTAAACTGACACAAAAGAGCAGCAGAGAGGAAAAGGTTTTAAAAATATTTTAAAAATATGTGGAAAGAAAAATTTTTTTTTTTTTTTTAATGTTAATTTTTGGCCAATATATTTTATTGTTTTTTAAATGATTGTTCTTCTTCCGATTTTTTTTTTTTATTTTCTCACCTTTTTATTAATTATTTGATAATTAAAAAGGTAGAGAGGGATACTAAATAAATAAAAAAAAGTAGACAATTTTGGGAAGGAGTCAATAGAGAATTCTTTGAGACTCTAGTGTCCCTTAAATTGAGAATTTTTTGGAGGAGGGATATTAGAGTGAGATCCCCCAGTTAAAAGTAACGATAAACAGAAATTTGACAATAAATTTTAATTATTAACAGGTCTTAAATAGTATAATTTTCAAATAAATATAAAATTGAGAAATCATTTTTAAAAAAAAATTAAATAAAAATAAACAGGAATATTAAATTTATTAGGAAAATAAAGGCTTTTTAATATCAATTTTTAAAAGATGAATCATAAAAATTCTTTTCCCTTAAAAAATATTTTGAAAATTAAAAAAAAAGGGAGTATAAATATTTATTATTTTAAGAAATTTATTTTTAAAAAGCTTTAAATAATTGCAAAAAATAAAAAAAAAAAGAAGCGAGAAAAGGTCGATGAAGCAAACAATCGTTCTTCTTCTTCTAATAATAATATACAAGAGGGCAAATAACAAAATAAATAAATAAATATTACTAATAGTAGAGACAAAACACTTAAAAATTTATATTTTTAGGAAAAAATTTAAGAATTATTTAAAAAAGGAATAAAATTAAAAATAAAATTAATTTTAAATGATTGAATATTGGATATTTTTGATAATGACCGTTTTGTCATTCTTTCGTTTGAATATTTTTTAATAATTCCATTTATTTATGAATGGACAAAACGCCAATTAACCAAACTTCCTAAACCTTAAAAAATCTTTAATATTTTTAATGTCTTAATTAGAGATTGTAAATAACAAATTGAAATTAAACTTTACTCTAAAGTGTAGGAGATATTTTGGATTTTGTCCACTTTATTTATTAATTCCTTAATTCCTAAATTAGATTTCTTTGAACGTTTTTTGCTTTTGTAAATACAATTTTTTAAAAATGAGAAATTTGTTGACAGATAAAAATACAAGCAAAAATAGCTTACGTCAAAAAAAAAAAGTATGTATGTAAATATTTACACAGAATAAATGTGAACATTAAAAATAAACGCTGCAAAAAATAAAAATAAAATTATATTTTAATAATAAAATGAGGAGATTACCAAGGTCAGAGAGATAAAAAAAATTGAACACAAAAGCAATAAAAATAAAACTTTTATTTCCTTTTATATTAAGAACTTTTATGTGCAAAATAAAATGACCAGTTTGGCGCCGAACTGGCGATTTGGAAAATAATTAAGTTTTAAGATTGTTTTCTAAAGCTAACAATAACATCAAGGAAGCAAATAAATGTTTTCTAAGTAATTGAGTTAAAATTAAATGATTAAATTAAATATTTGAGTTAAATTTTGTATTATTTTTTACTGTCCTATTCTTGCTTATAAAAAAAATAAATAAAATATAATATCTCCAGCGATCAATGACACAAACAATAGCCAATTGATGTGGGTAATAAAAATATAAAAAAAGGAATAAGGCCGATTAGCTCGCTTGGAATTTAGAAAAATGAAAAAAATAAGTACAAACAAAACACTATAATTTTATTTTTTCAAAGCTTTAAAATTATACATATTTTACATGAGAAATAAATTAAATAATATTGGATGGGGATTTTTACATGGATGACAAATATTTTGTACTTCATTTAAATAGTTTACCTCTAATAGCTACTATAAAAAGTTTGTTTTTACTAGAGAATGAATTTTGTTTGTTTTTTACAAAGCTTGAATGAATTGACGTTTAGGGTAAAGGTTGTGTTATTTAAAGTTTATTTTATTTACAATTTTGGCAAAATGTTTTTATATATTTTTTTCTCTAACCTACTATTATTTCTATTTATATTTTAATTTTTTATTTTAATTAATTAATTATTTTTTAATTATTCAAGCCCAATTATTTAGTTAAAATCAATTCTTTATTTAAAATGTTTATTCGTTTTCCTCAGCCTTTTTATCTATTAATTTTATTAATTATTACAACAATATTGTTCATTTTATTCTTAACACTTCGATTGCCTTCAATTGCTAATCAAAATAATGATTGTCAAAATCTATGGACTCCTTCTCAAGAAAAAACTGATTTAAATAATTCATTATTTCATTCAATAAACTGTTTCATTGACGGTTTATTTTTTATTTTTTTATTAATTTACTTTTTAGGAAGGCAGAGAGTAATTCCTTGTATTCAACAGCATGATTTAAATGAAGTATTTCTTCCTTTTAATGCTTTTTTAAAAAGACAATTTGATCTTTATGGTGAAACAGATAAAAGTTTGGATAATTTTGAATAAATTAATTTTTTTTTAATTAGAAAATAATTCTTTCGAATATTTTACTTCAAATATTTCTTTTCTAAACAGAAACAAAAATATTGTAGGGCCAGTAGAACAATTTAATAATGTGGCTGTTCGTCCACGAATCAAATGCTTAAAACCTGAAAATGGTAATTTAACTTAAAATAGATTTTTAAAGCTTGCGAACGTTCTTATTTTTTTATTTTTAACGGTTTCCCAATGAGTATTCAATGGAATAAAATTCCCTATTTTTACCCTGTTCAAATACTTCAATTTGGCTTTGATTATTTCACAAGAAATCGGACAGAGAATAGAAAACCTATTGAAAAACGTTTATCAGATGAACAAAATTTGTTAAACCTCCAAAGTGGAGAACAAGGTTTTTTTAAAGTTAAATTATTTTTAATTGTAATTTCCAAAAGTTAGTCAATTTTCGGCTTTTTCCTGACTTGCCAATTTTACTATTTTCTTCAAAATTGTTGTCTTCTGAAGCTTTTTTTGAGTTAATTTTCGAAGGAAAAGATGAACAAAAATTAATTCTAAAATTTCATCAATGGCCAAATGAACAAGGAAAATGTGTTTGGCAATTAAATATTGGGAAAGAAAAAAATGTAAGAAATAATATAATTTTATTTTAATTAATTTAAATTTAAAGTTATATTTTGCTTATTCACTTGATATAAACAAAAACAATAATTTTATAGAATTTCTCTTGGATTTGCCTATTTTTGTATTAAAAGCATTAAATCTTTTAAAAAACAAACCTTCTTTTAAAAAAGCTTCAAATTTTATTCCAAAATTAATTAAATTTTCTGGACCATTACAACTCAAAAAAGAGACTCTTCGTCAAAAGAATTTTGCCCATAATGAAATGTATGAATTTTTAAAAGAAAAAAATATTTTTTTTAATTTTTTAGTTTTATGAGAGTAGCAGAATGGCTTTTAAAAAATCAAGATGAAAGAGGAGGATGGTTATTTAATTAATATTTTAATTTTTTAAATTTACTTATTTTTAGGTCAGTTCCAGTCGAAAGAATTTTTGCTAAAGATAAAGAAAATGAGCATAAATTTATTCTTTTATCTGGTTGGTATAGTGCTATGATACAAGGTTTTTTTTTTTTAAATTTTATTTTTAAAGTTAAATTCCTTAGGACATGCTCTCAGCTTTTTATCTAGAGCATTTAATGCAACTGGAGATAAACGATTTTTAATTGCTGGTGAAAGAGCTAATGCTTTATTTGAATTGGTATTTATTTTTAATTAATTAAGAAATATTCCTAATTTTAACAAAATAATTTTTCCCAGCCTTCATCACAAGGAGGAATAAAAAATATACTTTTTGGTAATGATTGGTATGAAGAATACCCAACTTTTCCAGCGGGAACTTTTGTTTTAAATGGATTTATTTATTCATTAATTGGTTTAAATGATTTTTCTCCGTTCAGCAATTTTTCTCTAAAATTATTTTTTACTGGACTAAAATCTTTACGTTCACTTTTACCACTTTTTGATACTGGACAACGTTCTCTTTATGATCTTAGACATGTCCAAATTAATGGAAATATTAGGCCAAATATTGCTCGTTGGGAGTATCATTATTTACATATTTCCCTTTTGGATTGGTTATATTTAATTACTAAAGAAGATTTTTTTAAAAATATTTCAAAAAGATGGTTAGATTATGCACAAGGTTTGAAATTTAAACATAATTAATTTTTGAAATTAAAAAAATTGGTATATCGAACCGTTAATTTTAAAGAAATTTTTGTGCAAAATTTTTCCTTTTCTTATATGTAGATTATTGTTAGAATATTCTCAAAGAAAATCTAAAGTTTATATTTCGATATAACTTTTTTTTTGTTGTTCAATAATATTTTGATCTCTTATTTATATACATATATTTGTTATAAAAATATTTATTAAAATTAAAGAAAAAGGCCTTTTTATATATATATCTGTTTAAGTTATTCAAAAATTAGGAATTAAAAAAAATTATTTGTTGTTAACATAATTGAGACAGAATTGTACAACAATTAAAAATAAAAATCCTAAAATTAAAGCACTAATTTAAAGTGAAAGGATAAATTAATTTAAATTAAGAAAGTCCATCCAAAACATCACGAGGTGCTTCCCATTTAGCATTATAACCTGACCATTTTTTGTTAGTTGAAGGCACAATAAATATTCTATTGCCTTTAAGAAATAAGGAAATAATACCAAAATATGCTGTTCTTGGCACTCCTGCCTTTAAAAAAAAATTAAATAATTTTTGACATAAATAAAAGAAAAAATTCAAACCTTTGTATCAGCCATTATTCCAAGTTTCCTTGCAATCATTAAAAAATTGTCCATAGACTCGTACTCTATTCTGTACTCATTTTTCCCGCTTTCTTCAAAATTTTTAAACAAAATCTCATTTAAAGAAATATTTTGAGCAGAATAAGCTTTCTTAAAAAATAAATTGTCATATTTTTGGTGTAAAAGGTAACTCAAATCTAATTTGCCAAAATTTATGGGTTCTTGATTAAGAAAAATTCTTTTAAGATGACGATTGAAGAATAAACCTCTAAAGAGTTTGTTAAAGGAAAAAACATTAAAAAACGTACCCACTAGCTCCTTTCTTTCCAAAATCAGTCATTGCAGTACGTGATAATTCAGGTCTAATACAGGACCTATTTAAACGTTGTTCTGGTTCTCTTATAAAATCATCCCAGAAACCAGAAGGCCAGCGAGAACCTATTTCTTCCCAAAATTGACTAAATAAAATATTAATAAAAATAAATCTATCTGCAACAAAAATCCGCAAACTTTTTCTCTTTTAATTTTCTAAAATTATTTGATCTTTTAAATTTTTAATTGTAAAATATTTTTTTTATTTTTAAAATTCTATTCTTCTTTCTCTGTAAGAAATTTATTGTGTTGGAAAAAATGCGGACTCGTTTTGCGGATAATATTTTCGAAATTTCGCGTCTAAAAAAAAAAATACCAAAAAACAATAGTCATTAAAAAAACCTTGTCATCATCCAACCAAGTCCAGAAAAAAAGTCTGATCTATAAAGAAGCTTGCTGGCCTTTTTATCAATAAATTCAGGCGTCCCATTATCATTCCAAGCAGAAACACAAAAAAGTGTTTTATCCAATTCTAGAAGAGGTCGAGTAGCCAAAAAATAATCAAAAAAGTCTGGGGCAATATCCAAATCATCTAAAAAATATAAAGAAATTTCAAGAAAATTTAAAAAACCTTCAGTAATTATAACAGAAGAATAACCCATTTTATCAAAAACGTAATCTAATGCCAATTTATAATGCCTTGAAATTTTGTAGTAAACAGCAAATTGATGGTGTTCTGGTGGTACATTAATTCCGGAAGTTTCGCTGCTGTTGTGCTAAAATTTTTAAAAAATTAATTTTTAATTTCCAAAAGGCTTAAGGAGTGTAAAAAATATAAATCCAGGCCAAAGTCAGGGACGATATTTTTCAATTAAAAATTTTAATTTAAAGAAACCTTAATATATTGAACATGTTCACCAAATTCAGAGATGACAGATTTAATCTCTGTATTATCACAATCTTGACTTACAATAATAGGAAATTGTTCTTTACTTCTTCTAAATCTAATAAAATAAATTTTTAAAAAAATTTAAAAGGGAAACCTTAAAAGCTTTATTAAATGTTCTTTCAAAGCTATCGGCCTATTACAAACAAATACAACAACAGGGATAGCTTCTAACCAAGGCTTTAACGGTAATTCTAAATTTTTAATTATTTGAGCATGTGGATGTTGAATAAATCTATTGTCAATAATATTATTTAATTCTTCTAATTCTCTTCTTTCTTTTATTATAGATTTTTCAAAAGTATTTAATCTGTCATTAAATTGTTGCAAAACTTCAGAATCAAGAGAAGACTTTTAAAAAAAACTTTTTATTTAAATATTTTTAAATTACCTTTGGCACTTGTAGGGAACTTTGAATAATTAAAATAAATGTACAGAAAAATCCAACTGTAAAAATAATTAATATTTTCTTCGCAATTTTACGATTCATACAACATCAAAAAACCTGAAAGAAACAGAAAATAATTAAATATAAATTAAAAATAAACTTCTGACAAGAAAAAATAAATAAAAAAGGCAGCAAGACAAAATGCCAACCGACGAATTGACACGATATCGGCGATTTTCTTTTACTTCTACATTAGAAAGTTGAAACTTTGCTCAATTGTTTTTTTAGTAAAAATAAAATTTGCAAAAGTTATTGAAAATTCAATAATGCCAAAATAACTTAAATATTAAAAATTAATCAATTTAATTGCCTGGGAATTAAATTTAAAAGAGAAAAATGAGTGGGCAATTAAAAGTATATTTTATTCTTTATTTCTTTCTTATCTACCCAAAAATGCCGGAAATCTTCACTTCTTTTCTTTATTTAAATTTAAATTAAACTACACTTTTATTGTTCTCTTTATAAGTATTTAGCTTTATTCCATTTTCCTAATATATACTTATGTACCCCCACACATATATTTTTCCTTTAATATAAATATTAAAGTGCCATTTAATTAATTCATTCATTTTTAATTTTTTCCTTTTAATTTTAAATTTTATTAAATTAATTATTATTTAATTTTAATTTAATTAATTTAAATTTTTTTTTTAATATTTTTTTTGTCTTTTTCCTTTTTTAATTAAAATAAACTGTTCATTTTTTTAAGAAATTAAATTTAAAAAAAAAATGAATTTTCTTATTTTTGTAACAATCTTTTTAATGTTTGAAATTGTCATTGGAGGTTAAATAAATATTTATTTATTACAATAATATTTTATTAAATTTAAGGGGATAACCACAAAGGAAAAAACGTGGTGAATACAAACTCTTCATTACCTATAACAACAGTTAGTTCAAATCGACGAGAATCGATTAGAAGATTTATGGAAAGAAGAGAAAAACAGGGAAATGATCAAAATAATCCTGAAAGTTCTCATAATCCTCATGGTAAAAATAAATATTTAAATTATTTTTTAAATGTATTTATTTATTTTTATTATTATTAAAGAATTAAATCTTTTGGAACAATTTGAAGCATCTGCTTTTAAAGGTAAAAATTTAAATTTATTTTTAAATAAAATATTAGATGAATTGCAAAAACTCTATGAAGATGGTAAAAATGGAACTTTTCATTTAACTGATAAAAATGGAATTAAATATACACCAAGTAAAATTTTTAATTTAAAAATAAAGAGTAAAAAAAGGATAAAATTTTAAAAATATAAAGGAAATGTTTTAATAAAAATATTTTTTAATATTTTTATTAAAAATAAAAAATAATTAATTTTTTTAAATTAAATTACCGTAAATTCTAAAGTAGTACTGCCGGCAGTACTATTTTTCAACCCTCCTCCAAAGGGCAGTACTATTTCAGAGGGCAGCACTAATTCAGTGGGCAGTACTATTTTTCAACCCTTCTTAAATTTTTCAAATAGATCAACAAGTAGATTATTTCTTAAAAACTAGATGTTTAAATCAATATTTAATCCTATTGTCAAATGACTTCTAAGAGTAAATTTATTACTCTAAAATCATCAAAGCGTGGATAGTTAACCCCAAATTTTTGCGCTTCAAAAATAATCATATTTCAAATAACGCGTAACTTTTTCGACCTCAGATCATCAACCCATTTTTAAGTTCACCATCAAAATCCTTTCATGTGAATAAAAATTAATTCTTACGAACTTTTGAAAATCGTAAGAAAAACAAAATAATCCGCAAAAAAGTCGCAGAAAGTGATAGTAATGCAGATTTTTCTTGCTTTTTCTAATTTTGTATTGTACAGCTATCATGTTTGAAATGGCTACTTGCTTTATGAATTGATGTATTAGAGAAAACTTTAAAATATTAATTTTTCTTAAACGTATGAATGTTTCTTTCTTTATTTGGGCTTTTGTTTATACTTAAAATTAATTCTTCCTTATATTCTTCAATTCCTTCACCTCATCATCAACACAAATAAAGCAATCAGAACTATTACTTTTACCCCATACCCTTCATTTCCGTCTGAAACAGAGCATGGCTCAATCGCATGACAAGGTTTCTCACACACCTTACAAGTTTGTGCTTCTGAGGTTTGTTTGCAAGTACATCATAATCTAACTTCAACCATTTATTTTAAAGGAAAATTTAAAGGCATAAAAAGGTCATTGCTATTATAGATAGCTATAAAATAATTGAAAAGAATGGAAATAAGATATAAAAAAAGCAATTAGTAAATTTTTATAATTTTTATTAAGGGGGCAGTACTATTTAGGGGGCAGTTCTAATTCAGTGGGCAGTACTATTTTTCAACCCTCCTCCAAAGGGCAGTACTATTTCAGAGGGCAGCACTAATTCAGAGGGCAGTACTATTTCAGAATTTACGGTAATTAATTAAATTTTAAATTAAAAGGCAAAGAAACTCTTCAACATGTAAAGAATTTAAATAAACGTTTGCAAAAGGATTGAACTTGAACGAAAAAAAAGTTGTTAAAAAGCTGTTCTATTCTATTTTTTAAAATTTTTCTATTTGTTAAACAATATTTTTTTTAAATTTTTTTCTTTTATTTAAAAATTTTTTTCGATAAAATTTTCAGGGTATTTTTTGTTTTAAATAATTAATTTAGAGAAAAAAATTAATTAAATAGACTTATAAAATTAAAAACTAAATAAAAAATAATATATTTTATTTTTAATATTTTAAATGCTGAAAATTTAATCCAAAAATTAAATTTTAATTTATTAAATTTATAAGGTAAAAAAAAAAAAAATTTTAAAAAATTTAAACAAATTGTCTATCGTTGTTTATTTAAGGAGAATTAAAAAAAGAAGACTTTTTTTTGGATAAAATAAAAACTTTTTTAAGAAATGTTAGCAATATTAGTTGTTATTAAACGTTGAGAAGATAAAATAGTTTCATCAACTGTTGAACGAAATTTTTTGTCTGAAATGAAAGAAATTCCTTGTATTGAATAAATTGATTCCTTTAAAAAATAAAGTTTTAATTGAAAAAAAAAAGAGTAGCTTTGGGTTATTTAAATATATTAATTATGAAGAGTGGATTGGAAATGATTGAAAGAAAAGAGGTCTACTAAAGATAATAGTTGGGATAAATGTAATAATTTGCAGAAAAACTTGCGGACATTTCGGTAATAGAAAAGAACCCAATCCAAACATATTCATCATATACTATAGTTTTAAAACTTACATTATCTCCAAGTCTAAATAATTGTTCTGGAAAGCAATGAAAGAATGGATGTCTCATTGCTTTCTCTGCTCCAATTCTTTTATTTCCATCATACTTAAAAATAAATATTTGAATTTAATTATTTTTGGCATAATGTTTATTTTATTTTTCTCTACCTTTAATAATTTCAACAATAAATCAACAGTTATTGTATCCAATCTTGGAAGATAAATTAATGATTTTGGTGAGTGCTGACGAAAATTTCGACATTTATTGAATCCAGGCAATTCTTTAAGTTCTGGATGTGTTTCAATAGTTGGAGTACCCAATTTTTGAAAAATTAATTTAAGCTGCTCTGTTGGGGAACTTCCAGGAAATAAAGGAAGGTTTGTTAACATTTCATATATTATACAACCAACAGCCCACATATCGATATGTGTTGTATATTCAGTTGAACCTTTAAATTAATTTTTTAAAATTAATTTTAATTTTTTTTTCATTTTTAACGCGTGACATTTCATTCCATCAACTAATACATACATTATATTCTTTTATCCCTTACAATTTTGAATTTAATTAATAATTGAATTTTAAACAATTTTAGCTTTCCCCCTTCTTATCTCTCTAATATATAATTATCCCAAAATAAACAAAAAAAGAGAAAATAATTTAAAAATTATTATTAACCAAGTAAAACATCTGGTGGTCTATACCAAAGTGTAACAACTTCACTAGAGTAACTTTTAGTTGGAATTGATTGAGCTCTAGCTAATCCAAAATCAGCTAATTTAAGTTCTCCCCCTTTTGTAACAAGTAAATTTTGGGGTTTTAAATCTCTATGTAAAATTCTTCTTGAATGGCAATAATTCAATCCTCTAAGTAATTGAAAAGTAAATAATTGGACATTTTTTATGGACATTTGATCTTCCAATTCTTCCATATATTCGCGTAAATCTTGTTCAACAAATTCAAAAACAAGAGTTAAGACACTAGAAGAAATTAAAAAATTTAATAAATAAAATAGAAATAAAAAAAAATTCAAATAAATTTAAATTAGAGAGTGCCATACTTTTTATCCATTTAACAAAATTACCCAAATTAAAATGACACAAAAAATCCCTAGCAAACACATAATAGAAGCCCCCCTTTTTAATTAATTAATTTTATTTAAATCAATTAGTTGATTTAAAGTTGGTGATCTTATGGGTCATAAAATCTCAAGGAATAAAGGGGAAAATAAATAAATTTTTTTTATTTACCTGTTTGTATGGACAACGTCGTGTAATGTTACAATATTTGCATGTTTTAAATTTCTAAGTAAACTAACTTCTCTAATTCTAAAATTTTAATTAAATTTAAAAAAATTAATTAATTTATTTATTTATTACGCTGTACAAGGAGCTCCTTCTTCATGTTCTAATCTAATTTCTTTCATTGCTACACTTCTTCCAGTTAATAAACTTTGGCCTAAAATATAAATTAAATAAATAAATTTTTTAAAGGTAATTTTAATTATTTTGGGGGATAAAATGTTATTTTTTAGAATTTAAAATAAATTGCCTTCTTTTAGACAAAATAGTCAATTTTTTATTTTTAAATTAATTAATTACCCAAATAAACGGTAGCATAAGTTCCTTCACCCAAATCAAAAATCTTTTTATAAGTTTCAGCTCTGCCAAAGCCAATTTCGTTAAGTGATGCCCTACGGCATTTTCTGCTCATAGGATTTTCTATTGCTGGTATTCGACTTAAATTTTCTACAACACATTGGGGAATATTTATATAGGCAGGGAGAGAAAGACGTTTTTGGACTTCAGCCTATTAAAATGTTAAAAATTAAAAATTTTTAATAAAGCCAGTTCAGTGCCAGAATTTTCCTTAAATAAACCTAAGCAAATTAAAAATCATAGAACTAACAACAAGAACGGAAACAAGAGCGGAAAATCAAAAGAATACATTAGAAAGCCTCTAGTATTAAATCTAGATTGGCACTGAACCGACCAAAGAAATAAAAAAAAATCAAAAATTTACTTCCAATTGTTTTCTTTCCCCTCCTTTTTCATTATTTGTACAATTATTTCTTTTTTTCTTTCTTAATTTAACATTAGGTACATAAATTGCATTAATTCTTGAATGTGGAGAAGCAGAAGAATATGTACTAGTTTCTCCACTAGAACTTGGAGGAGAAATTTCTGCTGTACTTTCACCATCAGAGCCTAATCTTCCATTTATTGTTGTTATAGAGGAAGTTGAGAAACTACCAAACCAACGGGGGGCATGCCAACTTTTTATTCTAGTAGATGAAGAAGAAAAAGAATTTGAAGAAGAATTAGTAGAAGAATTAATATTATTTAATTGTTGTTGTTGTTGTTGTTGTTGTTGTCGTTTTTTTGATCGTAAATTAATTAAAGGAGGTTTTTCTTCAGAATGTTCAATTATTTTGGAAGAAGTAGAGTTAGTAGATGGAAATTTCTGGAAAATTTAAAAAAAAATTTGTTCTCGATATTTTTTAAATTTTTTGAAAAAAAAAATGGTTTTAATTAATACAAGGCAAGTATTAAGGATTTAAAACTTTTTCAGTATAAAAGCTAAAATTCTGAAAAATTAATTCTTAGAAAATTTAGTCTCTAAATTATAATAATTAAATTTATTTAATTATTTAAATCAATATAGATTATTTAATAATTATTTACATATGCCAACTATAATTAAATTATAGAATTTATTTTCTTTTTTAAGCTTTTTATTAGTAAAGGGAGAGCCAAAAGTTTAAGGGAAAAAAAAAATTATTTTTATTTTCATTACGTTGTTATTTTCTTCTATACAATTTTGTTGTAAACAATTATTAGATATTCTATTAATAGGCCCTCCCTCCTCTTCAACAGTCATTTCGGCAATTCTTTCACTTAGTTGTGAAAGAGAATCTGAAAGACTCCAACGATACCTAAATATTTTAAAATTATTAAATCAGTAAATAAAAAGTTTAAAAAATTTAAAAATTCAATTTAAAAAATGAATTATCTTTACCCAAAAGATCACCTAAAATATCAAAAATTCAATTTTATTTTACTTTGATTTAGTTTTTGTCGATTCCACTTCTCTATTTGGACGACTATTAACTTCCAAATTAAAATTATTATTAATGTTGACTTCTGATAAAATTGGGGTATCATTTCTTTGTTGTTGTTCAGTTAAAACACCCCCATTTAAAACATTTTTAATTCGTTGCCTAATTTTCTTCATTTTCGTTGTTAAAATAATAATTAAAAACCCTTCTAAATATATAAAAAAAAAATTCAATTCAATTTAATATATAAATGAATGAATGATTTATTTTAAAAGAGATGAGGCGCATGTCCTAATTACTATGTGGTCGCTTAATACGTTTAGACGCAGACTTGCTTGGCGTGAGCTCAAATAACTTTAGTTGTTAAAGACTTAAAAACTTGAAAATTTTCAGAAAATCTTAAGATTAAAGTAGCTAAATCTTATAAAAATTTCAGAATTTTTGGCTCTGCGTTTTCAAGGTTATAGACAAAAAGACCAAGAATATTGAAAACTTGAGATATTTTTAATAATAATTTCCCAGATATCGAACCAACCATTCTGAAATTTTTCAAGAGGATAGCTAACATTATCAAAAATATTTAAGCCAATTTCAGAATTTTGGGTTCAATGCTGCTTAATTTATACACGTGCGCCCCAATTCTACTAAAAAAAAATCTGCGCCCAAATGACCTAAAAGACCTACCGCCTGACAAAAAAAAAAGTGAATTTTCTGTTAACTTAAAATGGGAGGAATTAGATCATTATTTTTAGAAAAGTATATTTATTTATTTATTTGAGAAAAAGAAAAAATATAAAAATAATGTAAAATTTATTTAATTCAAATGGACAGCTGAATAGGGGGGAAAAGAATTGTGCGCGCATATAATGAGAAGGGAAAAATTGGGGAAAAAAAAGAAAATTAAGGAAGGAAAAAATAGGACAGTACTAAAGCCTACGGGCATTAATTTTGGAATTATGTGAAGCCATAAATGGAGCGGAAAATTGAATTATTTTTTTATTTTGGCTAATTTTGATGGGTAAAAATTATTGAAAATTAAGAAAAATTTATTAAATATAATTCTTTTAATAAAAATAAATATTTTAATTATTAACAGAAATGGAAATCCTTTTTTTTTTAATAATTTGAAATAAAATAAATATTAAAGTTTTAAAATAAAAATGTTGATGAATTAAATTTAAAAAATAATAATCCAAAAGATCAACATTATATAAATCAAAAGGGAAAGAAAACCTGACTTAGACAGAACTTCAAAATTCAAATACAACTCTTTTTTTTTAACTATTAAAAATTGTTCTTTTTACTCAAAAAATTTATTAAAATTTAATATTCAATTCTTCAAATTATTTAACACATTTTTTCAATCAAGCGTTGATCTTCTGGGTAAATTAATTAAAGGGCAAAAGCATTTAAATTAAAACTAAAATTAATATCAAGTCAATTAATGGGCGGTCAACACAAAAGTTAAAATTAAAAAAAAAAGAATAAATACGCCACACAAACTAAAACTCTTTTCTCTTCTTTTCCCCCCCTTTTTTGTCCGTTCTTTTTAATTTTTCCTTTTTCTTCTATTTTCAGCTCAGAGCTGTCATGTCAAACAACACAACAGCTTGATCAATCGTTGCAGCACACACACACACACACAATATTCTCTATTAAGTATATATTTAATTAATTGTGTGTATTTATTTAAAAAGGCGGTTCTTTTAAAAAATAAAAAAATTAACCGCCGCAGGCGTGCGTGTGGGCGCGAAATAATTGCGCGAGAGAGATGATGATTTAGGTGGGGGTGGTTGTGAAGGCTATTTGAGAACAATTTAAAAGAGGGGGGAGAATAGGTGAGAATATATTTTAATGACTACACTATAAATATATTTATTTTTGAATTATTAAAAAAGGATTTAAAATTGTTAAAATAAAGTAAAAAAAATATTTAATTTAAAAAATAAAAATTTATTTAAATAATTTAAAATATTTTATATAATACCATTCTTGTACTTTCTCTATTCTTTAAAAGGTTTTTAACGTAAGTCAGAAACAGAGATGTGCGCAAAAAAATACGCAAAAAACAATGTGCCCATTACTGATCAGTTTTCCGTGTTTGGATTTTCTAAATTTTTCCTCTCTTATTTTCTAATATTCTTTAATTTCCCCCTATATATTGGCCCCCTTTTTTTAAATAAACTTTTTACCTAATTTTATATTTAATTATTTCCCTTTTTACCTTTTAAAATATTTAAATTTTCTTCTTTTGATCTTATGGGTTTAGTATTATTTAAATAAAAGGGAATAACTATATATTTGCGGGGATTTGCCACCAATTTTATTTAATAAATTTACCCAAAAACAAGAAAAACCTGACTGTTGCATAATAAAATAAAATATTAAAATATAAACGTAAAGGGGGGGGATATTAACCGGATAGAAAAATAAAAACGGAAAAAAAGAATATAAAAATAAAAGAAAAATGTTTATGTGTGTGTATATATATTTGTGTTAGTCATTTGGGAAAGAAAATAAAATACAAAAGAGAAAATGCAAACATATATATAAATTGTGGATTACGGAAAAATCTGGTAAATTAATGGGAAGCAAAAAGGCTGAAGAATTAAAGTGAAAGAAAAAGGAGGGTGAAGAAAAGATTCTGAATAATAAATATATTGTGTATATACATATATATTTAAGTGTGTTGTGTAATTTTATTGATAGAAAAAATTGTAATGAATAAAAAAAAAAGTTGATTTAATAGAAAAATTTAAAAAAAAGTGAGATTTACGAGATTAATAAGTTTAAAGGTTAATTATTTAGAAAAGAAAATAATAAAAATCAATTTTAAGAAGGCGATTTTATTAAATTTTTGTTGGTAATTTTTTTAAAATTCTTTTTAAATGTTTTATTTAAATTAAGATTTGGTATGCTTCTCAAAAAAACCACAAATTTACATTTACTTCAATAATAATCAATGTGTGCTAAAACTTGAAAGAAAAATTTAAAATAATAAAATTTGCATAGAGAATAAAAAATTGGCGTTCTGTTTACTTTTTATCTCTAATTTTTAATGTACGTCTCTTCTATTTTAATACTATTTTCAATTTCCTTAGCATTTAAAAATGTAATTTATTTTAAGGAGAGATCATCAACAAAATTGGCTAAAAATCTTCAAATAATTTCAAAAATATAAATCCTTACAATATTTAGGTAAGACATATTCGTTATATTCTTTTAATTAATTTAATTTTTATTTTTTCTCTTTTCATTTTTTAGTATTTTCAAATTTTATTCTTTTTAAAATGTCATTTCTATTTATGCCAATAACTGATCAAACAGATGTTGATTCTGATGAAGATTGGATATGCTGTGGAATTATGCATTCTTTCTTTGGTTCAATGCTTTTTATGTTTGGAGAACTTACAAAATTTCCAACAATGTCGTTAATTTACAGCTACATTTTTAAACCTTGGGTAATTTTTTTTTTAATTTTTAAATTGGGGGTTTGAATTGAGATAAAAATATATTTCTTCTTTAAAACTGTAGTAAAAACCTTAATCTTCAATAAACTTTTCAACTTAGGCCCTTTTACCTCTTTATTCTGGTTTTTTCCACGTTGCCGTTTATGAAGTTTACATTCAATATTTAATGCTTATTACTGTTATATTTGGAATTATTGCCTATTTAAGAATTGTAAGAATTAATTCTTTTAAATTAATTTAATTATTTTTTAAGTATCTTTGTTTATATTCACATGTTTGTTCTAATTTACATCATAGAATTATTATTATATGCATGACTATTTATTTTTTTAGGTAAAAATAAATTTTTATATTGTAAAAACGACTAAAAATAATTTAAATGTTAGCTCCCGAAATAAATTCAAGTTTTAAATCTTCAGAAACTGATTTTATTTCTTTAAAACATTTTAGTCTCTTTTCAGACTCAAATGTCATACCCTAACATTTTTTCTTAATTTAAAAAATTTTTTAGTTCAAATTTATTATAAATAATTTAATTAATTAAAAGGACATTATTATTTACAATTTATGCTCTTGTAAATACAATTCTCGCTTTTCGACGTGTTTGGCATTGGGATAATCTTACAGAATTACTACATGGGGCTGCAGCCTATACAATTTGGTTAACCTTAACATTTGATTATGCAATTGGAAGTTATATGAGTTATTTAACACTTGATTTTATGAGAACACGTTATAGGTTAATTTATATAATTTAATTAAATAATTTAGAAATCTTTTTTTTTTTTTAGAGGTTATTGGGGGAATATTCCGAAGGTATTTAAAGAAGATGTTTTTCGCTTAAAGTCTGAATAATTTTTTATTAAAAAACAATTCTTTTATAATTTTAAATTTATCGAATAAATATTTTAATTAAATTAAATTACAATTAATTTTTTTTCTGAAAAAAAGGACAGAAAAGCCTGGTAAATAATTAATTATTTAAATTACCTTATGTAAAAATATTAAAAATTGTTTTTATTTTACAATATTTTCTCGTGTGTCGATACAAAAATTGGTTATTTATTTAATTATTTTTGTTTGAAGAAATATATGAATTTTCTTTTGAGATGAATTTAATAATAATTAAAATTTTATTAAATAAAATATATACAAAAAATAATAATTAAAAAATTGAGATCAAATATTTTAACATATATAAATATTTAAATAAAATAGAGGAGGGAGTGGGGGGAATGTAATTTAAATTAATTTTTAAAAAAAATTAAAATTCTTTTATTATTACTTCAAAATTAATTTTAAAATTTTCCTTTTATTTAGCAGGCACATTTTCTATAAATAACAGCCAATTGTAGACTTCCATTAGAATGTTGTGTTGTATATAAAACTGAAGAAGCTGTAGTTGCTGTAGAACAACCGCTTGGATTACTATGTTCGTTATTCTTTGTCTTTTTAACCTTTAAATTAATCTTTTTAAGTTTAATTTTCTTTAAATAATTTAAATTAATTTTTTAAAAATTAATTTAATTTCAAAATGTCAACTTTTAAAAATGTCAATTTTTATTAAATAAATACCTTTAACCAATTAATTTCTTCTAATTTTTTATTTGCCCAATTATTATTGTTTTTTTCTCCCTGTATAGAATTTATATCTTCATTTAATTTTTCTTTTTCTTCCAAAGTATTAAAATTATTTAATTTATTTAATGAAGAACAAGCAGAGAGGGCAATTCCATCTCCTGAATTAACAGCACAAAGAACATCAGAATTTTGAGTACGGGTTTTAGTTGATTTTCTTCTGATATGTCCTCTTCTTAAATTAAATTGGAAATTAAAGGAAATTAAAAAAAAAATATATAAAAAAGACAAATTAATTAAACGGAACATTAGAGTCTGGGAAAAAATTAATTAAAATTCTGAGTTTAATAAACTCTAAGACTCTAATGATCCTAAAATAGAAAGGTTTAATTAACCAAAAATAATCAGACTCTAATGTCCACTACAGTAAAGGAGGACTTTTCAATGTCTAATTTAAATACCTGCACTTAAAAATGTCACGTATAGCAGAACGAAATCGTTGTGACATAAAAGCATATAAAAAAGGATTGCAACTACTTGAAAGGAATAACAATAAATAAGTTAATGGTTGTGTTAAAGTCTTAAATATTAAATAAAAATAAAATAAAATAAAAGAAATACTTCAAATCCTCCCAAACAAATTTTATCTTCTTTTATAACCTAATAAAAAAATAATTTAAAAAAAACAAATTTATTTAAATTAAAAATACCGCAGAATAAATTAACCGAACATGGTGAGGAAGTGTTAAAACAGCAAAAGAACAAACTATAGCAATTAATAGTCTTATTATCTGAAAAAAAAATTAAAATTAAATTTTAATTGAAAGAAAAATTAATATTCAAAAGAAATATAATGTTTAAGACTCAAATGTCCCAAAATTATTAAATTTAATTTTTACCCGTTTTCTCGACTCAACAGTGCCAACAACCACAGTAGATGATGAAGGGGCCGAATTTCTTTTTCCTAAATGTGTAACAGACCCATTTCCTAGGGCCAAATGACATTTTGTTCTATTGTCATTTTCAACATCATCATCTTCTTCCTCCTCCTCTTCTTCATCGTCCAAATCTTCTTCCAAATGACTTCCATTAGATTCTACATCTTCTTCCTCTTCTTCTTCTTCTTCTTCTCTTCCTTCTTTACTTCTTCTTTCCTCTTCTTCTTCTTCATATTCTTCTTCTTCTTCTTTATCTTCCCTTCTTTCATTCTCTTCACCATTCCCAGCATTTGCAGGGGTTGAAGATCTTTTAACCAAAATTAAAGGAAGAATATTATTATTATTATTAGTTAATTTTCTAGTACAACAATAATTAGGTTGTGAATTTGAACGTTTAGAAGGTGTTTTATTAGTTAATTCAGAAATTATAGTAGCAGAATTATTATTAGTTAATGCACTTAAACGACAACTAGCAACACTTCTTTTATGTTGTAATGCTGTCATTGTTGTAGTTTCTTTAAAACATTTTATTTTTAAAAAATTAAACTTTATTTTAATTAAAATACCCAAGTTAATTTGTTAATTATTTTAAAATAAAAAATTAAAAGTAAAATTTAATTGTCAAAAAATAATAAATTAACTCTTTCCCCATTTAATTTTTTGTTCATAACTTTTATTCTATTAAACTTAAAATTCTGATTTTTTAAATGTTCGTATTAAATTCTGATTTCTATCAATTAAATTCAAAAACTTTGAATGTTCATATTAAATTCTGATTTCTATCAATTAAATTCAAAAACTTAACAAACAAAACATTTTTAATTTAATTAATTACTCAAATGTTCCCCTTATTTTAAAATTTATTTTATACCGTTACTGTTTGTTCTCAATTGAGTCAATTTCTTTAAAGGAGCACTATGCCAAAGAACAAAACCAATGCGAGTGTAAAGGAATGCAATTATACATAAAGGAATACAGTACCAAACAAAAAAGGATATTATTAACTAATAAATAAATAAATAAATTTATCTTTAATAAAATAATTATTTATTGTTTAATAATAAAAAGTTTTGACACCCCTCAATATATAACCAAAGAATTTTTGTCAAAATAATTATTTCCTTATAAGGAAAAACGCAATTAATCAAATATTTTATTTAAAAAAAATTTACTTACCATATTTCTAGTGCTCACAAGTCTGAAATGTAATTAAAATAAAAAATATATAATTAATATTTAATTTTATCTAAATTAATTATTAAATAATTTTATTTATTAATTTATTATTTTCCCACGCGATTTTTCCAAAAATTGCTTTAAAAATAATTTTTTTTTTTAAATTTAATCCTTAAAGGAAAAAGAGAGAGAAACGAATTTTTAATGGTCCCATTTCAGCAACAATTTTATGATAATTTATTTTATTTTTTTTGATAAAATATTCTTAAATAGGGAAACACGAGGTAAACGTGATTAAAATAGATTGATTGCTAAAATATTAATTGAACAGTCTAGCTTCTTTTTTGTCTTTTATAATATTTTAATTAATATGTTTGTCTTTCTATTAAACTTATACTATTTTCCTTCCAAAAAAAAAACTTTAAATTCAACTTGTTTATCTAATTTTGTTTACTAAAAATAAACATGTTGTTTTCAATGAAAATAAACTTGTTCGTTTCTCTAATATTTTCTAAAACTTGATTTCTCTAACAAATGTTTGTATCGCTCTTATAAACAAAATCTTTTCCCAACATATTAAATTTATTATTTATAAGTTTACCTATTCTTATCATGTTCTCTACCACATGCATAATAATTTCCTTCAGGCCAAACATGATATCTCGATGTTGTATAATAAGGAAAACTAGCTAACACTCTAAATAAATTTATTAATTTAAATAAAAATTAATTTACGAGCAAATCCAAATAGCAGCCATCATTAAAGAACGAAATCTAGGTGTTAATAATTTAAGCGCCAAAAGTGGATGTAAAACAGCAATATATTTTTCTACTGAAACACATACAAGAATACCAATACTAGTACATGGAGCAAGATGTAAAATAAATCCATACATTTTACATAATTTTTCTCCTTTAGAAAATTAATTTAAAAAAATTTAAAAAAGAACCTAAAGGCCAACTTGCATCCAAATGTATTAAATGAAACATATTTTGTAAAATACAAAATATAGCAACTAATAAATCCGCTAAAGCTAAATTAGCCAAGAAAAAGTTTGTTGCAGTACGCATTGAACGATGAGCACAGATAACAATAATTGTAAATAAATTACCTTTAAAAATTTAAAAATTTTTAAAAAAGAATTTAAAAATCAAAAAAAATATGAATACTAGGTAATAATAAAAATAAAATTTCTTTACTAATTTTATCACTTTAAAAAGGAATATTTTCTTTGACAAGTTAATGAATTTCATAGAAATTAGTTTGTTAATTTTTAGAGTAAGAGTAGAAGAAAGGTATTTTTGGTTGAAAAATGTTGTAAATTTATTATAATTTGATTATGTTTTTAGTTTATTCTGCTTATGTTTTTATTTTATTCTGATTATGTTTTTATTTTATTCTGATTATATTTTTATTTTATTCTGCTTATGTTTTTATTTTATTCTGATTATATTTTTATTTTATTCTGCTTATGTTTTTATTTTATTCTGAGTATGTTCTTCGTTTATTCTGATTATGTTCTTATTTTATTCTGATTTTTTTGTTTTAATAAAATCACCTGTCAGACAAACAAAGAAAATAGTAACATAAGCAAAAGTGAAAGGTATTTTAATAATTGAGTTGTCTAACAACGATTCCATGCAATTAACAAATCCTCCAGTTTCTGTAGCCATTTTTAAAAGAATTATTTAAATATTTTTATTTTCTGTTGTTTAAATAATTAACAAAATTATTTTTGTTGATTACTGATCTTCTTTTATATATTTTTTTTTTTGCTCCTCCTTTTTTTTCAATAATTTCTTAATATTGTTTCTTTTAATAGTTTCCTTTTATAGATATGTAGTTAAATAAATGTAAATAATTTTTTTCTACAAAAAATATATTTTAGAGTCTAAATAATTAATTAAAGTTCAATCCGCATAATATTTACAAAAACATATGGAATAATTTTTTGAGGATTAAATTTTTTTTTATAAAACTTAACAAAATCAGAATTTTTAAAAAACTTAAAAATAAGTTCAGAAAACTAATGTTTGTTCGAAGACCAGAACTTTTTTTTCAGAATATTTAAACTATTTATTTGTATTATTTATAGCAACAACTTCAATTTTCTATTTAAAAATATCAACTTTATTTATTTTAATTCTATGGTCTTTGAAACAGTCAGTACTCTAAAGGAAAAATATTAATTTAAAAATAAATTGGCGAATAAATAAATTAAAAAATATATTAAAAGAAAAGAAAAAATAATTAATTAATTAATTAACAAAAAAGAAAAATGCTTATAAATTGCTTATCACAGCAATAATATTAATTGGCAAAGGGCAAAACCAAAAATGGCCAGAGAGCGAAAACGGGAAGGTTTAAATTAATTAATTAATATAAAATTAATAATAATAATAATAATTATTTAATTATAAAATAAATAAAATATATCTATAATAAATAATTTCAATGTTTTGAACTAAACTCAAAACATCAAGTTTTTTAGAAAAACAAACAAAGTTTAATTAAAACAACATATAAAAACATTTAAGAGAATAATTTCTTTACTATAAAAAGAAACATTTAAATTTAAATAGAATTGTTATTAAATATAATTAATTATTATTTAAAAATATTTTTTCTTTATTATTTAAAGCTTTTTAATAATAAAATTTTTTTAAATAGTATTAAAAAATATTTAAATAAAGTACAAAGTCCTTTTAACGTCAAAAATAAAAAAAAATAGTATTTTTGCACTTAAAAAAGGGGAAAAAATTAAAAGAATATTTATTTAATATTTTAATGCTTTTCTAGACTTTATTTTAATAATTAAAATGTTAAGAGAATTATTATTTATAGAAGAATTTAAAAGAATTTATTGAAAAAAGAAAATATTTAAAAATAATCGCTTAAAGGTCTTTTGATATTTTTTAAAAGGGGGTTTTCTGGCTTATTTTTATAAAATTAAATAATTTTGTTTTATTTTAAAAATTTTTGGTTTACCTTAAAGTTTAATTTTGTATTTATTTTGTTTTAAAAAATTTCTTTTGGCATTATGTTTAAATTTAAATAAAAATACATTTTGCCAAGAAATTTTTTTTAATTATTTAAAATATAAATAATTATTTATTTATTTCTATTTAAAATGCCCTTTACTTAATGCGCAATATTAAACTTTTAATTTTAATAAAAAGAGAAGAGAAATTAAAAATTAATAAAATAAAGAAAAAGGAAATAAAAAAAAAAAAGAATATATTAAAAAAGGCCAAAAGTCAAAAGGCCAAAAACAACAAAAATAAATAAAAATATTATTTTTTGGCATTCATTAAATTAATTGAAAGGTTTAGAAAAAAAATTATGAGTAAATAAAGAAAAATGGTCATTGGGATCAAATGTCCAAAAATGGCAATAAAAAAAAAGTCAAAATTAAAAAATGTATCATTTTTCGTTAAATTTATTTTTTACATTAAAAAAAAAAATTAAAATTATGAGAAAATAATTATTAATGCTTTTAAATAAAAAATAATTTTTTAAAAAAAAAAGGGAAAATATTTTTATTTTTAGAAAAATAGTTTTGTATAAATTTAAATTTTATTAAAAGAAATTTTAAAAAAAATTTCCGTTGTATTTTTAATTTAAAAAAAAAATTATTAACCTTTAATTTCTTGTTTTAATTAATTAATTAATGGCCTTTGGCCAGTAAAAAGGAGAAAGAATTAAATAATTAAAAGTGAAAAATAAAGTGAGACAAGGGGGTATATTCTAAATTAGTAAATAATTAAAAATGTGATTAAAATACCCTTAAATATTAAAAAAAAGATTTTTTTAAAGTTATTTAACCTTTAAAAGAATATTAATTTAATTTAATTTCTTTAGTGTAAGCACAGACGATGTATTAAAAATATTAATTCAAGAAAAATTAAATAAATATTAAAACTTTTAATTTTCCTTTATAAAGAATTAAATTTACTATTAAATAATAAAAAATGAAATTTTTAATATTAAGCAAAAAAAAAAAGTTTTTAAGAAAAAAACAAACTTGTTTGGGAGAAAATAAATAATTTAAGGGAGCAGTTTTTTTTTAAATAACTTTTTTTTATTTTAGAATTAAAAATTTTTAGTTTTTAAATTTATTGTATCTAATTCAATCCTCTATTTAATTAACTAATTAATTTTAAATAAAGTTTATTTTTTTGAGTAAAAATTTTAAAAAATGTGTGAGTTAACAGACAATTAAATAATTTCAATTTTAATTAATTTTAAAAATATTTTTAATTATTTTAGAGGAAAGAATAATTTAAAAAATATTTTTTTTTTTCTAAAAATAAATATATTTTTAGTAATAAAATTTTTTTCCATTAAACTAATCTTATTCAAAAAAAATTTAAGGAATAAAATTTAAAAAATAATTAAATTATTGAAAATTAAAATATAAAAATGAGAAAAAAGGGAGACAGAAAAAAATTCAAAAATGTGTTTTAATCATTAAACATTTAAGAAAAAAAAGGAAAAAAAACTTTTGAGGGTCATTATCATTAATTTAAAAAAATTTGTAGGGCAAGTTTGGGCGTGGGGTGTATTGGACGCGGGTCTATAAAACTGATAAATCAAATCAGAAAATTATTAAGTTTAGTAAATAAGTAAATAAAAAGCTTAACTAATTGTTCTGAAAATTTCAGAATTTTTTGTTTTGTAGAAACATAACTAATGTAAAAAATAGAAGCCAAACGTTAAGCAACGGTCTGTTTTTTTTTATAATTTTTGGTAAGAACCTTAAAAATTCAAAACCCAAAAATTTAAAATTTACAAATAAAAAATAAAAGATAATTTTTTACAAAATTTTATTTCAAAGTTTTAATTTAAATTAATTATTTAAGTCCTCGCCCAAAACTGCTGCGCCTAATAGCCTTCTAAGTTTTTGTTTGTCTGTTGCTAATTTGTTTGTCTAGTTTATTTAATTTTAATATTTCCGGGTTTTTAAAACATTTTTTCGACAAAAAAGAAAATTTTAAATAAAAAAATTAAAAATAAATAAAACACGCGAAGAGTAAATGAATACTCAATAAAATGAATTATAAAATATTAAATATATTATGTTTTGCATTAAAAAAATATTTTTTTTTTTAAAGGTATTTCTACTTTAAAATACAATTTTTAATTATAAAATAGAAAATTTAAAAATTAATAAATTTTCCTAAAAAATAACAAAAGAGGTACATTTGAGTCTAGAATAATTAAAAATTAATTAATTAATTGAATTTATTTAAATTTTGATCAAGATGGAAAAGGTAAAAATAATACATAAGAATATTAAGAGTATTAAATTTAATTTTATTAAATAAAAATAAATAAAAGACATATTTTTGTACTTTTGACATTTTTCAAATAAAAATTATTAAATAAAAAAATTTTTATTGTTGAATATATTAAAAAAAAAGTGAATTATAAAATTTTATAATAAATTCATAAAAAAAGCTCTCTTTTTCTAAAGACTTTATTATTCTTCTTTTAAAACCCAATTTTAAATTTATAACACCTTCTCCCCCCCCCTCTTTTTTCTTTCTTTTAAAGAAGAAATGTGCGCCAAAACGCCAAAAAATAAACTTTTTTCGAAAAATTTTAATTTTGGTGCACAACTAAATTTTGGTATGTTCAGTCATCCAAAAATTAATTTTATTTTTTTTTAGCTTCTTTTCTAATTTTTTATATATTTTTTTTTCTTTTAGAAAATGAATTTTTTAAATTAATAAATTTTTTGTGTTTGTTAGACTTAAATTTCCTTTTCTTCTGATTTTTAAAAATTAAATAAACTTGAATTATTCCAAGTTTATTTATATAATTCTGATTTTATTTAAAAATTAATTAATTCTTCTAAATAATTTTAAAGTGACATTAGAGTCTGAGTTATTAATAATAAATTTTTATTGAAAAATAAAAATAAAAAAAAGGAAAAAATTCTGATAAAGTTTAAATAACCAAAAATAATTAATTTAAGCTTTTCTCTTATTAAAAATAAATTAATAATTAATTAATAAAATATTTAAAATAATAATTAATTTAAAGAAATTGATAAAGGTTTTTTTTATTAAAGGAAAAAAATTATTAAAAAATAAATTTATTCTCTTTATTAAATCTTTTATACTCTTTAACTATCCTAATATAAAGGCCCAAAAAATAAAAATTATTTTAAAGGATTTAAAATTAATAGAAAAATAAAGGAAAAGCAAAAACGTGTTTTTTCCATTGTTTCCGGCTAATTAGCATTATTTTTCTTTTTTTTTTTTAATTCTCTGAAATTGTGTTGAAAGGAAATATAGGAAGTAATGCACTCTATAAGCTTGTTTTTGTTTTTATTTTATTTTTAAAAGAATTTTTGAGGTTATAAAATTAATTGCAGGAAAATGATAAAGAAAAAAAGAAGAAATTTAATTTTATAGAAAAAAAATTTTTTTTTTTTTAAATAAAAAATTATTTGTGTGGAGAAAGGTCAGTTGAGCGCCAACCTTCATAACTTTGTAATTCCTAAATTATTTTTAATGTTTTTAATATCATTCGATAGAGAATTAAATTTTCTATAAAATTTAATAAAAATCAGAATTTATGTAAAGTTTAATAAAAATATTCTGATTAAAAATCCCCTCTTAAAAATAAATATTTTTTGTTAATAAATTTTTATTTTTTAAGCTTTTTAAATTAATTAATTTTATTAATTTTAATAAAATAATTAATATTTTTAATAATACTGTAACATTCCTAAATATTATTCCTCAAAAAAAAAATATAAGAGATTTAATTAAAAATATTAAAAATTAGAAAAATGCTTGAAGAAAACAAAAAGAAATAATAAAATAATAATAAATAAATAAATAAATAAATTTAAGGACAGGAATAAGTAAATGACAGGCCAAAAACGGAAATAAAGGAAATATAGGCAATGCGCATCCTCCTTTCCCCTCCCTAGAGCCCAGAAATCCTCGCCATATTATAGCCCTAGGGCACAGGATTTAATTACAATATACCCTTTCTATTTATTCTCTCATTAATGGCATACACATGGTTTTAAAATGCCAAACAAATAAACACTATGGACGTTTTGGCGCAGAAAATAAAAAAATATTTTTTAGCTATTGTTAAATATTTTATATATTAAATTTTAAAGCTCTGAATAAGGGTAATAATTTAAATATATAAAACCTTTTAAATTAAATCTTCTAAGCTTTTAACTAAAAGGATTAGATAATTCTTTTAAGAAAAAATAAATTATTCTTTAAAATAATAAATTATTAAAATTTAATTAAATAAATTAAAAATCAGTTTTATAATTTTGCTTCAAAACGTCCTCTCTTAAAAAATCAAAAAAAAAAAAAAAAACAATAAAATTCAATAGAAAAAAATTTTAATTTTTATTAAAAGAAAAATAAACAACTCATTATAATTATTATCCATTAAAGTATTCTACTCATTTAAGTAAATATTCCCCCTTCTAATAATTAAAAAATTTTTTGGTTTTATTTTTCTTAAAAATATATTTATTTTCTAAAAATATAATATTATTGCTTGCAGTAAAATAAATAATATTTTTAATAAATAAAAAAAATAAAAAGATTTTTAATAAAATAATAAAAGGGCAAATAAAAGAATTTAAAAAAAAAAAAATTTAATTGGAAAATTTAATTTTTTTTTTTAAGTATTAAAATCTAAAGCTAAATATTAAAAATTGAATTAAATTAAAAAAAAATTTTTTTTTTAAAATTTTTTTTTCTTCTAAAAATAAATATAAAAAATCGCAACAAATCATTAAAATCACCAGACAGAAAAAAGTCCTTTTTTAAATTTTATTTAAATATACACATGCTTTTTATTACAAATAATGATAGACACATGCTTTTTATAAGCCGATTTCTTTTTTTTTAAAAAAAAAAGTTAAGAAGAAATAAAAAAAAAATTTTTTTTTTTAAAGAAAAATTATTTTTATTATTAAAATTTTAATTAAATAAAATATTTTAATGTTTGAAATAAATTCTGATTTTATTATATAAAAAACATTTTAATGATTAAAAAAAAAATTATTATTTTAAATATTCGCCTATTTATTTTTTTAAATTTTAATTAATTTTGATAGCCTCACAATCTTTACGATAATTCATTTCTTCATAAATTTCTTCAATCGTTTTATTTTTTGTTTCAGGCAAAAATATGTATGCAAAAATAATAAATAATTGAAGAAGTAAAGTGAATACAAAAAAAGTATATTCATGTAGAATTCCCTATAAAAATAATTAAATGTTTTAATTAAATTCTGGTTTTTGAAATAATGTTTTATTGATGTTGTTTTGTTTTTACTAGTTTTTAATGTTTTGATAAAATTCTGGTTTTTATTAAATGTTTTGTTTAAATTTAGTTTTTGTTTTAATTCAGTTTTATATAAAAAAAACAAACATTAATAATAGGAAAAAATATAGCAACAAGAAAAGTACAAAACCAATTTAATAAAACTGCATATGAATTAGCAACACCACGCAAATTTACAGGAAATAATTCATTGACATAAAACCAAGGTATAGAACCTAAAATGTTTAAATAATATTTTAATCAAAAAAATTGTTTTTTTTTTAACCTGGACCAGTTGCAAAAGAAATAACAAAAAGTAAAACAAAAAATATTGATAAATAAGATACAAATTCAATTGACTAAAAATTGAAATTAATAAATAAATAAAAACAAACCTTAGCAACAAGAATAGAAATTACAATCATTGCAGATGAGAAGCACATTCCAATCATTCCAGAAATGAATAAAGTACGCCGTCCAAAACGAGGATGTTCAACCTTTAAAAATATTTAAAAAATCAGAATTAAAAATAAACATACCAAATAAACAGAAACGACAGTCATTAAAACATTAATTGCACCCATTGCGATTGTGGCATAATTAGGCCCTTAAAACAAAAAAAAGATTGAAAAAGAATAAAATAATATTTTTACATACATTGATCTTTAAGACCAGCTCCTTTAAAAATAGCGTTCGAATAAAACATTGCTAAAAATTAAAAATATTTTGTTTATATTAAATTCTGATTTCGTTTTTAATGTTTGTTTTTATCTTATTCTAATGTGTTTTATTTAAACAAACATGTTTATTTCTGTTTCTTTAAATACCCACCAGCGTTAATTCCACTCAATTGCTGAGAAACCATCATAAACAAAGCAAGAACCAAAGGCCAAGGAATTATAGTACCATAGATTTCTTTCATATTTGTAGAAGCAGAAGAAGATGATTTTACAACTTCTTGATGTATAAGATTTAATTCGTCACTAACCTATAGAAAAAATTTTTTTAAAAATTGATAAAACAAACATCTTCCCGGCCTCTAAGCTTTTTCAAATCATTTTCTGCCTGAGCTCTCTTGCCTTGTGCCATATTAAATGAAGGAGTTTCGGGACAGAATGGAAGAGCACACAACTGCACAATAACCGGTACCTTTAAAAGAAAGAAAAAATTTTTAAAAAGAAGTATTGCAAAATTTAAAAAATTGGATATTTTGTACAAAATTTTAAATTTTCATAAAAAAATAGTTACAAAAGTAAACGCAAAAATAAGTGGCCATCTGTTAACAGTTCCAAGTAAGAAAGGCAATCCAAGAATCTGTGAGAAAAGAATGGCAATAGTAACGAACAATTGAGCAAATGAGCCAATGGCACCACGCAGATTTGCAGGTGCAATTTCAGTCAAATACATGGGCGCCAAACCACTATTCAAGCCTTTAAAAATTACAAGAGGACATTTTGACAAAAAATAAAATTTTGGGTTGTCCCAACCTACCAGCATTCAGTCCAACTATAAAACGTCCCAAAATAAATATCCAATAAGTTCCCACAAATTTAGCACCAGCCATAAGTGTCCCAACAATAATAGCTAAAACATTGTTATACAAAAGTGCACGTTTACGTCCAAATTTCATTGCAACTTTTCCAACAAAATAACCGCCAAAAATACCACCAAAAGCAAAAATGCCGACAGCAAGAGCCCTAAGAAATCTTTTTATTTTATTAAATAAAAAATTCTCCTAACCATCTTGAATCAACTTCGTCTTTATTAATCATTTGAGTTTTAATCCAATTTTTGATCAGATCAGCTAAAAAGATTAAAAATTGTCTTGATAAAATGTTCAAAAATTTAATTTTATACCAGGTAGATTAATACAACCAATATGATATCCAAATTGAAAAGAGCTTCCAAAAGCTGCTGCCAATACAGCAAAAACAAGTGACGTTGTCCAACGACCTTCCTTAAAAAATTTTTTCTAAGGAAACAAAATTTTCTTACCAATTTTTGACTATTGCTCGCTGTATTTGTCATATTTCTTTTATCTAGATTAAATAAATTATGAAGAATTTTAATTATTAACTAAAGAAAAATTTTACTTTAAAAATGCTTTAAAGAAGTAATAATCGCAAAATAAAAAATAAAGATTTTTTAGTGTATTGGTTTATTGAGTGCGGCCACTTGAGAACTGGGATTGCCAACTGACAAATTAGAGTATTTGATGTCCGCGAGACTTCGGGATGAATTTTGTAAGTAGATGGTATATTTGATTTTTGGATAATGTCAGTTTAATTAAATTGTCAATTGTATCCTTGCCTGTATGGGCTGGTTTAGCTTCAAATTTTGGTTTTGTTTTCGTTTAATTCTTGCATCAATTGCTCATTTTAATTGGTTAATTTTTTCTTTAATTTTAATATGTTTTAATTTTATAGGTTTACAGCTATTTATGTAAATTGCATTTTCTTCACTTTATGGAAATCTTATGATATTTTTTGGTTTTGGTTTCATTTAGTTTTATGTATTTGCTTCCCTGCTCTTCGACCTGAAAATTATTTGCTTGTATTTATTCGATTAATTTGTGCAAAAAGAGGAGAATATTCAAATAAATCTTATAAAGATATTTATGAACAAATTTATAAATACAAAACTGGAGAAACTAAAGCAGAAGCTGAATTGAAAAGAATAGAAACAATTAAGAAAGAAAAAAAGGAAAGCAGAAGAGGAACAAATTTAAAGGTTTTATTTAGTTTTTTAGAATTTTTAAAAATTATTTTTTAAAGAAAACTGACGTCTCCTCTTCTAGTGAAGACGAAAATGATAATATTGGGAGGTCTAATTTGTACCCTAAACTTTTAGGAAAGGAGGAACAAGCAATGCCAAATATTCTATTAAATCGTCAAAAAGATGTTGTAAAAAGTAAAATAGATCAACAAGAAGGTTTTTTTTTAATTTTATTTATTTGTTTTATAAGATATACCAAAAATTAATTTTTTAAATCTGTAAATATATTTTTAAACATTTTCGTTGTCATTAAAATTTTTATTTTTCAGTTTTAATAACTCATTTTGATTCTCCATTGACTGAACAAACGACTGGATTGAAAAAATTAATTCCTTCATTTTTATTGAAGAAAAATATCTCCAAAAAACAGAAAGAACGATTAAACGGTTTTTAATTTTAATTCAAAATATTTTTTAAATTTATTTAAGAAGCAAAATACCTTCAAGAAAAGGACAAAGAAAAAACTGAAAAATTGATTGCTAAACAAGAACGAAAAGAAAAAAAGCGAAAAGAAATGGTCTTGCTTAAGGAAAGGGCAAAAATTGAAAGAAGGTTTTCTAAATAATTTTCATTAAAAAAAAACTAAAAAATTCCCCAAAAATTTTTAAGACGTAAAAATTTTGCGGATGCTGTTGATTTACTTTTAACTTACTGCCGTTTAGCTACTTCCTTTGCTGTAATGGTTGGTAATGCTCACAAAATGTTTTTACCTCGTTATTTGGCTCCACCAAAAAATACTATTTATGACAGTCCTGACCTTATAATGGTTTTTGGGTATTTTATTATTTATTAAAATTATTAAATATATTTATTTTTTAAAGATTTACACTTCTTATTGATGTTGGCTTTTTTTGGTTGTTAACACTTTTCAAGTATTTAATTTTTTATTAAATTATAATTAATTTTTCTTTAATTAATGAAGGGAAATATTTTTTAACTTAATCAGAAATAAATTTAATAATTTTTTCGAATAGTTTCGGCACAGACCTAGGAATTTTTAAAATTCGCAACAATTTTATTTTTTAGCTCAAAAATTAATTTGTTCAATTTTGTTACTTAATAAAAATAAATATTTGTTTTGATTTAAAAATATCTTTTTTTATTTTTAGTTTTTGCCAACAAATTAGCCTTTGTTGTCACCTTGGATTTTGCCGTTTTCTTGTCTGGTGTTTTGGTCTTGTATTTTTTGGAGGTTTTTGTATGTTATATCCAATGTATTTTATTCACCAACAATTAGATGGTACTTGGTGCCAATTTGAAGAAGGAGAACTTCTTAGTCAATATTTTGATGGAAAATAAAAATATAAATAATTATTTTATACTTAAATTTTAAAATACATGTAAATTTAAAAATTTTTATTTCTTTTATTCTCCTCTGATTTTTTTAATTTTATTGTTTTACCCGGTTATTTTTGAATGTTAGTAAATGTATAGTTTTAAATATTCAGAATAATTTAAATTTTATAAACAAGTTTTTATTTATAAATGTTTTAATTATATTCTGATTTTTAGTATTGTTTAATTGAATGAGTTCTGTTTTTTTAAATAATGTTTTAATTATATTCTGTTTTTAATTGAAATACAAAAACAGAGCTACCTGACGTTTTAATTAATAAAAATATGCACTTATGGGATACTACAATTGTTGATGTAAAAATCATTAAAAACTTAGCAACAAATAGTTTAAGAAAATATTTTTTTAAAATAAAGTTGTCATTAAAAAATTTTTTCAATTTTACTAAATATTTATAAAATTATTTTAAATAAAATTATTTATTAAATGGAATACATTTTATGGAATAAAAAAGAATTTGACAAAATTTATAATTGTACAGGAATTAATGTTAATGATATACCAATCGAACAAAGACAATATACAAAAACATCAATTGTTTGTATAATGTTTGGATTTATATATTATGTATGTTTTATAAATAAATAAATAAAACATTTTTGTTTTTAAAGCCTTTGTATTTTCCTTGTATTTATTCCTTTTGGAAAAATACAAAAACAAGTTCATGTTATATTCTTTTATTTTATCTTTCATTATTGGATATTAGTTTACTTTGGGTACCAACATTTGCATTTGGAATTATGAGCTTAAATGGTGTTGTTTATTGTTCTTCACCTATTTTTACTTATTTTGTTGGGTGTATAATTTTATGTAAATTTATTTTTTAATTTTTATTTAAAATAATATTTAATTATTAAAATTTTAATTTTTTAAGGTTTATTAAATAAAAACAAAATTTATTCAATTTTTAAATTTATTTAAAAATATTTTTTTTTTTTTTAATTTTCAGTTTTCTGGGCTGCTGAGCCTATAGCGGATTTGGTTTAAAATTTATAAAAATATTTTATTATTTTTTTAAGTTTTAGGAATAAATCGTTGTGTTGAAATAGCATTTCCAAAATTTTCAAAAAAACTTTTTTATGGTTATCGTGTTTATATTTGGATTATTTTTTGTAATTTATATGCCCTTTATTGGCTTTTATTTTGTCATCCTTATATTTTTAATGGAATGACATTTTTAGGTGTACTTGATCCTTTAGATGGATTTAGACCTTTTAGAGAAGAAATTGTTTATTTAAAAAATATTTTATTTTTTTTAATAAAAATAATTTTTAGTTTATTGTTAATGTTTTTGCAATTTCAATACATGATTATATATTAGCTTTAGGCTCTCCAATAATTTATTTTTTATTTATTATTTGTTTTTTCTTTAAATCTCGAGAAATTTCTAATCGTATAACAAGAGAAGAATTATTGGTATTAAATTATTAAATTAAATTATTTAATTTTAAGGGTTTTATTCAAGTATTTATTATTTCAATGTTAAATACTATAGGAGGGATTTGTGATGCATATAGTATGCAAAGTGAGACTAGTGATTTTTTGAATACAATAATTGGACATTTTTCATGGTAATAAATTAAATTATTATTTTTTTAAAATTATTAACTTTAATTTTATTTTAGGTTACACATTCATGGTAATTAATTAATTAAATTAAAATTATTAATTTTTAAAGGATTTCCTCCAATTATTTATTTAACGTTAAATAAAACAGTTCGAAAAGATACAAAAATTATTTTTCAAAAATTTATTTGCTTCTTAAAAATATTTAAAAATAAAATTTCACCTTCTCAAAATAATCAAAATATGCTTGGATAAATTTGTAAAACAAACATTGAATTAAAATTTAAATGTTTTTGATCTAATATTATACGTATTTTTAACGAACATAATTAAACAAAACATTTTTTATTTTATTAAACATTAGTAAACAATGTTGCCAACAATTTTTTTATTCAAGAAAGAAAATATAAACATCCTTGTTTGTTTATGTTCTATTGTAAATATTTTTACAAAAGTAGTTAATAAAAACAGAATAAATTTAAAACATCTATAAAAGAACTATAATAACAGAACTATTTTATGTACATGTTTTTAAACAATAATTTTAATAATCAGAATAAAATTAAAACAAATAAATAAAACATTTCAGAAGTTTCTTTTTTCGTTTTTATATAAATTAATAAAAAGACCATCTGCCTTTATAATATTTTTATTTTTTAATTTGCGCTAAAATAAATAAATTTTTCTTTTTTAAATTTTAATTTATTTATTCTGCCTTAGGCATTTTTAATATTTATTTAATATTTACCGACAATCAGCGGCCCATTAATTTTATTACAATTTTTATTTGAAATTAAATTTTATTTATTTATAAAGCTTTAGTCGAAAAGAAAAACAAACAAAAATACAAAAACATTTCTTTTAAAAATATTTTTTATTAAAAACATTTAATAAAAACAAAACAAAACAAAAATTATTATATTATTTATTAAAATCAAAAATATTAAATATTTTTTTAAATTATTTTTTCATTTTTAATTGACTTTCAAATTATTTTTAAAAAAATTTTATTATTTTTCTAAATAATAATTCTCTATATTTAAGCATAAATTAAAATTTAAAAAAAAATTTTTTTTAAATTAATTTTTTAATATTTTTCTTTATTCTTACCTATTAAAATATAAAAAAATATTTTTCAATCATTTATCAATCAAAAAATAAATCCAATTTCATTCCATTACTAATCAAGGCCAAACTTCATTAAAAGGATTTTTTCTTTAACAAATTGCGCAATCATTAAATATTTTTTTCTCTCGATTTATTTTCTTTTTTTTTTTTTAAATAAATAATTATTCATCTCGACTTTTCTTTTTTATTAAAAAAAAAAAAATAAATGTTCGGCAAAATAAAAAATAATTTTTTTTTTAAATAGCTACCGTTTTCTTATCTTTAAAAATAATCTCCTTTTTTTTCTTTCGGGAGAAAAATAATTAGAAAAATAAAGTTTTTTTAATTTAATATTTTCTAATCTTTGCCGACATGTTCTTCATTTTTATTCAATTTTTTCCGCCAATAATTCTTTCCGCGCGGCTGACCAATAGAAAAAAGAAGAACAAAATTTTATTTTATTTTATTATTTTTTTTTATTAATTAAAACCAGTCGGGGAGGTTTTTTTTTAATTTTCTCGTTATTTTCTAATAAAAACAAATATATCCATTGATTAATAAATATTTTTTATTTAAATATTAATTAAGAAAAATTAATTTTAAAAAATTTTACAAAAGAAAAAAATATTTTTTGTAGTAATTATATATAAATAAAGTAGAATAATAATATAAGATTCGTTGTTTCCGCAGCCATTTAGTTGATTAATTTGTGAATTAAAAAAAAATAAAGAACAAAAAAAAAGACAGTAATTTAACTAGTTAATTTATTATTTATTTTTTCCTTTATTCCCAGCCGGTCATGAAAACAAAAAAAAAAGGAAGGATAAATTGTTTTTTCCTTGTCACATTTTTCTTTACTATTTTTTCTTGATTTTTTCCTCGTATTTTTCGTTGTCAAGGCCATTGCTTCAAAAAAATATAAAAACTAAAAAAGAAGACGCTAACCTTGGTGTACTCTTGTTTTTGAATGTTGGACAATGACACAAACATGAATATAAATGGAAAATTAAAAAAAAAAAAGTTATTAAATTGGTGGTTGTAAAACTGACATTTAAATATGTTGAACATTTTTTACAAAATATAATAATGTTTAGATAAGATGTTGTTAATAAAAATAACAATGTTTTAAAATTCTGATAATTTCTGTTCAAACTTATCGTGATTATAAAATTAAACAAATAAAAACATGTTTATTGCTATTAAAACAATTAAGTTTATTCCCAACAAAGTTTATAATCTGTAATTTTGTTTTCATGTTTCATTATTTTAGTTCTAAGTTTAATAATGTTTGAAAATAATTCTGATTATTAAACAATGTTTTAAATTAATTCTGATTCTTAGTGTTTTAATTTAGCTCTGATTTTTATTTTTAAACTAGATTTAAAACAATTCTGATGTTATACTTTATTATTTATAAACAAATGAAACATTTATAAAAAAAAAAGTTTATAAGTGCTGTTAATAAAATAATTGTGAAAACAATACTAAAACTAAAAAAAATAAAGGAAAATGTTGGGGAACATTTAAATTAAAAGTTTTACTGATAGACTAATAAAAATGTGTATATTTAATAATTATTTTTAATTTGCACAGAATAGAAAAAGGAATTTAAGCACTTTTAGATTTTTTAAATTAATTTAAAAAAAGGATAATTTAAATTAAAACAAAAAATTGCAAAAAAAAAAAAAATAACAAAAGTGCCTAAAAATTAAAAAAAAACTAGAATAAATTAATTATTCAATAATTTATTTTTGATGTTTTTAACTCTCTTAAATAGTAGTATTTTGAGCATAAAGTTGTTTAAGTCGCAAACTTCGTCTAGTATTTGTAATACCTTCAGAAACATCAATCTTTCCCAATTTCTTTCCTTTTTCTATTTTTGAAGTTAATCGTCGTTTTTTGGGTGAATTCAAAACTTTTTCAATTTTGATTTCATTATCTTCATCAATTTCGAATTTAACAGAATTAGGTGGTGAAAATGATTTGCGAACAGTCAAAAAATCTAAAAATTAAAAATAATAATTAAAATTTTAATTTATTTACCAGTAATTTTTGTTTGTTTTTCCTCTTTATTAATTGAAAAAGAATTTAATTTTGTATTAGAAATATTTAGAGAAAGACGCCTTCTAGTAGGGGTTCGTCCAGAATTTAAATGAAATGGTGGTTTACGAAGAGAACGAATAGGTGATAATTTTGCTTAAAATATAAAATTAATAAAACAAATACAAAACAAAGATTATTAAAAGAGAATATATATTCTAAACATTACCTAAACAAGTTGGCGTAGGTAATTGTTCAACAAAAACAGAATTAGAACAAACATTTGTTGTTGTTGTTGTCTTTTCATAATCCTTTTTGTTTTTATATTTTAATATTTTTGTTGTTCTATAAAATCCAGGTACTTGATTAGCAGGTATTTTTTCAAATATAAAACGATTCTCTTTTCCTTCTAAAGGTTTACACTCATCAAAATCGAATCCCCATTTTTGTTTAAAATGTTCAGATAATTCAGACAATAAGTTTTGAACAAATTGCTAAAAAATAATTTAATTAAATTCTGATAATAGTCTAATAAAGTTTTAATTAAATTCTGAAATTAATTCTGATAATAGTCAATAAAGTTTTAATTAAATTCTGATTTAATTCTGATAATTTATAAAAATATTTAAATTTACTTTATTTTCTTTATTATCCTTATTTCCTTCCTTTCCAAAAAATAAACGTCTTCTAGCTGTTGAATAATTTTGAGAATTATTATTTTCAATATTTTCTTTATTATTTTCAAAATTATTAACATTTTGTTGTTGCCATTGATGCCAAACTGGACGTGTTGAATTTGGGACTAATGAAGAACAAATTGAGGGTAATGTTAATTGCATTATTTATTTATTTATTTTTTAAAAATTCTTAAAAATTAAAAAAGAAATAAATTAATTTAAAATTAGTTTTAATTTATTTTAATTCTTAAATAAAAGGTAGTTGACAAGGTTTTTATACTATTTAATATTTAATTTATTTTACAAAATTCTTCTTCAAAAAAGTCCTCAAAAAATAATTTATTTAATAAAAAATTGCGCAAATATATTTATTATTTAGAAAATAAAAATAATTGGACATTTATGTAAAATTAAATATATATAAACATAAAAAGGAAGTAAAGTAAATGAACAAAAAAAGGTCACACAATTTTAGCTTTGGCGTTAGTTTAGAATGCCAAAAAAGTAAAAAAAAAAAGGAAAGAAGGCGGAAAGGGGAGCGGCATTATATACTAAAATAATAGTAAATAGAGTGGTTGGTTTAACAGACGGTCAGCGGTCAAAGGAAATAAATAGAAGGAACAAAAAAAGGGGATAACAAAAGAGAGGAGGGGGGGGGGGGGATTGACCGATGAATTAAAGGACAAGAAAAAAAAAGACAAAATATTCCCCCCAAACTAACTTTCTCTATTTATTTTAATAAAGAAAAAAAAAGAACAAAGAATTAAAAAAATTTTTTTGTGCCGAAAAAATATTTTTTGATTGAAAGGCGACGAGCGCTGAAAGGTCAAAAAAGGGTAAAGAGGACAAAAATTTAAAAAAAATATTTTTTTTTTAATTTTTAAATATTATTAGTATTTAAATAAGTAAATTAAATATTAAATTTAACCAAACAAATATTTATTATTTAATTTTTAAATAATTAAATTAATTAAAAGGAATTGTTATATGATGTTAAAAATAATAAAATAATTGCTAATAGCTATAGAAATATTCAATTTTTTTAAAGCAATAAATCAGGCAAATGAATCATAAAAAAATGGAAAAAAATAAGTAAAAGAAAAAAGTGAAAATAAAAAATTAAAAAAAAAAAAATCAGAAAAGTTAATAGACCATTATAAAATTAAAAAGAGAAAAGAAAATGAACAAAAATAAAAAAAAATATAAATTATTGTATATATAGTTTTGTCTAGTTAATCTTTTTTTTTGTTAAAAAAAAAATACAAAAGGCTTAAAAGAAATTTTACAAAATAAAAAAAAAAAGAATGGCGGCTAGCTTAAGTCAGAAAATAAAAAAGAAAGACTGAGAAAATGAAGCTGGGAGTAAAAAAAAAAACTAAAGAAGGAAAGCAAAAGAGAAGAGAATATATATATATAAACAAAAAGGGAGAAACGACCGCCTGTTAAAAAAGGCGGGGCAAATAATAAAAAGAAGAAAAGAAAAAGAAAGAGAAGAAGAGAGAAATAATAAAAAAGAGAGGAATAAAAAGAAAATACAATTAAAATATAAAAAACTTGAAAAAGAAAAAAGGAAAAGTTTTTTTTATAATTTATGTTTGTGTTTGGCAATAAAGTTGTAAATATAGACATTTGGTCAAATGTACAAAATAATTTTTAAAAAAATTAAAATAATTAATTAAAATTAATTTTTAATATTTAAAATAATTAAATATTTTTTATAAATTATATTTAAAATAAATAATCGAGAAAATAATAAATTTTGAACAATAAATCTTCTTTTTTTTTTTATTTGAAGGATTTATGATACTTAAAAACAAAAATGTCCTGTCAGGAATGCAAATTATTTTCGGTTTTAGTTGTCTATTCCCGAAGAGAGAAAATTCAAATAATTTTAAAAAATAAATAAAAAAAATAACCAAAAAAAATTAAAAAAGAAAATAATTTTAACAATTTTTTTTTTAAAATTAATTTTTAGATTTTTTTAAAATTAATTTTAAAACAAAAAGAAAATAAAATTTAAGAAAAAAAAAAATATTCTCAATCCCGAAGAGATGGTGCAAAATGGCACGGGGCCAAAGCGAAAGCCACAAAATGTAGTAATAATTTAAATGAAGAGAGAAAGAAAAGAAAGGGCCTTTGGAAATAATAATAAAAAAAAATATATCGTAAAGTAGGGAGAATGCCAAAAAAAAAAATTTAAGAGTGTTAAAGGACGACAAAATGACCGGGTCAAGAGGGAGGGGATTAGAAGCTGACCATAAAATGTTATTCGAGATTAAAAATGAATAATAATATATTTTGACACCTTTAAATAATAGAAAAAGTGGATACATATTAGAAAAAATATTTTATTAAGAAATGGTTGAGACTCGACTGGTAATTAAACCAAAAAATGATTCGAGACTTAAAAGATACATTAATTTGTAATTAATCTTAAAAAAATATTGAGACTCAAATGTTGGGTACAAAAGAGTAATGAAAAAATATAAAATTAGGCTCAGATGTACAGAGACTCAAATGTCCATTTTCAGGCTTAAATTTATAAAGAAAAATATGTTTGAAGGAAACAAGCTATTTTTTTTTGTATATATTTAAATGTTTTGTGTTTTTC
This sequence comes from Meloidogyne graminicola, assembly GCA_036172905.1. Classification (NCBI taxonomy): domain Eukaryota; kingdom Metazoa; phylum Nematoda; class Chromadorea; order Rhabditida; family Meloidogynidae; genus Meloidogyne; species Meloidogyne graminicola. The sequence continues at coordinate 412,067 of JARPZY010000016.1, read as the reverse complement.
CTTTTTTCAAAAAACATTAAAAATGTTTTTTTTTTTATTTATTTTCTCAATAACTCATCATCATCTTTTTTTTGCCCACACAGTAAATAAATAAATAAATAAATAATTTTTTCTTCCTAAGGCGGCCATTTCCTCGCTATCTTGACCAATCTTTTTTAATATTATTTTTTCTTTTAAATACTAAGAGAAAATTTTTTTAGTATTAAAAAGGGGGGTTTTGGCTTGTTTGTTTAAAGCTTTAAACATCTGTGGCCATAAAAATAAAAAATAAAAATTTAAAAAATAAAGCTGAATGAATGTCCATTTTTTAGTTTTATAAAAGAATAAATAAAATTTAAAAAGAAAAAATAATCAGACAAAATAAACAAATACAAATTAAATGACCAATGTATTTACATAAAAATCAGAATATTAATATAAAAAATTTAAACCGAAAGAAAGTTTTAAAAGGCTTCATGTTTGAAAAAATAACAAAGAAAAACACATTATAAAACATTTATAAAATTTCTGATTTTGAAAAATAAAAACTCTGATTAGAGAATCAAATTCAGAATAAACAAAAATCAGAATCTTATAACAGAATTCTGAACTCACAATAAACTAAACATCATTCTGATAAAACATTTCAGAATAAAAAATAAACAAAACTTCTGATATAAATACAGAAAAGTTTATCTTTTATTGATCTTTTGGGTTAAAGTTTAATAAATAAAAAAATAAATGAATAATAATAATAATAATAATATGTTTTCGGGAGTATTTTTTCAGTAAAAAATATTGACGAGAATAAATAGAAAAGAAGGAATTAATTGATGAATGGGACTGATAAGAAATTAAATATTTAAATGATTTTTCTTTTAAAGTAGGGCAAGAGTAGCTTGATTATTTTTTTTTTATTAGTGGTTTTAAGGGCACCCACACACAACGAATTAATTAATTAATTAAAAATTAGAAAAAATAAAAAAAAATAAAAATAATTGGGTAATTGCCAGGTAAAATATATATACAATATAAACTAGAAATTATAGAGTTAAATACAAAAGACCTTGAAAAAAAAGAAAATTATATTTTATGAATTGAAGAGGAAAAATATTATTTAATTTTTCGTGACTTTTGGAGACATTAAAAAAAATTTTTTATTAGGACTTTTTCTATTTTAAAGGGTATTTTTTGGCATTAAATATATTTAAGTTGAGGAATTAAGGACATATGATCAAACAACCAAAAGATCAACAAATAATTGCAGAAGAAGTTTTAATAATTTTAAGTTTAATTTAACAAATCAGAGGAGAAATAATTAAAAAGTTTATTTATTGTAATAATTAAAAGTTTATTTTTTAATTTTAAATAATAATTAAATATTTAAATAAAAAATATTTTTAAAAAATAAATAAATAAATAGTAAATACTAAAATAAAATGTTTTATGTAATGAAGCTGTGAGCAATCGATTTATTCGTTCTGAAAAGCGAAAAAGCGAATTGAATTGGAAATAAATAAAAAAGAGGAAGCAGCGCGGAAATTGCTTGTTTTTTTTGTGGAAGCTAAAACCAGCGATTAAACGATGAATAAAATAGGGAAATTTTACTAAAAAATGTATTTATTTTATATGTATAGAACATTAGAGTTTTGATTTTAATTAAATTTATTAAAAATAAAAAGAAAATGTTACAAGTAATAAAAACACATTGGATAATGTCAACAGTGAAAGTATGTGCTTATTTTAACCGCAATTATTTGTAATATTAATAAAAAAGCTTTTAAGGTGATTCATATTAAAGGTTTAATAAAGATGTAGAAATAATTAACAAATAAGAGTAATCCTCCTTATATACAAATTGTAAAAAAGAAAAAACAAGTTGGAATGATTGTAAAACAAGTTGGAAAAACAAAAAAAGTTGTAATGAAAAAACAAAGTTTTAAAGTTTTAAATAAACAAGTTAATTAAAAATAAGTTGGAAAGATGTTTTAAACTACAAATAAAAATTTAAAAAATGAAACAATCGAAGTTTATGCAGCATTGTTTGTAAAAATAAAGTTTTATTCTTCATTCAAATGCAAAGTTAAGAATGTTTTAATAAACCTAAAAAATTTTTATTTGCTTCATAGTATATTATCCATCATTTATTTATTTTTTATATCCCTTAATATATTACACTTTAGAAATATTTTTAATATCATTTTTTATTTGAATTTTTCCTGAATTGAAGGGTATAAGGATGATCCCAGAAAATATTTTCTTCTCACAAAAATTAAAATTAAAAGAATTCCTTTATATTAAAACATAATACAAAAATAAAGAAACATTAAAAATAGTAAAATAAAACATTTTGTTGCCCTTTGTGGGGAATAAATAAAAACAACAACAACAACAACAATAAAACTAATAATAATAAAAAGAACAATTCCTTCTCCTAAAAAATAAAGAAAATTGGCGCCAAATAATTAAAAAGAGAACAACGATAAAATAACAAAACTAGAAATGTTCAAAGAAATATTTATACGTTTATTTTAACGTAAAATGTGGGAGAACGCATAAAATGAAAATTTTTGGCGGGTTGGCTAATGGCCGAAAAATTTTAAAAATAAAAAAGAACAAAATGATAAAAAAAAATTTTTTTTATTTTAAAATGTTCCTTAGAAAAACATATATAATTATAATTAAAAAAATAAATAAATAAAATTAATAGTAATTGAGGAGTCCGCAACTTTTGTCCGCAACAACAATTATTATTTTCTTAGAATTCAAATAAATTTAATTTAACTTTTAATGTAAATTTTTTCCAATTTTAATTAGTTTTTATTTAAAAATTTATTTTCCACTTAATTTTTTATTCTAAAATAGAAATAATTTTATCCGCAAAAGTTTTGCGGACAGTGTCCACATAACTTTAAATTTTACTTCAATTTTATTTTTTGATTTAAATGGAATTGGCAGCTTGGGAAAAAATTGAAAAAGTAAAGAAAAAGCAATTAAGCTTTTTTTCAAGGGGGTTTTACCACTTGATGGGTGGTAATGACTAGAGAAATGTAAATTTAGGTCGATGAGCAATTTAAAGGAAAAAAAAAAGAAGAAGATTAAATCCAAACTTGAATATATTAATTCAACTCTTTCCCACGATTTTTTACTAAAAGTGCCATTATTGTTTTTTGTTTAAACAACTGTCGACATTTTATCCTTAACCCCTTATATTACTTATTACCTTAAAATACCCCTTAATTTTCTCACATTTATCTTTCACCTGTCATTGACCGAGGAAAGTAATTAAAAATTGTTTTTTCTTATTAAATGAAATCAATCCTTTCCCCTTTCCCTCTTTTTATTTATTTTATTACCCAAAAAAATCTGTTGTAATAAAAAGTGCCAAATGTCAAGCAAGAAGGGGTTAGGGGAAATAATTAAAAAAAGAAAAAGCCAAATTCAAAAAAGTGAAAAAAATATTAAGGAGATATTAAATAATTTAAGTATGTAATAAATAAACAGATGGGGGGAATGGATATATGTATATATATTAAATATGTTATTTCAAACAAATTATGATTTTTATAAAAACTGGAAATTGAGTAGATGGTGAAAGTAATTATTTATTTTGAAATAATGTAAAAATAAATAAAATATTTTTTTTATTAATTTTAAAATTAATTTTTTCAAAAATTATTGAGAAATTAATTAAATATTTTAATTTTAACATAAACTTAAAAAATCAAGACAATTATTTTTAAATTAAATTTTGCAAATTGTTTTGTAAAAAAATACAAAACAAAATGTTTTGTAAAAAAAAATACAAAACAAATTGTTTTGTAAAAAAACACAAAACAAATGTTTTGTAGAAAAACAAACAATTAGGGTGGTTATAAGATAAAAAATAAAGGGAATAAAAGACTACTTTGTAATATTATTATATAAAAATGCCTTTATAACGAGATCTTAAAATTAATAAAAAATTTTAATCAAAAATAAAAAAAAATAATTAAATTCTTTCCCGCCAAAATCTGCCATTTTTGACCATTGACCAACTTTATAACAACAAATCTTTTTTAATCTTTCCTTTAAAATTACCACAAATTTTCCTTTTAATTTATATATTTTTAGTTTATTTATTGTTGTGGTTTCGCGCGAATATTTTTTATTTTGTTGTTCTTTCTCTTTTTTTTTTTTTTATTTAAAAAAATTTTCAATTTTTTAAATCTCTTTTCACCTTTTCCCTTCTTAAAAAATCATTAAATAAAGACCACCGATCATCCCACAAATTACCTTTTCCCTTTTTTTATTTTTTAAAAAATTTCCTCATTTTTGTTTAACATTTAAAAAAAAAAAATAAAAAAACAAGAAAGGGAAAGCTTAGAAAAAAAAATAAATTCACGTCTTAATAAAACCTTCAGAAAAAATGGCGCCAAATTCCTATGAAAATTTTGTGGTAAAATAATAAATATAAAGTGACTGAACACAAAAATAAATAAACAAAAATTAAACAAAGAAAAAAAAATATATATATAAATACATATGTATGTATAATAATAAAATAAAAATAAAATATTTGGTATATATTATTAGAAATAAAATGAAAAAATTAAAAAATTTAACGAATATTTATTTTTTAATTTATTTGTTTAATAAAATAACTATTAAATACCATTTAAATATTTGCCCATTAAAAAGCCGAGATTAGGCGCTAAAGATGAAAAACTAGAATTGATGACAATAAAGAGAAAAATGACTCAATCAAAACATCTAAATTTTTACCTTTAAAAAATAAAAAATGCCGCATTAAATAACCTTGAAGTTTTTTAGATTGTTTGTTTTAGATTTGAAAATTATTCCGTCTTTATTTAAATAAACAGTTTATTAAATAAAATATTGAAATTGTTTATTCGGTTTTTCGGTGTTTATATCAAAACATATGTTTTTATCAACCTTTTTTAATTAAACTTGTTTTTAGTTCCTCCCAACAGGTTATTCAACAAAGTTTTAAATATTTCAACTTATTTGTTTTTTAAACGTATTGTTTTTCCAACTTAATTTGTAATTTCATATTTTTCCTATATTATTAATTAACCAAACATTTTTCACAAAAACAATATTTTTAATAGAGAACAATAAAAACTTAAATTAATGTTTAATTTTTGTTTTTATTCTGATTTATTCAAAAACAATTTATTTATGTTTTCCATTTTATTGTGTTTTGTTAATAATTTTAAAACATTAAATATTCCTCTGTCTATTTAAAAATTTGCATTTTTAAAAGATCATAAAAATACAACTTTTTATTTCTCAAAAGATCACCAAAAAGATCAACACATATTTTTTTCATCTTTTAATCATTAATTTGTAAAAAAAAAATTAAAAATTAAAAAATAAGTTTAATTCTTATTAAACTAACAAAAAACCACAAAATATTCAATCATTCGTATTAAATAAATTTTTCTATATTTTTTTTAAACATAATTAACTACTTCAAGGTCTTTCCCCTTTATTAAACAAAAAAAAACTTTAAATAATTGGCACTTGACCAAGTCTTGCTTTTATAATAAGGGCTAAAATACCACCTAGCATTTAAAAAAAAAAAAATTTTTTTTTTTGTTTCTCTTATCAATTTTGTCAATCTATGTAAGTATATATTTTTATATACCCACACATTATTGTCCTTATTTTTTATTTGTTTTTTTTTTAAATTTATTCTCGAATGAATATACTTTTTTTATTATTATCAATTATTAATTTAATAAATGATTATTCTTATATAATAAACCCTATAATGGTAACAAATTGAGAGGATTTAAATTAAAGGTTAATTATTATTAATATAAAAAATAAGGAGCTATAGACTGATTTAAAAATTTTTTTTTAAGAAATTAAATTAAAAATATTATTTTTAATTTAATTAAATAATATTTATTTAATTACATTTTATTTTTTAATTTTTTCTTTAGTCAATGGTTACATATTAAGCTTTTCCTCCCTTCTCTTTATTTTTATTGTTATTCCCCTTTTAAATATTAAAAAATATTTATTTACTATTTTTACATATTTTGTGGCCACAGATGTTTAATAATAATAAACCAATAATTGATATATTTCCTTTTTTTATTTTTATTAGGGTTGTACATATAGCTTATTTTTCCTTATTTAATTCATAATTTTTAGGAAAAAAAACAAATTTAAAAAAAATACAAAAATGATTTTTTGGCTTATTTATTTGACAATTAAATACAATTAAATTTTTACAAATTAAAATTTTTTTTTTTTGAAAAATTTATAAAGAGGAAATAATTTTGCGTAATTCCCTGTCATGTACATATAAATATATAAAAATAAAAAAAAAAATATATATTTTATTGTATGTAATATGTACATATATAATAAAATAGTAATGAAGAAGATATGAAAAGAGAAAGTAGTCAAAAATTGGTCAAAAGGTCAGCGTCGGCGTGGATTTTTAAAATTACATAAAAAGGAGAAAAAGACCAAGAGTAATATAAACGAGAATAAAAAAAAAGGAATTTGAGAAATAATAAAAGAAAATTTAAGGGAAATGAAAATAAATGAACAAAAGAAATTTTAAATAAAAAACAGAATAAAATTAAAACATTTCAATAGTTTTAAAACATTGTTTTGTTTTAAATTAATTCTGATTTAGAGAATTCGTTAGTAATTGTTTATAATTAAACAATATGGAAAACATTAAATGAATAAAACTTGCAACTGTAATGTTTTTATTAAATTCTGGTTTTGATAATGTTTTAATAAAAACTTGAGAATTTTTATTTAATAACTTTTTTTAATTAAAAAAATGAATGAATTTATTTTTAATTTTTAATTCTATTATTCACCAAAAAATTCGGAAATTGAAAAAGAAAAAAAGGAATAATGTATTACAAAAATGCGGCATTGTCAAAAGTTTAAATAAATTAATAAAAATATTTTAGAAATAAAAAGGTTTTTTATAAGAGGAAATATTTAAATAATTAATTAAAAAGCGGAAAATAAAAAGGAAAAATTTTTTTTATTCATTAATTGAAAATAGGAATGGTTAATAGTTAATTATATTATTGTTCTCTTCTATTTTTAATCCTTTAATTTTAAATAAATAAAAAAATTATTTATTAATTATTTCTGATTATTTTCTATTATATAAGTAGTTTAAGGAGTATGTTTCTTTCGCAGATAATTTGTTTTAAAAAATCAGAATTTTGATATTTTAGTTCGCCTGCATATGTTGGAAACTTTCATATTTAGAATATACTAAGAAAATCTTTTTAAGATATATTTCAAGTAGAACTTTAGGGACTAATTGTTATCCTCATTGGGACAACAAATTTTATTTAAATAAATTATTTAAAATTAACGATAATTTATTTTTAAAATTTATTCACTAAATATAATAATTAAAATTAATTTTAAATATAAACTCTCTAATTAGAGAAAATTATTTAAAATAGATAAAAGCATTAATATACATTAAATAGTTAATCCAAAAGATCATTTCCTAATGTATAATTAACTGTGTCAGATAAATAAAAACATTTTTAATAAACTTTTTGTTAAAAGTTGATCTTTTGGAATTGTTCTAATTTTTTAATTGTAAATGTCTAACTCCTACAGTACATGCTCCTTCATTATTTTCTCCTTTAATTTCAGAAGATTTGTTGTATTTTTGTTCTGATGCTGTCAACACAACAGGTTTATTTGTTGTTCGAACCTTTAAAATAATAATAAATAAATAAACAAAACAGAATTAAATATATTTATTTATTTACAATATTAGGCATTTCTGATTCAAAAGAGGAAAATGCTAATCGATGATTATTCAGAATATTTTCTGTTGGAATCATCCCCATAAGTTCGTTTTGTCCATCGTTGCGTAAAGAAAATTGAATAGCTCCATTACTATTGCTTGTAATCATTTTTTATTTTAAAAACTGAAAAATTAAAAGATTTTAAAAGAAAAAAATTAAACAAAATGAATTAATTAATTAATTAAAAAAAAAAAGATTGTAAAATTAAAGGAATTATAGAACAAAAAATTATTAAGTATTATGAACTAATAAATCAGAAAGTATCAGAATTTTACAAAAAAATCTATGTTTTGTTAGTTTTTTGACCAAAAATTCTGAAATATAAAACCAAAAATTTTGAAATTTTTAAAGAAAATAAAGGAAAGAATTTTAGATATTTATGCAAAGTTTTATTCTTCTAGGTGCTAATTTAGCTATTTTATACGGACTTTTCTAAACAAACTAACGCCCCAATAATTACTTCACTGAGCGTTTATAATTAATGTCTAGAAGGAAATGACAAATTTTTTAAGCAAAATTTAAAAGATTATTTTAAATAATTTCCTTCCAAAAAATTTATTTTAAATAAAAATTAAATATTTGAAGAAAATAATAATTTTAAAATAAAAATAAAATTAAATTATAAATAAAAAGAAAATTGTTCTAGTTATTTAAAAAATTATTTTTAAATAATTTTACACTTTTAAAAAGAATATTTGTTAAATTATAAAATATTTTTAGTTAAAAATATTTAAATTTGATGTTAGGGAGTTTGAATTAAGCGATAAGGAATAAAGAAGGTAGAATTGAACATCTAAACAAAACATTTATAGAGTTAAATGTTTTGTTAATATTTTAAAGAAGGTTTAATAATTATTCTGAAAATTTCAGAATTCTCTCATTATTATTTCAGAATTTGTGGCTGAAAATATCAGAATTTTGTTAGTTTTTTGACCAGAGTTTCTGAAATATAGAACAAAAAATTCTGAAATTTTCAGAATTAATAGATAACCACCTATTGGGTAAAATTAGCTTTTAATGCTTTGTTCAAAACAAGCATTATTCGCCTAATAAGGGCTAAGGAAAAAAAATTATTTAAATTATATAAAACAAATAAAAAATTTTGTTTAATAATTTTCCACAAAAAAAAAACCTCTTATCAACATTTTTACAAACAACAAAACTTTAAAAAAAAAATAAAAAACTGCGGGAAAGGAAACAATTCCCTTCACTTTTCTCAAGTTTATAAACAAAGAAAATTTTATTTAAAAAAATTTTTTTTTTGTTAGTTTTGCACTTTAAAAAATAATTTTCGAGACTTAACAAAAATGCAATTTAAATAAACTTTTATTTTATGGTGTAAATAGGAAATAGAAAATTAAGTAGAAATAAATGTTTATTTATTTAGAAGAAGAAACTTTTTTTTTAAATTATTTTATTTCTTCTCAAGAGAACTTTTTAAAAGTTTTTTTGTTAAAATAAATTAAAAAATAAATATAAATAAATTATTTGGACATTTTTAAAGGAAATGGACATTTTTTTTTTATTTAAATAATTTATTTTACAATTTTGCAAATTTAAATAAAAAAACTGTTTTTTTAATTAAATTGAGAGAATATAATAGGAAAAAAAAATAGAGAAAAAGGAAAAACAATTTTTTAAAAATTACCCTAGGGAGGTTATAAAATAATATGGAATATAAAAAAATTTTTGAGAAATGTAAAAAGTAAAATTTTTAATTTTGAAAATGCTCCTACAGAGTAGTTCCCTTCTAAAAACCTTTCTATTAGAGAGGGTCTTTTTATTAGAATAATTTATTTTAGCGGTTAATTAATAGGAGAGTTTAAAGAATTTTTTAGGTCATTTAAGAGAAAATAAATTTTATTTTTATAATTTTTTTCTCCCAAGGGAAATTTAATAAAAGAAAATAAAATAAAAAATTAATTCAAACAAGGAAATTAATTTTAAAAAAATTAATAAAAATTTTACAATTTATAAATAAAATTAAATTTAATAAAATAAATAAATAAAAATATTAGTTTTAACAATCAGGAAGTAAAAAATAAATAAAATTAAAAAAATAAAATAATTGAGAATAAAAGAAGGGAATTTAAAAGAATTAAATAAGGGGGAAATACTTTATTAATTTAAAAAATTGTAACAAAAATTTAAAAAATGGAAAAAAATACTTGAAATGCATTAAATTTTAAGAATTGGTAGGTCTTTGAGATTAGATTGATATTTTCCATTTTTGGCATTTCATGGCCCAGAAAGAAATTTTTTTTTGTTTTTTCCGTATAAAATGGGGAGAAACAATTCCAATTAAACTAGACATAAAGAAATATATTTTTTAAAAAAAGAAAAAAAACCTATAAAAGAAAAAGAGATAAAAATTATAAAATATTTGTATTAAAATAATTTATTTATAAAAGGAAAAATAGTTTATTTATTTACTTGCGGACAGTCGTTTTCTTTATAAGGGGTAATGTGTTTGTTAAAAAATTGTAATAAAGTTAAATGACAAGTTAATTAATTGTAATTTTGTAGAAATATTCTTAATAGTCTTAACTAATAATTCTGAAAATTTCAGAATTTTCTGATTATTATTTCAGAATTTATAGACAAAAATATCAGAATATTAGAGAAAAACAATGAATTTTTATTAGTTTTTTGACCAGAATTTTTGAAATATAAAATCAGAAATTCTGAAATTTTCAGAATTATTAGATAAACATTGAGTATAATCTTTACAAAATGTTAAATTTATAAGTTTCTGTTTAAATGTTTTATTCGGTCGCAAACAACATGTTTTTATATATTCACAAATGTAAAAACAAAGCATAAGCCTCTCTCAAATTAAAATAAAAATTTTCCCAAAAAATTTAAAAATGTTAAATATAAAATAAAATACATGTAATAAACCAAATGAGCGAAAAAACAAAAAAAAAAATATTTTTGAATAATGTCCCACGTGTGGGAATATTTTCAAACACTTTAGGGAATTGGCCAATACCACACACAAAAAGCAAAGGAAAAAAACAAAAGAGAAAATGTTTGTTTTAAATTTAAAAAGTTTGAGGATGAGTGAAAAAATATTAAAAAATTGGTCTCTGGTAGCCAATTTTTGTTAAAAAATATTTTTTCTTTTATTTTCCGAAATGTCCGCAATTTTTGTCCGCAAATCTATTTGACTAAACTTACTTTGAAAAAATGAACTTTTGGGAAAATTTAAAGTTAAATTTATTTTTTTTTTTAATTTATTGGAAAATATATATTTATTTGAAAATGTTAAAAATAACAACAAAGTATTCCATCATTTTTTTTTTTGAAAAAATAAAATTGAAAAAATGTGAATATTTTTAATAAAGTTTTTAGGAAAAAAGACAAAAATATAAAACAAAAATAATTTTAATAAAAAAATAGTTAAGAGTTTAGTCCTTTAAAAAACAGTGAATTTTAATTTAATTTAATTACTAACAAAAATCAGACAAAAATTAAAAAATTATTATTCTCCTATTAAAATATTAATTCATTAAAAATCTAATGGAAGAACAGAAAAAAGAGTTGAGAATAAAAAATTAATTTTTTAAAATAAATATTAAACAACCAAGAATTTTTACAATCGCTAATAATAAAAATTTTAATTTTCTTTTCCCTAATCTTAAAAAATAATTTCTTTGAGAAAAAAAAAAAAAAAATATATATTTATTTATTTATTTAGTCTTTAAGATAAGAAAAAAGGCAAAAATGACCCAAGGTCTTTTTCCCCTTAAAAAACTGTTTTCATTCAAAAATGTTCAGATAAATATCAAACATAAAAAATTATATTTATTTATTTATTCACATAGAAATTGTATTTATGTATATACAAAAATATTTTTATTTTTTTTTAAGAATAAATACTTTAGAATTGTACACAATTATTTAATTTTAAAACTTAAGTTTGATTAAAATTCTGATTTTTTTTTCTAATTAAATCAGAATAACTAGAAAAGAAAAAAGTAAAATTGTTTTTTAAATCAGAATTTCTGGTTTTAATAAACATTTAAAAAAACATTTGGACAGTTCAGTACCAACTTATTTTAAAGTTTATTTAATTTCAGTTTTATTTTAATGTTGAAACATTTTATTTTAATTTCTTCAATTATTTTAATTAATATAAACTTTTGTTATGGAGAATCTACTGTTGAAAATAATAAACAATTAGTTTTATCTTCAGAAAATCCTCCTTTACTTAATAATTCAGAAAAAATTGAAAATTTAAGTAAATCAGGAATTACTTGCTCTGTTAGTTGTTTTTATTAATTAATTTAATTTAAAAATATTTAAAAGGATATTAAAATAACAAAACCAATAACTAAAACAACTCCTATGCCTAAATGGCGTATTAAATTAGAAGAAGCTAAAGCTGAAGCTAAAAAACGAAGTGAAGAACGAAAAGCTCGTGTAAAAAGATTTCAAGAAGAATATTGTCGTTGGATGAAATTACCTTTAGGTGAACGAAGAATTGCAATTAAAAAGTGGTATGCAGAACGTAGAAAAGAGGTAAGTAAAAGAAAATAAGTTAGTTTAGGAAGCTGTTTAAAAAAAATTAAAATTTGGGCACCAAAAATAAATATTTTAAGCCTTTTCAGTGCCAAAATTTTTGGTGCCCAAATTTTGCAAAGAAAGAAAATGAAAGTGAAGCTTTGTATTGGGAAGTTATTTTTGATTAAAATTATTTTAATTTCTTCCCCAAACCATTTAAGAGACAAGAACGTGCAAAAATACGTCGTGAAGAAGCTTTAGCAAAAGTAGAAGAAATAAAAAATAGAAATAAATTAAAAGCACAAGCAAGGACTAAAATACCGACTATTGGTAGTACAATAATTGGGCATTCAACATTTTCCCCAACAAATAAATTGTTTAATTCTTCTATAATGCCAGAAACAGTTATTTCAAATGAAAAATCTGAAATTAAGGTAATTCAAATTGAGGAAAATTTAATTCCAAAACTCAGACTCTAATGTCAATTATATATTAAAACTCTATTTTATTCCACCTCGAGATAAGAAAAGATATTTTCTTATTTAGATACTTTCTGAATAATTGAAATCCTAAATAAATGTATTGTAGGGAATTAAAATAGTTTCAGACTCTAATAGTCCCCAATTTGAAATTAAAATTCTAAAAACTTTGTTTTATTTATTTTATTAAGGAAAATGAAACAAAAATAGAAGAAAATAAAATAAAATTAAACAATGAATCATTTAATATAGAACCAACAACACCTGAAACAATTAAATCAACAATTATTATTATTCCAACAACTATATTTTCTGAACAATTAATAAATAAAGAAAAAACAGAAGAAATTCAAACTTCTACAAATCCAATAAATAATATTTATAATTCTACAGTTATGAATAATGAACAATTAATAAATACTAAAATAGAGAAGACTAAAATTGAGGTAATATTTAATTACTTAAATACTCAAACATTAGAGTCTTACATTTAATAATTTAAAAAAACATTTATTAAAGCAAAAAATAGTAAGGAAATTAAAGAGATTTTCTCTGACAAGTTTTTTTTGTCTCTCCAAGTTTTCTATACTATCTTTATAAACAAAGCTTAAAGTTTAATAATGGCTAATCTAAATATCGCAAGACTCAAATGTCAAAATTTTTTAATTTCATAAATTTAAAAATTTAAGGAGGGACAAAAAAAGGAAGAGCCAATTACTTATGAAAAAAAGGAAGAACTTGAAGACAAGAATAAAAACGAAAATGGAGAAAAATTGGAAAACCTTAAAAAAGGGGAGAATTAAATATTAAAATAATAAATACATACTCTCATTGCTTTAAAAACAAAGAAAAATTAAAATTAAATAATTTAATTGTTAATTTATTTTAACTTAAAAAATATATTTGAATTTATTTCTAATAATATATTGTATGTATATGTAAGTGGCAGAAATTACAAAAAAAAAACACCCGTTGTGTTAATTACAATTTAAAAATTTTTTAAAATAAAATTCTTGTTAAAAAAAAATTATTCATTTTTAATTTCCTCCTTAATGTTTTGTTCTCTGTCGTTATTGAATACTTCAGGATGAATCTAAATTATTATTGGTTAATAGAAATCTTCTATGTTTTGTTAGAATTGTATGGTCAAAAAGTCCGCAAGTTTTGTCCGCAAATATATCATCAAACAAAAATTAATATTTAAGAAATTTCATATTCTCCTATAGTAATAGTAAAAATTAATATTTCAAGTTGCGGACAAAATTTGCGGACTTTTTAGGCAAAACAGAGATTTTTAAAACTTTCAATTCCCAACAGGTTTACTTAAAATAAACTTACTCCTCTCTGAATATTTTCAATTTGTTCATTACTAGGTACCCCACATTCACATATTGGCGTTGTACGAACTAGATATTGATAAAAAAGTTCTTTTTGTTCATCTCTTAAACGTTCAGGAACTTTTGTTCTTTTTAAATTTCCATCCCAGCCCAAATCAATTAAACCGCCTTTTTGAGCTATTAATCTTTGACATCTTCTAGCAAATGAAATTGAACTTTCATCTTCTAAACGTTGTATTGGAGGTAAATACCAAACTTCACAAATTAATGCCCAGGAAGTCATCATTCCAATTAAATAAGATAAAGAACCTTGACGGTGACTAAAATGGAGGGTTAAAAATGCCCAATAAATATTTAAATAACCTATTCCAAAAAGGATCACCAAGTCTGCTATCATACTTCAAAGCAATTGGATGAACTACAGAAGAGACCTCAAAAGACCCTTTTTTAAACAGCATAACAGAAGTATTGTTAATACAAGTACCCTCGGGGAATATAAGAATTGGCATCTTTAAAGGATCTTTTACATGTTCTTGTAATCTAAAATTAAATAAAAAATAAAAAAAACGTTAACGGACAAAATGTCAATTTTTGACTGATTGGACATTTTGTCATCCTGACCAAGTTTAAAAAACATAAAATCTTTACTTTTTAGCAACGGCATGTCTGTCTTTACTCTCAGCTCTTTCAAACCAGATATGATGAGCTCCTCTACTTAATGCTCTTTCTATCAATCCAAAAAAACCATCTTGACGTTGACCGACCATTGCATAGCAATTATCGGTTGAAAGAATCTAAAAAATTTAAAAAAATAATAAAAATAAATTAACCATAACATCAATAGGTGAAGTATGATTTGCAACACAAATTCCATTTTTAGGTTTATTTTCTTCTCCATGAAAGGTAATTATTGCAGAAAATGCTCTTAAACACATTCTCATACACATTAACATTGAAAGACGATAAAGGCTTGAACGCAAACTTAAAAAATAAATTTAAAATATTTTTAAATTAAATAAAAAAAAACCTTTTATTAGGAATATATCCAACGAGTGCAGGAATTGTTCCCATCATTAGACCGGCACAAACGAAAATTGAAAAACGAATAGGGAAAAGTAGACCATAACGAATAAATGCTCCTATAGCCCAGATACAATAAGAATACCATCTAAAATTTAAATGATAGAAATATTTATTCTAATAGACGTCCCTCTCCAATAATAAACTTACAATTAGTTAACAACAAAAATATCCTATACCCTTTGAGTCTTAAAATTAATAAAAAAATAAACTTAAAAATAGCTCTAGAGTCTACTATAATAACCAATAAATGACTAACCTAACTTTCAATCCACCTCTACTCCTCGAAAGAAAGTTCCAAGTTGGCAATTGTGCAGCTTCAAAACGTTGTGTTACATCATCTTCTATTATTGCTTCAATTCCAGAACTAATAAAAGCTAGAGTATCAGATACTAATACTTTTACTGTTGTATATTCTGCATCGTCGTTGCGTTCGTTACCTCCCTTTAAATAAAAAAATAAAAAGTAAACTCATTGCAGTTAATTTAAACATCATTTAGAATAGGACATTAGAGTAGCAAGTGTTCCATAATCTTATACATACATATTTCAAAGATATCTAAGAGATTCGAATTAATTGAGACCAGAAAACATTTACTTCTGACCATTTCAGAATTGACCCTTCTTAAATAAAAAAAAATTAAACAAACATCAGCCAATTTTTTCAATTCTTTGGCATGACTAGCAACTCTTTTAGTAAGTTTTTGAGCCAAAGGGTGTGCATTAGAAGTTCCAACATGTTCTACTAATTTATTTTCAATATTTCTGGACCATTTCCTTTTAATTATTCCATAAAATTTGTCTGGTGTAGTTGTTGGTGTTGACTCTTTTGATGAAGAATCTTGAGAAGAACTTTGTTCTTTATTTTGTTCTTTTGTTATTACATCACTGTCTTCAACAATTGTGGTTTCCTTTTCCAATTTGGCCATTTTCTTAAATTTTTTTAAATTTTATTGAGGACGTTGGGAACGAAAGAATGTTGGGTGCGGATGTTTATAAAATGATCTAATGGAGACCTAGTCTTAAATATTTACATAGATGTATTTAAATTGTTAGTTATCAATAAAAAAAATTACAGAATTTTTGGTTTAGTGTTAAAAAAAAATTATGCCTGGAACATCAAAAACTTAAGAAAAATGCCCTTTTTGGTAGTTGACCCTATCCTTACAGAAAAAAATTCTTAAAAAACATTTCTTACATAAATATATTTTCATTAAAATTAATTAAATAAAAAAACCTCAAAAAGCCAAAGCAAGAAATGAACATAATTTCTCCTCACACCTGTAGTTATTCCAAGAAAAGAAATGCAAATAACAAATAAAACAATTAAAAATAAGATTTTAAATATTAATAAAATTAAAAATAAGAGAAGCATTTTGTATTTCTAAAAATAAAATTTTGATGAAATAATAAAAGTAAACAAGTAAAAAAAATAGAGAATATGTCCTTCTATTGATTGGTTAAATGTCTCGACAAAAATTAAATAAAAACGAGAAAGTCTTTAGAAAAAGAAAATTCATCATTTATTATCTTATTTTAAAGGTTCATAAAACAATAATAAATGGAAGTATATTTTTAATAAAAGAAATTTTAAACAAAAACAAATTTTAATAAAAAGAATATTTTTACTTTTTAAGCCTTTTTGACGCATGCAGTTTGGGCGCAAGGTTTGAATAATAGACCGATACAAACTTAAAATTTTGTATAAATATAGACTCTCTCCTTTTATTTAATAATTCTGAAAATTTCAGAATTTTCTGACTTTTATTTCAGAATTTATGATTGGAAATAACAGAATTTTCGAGAAAAAGGCCAAAGTTTGTTAGTTTTTTAACCAGAATTTCTGAAATATAAAATCTAAAATTCTGAAATTTTCAGAATTTTTTTAAAATTCATTTTTATAATTTAAAAATACTCGCCCATAAACATAACTAACCGCAAAAATATATTTTTATTCAAGTTTATTCATCTTGAAAATTAAATAAAAAATTTAAATTTTTTATGTTATTTAACCCAAATAAATGTTCTATTGGAATGTTATTTAATTATTACTATTTAAATTAATTAATTTGTTTAATTTTAGTTTTTCCATCATTTGTAATTAATTCAAGTAAAGATCCAGGTTTTGGCAAATCATCACATTTTTCTGGTTGAAAAATCCAATTAAACAATTTTTCAGCAATAAAAGCCAAAGGAGTCCAACTTAAACGTTTTTAAATTTAAAAAATTTTAAAACAAAATTTTACGTCGAATGATCTGCTTTAGGCATCCATTTTCTGTTCATTTGGGTGTCAAGTGTTACAGGCAAAAGGGCAAAGGCAATAGAATTTTCCGGAAGACCGGAAGCTTTGCAATCGGCTAAACTTTTAACCATTTGATGGACAGCAGCTTTAAAATTAATTTTAAAAATATAAGAGAAAGTAGAGAATTCTGAACATTTTGAGACTCTAATGGCCCTATTTTAAAGAAATGTAGAAAATCCTCAATTTGTCCAAGGTTTTGACTGGGGACAGAGATTTTGTTTAAATTATTATACTTCCCCTTTAATTTTTCAATTTATACCTAACTAACTCTCCTAATTATACCCTTCTATGTAGGAAATAAAATTTAAAAAAACAAAAACCTTTAGCCATTCCATAACCAATCATTCCAGGAGTTCCTTGAATTGCCTTTAAAATTTTAAAGATTAATTTTTCTTAAAAAATATACAGCAGCTGCTCCAGTAAATTGCAAAAGGCCAGAAGGTTTTAAAAATTTGGAACCAATTTTAGCAGAAATAGAGGAAGTCCAAACACTTTGTTTCCAAACCTTTTTTAAATTAATTAATTAATTAAATATTTAAAAATTAACCAAATCTGCATTTTTAATAAAATCTTTATTAGAAACATTCCCTCCTGCCCAACCTCCCGCAACACATAAAATTGCATCAAGCTTTTCTCCTTTAAGAACGTTTTCAACACTGAAATTTAAAAAATATGTAGAATTTATTTTTTTAAAAATTTGTTTCAGACTTATATTTTAATTCTTCCAAAAGATTAAAAAATATTAAATTTAAAAAACCACTGGACCAAAAAATTTGTTAAAAATCTTCCTTTTAACAGAAAAAATAAAAAGAATTTACTCCTTAAATCTAAGAAAAAAATAATTAAAAATCCCTTTTTAATTAAATAATCAAAAAAACCCCTTCTCTTTTTCTCTAACATTCTCTTGTCTCTCACCCATTAATAACACTATTTTCTTGTTCAATCCAAGATTGCAGTGGATCAACCAAAACATTTGAATTAGCTAATTCATTTTCATTCATATCAACATTTAATACCCACTAAATAATTTAAATTAAATTAATTAAATAAAATTTTACTATATTTTTTGTTCTAAAATATTCCACTAATTCTTTGCCAAGAGCCCCTCTTCCTCCATAAATTAATACACGAAGTGACATTTAAAATTAAATTTTTTTTAAAAATTGTCAAAATGAGAAATTTAAATTATCTAAAAAATAATTAAATTAGTAATGGATTTATTTTTTAATTAAAATTGTTAAAGATTTTATTTCTTCCAGACTCTTCGAATTACTTTATATTTCTCTCTCAGTCTCTTCGTTTTACATACTATTTAATGAGTGGAAATAATTAAAAATTCTAAAAACTTTTTTTTTTCTTTAAAAAATTATTTTAGCCTAAATAAAGCATCGATTTTCTAAAATAATTTAAAGAAATGGACTCTCCATTTAAGGTAAAAAAAAGAGAAAACAAATATATATTTTCTTTAAAAAATGTTCTCCTATTTCAACGAAATATATGTACATTATAAATAATTGATAAATAAATAAATATAATTTTTTTAAAAGAAAACAAATCTTACCACAAGAAAAGGTAAATTTTGATTTTTTTAATCAAAAATTCATTGGAAAAACAATTATTTTTGGTCTCAAAAATAAAAACAAATTTTGAAGTAAACAAATAAATGTTAATTAATTAGGGTACTCTAAAAAATAATTAAACTCTTCAGTCATTAGAAAAAATTAAAAAATGATTTAATTTTAATTAAATAAAAATAAAAAAAAAAATTTTTCTTTTTTTTTAACAAATAATTAAAAATTTTAACTTTATTTTTTAGAAAATTTTTAATTCTCGTTTAATATAGTAAAAGAGAAAATAAAAATATAAATTCATTAAAAAATAATTAACTTTGTTCTTCTTTTCTTATTCTCTTTTTATCTTTTTTCTGTATTTGTTCCTCCTCCTCCTCCTCTAAAATTTCCTCCCCCTCCTCCAATATTATGATGATGATTTGATTGTTGACCTCCACCAATAGTTGTTGTATGGCAATAAGAACGTTGATCTTTTAGACAATCATCTTTAAAAGAAAATTATTTAATAAAAAGAACATTTTTATGTTAACATAAATAGACAAATTCTTTATTAGATTAATTTAATTAAAATTTAAAAAACTTTATTTATTGTTTACCATGTCTTTTATATTCTAAAATTGCATTTGCAGGTAAATTCAAAACTCTTCGAAGTGTATCTCTTATTCTATTAGTAACTGGGGAAGAATTGGATGAACGATTCCAAAGTGAAATTATACTAAAATTTAATTATAAAAAAATAATTAATAAAATATAAATACTCTTCTTGATTTCGAACACTACAAACAGCACCAACAACTTCTCCACCAACTAAAAATTGTTCACCTAAAGGAAATATTATATTAATTCAATTAAATTCCTATATATGACAAGAGAATACCATTCAAAAAAAATTCTGATTTGTTTAACTTATTAATTATGCGTAAAATATCCGCAAATAATAATTAAATTTCTTCCCACAGAGAAATTATTTTGAAAATCTTTGCATATACCCAGAACAGTTGATAATTTTTTGTGTATTCCAAGTTAAAAGCACATTAAATTGTGAACAAAACTTGCGGACTTTTCTTTGCCGAATAATTAAATTCCCCCTTTAAAAAAATACTTTAACCTATCATTGCCAGCAATAAATTCTCCCAAATTCTTGAGGATAATCCTTTCTTCAGTCTAAAATCAAAAATTTAAAAAAGAAAATTACAAAGAAACCGTAAAATCCATTTTCCACCATTTCTATTTGCTGGATCTTCCCAAACTTTAAAAATCTTTATTTATTTAATTTTATAAAAAAAAACCTGGTTTTATTCCTTCCTTGAAAAGATGAAAATCAACTTTTTCGTTGAGATCTAAAAAGTATTAATTAAAATTATCTAAAAAATTTTAAACCTGAAGGCCTTTTAATGAATCGATAAATGAGCCAGAACTTTAAAAAAATAAAATTTTAATTTAATGAGGATATTATCTTAAATATTTTCAGGCAATAAATAAATAATATGTTCTTATAGAAATTTTATTATTCGTCTATTAGTAGTTTATTTAACTATTCTCGTAATAGTCCACAAGTTGTGCACCCAAATTTTACAAAATTATTTATTTTGGAAACACAAATCAACAATTTTCGTATATATTTTTGAAGATAATCACTTTAAGAAACTTGAAACTCAACTTGCGGATGAAACTTGCGGACTCTTAAAAGAATAATTAAAAGATACCAAACATATTGACAAAGTATAAACTCCCAAAAAACTATCAAGAGGATATAAAAAATAAACCTGTTCAACAGAACTGATCCGTGCTACAGGCTGAACAAAGCTTTAAAAAACAACTTTCAGTCTTTAAAATCCTTTAAAAAATCAAACAAACATTGCATAATCTTCTGGGTCAAATTTTCCTTGAGGTCGCATAAAATAAGAAAAAATATAACTATGCTCTAAAGGATGTTCATCGGAATGGAGTGGATTGCTGGGCTTAAAAAGTTTAATAAAATTAATTAAAAATTGGAAAATAAACTAACAACAAATAATTGAAGACTTTGAGGTTTTTGTTCAAAATTGGCATTTTTCTCATTGTTGTTGCTTTCAGCAGACATTTTTTTAATAAATTAAAATACAAATATACAAGTAAATTAGGAAAAGCTAAAAATAAAAAAATTAAATTTATTTAAAAACAGAAGCGCGATAATCATTTATAAACTCTCCTCCTTTTAGTTCTTTGATAATTCAATATCTACATGTCGGTACATGACGATTAAATGATGGTCTCAAGACTTGGAAATTTTTTATCAAACTTTAGAAAATTTTTCATTAAATAAACAGAATGCCAAACTAATTAAATTCTGCGTATTTAAAAATAATTTTTTGATATAATAAAGAAGAATCTTTTTTTTAGTCATTACCTTTTGCTTTTTTGAAGGATGAATTCATCATTAAATACAAATAAATTTGCTAACTTTATTTGTTAGCATTGATTCATATTTTCTTTCACTTTATTCGTGACTAATACCTTTTTTTAAACGCTAAAATTAATAAAATTATTTTTAACAGATCTAATTATCAAATAACTTATTTTGTCACTTTTAGAAGATTGTTTTTTATTTTATTAATGGGTTCTGTTACAAAAAATCATCGAGGGTCAGGTCTTAAAGATTGGCGAATTTTGATTCGAAATTTGAAATTTGAGGTTTTTTTAATTTACATTTTTAATTTTAAAATTTAAGACAAATGTTGAAGATATTCGCAAATTAGCTGAGAAATTCGGGGAGATACTTGAAATTAATTTGCCTAAAAACAAGGATAAACGTTACCCAAATTCTTGCGCTGGTTTTTGTTTCATACAATATAAACGAAGAGTTGATGCCGAGAAAGCAAAAGAAGAGCTTAATTTTTCAAAATTTAAAGGAAGGAAGATAGCTTTAGATTGGGCTTTGGATAAAGACAGTTGGGTAACTTCACAACATGAAGGTATTGTTATAATTTTAGAAAGTTTTCAGAATTAATAATTGCTCAACTAATAGTTATAATTCAAACTATTAACTCTTACTTTTTAGAAAATTTAAAGAAAGATAAAGAAATTAAAGAAGAACCAGTTGAGTTGAACTCTGTGGAAGAAAAAGTAGAAGAAATGGAGACTAATGGTACAATGACAAAAAATGGTTAATCTCTCTCTTTTTTATTTATAAAAATATTTTAAACAGAAGCAGAGGCTGATGACGAAGATGATTATGATACTTGCCATTCTGAAGCTTCCGAGACTGAAGATGATATGGAAGATAATTTATTTGAGGATGAGGAAGCTGCTGATGATGTTGAAATGTCTGATGAATTATCTGATGAGGAAGAACAAAAGATTAATGCAACAAAGGATGGTAGGAAGAAAAAAGTTAAGGTTTTTTTGATTTATAGATTAATTCTATATTATATTTAGACTAATGAAAATATGAAGAACAATTATGTTAGTAAAGGAGATGTAGCTATTAGTGAAGGCAGAGTTGTCTTTCTTAGGTTAATTTTTTAAATTACGACTAATTCCAAATTTTCAGAAATTTGCCAATAAATTCTACAGACGAAGGCCTTAAAGAATGGCTTTCAAAAAATAATATTGCCCCATTTTCTTTGGCTATATTATGTCGTTCTAAACTAACTAATTATCCAACTGGTGCAGCATTTGTTCATTTAGAAGAAAAGGCTACAGCAGATTTATTTTTGGAAAAAATAGACAGCGTTTGTTTCTTTTAATGAGTTTTAAATTAAATGTTTGATTTTTAAGCCTCAAGGAATGCTTTTTGACGGTCGTCGTTTAATAGGCTATAGAGCAGTTGATCGAAAATCTGCCAATGATTTTAAACGTTCACAGAATGAAGAAAAGCCTAAAGACAAAAGAAATCTTTATTTATTGAGAGCTTCTCTAATTAGGAAAGGAACACCTCAGGAAAAAGGTATGTCAGATGATGATGCAAAATTACGTGAAAAATTGGCTAGACTTTCAAAGAAGAGGTTAGAAAATATGGTTACTTTTGTGTCTCCAACGAGATTAGCGGTTTTTAAATAAAAATAAAATTTTTTAATATTTTTACAATTTTAGGTTCACAACATTCCTTTTAGTTTTACTGATGAACAACTACGCCATCTTTGTCGTGCTGCAGCCGGTGTTTCTGATCAATCAATATTAGAATGTCGAATTATGCGTCAGGTTAAAGGGGACAATGCTAAGGGCAAACCAATTCTTGGAAGATCTTGTGGTTATGGGTTTGTGGCTTTTAAAGAACACACAGCAGCTTTACAATGTTTGAAGCAAATGAATAATAATCCACATATGTTTACTAATGAAAGGGTAACAAATTTATTTATTTTATTGTTTATTTTTCTTTCCGGAAAGTTTTTAATATTTTTCCGGAGACCTTTTACTATTTTCTTTCCGGAAAGTATTGGAGTTTTCTATTTTCGGATATTTTACCATTTGCTTTCCGGAAATTTTCTTTCCGTTTTTTACAATTTTCCTGAACTTATATTTTCTTCTTTAAGCGCCCAATAGTTGAATTCTCCATTGAAAATTTAAATGCTTTGAGAATAAAAGAGCGTCGACTACAAATGAGTCGTGGAGAAATAGTTGAAAATGCTAACAAACAACTTAAAAAGAACAGCAAATCAGAAGAGAAATTTAAAATAGGAAATGATCCAAAAGCTTTAGAAAAAACTAAAAAAGAATTAATGAAAGGTGGACAAAAATATTTACCAAAGAAATTAGGGGAAAAGAAGAGACATAATAAAGAATTAAATCAACAAAATCAAAGAAGGAAAAGATCAAATAAGGATAATGATCAGAAATGGAAAAGAAAAAAGGGTTCTAGTAAAAATTAAATAATAAATTTTTTTTTAAAAGGAAAAAGTTGTTTCACTTGCGAATTTCTTTTTTTTTTTTAGTTTATATTTTTACATGCAAAAAAATTTAAACATTTATTTATTTATTTTTTTAAATATAAAATGTTTTATAACAAAAAATATTTAAAGATTTGCGTTAGAGAAGTTGCGCAAACATAACTTTTAATTAAAAAAAAAATTTTTCTTTTTTCCTAATTAATATTTGATACGTCTGGATCAGCAAAATAACATTCCTTAAAAATTAAAATTTAATTTATTAAAAATATATTTTAATTTATTTACCCTTTCAATTCCCATGTTATATTGATCACCACGACCTCCATTAAAAATTGATGTAACAATACGGAACCAACCTCTTTCTCCCTAAAATTAAAAAAATTAATTTTTAATTAAATTTTTCAAACATTTTTAATTATTTTAAGAATTTAAAAAAAAATTAAACTCTTACCCAAGCCTCTCCCCAACTATTCCGTACAATCCAATATTCAGTTTTTGTTTCTTCATCCCAATCCCATCCTGTTACAGAAACAATATGATTAGACTTAAAAATGTTTTTTTTAATTATTTAATTAAAAAATTATATTATACTGGATATTCCCCAAATTCTCTATAAATTCCAGAAGTATAATTTAAATCAAAATTAGGTGTACAACCCATTAAACAAGAAATAGGTCCACGATTATGAATTTCTGACATCATTTGAAGCCTTCCAGTAACTTTTCCAAAGTCTTTAATATAATAACGAGTGTAATTTTGAATAGAAAAACATTTATCTGGCCAACAACTTCCACAACGAGTAAAGGGGGAACATTCGAAAAAATTTAATTAAATTTATTTATTTTTAAAAAACAAACTTTCATTAATTGCCTTAAAATTATTACATCCTTCTTCTACTAGTCCAACAGTTTTTGCATGTTCTTTAATAAATAATTTTTTAATAATTTAATTAATTAAATTAACCAAATACATCTTCTGGTGTACCTCCATTACAACTTCCCCTACCATTACATGCAATTATTTCCTGAAGAAATATAGTATAATTTTTATTGTACAAGTTTTACAATAGTCTAACAAAGTTTAATATATACCTGGGGTGAAATATTAGTCATAGGCCAACGATTTTTTCTTGCAATGTTGAAACGGTCATTGAGAGAACCTTTACAAATGTTTTTTTTTAATTATAACTTTCCGGAAAGAAAATAATGTGTAAAATAAATAGACCTTCCGGAAAGGAAATGGGATACTTTTATTATCTTTCCGGAAGAAAAACAGTAATAAAAAAATAACTTTCCGGAAAAGAGAATTAGAATAATTAAATTTCCGGAAATAATACAATAGTTTTAAACTTCCTATAAATTTAATATTATTTAACTTACCTAAAGATCCAAATACCCAACAACCTCCACAATAGACAGGAATATGTTGATTACGTGTAGGTGAACAAAAATTAATTCCATTAACATTTCTCCAATCCCAATTACGTGGAATGGAAGCTTCAAAGCCTGGGAATTCATAACTTCTTGGATAAGTTCTATGTTGTACTGGTTTATTTCGACGAAGAAGACAAGGTCCTCGAATATTGCGGTGACTTTCAATTGATTGAACAGAATAATGAGGAGAAAGATTTTTTCTTTTTTGTTTTTTCTAAAATTAAAGGTTTATTTTACTTTATTTAATAAACCTTTTCTTCTTCTTTTTCTACCATTCTTTCCCAATCAGAAAACCATGGAATAACTTCGTCTTCTTCTTCTTCGCTTTCTTCTTCTTCCATTTGTCTAAGTTCCATTGCTTTCAAAAAAGAATTAATCTCAATTTTTAATAGTTCTTTTTCTTCACTGTCATTATCCTTTAATAAATAAATTTATTATTATTTTTTTTAATTTTATCAAGTGATTTTCCTTTGATTTTTCTTTTATTAAACCATAAAGGATTTAAAAAATAAAGAATAAATTACAAAATAATTTTTTCTCATCTTTTGTTTATTCCAAGAATTTATTTCATTATTTTCTTCATTAATATTATTTTTATTTGAAATTAATAAATAAAACAATTTATTTGTTTTTTCATCATTTTTATTAAAATTAACAACAGATTTTGCTTGACAATTATTCCAAAGAAGGAATCCAATACATACAATTAAAGGTAAAATTAATAAAGAAGAGAATAAATTATTTGGATTTTTAAAGGCCATTTAATTTAATTAATTAAAATTAAATATTAAAATGATTTTTGTATTTATTTTAAATTTATTTAAAGTAAAAAGGGCATAAATTTATATATATATTTATTGGTTTATTAAGTATTCTTATCAGTAAAATAATAATTATTATTATTTTTGATAATATTAATTTTTTATTTAATTAATTAATGCAAAAAATAATAAACAAATAATGATAATATATAATTATTTTTTAATAAATAAATTTAATTTACATTTTAATTTTATTGTAATAGAGATATTGTAAAACAATATTTGAAATTAATAAAAGTAAGGGGGAAATAAACATTTTTATAAAACCGGAACGATTAATTTAAAATAAGTTTTACAACCGGAAAAACTTAAACAAAGTTTATTTTTAAATAAAATTTTATTAAACCTCAATTAAAACAACAAAACATTAAAAATGTTTACAAACATTAAATAAACTTGTTTTTATTTGTTTAATTGGGTCTCAGACAGCCAAGAGAAACATGTCTTCAAACATCCGTCGGATGAAACACGGAATTACTCATCATTGACCCAAACGTACATTTTATTGTACATATCTAGCAAACAAAACATTTTCTCTCTTTAAATTGTTAGTAAAATAAACATAAATTATTATATAGGTTGTAAAAGAGAGAAGAGAAAGGAAAAGATAATATTTTCTTCAATTGAAAAAAATATTTTTTAAATTAATTTTATTAAATCAAAAAATACAAAAATTAATAAAAAAAAAAAAATTAAATTATATTTACATAATTTATTCTAATCTTTTTTCAATTTCCTCAACTTCATCTTCCACAGACTTAGCCCCAATTGGCCTAATATCTGAATAAAATAAAAGAAGGAAATTTTTAATTTTATCTTCTTCGAATAAATCGTTATCTTCTTCACCCTTTTTTCGACATTCTTGGCATAGAAATTTAGGTGGAAATTGATATTTTGGGAATTTAGGGTCTTCTGTTTCTTTACCATTTAATCTAGAATTAACTATATTATGTGCTTTCCATAAATAAAGGAAAAGATCTTCATTTCGAAGAATCTAAAAAATATTAAACAATTAATTTTAAAATGATTTACAGAAGATTCAATTTTAGCAATTTTAGTAGTCATTTTTCTAAAATGAATACGGCAATATTCACAAGTAAAAAATGAAAGTACCCAATTTCTAATTGAAAATAAAATATTTAATGGATCAAATTTTCCTTCTATTAAAAAAAAATAAAATTAAATAAAAATTTAAATTAAACCTTTTTCTCCATTTCTATATCCATTAACTGTTAATACATGAAATAATGTCCATAATCCACACGTATAACCTCTTAGAACAGGTGAACTACTACAAAAAAGAAAATTTAATTTAATTTAATTTATTTTTTTAAAAACCCTTTGCAATGTTCCCATTCTTCAGAAATTGGAAAAGGATTGTTTTGATTATTCTAAAAATTATTATAAAATTTAAAAATAATTAAATTACTTCAGCTTTAATAAATTCAGCTTTCCATATTTCAATTGGAATAGGTTCTTCTTTTTGTTTGTATTTATTAATAAAATCATGTAAATTACTAGAAAATAAATTGAATAAGTTAAAACTAAATTTAAATACCTAAATACAACACGTGCCCTACTACTAGCATTTAAAAACTAAAAATAAAAGGAAAATTTAATTAGCTAATTTTTAGTGATGATGGACGTTTCGGTGCGAGAAATAAAACTTTAATTTTTACCAAAACCGGCTAAGAAACTTAAAGAATAAAAAAATCAAAATTTAATTTCAAGTGTTAACAATTAAATTCGCACCGAAACGTCCTTTTTAATTTTTTAACCTCAATATTTTCTTTTTCGCTGGATGTTCCAATAATTTCTTCTTTAGAATTTAATAAACTATCTATTTCTTTATTTTTTCTCATGGATTGGGGATGGATTGTACGGTGGGGGAAATGCTAAAAATTAAATTAAATTAATTTTCGTTAAATTACTTTAGCTAAAATTTCAACAAAATCATTTAATGCAGTCAAATTTTCTCCTGAAATATAATCACTACCAATCATTTGAACATCGTTAAAGAGAGCTAAAAATAATTTTACAAATTAAAAAAAAAGAAATCCGGAAAAGAACTTAAAGAAAAAACCGGAAAATAATTAACTCCGGATAAATGTTTCCGGTAAGGAATTCTGGAAAAAATTTCAGGAAAAGCAGAAACTATTTCCGGAAAAATATTTCTGTAAAAAATTTTTAAAGCATTTTTACTTAGTAGAAATTAATAAAATAATAAAAACTTACCAATACGTGCACTTTTTAACAAATCCAATTCTGAAACAAAAAAGTCTCTTCGACAACTTAATAAAAAACAAAATTTTGTAAAAATAAAATCACTTACATTTGAGGAAAATTTTCACAAAAAAGTTTATGATTTTCACTAATAGAATTATTATTATTATTTAATTTTCTTCTTGAAAAAAATTTATTTGCTAATTTTTTATTTTCTTTGTTGTTATTGTTAAGTAATAATTGTTCAAATTCATTAAAAAGAAGACGACGAAGCCTTTAATTTATTTAAATTAAATTTTTATTTTCCAAAAAATTAAATTAATAAATAAACAAACTCAGCAATATGTAAAGGATAACGTTCTCCACGTCTAAAAACTGCAAATGTTGGGAAATCATTAATTTGTAAAGCATTTGCTAATGCATTATTTACACACCTTTAAATTTATTAAAACTTGAAGCAGGCGGAATTATTAAAAAATTCTTTTATCTAAACTTGAATCAGGCGGAATTAAAAACTTTACATTATACATAAAAAAACAGGCGGAATTATTAAAAAAAATACCTTCTTGCAACAACTTTGTCTGCATAAGAAGAAAGATCAAGTAAAAGTTG
The DNA here is from genome assembly GCA_036172905.1 of Meloidogyne graminicola. Lineage (NCBI taxonomy): Eukaryota > Metazoa > Nematoda > Chromadorea > Rhabditida > Meloidogynidae > Meloidogyne > Meloidogyne graminicola. The sequence goes on along the minus strand of JARPZY010000016.1, from coordinate 383,038 downwards.
AGCACCTACTAGAGAATCTGTATTTGCTTCAAAAAGGACTACAAGTGTTGAAATATGTGAATCAATATCTTTCCAAAGTTGATTATAAGTTTCTACCCTTTAAATATTTAATTAATTAATTTATTTTAATTAAAAAAAAACAATTTTCAGACTCTAATAGGTATTAAAATAAAAAAATTAATTTTACTTACTCTTCAAGCCATTCAAATTTTGGCCAATCTTCATAACGATTTGCTTCATATTCCGTTAGAATAATGCGAGTAATTTCTAAAGAGGTTAATTTAATTATTTAAGTAAAAAATAAAATTTACGATCTCTGATTTGAGCCAAGCTTTGATATGAACGTAAAGGTTGTCCTACAGTAATATTTGAATTTAAATTATTTTCAATGCTGTTTCGAGGAAAATACTTTAAAAATTAAAATAAATTTATTTTAATTTAATTTAAACAAACCTTTAATAAAGGGTAATGAGTAATTGAACTATCTCTACATGTATCTATATTTACTGGGTCTGCACAATTAATCTAAAAATAAAAAATATTTTTAAAGTTTTTTTGTTGTAAAATACTGCAGCCAATTTCAGAACTCCTTTCCAAGCCAATAAATCATTTGCCAAAGCCTTATAGAAACGAGAATAACTAAATTGTTGTTATTATGTAATTAATGTTTAAAACATTGTTTTTCCAACTTTATTTTTTAATGTTTATTTTCAAGTTTATTTTCCAAGTTTATTTAAAAATATAAAAGCTTACGTTCTACAATGTCCACACCAATCAGAATAAAATTCAACTATAAAACTTGTGCAATGTCCATTAATTTCTGTTTCTCCAGAAATTGAAGAAAATGATTGTTTTGTTAAATTATTATTTATTTCATTTTCATCCAAAAATAGATTATTAGAATTTGAATTTAAACAAAAAACTGTTTCATTAAATGATTGATCATCTAATTGTACTACATAATCATGTGTATCATAAAGTGTTGGATTTGTTCCCTTACAATTAATAAATAATAGAAATTAATAAAATAAAAAGGGAATGTTCCTTTCACACTACATAGTAGGCTGGAAGGAACCGTTTCTTTTCCTTACCTTAGGAATAGTTGAATAATCAGCAACAATTGCCAAGGTCAAATGATTAGAAACAACAATAAATATTAAAAATAATAATCTCAAATATATAGTTTTGTGTTCAGAAAGATAAAATATTTTTTGGAAAGATTTATAATAATTAAACATTTTTCTAATATCTTCAATAAAAACCTGCTTATTTTAGAAGGGAAATAAAAAGTATTTTTTTTTCTTTTTAAAGGTAAAAAATGATCAGACCAGACAAAATGTTTTAGAAAAATAAATGCGCAAATTGGGAGAAAATTAAATAGAAAAGCTTTTTTGCTTATTTTTTGTATAAAAGGTCCAGATTTGGAGGACGAAAAGAAAAAAAAGAAATAAAGAAATTTTTTTTGAAAGGTTCTGGGTCATGCGATATATACTGCAAAGAACATTTTTTGTTTATTTATTTAAATTGATTTGGACAATTAAAATGTTATGGTTAAAAATTATTTAGGAAGGCCTAATGTTGTTAACAAAAACCAAGTTCGATAGAGCCTATGGAATACAAAAATACAATAATTTATTTTACAATTAAATACAATAGTATTTAAAGTTTAAATTAATAGTTTAAAACTTGACAGGTTGTTTCGGTGCCCATATTTAATTAAACTTATTATTTCCTAATTAAAATATTTTAACTCGCTTAAAATAAATAAAATTAACAATTCATTTTCCATTAAAAAAATTAATAAATTTTATTCTTTTTTATTTTTTCTCAATTTAAAATTAATAATTAAATTATAAAATAATTTAATTATTAATAAATAAAATAATATTAATAATCCAATAATTGTTATAATTAAAATTGCCAAAATATCCAAATTGTAAAGTACAAAAATATTTAAATTTCTTGATTCAGGCATTAATTCAGGTAATTTACCTCCATTTAATTCCAAAAAACGAATATTTTTTAGTAATTTTTCTCTAGCAGTGAAAGGCTGAAATTAAATAATAATTTGTTAAACTTAAAATTCCGGAAATGTTTTTTTAAATAAACTTAAATCTAAAAAGGACGTTTGGTCACAGCTTTATAAAATAAGTAAAATAACCTCATAAAATTTTGTATGAATATATTTTTAAATCTTAACTATCTTTTTTAGAAAAATTCAAAATCTTTTTTTGTTTACTATTTTAATAAATTTAATTTAATATTATTACTTTATTAGCCAATATTTTACTCAATCTTTTAGCTCCTTCAGTAAATTTTGGGTCCTCCAAAATTGTTTTAATTATTGCTAAAAATTCATCTTTTCCTTTTAATAAAAGTGCTTTATTAAAGCTTAATCCCCATCCATTCCTTTCAGGTATTAAACTATTACGTCTTTGTTCTGCAAAAAATCCAAAACTAATTATTGGGCAAGCTGCTAATGCTGACTCTATTAAACTATTATAACCACCATGACTTATGAATAATTTTGTTTGTGGATGTTCTGAAAAATAATAAATAAACTTTTAAAGAAACTTGGAAGTGAGTAAAAAGTTTAATTTTGCTTTATTTCATTTTTTGCTTCAAAAATTAATTTTTGCTTCAAAAAGTATTCTTTACTTTATATTTTAATTAATTTACCTAAAATAGCTCTTTGCGGTGCCCAATTAGTCAAAAAAATATTAGAACAATTATTAACTAATTCTTTACTATATAAATCACCTTCACTTATCTTCACAATAAAATGCCAATCTTCTAAACTTTTAAAAGTTTCAAAAATATTTTTAATAAATTCATTAGGTAATGTAGAAGTATTTAATAAAGAGCCTAATGAAAAATAAACTGTTCCTAATTTTCCTTTTTTTATTTCATTTAAATAAGGCTCCGAAAGTTGTTTGTTTTTATTATTAATTTTTTCAAATCCTAATCCTCCAATATATACAATATTTGAATGTATTGGACGTGGAAATTCTACAAATTCATCAACATTAACAAATACTAATGGAGTTGATTTTATTATATTTTTTATATTTGGATAATTAGAACTAAAAAAGAAAAAAAGAATTTTAATTAAATTAAAATGAGGAAAATTATTTTAAAAAATAAAAAGTAATTGATTTAAATTAAATTAACCTCTTACTATAAACCTTTTACCAGAGAGAGAGAGAGAGAAGATTAAAAGTTTTTACGAAATTGTTTCAAAAACAAAATAAAAAATCAGAATATTTAATTGAACTTGCTCAACAATCCAAGTTTGTTCAATAAACATAATGTTCAGATATTTAAATAAACACAACACTGACCATTATGTCCTCAACAACAAAACAAGTTTATTTTAATTTAAAAAAAAAAAACAAAACATTAATTCAAACATTTCTCCTCTCCTTTTATACTTTTCCTTAACCTTTACCAATTAAATTAATTTAAACAAACTAACCCAAATCTTTGTTTAAATATTTCATTTAAATGTTCAATTCCATAATAAAAAGATCTTTCATGCATTAAAGTAGCTATTAAATTACTAAATCTTTGTTTAATATTCATTTTATCATTCATAGGAATTCCATAAATAGAAGGAACATAACTTGAAGGGAAAGGTAATCCAAGTAGTGAAGATACATGTTCTTGAATTGGACAACTTTAATTTAAATTTAAATATAAATTTAAATATAATTTTTCTAACCTTACAAGAAGTATATGAATTGGTATTTTAAATAAATAACTTAATCCTGTTCCACAAAAGTTAATTTGTTCACCAATAAAAAGGTCAAAGTTTTCAGACTCTAATTGCTTAACTAAGTGTTTTTGAGTATCGAGAAAGACTAAAAATAAATTTAAAGAAATTAATTAATTAATTATTTGATCTTTACTTTATTATATAAAAGGTGTTTATAGAGTAAATAAATAAATAATTAAATTACCTTCACAAAATTCATTAGCTGTTCTCTGAAAATGATTATCATTCTCATAATCTCTAATAATTGACCAAGTAGTTGCTTCATTAAAATAAACATAATTTAACCTTTCTTCTATTTTTTCCCTTGCTTTATTTAAATTACTTTTAACAGAAATCTTTAAAATAATTTAAATTTTAAAATTAAATAACCTTTTTAACTCCTTTAGCATTAGATCCTTCAAATTCTGATAAAGGTTCAAAATATTCAACTTCCAATATTGTCTAAATAATTAAAATAATTAAATTAATAGGAGAAAATGTTTAATTTTGTATTTTAAAAATTTAAAATTATTTTTTTAAATAAATAATTAAATTATTTATTTCCTACTAACAACATTATGTCCATCACTTGCTAATGCTTCTGCAATTTTTGCATTTAAAATAACATGACTTCTAGTCAATGTTTGTGAATAAACCAGAATTTTATAACTTAATAAAACTTGACAAAGTTGGGAAAATACAAACAGAATAAATAATAAAATGTTCATTTAAGTTTATTTAATTTTTTAAAACTTGATTAATATTAATTATTTTATTTATTAGAAAATAAGTATTTTTATAGAAATAAAATTAAATAAAAAATTATTTACGTTAATTTTTCTTTTATATATTTTTTTAAAATTGATTTAAATAAATAATTAAATTAACTATAAAATAAAATTTAAAAAAATTTTAATCTTTAAGAAAAAAAAAAAAGTTTAATTTTTAAAATGAACTTAATAGACAATAGAGGACGACCTGTTTTGAAAAATTGTTTTTTTTTCTTTTAAATAATTTTAAAAATTTTTAAATTAAGAAATAATGATTTAAATTAATAGAAAAAAAAAATAAAATAAAGAAAAAAAAATATATTTTAAAAAATTAAATTTAAAATAAATAAAAAAAAGGGTAAAGTTATTCTCTTAAATAATAGATTACTTATAAATTAATTTTTTCTTTAATAAAATAAATTTATCTAGAATTATTTGTCTAATGAAAATAATAAAGATTATGTACTAGGTATTTATTTTTTAACAAAATTATAAAGCAAAATGAGACAACAAAATTATAATGATAAGGTAAAGGGAGAAAGTTTTTGATAAAATTATTTTTAAATATTTAATTAAAAAATAAGAGATTAAATTATAAGGGAATTAATTAATTAATTAAATATTAGGGGGTTTAATAGTATAATAATCCATTCGCACTGAAACGTCTAGAATTCAATCCTTCTTCCAACAATTAAAAATCAAGTATTTAAAGTTTTAATTAAACAAAAATATTGAATAAAAATAATTTTTTCAAAATTCTTCTTTGCACTGAAACGTCCTAAAAAATTTTTCAAATTTTTAACTAATAGATTGAAGACCATTATGATGAACTTAAAATTGGACAAACATAAATTAACAATTAAAGCACAGCTGTTCTTTTTTATTTCATTTAAAGGATCTACGATTTATTTCTTTTATTATAAATTAATCAACATTTTCATGAATTTTTTTTTTTGAATTTATTTAAATTTTATTAAATATTCCAATACTTAAGTTTTATTATTTTCCGGATTTGCCGGATTAATATAAAATAATCCGAAATGGAAATAACTTTAATTCCTGAAAGTTTGCCCAGTTCGGCGCCAGAATTTTCTAATTATTTTTAATTAGGTGATCTTTTGGACTTCTTCAAAAAAGATCTTTGAGAGTACTTTGCTCTTTTACAACTTAACCTTTTTTTTCCTACTTGTAAACTTTTAAAAAATAATATTATTTGTTTACTTTTCCTTCCTTTTCCCTTTATAATGCCCTTATATTTCATCATTAATTTTTAAAAAAAAACAAGCTTTAAAAAAAAAAGAGAAAGCCACAAACTCAATAAAATATACAAAAATCTCTCCTCTTTCTCTCTAATTTTATTTATGCTTTTCTAAAAATAAATAAATACACATATGTTTTTTGCTTTATTTTTTAGTCAATAAATACCCAACTCATCTACTTTAATTTTTAAATTTTTTTAAAAGATTTTTTCTGGCATTTAGTATTTTTGTTTTTAAATAAGTTATTAGTTAAGAATTTTGACTAAATTAAATTTTTAAAAGTCTTACCCAAAAGATCAACATTAAAAAATGATTGATTTAAAGTTAAGTGATCTTTTGGGAAGTATATCTTTGTAATTTATTTTTTAGCTTCTCTACACTAAAATCAAATTTTTCATAGAACAAAAAATTATAAATTTTTTAATAAATAAAAAACCTCTATAATTTTTTAATATTTGCGTTTCTATTTATTTATTTATTAACCTTTGAAGAGTATTAAATTGCATATAAATTAATTTTTCTCCCTACCACTTAAATAAATTATTTTTTAAATGCTAATCCTCAAATAGAAAAAAAAAATTAAAATAAATCAAAAATAGCAGAAAAATTAAATTTTATCATTTTCCCCAATTTTTGACTAAAAAAAAAATTTAACACATTTTTAAAAGCAGATAAAAAAATATTTTTGTTTTAGTACAGAATATATTCCTCGTTTTTTAAATTGTTTTTTTATATCTCTTTTGATTTGTTTCAAGTTTGGATAAATAAAAAAAAGTTTATTTTTATTGAACAATAAAATCAAAAATTAAAAAATTTAATTTATAAAAAAATAAATTATTAAAATTAATTTTTCTTAAGCTTAAAACTTTATAATTTTTAATAATTATTTATTTAATAAAAATTTAATTTTAGAATTCTATAAAATGTCTTTTTTAACAAAAAAGAATACAAGCGTTCCTATTAATTTAGATCAACATTCACCTACTACTACAATAGACATTCCATTTGATCAACACTTAAATAATGACTTAACTTACAATAATTTAAATAATTCAAGTTTATTATTAAATAATACACAACAAACTTTTCCAACAACACCTTCACAACAACAACAACAATTAGGAAATGTTCGGAATATTTATATTAACCAGGCTAGATGTTTTTTTAAACTTTAAAATGAAGGGAATATTTATTAATGTTTAAAATATTTACTAATGTTTAAGAAACTGTTGGGAAGCAGCTTATTTTAGGCGTTGAAAATTTAATTAAGCTTATTTTATTTATTTGGATTATTTTTTTAACCAAAATGTTTCAAATAAATTTTTACAAAATCTTAACAGTATAGAGTATATTTCTGTAGAATTTCAGGAATTTATGTATTTTATTGAATATTTTATAGCGCGCACCGAAACATCCGGCGGTTTCTCCTCAATTATTTTTTAATTTGAAAACTTTTTTAAAAATTTAAAAAAATTATTTTAATAACCACAAAATATTTTCTAAAATTTTTATAATTTTTAGCAAGAATTTGATCAACTTTTTCAATTTATTCCTCCAAAAAAATTTAGTTGGCAACGCTTTTTTAAAAATTTTTGCTCAGATTATTTTCAATGTTTTTGCTCATTTTCTGATTTTTTACATTTTTTACTTTCTTTTTTACCAATATTTGATTGGTTACCTTCCTATTCTTTTAAAGAAAATTTTGCTGGTGATTTAATTGCAGGTATTACCGTTGGCGTGGTCCATATTCCTCAAGGTAAAAAGAAAGTTTTTTTTAATTAAATTAGTTCAGAATTGATTAAAATATTTAAATATTATTTATTTTTATTATTTAAATAATTTTTTAAAATTAAAATAAAATTAATAAAAATTTTTCCAATATTAATACATATTACTTCAAAATTTATAAAATTGACGAACACAGAATTAGAGCTGTAAACTTTTACAGTGTTTGTTGTATTCTCAAATTTTAAATTTTATCTTTTTCCCTAAAAGTTCTTTCCTTCATAATTTGATAAGTTTTTATTATTTTATAACCTTCCGCTTTTGAAATATTCAAATTGTTGCCTATCCATATTTCCCTTTTTCCACCTTGCTTTTATCTTTAAGTTATATATCAATCACTCATTTACCTTTATTCAAAATTATATTATTTATCTTTACTTTTATATATTTGGTTATGATACTCCTCCCACCACGAACCCATATAAATATCACCCTTAAAATCCACTAAAATTGGCCATCTTCATCCCCAACTTCATTCCTATTTTGCTACTCTATTTTACTAAATAAAATTTATTAATAAACTGTGTACTCGGACATAACAACTTTTTGGCGCGGTCGACAAAAGAAAATTTTCTGCTTTAAAAGGAAAAGCAAGACTTAATTGAAAAAGAGAGAGAAAACTCTTTAAATTTAGTGAATAAAAGTTGTTTAAAGCTCTGTGTATGTGTGAGCTATCTATTTAAGGTTCTGTGTAGTTTGAACCTATTGAAAAAAAAAAAAATTTTTTTTAAAAGCTCTGTGTACGTGTGAGCCTATAGAAAAAAAAAAAATTTTTGTTTAAAGCTCTGTGTAAGTGTGAGCTATATGAAAAAAAAAAAATATTTTTTAACGCTCTGTGTAAGTGTAAGCGACTTCATTAAATTACTAAATTAATTAGTCCTCTTTAATTAGAGAGAAAAATCTTTTTGGAAAAATGTCTGATTTCGACGCGAAATTTTTTACCAAAGAGGAAAATAAACAATTTGAGCCAATTTTAAACAGACTTAAAGCATTTGAAAAATCTGTTGCTGAGGCTCTAAGAGAAATTAATACAAAAGTAGATGAACTGGAAACCCGAAATAAAAATGGATTAACGGGTGTAAAAGGTTCAGTAACAAAATTAGGAAATAAGGTCTGGGAAAAAATGAAAGAGTTAGAAGAAAAATTCTCAAATCAAGACCCTAACAAATTAGGAGAAAGCATCTTGGAAGATGACTTTCATGAAGCTTCGGATGAAGTAGAAATTAGTGTTGCAGACCCATTTTTAAATAATGGAGTATACATTAATAGTTACGATGGAAATCCATCAGTTTCTTTCCAAAAATGGATTGAAAAATTCAAGGACGTATTATCTCTTGTTAATACTCCTTTAACAGAACAACAAAAAATACTTCGATTAAGATTTTATTTAACCGGACAGGCGAGAACAGCTTTAGATATGTTAAACCCACCGCCTAATTCACTTGAAGCAGCAATAACTCATCTCAAAACAAAATTCGAAAACAATAACACAAGATTTATTGCAAGACAGAAATTAAGCTGTTGCCGTCAGGCACCGGGCGAATCAATCTTCGAATACGCCAGTAGATTATCTGATTTAGTCAGAACAGCACTTGTTGGCGAATCTGAAGATACGAGTAAAAATACATTACTTTATGAATTTTTGGATCGGTTGAGTCCAGATATAAAATTTCAAGTAAAATCTCAGCGCCCAACAGAATACACTAGCGCTTATGAATTAGCACTACATTTTGAATTATTACTTGCCGAAAAGAAACCTGCAGTAAGCTTAAATGTTTCCAATTTAGCAGATGAAGTAGAAACATTATCCTTGCAGAGAAATAACATTAAAACTTGTTTTCACTGTAAAAGTCCAAATCATTTGATTAGTAATTGTCCTAATAAAAGAAATGAATTTAATTATAACAATTATAAACAAAATTATAATAGAAGTAATAATAGATATTATAATAATGATCGCCGAGACTATGGCAGACAAACATACAACTATAATAAAAATAGATATTATAATGATCGAGACCATTCTTTTACTAATTATGAAAGGTCCCAAAGTAAAGATTATAAAAATTATTCAAATCATTTTGACGAATATGAACGAGAATGGAATAATTATGGACCAAACTATGAATATGATAGTCGTTCTCCCAGTCGAGAACGCGACCATAAATATAAGTCAAATAATTCTCCTCATAAAGTTTTTCATCGAAGAGGAAGCCCAGGCATTAGAGTGGCTAGTCCCTATTTCTTCGCCTTTGTGGCATTGATTAGTTGTTTTTTACCAACTATACTTGCATCTTCTATGATTAGTTTGAATGAAGCACCCATTTCAGTATGGAGACTTCGAACCGACCCCATCTGTCCTAATTTTCATATAAATAAGGCACCTATCCCAATAGATTTATCGATTTTTAGATTAAATACTATACAATACAAAATCCCTGCTTTCGTTTATAAATGTGAAAAAATTATTGGATCAAAAAACAGAAACCTTTTAGAAGGCTATCAACAAGAAATAAATACTTTAAATGTGCCAATATTTGAATGCAAAAATCCTTTTATTTTTATATTTCCATCCTTGTTGATGAGATTAATAGGAAAATTAAACATGGGAGAAATTTTAATAAAAATTGCGGATAAGAAAATCTTATCTGCGGATTCGTAAGAAGTTCGGATGGAGAAGCTTAACTCCGAAAAAAGCTCTTTTCTTGTAAATAATATATTCCCTTTCTCTTTAAATATTTCAGCCCTTACATTTTAAAACTTTTTTTTATTTAGTTGTTTTCTTTTAAAATTTTAATAATCGTAATTTCCACTTAAAATTTGTAATAATTCTCTCACTTAAATTGTAATATTTTATTGGGATCAAATTTTAGTTTGAAATTTTCAATGTCGCCTTTGCAATGGATCTTGATCAACTTTTGGCGAGTGATGACTCAACTACTATGGATAAAAATACCTCTAAAAAGGGAGAGAAAACTGAAAATAATAATATATCTTCTGCCGTCGAATGCACCAAAAAGGAAGGACAACAACTCAAAATCACCATGATTAATATCCACGATAAAATTCGTGAGGCCCTGGCGGAGTTGCGACATAATATTGTTGCTGATATTCTCCATGAAATAAATAATTGAGTCCCAAAATTGAAAATGCTTTTGAAATGAGTCAATTTCTGATTCGTTCAGATAAAGGGGAATAAGAAATAAAAGCAGATAATCCTCCAGCTGAAGAGGAAGTAATACAAGTAGTTCGCAGGGACTGCGGTAAATAAAGAAATAAGTGTCCCGCAACGAGACGGGAAGAAATCGAGACGCTCGACTCTTTTTTCTATTTCGCCAAAGTAACCACGAAACTTTCCGCCGTGCACCAGCACGAGCTGTTGAGAATCCTTATTACGGTTATTATAACCGAAATTACCACCGTCGAGGCTATGAAGAAACTCCCCGCTGGAGCGGGAGATGTTAAACAAATTTCTCCAAAATTTCAATAAAGGAGGGAGGAATGTTGTATTCTCAAATTTTAAATTTTATCTTTTTCCCTAAAAGTTCTTTCCTTCATAATTTGATAAGTTTTTATTATTTTATAACCTTCCGCTTTTGAAATATTCAAATTGTTGCCTATCCATATTTCCCTTTTTCCACCTTGCTTTTATCTTTAAGTTATATATCAATCACTCATTTACCTTTATTCAAAATTATATTATTTATCTTTACTTTTATATATTTGGTTATGATACTCCTCCCACCACGAACCCATATAAATATCACCCTTAAAATCCACTAAAATTGGCCATCTTCATCCCCAACTTCATTCCTACTTTGCTATTCTATTTTACTAAATAAAACTTATTAATAAAACGTGTACTCGGACATAACAGTGTTAATTTCAGAATTTTCTGATTTTTATTTCAAAATTTATTGCAAAAAATACCAGAATTTTCGAGAAAAAAGTTTATTTTTGTTAGTTTTTTTAACCAGAATTTCTGAAATACAAAACAAAAAATTCTGAAATTTTCAGAATTAATAAATTATTTATACAAACTTTTACAATTTTTGTATTTCATTTTCTAATTTATAAAACTTTTTCTTAACGTTAGCTTTACTTATTAAAATTAAATTTGTCTCATTTTTTTGCTTTAATTTTTATTTAAATTAGCAATAGCCTATGCAATACTAGCAGGACTTGAACCAATTTATGGTCTTTATACTTCTTTCTTTTCTGTTTTATTTTATTCAATTTTTGGTACTTCAAAACATGTTTCTATTGGTAAAATTAATAAAAAAAAATTAAATAAATATTAATTTAATTTTTAGGACCTTTTGCAATTTTAGCTTTAATGACTGGAATTTCTTGTAGAAATATTTATATCCAAATAGATAAAGAATTTTTTGAAGCAGAAATTAAATTATTAGATGATGCAAGTCATGTGGCAGGAGGAGAGGTTAATGACTTGTTATCTTTAACAAATATGACTAAATTAATTCCTCGAATTGAAGTTGAATATAGTGAATTAGTTCAGGTAATTTAATTAATTATTTTTGTATTGCGGGTTTTGTTTTTTTTCTAGTTTTTGTGTTTTTGAGTCTTGTATTTTTGTAGTTTTTAGTTTTGTATTGTGATTTTTGTAGTTTTTTGTTTTTTTGTAGTTTTTGTATTTTATTATATTTTCTGTGTTTTTCTTTTATTATTTCTTTTAGACAATAACCTTAACCGTTGGTTTAATTCAATTTGCAATGGCAATACTTAGAGTCGAATTTTTAGCTTCTTATTTATCAGATCAATTAGTAAATGGCTTTTGTACTGGTGCAGCGGTGCATGTAATTGGTGTTCAATTAGGGAAATTATTTCAATTAGATTTGGGTCAAGTTGGAGGTTTTGGATATTTATATATTGTAAGTATATATATTTTAATTAATTTTACCTACTCCAAAAATTTCAGAATTTCTGGTTTTATATTTCAGCAATTCTGGTCAAAAGAGTTACAAAAATAAGCGTTTTTCTTCAAAATTCTGTTATTTTTGCCTATAAATTCTGAAATAATAAATCAGAAAATTCTGAAATTTTTAGAAAATAAACTTTTCCGAACAATTTTTATTTTTTCAGAATTTTTAGGGAATTATTTAATAATTTTATAAACTTGCGTCAAAACGTCCTCATGACCAAATATTTTACCTTCTACACTTAAAATTAAATAAAAATTAAATAATAATTTTAAAAATTATTATTTTAATTTTTTAAACTAAAAAACAATTTTTACAGATTTTTCTCAATCTCATTCAAAAATTATCTCAAATTAATTTAATTGTTTTATGTCTAATAATCTCTGGTTTTGCTTTTCTTTACTTAGGTAAAGATATTTTTGGTTCAAAATTTGGCCGTTTTTTGCCTTTTGTTATTCCTTTTGAACTTTTACTTGTAATAATAGCAACAACAGTTTCTTCTTTAGCTAATTTAAAAGATAATTTTAATATTACTGTTTTAAATAATGTTCCGACTGGGTAAGTAATTAAATTAATTAATTAAATTAATAAACCTTAGTGATGAAACGTCCTTTTTTCCTCTTTTTTTAATTTAATTTAAATTAATTAATTATATATTTATTAAAAGCCTTCCATTAGCTCGTCTTCCTCGTTTAAATTTATTACCCTATGTTTTTTATGATGCTTTAGAAATTGCTTTTGTTTCTGTAGCATTACATTTATCAATGTGTAAAGTATTTAATAGAAGAATGGGAACTAAAACAAATAATAATGTTGTAAGTAATTTAAAAATTAATAATTAATTAATTTAAATTTAAAAAAGGAATTATATGCTTTGGGTTTAGTAGATTCTCTTTCTTCATTTTTTATTGTCTATCCAGTAACAAGTGTTCTTGGTCGTTCTATGTTGAGTGTGGAAAGTGGAGGTAGAACACAAGTTAAATATAAACACATTAATTTATATAATTGTTTTGTGTTTTTTTTCAAGTTTTCCGGATTAATTACAGTTCTTCTTCTTTTAATTGTTATTTTATGGTTAGGACCTGTACTGTCTTCTTTACCTGTTTGTATTTTAGCAGTTATTATTATTTTTTCAATGAAATGTGCTTTTGAAAAAATTCCTAGAGAATTTTTACATCTTTGGCGTGTTTCTAAAATTGATTTTGTAAATTTTTTAATTTTATTTAAAATATTTTTTTTTAATTAAATATTTTTCCTTTTAATAGTTCATATGGTTAGTAACAATATTTGCAACAATTCTTCTCAATGTAATGCAAGGATTAGCATTATCTGTTACATTTGCTTTACTTACAACAATATTTCGAATTCAATGGCCTAGATGGCATTTATTGTCTAATTTAACAGGAACAGAAAATTATAGAGATTCTGGGAGATATAAACGTTTTTCCCCTTGTGGACATGGAATTAAAATTTTTAGATTTGATGCACCTTTGGTAAAGAATTTTTAAATTTTTAAAAAAAAAATTTAATTTAATTTTAAAGCTTTTTACAAATGTTGACCATTTTGCGAAATCAGCAATTGAAGCAATTATTACTGAATATCCTTCAATTCCAAGCAATAATATTATTAATAATAGTGATAAACAATTAATAAATAATGACAACATTCGAAAAATAAATTTTAAAACTTTTTCATCGGTAATTTAATGTTTTTAATTATAAATTGTGTTTTAAACTTGGATTTTGTAATAAAAATAAATTAAGCATTTTCCAACCTTTTCTTTTTACTCCAACTTTAATTTTTTAAGATATGTTTTGTTTATCTTGTTTGTAAAAACAAGTTTATTTTAGCTTTTTTAACGCATGTTTTGCTTAGGTTGTGTTTAAAAAGTTTAAAGTTGGAGTTTAAAAACAAATTTATTTTAATTTAAATAATTTAAGTTGGAGAGAAGAATAAAATCAAGTGGTGTTAAAAGTCTTATAGTAGATTGTACCGGATTTACATTTGTTGACTATTCAAGTATTAATGCTTTAGCTGATGTTTGTTTATTTTTTTCTTTTGTTTAATTTAATTTAAAAAGTTATATCACCAACTTTATGAATTAAATATTAATGTACTTTTTGCTGGAGCAAAAGCACCTGTTCGGGATATGTTGGAAGCTTGTAATTTTTTTAATTCTGTGCCTAAAGAACAATTTTATCCAACTATCCATGATTCTGTTTTGGCTGCATCTATGAAAAAGTTTTATTTATTTTTTGTTTCAAGTTTATTTATTTTAAACCTTATCTATAAGGTTTTTATTAAATAAATATTATTTAAATTAAATTTTTATTTTTTTAAATTTAGAAAATGGCAAAAACGTCGTACTAGAGGTGTTGGTTGTCATTCAGAATTATCATTAAAAAAAATTTCTGGTCAAGATGATACAAATTCTTTATGTGTTGGGGAAAATGAATTATATCAATGGTCATTTAAACAATCAACTGATGAAATTATTAAAGAAGAAGAAGAGGAAACTGAAAATGAAGAATTAAATGAATTAAGAAGGAATGGAGGAGATAATTTAATTGTTAAATTTGGATTGGGTAGTGGTGAAAGAATTGAAGAAAATAATTAAATTTGAATTATATTTGACTGTTTTATTAATTTATTTTTTATTTAATTTTTAAAATAAATATTTTGTAAGAATTCAATTGATCAGAAAATGACCAAGTTAATTTCAAAAATTAAAACTAGAGCGGTTAGTATTTTTCTGTATTTTTAATAACATTTAATAGACCAGAAATTTACTACAACATATCAAAAAACCAGAATTTTTTGTCGATCAGAAAAAAAAGTTTTAATTAAAAAACAACAATTGTTTCCAAAACATTCTGATTTGTTGGAGGTTTTTTGTTTGTATTTTTTTCTAAACAAAACAAAATTCTGGTTTTTTTTGTATTTTAGTAGCTTTTCTGCTATATCAAATGATACTAAAATCACGTAAAAATAGTAGACCATTTCTTATTTTATAATTTCCTGCTATCATCTACGTTTAATCTACTTTATTTACTATTTTTAAATTTATTAATTTTATTTAAATTAAAAAATTATTTTAACTTTATTAGTTATTTAAATAATTAAAAAAAAAGATTTATTTTATTTATTTTAATATCATTTTTTTTCTTACGTAAATTTTAACATTTTTATTTATTTATTTATTTATTTTTTAATTAAAAAGTACTTTACTAAAAATAAAAATATTTAAATAAATAAATTATTTTTATTAACGTCAATTATTTTTAAAAAATAAACAAATCCTTAATAAATTTTTATGACATCAAAATTGGTTTTGCATTTAAAATAAATATTTTTATTTAGTTAAAAGATTTAAATAAGGATTTTAACTAAAATTAGTAAAGATGGGGGAGATTTATGACTATTTTTCTATTTATGGTTTCTTTATTAATTTTGCTTTTAATTTTATCATTTCTTCTTCATTTTCTATTAATATATTTATTAATATTAATATTATTTCGTAAATATTTTTTTTTTAATATTTTTTAAATAAATGGTGCTCAATTAATTAAATTGAAGGACGCTTGGGCGCAGATTTAAAGGTGTTGAAGCTTGTAACTTTGTTAATTTTAAACTAGGGAAGCTGAAATTTGAAAAAAATATTTTTAATTAATTTATCTAAATTTTTGTTTTAAATTTCAAAATTTTTGGTTAAATAAAAGGTATGAGAGAAATATTAGTAGTTTCTTTGTTTATTTTTTTCAAATAATATTTATTTTAATTATCCAAAAATTCTGCAAATTTATAAAATAATTAAAATCTTTCTCATTATTAATAAATTAATTTATTTTTCAACTTTACATAAACTCGTTTACTTCGCACGCCCAAAATTCTCGCGCTCAGACGGCCCTCTTATTTTATACTAAAATTTGTATTAAATTATTAAATTAATTCCGTTTAGTATTAATAATTTTAATACATTAAATAATATTCATTAAAATTAATTAAATATTTATTTTAATGAATTTAAGATTTACTTAGAATATATTTAGAAATAGAAAATAATTATTTAATAAATTAATTGTAAAGAGACAACAAAGCATTTTGCTTAAAACTTTTTTTATAATTATAAAGTTTTATAAACATATTTAAAACAATATAAAATAAATTATTTAAAAAGTTCAGAACTTTTTCTTTTATATAAAGTATCAGAAATTCTGATTAAAATAACTTAACAGAAAACAAACTTTTTCTGATTTTCTTGTACTTTTTAATTAAAAACATTAAAATTCTGAAATTTTTAAATTAATTAATTAAACATATTCTGATTTAATATTTAATAATTTTATTAAAATTAAGAAGATTTATTTTATTAATTTATAATCGCTAAATGTTAGTTACGTCTTCATTATTAGCTTTCATTTTAATTTTATTAAATGCTTTAAATAAATAGCCAAACGGCTGTAGTTTTTATATAAATCTATTAATAATGAAAATTATTAAATTTTTTTTATTCAATACCAAATATTCTAAAAAGGCAATAGTTTATGAAACTTTAATCACAACTAAACATTTCAAACTTTTTTTTTTAACTTTGTCAATTTTTTGCTTCCATTTACTTTAATTTGATTAAATATACAAATATTAGGGTAATAAGGTTAGAACCATTTTTTATATTTTATAATTAAAATATTTACCAATTTCATAATTTTAAAACAATCTTAACATTTTCTTACCATTTTATTATTTTTATCAAATAATAATAATTATTATTATTTTAATTTTGTTATTAAGCTTCATTAACGTCATTTTATTATTTATTTACTAGACATAAATTTTTTAATAAATTTTTAACCTGCGAAATAATATTTTTTTTTAATTAATCTTAATTTGCATTAAACATTTTTTTAAAAATGCCATTTTAATTCGTTAATTACTTTATTAGTAAAAAAAGAAGAAAATTAATATTGTCGTAATTTGGGATTTATTGCAATTTATTTTAATTTAAAGAAAATTAAAAAGGGGAAAGAAAATTAAGTAGATAATGTTATAAATAAATGAGGAAAATTAAAATAATGAAAAAGGGAAACAT
Source organism: Meloidogyne graminicola (assembly GCA_036172905.1). Classification (NCBI taxonomy): domain Eukaryota; kingdom Metazoa; phylum Nematoda; class Chromadorea; order Rhabditida; family Meloidogynidae; genus Meloidogyne; species Meloidogyne graminicola. The sequence continues at coordinate 365,440 of JARPZY010000016.1, read as the reverse complement.
AAAAGAAGAAAGGAATTTAAAGAAAAAAACTAAAAAATCAGAATTTGAAACAAACCTAATTACAAATTAAATCAGAATTTTATTTGAACAAGTTTTAATTTTTAACTTTAAATAAACTTTATTTACAACTTGAATCAGAATTTTAAACAAACAAGTTTTAGACAATAATTTTAATTAACTTAAACAAAGATTATTTAATTATTTCCTTCCTTTTTCATTTGCGCACATATTATAATTATTAAAAGAAGCCTTTAATTAATTTAAAAAAAAATTATTATTAGTTTTGTATTAATTAATAAAATTGTAATTAGTCCCATTTATCAATTTTTCCTTTTTAATTTAATCCTCATCATAATAATAATTTTCTCTTAATCTTCAAAAAAGCCTTGTATATATATATATTTCTCTCCACATCACTGCTTCGGGCATTTTAATAGAATGAAGAGGGAAATCCGTTTGCGTAAATGAGAATATTATATAATATTAATATATTTATTTATGTAAATTGGGGTGGAAAAATTTTAAAAAATAGAAAATTAGCTCTCTTCAATTTTCTTTTTTTTTCCTTTTAATTTATTTTTCTTCCCCTTTTAATATTAATAAATAAATTTTATTAACTCATTTTATTATCTCTTTTACAAATTTATTAATAATTTTAATAATTAAAAAATTTTTTTTTAAGCAAAGAAATTATTAATAATGAATTCTTCTGAATCTGACATTACTCCACCATTAGAAGCAATGGATCAGCTAGCAAAGTTGCAATTTACATTTTCTTCATTACTTTGTAAAGTTTTATTAAGTAAATAAACTTTAATTTAATAAAACTTTAAATCAGAATTTAAAACAAACTTGACGGGCTTTAAAAAATAAGAATTAATTTGAAACTTTTTATCTCTTTTATAATTAACTTTTTAAATTATAGCTTCTTATCAAGCTCAAATTCAAATGGAAGATTCTACAGGATCTTTAGATGATTGTGAAATTTCTTCACCTCAATTCTCCTCATCAGCAAATAATTCTCTCTTATCTACAATAAATTCAAAAAATTTTTCTTCTTGTCGAAGAAGTCGAACAACATTTAATAATGAACAGGTATTTAATTTTAATATAATTAATTAAAAAGTTTAATTATATCTTTTTATAGATTGTACAATTAGAAGCAGTTTTTAAAAAAACACAATATCCAGATGTTTTTTTTAAAATTAAATAAAAACTAATAAAATATATTTTAAAGGTTTGTTTACGTGAAAGGCTAGCATTACAAACAAGTTTAAGTGAGGCTAGAATACAGGTAATTTTTATAAAAATCAGAATTTTATTTAAACATTTTTATTTAATTGTTTAGGTTTGGTTTCAAAATAGAAGGGCAAAACATCGAAAACATTCTAAACGTTGTCCAACAACTCTGAATGAAGATAATCAACAAATGGTTACATCATCTGTTTCGAATCCGAATTTTCTTTGCCCACCAGAAATGGGTGTCGATATATTTAGACGTTGTTCATTATCTTCTTGTTCTTCTACAGCTACAGAATCTAGTCCACAATTATCACCACTTTTAACACCTCAAAAACAAAATAAAGCTAATAATTTTTTTATTGATAATCTTCTTGATAATAATAATAATAATCAGCAACAGATAATTGGAGAAGAATGGAATGAGGAAGAACAAAAATAAATTATAATATTAATTAATTAATTATAATAATAAATTGATTTTTACCTAATTTTCATTTAATAAAATAAATTAAAAAACTTTTATTCAAACAAACATGAACTCAAAAATTTATTTAAACAAACTTTATGTTTATACGAAGAAAGTTTGAATTAGAAACTCATTTAAAAACAAACTTGAATCAACAAATTTATTTAAACAAACTTGAACCAGAAACTTATCTAAACATCTTTAAATCAGAATCTCATTAAAACATTTGAAAAACCAAAATTGTTTTTATTTAATTAAAATTCTTAAACAAAAATTAATCAATCTCTTTAATAATATTGCTGCAACTAATCTTATAAAAATGAATAACATACAATTTATTAATCAAATTTTATTTTTAAATTAATGCTTTTGATAAAATATTATATATTTATTATAATTTAATTTTTTAATTTAAATATTTTTATTAATTAATTAAATTAGTAATTTATTTATTATTAACTACATAAATACAAATAAATATATTCTATTTATTTTATTTTTAATGTAAACATCCTTTCATTGCTAAATATAATTTTTTTCTAAATTATTTCCATTATTTCCTATTTTATTAAATAATATATTCAATAATATTTACATACATTTTTTTTAATTTTATAAAATAAAAATTATTATATTAAATTTTAAATATTAAAAATCTTAACAATTTAATTAAAATAATAAAAAAATTATTTATTTATTTAATTTAATAAAAATCGATCATTATAAATTATTTTCCATTCATGCATACTTCCCAATTTACTGGACTTCCACACACTATCTCTTTTTTCTTTATTAAACAATCGCTCTCTTTTTTTCAACTACTATTTCTTTTCTCTCTCATTTTTAAATAAACTTTAAATGGTTAGACACTTAAACATTTTCTTTTCTTTTATTTTTTGTTTTTCTCTTTTCCTCTTCTATTTTATTTATTTATTATCTATCTCTTGTTTATTTTATTTTCTTTTTTTCATTGTCCATTTCTATAACATTTTACTATTAGGGGATTTTTTAAGAAGAGAATATTAAATAAAATATATTATTTATTTATTTATTTTTTCTATTGAACAACACAATTATTCTCTTTTTTTTCGATTAAGCCTAATTTTTTGAGTAAAAAATATTTTATTATTTTGATGAATTTAAAAGATAAAATAATTATAAAATTAAAAAAATATTTAGTTATTATTTTAATTTTTTTAAAGATAATTATTTTTATTACTAAATTACTTTTAAAAAAGAAATTATTTGTAATAATAATAAATTAATTATCTTAAATTATTATTATTATTATTATTATTTTAAGTTTGTTAATGTTTTTTGATGTTTTTAAGTTGGAACAAGTTTTGTTTTTTATGTTTATTTTTTATTCTGATTTTTCTAAACTTAAATAAACTTTTTTTTTGAAACTTCTGATTATTATTTTATTATTAAACTTTTTAATGTATTTATTAATGGTAAATCAATAAATTTACAAACAATAACAAAAATATTTAATAAATTTATTTTTTATAAATAATAATTTTAATGATTCAGAAAATTATTTATTATTCTATCATTAAATATAATAAAATAATTTTTAAAAAAAATAATAATTACTTAATATTAATTTTTAAATTATTAAAATATTTTTTAAATTATTTTAAAATTAAATCTATTTAATTATTTTATTAAATTTTTTAATAAATTTAAGTAAAGAAAATATTTTTAAAATAAAAAATGACTTCTTCATTATCTCCTTCTCCAATTATTTCATCAAATATTGATACAACAACAACTACATTAAATAATACAAATAAATGTACAATTCAATCACCTTTTTTATATTCTAATAATCCATTATATCAAAAAATGAAGGAATTTATTTTGGATTTATGTGAACAAGGAATTGGAGCTATTGAATCTAATGAACAAATTAAAATTAAATATGGTGTACAGGCACCTACATTATGTACAATTTATAAGTGGAGAAAAGAATATAGAGGAGGAAAGGTTTATTTTTTAAATAATTATTATTTCAATAATAATTTAAATTTTAAAAAGAAAAATTTTGTAGAATTTTCTTTAGAATATTTAATTAAAATAATTAAATTATTTAAAAAATCATTAATAAAAATTGAGACTTGATAAATACTAAAGTTTTGTTAAATAATACTCAAATGTCCAGTCCATAATCATGCTGCCAAAATAACATAAAACATATTTTAGTAAATTAAACCTGAATACTTGTATTTCCACAAAACATCTAAACTTGTAAACTTCGAACAAAACCTTGTTTTCATATAAAGAAATAAACTTGAAACAAATAATAAACAAACTTAAAAACATTTTGTATAAAAAATAAACTTGTAAAATTTGTTTATTTAAGTTTATTTATTATTAAATATTTTCATAAACAAAAGTTCTTTTTTATACTTTGGTCGTTTCACAACAAGAATTTAAAAATAATTATTGATAATTAACAATAATTATTTGTTATTTTTTAATAAATAAATATTTCTTTTAATTTTAACTTAATTTTACACAAAATAATTTTTACTAAAAATTGTATATTATAGCTTTAATAAAAAATTGATTCTTCTCTTTTATCGATTATTTTAGTGACAAAATATATAAAAAGCAACTTGGCCTTTTCTTTTATTTTTTAAAACTTTTTTTAATTTAATTGTTTTTAATTCATGCATATTTTATTAAACTTATAATTAATTATTTTAATTAATAAAAAAAATTTTTTTTAATAAATAAAAAAGAATTTATTTATTAAAATTAAATTAATAATTTAGGGAGAAAAGCAAATTTTGGATAATATTAATATTCCAACTGAAACAATGGATTTACAACAAAGTCAACAAAACGGAAAAGTTATAAAAAAAGAATTTGAAAAATATTGTGCAGAATGTAACAGAGAAATGAGTTCTCGTCATTATTATGAATTTCATATGTTGAATGTATTAAATTAAATTAATAATTAATATTCTGAATATAATTTAATATCAAGTATTTTTAGGTTCATGATGTTTTGTTGGGAACGACTAGAGCAACAGTGGAATTACTGGGGAAGATGTCTTCTACAAGAAAACAACAACTTATCTTTAGGTTTTTATTAATTTATTTGATAAAACATCTAATATAAAAATTCGAATAAAATAAACTTGAAAACAAACATTTAATAAACATGTTTAAAATATTGTTTTAATGTTTGTTCTTTTGAGGAAAAATTCAAACAAGTTTATTTTCGTTACGAACATCTAATAAATTAAACAAACTTAATTTTTAAAATATATAGATGTGATTCTTGTTCTGGTGTTGGCAAAGACTACAACAATTTTGAAGAATTACAACAACATAAAATCAATGAACATGGGGAACATTTAAGAATTCCTGCTTTACATTTTAAAAAGAATAATAATAAAAATAATTCTTCTCCTCCTGGAAAAGTAACAAAAAAAAAATAATCTTTTTAATTTTAAATATTTTTTTTTTAGATGAAAGCTCATCCAAAATTAGCTCGTTCTTTTACTACTATTGGACGTGGACGTGATATTTCTTTACCATTACCAACTGAAGGGCTTCGGTAAAAACTTTGATGTTTTGATAAATTAAAACTTTGTTTTTTTTCTTAGTCGTTCTGCTAGAATTCCAAAACCAACATCAGCAATAATTCATTCTTTTTTTTCTGCTAAGGATGAAATAGATTCTGATATTGGAGGGGAACAACGTAAAATTAAAGATTTAAATAAAAATGATAATAATAATGGAATAAATCGAACATTACAAGGACTTAAAGAGGAAGAAGCACGTAAAGATGCACAAATGAATGGTTTTATTTAATTTAATTAATAAAATTAAATTTGTTTAGATTGTTTTAAAGGACGAAATTGGGAAATTAAAGAAGGAAATTTAGGAACTAAAATTTTTTCAAAATTTGTTAATAAAAATAAAAACAATAAAAATGCTTCTTTACTTAAAAATTCAATAAATGAACAAAAAGTTAGCCAAGAAGAAGAACCGTTTGTTACTATTTTGAATGATGGACGAATAGAAGTTGAGGAAACTGAAGTAAATATTTAAGGATAATTTTAATAAATTTAAACATTTTTTAGTCTAAAAAAGCAAAAAACACTCAAGAGAAGCATCAAATAATTTCACCTTCTGCATTGGAAGCATCTGATTCAATGCTTATGGCACTTGCTTCTGCTGCTTTAATGGAAAAAGTGAGAGAAAATATTGTCCTTTTTATTAGAATAATTAATATAAATTATTTTTATTAGAATGCTTCAGAAACTGCTAATAATTCAGTAAATCCTCCAACAACATTACAAGCTTCAATTAATAATTCAACTTTTCCCCATTCGTCTATTTCAAGTTTATTTAAAATTCTGATTTTCTTTTAATTTAATTCTGATTTTTTATTTTATATTTTTATATATTTAACAAAAAAATTACTATTAAAAAAACGGTCCAGACAAAAATTTTAAAAAAATTCAATTTTATAGAAAATTGTTTGAATTTTTAAATAAAAAAAAAATAAAAAAATTTTGTCGTATTTAAAAAGTTTTACAAATATTTCTTTAATTTTAGTTAATTCTGCTACATATTCTACTTCAATTCCTTTGTCATCTAAAGTTACTACATCAAGTAAAAATACAATAAACGGAACTTCTAAGGAAAAAATGTTTTTAACAACAAAAACACATAAAAAGACAAAAAAAAATGTTGTTTGGAATAATAAAGGGAAACATGCTGCAAATAATAAAAATAATAATATTGAACAAAATGTTTCGGAAAATGTTTCTAAACATACTGAATTGCAAGAACATGTTGATAATAACATTGTGGTAAAAATAATTTATTATTATATTGAATGTTTAGGTTTATTTTAAGTTTATTTTTTATATGTTTATTTTCAAGTTTACATTTTAAGTTTATTTACTAATCTATGTTTCTAGTTTATTTTTTAGATGTTTGTAATTAAATAAGAGAATTTATCTTTAAGCTTTAGTTTATGAAGCTTTAATCATTCTAGAAAATAATAAAAAAAATTTAGTCAGTTTCACATAATGCTGCCTCAACAGAAAATAATTCAAATATTTTAACTACAACTTCTCAATGTTTTTCTATCTCTAATGAACAAATCCAAACTGCATTGTTTGTTTCACAAGATGATTCTACTTGGTTTGGCCATTCAATCGCTGCACAATTACGTTTAATGCCTTTACATATTAAAGAATTAGCAAAAATGAGAATTCAACAAGTAAAAATAATTTTCAGTTTAAAATTAACATTATCAAATTCTAAGGTAATTTTTGAATGTAATTCTACTTCAATTGCTTCATTCCAACAATTTGCTCAACTCCAATCAAAATTAGTCATTCCTAGCATCATTAATGATTCTTTAATACAAAACATTTCATCAGAACAAAATGGAAATAAACAGGCTTTAGAGGTAAATTGTGAAGGTGAAAAAATTGAAGAAAATAATGAAGATGTTGTTGATGTTGTAACTGTTGAAGAACAGAAACAAAAAGAAATTAATAAATCTTTATAAATTTTTAATGTTTATGTTTGAATAGAGAATATTTATGTTTTAGAATGTTCGTTAATTTTGGAGAAAACTTTGTTCAAGTTTATTTTTTTACTTAGATGTGTTTTATGTTTAATAGATGTTTGTTTTAAAGTTTAATACATGTTTACATCTAAAGTTAACGAATAAAAAATAATAATTATTTTATGTATTTTGCTTCAATTTTTATGTTCTTTCGTTATCGCGATTTTTTAATTAAATACATTATTGTTTTTTATAAAATATAATAATTTATGTTTTCAACATAAAATTCCAAATCTATCGAGATTTTTTGTTATAATTCCTAGTCTAATTTCAACATTTCCGGTAGCAACAGTTTTAAGCTTAAAATTTAAGTTTATTTTTTTTTTATCTAAAAAAAAAGTTTTAATGTTTGCTTCAAGTTTATTTTTTTTTTAATTAATTAAAAACCTGAGCACTTTGAATAGGGTCTAAGAGAATAGTTGGTGATTGAAGTTGCAATCCCCCTCCAATAAACTTTCGGGTTAATTCTTCTCTAAAATTTCCTTTTGGTCGCCAACAATGACACAAAATTTTATGTTCTCCAGGTGAACTAGGTACAAAACAATTTCCATAACCATAAATTTCATGTCTTCCATATTTATCATAATGCCAAACTTCAATTAAAATTCTTGGCCATCCTTAAATAAATAAAAAAATTAAATAATTATTTTAATTTAATAATTTCCTTGAATTGTTCTAGTAGCAAGATGTACATCTATTGGATGAGAAAAATAAGCTTTTTCACTTTCAGGTAAGTCTGTTTGTGTTTGTCCTTCCACATCTCCTTCAATTACCCTCCAACCACCACCTTTAAATATTTTTAATTTATTTATTAAATAATTAACCAGAATGTAAACTCCATCGACATGTTAAACGATTATCTTCAAAACCATAAGCAGATTCTATTTGGCCAATTATATGTAATTCTGCTGACATTTTTTAAAATAATTATTTTGGACTTTTAAATAAGTAAATCTTTTATTTTTTACTTTTTATAGAGTTACCAAGGATACGAAAAGAAATAATTTTTAAAAATTAAATATTTTTATTTTCAAAAAAAAAACTTAACAAAAATAATTAATTAAAAGAGAACAAAATAAAATTAATAAAAAATTAATTAAAGCTTAAATAAACAGGACAATAAAATTAAAGAAGAAAATAATCTAAAAAAAATCTAAAGTTTTCAATAAATACAATAAAATTTAAAAAATAACTATTCTTCAACGGTAACTTTAACTTTTTCTCCCTCATCAGTTTTATCTCCACTCGTCTTTTCTTCTTCACTTTTCTTCTCTTCTTTATTAACTTTCTCTTCCTTCTTCTCTTCTTTTTTCTTCTCTTCACTTTCCTTCTTCTCCCCCTTCTCTTCTTTACTACCTTTTTCCCCTTCTTCTTCCTTTACTTCTTCTTCATCTTCTCCCTCCTCCATTTCAACTTCAGTTTCAGTAATTTCAAATTTTTCTTCTTCCTCTTCTTCAGATTCTTCTTCTTCCCCATCTAAACTACTATCTACATAAAGATCTACATCAGTAATTATTTGCATTAATTGATAATTACATCCTTTTTTAAAACATCGTTTTCGAATAGTAAAACAATCAACACAATAAATAGCATGACAACCCGAACATAAACGAATATTTCTTTAAATTAAATTAATTAATTTAATTAAAATTAAATTTACTCAATATTTTCTACACTAAGGTCAGTACGTGCACAACGACAACATCTTTGCTTATCTTCGGCCAGGACAGACATACCTTTCAGAAGAAGATCTTTTTCTTTATCTCCAACATCTTCCTTTAAAAAAAAAATAATTTTTAAATGAAGTTTAATTTTTTAATTAATTTTGCTTTAAATCCAAATTAAAGTAATATTTAAAGGAAAAATAACAAACTAAAAATTCTGAAATTTAAATCTAAAATAATTTAATTTATTAAAATTAATTATAGATTAAATTCTCAAAAATATAAGGGTACACCCCCTAAAGTCCTTTCCAATTACGAAACTAATTAAAATAATTAAAAAAAAATTTACATTAAATTTAGCTTTCTGTATATCTGCCAACATTCCCCAACGTTTTAATCTTGCTTCCAATACTTTATTATATAAATATAAAGCTCTAGGTTGTGCTCTTTCTGGGTAAAAATGTAAAGCTATTAAATGCCTTGTTCGACGTAAATAAATCTTTTTTAATTAGTTAAATTAAAAGTAAAAAACTTAAAAAAAAACCTGTAAAAACATCAGCAAAACAGAAGTAATATATATAAAAAACATATACCAAAAAATGTCATAACTAGGTTGTGTTGGTTGTTTAAAACAATGTCTCCACAAATCATCTCTTTGTTCTTTATCAGTTAAAGGTTCGAAAGTGTGTAAAATTGTACGTAAAAGATCATTTAAAAACCCTTTTCCTGATACCTTAAAAATAAAACAAAACTTTGCAATTAAACTTTTTTAAAAAAAAAAGTCCGCAAATACTGTCCGCAAAAAAAGTCCGCATTTTTATAAAATAGTTTTATTTAATTTTTGCTTTTTAATTTAATTAAAAAATATCTTAAAAAATAATTTTTAATCCTTTATCTAATCTAATAAAATCAAAAAATGCGTTTCTTTAGCCAGCTTTAAAAAAATTTAAAAAATAACAAACTTTAATAGTGTAAAGATTAGGTACTGCAAAACTTGTAAAATCCTGTCCCAAAAATATAAAAGCTCTTCTAAATATTCGATAAACAAAAATATCCACAATAATAAAGCAAGTAATTGGAATAACACTTAACATAAGGAAAAGATGATAAATACAGAAAAGTACCCATTCTTTAAACATTAAATGACGAGTACAAGGATAAATTACCTAAAAAGAAATTAAAATTAAAAATTAAAAATAAAAATTAAACATCTTTCTTTTCTCTAGGTTGTAAAGGTAATAATGTAGGTAATCCATTTAGAGCACGTGCACGATCTATTTCAATAAAATTTTTGGTTACAAAAGAATTATCAACAGATTCTCCTTTATTAAATTTTTTGACATAACGAATTGCCTAAATAGAAAAATTTAAAATTTTTGATAAAATTAATAATTGGTACTAAAATTAATTAAAACACCCATTAGAGTCTGAAATTCTGCCTTTTAGAAATTGTAATTTTGAGAAGAATTTTTTGCGGATTTTTGTTTTTTTAATAAAAATTTTTTTTTGTAATAATTAATTATAGGAAAATTAATTTAGAAAAATAAATAGTATTTATTTTTAAACTTTTCAATAAAAAAATAATCCGCAAAAAATTTTTCTAATAATAATTTAGTTTTGTCTTTATTTCTTTTAGTCAAAATATTATTTCTTAAAAATAACCATAAGAGGTGTAAAGAATATCATAATTATAGAAACACAATCTAACATAAAAACAATTGCATTAATAATATTTTCATAAGTAGAAATTTCCTCCCTCAATGCCCTTTGAATTTTCAATCTGTCAAAGGAAAAATGGTCAGTCATGTTTTGGTCACGAGTAATTGAAATATTTAGAGTTCGAATTAAACGAGTTTCATTTATCTATAAATTAATTTTTATTGAAATTTTAAGACAAAATATTCTCCCAAAAAAAAAAAGAAATTTTAAAAAAAATTCTTTTTCTTTTCCTTACCGTTTTGCCAATAAATTTATACAAAAAAGTGTCTTTTGCATAATTAAGAATTCGTTTTTTTGTATTTTTAATAAATCTACCAACACCTTCTTTTACTGCACTTTTAATACTTCCTTTAAAAAAAAAAAAATAAAAGAATTTAAAAAAAAAATAATTACCAGGCCATGTACAATGAAGTTCTAATATTTTAGTAGCATAACATAAACCTTTAGCTAAATTTATTGGTTTACATAATAATTCTAAATAATCATTTAAACAATCTTTATGTTTTTCTTCTAACCATCCAACACACTAAAATTAATTTTAAATAAATTTTTTAATTTAAATAAACCGCTTTAAAAGGTAATTGTGCAAGTGCTGAACAATTCTTCATTAAATTATTTACTTTATCGATTAATTGTTTTTGCCATTTCATCATTCTTTAATTTAATTTAATAATTAATTTAAAAAAAAAACAAACAAACTTTCCTAATGCTTCATCTACTTTCTTAACTGTTTTTTTGATACCGTCAAAAGGTAGAGATTGACCTGCAAGTATTTCTTTAATTTTATCCATTGGAACAGCCTGAAAATATATATTTAAAAATTTTAAAGAAAATAGGGGGGACTTGAATAAATTAAAAGAAAAAATTAAATTATTCCAAACCTCTCCCATTGCATTACCAGCACGTTCTTTCATTTCATTTGCCACTGCTTTTACATTTTGTGTTATACAATTAACACCTTCCATTACATTTTCAATATTATTAGTTGTATTTTGTACTGGATACTTTTAATATAAAGTTTTTATTTAAAATAAAAACAAAAATAAACCTGAAAAGCCCAGGCAACCATTGTTATTAACAAAACAAGTCTCAATCTTCCACCAATTAGAGAAGGAAGCATTAAATAAAAAATACATCGAAAATAGCTAGACCATAAAATTAGTGGAATTGTAGAGTTTACAACAAGTCCAACAATTACACCAATTCTTAAATAATTTTTAAAAAATTAAAATTTATTTTTAAATTTCTTCTTTCCAAAGCTTTTTAACCTTCTTTATAAACCTTTACTAAAAATTCTCTTAACCAAATAATTTAAAAAAAAATAGAAACCCTCTTACAAGTTTGAATGATCCGGAAACTTAAGAGCATAAACAAAATAGAAAAGTAATCCAATTAATTGCATTAAGAAGAATAATCCAAAAAGTTGAAGTACATAAATTATTCTAAATAAATAAATTAATAATAATGAAAAATAATAATAGAAAAATGACCCATAAATTCTCCTTTAAAAGAAATTTTAAAAAAAAGCAAACCTTTTATCTGTTGGTTTTTTCCTATTATAAAAGTCTTTTCCTTCTTTAAATAAAGAACAAAACCATTTCTTTAATTGTTTATATTTCCTTTCTAAATACCCCAAATCTTCGTTTTCCAAAGAATCTGTACTATTAGTTTCAGATCCAAAATATTCACCAGCATCTTCTTTTTTAATTTGTTCTTTCTTTTTTTCTACAAATTTTTTAAATTTTTTGATCGCTAAATCAGCCTTTTTCTTTTCTGTATAGAAGCTATATAAAGAAGAAATAAGAAATAACATTTAAATCTAAAAATGTTAAAAAAAAAAATAAAAAAAGAAAATTTAAAAGAAAAACTTTATACAGTAAATTTATTCAAGTTTTGCATTTTACAAAGTGTTAAAAACAAAAATGTTAAGAAAATAAGTTTTTCATAACGCCAAAAATTTAATTTTTTATAATGTTCAAATTAAAGTTTTTTTATTTTTTTATTATTTTTTACATGATTTTCTTTTTATTTTTTTCTTGTTTTTATTATTTTAATCCTTTTAATATTTTCTTGTAAATATTATTTTTATTACTAAAAATGCGCCATAATCTAATTTAGCTTTTTATACTTTAAAACAGCAATAATAACCTAAAAAAGGGACAGTGCGGCTTTTAACAAAAAGAGCAGAAAATGTCATAATACAATATATGTATTGGTTACCGCCGGGAATTAAATTAATTAGTAACAAGATTTTAAGCCATAAATTGACGAATTGATTTTAATGCTTCTATCCCTTTTATATAAATGTTTTTCTGTAATAAATACAAAACATAATAATTAAATAAACAAACATTTTATTTATTTCAAATGTTTGAAATAATTCCATTCTTACAAACTTTATTAAAAACATTACTACCCAAACAAATGTTTTTATGTTTGAAGTTTTGTTGGGAATTCAAAATATTTAAAATGATTAAAACATTCCGGAAAACCGGAAGAAATTGAATATTTATTTAACTTTTATTTTATTATTTTCTCTTCATTTACCTATCAATTTCAGGAAATATTGAGGGAATAAAACAATAAATAAATAAATATATTCTATATTGTATATAAATGTTGTTTGTTGTTTGATGGGTAATGTTTTTACAATTATTTTATTTTTGCTTTTATATTAAATATTTTTTGTTTTGCTTTTCAATTTTATAAAATATTGCTTTTTACCTTAAAACAAATAAATAAATATTTAATTTCATTTAAAATTAAAAAATAAAATTTTAATAAAATATTAAGTTTTTATTTCCTTAACTAAATAATTTCTTCTTCTCCTCCCTTATTTTTTTTGCAGAGTGTCGGTATTTTTATTTTTTTTCAAGAAGATTATTTTTCTATTGGCTTTTTGCATGTTCCACTCAATTTATTCTACAAAAAAAAATTTTTTTTTTTAATTTATTTATTTTTATTAGATGATTTTTATTTAATTTTATTAGATAATAGTAAGGAAATTAGGGAATTTTGATTTATACTTTATTCTACTTATTTTAACCTTTTTTATATTTTAATCATTAATTTATTTTTAATTAATTATTTTTCGTAAATTATTTGCTATTCCATTTTTTATTTTTACATGAGTCCCCTTAATAGTTTAAGTTAAAAAATTTTATTTTTTATTTTGTTTAAAAAAATTTACAGACCAGTGACTTTCGACTATTCTAAAGAATTTTTTCTTTTTTCATTTTTATTTATTTTTCCTTATAAACACAGTAATTTTTCTTCCCCACCCAACTAAAATTTAAATTAAATTAACTTTATTTTATTAAAAGAAATGAAACACTACTTTTGCTCAATTGCTTCCCCTTCCAATGCTTAAAAGCCACACATTGTATTATATTTTTACTTTTTTCCTTCTCCTTTTTTTTTTTTATTTTTCTTGACATTTAGGCGTTGAAGTTATCTTTTTATAAAAAGCAAAATTGCTTCAAAAACTATAAAACTTTCTAAGTTTATAAACAATTCTGATTAACTTTTCTAAAAATTTCAGAATTTTCTGTTTATTATTTCAGAATTTATTTTCAAAAATTTCAGAATTTTTAAGCAAAAATGTTTGTTGATTTTAGAATTTCTGAAATATAAAACCTGAAATTCTGATTTTTCCGGAATTTATTTAATACTCTCAGAGATAATTTTGTTTCTCTCTTTTATATTTTCTAAACATTCATTTAATATTTTCCTGCGCCTAAACATCCCTCTCAGTTTTCCAAGTAAAATAAGGGGAAATATAAATAAAAATATATATATAATTTTCTTCTTCCTCTTTTCCTCTTTGAGTTTTCTTTTCTTATTTTTATTGCTTCAACTTTCAAAATCGGATTAGGCATGCTTCATCGACGGAACCGGTGTGTTGATGATGATGATGGTGACTGTTTTGGATGCCGGTTAATTGCCTTTTTTCGTCTCCTTTTTCCTCATGGGAGTTTATAAAAATTGAAATTTGTTATTTTAGTATAAAAAGTTGTTTAATACCAAGCTGATAAAATTATAAATATAATTTTAAAAATTGTCAACTTTTCTTATAAATATTTATTAAAAATTATAAAAAATTTTTATTTTTTATTTTGGGCAAAAATTTAATTTTTTTTTTTATTTCCAAAAAATATTTAAAAAATATATAATTTTCCTTTTACATGCAATTAAAATTATTTATAAATTAATATATAATAATTAAAAAGACCACCCAGTATTTTTAATCCTTTTTAATTGTTTTAGTTAAAAATCAGAATTTAAAAAATCAGAAATAAACAACAAAACATTTAAAGTTTATTTACAACAAAACATTTAAAGTTTATTTTTTAATGATCTTCTGGGTCTAAAATTAATTTTCTTTTTTCTCCGGAAAAAGACCAAATTAATCGGTAGAATGAAAAACCGCGCTCTTTCTCTCTTATAGGAATTTAATTTAATTTTTATTTTATTTTTCAATACCATCTGTCCCCTAAAAAGTAAAAGAAAAAGCCAAACCACCATGTTATAAAGCAATAGTAAAATGTTTGTGCTACCAGAAAATAAAAAGAAGAAAAATTGAAAGAGTAAAAGAGAAAAGGCGGCCCACACAAATAAATAGAACCTTTTCCATATACTGTATAAATATATATAAAGGAGAGAAAAATCATAAGCGGAAATATTAATTTTTTTTTAATGTTTTACCGCATACTAATACAGATAAAATATACTTATACTTCTCTTATATATTTTATTAATTGTACTTTTGTATTTTTCAAAGTTGTATTTTCCGGAAAGTTGATTAAACTTTTTGAAATTAACCCCGGAAAATACATATGATTTTAAATTCTGAAAAGATTAAAATTTACTTTTATTTCCGGAAAGTTTATTTACTTAAATGAAAAATATTTCTTCTCCAACTAAATCATCTCCTTCACCTGAATCCCAAGGCATTTTCCGGTTGCTTTCATCATCTAATTGTAATATCAAGAAGAAACTTGAATCTAATTCCTTAAATAATGAAAAGCTTTATCATAAACCTAGCAAAGGTTTTTTTTATGTTTATTAATTTCAATGTTTTAAAAAAAGTTTTAGAAATACATTCAAAAATAAGAAAAACACAATTTAATCCGGAAAACATTAAAAACAAACAAAATATTCCGGAAAAACTATTTTTTGTTTCAAGAAAATTATTATTATTATTAATATTTAAATAGGTAAATTACTCTCAGCTTTAATTGCCAATACTAAACGTTCTCGTCATTCACGTAAACACAATTTTTGTATTCCTCCGATTTTTAACAAACTTTTTTACAGTACGCAATTCTCAACCATTTAATGCAACTTTTTTGGCTGGTGGAGAAGAAAATGGAATTAATTTAAATAATATTAAAAAAGAAGAAATAAAAAATGGTAAAAAAAAAAATAAATTTTTTAATTTATTTAATTTTTAGAAAACGTAAATGAAGGGAAAATTGTTGAGAAACAAAAAATAAATATTCAGGTAATTTTTATTATTTAATTACTTTGAAATAAATACTTAATAATTAAATACCCTTTAAAAAAAAGATTTTTTTTGTTTAATTATTTAAATAAACTTAATTTATAGCCTAATCTACTACAAACATCAATAACACCATTAACTTGTTCTTCCTCCATTTCTTCTTCTTCCCTATTTCCTACTTCATTTTCACAGAATAATATCCCCACAACAGAACAACGTTTTGGAATTTTTCCTTTTTTAAATGGAAATAATAATTCTTTAAATTTATTTAATTCATTTTTATTCTCTCAACAAAATAATAATTCTTTTCAAAATATTCAACAACCATTTATTAATGAAAATCAAAACAAAAATAATAATTTTATTTTAGAAAAAAATGGACATTCATGTAAATTATTTTTAATTAAATTAATTTAATTTTTTTAAAGTTAATGAAATTAATAAACAACAAAATAAAGTATTAATTGAAGCAACACCTAATGAGTTAAAGGAAATTAATTTTTTTAAAAATTAAAAATTTTTAATTTTAAGTATATCCTCCACATCTTTATCTAATGAAATCTCTATTGAATCTGCTGCACTAATTTCAGTTAAAAAAAAAATTTTTTTTTAAATTTAATTTAATGTTTAAATTAGTCCGAAGGTAGTTGTTGTTCACCTATAGATCATCAAAATAATTCAAGTCCAAAAAATTCTTCAAAATTTAATATTGATACAAGTTCATTGTCATGTTCTGTTTGTGGAGATATTTCTAGTGGTAAATAATTAATTAAATAATATTTTTTTAAATTAAATAAAAAGGTCGTCATTATGGAATTTTAGCATGTAATGGGTGTTCTGGTTTTTTTAAACGTAGTGTTCGTCGAAGACTTATTTATCGATGTCAAG
Organism: Meloidogyne graminicola; assembly: GCA_036172905.1. NCBI lineage: Eukaryota > Metazoa > Nematoda > Chromadorea > Rhabditida > Meloidogynidae > Meloidogyne > Meloidogyne graminicola. The sequence continues at coordinate 348,353 of JARPZY010000016.1, read as the reverse complement.
CAGGTACAGGGAATTGTATTGTAGATAAAGCACATAGGTAGGTGTTTAAATATAAAATTTAAAAAATAATTAATATTTTATTTAGAAATCAATGTCAAGCATGTAGACTTAAAAAATGTTTATCTAAAGGAATGAATAAAGATGGTTTAATTGTTTTTAATTTTAATTTTTAATTTCTTCTTTTTAGCTGTCCAGAACGAACGTCAACCTAGAAACTCTGCAACAATACATCCACCTAATGATTTTGATATTTTATATAATAATTATTCTAATTTTTATAAGTAATTTAATTAAATTAAAATTAATTATAATTTAATTTAATTAATTTAGAACAAATAATTCAAATGCTTTATCATCAGCTGTTGATTTAGTAAATTTAAATAAAGTTCAACAACAGAATTTTGAAAAGTAAAATTAATTAATTAATTTTTTAAATTTTTTTCTTTAGTTCTTTAAATATTCATCATCCATTAAATTCTTCCTCTTCTTCTTTAATTTTTAATCAAAAAAATACCATCCCTTATATTAATTTAGATAATTTATTAAATAAAGTAGAGTCAAGTACTGAAGAAAGATTGGCATTTAGTGAATTAACTACTAACATTATGGAATCTTTAATTAAGTGGGCGCAAGAAATGCCTTCATTCAATAACATCTGTGAAAATGACAGGGCAAGTATTAAATCTTTTATTTAAAAATTAAAAAATAATAAAAGTTTAGAAAAATTATTATTTTAATTGAAAAATAGATAAAAATAAACAAAAATAAAACATCTTCTTATTATTGGAGTATAAACTTTGATGTTTTTAAAGATTATAGAAAAAAAACTCAAAGTTTATTCAGGTTAAAACTTGTTTTACAATTTGTAAAAAAAAGTTGTAAAACATTATTGTAAAAAAGTTTTAAACAGACTTAACATTTATTTGTATTTTAGATTTTACATTATTTTTTATTTTAGATATCTTTGTTAGAAAATACTTGGGCCGAACTTTTCATTCTTTTTGCCTTTGAAAACTCTACCTCTTTCGAAGATAAAGAAATATCAAAATTTCTACCTTTTCGTTTATTACAATCATTAAATTCACTCAATATAAATTTTAAACGATTAGAATTAGATCAAAATGAAATATCTTGGCTACGTAGTGTTTTACTTTTTAGGCCTGGTTTATATAAAAATTTAATAGGTTTTTCTAAATAAATTTTTAGATATACCAGAACTTGAGAATGTATCAATAATACAACAATTACAAGACCAATCAATTGTTAGTTTAAATAACATTTAATTAAAAATTAATAAATTAAAGGTGGGTCTACAACAACAATCAATTCGCCGCTTACCTCCAATTACTCGCTTTGGAAGAATTCTTTTATTTTTACCTGCTCTAAGATTAGTAGCTGAGCCTAGGCTAAGTGAACTTGTTTTTATACGTCCAACATTTGAGAATAAACCGGTAACTAAAGTTATAAAAAATTTAATGATGTAAAAACATATGAAAAAGTTAATTGAGATTATTAAAACATTTTGTAAAAAAGGTTTAAATGTTTTACAATTGTAAATTTTATTATGTTAATGTTTAAAATTGTTTTGCAACTTGTTTTTCCAAAAACATTACAGCGAACATTTTAAAAAATGTTTTAAGGCTTAATTTTGTATTTCTTTTACAATTTGTAAAGTTTGAAACTATTTTACAATTTGTTGTAAAACGTTTGTAAGTTAAATTTAAAAAAATATTGTAAAAAACTTAATAAATTTAATAATAATTTCAATTATGAAAATATGAAAAAATGTAATACTATGTTTGAAAATGAAATTGATAATAAAAATATTCGAAAAAACAGTTTTAAAATATAGAAAGAATAAAAAACAACGGGAATGTAGAAAAATAAAAATGGAATTTTTTTTAAATATTTTTCGTCCTTGGTAGTTCTCTCCAATAATTTTATAAAATTGCAATTTAAATTATTTTCCTATTTTTTAATTTTCCTTCAATGGTTTTATCCTTCCACCCCAACAAAGTTTATAAGTACCAAACCGCCAACCAATGTGTGGATTTAATACAGCTTTTACAAATATAGGAAAAGCAATTAATTCGCGGAGTATCCAACAAAGTAAAAATTGAGTAATGGGAAATGATAACTGACCATTCTAAAAATTTTTATAAAAATTAATAAATAATTGGAAAATATTTACTTGAAGTGTACGAAGTAAAATAAAATCACAAGTAGCCCAATAGATGTAATGGAATGCCAAAAATGGAAATATTACTTGATTTCCAAATAAACAACTAAAAGAAAGAGCGCCAACTAAGGAAGAAAAAAAACATTCTTGGGCTGGTTCAAGAATAATTGTATGGGGTAACATAGCTATTCTGAGCTTAACCCATCTAAAAATTAAAAATATTTTAAAATATGTTTTAGATTGTAAAATTAGCAGAACTCAATTTATAAATTGTAATTGTAAATTTATTAAAACTTGTTTTACAATTAATGGAAATACAACTTGTTTTAAACTTTTAACTTGTTTAAAACTTATTTTAGAACTTGTTTTTAGTTTTCATTTTTGAAACAAAACATTATGAAAATGCTTTTACCTGCATATTCTTTCCTGAAATGTGAATAATGAAGCATTAGCAGAATTCTGTAAAGCTGGCATATGTGAAATAACATTACGATATCCACTTGAAAATTAACAATTTATTAATATAAAATTTAGGTAAGACTAACGCTCTAGCAAATGCTTGTCCTAGAAAATAATCTTCGGCTAGAAATGCTCCAAATTGTTTAAAACCTCCACATTGCTCCAAAACCTCTTTTAACATCAAAGCACTCATTCCTGTTGAACATACAAAACGAAAAGCATGACTTGCCAAATATATACGAGAATGTGCACCACCAAAATAAACATAAAATAGAATAAATATTATAACATGTTATTAAAACTTGTTGGTAAAACTTAATTTCCATAAAGTTGTAATTATATTACAACATTTACAATGTTACTGATCTTAAAACTTGTTTTACAACTCTTTTACAATTTTTTGAAAAACGTTATACATTTTTATAAAAACATTAAATTACTTGTTCAAGTGCTGCCCATATACCAATTCTATCTTTACAAAACGGTGTTTGTGTAACTAATGCAATATCTGTTTTTTCCAACATACAAAGAACCATATCTATTAGAATAAATATATTAATTATTTCTATTTTTACAATTATTAATTACAATTTTTGAATTTTTGGTTAAATATTCAAATTAATGTTTAAATTATTAATATTTGTCAAGCTTTAGAAAAGTTAGTAGTTAAACCTAAATATTTACCTGTAAGTGCATTTTGATGCATATAAATGCCTTGATCACTTATTAATAAATGAGAATACCTTTTTTTTAAAATCAATTATTCAAATTATTTAAATATTACTTGCTAGCAATATATCCAGGGAACATATTGTTTATTTTTGGGTTTAATCCCACACGTTGTCCTCCTATAAATATTTTTGTTTCAACATTAGGATATTTTGCACAGAGATTTTGAACTAATTCATAAGCTGGATCTTGACGAGAATATAAACAAAAAAGAAGTTCAAACTGGAAATACAAGGAAATAATTTTAATTTATTGAAAAAAAATTTTTTTACTTGTGGATAATCCAAAAGAAAAAAAGATTCCAAATTCTCCTTTAAATTTTCATCTATTCCAAGCAAAGGTTTTAAAATCGAAACACCGGGAAAAGAAAGTAATTTAATATTGTTAAGTTTATTTTTCTGTTTTTGTTTTGTTTCAAAATTTTCTTCTTGTTCTTCTTCCTTGTTTATTAAAGAAAATTTGTGTAAACGATGCCGACTAGAAAAATGAATTAAAACTTGTTTTACAACATTAAAGTTAAAACTTATTTTTACAACTCCTTTTTAACAATTTGTTTTTATAACTTTATTTTACAATTTTATTGAAACTTGTTTTTATTTACAATTTTATTTATAAAACTTATTTTAAAAAACCTACCCATAAACAATAGCAACAATATGCAGCAAATAAATGCCTAATATAAAAATAACACCAACAGTTGCAAATATTCTTTGTACTTCTAATTTATCTGTTCCAAAGTTTAATGATAAAAAAGTAGAGGGAGTTGCAGAAATAAATTGATTTTCAGATAAAGATATATCAATTTCAAGGTTTGAAGTTAAAAAAGCTTAAGGAGGAATGAAATATTTTAATTAATCTTCTTTTAATTTTACCTTCCCCTGAAGGCCCTGGTTGAAAAGAAGACGACTGTTGATAATCTTCATCATCTCCAAAATGTTGAGACATTAATAAAAATATGTATATTTAATTAATAAAATATTGGAATTTGACGAGGTAGGTAAAAATGTTTAAACAAAATTAATATTTTATTTTAAGAAGGAATGTAAATAAATAAATAAAATAAAGAAAGACTGCCTGAAAATAATTTTTTAAATAATTAAATAATAAATAAAACACTTGAAAAATTTAAAATTAATTTTCTAAGAAATAAATGAGAAATTTGATAAAATCATTTTTTGAAAAACCTGTAGAAAAAATGACAAGTTTTTTATTTAAAGAAAAAAAGAAAGCTTTGAATAAAAGGAATTAAAATAAATATTTTATTATAAGAAACCCCAATCATTTATGAAATTTTTATAAAAATTATTATAATATATCCGTTTCCATAGTAAAACAAAGAAACACAATTATATTTAAAAAAGAATTGTTTGTATTTTGATAGAAAACACCTTTCTTTTAAAAAGAAGCAAAGGTTGAAAATACAAAGAAAGAGAAAATAAACTTGGTAGAGAAACAAAAAAGTTTTATGTTTTAGTTAGAAGAGAAAAAGTTTTAATGTTTTAAGAACAAGTTAATAAAACAAACAAACATTGTTTTTTGTTTGTAGAAAAACTTTTAAAACAAGAAAATTATTTAATTTATTTATACTCCCAAAAAATTGAAAAATTCCTCTTTTCTTTATTTTATCAGTTAAAAAATCTTAAAATTAAAATTCAATTAAAAATCCAAAAAATTTGGTGATAAATAAAATAAATATATATTTTCTTTCTTTAAAAATTTGTAGTTTGGAGAGGGGCACATTTTTTTTGAAAAAAACAATGATTCATTCTACAAATTTATATATATAAAGTCCTTTTTCCCTATAAAATTTATTTAAAAATATCCTTATTTAAAAATTCAGAAAATTTCAGAATTTACGTTTAAAAATGTTTTAATTTTTTAGGAATATTTTAAACCATGAAATGAGAAAAATAAAAATTTTAGAGAAGTTAATCAAAAACAGTAAAGGATTTATTAACAAAATTTATAAATCTTAAATGATTATTTGGCAATTTTATAGGCTTGCGCATATAATGTCAATAGTTGAAAAATATAAATCTTTACATACTTCAAACCTTTTTAGTATAATTTTTTAATAAATTAAAAAGAAAAAATAAGAGAAAATGAAAAGAAATTTTGGACGGTGAATAAAGACCAAAATAAATAATCGATTTATCTAAATATATAACTAAAAAATTTATAGAACGTTGTGTTGAAAAAATATATTTTATCGAAGAAATATATAATTTATTAATGAATTAGAAACTTGCTTACTTTTTACAAACATACATAATACACTGTTTTTTTTAATATCAAAGAAAAAAAAATATTTTAATAACAATTTTGAGTTAAAAAAAAAAGCAAGTTTACAATTATAAAATAAAAATACAAATAATCAGAAATTCTAAAAAATCAGAATAGTATTAAAAATAAAAAACACTGAAAAAATAAAAATTATTAATTCAAAAAATTAAATAAAAATAGAAACAAAAAAGAAAATTATTTTTAAAAAAAATAAATTAATTAATTAATTTATTGAAAAAAAGATGAGTAATAAAATAAATATTAAAACAAAAATATTCAACATATTAAAAAAAATTATTTATTTGCATGATAAAACATTTATTTATTTACATTGATTTTAGTAAAAAATAAAAAATGAGAGAGAAAATCAATTCTCGGTAAAAATATATCGAGAGTGATGAGCAGCAAAATAAAAAAGAAAAGAAAATTGAGTTTAATAAATAAAAATAAATTAAGTAAAAACTAGCAATTCTGATTATAAAATCGCAAACTTGAAAATGTTTTTACAAATTACAACTTGTTTAAACAAGATTTGAAAAAAACAAAATCGCAAACATGAGAATGTTTTTACAAATTACAACTTGTTTTTTAACAACTTTTGTAAAACAATAAAAAAAAAACTTAAAAACTTGAAATTCTTTCAACAAATTCTGTTTCATTTATTGTAGGAGAATATCTTTTTCTTAAGTTTGTCCAATTTCCTCTACTTTCTCTATTTTCATTTATTTCAATAGTTTGTAAATCTCTAGTACAAATATTATATCCAAGTGATAAAGTTATTACAATTAAACCAATTCCAACAATTAAAGACAAAGCAAATAAACTTTTAAATAAAGTTAATTCATTACGAACACTTCCCTCTTCTGGTGGAAATGTTGTTGTCATATAATTAACTAACTTTTAAAATTAATTTAATTATTAAAAATAAATAATTTAATTAACTGAAGGTAAATAATTCCCCCAAAATGCAACTTGTTCAAAACGATAATCTTTTTTTAAAAAGCCTGGAAATTGAAGGCTTTGTCCATTTGTGTAATTAAAATCGAGGTACCAATGTGCTCTAGGTTGATGAGCAAACCAACTCCCATCTAAAGGTAAATTTGGATCACTAAAAATTATTTAAAATTATTTTAAAATTAAATTTAAAAAAACTAACGAATATTTAACAAATTGTCGTATAAATGAAGAAAATAATTGACTAGCATTTTTATCAACTTGAAGCCATTCAATATTAGCAATTTGTGGAGGAAGTAGATGTTGAGGAATAAAAGGGAAACCAAATAAAAGGTAAAGATCACACTCATGACAACTTCCTAAAATATATAATTTAAATTAATTAATTTAATTGACCTGTCCAAGAAGGAAAAAAATGAGAAGGTAATTGTCCAATTATTTCCCTCTGTGCAGAAAAATTATATGAATTAATATACATCCAAGTCCTAGAACCACTTTCAGAATGTAAATGTGCAGATTGGGAAATAGGTTGAGTATAATATGTATCAGTAATTAATTCAATAAATCTTTCCCTAATTTTCCAAACATCTGAAGGATCAGGCCAATAAGTATAAAATGATTCTATTGCCTCTATTATTGCCTTTTTAAATAATTTTTTTAAAAATTTTAAAAAATTAATTACTTCTCTATTCATTGTATAATTATGTCTAAATGTATATTCAATTATCCAACTTCTCATATATAAATGAGTAATTTGAAGAAAATCAGTAAATTCACCTTAAATAATTAATTTTAAATTAATTAGAAAATATTATTTATTACCCAAAGTTCTATCTTCAAGAATAGCCTCAATACCATCCTCTGTATTAATTCCAGTCAAGTACGGAACAGTAAAAGGATTTGATAATCCATTTTTAACATTATTTAATAACCATAAAGGATGTGCTAATAATTCCTTTCCATCAACAGTAGGCAGAAATAAATAACGATTAAATTCAATCTTTAAAAAATAAACTTGAAGCAAAAATACAATAAAATACAGGAATTGAAGGAACATTAGTAGGAGAAACTGCTTGTACAATATCGTCAGTAGAACGAGTTAAAATACAATTCCAACTTAAATTAAAACTTTGTTTTTGTATGTAATAAAAACACAAACACTTCGTTTGCAACCGGATGAACACAACCCAAATAACGGCCAAGTTTTATTGTGTTGTTAAAAGCTAAATTAATGTTCTGATATTAAAAAATACAAAATCAGAATTTTTGTAAAAATCAGAATAAAAATAATTATCCCTTTTTAAATCATAAATCAGAATTTTTGTAAAAATCAGAATAAAAATAATTATCCCTTTTTAAATCATAAATCAGAATTTTTGTAAAAATCAGAATAAAAATAATTATCCCTTTTTAAATCATAAATCAGAATTTTTGTAAAAATCAGAATAAAAATAATTATCCCTTTTTAAATCATAAATCAGAATTTTTGTAAAAATCAGAATAAAAATAATTATCCCTTTTTAAATCATAAATCAGAATTTTTGTAAAAATCAGAATAAAAATAATTATCCCTATTTAAATCATAAATCAGAATTTTTCTTTAAAATAATTCTGATTTTTATGAATAATTAAATATAAAACATAAATGTATTTCTGATATTTAAAATTAAAAAAAAACTTGCCAAGTGAAGGTTTACCAATAGTAGAATGGTAAGAAACTTCAGACCCGGACATTGCTACAACACTTCGAAATAGATCCAAAAATGTAAAAAATATTATTTTTATCAAAAAAATTTTACTTCTTGATAAAGGACTAAGCATATGAATACCAGCACTTACAGCTCCTGCATCATGCCCAACTTAAATTAAATAATATTTTTAGTATTTTAAATTAAAAACCAATAGTAACAGCATTTGGATCCCCTCCAAAAGCAGAAATATGTTGACGAACCCAATTTAAAGCAACTCTTTGGTCTTTAATTCCATAATTACCTTTTTCATCACCCAAACTCATAAAACCTTAAAAAATATTTTTAATTTTTATTTTAAAAATACCAAAAGGGCCTAATCTATAATTTACATTAACTACAACAATTCCATGTGAAGCAAGAACATGTCCTGGCCAATCATTAGCTGATCCTGTTTGAAAATTTCCACCATGGAAAAAGACTATTACAGGTAAAGCACTTTCAGAAACAGAAGCAAATTTCTAAAAAATAATTTAAAAAATCAGAATTAAAAACTTGCTAAAACTTAAAATTTCAGAATATTATTAAAATTAGAATTACAAACTTACAATAGTAGGTGTATATATATTTAAATAAAGACAATCTTCATTTATTTGATAAGGATAAGGAGAATTAATAAATAATGTTGGTTTAGTTTCTATATCTTGTGCACATACAGGAGGTAAAGTAAAAGCAATAAAAGGAGAATCACCAGGTAAATCTTTTATTTAAATTAAATTAATTTATTAAAATAAACAATATACGAATAAGTTGTTGAGGTGCCTTAAGAAAATGTTTTGAAAATTATATAAAAAAAGTTTTTAAAAAATTTAAGTTTGTAAGAATCAGAAATAAATACAATGTGTTTAAGTTCAGAAAAAATCAGAATTAAGTTTTTTTAATTAAAAATACACAACCTTAAATCTACGTTCACCTAATGGTGGCTCTGCATAGGGAACACCAAGAAAAGTAAAAATAGTAACATTATTAAATAAAGGTAAGGGGTTTGGTTCTGGTGAATTTCTGTCAGGCGGAATTTGTTCGTTTGGATCTTGAAAAGCAGTCCAAGGTAAATTAGGGATTATTACCTTTTGGCCAATTATTTCTATTTAAATAAAATATAAAATTAATTTTTAATTTATTTTTTGAATTTTAAATTAAAGACCTCCAATTGATAATCGAATAATTACTTCCTCTTTATGATGAGACTTTAAAAATAAATTTTAAAAAATATAAAATAATAAAACTTACTTTCCCTGATCTTTTAGTAGTTGAAGTACTTTAAATTTAAATAAATTAATTATTAAATAATTAAATATTTAATTAACCCAAATAAATCCCAAATATCAACATTTCTAATTGGAGGTTCAATTATTTGTGAAAAAATAAAATTATATCCAAATAAAATTATTAAAATAAAAAACAACATTTTTAATATCTCCTTAAATTTTAAATAAATTTTAGAAAATATTTTTAAAAGAATTTTTAATTTTAAAAAATTTAATTTAATTATTCAGTTAATTTTTCTTTTATTTGCATTTTAAAATTTATTATTTATTGAAGAGATACATATGTATGTATAACTTAAGTTGTAAATTTTCTGAATTATATAAAACTTGAAAAAACACAAAATATTCTGATTATAAAACTTGAAAGAAAATAAATTCTGAATTTTAATTTAGTTAATAATGTATTTATTTTTTATAAAAAAACATGACTAAAGGTTTACTTTATAGATCGATATAAAAAATAGGCAAAAATTATTTATAAGTAAAAATATATTAAAAAGCAGAGCAATGGGGAAAGAGTCGTAAAAATGGAAGGTTAAACAAATATTAAAATTAAGGTATTTTTTATTATTAAAATTTATTATTAATTGTTTTATTTTATATCAATAAATTATTATGGGATAAAATTAAATTAATTCAAAGTATTTTTTAGAAAATATGAATATTTCAAAGGTTTGTTCGATTATTTAATATATAATTAATTTTAAATAAATTAAATTAAAAATATTTTATAAGTAATATAAAGTATTAAATAATTTAAAATAATTAAACAAATAAATACTAGTAAAATACATTCAAGTTTATTAATAATACAAAATATTCTGATTCGAAAAATACATAAAATTAATAAATAAAAATAAGTTTATTATCCAAATAAGTTTAATTTATCATTAAGTTTTAATAATTCAAATAATTTAATTATTTTACCAGAATAATTTGAATTTTAATAATAAAATTTACTATAAAAAGTTGAATTAATTTTTAAATTTTAAATTGTCTATATTCCAGTCTTCATTCCTCTTGGTTAAAGTTTGTTCCAAAATGGTACGTTAATTTTTATTTTTAAAAACTTATTGTTAATTTTAGGCTGCTCGCATTAATGCTATGGTAACTGATGGAAGGCCTGCAAATCAAATTTACGCTCAAATTCTTGATCAAATAAATCAAGCTTCACGCAGCCAACGAGAAAATTACATGAGTGCTGCTGTTGCTTCGTATTTGCAAGTGTTAGCTCTACCGGCAGGACAGCGTTTGGAGTTCATCGAACAGGGCCTAGGATGGATCCAAAGGGCACTGAGAATGGAGCAAGATTTTGACGGGATTCTTTTAAAGTATATTTAATTAATTATTTAATTAATTAATTAATTCACTTATAGAATCAAATTACTTGGCTTCAAAATTAAAGCATCAAATGATAATCTGAAAAGGGGAAGGCTTGCACTCCAAATTTACGTAATTTATAATTTTTATTAATCTAAATAATTTTTTAATTTTTAAGAAACTATTAGCTGTATTAGAGGTCAACAATAACAATAATCCGGAAGTTTTATTCATCAGAGGCGTATTATTATATTACGGTTCCCAACTAACAACAGCTCAGAAATTGCTTGCAAGGACTTTTTCAAAGGATGCCAGAGATGCTTTAAGAGATGCCACGTTGGGAAATGCATTGGCCATGTTCAGACGTGTAATTTAATTTATTAATTTTATAATTTGTAATTTTTTAATTTTAGTGTAGGCTCGGCACTCTTGAGAACAACTTCTACTTGTTCTGGTATATTTTAATTAATTTAATTTATTTACAAATTTTAACATATTATAGTTGTTATAAGAAAATGAAGGAAAATGTTCAGGCCAGAAACTATTACAATCTGGTCATGGGACATAACTCAACAAATGAATATGAACGGGTAAGAAATTTATTTATATTTTAAATTACTTAAATTTTTATTTTTTGTAGGAGCTCCAACAGAAGGCACGGCAAATGCGAAACTAATGAACTGAAAATATTAAATATGTATAAATAACCACTCACTCCTTTATATGTAATATGTAAAATTTTTTTAATATTTCCCTCGAAAGTATTGTTTTGATTGTTATGTTTTTATGTAATATTATTGTATTGTTAAATTCTAAATTAATGTTCTGATATTAAATTTTGTCTTTAAAAAGTAAACTTATAATTATGAAATTTCTTTTACAATTTCTATAGTTAATCTTCCCCCTTTATGCCCATAATGGTTTTTACTAGTGACTGAAAGATTTTTGTCCATAGTTTTCATCCTATCCAGAAATATGAAAAGAGCCTGCATTTTTAATCATTAAAACATTTGATTATAAATTTCAACAAATCAAAAATAAAAAGTAAAATAATAACTCACTAACAAATAAATATCTTTTCATGGATATAAACTGTATTTAGTCTTTAATTTTTTTAGCACTAAAACGACGATTATTTTTTGGCACTGAAAATTTAAGAGCCTGAGATTTTTTGTTAAATAATTTAATTTTATTTTTATGTTTTAGCTTATTAAAAATATAAATT